>CM061028.1:72299818-73702318 GCA_030763125.1 Hippophae gyantsensis | reverse complement strand
GACTTCTAAAACATGAGACATTGTACATAACATTGAAGATATTTTAATTCATACCTTTGATGTATATAAAAGTGCTTTTAAATTAAATAGAAAAATAACTGTAATGCTTTCAAGATCCATAAAGCTAATATTATGTTATTATTCATAGAAGCACTTTCTTTACAAACCACATATAATATAAATCAATTTTAATAAAAGGGTAATGTTTCTCTTGAGACAAACATAATCATATTTTATTAATGTATTATTTTTATTATAAATTTTAATATATTATTACAATTAATTTAAAAAATAAAAATAATAGGTAAAGAACATCCATAAAATCCGAAAGAAATAATGAAAGCGATATCAAAAGCAATCAAATGCAAATAACTTGTTTTTAACATGATAGCATAACATTACAATCCTTACGATAGTATTGCTAATCTCACTAACATTATAGTACTTTAGAATGCATCTACATAGGCATTTCATAAAATATTATTTATTATTCCTCGAGTATATATTTTAAAATAACTCGTTTTGTGACGTAACATTTTACATCATCATCATATATTAAAATTCATGTATTTTAAACAATAATTTTACATTTAATTAATATAAAATATCACTGATGAAACTTAATATCTTTTGAGAAAAATCATGGGAAACATGCATTCCAGTTTCTATGGCTTCGATAGAGGGAAAGCATATACAAAACAGAGAGATTATGAACTCACATTACCTAAAATTGGATGAGAGAATATCCAAAGAATGAAACCACAGAGAAATAAAACAAAAGGAATAAGATGAATATTGCTGGCGTTTTCCCCTAATGACTTGTTATGCAGAGGATTTTCTTTTTTGATGGCATCAGAATTAGGACTGTACATAGGCAATTCATTGGAAGCTACAGGTGGTGGAGCTGGAGGAACAACAAAAGTTGGTGAAAAGCTTATTAGAAACTCCTCGTTGGCTCGAGAAGTGCTCGGTGACCTATGCATTTTCTGAAAAACACAACAAGATCGAGGAAATTAATTTCAGATAATGAAGAGAATAAGATATGAACTGATGAGTTGAAGAAGAAGATTGAATATTGGCACATTCACAAATATGTAAATGCTTATGTAAGTATTTATGGTCAAACAAATTGGGCAATCAATCGCTTATGTTAAAAGCAGCTTTTGGGTTAATTAAAGGGCATGCATGTGCATGCCAACAAAGTCAAACTTTTGAAGATATTTATAATGTTGAATATGGATAGGCAACAGAAACGTAGCAACAAATTATTTATATAAAAAAAAAAACAGAGTTTATATGGTTCTTATATTCTACGTTTTAGTCGTTATTTTATTTTTAATAACATTATTTTATTTTTAATTTTTACGCTTTAGTTCTCTTACTTATACTTCTTATAATCTGTTCTATGTATTTTTTAAATTTTACACATTTAATTTATATTTTTAAATTAACTTAAAATTATACTTCAAAAATATAAAAAAAAGTAATGAAATTAAAATGTAAAAGTTAAAAATATATGAACAGAATCATAAATTAAAAAAAATAAAATGATTAAAATATAAAATATATAGATATATAATTACCATTGTTATTAAATCATCCTTAAAAAGCAAATAAACTACTTATCCTAAATTAAGAAGAAAAGAGAACGACGGGATCTACCAAACTAAATTAATTAACTTGTATAGCAATATTATAAAAGATTATTTTAAAGACCAGACATTTTTTCTCAAGCGACACAAGATTTTAAATTATAAGTTTCAAATTTTACCTTAAAAACTTAAAATAAATAAATAAAAGAATTTATATGAAATAAACACAAAAATAATAATAAAACACATTGATAAAATCATATAAAATTGAAATTTTATTTCTCAAATTTCAAAGTTGTTAGAAACATCAACTATAATGAAAGCAGGAAACAAAATTAAGATTAAATAAAAATGTTGAAATAATGTGTAAAAAGAAGATAGAGCTAAACTAAAAAAAAAATAGAAATATAAATAATCAATATCAAAGAGAAGAATTATTGCTTACAATGGAGAAAGACCAAATAATATAATGGAAGCACCTTAATCATATTTTGTTCGTAACATTATAATAATCATTTTTTATTAATTTTAAACTTTGGTTTTTTTTTCTTTAAAGAAATCAAATTAAAATTTTATAAATAACTCATAAAATAAACCATTTGAAGCTATAATCTCAACTACCTTATACCTTTATCAAAAAATATTTTTGACTTCTTGTTTCTTTTTTTAAAATCTCATGGCCATACAAGCCTCAAAACTTGAAACCTTCTGCCAAAAAAAAATTCAACTTATCTTCGAAAAAAGACAAACAGTGTTCTTGATATCTTCGGTCTTGTTTTAGTTTTTTAAAAAATTAGACTTTTTCGAAAATGTGCAAAAAAAAAATTTACATAATGTAGTTATATGAATATTCCAGTGTTACGCAATCATTAAGACTCTTTGATTCAGCTTCTATGATACTGTCAAATAGTTTCTGGTGGTGAAAAAAATACTTCGTCAAACAGGAAAAAATTTGTTACGATGATAAAATGCACATTTGAATTTCACACATAGATCTTAAGAACCAAAACATTGAAAACTTTAAAACGCTATGGCACATTATCTTTGAAAACAAATGAATTCATGAGGAAATATTCAAAGATTATAAACAAAGTCGTAGAATGCAAGGGTTACATCGTAGAATTTCCACAAAAAGCATTACATATTGAATTAGCTATTAGATTTGCCATGGATTACACTATCCTCTTAGACCCAAATCATAAAACAACCAAACCTAAGAAAGATAAGGGGAAGATACAGATCTAAATCTATAAGGTACTAACATCACAATAGAGAACATATATATCATCGATTTGGCTCATTTTAAACCCCTAAGCTCTCTCGCCTCTAATTCTACGAGCGAGTTGAATGTCCTTAGGCATAATAGTAACTCTCTTGGCATGAATAGCACACAAGTTAGTGTCCTCAAACAGACCCACCAAGTAAGCTTCAGCGGCCTCTTGAAGAGCAGATACAGCACTACTCTGAAAGCGAAGATCAGTTTTAAAGTCCTGAGCAATTTCTCTAACCAATCTCTGGAAAGGAAGCTTACGAATCAGAAGCTCAGTGCTCTTCTGGTACTTCCTGATTTCTCTCAGAGCCACAGTTCCTGGCCTGAAACGGTGAGGTTTCTTCACTCCTCCAGTGGCCGGAGCTGACTTTCTTGCTGCCTTTGTTGCCAATTGTTTCCTTGGGGCTTTTCCACCTGTGGATTTTCTAGCTGTTTGCTTGGTACGAGCCATGTTTTGGATTTGAATCGGAATTAAAACGATTCTACTTAAAATGGTTGGATTGCTAAGAGAATAGAGTGAATGCGTTGGTATTGTCAAGGGTTTGGGTTTGTTTTATAGCTGGTGGAAATGGAGGGCGGGAAGTTTTTGTCGAAAAGTTTCAGATGAATGAATCAAAACCGTTGAAATATTATTATAATCGACGGCTACTATAGTGAGAATAAGCGGATTGCTATCCGTGGCTTTTGTTTTTATGACTTTTCGTCTGCATCTTGTCTAGTCTTTCTAGTGAGTTTATAGTTAAAAAAATTTATTATTTAGAGTATAATCTTAATATATCTCATTTTAAATACAATGTTTAATTTTCTTTATTAAATTTTTAAATTAAAAATAATTATATTTTATAATTTAACTAGTATTATTTAATTAACATCTTATATTATCAAAATTTAAGTTTAAGTAATTTAAAAGGAAAAATATCTTCTATGCTTTTAGGGTTTGACATAGTTTTATTTGTGCTCTCAATGTGTATAAAATATCTAAAATACCCCTAGATCTTAATAGTATTAATTTTTCATCCATTATTATTTAAAATATTATTTTTTAGTTTTGATACCAATTTTTACGGATCGATACAATTTTTAATCGGAGGTTAATATTAACTTAGTTAATGGTCTTTGTCTATTTACGGAAAACATAATTTATCTAAAAAGCTTATTATTTTTTGGTACAAATCTAATAATCTTCTATATTCATTACAATTGCATAAAATAATGTTCTTCGTTATGTTAGTTACTTAATTCTAATCAAGAATCTATTAATTTTTTAAAAAAATTAAAAATTATTCTTTCATTTTTTTAAATTTAATAGTTCTAATTTGTGTACTAATGATTCGATGTTCATAGAGTATTATCTTGATAAGTCATAATAGGTTTTTCTTGTGTACATGAAGTGCATTTATAATCTTTAAAGAATTAGTATCCAAACATTAAGTTATTGAATTTCTCTACCTCTATTCTTACATATTTTTGACTAAAATAGTTTTTTAATGTCTTTGAAACAGAATAGTCTATGATGCTTATGATAGTTTTAATATAATCTGTATAGATACCTAATAAGATATTAAAAATTTTAAAATTTTCAAGATAAGTTTCATAATCATCATCTTTAAAGTATTCAATTAAATGATAGAGATAACCTTTATCATATGTTTCTAATAGAATTAGATTTTTATCTTTGATTTTATTTGGAATTATTAGTTTTTTATTTCTAAAAACATTTTCCATTTCCCTGTGTTTAGCAGTATTATGTCTTGTTGTAAGCAAATATTAAATATTCAAGATTCTTAGCTGGCTCAATTTATAATTATTATACCTACATTTGATAGGTTCATCACGGTCTTCCCTTATGTTCGTCTTCTTTTGTTACACCTATTATGCCTCAGCTATGCTCAAACCTCAGCACCCTCATTGCAATAGTGAGCCTTCTACATTCGTAGTCCAATAGTTGACTTACTAGAGAAGAGTAACTAAACTCCATTTTATTCATAGGATAATTATTATTATAACTTAAAACCAATTAAGAACCTTGAAGAGGTACTTACTCGCTCATAATTACTGGGTATAACATTATTGGTTTTGAGATTTTTATATATAAGGGTTTTCTATGCTATAGTTTTTTGTGTGTTTCAGAGTAAAAAGCTTTGGATTTGTGTGTATTCGTGTGTGTTTTGAAATGAGAATAAGAGTTTCTTTTACAGCACAAGGAATCCTTATTTATAAAACTAAAATTATTATTTTACCTTTGTTTTAATAATTTGTCTACTTTTTTACTTTAAAGGATAGCCACTATTTTTTTCCTTGGCACATGTTACCGACTAAGATGTGGGATCTACATCTTTATTTCCTTTGTCGTCTTCTGTGGATAGTTACTTTCCTCATTTTTTGTCATTTTTTGCCGACGGTTCTTGTGATGACATTGATGATGATGCATCTTCATCTTTTCGGTCTTCGATGCAAAGAATACGTCTATGGTCTTTGGTGGCTTTTTTGGCATAAAAGCAGAATATCTTCCTTGTTTCTTGACCAATTTTCAGGTTATTGTAATTAAAATTGGTTTCGTATTTGATAATTTTTTCACCATCTTCTTTTGACAAAGCCATGTTACTATGGGAAATGATGATGTTTTTTCTAGTTGAATAATTTACTTTGTTCTTAGTAGAATTTTTAATCTTCTTGAGTTCATAGTAAATTTGGCCTAGCATTTAACCTTTTAGTATACAAAGTTTTTCTATGTTGGATTTCTTTTTTAGAAGTGCTCTTGGCTTGGGTACTTCTTTGTTTGTATTAGAAATCTCTATCTTGATGAAGTGGTATGGACTAATACATCTTTCATCATTCCAACCCATTAATGAACTAAAAAATCTAAGATAAATAGATTTATAACCTGTTTTTATCTTTCTTCTAAAGTTCTTGATTGCTCTTTTAAAATTCTCTGGGAAATAATTTAACTCACTTAAATTAATTATTGGCTATATATATTTTCTATTAGTCCTGCATGAAAGGCTTTACACACAAATATTGGATCAGTTCATTCCAAGACATTGAATTTACTTAATGTAGAAAATTTCTTGTTTGTAGTATAGAACTTCATATATTTAATATATTCTTGCGTAGACTTTATGGCCAAGTTATAGAGGCTCAACCATTTTGGTTTGTTGAGTTTTCTATATTGGTCATTCTCATCTTCGAGTATTTCTAGGTAATGTTTTCTTGAATAGCACTAAATGCTTTACTATTTTTGATATTTTTGGAAGATATGCTTCTCTAAATAACATTGAAGATCTTGATATCTTTCCAAGATTTTTTAATCTACTTGGAGTTGTTGGTTGTTATTGTAATACTGTAGAATAATTTCTTACTTAGAGTTATTAGTTTTGGTGTTTTGTAATTGACATAACTACCCTCAGCTTCTATTTTGTTGGCAAAGGCTCAATGAGTTCTTTTATACATTATTATAGAATATTGATAATATCCAAATAATTTTTATTTAATTTGTTACTGAAAACTAAAACATTATCTATATAAACACAACAAATTTTTTGTAATTTCTTGAAAATGTTATCCATATATCTTTAAAAAATATATGAAGCTTGTTTTAATCCAAATGGTACAACTGTCCATTCAAATTATCCTTGTGGGAAACTAAATACCGTTAGTTTTTGGGATTCTTCATCCAGTCTTATTTGCCAAAATTTGCTTTAATTTGTAATCAAAACTTGAAAAATATTTCTTTCTTTTTATTAATGATAGTAGTTCTTCCTTTTTTAGAATGAAGTATCCATCATCAATGGTTTCTTTATTTAGTGCTTTAAAGTTTATTACCATTCTTTTTTCCTCTTATTTTCTTAACTTCTTTTTCAACTAAGAAGTTGGACTAAAGTGAGGTGAATTACTTGATATTATGACTTTTAATTCCAAAAGTTATTGAATTTGTTTTCCAAATTCAATCTTGTCTTATGGAGTATAAATCATTTGTTTTACTTTTATGATCTTATTAGGATCTCTTAATTTTATGTTGACTATTGTTTTAAATTTATTAATTTTTAGATCCAAAGAATTTTTTGAACTGACTGTTTTTAATAGTTTTCTGATGTCTGTTAGGGCTTTGTCTTCTTATATTTAATTGAGAAAGAGTTTTGTTTCTTTTCCATCTCTAATGAAATATTTTCTAAATAAGGTTTTTATTGGTCATCTATCTCACCACGTTTTCGCCTTTTATGTTGTTACATAAAAGTTGGGTTTGAGACCATTAGAACTTTTCTTATTTTTGGCCACCTACGACCACCATTTCCAACGTAGGTTAGTGAGTTTTCTTCCTCTCTAACTAATCTTTTATATCCCCTATTTTTTTTAAGTGAAATACTCAAATTTTTTATACCCATTTCTCACTTATAAAACACTATTTTTTCTACATTTCTTTCATTTTATCACTTCATTTACTCTTGTAAGTATTTTTATTAATTCTACGCACTTATTATTAATATTTTTTATGTTATTATGTGTTGTTATTTATGTGTATAAATTTTTGTATTATATATGTAGGTTTGTATTATAACATCAGGAGAAGAATACATCATGATAATTTTTCTGCTATTAATTAATATTTTATTTTTCAATTATTTGTATTATTTAAACTATTTGTTAAATAAATATTTTTTTCCTGTTGTTATTTAGTGATCAAATATAGGATTTAATTTGAGTATAATAGAAAATGAGTAAATTTTGTAAAAAAAAAAAAATTAAAGTCGGTTCAATGAATTGACTTTAAATTAGTTTAAAGTTAGTTTTTAACCGACTTTAATACCTTTTTTTGTAGTAGTGGACGCTTGTTTCTAGTTGTCTTCTAGAAGTACATATTTACTGGCGACACACATACTAGCTCTTATATCTATACATACATGTAAATGATAAGTGTTATAGTCTTTAAATTTTAGTCATACTTTAATGTAAGTATTATTTGGATTTGTAATACTATACAAATCATTCATCTTCTGATGAAGAATATCCACAATTTGAGTGTTTATATTTTGAGTCAGTTATTTCTTCATCAGTTTTTAGATAGATACTATAAGTATCATCTATATCAGATTTTTCAATTGGTTCTAATTTTATTTTGAAAGCTTCTTCCAAAAAATTTAATTTTTGTGGAAATTATTTTTTAAATTCTTTTTTTATGTTGAAGCTTGCTTGGACATTTGTTGGCATGATGCCATTATGTCGTTCTTTATTACAGATCCAAAATTTATATTTTTTCTTTCTTGAAGGCAATAATTCTTGTTTTAAGAAGGTTTATACTTCTTTCTTTTAAAATATTTTTTCTTGTAGTTTTCTTTATTAAATCTTTTTTTATATTTTTGGAAATTTTGTTTTCTGAATTTATATTTTTTTTATATTTATATTTTTATTTATTGGATTTTATATTACATCCATATTTTTCTAGTATTTTAAAATCTTTTATATCACAACAGATTTTATCATTTCTTCATATCTGTTTATATTTTTTTTCTTTCTTGGCATTTGACAATGATCCAATTTTTAAGACTTCTTATTCTTACTCTTAAAGTATCTGGTATAATTTATCTATTCCTTTGTTCTCAACTTTATGTTAAGGTCTTATGTAGTGTTCTAAGTAATTTTTGGAAAAAACATTTATTTATAAGTTGTTTGCATAAAAGGTGGTAATTTATGATAATATATTTCATATTCATAAATAAAAGAATCTATGTAACACATGTTACAAAATTCCATATTTGTTAGACGTCATTTAGCTTCATTGATTTCATTTTCACTAGATTTAGTGATAATTCTTCTTTTATCTTCTATAATGAATTCTTTGTATATTTCATTTATTATTATATCCAAGTATTTCGTTTCTGTGGAAGCATTTTCTTACATTAACAATTTTTGTTGATTTGTTAAGTTTAAAAACCAAACTTTAACATTTTATGTGCTATAAGTACCCTACAGATTGAAGGATTTATTTGGATAATTTGAGAAGTTTGTATGAGCACACTCATACTACTAGCCCATTCATCTAATGCTTTCTTCCTATCTCTTATACAGTCTAAATATAGAAGATCAAACTTATAATTATTATGAAGTTTGAATGTTGGTGGAATACTATTTCTAGTTTTCCAATGCAACCCTTCTTCCATTTTAGGTGATTGTCTTTTTCTACCTATGGTATGAGGTTGTTCTGTTCGTTGCCTTTTTTTTTTCTCCTATGTAGGTGATGAGTGCTCAAAAAGCACTAAAATTACCATGATTTTATGCACATTAATTGATTAATATATATATATATTTATATGATTTTATCATATATTTATATAAAATTGTCTTTTTGGAATCACGAGTATTTTATTATTTTTTAGGCATTTTTGCTTAAAAACGTAACTTAAAGACTCAAAGAGGAATACTGGAGGTAATATATCACTTATATATTCATAAAATAAATAAGGAAAAGTCAACAAATATGGAAAAATTGAACAAAATGGGTCAAAAATATCAAAAAGGAGGAAATCGTGCACATAGTCGCCACCAATTGGCGACCAACGCTGTCGCGCCAAAGATTTGCCCCATACATCCCATCTGTTCCATCCGCTACCGCCCTACATCACCATGATGTCATCATTCACTACTCTGTGTTTTCTCAAATTTTAATCATTTTCACCCATTTTTTCTTCCTCTCCTCAACTATAAATATCCTCATTATCTTTACTTCAAATCACACCTAAAAACACATCTTTTCTTCTCTTTCTTTCTCTCCATTTCTTAGTTTTTAGATTTTCTTAGTTTTTCGTTTTTCTTAGGTTTAGAATTCTTCTCTTTTTGAGAAGAACTAATTATATTTTTGTAATTTATTTGCTTTTTGATTCAATAAATGGAATTACAAATTTTGTTTGGAGGTTTTCCAACAACAGGAATAACATCAAAGTACTATAAGAATTTTATTTTCTTTACAGTTATTTTTTATGCTTTATTCTTACATGTTATATTTAATTTGTCTGTGATTAAATTTAACTTTGGTGGCTGTTTGTAAACATGATATAATAATAACATTATTATGCTTGTGAAATATTAAATAGGTAAAAATCTCTAAAATGAATTGATTTTGTTTTTATTCAAGATTTTATATTAAAAATGTTAGAGAGAACTATATTATTTTTCATTACAAACTTAAATCTGAAAATTAGATTTCAAGGTTTAGTTATCTGGTCTAATTTAGAGTAGTGTTCTTTTATTTGTTGGTACAATCGCCCGGTAGTTAGAGTGAAACTCTATTTCAAAAGTTTTTATAAGAATTGTTATCTGAAAATGTATTGACAACATGTTTTCAGTACGTAGTGGTTTTAAAACTTGAAAGTTAGTACTCGGATAACTAAATTCTTAGGTTTAATTTGGACATCTTGAATAAAGTTTAAACTATCTAACCCCACCAAATGTGGTATTTAAATGGTTCATTTTCAATCTCTTAGAAAAAAAGGAATTAATTTAATTAACCAAATTAGTTATTAACCCCACCCATAAGTGTTAATTGATTTGTTTAGTTAACAAAGAATATCTAACCACCAAAGGTGGTATTCATATAAAAAAGAGAGAATCAATAAATATCAATTTATATCTTTAATAACCTAAATAATATGAGCAATCATAATTATTTAGTTATTATATCCATAAATACTTCACTATTATAAAAGATAAAATTTGCATAAATGTTTATTGAATCTGTATCTATGTTTATTTTTATGTTATTAGATTAAAAACACAAAACCCCAAAATATCATGACATGATGTTTAGGATTTAATTTCGTTTTTAAAAGTTTAAATAATAAATTAAAAACCACATATATTCCTTCCTTAGATCGACCTTGGGAGTATACTTATCATTTTATACGAAATGATTCGTGCACTTGCGAGAGTTTTATAAATATAAAACCAAAATAATGGTAGGATCGGCGATGCCGGTTTTGCCCATTAGTGAGTCAAATGGTAATGAAATTGGTTTCATATGACCTTTTGGGATCATATTTTTTGATTCAGAATCAATCTCATTGATTATTGTCATATCATCATCTTGTTTGTTAGTACAAAGTTTTTCATTGTAATGTTCTTCTATTTCTTCATTAGTTAGTGTCAATAAACTAACTAATTTTTCTATATCCCTATTTTTAGAGTTCATGAATTTTCTTTCTAATTCTTTTTTATATTCCATTAAATTGAAATTATCTCTTTGTTCTCAAATTGTTTTTCATTTTTTCTTTTCTCATTTTTAAGAATCATGGAATCTGTCCTAAGTGGTTTTTCTTTTAGTCATTCTAAGGGATCATATATATGATCTATTATTTCACTATTTCTATGTATGTTGTATACATCTTTTCTTAATTCTGAAAATTTCTTGTATATATTTTATTGTAGTTTATTATAACCACATTTTTTTATTTTCTTTAGTAATTCTTTTTGTGCATCTATTATTTCTTGTAAATATTTTGTATTTGATTCTTGGACTAAATCCATTTTCTCTATTAACAAATGTACAATTTCAAATAATGTTGCTTGATTTTTTGCTACGCCTACTAGGCTTCTATTTACTTTCAAATGCATATTTTTATTTTATCTTTAAACATTATTATTTCTTTCCTAATATATAGTCATGAACTAATTCCTTCATTATTTTAACTTCATTTTCTATTTTTTAACTTATTCTTGATTAGAATCTTCTCCTTCATATTCTACAAAAGTAAACCTTATTACGCTATCATTTCTAACAACATTACTTTTTCTTCCTGTTATCAAGAGTTTTTCTTTAATATCTAATTTTTATTCTTCTAGTATTTCAAAATCTATTAATATTTCTAGTTTTATTATTTGTCCAAGTTTCTTAAAAGTTTTGTCTATTTCTATAAATTCATTTTGTCCATATATTAAACTATTATGACTATTTGTCAAAAAATATAGTACTAGATAATGTATTGAAAATGAATGATTTTCATCTTTCAAATTTATAAGTTATACTTAATACTTGATTTATGTTTTTATCACGTCTATTAATAGCAAATCTAGGATATGTTGTAAATTTTAATTTTTGGTATCCTAAATTACCATGAATCATTCCTAATAAGACATCATTCATATTTATTATTCTGTTATCTAATAATACTATTTTTATTGGTGTATCTATTCATTTTCTATAATGAGCTTTTATTAATAGTCGAATTCTTCCTAAATGAATTTATCCAATTTTTTTATCTCTACCTCTACGAGGAGTTTTGGATAGCTTATTTGATATAGTTTTTTTATCAATTAATGACATATTATATATTCTTTTTACATATGTAATTTTAATACCCATTTCTTTATTATTTATACCATAATAAATTATGTTTTTCTTAAGGAATAAATTTCTTAATTGATCTTTAAATCTATCTCTTTTTTTAAAATTTAATTTTGTTTTTTGAATTTCTTTTTATTTATTACTATTTTTTGTGAAAAATATCCTAATATATTTTTTGTTTTTTTGTTTATTATTTTTTGGTTTATTTTTTCTTCATTTATTTTAAGAATATTATTATTCATTCCGTTAAATTTAACTTTCGTTATATTTTAGGGATATTTTTGATTTTTTAAAAATTTTAAGGATATTTTTGAAGATTCTTTAAAACTTAAAATGATATAAATTAACTATAAATTATTAATTAACATAACATCTCATTTTAATTTTTAATTAAGGGAATAAGTGGGGTACGAGTTCTTAAAGTTAAATTACCATAAGATAAGTTACGAACGAATATTTCAATTCAAATCCACAGCCTCAAACTTACTCTGAAATCTTATTGAAGCGTGTGAGCTTTAAAAGTCACGTTACCAACCAATGAAGAGCTGTTGCCTGCGACAGTCGACACTCAAATGACACTATCTTTGTCTTAAAACACTTAAATATTCCAAATCTTAAACTCCCTTTGGAACTTTCTCACGCTCGGTCTCGGAGTTTCCACACTACTACCCACTGTCTTTACTCTCTTTTCATCTCTCTCAAAAAAGAAAATTCCTCTCTCCGAAAAAGCACTCTGTTCCTTCATCAAACCCTCTTTCTCAACCTAATTGCTGAACTGGGTTATTTGAGCTCGAAAATGAGGGGTCCTTTGGGGGCAGTAATAGGAAGGTACCCATCAAGTGATGGGAGTACCCAAGGGGGTGAAATTATCAGGCACAATAGAAAATGTAGGGATGTTGTGTTTCTTTTTATCTTTATAGCTTTCTGGGTTGCTATGATTGTTAACTCTAGCTTTGGATTCAACCAAGGAAATCCATTAAGGTAAGCATTTTTTCAATACCCACTTGAAATAATGCTTCATCTTCAAATGGATTGCTCTTTGTTTCGGAAATATTTTACTTCTTAGGTGATTTTCATGGCAGGTATCGCTGTTTGGCTCTTATTTAATGTTTTAGTTCACATATTACGATTCTCTTATGTTATCTCACCTTTCAGTCCGTACAACTAAAGCTTAATCAGTTAATTGTTTTGAGAAATTTAGGGGAAATATTGATCTTGTCTACTTTCAACTAGTAAAATTGGCTGGCTTCCACATTCTTTACGGTTATGTGTAGTATTGATCTGAGACCATATTGATAGTTTTTAGTTGCTTGTGTTCTGTGCCTTTTTATATCTTTATTTTCTCCTATGATTCTTTTCATTGAAACAAAATTGTTCAATTTTTATGTTAAGTTATTGTTAGAAGTCGTTAGGAAATCAAATATCTCAAAAATTTAAGATATTGGAAGAAGTGTGAACAATACATTTATACATCTATCACTCTCCACAAGTATCTATTCTATGCACTATTCATGTCAAACACTTGCAATTCGACAATTGGGGTTCTTGAGGTTTGAACATAAGACCTTCAACTCTAATACCATTGATAAACCTAACAACTTTCATATGTTTCCACAAGCCAGTGAGCTCCCATCCCAAAAGGTTAACCAACTCATTGGGTAAGTTTGACTCATGCACTATAAATCCATGCTCATATTGGTATTTTATCAATGTGGAACTTTGTTTGTTTTAATTTCTGGACAATTCTTCCCTCAAAGAAGACCAAATGATTTTCCTAGATCCATACTTGAACTCAAGCTAATGAAGTCAATCTTCCATAGTAACCTCTATTGAACTTTTGTCTTAATTCACCTTATTTGCTCAAGGTTTCAAGATCCTTCAGGTTCAATGTTCCTCTTGAACTTTTACTTTTATCCACCTTATTTGCAAAAGGTTTTAGTGTCCTCTAAGTTCAAACACTTTATTTCTGGAATGGGCCCACCATTAACATGAGATTAGAGAATTTCATTTCAAACCTATAAAGTTCACATTTCACCAATGGGCTCAAGATAACAACTATAGGCTCTGATACGATTTGATAGGCCTAAGAGCTCTCATCCTGAAGGTTAACATATTGAGTGGAGTTGACTTATTCACTTAGTGATTGTCACATATTATTTTGATACTGGGAAATAAAACCCAAGATGCATAGGTTGAGAGGAGCTTTATTTGTTTTTGTAATAAATATATTGGGTGTCACATAATATTTGTCGACACAAAGAGTTTGGATGAGAGGGGTAAGATAATTTCAGGAACTCTCCTTAATTTAATAGAGACTGGCTTGTGAATTAGAGTCAACTGTTACTTTTATTCAAAGAGAAGTGACTGCGTGAAAGTGTAGTAACATTAGTTTTCTTTCTTTTTAATGTATGATAATTCTGTCGTTCATTTCACTATTGTGAACTTATGATCCATGGTGCATTCTCTCCACAGG
This sequence comes from Hippophae gyantsensis, assembly GCA_030763125.1. Classification (NCBI taxonomy): domain Eukaryota; kingdom Viridiplantae; phylum Streptophyta; class Magnoliopsida; order Rosales; family Elaeagnaceae; genus Hippophae; species Hippophae gyantsensis. The sequence continues at coordinate 73,687,652 of CM061028.1, read as the reverse complement.
CTCACTTATGGACTGGACTACAAGGGAAATGTGTGTGGTGACAAGCATGCACATCCTGGTCTTCAACAACTGGAGCTGAAATATTGGTTAAATCCTAACCAGGTTTACCAAAGTGGTTTGAAAGACGGCCAATTCAATTTGGCCAATGCAAGGAGTATATGCTTGTTGGACTGTCCTATCCCTTCAGAAGATTCTCTAAATTGGGTTTGTGATTACCCGGAAGGAGATATCCGTCTTTCTAAGGATAATTGGATTGACAGAAATTACGACTATTTTGAGTTCCTAACTCCTGAAATGAGAAATACTTCTCTGCAACTTCAGGGTCCCTGCTACCCTGTCATATTTCCGAGTGTAAATGGTAATTAATTTCGTTGAATTTGCTTGTTATTTGTTGTAGAAACAATATTCATTGAGATCAAAGTTGTGTTACTGCCATGTAGTTTATGCTTATAAATATGTAATCTTTCATTTATGCACTGTGATATTAATAGAATTTTTTTTTCTCTTCTCCTTCTCCTTCCCAGTTTATTGGAGCTGCCAATTTATAGCTCGTGCTTCGAACATATCTTTGAGGCATTGGCAGCAAATGGGTGGAATGAAAATCAATGAAGACATTGTTATAGATAAGTCAATTCACAAATCCATCAACTCTAGGTCATCTGTTTTAAAGGTTGATGATCCTCCTATCAGCTATTCTTTTTCATTACTTAATAATGAATGTGCTTGTGAAACCACAATTAACCATTTTTTTCTTGAAAAAGAAAGCTTTGAGCAGCATGAAAATGAATTTTATTTGTTTGCTGATGTTTGAGTGACATGCTATTATTTAAGGGAGAGAGGAAAAAAGAAAAGCAACTACTGATAGTTTTGTTATCTTGGTAATCATATTGCATTTTACTAATGAACAGCATTATAAACCTATTCCTTGCTGCCTAATTTGTACTTTATATTATTTGTTTTGTTGTTGCTGGCAACCACTCATCACCTTTAAATATAAAACCATAAGAGTCCCTTCAAGTATTTTGGTCTGTAGGTTATGGTAAATACAAATATGCAATCTTCATCAGCAGGACTCTTTTTCCTGCCAAAAAAGTAAGTTAGGCACATAATCAAATGATAAACAACTTTTCAGAATTGTCATTTTGAAGCATAATATCTAGCACACACACGATTTATAGTTAGCTTTTGTCCCTCACTTCCCATTCTCTCTCTCTCTCTCTCTCTCTCTCTTTGGTACACATCTTCTGTTTTGACATATATGGTTTAGTCTCTTTATCTCATATATTTTTTGTGTTGTTTTCAGAGATACATGGCTGATGTTGGAAAGGTGTGGCCTGTGCTGATTGTCTGTGGAGGAATCTTGCCACTGATTTTGTCTGTTATTTGGTTGCTGATGATACGGCATCTCGTTGCTGCAATGCCTTGGATAACAGTTTCCCTCTTCAATATCCTTATAATATCAGTTACAATGTTTTATTACATAAAAGGTCAGAATATGTGTTCTACTCTTTCCTCTTATTTAGGCATTTTCATAGAGCTTATTTATTCTGGTTATGTTTCCCTTGCTGTAACTCCGGGCTTCCTTCCTCCTCCAACCATTGTTAATGTTTCTAAACACTATTTTTTTTATTTAGGATTCGTTTTGTAACAAGTTTTGTTTTTAAATTTTGTTTTCTTGTAGTTGAAACAAATTTTTTGTTTGATAAGGGCTCGTTTGATAATAATTTCAATTCATAATTCTCAATTTAAAATTTTAAATTTTACAAATTTTGTAATTATGTACATTTGTTGACTCATTTTTAATTTATATTTTCTAAATTTAAAACTCAATTTTAGATTTTGTGCAAATTTTGAAATTCACAAAAATCAGTTTTTGAATTGAATTTCTATTTTTTTCTTTACACTAAAATTTAACAATCCAGTCATACTCAATTGTACTCAACCTTATTCAAAATGTTTATAGAGCCAAAATTTAATGAAAATTTTATCAAATATAAGTTTTAAATTGAATTTTAGAGTTTAAAATGTTGAAAATTAGGAATTGATTATCAAACAAGTATATCCAATTTTCAATTTATGCTTTTCAAAATTGAAATAGAAATTGGATCTCAAACAACTTTTTTTTTCTTCCAAAATTTTAAGATTGAAAATTCAATTCCAAAATTAAAGAATTAGAATGGTTATCAAATATGGGATAAAAAGTTATATTTTCTTATTTCATTCCCTCTTAAGTCACACTCACAACAAAGAAGTGTGAAGTTAATTAATGAAAAGAAAAATTAACTTAGAATATGTTTTTCAAAACTTTTTTTTAAGCTTTAAAAATAATAAAAACTGTGTAAAAATGAAAATGAGTTTCAACGTGATTTTGAACTTAAAAATGGAATTAATTATCAAACAACACTCATTTTGAAAACTTGAGTTAAAAAACTGGAACTTGTAACAAAATTGGTTACAAAATAGTCCCCTAATAATCAGAAGCTTCCACAGAAAAGATCTTTGTCCTCTAACTTTTTATTCACCTTGTGTTCTTGTTGTCTTCATCTTTCATCTCTCACTTAGTTATATAAATATGACAGTCAAGCATATGTCTTACGTATGATTCTTGACTATTATTATTCTTCTAATTTCTGGATAGATTTCAATTACAAGTAATGCTGAATCATTTGTTATTTCTTGCATCTAGCTGGATGGATAGGAAATGATGCTATCAGCCCCATTATTGGCGAGCATGACCCATACATTCACATATCTGCCAGGGTGGGTACTATCATTAGCTTAGCTCCATATCTAAAGGGTGCAAAACAATTTTTTTTATATATATTTAAATAACTCTAATTTTTCTATCTTTCAGGAGCTAAGTCATCTTCGTGCTGTTACAGTCCTTATGACCTTTGTTATGGTAGTTGCTGTCCTTACATCAATTGCTATAGTCCGCCGGATTCTCATGGCAACATCTGTCTTAAAGGCAAGTATGACATATCCAATATATTTATATGCACTACTTGTTAAAAAATGGGTAATAAAGAAAATAAGTTAGTGATACCTGAAATAACAAAGGCCTTTTTACTTTATTTAAGATTTGGGCTCTCTTTACTTCAACATGTTGTAGTTCTAACTTCTATGTTACTCCAAGGAAGTAGTTGGTATGTAATAAAGTTATAAACATTTGACCGGTATATGGTTTTGATTATTAGTATACTTCACGCAAATGTCGTAATTTTGCTCGACTTTTGCTACCTTTTCAAATAAATAAAGATTGGAGGATCACAATATTAAAAAAAAGGGTAAAATAAATAGTAAACCTAAGGATATATTTTCTTTTGTATATTTTAAAGATACGAGAAGACAAAATTAGTTAAAGAATTGGAAAAAACAACAAAAATAACACTCTTTAAAACTTATAACCTCAAAAATAGCTCCCCTATATCCAGCTATTGTATTTTTTACTATTAAAGAAAAGTTCAACCCATCATTTTACATTTAATACTGTTCAAGTTGAATTACATTTATTTAGATCCGTTCAATGTTAAACACTGTTCACTATTATTATAGTGCAATTTTTATCGTTATAAGTTTTAGTGGTGTTAGTTTATGTAATTTTCCAAAGAATTGTTCACTGATATATGTTCAAAGAAAAACATTCTTTGCCTGCCCAGGGGAAATTTTTTTTAAAAGTACAAATCATATATTCTTGGCAATACCATCATCCAAGTTGAGATCATCCTAACTCTGAGGTGGCAGGTTATGACTGGCTCATATTTTATTACATTGTATCATATGCTGAAAGTGTGAGACTCTTTTTAGAGAAGGATCAATTATATTGTGACACTTAACTTGGGATTATCCCAACTTGGAATAAAAAGTTTTTTTACTTTATTTAGTTTAACTTTCTTCATCATCACTATATTAGAAACCATTAACATAATACTTAGTACTTTTTAAATATCAAATTATTTATTAGCTTCATGTTTTTCCTACAGGTTGCTGCAAAGGTCATCGGAGAAGTGCAAGCACTCATAATTTTTCCAATCATTCCACATGCCATCCTTGCAGTATTTTACATGTTCTGGATTTCCGCCGCTCTTCATCTGTTTAGTTCTGGTCGTGTGGTCCAGAATGACTGTAACTCCAACTGCTGTGCCTATGATCTCATGTCAAAAAAGGTGAACTGCGATCGTTGTTGTGGCTATAGCATTCACTACACTCCTCATATCGGAATAGCCATCCTTTTCCACTTACTTGGTGGTTACTGGGCTACACAATTTTTTATAGCATGCTCTTCAACAGTGATTGCGGGTTCTGTTGCTTCATACTATTGGGCTCGGGGTGAAACATCTGTAAGTTTCTAGTCTATGTGAATAAACATTCATAACAAGTGTTGGCTCTTTTTTCGGTTTTCTAGATGCCCATTTAGTGTTAGATAATATTGCATGTATATGATAAAAAAACAAATGGTCTCACTGTCACATGAAAGTGTGTCTGAGCAATTCTAGAATAATTTGTAGAACAGCATAGTTCCTTTGACCCAAAGTTATGTGAGTCTAGAAATTTTCCGTCATATTTATGTTAGGCACTATCTGGGCCGTCCACATTATTAGAACAATTTGCTTTAGATTAAGTAATTTTTCAAAACAAGTAGGTAAAATTTTGGAGGGGCCAACTTGTGTTATTAAATTCTAAACATAAATAATATATTAAATATTTAAACATTGTATTATTATGTAAGACTTTTGTGTCATAATGTAGGCTTAAAAAAAGGTTCAATATGTAAAGTAAAAATGAATAAAAAAAATCATTAAAAAGATGATGTTTATAGTTGATATTGTGTCAAAGCATGTTATACTGGTGTAGGTGGTTTTAAGTCATAGAGGATAAAAATATAATTACTTAACTATGGCATGGAAATAGTGTATTTTTCCTTATTTTTTTTATGGTTAAATTTTTTAATGAATAATTAGTGGACTTTGGAGTCAAATGGGCCATTTTTTTAAATCTTCCGGTGCATATATGACTCATTTATTTAATATGGTTTCACTTTTAATCCATTTAGTAAAAAAAAATTTATTCATTTTCGTATAACTCAAAAACATACGTTCATTTACGTCCTATTAGCAAAAATACAAATTAAGTTCTTATTTCACTAAAACTATGTTTCCTTAAACTTTGGAGGGGCCAAGGTCCCTATTATTCATATGCTAGGTCCGTCTTTAGTTACTTGGGCTGACTTGTCCAAATCAAATATTCCTACGGTCTAAATTTTGGCTTTACTGTTCGTTTTAGGTCTTAAAAATGAATGATTTCATGCTAAATGAGCTATGTAGATATAAAGTGTACTAAATTCGAAATATCTAAACAGGGCTTGTCTTTGAGGATTCCTTCTCAGAACTAGTAAAATTTGATTCTCTAGTACTCATTCCTTTTTCGTGCTTCATAATATTTTTTTTCCCAATGCAGTCACAAATACCGTTTCTTCCAGTCTTTTCCTCCATGAAACGGCTCATGAGGTATAGCCTTGGGTCTGTTGCTCTAGGCTCTCTTATACTATCATTTGTAGAATCAATCCGGTTTATGCTTGAGCCAATTCGTCGGAAACTGAAAGTAGTTGGTACTGTACCTGATCATTGGTTTGGAAAGGCGTCATTCCATACTTCCAGATTCTGCCTGAGGTGTATTGAGTGGACTATCAAGTCATTTAATCGCAACGCATACATTATGGTAAGTATGGAAAACTAATTTCAAGCATTTTCCATTTGCTACTTCCGTCAGAGTGAACAGTGATGATATTCATGATTATTTTGCAGATAGCAATAACAGGCAAAAGCTTCTGCAAATCTTCGGCAATTGCAACAGAATTGATCATTAACAATATACTTCGGATAGGGAAGGTCAATGTGATTGGAGATGTCATCTTATTCCTTGGAAAATTGTGTGTTGCCCTCTCAAGTGCGCTATTTGCTTTCCTCATGTTGGATACCCACAAATACAGATCTTCACACAACAAGATTTCTTCTCCTCTGTTTCCTGTTCTGGTATGCTTTCATGATTAGAACAATGATGAAGAATATGAGAGAAATAGACTAAAGATGACAAATAATAGACGAATTAAGGTTAGAGGTTTAGACGGATAATAAAGAGAAGAATCTAATACTATAATACAATCTCACTTTCGTCTAATTTGAAAGTACAATGCTAGGTTTTATTTATAGGATTGAAATAACAATTTAGATAATTATGAAATAATGAATAAATCTTAAATAATAATCTAAATGCTTAAATGATAATTATAAATACAAAATTTAAAGAAACAGATGTCTAATAATCTAAATTTAGATAAACCCTAATTTAAATAATTGGAAAACTCACTTTATATTTACAAATTGGACACATTAATTACTTTACTTTAAATTGATGCACTTTAGTTACCTTATATTTGTAGATATTTTAGTTATCTTATAACAATTCGCTTTTTTTTCCAATTTTTTTTATGTATTTTCCTCTTCAAATATCTACCAGTCCCCTACTATTAAGGTTCAATTTAATCCAACTTAATTTTTTCTACCAAAACAATGATCCAGAAAAACCAATATTAACAAGAAATGATTGAGTGTTCAAAAATACAATAGTAAGATGACTAATGTGTCTAATTTGTGAAAGTAAAGTGATCAAAGTGTCATGCTATTCTAAATAATTATTATTTCCTTATTTTACATCAAACACTCAATTGGATTTGCAAACAAAAATGTTGTCTAGTGATGAGTGACAACCAATATGATTTTTCAAAGCGTGTGGAATTAAATGACCAGGCATGGTATAGGATTTTGGAGCCTCTTACATATGATATAGGATTTATGCCGGTTAAATGTTCATCCCAACAAGAGAGAGTTCGGGCCCTAAATTGCCAGTTTTGGAGTTAGGGTCAAAAGTGTCCCGGAATTGTGGGTATAGTCTGTACATATCTCCTGTACAGCCTTACATAACTTGTGTACATAGCTCACGTCCAACATGTACATAGCAAAAGAAATGCGATCTTGCACCAATTTTTCTGAAACTAAAAAAATATGCGATTTGAGCTCTATTTTGATAGTCTTCGTGACATCACATTGTTTTGTCATGCTTGTGCAGGTATGTTGGGTTCTTGGATATGTTGTTGCCACTCTTTTCTTTGCAGTGGTAGAGATGTCGATCGACACCATCATTCTTTCATTTTGCCAGGATACCGAAGAACACCAAGGAACTGCCCAATATGCCCCTCCTCTTCTCATCGAAACTCTCAATGACCCAAATGAGATGCAGAGACTTACCCAAGGAGGACCTCAATGAATTACAACTTCTTTAAGAAGTAGAATTTTGGCTTTCTCATATTTGCTAGTTTGATGGAATTCAACATTCCTTTCATATTATTATTCCCACCCTTTTACAGTCAAGTTTTGTGCTTTTATCTGTGCTGTAAATATGAAAGCGCTAGGAAAGGGCAAAGAGGGTGCTTTATTGGAGTGGGCAAGTCAAACCCTAGCTGCTACATTACGTTAAAAACTATACAAATCTATCAGTGTGCGTTATACAAGGTTGGAATTCATGTTCTCTAGCTTTGAGCTAATTACTCCCAGTAATAAGTATTGATCTTATATAATGGGTCCTAAGAAATTCACAGTAAACATTAAAACATTTCAATTCGTTACTTTTAAATATTTTTTTAATTTATTTGATTATTTGTATTATTGAAACATCTTTTAATCAATTATTTTAATAAAAAGTTTATCATTGAAAATTTTAAGTAATGTGTATATGACATATATAAAGTTATAACTTTATATGCTGTATAATCAACTTATATATTTTACTGAAATTAGTCTACTTTTAATGTAATTAATTTATTGAAAGAGATTTAATAATTAAAATGAAAAATATTTAAAATAATAAATTAAAGTAAGTTTAGTTGCAAGTGACCACAAACCGGTTAAATGTCCATATTTCATAAAAGATTAGTTGGAAAAGGATGACCGCATAACATAACAAATTGAATTGTTGACCCACGTTATTCATTTTGGGATTTACTATAACAATTTCATATAAAATTGTGGTTTTTATTATAAATTAAAAATAAATTATATTTTAATTAAAAAATATGAAAATAATATAAATTTAATTTTTTCATTAAATCAAGTGGACTAAATTATTCAAAATTGTCTAATTTTTGATAATTTTATATTTTTTTAATCAAAATAGTAGAAAATAAAACCTACAATGATTTTATGGTTACTTTGAAGAGATTTTGATAAATAATAATAATAAAAAGATTTATGGTTGACCAATGTAAGAAGATTTATCATTGATATACAATGAGTTTGATAAAAAAATAAAATTCGTGATACGATATTAATCTAATATGGGACGATATTGGTCAAGTATGAGAAAACTTACTACTTGCACACGATATCATGATAAGACTTATCACAATAAATTAATACAAATAATTTTAGTAAAAAAATAAAATCTAATATAAATATTTTATTAATTTAATAAATCATTCATTAAATAATATTATTTTATTAATTATTAAATAAATAATTAATCTTTAGAAACTTTTCCCGTTACGATAAATTCACGTATCTTTGACTTGGTTACAAATTCTTGTAACTTATTTAAAATCGTTACATTGATATTTCATATATCTAATACGTTTCTTTTTTCTCTTTCTTTCTTAACAATTTTCAAATCCATTATTAATTGTTGAAAACTCATTCCTAAGTAATTTCTATAAGTTATATAAGGGACTTACTTATGTTATGTTGGAAAGAAAAAAGGAGTTCACTTGCTACTAATAAGGTTAACTAAAATGACTTTCCTAACAAAATAATTTATAAATTATGTATTTTTATTATATTTTTGTTTTGAAAACTGAACATAACTTACGGATTATGATTAAAAAATAAAAAAAGCAAGGCATCTTAATCATGAGTACTGCACACCCCGAGACACGATGCCCACTTTTTAAAGAAGGTTTGCTACCAATGGTTTTTTTTTTTTGAAAAATGTGCTATAGTAAAATTTAAATATTTAGGTTCTCTTCATGTTAGAGACTTCTAGGGTTTGAAGTAGCTTTTAATGAACTCAATCCTAAAATAAATAAGATCTTTAGCACTTTTACAACCAAAAAATTTCACTCTCCAAACCATTACCCTACAACCTTCCCTAAATTTCTTTTTTTTTTTTCAGTATCCATAGCACCTTTGAGCTGTGATTTTATGTAACAATTTTTATCTTTTTCTTTTTTCAGTATTCATAGCCCCTATCGACCGTAATAATCACCCTTTAAGCATCTCCAAATCACTTGTTATCATTTCAACTATTCCATTGCAGTTATTTACACGGTGTTTAGTTTCTCTTACCCTTTTCCTCAACCCTATTACTTGAAAGATTAGCTTTCTCATCACTTGCTAGGCATACAAAGTCTTTCTAGGGTTTAGTTTTAAGCCCTTGCAGAGTGTAATTATTTTTGAACATTTTAGACTTATTATTAATAAAAAAAGGATTGCATGTGGGTAAAGTTTATTTATTTATTATTATTTTTTAACTATATTAGAAAGATATTGTTTTAATTTAAATAAGTTATAATCGAAAGAATTAAATAAAAAATAAAATAAAAATAATAAAACATAAAAAATAGTTATTTTTCGTTGTATAGTCATTTTTTAAATAATAATACGATTAATGTCATAAAAAATAAATAAATTATTTAAATATCATTTTTAAAATATTACGAGACTTGTGTAATCATTCTTCCTAAAATCAAAAGAAAAAAAAATCACAAAATTAATATATCTAAAACTTATAACAATAAAAATAACTCTTATCATTTTAGCTCATATTTCTAATGATTTAAAGGAATTGTATTATTTTTGTTATTTAGAGTTTTAGAGGTGATTATTTATGTAATTTTTTTCAAAATAAAATAAACAATCTTATAAATTTTATACAAAATTGCTCACATTTTAAAACAATAATCACTACTATTTAGGTTTTACGAATCGAGATACCTCGTGACTAAGGATACCTCTAGACAGGGTGGCTTAAGATATTATCTAAATAGCTATATGAGCTACTTGATCTACATGAGGTACAAGAGGCAAGGTACGTGGATACTTGATTTAAACAATAAAAAAGAAAATATATATAGGAGGATTACACGAGATATCACTTCATTAAATACATGGTATATATATATATATATATATATATGAAATGACACATTAATATTTTAATAATTCTATATATTTAGAATTTTTATTTTTTATCAATTAAGTAAATATTAGAATTTAAAATACTGAAAATTATATTTTATTTTTCAATAAATTATTAACATTTAAAACATTTAAAATATTAATTATATACATATTTTTTTCTTTTTTTTAAAGATATTAATAATAATATATTTTTAATTAAAATAAAGCATAATAATAATTTCTTATTTTTAATAAATTACACAATTACACGTGTTTATAACAAATAAAATCAAAGATTATATTCAATTCAAACGCAAAAAAAGTCGATGAGTGGTGTTCCAAAGAAATCCAACTTGAAAGGCAGTCCTGGCTCAGTAATTTTTTTTACTTATTTATAAAAATTAAAATAATTTTTAATATATTTTAATTGGAAATAATATTTTTATCTACAGTATCCAAATCAGCAGACTGTTGATTACCCTAGCTTTAAGCTCGTCATCGTCGGCGACGGTGGAACTGGTATTTTCAATATCTACGTATTGGCATCTTTTTAATTTTAATTTTGATTTTTCATTGTTAGTTTTCTTGAAAATAATTTAAACATTTATGACCTCGTTTATAGATTATGATTATATTTTGATTTCGGTGACATTTAATTCCTTGTTTTGAAATTACGTTGTATGATGATGTTGATCTTGGTATCCTTTGTATTTCTCACCGGTAACATTTATCTATTTTTGAAACTTATAGACTAAAAAGATTAATTTGGATCTATTTGATAATCAATCGGATCTGGTTCTCTGCTCTTAACGTGGGTGATAAGAAGGTAACCAAATAGTGTAGTGGGATGAAGTAACAAGCCGGAGTGAAAGATTTGTTTTAAACATGGGGTCTGTATATGGAATTGAAAGAGACGAGTTGTCTATAATTCGTTTGATAACTTGAGCTATAGCTTATTTATTTGAAAATTTCCTCGTAATTATCTATCCCTTTTGCATGATTTGGGTTCCAATGTTCTATTGGCCTTTTTTTACAGTGTTCATTTTTGTTTCAGCTGGCTCCATTATTGATTTCCATTTTGTATTTGGTTCTACATAGTGTAGCTAATTAAATTAAAGTTGGTGCTTATTTTTATTTTTATTTTTTCGCAGGGAAGACAACTTTTGTGAAGAGACATCTGACCGGGGAATTTGAGAAAAAGTATGAACGTAATAGATGCCTTCAAAGTTCTTATTTGTTATTAGGCTAATGGAACTGATGCATTTGTTTGAAATTTATCTAATATGTTTCTCCTTTCTGTTCACAGAAACTATTGGTGTAGTGGTTCATCTGTTGGATTTCTATGCAAATTGTGGGAGAAGTTGGTGAAAAACCAAATCTTTCAAAAACATAAGCTATTGGGAGAAGAGCAACCATTGCTTTTATATATCTATCAAGGGTTATTCTGTAAGATGTGAAGAAATTACACTTAAATTATGTAAGTTTTACAGAAACATTATATTGATTTTTTCCATAAATGCAAAAGAAAAGGAAATCCATGTTAGATTAACAGGGAAAATTTCAAACTAACACATGAAACCTATATATATATACTATGTTCGTGAAAAAAAATATAAACCTTATAGATGTTCTGGCGGTGGTTGTCGGAACTCTTTCAAGGTCGTCTGCGATAAATGCCAGAGCACAGCGAGGTTGCCAACAATAACTATTGAAGCTTTGGTAACGTTGTTAACGGTAACTATCGCGTCTGAGCTAGGGATAATTTTGTAAAGTCATATTTATTACACTATAAAACTGTATTTGAATACTAATTCATGGTATTTATGTCATTTTATCAATTTTATTTATTATCTTGCTAGTAAGCTTACTTTTGTTACCCTTTTTTGACAATTCTTACATTTATGTTGTATTTACGATAATGCCCCCATCTTCTATTGTTCAATAATCAATACATTCTCTGCAACTTACTCCCTCTCATGAATAGCTTCCAATTTCCATTAACATTCTTTGTCATCCCATTGCTAAACAAATTAATTGAGTTAATTTTTTGCATCTGAGTAATCCAATAGGATATTAGTCCTGGTTTCAATTTTTAAACTTCAAACTTCAGAGAAAGAGCCTCTTGAAGAGAACTAGATGAGCTAAGGGACGCCATCACTCTTGCTATCTTATTATTGTTACTGCTTCCATCTTTGTCTCATTTTCCATTTCAATTGTTATTCTTCAGCAGATCAGCCTTTACTTTGAATGGGGATTTTCATTCGATAGTAACAGCAGGTATGCTCAAAACGATTTGGTATGTGTTTTTTCTCTCACATATGATCATTTTTATTTTTCATGTTGAGTCTTTTTGATTACCGTATAGTAGGGCTTTGTCAACTTAAAGTTGCTAGATAGATTATGATCTTGAGCTTTCTTTGCCGGAGCTAGATCTATCAAAGTCATCCATGCTCGAGAAAACCCTGCTTTCCTAATTTTCAATATGTATTCTCTTTTTCCAATAACTCTATTTTCCATTTAATGAATGTATAGTTGATATTTGCTTTGATGTTGTCATCTTTGTTATATCATGCTTGCTTCTAATTGCTTCTCTCTACTACTTTCCATTTTTATTTTTGTTTTTGTTTATGAAAGTTGATTCAATTTAACACAACTAATAACGAGTTACCTGGTTTATTATTTCGTTTCACTGAGAAATTAAACTTGAGTACTATAAGCTTGGAATATCTATTCAAATTGGGTTTGTTGGTAGATCTAATGTGCTAAGTTAAGGCTATTTTATTCTCTTCAGTTACATAATTTAGTGCTCATGGAATCTGCAAAATTGAGTTTTGATCGCCACACAAATTGTGTGTGTAATGAATACGCAAGTATACGTATCGTAACAAGTAACATAATAATAAGAAAAGATCGTTCCCACAGAGATTATTTTATTATAAACTAATTTTTAATGTAGGTGTGTGCAGGTGTGGATGTGGATGTGGGTGCATGTGCTGGTGTGTGTATATATGCAGTGTGTGTATGTATGCAGGTGCTGTGTAAGTGTGTGCAGGTGCTGTGTATGTGTGTGCAGTGTGTGTTGCCTCCAATACTATATTTCCCCCTTTAGCCCTAATCTTCTCCATCAATTTACCAACATGCAACAATTTTTTTAATATTTTAATCTAATATACCTAATAAAATTAATTAATAAGCTATTTTAAGATTTAATTTTATGTTCCAAAAAGTATATTAATTCCAATAATAAGAAATAAAGACATGAGAAACTTACATCTGGAGTTGCTATTCCAAAATGGCCAAACTCATTTTCTACCTCACAAGAGGTCACTTCATAATCTGTGAAGCATGTATAAGCAGGAAAAGTTGTTATTACTTCAAGTATTTTATGTAACAGTTTTAATTTTGGGTATTATTTATTACCCGCTCAGCCCCGTTACCTGTGGGTAAAAAGCATTCCCGAATTGTAACAGTTTTTGTATAGTTTTCGGTACAAATTTTACACTTCGGTTCGGGGATAATTATCAAAAATTGTCCCCGTCCATCCCCTTGCCCATTCCTATTTAGCACATAGTGCATGTGGCTTTAATGACGTATTGTGTAATCTAGAAGTTTCTTTCTTATTGTAGCCTGACAAGTCACAAACTTCTGATTGTAGATATATTTTACTCAGTGTGGAGATGTAAGTTGAAGATCTAATCCCTTGATCTTGATATTTGTTTTACTTGGCTGTTTGTACTTTCTACACCGTTCTTTCATGTTATTCTTTTAAATTTCCATGGCCTATCCTGCATATATCCCGTTAGTAAACAGTTTGCATATAAGAAAAGGGTGTTATACATTTTGCTAGTATAGTAGTTCCTAACTTCCTATGAATTTATAAGTTCACTGATGGACGAAGTATATCTATATCTTTAAGTTAACAGTTCATGTTATTTTTTTTTCTCTATTGTTCATTCGAGGTTCCCATAGCTAAATTCTTGCATAGAAAGGATGATACTGGGGATTTTAGCATATCTATTCAAGTGTAACCAGCATCATATGAAACTACAAATAGGCAGTTTCTATTAGAGAATAAATTGCAAATAAGTTCCCAGGTCTAAGAAACTTCTTGTCTTTCGTGACGCAATCACGTGCTATTACTTGGTTTTTCGTTTCATTTTTCCCTTCAATATTTTTCTTTTGCTTTTATTATGAATCCAAGTAAAAGAATGGAAGCTTGCTGATTAAATTGAAAAATAGAAGAAACAATGTTTTCTTGGATTCTTATGAGCGAAACCTAACAATTTTTTTGGATTATTTCCTATACGGTGAGAGAAGCTGTTAGTTTCTAATTTAGTTTCATGTATATGGCCTATTTTTTGCAGGACATTGCTTTGGCTGATTTAGCTCCTACCAACCTGATAAGGTTTGCACATTTGGGCTTGCACTTAATTTCTCAGTTTTCTACCACAAAATCGTTAATTCACCAGATCGTGCTTGCATTCCTGAACTCATCATCTTTCTTTCCCTCTTTGGCTTCTTCAATAATTTAATAATAATAATAATAATAATAATAATGGAATATATATATATACACTACTCACTAAATGGGATTCATACCCTACATCTTCTACATGTCCAATTGGGCTATATGCCGTCGAGTTACAATCTCTATAATTTTTATATTTATTGTGAAGCTGTATTCTATTTGTGGTTTACAGATCGTTATATAACTTACTTTCAGAACAGTGGGACCCACGGCTCAAGTCAAAATCATGATTCCATAAGCGTAAAACAGGCTTCTCATGATACGAAGTGGATTGTTCTCATTCCATAGACTCTAGCTAGTGGCTAATTAGCTTGTACCCATGAAAAGTTGAATGTTTCGCTGTGATTGTGGGTACCATGTCTACTCTCAAGCCTCATCAAACTGGTCCTGCAGCTGTGACACCAATCAAAATTGTTTCATTTCTATTCAAACCAAAACAAGTACCATTCCCTCATCCAGACCCTACTACCATTAGGCTCTTGAAAGTAGCAGCTGATGCTAAAAATCTAAAATTTGGTAGAACAGTACATGCCCGTCTAGTTGTTTATTGTCAAACCTCCCTCGGCACTGATTCTGATACGACTTCAGCAAATTCACTGATCAATCTCTATGCTAAATGTGATCAAGTTTTGTCAGCTCGCCAACTGTTTGACCTTATGCCTAAAAGAAATGTGGTATCTTGGAGTGCATTAATGGCAGGGTATTTGCATACTGGGCTTGCCTTAGAAGTTCTTCGTTTATTCAGGAGTATGGTTTCTTTGGAAAATATTTGCCCAAATGAATATATACTGGCAACTGTTCTTTCATCTTGTGCTAATAGTGGGAGAGTTGAAGAGGGAAAGCAATGTCACAGCTATGTATTCAAGTCTGGATTGGTTTTTCATCAGTATGTAAAGAATGCACTCATTCACATGTATTCGAGTTGTTTGGATATGGATGGTGCTATAAGTGTTCTAGATATGGTTTCAGGTTATAATATTGTTTCTTATAATTCCTTAGTAAATGGCCTTTTAGAACATGGGCATCTTAAGAGAGCTTTAGAAGTTTTGAATATAATGGTAAGTCAATCTGTGGTATGGGATAGTATTACTTACGTTACTGTTTTTAGACTTTTGGCCCATCTAAAATATTTAGGACTAGGTCATCAAGTTCACAGTCTGATGATCACGGCTGGCGTTCCGTATGATGTCTTTGTTGGCACTGCAATCATTGATATGTACGGGAAATGTGGTAACATCATGAATGCAAAAAGAACTTTTGATCACTTGCAAAATCGTAATGTTGTCTCTTGGACTGCAGTAATGGATGCTCATGTCCAAAATGGATACTTTGAGGAAGCATTGAGTCTTCACCAAAAAATGGGAATTGAAAATATTACTCCAAATGAGGGTACTTTTGTTGTACTACTGAACTCTAGTGCATGTTTGTCAGCACTAAGACATGGAGACCTATTACATGCCTTTGCTCAAAAGTCAGGTTTTAGAAACTATATCAATGTTGGAAATGCTTTAATCAATATGTATACCAAGTGTGGTGACATTGAAGCTGCAAATGAAGTTTTCTCAGAAATGACATGTCGGGACTTTGTTACTTGGAACTCCATGATATCTGGGTATTCCCATCATGGGCTTGGCAAAGAAGCTTTAGATGTGTTTGAAGAAATGTTGGCAGTAGGGGAAAGTCCTAATTATGTAACTTTTATTGGTGTCCTTGTAGCTTGTGCCCGTATGGGTTTGGTAACACAAGGGTTCTACTATTTGAACCATTTAATGAAACAAATTGGCATTGAACCTGGAGTGGAGCACCATACCTGTATTGTTGGGCTCCTGAGTAGGGCTGGAATGCTTGATGAAGCTAAGAATTACCTGAGTTCTGTACCTGTCAAGTGGGATATTGTTGCTTGGCGTACATTACTAAGTGCTTGTCATGTTCATCAGAATCATGATTTAGGGAAGCAAATTGCAGATATCATTGTACAAATGGACCCTAATGATGTGGGAACATATACATTGTTATCAAATATGCATGCCAAAGCAAGGAGATGGGATGGAGTTGTGAAGATTAGGAAATTGATGAAGGAAAGAAACATCAAGAAAGAACCTGGAGTGAGCTGGGTAGAGATTAAAAACATTACCCATGTATTTGTTGCAGAAGATAGCTCTCATCCAGACTCGAGGCAGATACGTCAAAAGGTAAAAGAGTTGTTGGTGAAGATTACACCTCTTGGGTATGTTCCAGATGTTGCTGTAGTAATGCATGATGTGGAAGATGAGCAGAAAGAAAGCTATCTTAGTTATCACAGCGAGAAACTAGCTGTAGCATATTGCCTTATGAAAACACCTACTGAAGCACCCATACGGATTATTAAGAACTTGAGAATGTGTGATGATTGTCATGCAGCTATGAAGTTGATTTCAAAAGTCACAAACAGGGTGATAATTGTTAGAGATGCCAACCGTTTCCATTATTTTAAAGATGGTTGCTGTTCTTGTGCAGATTATTGGTGATTATTTGATGTGATATATGAGAACCACAACTTTCATTATGTAGTATTAATTGTTGAGTCTTTAAACCAAATATAATGCACATTTGAAACCCATAAAGAAATTGCTTAATATAGGATCAAGTTTGTCAATATTTCACATTGTAGTTATGCTTGAGCCAATTCGTCGGAGACTGAAAGTAGCTGGTACTGTACCTGATCATTGGTTTGGAAAGGCCACATTCCATACTTCCAGATTCTGCCTGAGGTGTATTGAGTGGACTATCAAGTCTTTTAATTGCAACGCATATATTATGGTAAGTATGGAAAACTAATTTCAAGCATTTTCCATTTGCTACTTCCGTCAGAGTGAACAGTGATGATATTCTTGATTATTTTGCAGATAGCAATAACAGGCAAAAGCTTCTGTAATTGCAACAGAATTGATCATTAACTATATACTTCGGATAGGGAAGGTCAATGTGATTGGAGATGTCATCTTATTCCTTGGAAAGTTGTGTGTTGCCCTCTCAAGTGAGCTATTTGCTTTCCTCATGTTGCATACCCACAAATATAGATCTTTACACAACAAGATTTCTTCTCCTCTGTTTCCTGTTCTGGTATGCTTCCATGATTAGAACAATGAAGAATATGAGAAATAGATTAAAGAGGACAAATAATAAACGAATAAGAGAAGAATCTAATACTGTAATACAACTCACTTTGGTCTAATTTGAAAGTGCAATGCTAGGTTTTATTTAAAGGATTGAAATAACAATTTAGATAATTATAAAATAATGAATAAATCTTAAATAATAATCTAAATACTACATGAAAATTATAAATACAAAACTTAAAGAAACTAGATGATAGAATAATCTAAATTTAGATAAACCCTAATTTAAATAATTGGAAAACTGCACATGATATTACTTTATTTTTACAAATTTGACACATTAAACACTTTATTTTAAATTTATGTACTTTAGTCACTTATTATTATATTTGTAGATACTTTAGTCATCTTAGGTCGATTTACTTTTTTATGCATTTTTCTATTCAAGTATCTACCGGTCTCCTACTATTAAGGTTGAATTTGATCCAGTTTAATTTTTTCCACCAAAACAATAATCCAGAAAAACCAATATTGGCAAGAAATGATCGAGTGTCCAAAAATGATTGATAGTCTTCATTACATCACATTGTTTTGTCATGCTTGTGCAGGTATGTTGGGTTCTTGGATATGTTGTTGCCACTCTTTTCTTTGCCGTGGTAGAGATGTAATCATTCTTTCATTTTGCCAGAATACCGAAGAACACCAAGGAACTGCCCAATATGCTCCTCATCTCATCGAAACTCTCAATGACCCAAATGAGATGCAGAGACTTACCCAAGGAGGACCTCAATGAATTACAACTTCTTTAAGAAGTAGAATTTTGGCTTTTCTCATATTTGCTAGTTTGATGGAATTCAACATTCCTTTCATATTATTTATTCCCACCCTTTTACAGTCAAGTTTTGTGCTTTTATCTGTGCTGTAAATATGAAAGCGCTAGGAAAGGGCAAAGAGGGTGCTTTATTAGAGTGGGCAAGTCAAACCCTAGCTGCTACATTACATTAAAAACTATACAAATTTATCAGTGTGCGTTATACAAGGTTGGAGTTCATGTTCTCTAGCTATGAACTCATTACTCCCAGTAATAAGTATAGATCTTATATTAATGGGTCCTAAGAAATTCACAGTAAACATTAAAAAAATTCAATTCGTTACTTTGAATACATTTTTTTAATTTATTTAGTTATTTGTATTATTGAAATATCTTTTAATCAATTATTTTAATAAGAAGTTTATAATTGAAAATTTTAAGTAATGTGTATATGACATATATAAAGTTATAACTTTATATGCTGTATAATTAACTTATATATTTTACTGAAATTAGTCTACTTTTAATGTAATTAATTTATTGAAAGAGATTTGATAATTAAAATGAAAAATATTTAAAGTAATAAATTACAATAAGTTTAGTTGCAAGTGGTCACAAACCGGTTGAATGTCCATATTTCATAAAAGATAGTTGGAAAAGAATGACCGCATAACATATCAAGTCGAATTGTTGACCCACGTTATTCATTTTGGGATTTACTATAACAATTTCATATAAAATTGTGGTTTTAATTATTTTAAAAAAATAAATTATATTTTAATTAAAAAATATTAAAATAATATAAATATAAATTTTTATTTTTATTTTTTTATTAAATCAAGTAGATTGAATTGTTTAAAATTATCTAATTTTTTTTATTTTTTAATTAAAATAGCTAGAAAATTAAACCTACAATTATTTTAACGTGATATTAGTAAGTCTGATTTTGGTAAAAAAAATAAGATTTGTGGTTTAACTAGTGTAAGAAGATTTATCATTAATATTGTAACACAATGATAGTAAGTCTTGTTTTATAACAATTTTAATAAAAAAATTAAAATTCGTGATAAGATATTGATATAATATAGGAATATATTAGTTTAATATGAGAAAACTTATTACTTGCACACAATATCGTTTTAAGACTTATCACAACAAGTTAATACTTTATTATAATAATAGTAAAGTTTTTCTACAAATAATTTTTGTAAAAAATGAAATCTAATATAAATATCTTATTAATTTGATAAATAACTTATTAAATAATATTATTTATAATTTAAAATATAAAAAGAAAATAATAACTTAATTTTCGGACACTTTTCTCTTTACAATAAATTCACGTATCTAAATTTTATAATTTATCTACTATAACTCAGTTACAAATTCATATAATTTACTTGTACGCTTTCAAACTCATTTACATAAGAGTTTAACCTATTTAAAATTATTACATTACTATTTCAGATATCTAATATTTTTTTCTTTCTTTCTAACAGTGCCCAAATCCATTATTAATTGTTGCAAACTCATTCCTAGGTATTTTCTATAAGTTATGTAAGGGCTTTACATGTGTTACGTTGGAAAGAAAAAATTAGTTCACTTGCTACAAATAAGGTTAACTAAAATGACTTCACTAAAAAGATAATTTATAAATTATGTTTTGTATTAAATTCAATTTTTATTACCATTAGTATTTTTATTATATTTTTGTTTTGCAAACTAAACATAACTTAAGGGTTATGATTAAAAAAATTAAAAAAAATAAACAAGGCATCTTAATCATGAGTAATGCACAACCAAGATATAAGCAAACATTAAGGATGGCTGGTTTTGTAAGGAGGTTTGTTGCCGATGGTTTTTTTTTTCTTTTTGAAAAATGTGTTATAGTAAAATTTTAAATTTATTGAAGAATGTTTTGATATCTAAAAACAAAATTAAATGTTTAGGTTCTCTTATCTTCTTTGCTGAGACTTCTAGCATTTAAAGTAGCTTTTGATGAACTGAATCTTAATCTGAACAAGTTTAATCTTTAACACTTTTACAACCAAAATTTTTCATTCTCCAAATCATTATTCTACAACCTTCCCTAAATTTTTTTCCTTCTCTTCAGTACCCATAGCACCTTTGAGTTGTGATTTTATGTAACCATTTTTTCCTTTTCTTTTTTCAGTAGCCTTAACACCCATTGACCATAATAACCACCCCTTGAGCATCTTCAAATCACTCGTTATACTTTTGACCAATCCATTGCAGTTATTTACACAGCCTTCAGTTTCTCTTACCCTTTTCCTCAACCCTATTCCATGAAATATTAACTTCCTCATCACCTATGAAACATACGCCGTCTTCCTAGCTAGGGTTTTTATGGTTTAGTTTTAAGTCATCTTTTCTACTTCCCTCTACCAATGCCTTCGTTTTTAATCTCATATGTGGCTATCCATCTACTAGCGTTCCACCCAATACAGATAATCATTTTTGTGCTCTACATTACCCCATCATTAATCTAGGAAAGCTTCTCTCTAAGCATGCATGTTATCAAATAGAATTAAATGATTGATGCGCTGAAAAAAAATGGGAGAAAAGAATATGATTTTCATTTCTCAGTGATGGATTATCACAAGAACATTTATTATTTTTCCTTCACTCAACCAAGAGACCGTGATGCCATTTGGGAGAAAAGAATGTGGCATATAAATCATGCTCTTTTAGTGCTAAGATAATGGAACCATAACCTCACAATTCAAGAGCTAGACTTTAACTCTACGTGTTTCTGGATTCAAGCCCACCACATCCACTTTGTAGGAATGAAATCTACCAATATCAAGAAGCTAGCCCAAATTGTAGGCAAATTGATCCAAAAAGAAGAGAATGGTGAAGAAATTATTATGACAAGGCTTTTCAGTCAAAATCTAAAGGAAAAACTGTCAAAAATAGGAGCTCTAAAATTTGGGTGGAGTTCAGATATGAACCCTTTCCTAAATGTGGTAAGCTAAACCACATGACAATCGATTGTTCAAAAAAGCTTACCAAGTAAATGAAGACATTTTTTCCCCGATTTATGGTGACCGTCTCAAAAAAGCTTCAACCAATCTGCCCCCACAAACTAGTTTTGGCTTAACCCAGATAGCAATCTCAACACCTCAAATGCCCAACTTAACCTACCAGGTTTTAATGTGAAAGCTGGATTGATAGGTGCGAAAACGCACCAACCCTCACGCATTCGCAGAAGAAGAAGGAAGAGGATTAGGGTTGATCCTGGGACAACGATCATGCTCAGAGGAGTGGAGGAACACCCGATCGGTTAGTGAGGAACCACCAAGGTCGTTAGAGGCACTCTGACAGGTATGGAAGGCGCGTAGGTGAGTCCGTAGCTTCTCTACTAATTTTCTGTTACGATCCAACTGAATTAGTGTAACCAATGTAATTTCCTTTCAATAATCTGATCTGTAAGGCTATATAAATGCCAAGGAATCCAGAGAATGATATGAATTGATATGAAGATTTAATCTCCCTCTCTTGTGTGTCGTTTCTTCAATTAGAACCCAAATTTAATCTCTAACAGTGGTATCAGAGCCATGGACACCAGGGGCAAATCCAACGCTGAGTTTCGCGGCGAGGTAATGGAAACCCTAGCAAGGCATGAATCAGATAGGCACAACCTTACAAGCTGTGCTCACCGAGTTACAGGGACTTCGCGTCACTCGGAATTTACCTGAAGAAAACCCGTTCGCACGGGAAGAAAACCCACGCCCAAATGGTGGGTTCAGAAACCCTAATGAGCCACCACGTTCCCACTTTAGGCTATCATTCCCTACTTTTGTAGGGGAAGATCCCACTGGATGGATATACAAAGCTGAGCAATACTTTGAATTCACAAATACTACACCAGAACAATGAGTGCAGTTGGCATCATTTCATTTGGATGGTATTGCCTTGCAGTGGCATAGATGGATCACCAAGTTCCGTGGACCACTCATTTGGGAGGAATTTGTCCATGCTATGCAGCTGAGATTTGGCCCAACTGATTATGAAGATCCATCTGAAGCCCTGACCAGACTCAAACATACCTCAAGCGTAGCTACTTACCAAGAAACATTTGAGAAACTCTCTCACAGAGTGGATGGTCTTCCAGAAGAATTTCTAATAGGCTGTTTCATTGCTGGATTAAGAGATGAGATCAGAATTGAAGTAAAAATTAAGAAGCCACGAACGTTGGCTGAAGCTATAGGGGTGGCAAGGCTGATTGAAGAAAAGAATCTGCTCCAGAGGAAGGCCATTTAGTATCCACGATACCCAACATCCTTTGTGACAGTAAGGACTTCCACTAATCCTACTACTGGTGTATTAGGACCCCCTCCTCAACAAAGAAGCAACTCAGCACCAATTGCCTCAACTAATACCTTTCGTCGCATCACTAATCAAGAGGCACGTGAACGTCGAGATAAGGGACTATGCTACTACTGTGATGAGAAGTTCACAGCTGGTCACCGTTGTGCAAGACCACAACTGGTTATGATAGAAGAGATGGAACAAATTCTCTCAGGGAACTCTGAAGAAGATGTAGAGCAGGAATCACCACAAGTAATGCCTGAAATCTCATTCCATGCCATAGCAGGAGCTGAACATCCTCAAACCATACGAGTAATGGGGCAGTTAAAAAAAAGAGTGTTAGTGTTGATTGACGGAGGTAGTACTCATAATTTCATTGATCAAGCTCTTACTCTCCAGTGTGGAATAACTATCACCAAGGGAAAGAAGCTAGAAGTAATGGTGGCCAATCGTGAGAAGGTAGAATGCGCAGGGCAATGCTGCAACCTTAGCCTTACCATACAGGGGTATCAGGTAACCGCAGATTTCTATGTCCTCCCTGTTGTAGCATGCCAATTGGTGTTAGGAGTCCAATGGCTGGAGACTTTGGGTCCTATTGAGATGGATTATAAGAAGCTAACCATCAGTTTCCAGGAAAAGGGTACTACTCATAAGCTTCAAGGATTAGGGCACACAAACATTATATCCCTAACATGCAAGGAGACCCAGAGCTTGCCAGATACAGGGTTGTTCCTTCAGATACTTCCCACTAAACCTTCAGAGGAACAAACCAGAACTCATTCACTTGAGATAAGTGAAATATTGGCTGCATTTCCCCAAGTATTTGAACCCTCCACCAGCCTTCCTCCTAAACGATTACATGATCACTGTATCCCCCTACAACCAGGAACTGGACCCATAAGTGTAAGACCCTACCGTTACCCCTACTATCAGAAAACTGAGATAGAAAAAATGGTATCAGAGCTACTACACTCTAATCTGATTAGACCAAGCAACAACCCCTTCTCATCACCAGTATTGCTAGTAAGAAAAACTGATAGGACTTGGAGATTTTGCGTGGATTACAGGTCTCTGAACTCCATTACTATCAAAGAAAAATACCCTATACCAGTCATAGATGAACTATTGGACGAATTGCATGGAGCCAGAGTCTACTCCAAACTGGATCTTCGATCAGGGTATCATCAGATCAGGGTTCGTGAAGAAGATACTCCAAAAACAGCCTTCCGAACACATGAAGGCCACTATGAGTTTCTTGTGATGCCTTTTGGTCTCACTAATGCCCCAGCCACCTTTCAGAGCTTAATGAATGATCTTTTCAGACCCTACCTCAGGAAGTTTATATTGGTTTTCTTTGATGACATTTTAGTGTATTCTCAGTCATGGGAGGATCACACACTGCATCTACAAACGGTCTTGTAGGTATTAGCAACTAACAGTTTAATTGTTAAACCTTCCAAATGCCATTTTGGAGTATTACAGGTGGAATACCTGAGAACCACGATATCGTAACAAGGGGTAGCCGTGGATCCAGCAAAAATTCGAGCTGTTATAGAATGGTCAACCCCAACCACAGCAAAGGGAGTCAAAGGATTCCTAGGATTGGCTGGCTACTACAGAAAATTTATTAGGCACTTTGGTGGAATAGCAGCACCTTTCACCTCCCTATTAGGGAAAGAAGGGTTCTAATGGAATGAGGCTGCAGCTCAAGCCTTTCAGAAATTGAAGGAGGCACTAACTTCCCCTCATGTCCTAAGGTTACCTAACTTTACTCAACCCTTTGTCATGGAATGTGATGCTAGTGGCAAGGGGCTAGGAGCAGTCTTGACCCAGGAAAACCGTCCAGTAGCTTATTACGTTCTTTGCCTCGAGGATCAGCATTGGCACTGTCAACTTATGAAAGGGAAATGTTGGCTGTGGTGAAGGCTATCAAACTATGGCGCCCCTACCTATTGGGAAAACCTTTCATCATGCGTACAGATCAGCGAAGCCTTAAATACCTCTTAGAGCAAAGAATTACCACCCCAGCTCAAGCAAGATGGTTACCTAAGCTGCTCGGGTATGACTATCAGATTGAATACAAGAAGGGCTCAGAGAATCAAGCAGTAGACTCATTATCAAGAAGGGTGGAATTTCAATTGATCTCCATCTCGCAACCCCAAGCAGCCTGGTGGTCTAGCCTCCAAAAAGAAGTCCAACAAGATCCATTCTATGAAAAGCTACAAGCCAGAATCTCCATAGGGGGAACACAATTTTTTTGCCAGCGTGATGGGGTTTGGTTAAAAAAAATAAGGTTTATCTAAACCCCCAGTCCTCCCTAATTCCTCAGCTTATGGTTGAATGCCATTCAACACCAACAGCAGGGCACTTCGGATTCCACAAGACACTTGCCCGCATCAAACAAAATTTTATATGGCCCAACATGCAGCAAGGTGTGAAAAGATTCCTACGTTCATGTGATATATGCCAAAGGTGCAAAAATGACTGCATGAAACCTGCTGGATTACTATAGCCCCTACCTATTCCTAATAAAAGCTAGACAGATATTTCAATGGATTTCATAGAAGGGCTACCCCCTTCCAAAGGACATACGGTAATTATGGTGGTAGTAGACCGTTTGACCAAATATGGCCACTTCATAGCCTTAAGACATCCCTTCACTGCCCTAATTGTTGCTAAAGCTTTTGTGGCAAATATAGTACGCTTACATGGCATTCCCACTTCAATAATCAGTGACAGAGACAAAATATTTGTAAGTTCCTTCTGGAAAGCCCTATTCAGCCTACAAGCTACTAAACTTTGTATGAGCTCAAGTTACCACCCTCAAACCGATGGGCAGACTGAAGTAGTCAACCGCACCTTGGAACAATATCTATATTGCTTTACTGGGGAACAGCCAAGCCAATGGATAGAATGGCTACCTTGGGTAGAATACAGTTATAATACAGCAACACATTCTTCCACTAAAATGACACCCTTTGAAGCAGTTTATGGTCACCCACCCCCTCACCTGTTGGCTTACATTCCAGGTACTTCCAAAGTTCAGTTGGTAGATGAATGCTTGCGTGATCTACGCCACCATCTCCTAATAGCTCAGAACCGTATGAAGTGTCATGCTGATCAACATCGTAGAGAAGTGTCCTTTGCAGTAGGAGATTATGTATACCTCCGCCTCCAACCATATAGACAAACATCTGTGGCTTTCCGAGCTGCCACTAAGTTAGCTCCACGTTTCTATGGGTCATACAAAATCACAACACGAATTGGGGCAGTAGCATATAGGCTGGAATTGCCTCCTGAATCCCAGATACACAATGTCTTTCATGTTAGTCGCCTCAAGAAACACTTGGGGCAGGACATTCCACCTCTCACAGTCCTGCCTCCTATTTCAGACAATTCAACAATGCTTCCTCAACCTGAGTCTATCTTGGACCGAAGAGTGATCAGAAAGGGCAAATATCGACCAAAATCGGAAATTTTAGTAAAGTGGGCTGGAGCATCAATAGAGGATGCTACATAGGAAAATGAATGGCGTTTTTCAAAAACATATCCATCCTTCATCATTACGGACAATGAACCTCAAGCAGGGAGGAGTTGATAGGTGCGAAAACGCACCAACCCTCACGCATTTGCAGAAGAAGAAGGAAGAGGGTTAGGGCTGATCCTGGGGCAATGATCATGCTCAGAGGAGTGGAGGAACACCCGATCGGTTAGTGAGGAACCACCAAGGCCGTTAGAGGCACTCTGACAGGTATGCAAGGCGCGTAGGTGAGTCCGTAGCTTCTCTACTGATTTTCTGTTACGATCCAACTGAATTAGTGTAACCAATGTAATTTCCTTTCAATAATCTGATCTGTAAGGCTATATAAATGCCAAGGAATCCAGAGAATGATATGAATTGATATGAAGATTTAATCTCCCTCTCTTATGTGTCGTTTCTTCAATTAGAACCCAAATTTAATCTCTAACATGGACCATCTACAAGGGAAACTACCTAATCGTTGGCCAAGGAGAAATTTTCTACCAAGCTTCTAGAATTCATCATGAAGTCCAAGAATTACTCAAAATAGTACATGTGCTTGACATAGCACATTTTTTTGAATTCTTTAATGAATGGCACTCTTGCCATAGTATTTCTCAAATTGACAAGATACTTAGGTGGAAAATGTTGGCCCAAGTTGCAAGCCTCACCATCGATTTTGACACACACCGCAAGCCCCAAAGACTATTCACCATTATAATTTTTCAAATTGTTGAAACTGTTAACAATGGAAGCTTTTTCCACTCTGTTAATGTATATATATTAACAGGTTAATGTATATCTTTTAATGTATATCATATCTGTTAATGTATATCTAGTTTACTTTAGGCATATCTAGTTTACTTGTAACTCCTATATAAAGGCACTATGTATATTACTTAAGATATGAAATACAATACAATCATTCAATATTTCTAATATGGTATCAGAGCCATTGCTTTGACTTTTCTTCTAACAGTCTTGTCTCTTCTGGTGTTACTCCAATCTTATAGCTTCCGTCGTCACAACAGTCGCTACAACCACTCACCATTGAACCTCTGATGTCTCTCAGTCGTTGTCCTTGGGTTTCGGGGCTAGTAGCCGCTGTCGTTGAGGAGTCCCACACCACATAGATCACTACAATCACCGTCTCCTCCATGCATCTTGCTCCAATAATTTTTTTGAAAGTACCATTATGATCGGCTCGACTAGATCTACACAATCGTGGAAGTCTCGCAAGCATCAGAGCCCGCACCACCCGCACACTGCACTATGGTCCTATGATGTCATCAGTGACACATCCCCTAGGATTGATATCATCATCGCCACTTGTTGACATCACCACATTGTTGACCGTCATTACCATCGTTGATTGTTGATCGTTGACCATTGACCGTTACGTTTAATCGTTGACTTTGGTTGTGACCTCTGTTAATTGTTGAGCGTCGTGGCTTTGACCGTTGTTACCATTGACCCCACATGTTGATCGTTGACTTTTCTACAGGGTTGACTTTTGCATATCAGGTTCTCCTTACCTAGTTTTTCACGTAGACCTCATTTTGTAGTTTGTTTTTGCATATTGTGTTTCTAAATGGATAAAAATAATGTTTTTCTTCCTTACCCCATCAATACTGTATTGGAAGGGACTAAGAATTACTTATCCTGGTCTCAAGCTATGCGTAGTTTTCTTAAGGGTCGTATGCTCTGGAATTACTGTATTAGTTCAATTACCATTCCTGTTAAAGGAGCAAGTAAAGAAGATGTTGCCTACCTTAGTTGCATGATTGAATGGGATAGTCACAAACACATGATCCTCACATGGATTCAGAACACTTCCATTCCTTCCATCTCTAATCTATTGGGTAACTTTGATGATGCAAAATCAGCATGGGATATGTTGGCCAAAAGGTACTCCACTACTCACGATTCTATGAAATATTAGTTAGTAGTTGAATTGCATCAACTTTGACAAAAACCAGGACAATCCATCAATGACTACTATGATCAGCTTTACTTTCTTTGGGACCAAATTGACCTTTGTGATCCAATTTGGGCATGCTCAAAGGATGCTCAACAATATGTTGTAGTAAGAGATGATTTTCGTCTCTATGAGTTCTTGATGTCACTTCACAAGGACTTTGAGTTCTTGATGTCACTTCACAAGGACTTTGAGTTCATCTGGGGTTAGCTTCTCAGTTGCAGTCCTCCTCCCTCTCTTGATACTATTGTAAATGAGTTGGTTAGAGAAGAAGCTCGATTTGCAACCCTACAAGCCCAAAATAAGTTTGATGTTTTGGCTATTACTTCTTCTGCTCCTACCATTGAGCAACCTCAGCAGTCAAGTGATTCCTCCAACTCTAGAAATCGTCGCAAGCATACTAACAAGAGGTTCTGCAATTATTGCAAGCGTCATGGCCACACCATTGAGACTTGTTATCGTTACAACAAATCTACTACTGTTGTTGCTAATACTGAGCCTACTCCGCTGATGCCTTCCATTTCAACTGAGTCCCAGTCTTCTGGATCCACTATCAACCTCTCCTCCACTAAACTTCATAAGATCATAACTCAGGCTGTTCAAATGGCTGGTATTGCATCTCTTTTCACTACTCTCTCAGTTCTGCCCGGTAAGTCTCAAACTTGGCTTTTTGATTCTACCTGTTGTAATCACATGACACCTCACTCATCTTTATTCTCCAAACTTGACCCTACATCACATCCTCTTAATATTCATATAGCTGATGGTTCCACCATGCATGGGAATAGTCTAGGTTTTGTTTCAACCTCTAACCTCTTTGTTTCTGGGGTCTTTCATGTACCTAACCTATCCTATAATTTATACTCTGTGGGACAATTAACTAAACTAAGATATTGCCTTATTTTTTACTATTCTAGGTGTATTGTGCAGGATCCGAGGATAGGGCAAGAGCTTGGGAGGTCCTAGGTTTGGGCATATGTTTCCCGTGAACAATCTTTATCTTCCACCTGTTACTCCTATCTCTTTTGCTACTACAAATACTGTAATTTCTTCCTTACCTTCTCTCACACTTTGGCATTCTCGTCTTGGTTATGCCCCATCCACTCGGGTACAACAGTTAGCTTCTAAAGGTCTATTGGGTTCTATGTCCAAAGACAATTTTGATTGTACTTCATGCCAATTAGGAAAACAACGAGCTTTACCTTTCAATAATAGTGAGTTTATCTCTAATAGTATTTTTGAGTTAATTCATTCTGATATTTGGGGATCTTCTCTTGTTACTAGTATCGATGAATCTCGTTATTTTTTTGTTTTTATTGATGATTATTCTCGTTATAGTTGGATCTTTCCTATGAAATCTCGTTCTGAAATCTTACAAATATACAATAACTTTGCAAAAATGGTTGAAACATAATTCTCCAAACATATCAAAACTTTTGGATCTGATAATGCTCTTGAATATACTTAATATGCTTTTCAAGCTCTATTACATTCCTATGGCACTCTACATCATCTAACCTGTTCAGGAACCTCTCAACAAAATGGTCGAGTAGAAAGAAAACTTCGTCATATTCTTGACACTGTCCATGCTCTTTTTCTTTCTACCAAAGTTCCTGCCCCATTTTGAGGTGAAGCCGCTCTTCATACTGTTCATGCCATTAGTCGAATTTCAAGCATTTCATTCATAATCAGACTCCGTATGAGCCCTTTTTTGGGTCATCCCTTGACTATCATTACCTTCGCTCATTCGGATCTACTTGTTTCGTTCTTTTTCAGCCTCATGAGCACAACAAACTTGAGCCTCTATCTAGACTTTGTTGTTTTCTTGGTTATGGTGAAACTCAAAAAGGGTATTGATGCTATGATATTGTCTCGCATCGTCTTCGTGTTTACTGTAATGTTGTCTTTTGGGAACACAGCTTATTTTTTGAACCCTCTCACTTTCATTCTTCCCTAAATAACTCAAATGTTTTAGAAATCTTTCCAAATGAGTCTCATGTTCCTTCTACAGATACTCTTGATCCTCCTTTGGACTTTTCTATCTAATCTTCAGATATTTTTGATGATTCTCCTAAACATGTTGTAAAAGAACAGGTTGATGACAAGTTACCCCACCTTGAGCATAGGTCCCCTACTTTTGTTTCGCCTGAAGATCCTCTACAAGACATTCCACCTCGCCACTTAACCCATGTAAGATCCATTCCTGCACATTTACTTGACTATCATTGTTACACTATCCTTACTACACTCCATGAGCCTCACATCTATCGTGAGGCATCTACTAACCCTTTGTGGCAGATTGCAATGAAAGAAGAAATTGATGCATTAACCAAAAACCATACTTGGGATCTGGTTACTCTCCCTCCTGGTCAGTCTGTGGTTGGTTGTAAGTGGATCTATAAGATCAAGACTCACTCTGATGGGTCCATCGAGCGATAAAAGGCTCGTCTTATTGCAAAAAAATTTACACAAGAATATGAGATTGATTATGAAGAGACTTTTGCTCCAGTTGTCTGTATCTCTTATGTTTGTGCCCTTGTAGTTGTTGTTGCTGCTAGTAAATGGGACCTTTTTCAAATGGATGTTAAAAATGCATTCCTTAATGAGGATTTGCATGAAAAATTCTATATACAACCTCCTTCTGGTCTTTCTGTTGAAACAAACAAGATTTGTCGCCTTCGATGTGCACTTTATGGCTTTAAATAAGCTCTACGAGCATGATTTTCCAAGTTCAGCTCCACCATCCTTTTCTTGGGTAACACTACGAGTCCTTATGATTCTGCCTTATTTCTTCGTCATAATGATAAAGGCATCATTTTGCTTCTCCTATATGTGGATGATATGATCATAATTGGTGATGACCTCAATGACATTTAAGAACTCAAGGATTTTCTTAGTCAGCAATTTGATATGAAAGACCTTAGACATCTCAGCTATTTCTTGGGTATTGATATCACTCGTTCCACAGATAGTCTTTATATTACTCAAGCCAAGTATGCATTTGACCTTTTATCTCAAGCTGAATTCATTGACAAAAAGACTGTTGACACTTCAATTGAACTTAATGCGCATCTGACACCCTCGGGGGGGAAACCATTGTCTAATCCCTCTCTCTACAGACGATTGGTTGGTAGCTTGGTTTATCTTACAGTTACTCATCCAGACATTTCTTATGTTGTTCATCCAGACATCATTGTGGCAGATTGTAATGAAAGAAGAAATTGATGCATTAACCAAAAACCATACTTGGGATCTGGTTACTCTCCCTCCTGGTCAGTCTGTGGTTGGTTGTAAGTGGATCTATAAGATCAAGACTCACTCTGATGGGTCCATCGAGCGATAAAAGGCTCGTCTTATTGCAAAAAATTTTACACAAGAATATGAGATTGATTATGAAGAGACTTTTGCTCCAGTTGTCTGTATCTCTTATGTTTGTGCCCTCGTAGTTGTTGTTGCTACTAGTAAATGGGACCTTTTTCAAATGGATGTTAAAAATGCATTCCTTAATGAGGATTTGCATGAAAAATTCTATATACAACCTCCTTCTGGTCTTTCTGTTGAAACAAACAAGATTTGTCGCCTTCGATGTGCACTTCATGGCTTTAAATAAGCTCCACGAGCATGATTTTCCAAGTTCAGCTCCACCATCCTTTTCTTGGGTTACACTACGAGTCCTTATGATTCTGCCTTATTTCTTCGTCGTAATGATAAAGGCATCATTTTGCTTCTCCTATATGTGGATGATATGATCATAACTGGTGATGACCTCAATGACATTTAAGAACTCAAGGATTTTCTTAGTCAGTAATTTGATATGAAAGACCTTAGACATCTCAGCTATTTCTTGGGTCTTGAGATCACTCGTTCCACAGATAGTCTTTATATTACTCAAGCCAAGTATGCATCTGACCTTTTATCTCAAGCTGAATTCATTGACAAAAAGACTGTTGACACTC
Source organism: Hippophae gyantsensis (assembly GCA_030763125.1). NCBI lineage: Eukaryota > Viridiplantae > Streptophyta > Magnoliopsida > Rosales > Elaeagnaceae > Hippophae > Hippophae gyantsensis. The sequence goes on along the minus strand of CM061028.1, from coordinate 73,655,203 downwards.
CAATTGAACTTAATGCGCATCTGACACCCTCGGGGGGGAAACCATTGTCTAATCCCTCTCTCTACAGACGATTGGTTGGCAGCTTGGTTTATCTTACAGTTACTCATCCAGACATTTCTTATGTTGTTCATCAAGTAAGTCAGTATTTGTCTACTCCATGTTCGACTCATTATGCTGCTGTTCTGCGCATTTTACAATACTTGAAGGGCACATGGCCCTTTCTATTCAACTCAGTCTTCTCTTTTACTTCGTTCATTCTTTGATGCTGATTGGATAGGATATCCCACTGATCGTAGGTCCACTATAGGTTATTGTTTTCTCCTTGGTTCTTCTTTGATTTCTTAGCAAAGTAAGAAATAAACTTTCGTGACCCGCTCTAGTACTAAAGCAGAATATCATGCTCTTGTTGATACCACATATGAGCTCCTTTGGCTATGATGGCTTCTTAGGGATTTGGGTGTGACCACATCCTCTACTACTCCTATTTATTGTGACAATCAGAGTCCATTCATATTGTTCACAATGATGTCTTCTATGAACGGACTAAACATATCAAGATTGATTGTCACTTTATTCGTTCTCATCTTGTCCATGGTACTCTCAAGCTTTTCCCCGTATCCTCCAACGACAAACTTGCAAATATCTTCACCAAGACACTTCCTAAGGGATGCACTCGTAATTTGGTTGATATCCTCAAGATGGTCTCACATCCACTTTGAATTTAAGGGGGACTGTTAATGTATATCTATTAACAGATTAATGTATATCTCTTAATGTATATCATATTTACTAATGTATATCTAGTTTATTTTAGGCATATCTAGTTTACTTGTAACTTCTATATAAAGGCACCATGTATATTCCTTAAAATATGAAATATAATATTCAGTATTTCTAACACACTCCATTAACTATACTTCCCAGATTGTGTATGCCATTTTCCTTTTTCACAAATTAACCTTCAGAACACAATCCACTATCCACCATAAATCAAACCCTCATGTTACTCAATCCTAAAAATCCATTCCATCTATCTACACTCTACCTGTGATTGAGCAAAAACACTAATCAATTTTCCTTTAAGAAGACTACCATTCTTACTGCTTCCAAAAGAATGGCAATCTGCACTTATACTTCTGCCAAAAAGAAATTAAACCTTAAGCTACCAACAAATTATGAGCCTAATTTAGACTCCATCATTTGCCTTAATGATGTCCTCACCATTCCATATGGCATCCTTCAAGATTTGCACAACATTAGTATTTTGGGTAATAAAGCTACCATCTATTTTAAGGGAATCATCCCATCCATTTCATCTGTAACAGGTAAGGAGACGGCCTTTAATATATATATATATATATATAGAGAGAGAGAGAGAGAGAGAGCTAGATGAGCACTTCGCTATATAGTAAGAAGGCACAAACTTGATATAGTATGGTTAATGGAAACTAAAGAGCAGGAAATGCCATGCAACAACTACAGTCTTCACTCTAAGCTTTTGAAAATGGCATCATCGTACCAATAGTTGGTATGAAGGGTGGATTTTGTGCTTTTGGTCTAATGCTATTTCTTTTTCTATTATTAAAGTAGGGAGCTCTTATGTAATAGTGCATCCTAAAAATTCTAATGAAGAGATTCTCTACTGTTTTGTTTACATCCTTTTATATCATGCTAACAGGTCAAATACTTGGCAAGAATTAGTACACTTTCTCTCAAACACTAATGTTCCTTGGTGCCTCATGGGTGATTTGAATGATATAACACATCCTTCAGAGAAACTGGGTGGATTATAATTTGAGTATCAATCTGAAAATCAATTAACATAGTTCATTTATACAATGGATGCCATTGATCTTGGATCCACTGGTACAAAATTTACATGGTGTAATAATAGGGAGGAAAAGAACCAAATTTATATAAGGTTTGATATAGTTATTACTAGCACCACTTGGCTTAATCGTCACCCAAAAGCTTTGGTTTCCAATCTACCAAACTTTACATTAGACCAAAGCCTTCTATTGGTGTATATCCATGGCAAACAGGAACATTTTGGTATCAAGCCCTTCAGATTTTTTTAGGCATGGTTACGTGATACAAGTTGTGACAACTAATTGATAATTTTTGGACTAAACACACAGCACAACAACTCTCATTCATGCAAAAGTTGGATTTTTGGCTAAAGAATTAAGTAAGTGGAATAAACAACATTTTGGTTATGTTCCAAATAAAATCAAAAACCTCAAAAATAAACTTGTTTTCCTACAAGTACATCCAAATGCACCAAAATAGTTGGAAATAGAGACACATATTTGTTCTTTGCTCGAAGAACAACTTCAAAGATATGATTTCATACTCAAGCAAAAATCAAGAGAATTATGGATAAGGGATAAGGATTGAAACACTAAATTATTTAATGATTCAATCAATATTCGATGAAGAAATAATTTTATTCCTTCCATCACTCTTGATTATGGACTAAAACTTTAGGAGAGAGATACAATTGGTAAAGAATACATAGACAGATTCAAGTTTATTTACTCTATTGATAACCTAATCATTTCGAAGGAGTTAAGGAACATTTTTCTATAAATAATTACTAAGGAAAATAATGATCTCCTCGCATATATACCCTTTCCTACAAAAATTAAAGCAATTTTATGGGAAATGCATAATCTCAAAGCGTCTAGACCTAATGGTTTTTCGATTCTTTTTCATAAGAAGTTTTGGCACATTGTGAGACACCATGTAATACATAAAGTATAACTTTTCTTTATTTCATGAGTTTTAAAAACTGATTGGAACCACACTTTTATAACTTCCATTCCCAAAATTATCAACCCAACTTCATGCAATGATTATCAACCAATAAGTCTATGCAATATGGTGTACAAAATAATCTCAAAATATTTGGTTAAAATGATGAAGCCTTACTTGCAAAGTATCATTTCACCATATCAAACGGCCTTTCTAGAACACGAATTTCTAAAACACTTTATTAGCTCATGAAATAGCCAATACAATTTCAAAAAAAGAAACGAGACATAGGAGGTCTTATGTGTGTTAAATTGGATTTACAAAAAGCATATGACCCAATCAAATGGTAATTTTTACTGTCTATTATACATAACTTGGGTTTTTCAACCAAGTTCTATCATATTATCCATCAATGCATTTCTACTATCACTTATTCTATTTTATTGAATGGTTCTCCATTTGGAACTATCACTACACAACAAGGTTTTAGACAAGGTGACTCTCTCTCTCCGTACTTATTTTTATTGATCTCTAAATATTTTTTCTAGGCTAATCTCATAAGCAAAAGAAAAATGAAGGAAACATGGTATAAAAATTAGTAAATCTTTCTCTACCATCTCTCATTTAATGTATGCAGATGACTTGGTCATTTTTACTTGGGAAAATGTCAAAGGAAAATTACCATTCATTTAATTCTATAAAAATATTGCTTGTGGTTTGGATAATGTGTCAACTTTAAAAAATCCATGGTTTATCTCTGAAGTAACCTAAGTGGATATTATTGTCATGAGATTTGTTCAACACTTTATATTCAAAAAACTACGAGGTCTATCAAATCCTTGCATTAGTATTTGGAAAGATCATTAGATTCCAGGTTTGTATGATCAGAAAATCCCTTTATCCTCACAAAACAAATACAACTCCAATTTAGCTTATCTTCATGAACTTTGTCACTGGAATCTAACATTTAATATAATTCTTCTCTAATTGATAAATTGTTTTCGAGTCATGTTGGTGTTTTCAACTAAGCTTTACATCCACAATGTAAACAAAAAAGACACGTTAAAATGGTATGGCATAACTAGGAAAAAAAATTTAATTAAAGATGCTTACCTCACCATTATAAAAAAACAGGGTAATTATGATTATGCTAATTTCTAAAATAAGTTTTAGAAAATTAAGTGTTAAAAACTTTTTCTATGGAAACTACTAAAAGACACTTTGTTAACAAAAAGTATCATTGGAAAAGTGTTAATATCTCTTATCTTACTTGTCCACTTTGTCACAAGGAGATGGAAGATACATAATACCTTTTCATAAGATGTGAAAATTTGTAATTATGGCATTAGAAATGAAATCTCCTATTATAGTTTGTCGCAAAATTGGATATTTATACTTACATCAACTTGATCTTGAGTCCACCCAGAACACTTGTACCCCATGACATATCTTACCATCATTTCACTTTATTAACTGTAATCGTGTTTGAATAGATCTGATATCTTTGAAATGAAATTATTTTCAACAACAACACGTTAAACTTTTCAACTTTTTATCATAAGTTCAAAATTTAAAGAATTTAAGAAAGTTTTAATTGATGACATTCACGAGAGAAACTTAAAAAATGATGTTGTGTTTTACGTTCCAACAACTTGGCAACTTAAAGTTTACATCGAAGGAGATACAAAAGTCAAGAAGTAATTAGATTTATAATTTTAGATCATATAGGTAACATAACACACACATGTAACCATTATTTATTCACCATTTCGACATAAATTAAGGAAGTTTTAGCTTTCAATGCTACAATAGATCATGCACTCTTCAAAAACTACAACAAAGTTTACATCGAAGAAGATACAAAATTTGTTGTGCTTGTTTTAAAAAGATAAAATAATCTACAACTTTTCAATATGATCTATTCATTGTATTCTTAGGGAATTAAACATGAGAGCCAATAACCTTGTTTAACTTGATCACTTAAGTTCCTCACATCAAGTGAATTAAACTCATTGTAATTAAAAATTTACACCCAATTTCAACAGGCATCTCTGTTTACTTTTGTGTGTTGAAAAAAAATTAAATTAAAAAAATAAAACTCATTTGAAATTAAAATAAAAATGAAAAACGAAAACATGGCACATTACTAAACGAGTACAAGGAGAACACTTTTACACTGTGTATCCTACTTCACTGCAAATCATACCATACAAGAACTCTAAAAAAATGAGATTCCAATTTCCAAGAAAAAGGAAAATATGGGAGAATTAAATCATTCTTGAATATATATGAGAGTTTCATTTCTTTGTTGACTAGCTTCATATCCTCTTCAGGTTGTATGAGTACTTTGGTGATCATAGTAATACAAGAAATTAGTGAAGCCTAGTGGTCCTATTCCTCATCAAATACCTCAACCTTCAATGTTCAAAAAGACATCATGATCACACACATATATATATTCATAAATAAAAATAAGGTAATAATTAAAAATAATAACAATGACATCAACTTCCCTTCAACTTGACATCAAAATAGTGGTGTCATGTTTTAACTGTACAATAAATCCAAGTTGTTAAATTATAATAATATTATAACAATTAACATTTTATTTTAATTAGTGATTTGGGTTGGGTAAAAAGGAATATTATATTGAAAAAATATAAAAAATAAATTAAATATATATTTAAAATGTACTATTTTTTTAATAGACTAACTTATCTAATTAATAAATGTTATCATAACTAAGGTTCTGTTTATATTTTGTGTGCATACACATGTTGGATATTGAAGATTAAAATTTATTCTTTTAAGGATTGTGATGCACAAATTCCTTTGTGGTGTTCTAGAGATAGAATTAAATTACTTGATGGAATATAAATGTATAATTAAGAAATATATTGATAAATTAAAAAAATAAATTAAATATTTAATTAGATGTCCAATAATATATATATATATATATTATATATATTCAAGCGGATCTAAAGATAACTAGTTCGGTATCACGTGAAATGTTACAGCTGAATTTGGAAAAAATAACACCACTACCATCATTATGGTGAAAAGTACCATCCAAAAAATGATGAATTGGGAAGAAGGTGAAGCCAAAATGGGTTTCATTTTCCAAATTATTTATAAGATGAACATGGTTTTCATGGTAATCAATAGCACTAAGAAAAGGGACAAAAGGAGAACCTAAAAAAGTTGACTATACAACCCCCCTTCCTTACCCTTACTACTATTTAGACTTATTTGGCATGTATAATGACGTAACAAGTTTCTCTATTTATCTTTCTTTTTCTATCAAATTTAATTTATATATTATTAATCTAAGAGTTAAATATTATAATTTTTAATTTTCTTTTACTTAAAATACCTTAGATTAATTCATTCCTATCGTTCAATCCATTATATTAAAAACATTAACATTTACCCATTTTGCTATTTAGTTTTGTTAAAAAAAGTAAATTAAAAAAAAATTATAATATAATAATGATTTTTTATTAAAATATATTAGTTTTCTATCAAATAATTAAACCCGATTAAAATACAAGTATTTAACGATTTTAAAATTACAATTAACATGAAAAAATCATAAAATATTTGTTTTTAATATTTTTGTAAATTTTTAACATTTGTTAATTATTACTATTTTAGTTTAATTTTTTTATTAAGAATTAAATTATATATTTAAATAAATTTTTGTTTGAATTTTATTATTGTTTATTTTTTAAAAAATATTTCATATTAAAATTAAATTTTATTCTTATTAAAAACTCATATTTTAATTACTTAATATAAAATAATAATATTTTAAATAAAAAATTATTAAAATAATATAATTTTCTGTATTTTTTACAAAACAAAAGCAACATTATTTTTAATCTAAAAAACTGAAAAAAATAAAAATAATTTAATCTTAAAAAAAATTTATAACATCTCATCCTATGTTTTATTAATAATTTTAAATTCACAAATATCATGTAAAATAGCCCATGTGATTACTTTTTCATAACTTGGAGTACTTGGAATGATAGCTTTTAGAAATATTTTTTTCAAAAGACGTCAGTAATTAAAATCAAGAAAATATGAAGTGGCTGTAGACTACAGATCTTGTATCTATGCAATCAAATATTTGTAGGATCTGTTTTCTTTTGATTTTATTGATGTTTTCAAGTTAAAAATTATTTTTAATTACAAGTAATTTCCGTCAAAAATAAAATGATGGATTTCAGAACGAATGGAAGCACATTTATTAATTTGTAATTCGATCTTTCTAGAAACACGATTTAAGCCTAGATAACGACTTTCACATTTAAAACATATACGAGAAGAAATTGGTATATATAATTGGAACGTGTATTCTTTGTAATAAACTCTAAGTTCAATGTATGACAATCAAATCACAATTAGCACACATAGAGTGAATCTTTCTTATAACAGTCGTGAGTTTTATAGATCATGAATATACGATTAATTAAAATGTGTTTAAATAATTGATTAAAGACATGATTCAAGTTTAAATATATGTGTTTTTGTTTGAAGAAGATAGTAGAATATATAAATGAATCTCATAAAAATACATAAAATAAATAAATTAGATATATAATTAAAATAAGTTATTATTTTTAATAGGTTAAGTTTTTGAGTTAAATTCGACTTAAATAAATAACAAAAATAATATTTTTTAAATTTATAATTATTATTTTTATTATTATAAGTTTGATGAATGTTTGTTTATATTAATTTCACTAAAATTTTCAGTTTACTTAAGAAACATTTCATTATAATTTTGACCAATGTGTGGTCTATACTCTAGATCAAGGCAACATTAGAATATCATGTATAATATATTTATTGTTTAATTGGAGACTAGATAGATAGATGTTTTCAACTAATACAAATGATTATGTTAACAGATAAGTTTGGATTTACATGTTTGAATTTGGACCATATCTAACATTTACCACATTTTATTTAAAAACAAAATATTATATTATATTTATTTACTTGTTTTTTTTTCAATTTTTTTATATATTCATTAAAAAATGGGTAGGTGTAATTAAACTCAGCCTGCCTTTATGGAAAATTCAAATTAAGTACTTGTTTTCTACGTACCACAATGATTATATTTAATAAAGTACAAACCGATGGCTAGGCAAAAACTTACCGTGTTTCATTTTAGGACTTATATGAGTATATAGGGTCACAAGAAGGCAAATCAAGTCCTATAATTCAAAATAGTGACTCCCATTACACTCCTTTTCCATGTGCTCTCAACCTCAATTAATTTTTTTTTTTACTTTTATTATTATATTAAAATTTTAACGTATTTTAATAATTGAATTATGAATATTTGATTCATATTACATAAAATCAGTAATTATAAATAAAAATATTATTGGTTGTTTTTAAATAACTTAAATTTTTTTGAGTGGGTTTGTGACAAAAAAATAATTCTAACACTAATGTAATCTAAGGAAGATGGGAAAGGATCTCTTGAGGCACCGTCATTAATGGAACAAATTATAAACAATATTTCAAGTGAGATTTAAAGTTGTGGGGTTATATATTATTTAGAAACAAGAATAAATAAATTTTATATTGAAAAAATATCAAATAAGTGTATAAATTTATAAGTTTATCTATCCATCAATCTTATCTAATGGATTAAATATTTTAAGATAATAACTCAGTTTCTTATGAAAATTCATATTTTTAAACCTATCAACACTTTTATCACTAAACTAATTAGCGATTAAACTTTTATTTGTCAAGTATATCAATTAAATTTGATGTCTTGATTAACTCTTCTATTTATTAAAGGATAAATATTTATTTTTTATCATAACTTATTTTAAATCTATTAATTTATATATTTTATAATATATTTGATATTGATATTAACGAGATAGTTTGTTTAAAAGTAACAATTTTATAATTTATTTTACGTAAATTAAAATAATTAATTGACGTCGAATATATAAAATACTAACAAATAAAACGTTACTGCGCATGTTGAAATATAGAGTGGAATTTCGTAAGCAATCAAAAAGGCCAAAGAAAAGGAAGCAAATAGTGTACTGCTTCTTCGTCTTCTTCTTTTTTTCATCTTCTTTAATTTTTCCTCTTTTTCTGAGCTTTTTAATCATGACTCTCTTGGCTTTGTGCCATCATTGCTATGAAAAGCCACTCTTTCTCTCAAGTGCAAGCCTGCAAATAGTCACAAATGACATACCCAAGTTTGTATATATATATATGTATATATCTTACCTATTTATATCAAAAGAATCCCACTTTTAGAACCCCATATATATATGTTTATTACTACATAACTTTTCATCTCTTACTCTCTCTGAAACTGAATTGCTTGTAGAGATCGATAGGGAAAAAGATGTGCATGAACTCATCAAAAATGATACCTTCTGGTATCCTTTACTCTGCTTTTCGGTTTGTACACCTATCAAAGCATAACAATCTTCAAGTTTGGGGGCTTAACAAGTAAGCTCTTTAAATTTAATTTTTAGAAATAGAAAAATGGAGAGAAAAGAATAATTGAAAGAAAAATTAATATTGTATGTATTTTCCATTCATTCATCTGAATAATATAATATAAACTGAAATAAATAAATAAATAAAAACTAAATTTAAAGATAATGAAATAATATTCCAAATAATAATAATCCAATATAAATAAAACTTAGTTTAAATAATTATTATCTCTTTATTTTACATGGTTGTAATATATTATTTCTATAATTATGTAACAGGAAAAGAAGATTAGCAAGGAATATTAGAAAAAGATCAATTGATAGGGTGAAGATGGAAATAAAAAACATAAAACTATACATTCAGAATCGAATCATTATGGAGGAAAATAAAAGGCTAAGAATGAGAGCACTCCTTCTTCACCAAGAGAACCAATCCTTGTTCTCTCAACTCCAATGCAAATTCTCTCAACAAAACAACAATTTATTCATCAATTAACATCTTTATTTATTTATTTTTTATTTTATGTTTTTTTTTTTTGTAGAATATATATTTTGTGTTGTAGAAGCAAATTAATCATGCAGGAGAATTTAGTAGCTGTGTAGTTCTGTTTTGATGTATTAATATGGCCTCTAGATTAATTACTTATTTACTTCTGTTTAATTGTTTTGTCTCAATCAGTTGGTTTTTATGGATTCAGATAGGGGAAAATAAGGTAAAATAATAATTAGTTGTTTAATTAATTATGTTAAACATATGTTAATTAATCCTGAACTACATGCTAAATAATGATAATAATAATATTGAAGTAATATTCCTGTTCCACTTGAGATATAACTATCTCAATAAATTCTTCTTTAACACAAAAAAAATAATATTTTTCTTAAATTTTTAAGGAAACTATAAATAAATAAATTAATATAAGAGTTAAATTCTCGAATGTTATTTTTATATCCTATTGTATGCGATGGTTCACAGAGAATTTGATTGATAAGTATAATTACTTATAAAATTTTAACTAATAATCAATTTTAATTAAATTTATAATATGTAATTGAAAGTAGCTTTTTGGGCTAAGTCACTTTATAGGTATCGTTTTATTCAATATTCTTGAAGAAGAAAAAAATACCAGCAGGATCCAATTGTAAACTTAATTTTTAATAAGTTTGTATTTTAAAGTTATATTACATTTTATCCCATTTCATGTATATTTTCTGTTAAAATGTACTTTATATTAAATATAATAGCGAATTATTTTTCTATTAAGCTTTTATATTATAAAATGAGGTGTGATATTTATCTATTAGATTATAATATTTATGTTATTTAGTTTTTAAAATTAAAAATATATTTTTGGTCCCATAGTTATTAAAAAATATATTTTTTGATCGGTTAGTTATAAAAAAAATCACTTAAATAAATTATATTATTTTAATTATTTTATATTAAAATGTTATTATTTTATAATAAGTGATTATTAAAACATCATTAAAATATAAGAATTTAACAATAATATAAGTAAAATTTAATATGGAATTGTTTAAGAATAAAATCAATAATGATAATATTTAAATAAAAATTTATTTAAATATATATTTTAATTAAAAAATTCAATAAAACATTAAAATGAAAATGAAGGTAACAATTAACAAATATTAAAATGAATATTTTGTAACTTTTTCATATTAGTTGTTAATTAATTTATTATTGTTAAATACTTGTGTTGTAATCGTATTTAATCACTTGAAATAAAAATAATAAAATTTTAATAGAAAAATTATCAAAATAATATAATTTATCCTTAATTAATCCATTTTTCGTAACTAAAAAATTAAATAATATAATTTTTAATCTAAGTGACTAAATGAGATAAATGACATAATGTAATAAAATTTAATGGCTTTTCTAAATTATAGGTAGATAATCATGTTTTATTTTTAAATTATTTTTGTATATAATATACTTGTTTTATTTAGGTCTACTTTGAGTAAATGGAATATCCTTATACCATATCAACTATTAAAATATAGGATAGCGTGATATTATAATCACTTTATTTTAAAAAAGTAGTCACATTAATCATTTTTTTAAAATTATTACAACGTAGCTATCTCACTTTTATATATTTTTGGACACTTTGGTTATTTTTTATCATTTTTTTTGAATTTTTTTGTTTAAAAACTTAAATTAGATCGAACTTAACCTTAGTAGTAGGAGGCTATTAGATGTTTGAATAGAAAAATATCCAAAAAAATAAAATTATTAAAATTTAATTAAAATGATTAAAGTGTAAATATAGCACTAAAGAGACTAAAGCGTAGGAATTTAAAATAAAGATTAAGTATTCTAGAAGTCACTTTGTATCACTAGAACACTTTCATCACTTTGTTTTTATAATGAATAAAAATGTGGTATTTAGTCACTTTTATAGTAAAATATTACTTTATAATAAAAATCTAACGTATTAATAAAGTGAAATTAATTAGAACAAATTTCTCATTTTATTTAACATTTTAAAATTAAATTTGAATAATATAATATTTTTTTTTTGGCCAATTATTTTTCTAAATTTTATATTTTATAATATTTTTTGTATTTTTTGATCAAATATATTTGATGAAAATTAATATACAATAACATCTTGCACCAAAATGTCTCATTTTCTTACAAATCTAACGTTGTATATTATTAAACATAATGTTCTTGTCTTTATCTTGAACAAACAAAGACTGATTAGAAGAATTTGGCACAAAAAAATGTTCAAAATTAGGTGAAACTATCATATGAATTAATATTATTGTTTTTAGTGAACTTTTCTCACATTAATTGAAGATCAGGAAAATATATTTATTCTCTATATTTTTAATGCATACGAAGATCTCATCTAATCCAAAAATTATCTTCTTATTTGTGATGTTAGTAATTACAGAAATATAATTGGAATCTATAACATATAAAACATACAATATTTATTCTCAATCATTCAAGTGATCTCCAATTGTTCGATCGATTAAATCTTAGGTTTATTAACATATTGTTTAATATTGAAATTATCTTTCCTAAGGACTCCAATTGCCATTGAAGATCCATGAGTCTTCCTTGAGAATCATAGTTGAATGCTTTTGCACAAACATTCCGGTATTCAAGAATTGTCTTCTTATTGATAAAATATTTGAGAAATTTAAGAAAAATTAAAAAATATATCAAACTCTTGATATAGTGTGAATGTTGTGCTTTCATCCAAAATCTCTCGATCTACCTAAACTACATTCAACAATTATAAACCAAAAATTGAGATAACTTATTTTAGTTGTTCTCTCCACGTGAGGTAGTTAAATTCATCTAACTTCATAGAAAAATTAAGATTAATTGGATAGGTTGGAAGATTCATTGTGGAAGAAAATAAGAGCTCTATGTTGTGTTGAGTAACAAGGCTAGAACACTGAGGAAGAAGAAGAGATGAATTGCGAAGTGCATCTATTTCTAATGAATTTGATAGTGACGAAGGAGATGAAGGAACCACATTCATGGGCTATGATACCATAATAAATCAATGAGCATGAGCAGAGAGAGAAGAAGAAATGACGCGTGAATTGTGTTTATTGATTGATAATTGTTTTGTGATTACTTTGTAGTATTATAGAAGGATACACTTAGCTACTAGATTATTAACACACACACTAACACAATGCACATATACACATACTCATAGGATCATAGTGAGCATGTAAAAACCTATAACATACAAATATTTAAATACCTCAAAAAGATTCTTCCATTAATAAAAAAAATAGAAAATACAAGTCTACTTACTAAAAATAAATCAGATAATAAAAGTAGGAAAATAAGAAAGACATTTATAATCATACAAAACAAATAATATAATTAACTAACCCTGTTTTCGGCCTGAGCTTCACGTCTTAAGCGAATTGATACATATAAGCTGAATTAAATCACCATTCAAGTGTAGTTGAAAAAAACAATAATAAATAATTACAAGACTTGAAAATTCAAATGGCATATTTTGTCAACATCAATCCAAATTCTTCAAAATCCACGAAGCCATCACCATTCTTGTCGATTCCATTAATCATTCTTCTACAACCAAGCTTTGACAGAACCCTCTTCAACTCCTCTGCAGAAATCTTCCCATTTTTATCAGCATCAAAAATTAAAAAAGCATCCATGAGATAGTCTTCTTCACTACCACCTCCAGTTCTTCCACAAGCGTTCACAACACTCATAAACTCATCTAAATCAATAAGCCCATCAACATTACAATCCATTTCTCTCACCATTACTTGAGCTTCCTTTGTGGCCTTTGATTTCTTGTATCCTAGGCATATCAACATTTGTCTGAAGCTCCGAAGAGGAAATTCTGCCATCCCCATTTGAGTCGATGACATGAAATACTTGCTTAAATTGGTTAGACATTTCCATGGCTGAAAAAGTTGAAGTAGATTTATCAAAAAAGAGTTTTCTTGATTTTATTTTCTTTTTCTTACATCCAGGACTGATCATGTTCAAGGCTTTAAGCTGATGAAAGTGGGATCCAACTATCTTATAGAGATTAGCCAAGAAAAATCTGAAACGACCCACATAGCTAGAGTCTGAGAAAATATGGGGAAGAAGGGTATTATACTATTATTATTGATGGTGAAAATGGAAGTTTTCTGATATAAATTTCGGAGTGGAAAGTGGAAAACGTGGACCTTGGAGATTTTATTTTTTGAATTTATAAAAACACTTGTAACAATAAAAAAAAGCACTTTTCCATATAATGGAAAAAAGTAGTCAGAAATATGCATTTTGTGCTTCGAGAATTGTTGAAAACACCTTCTAAAAATCACTTGAAATAAACTAATGCTATATAACACTAGTAAAGATGTTTCCCATTTAAGTAATAATCAAGATATGGAATAAAGTTAATATAATGAGAGAAAGTTTATGAGATTTTGACACCTAAGTATTATTAAGCAGTATAATTAGGACAAAGTATTTTCCAAATAAATACTAGTTTTAAGTAACAGAGATACAAACTTGCAGATTACAGCCAGGTGGCAGCAAGTCCATTGGGCACAACTAACAAAGCCGTACATGCCAAGTATGAATCGTTAGTCATCTTCATTATGGAACCTGAGACCCCCTCCTCTGTGCAAATGGACAGGAGTATTGGTTATCACACTTGTCTGGAAGCTGGGGAGTGACTCATGATCTGATAGTGTATGAATTGATTGGGACTTTTTTGGTGGATTGTGAATTTGCTAACCATTTTCACCACCCTTCACTTTTGTTTTTTTGAAAGTAGCTTTGTTTTCGCTTTCATGGGGTCAAATGACTAATAATTGAGTGATCTTCACACACACACACACACAGAGAGAGAGAGAGAGAGAGATTGAAAAGGACTTGAATAAATACCTTTTAAGAAAACTTGATAAATTTATCGTATAAATATATGCAATTCAGTTCAATAGAGAGATAAATAATATTAAGATTATTTTGTTTTGAAGGGTAAATTAAAATATAGATACTTCCACTTCGTTTTGCCTACGTAACAAACATGAGAGGTTAATTTGTTATTCAAGGGTTCTCTGGGTATTTTCCCAACAAAAAAATCATGACTAACTCATTGATTATTGATGGAGAAACACCAATTTCAAATAGCCACTATATTTTCAAAAAGCACAAACAACTAAACAAATATATCCAGAGACTCTTCCGATCTTAATTACCTATCATCTCAAATCTGATGCACTTTAAGGAATTGCAAGGTACTACATGATCTATAACAATAATAAATCTACAATGTTTCTAGCCATCCAACACCAAATGGAAAAACGTAAAACCAATAAACTAAAAAAAAATACCTTTTATCTGCACATCTGCTGGTACCGGTAGGGTTGAACAGACAATAACTTGCGGGAAATAGGTGTCTGAAACTCATCCAATTTTTCTTCTTTCTTTTCCTAAAGACATCTATAAATTATAAATAGAGCTACATATATAAACTGAACTCAATCAAACTACACAATGCTTAGTTAGAAGCAACAATCAGCCAAAAATCAAATCAATTGCTAACTTTAAATACATTATGAAACTATTTCATTATGAGTAAAATAAAATAAGACAAAAAACTACAATAATTGTGAATGGATATCATACATCACAAAATGCAGAGCCATGTCTCTCCATTAACATGAACGAAGCAAGATAGGACCCACCGATGAGCTGAGCATATCACTGAGGGCAACCTGGACTTCATTTGACCCATGTTCACAACTTATCAAGCTTGAGATTATGGGGAATAAATTACCCATATTGTTCTCAAATGGAGTCTCTCCCAAACTACAGAAAGCCTGAAGAGTTGACACAATAAGAGGAGCACGTGCAGCCAATTCCCTCCGCTTCCCAGAACCTACAGGAATGTGCCAAAGAGGCTGTACACTTGTGGATGATTCATATATCTGCCCAGAACGAGAGATTTCAATATAAGACTGCAAAACCTCCCCACATAGGTCAACAAGGCATGACTCCACCTCTGCTTCCTCGTAAGTTAGTGGCCTATCCTCTACAAGATTTTGCAGGAATGTCAGGCAAATTTGGTAAGATTCGTTTTCAAGACGCAGAAGTGGAGGGTCTTGCATTTGGGTTATTGAACCCAACTCTTGTAGCTTTGAACGTAACAAGGTGTCTCTATTAATCTTGTGAGCATGAGATGCCACATCATGCAAAGCATTAAAGAGGACTAAGATGTTTTTTCCTGAAAGACGAAACCGAAACATGCTGTAAATTTCCATCACTGCCTGCAAATTTCAACAAAAGAAACACCCAATGTTTAAAATGCTGCAATTATACAAAATGTGATTAACTTGTATAGGTGGAATGTAGCAAATAGCTTCTTCATTCAGAAGCAATAGACTTTACCAGCTGAAGGATAGAAAGATAGCAAACAGTTGAATTGTATAGTGTCATAATGGAAAAAAAAATGCCTTGCTTTGTTTCAAGAAACTAAAGAAGGTATAATCTGTCTGATATATGAAAGACTGATGAAGCTTATAATACTCACATATGAATCAAATGAAGGTATCTTTGTAGCCCTGTTGGTATTCTTGCTCACTATAGTAGGTGCTTAAGGTTGTGGGATCAAACCCACTAAACACGAGTGTGTGTGTGAAACTTGATTTAATGGAAAAAAAATATCTATACGTATAAATTAATGAAAATTACTTTTGAGATTGACTTGTGGTCTAGATAGTATGACTCCCCACCCTTATCACCTTAGATCTAAACACGTGTGTGTGTGTGTGAAACTTGATTTAATGGAAAAAAAATATCTATACGTATAAATTATGGAAAATTATTTTTAAGATTGACTTGTGGTCTAGATAGTATGACTCCCCACCCCTATCACCTTAGATCTTAATTCGAATCCCACCCGTATATTGTTTCTTTTATTTGATAAAAAAAAGGACTTTAGTGCCCTTTTTAAAAAAAGGAATGAAAGAAAAGAAAATCAAGAAGAGACAGAGATTCTACTTGTATCAGCAAAAGCTGAATGGCAGCCCTGCATTTCACGTCAGATATACAGGAATAGAGATGGTGTGCCCTCGACCTCTCTGAATCATCTTCCGGCATGTCAGAACCAGCAGTGTCTCCATCATTCTCTCTTATTGAAGAAGCAAGTTCATGGTCCATAGTGATGTCATCTCCACTGACGATGAATGTGAAATCGGGAAGTGTCGAAATTGCTGCTTCTTTCAATGATAGAACCACTTCTAGCCACTTTTCATCAGAGAATAGATTCCCAGCATTGCTCATCAAACGAACAAATGCAGCAATACCAATACCAGCTAAGCTTTGATGAAAGCGTTTGACAAAACTTACAAGAAGCATCAAAACCTTCTTCAACAAAGGATTGACTTTATTATAAAATTTCACAAAAAGATCCACAACTAATTGGAGAGCCCGCGTGCATGTCTCATAAAGCCAAGCATCTTGATCAAGCTCACCTGCATCACTATCAAGTCCCTGCCCAGGAGGGTTCTCCCCAGAAGGATCTATTGCATGCCGGACATAATCAAATATTGGAAACAACACTGATTCAAATACTCGTTCCCACAGTGGTAGTGAGAAAAGGTGACCATGATTGCGCAAAGTTCCAAATAGGACTTGCAAGGCAGTCTTTCTGATCTCAGGCCTAGGGTCAAAGCTTAGTTCAGATAACCCTAAAGAAAAGAAAGATGGAATCAAAAATTTTGTGAAGGCACTTTGCTCATTTCAGGATAAAAGGTGAGTATGGAACACTACTAAGCATACAAACTAATTGAAAACTTAGTATATTCAGACGTCAATCAAAATTACAAGTTTACAACAACCAATTTATGGAGCATACTTACCTGCTAACAGAGGAAACCAGAAATACAGATGGTCATCCTTATCTTGACTTTGGATAGCATCTTGTTTTCCATCTTTACCAGTTTGAGATGAAGATAGAGCAATCTTTCCAGAAGTTTCCGTGTCCTTGTATTTTGATGAGAAGCCAAGATCTCCCTCTGCAAGCCGTGTGGCACAAAAATGAAGAAAAGCAATGGCATTGAGGCTAATGTCTTTGTTGAATCTACTACTGGTAAAGGCAACTAGGCAATTCACACAGTCCGTAAATGTGGTAGTCTCAGTCTCTGTGATATATGGGAAGTAGTCTCGAATAATCTTCTCAATGATTTCAAAGGCCAAGAGCACAATGTTTTTGTGGTCATCATAAGCTGCTGTTGTAAACACCTGAAGAAGTTCGCAGTAAAAATTATCAGCACTATGTCTGAAAATAATTCACTACATAAAAATTATTGATCCCTAGTAGAAGGTGCCAAAAAAGAACAGAAAGATAGAGCTGGTTAGTTACCATAAACATGCTTTTCCATCCAGATTTGACATTATTCACACGAGATAAAACCATTTGTGAGACGCATCTGATAATCAATTCTCTTATTTCAACTGCGCTGCTTTTACGCATGACAATAACAAAAGGCTTCATGAATTCATTTTGAAAGTTATAATTGGCAAGTTCTTCTCTCTCCAAGAACTTCATAGATAACTGCCGTAATGAATCCATCGCAAAAATTGCAACAGAAAGGTTTTCAGAACAGCCAATTGTTACAAAGAAATCAGAGAGCACATGCCAGATGCTTGACCATACAAGCCTAATTCTGTTCATGTTATAATGCCTGTTGCAAAACAAAAGGAGGGGAGTAACGTCAGACAGTGGAATTTAATCAAAGGATGAAAGGATCATAACACCAATAAATTATTAAATATTAATGATCAGAGGCATGTGATTCATACGCAATCTCCACAATCTTTGTAAGGCTAAAAACCCTTGGATCAGATGTAGATCGTAGTTCTTCCATGGAAACTTTGCAAAGAGACTTGACAAAATCTATAATCGCATCACTGTTCAGCTTTTGACTCCTTGTAAATATACGATTCATTTCAGAGCTTCCAACTTGTTCTAACATGTTCAAATTACTAACTAAATTGTTCATCTGTTCGGATGTGACCACAGCAGAGGAATTGCCACCAATACCAGTGCTATCATAGGAACCCCTCATAACAGCAGAAGCTGCATACTGAACCCGTCCAACTCCCTTCTTCTTTAAAACAGGAAGGATGGTTTGCTTAGACTGTTTTGATTTTTCTAACTCGCTTTGAGGAAGACCAAAAAAGGTGGCATCTGGAGGAGCACCCTCTCCCAAGAGATGTAGATGTTCAAACCGGGAAACACATGTCAAAATATGTTCCCACGCTTCATGCAAGTAGTTTCCATCCTCATCTGCAATTGTCAATATGGCCTGTCAACAAGAACCCAAACTAAATTGTCAGTCTCTCAGTAAAAATAAAAATGTCGGACCATATAATAATATTAGTCATTTTCTTTCCAGTACAAAAATTTGGAATTCTATAGATTGTAAATTTCTATAAAATGAACGAATTCACATGTGAAAACTTCAGGAGGCAAGTTCTATACTAATAGCTGCATTCAATGTAGTTGTTGGGGGATAATTGACACATTTATTCAACAACGAAATAATAACATCTATTAAGCAGGTGAAAACAAAATGAAAGCTTAAGAATTTTACTTATGAATTATCTAAGCAATAACCATAAACCAAAAATCTACTTAGAATTAAGCACAAGCAATTAACTATCACAGCAACCTAGTTTAGATGCAGCTCAAATCTTAGACACAATATTATCCCCACCCAAACTATTTTTAGTTAGCTGCACCATAGAGTTTAAGAATGAAATGAAAAGACAAGAATTAACTTCACATGCAAAAACAGAATAAGCAACAAAAGAGAGAGAGAGAATCAAGGAGGTAGACAAAATAACAAGAGGGAGGGAAAGATAGAATGAGAAGCAGATAGCACAAAATTGCTTGTGACATTTAGACGAAAAAAGTAAAATGAACATGAAAACTATAGATATTTCACATCCTTTGACTCATCGATAATGAAGAACATACAAACCTGAATAGCAGCTATGTTTTTCTGCTTCATATCAGCAGGAGAGTGGAGAGAAGTAAACTTTGCAAGCGAAGTCACAAATGCATCTCTGTGAGTCTTCATGGACATTACGGCTGTGACATGAACCGCATAACGGAAGCCTTCAAGACAAACAGCTATTATTACTTCATCATCACTTCGGTCAAGTGGAACACTGAAGGCAGCCAGCATGGGAGCCCAGCAAACTTCAATCATGAACCTAAGGATCACCACATCTGTGGCAGCATGGTAAACTGACCTACACAATTGCCATACAAGTATGTACTGAATTGAGATAGAAATCTAGGGGAGTGGTTTAAAGAAATATGAAATGCCACAAACCAAATAAAGTGCACTATTAAATCATATCTAGTAATATAAGTTGCACATAGTTGTCTGACTGTCAAAAAGTTAATGGTAAAACAAGCTTTTGAAGTAAAAGTAGTTTTACTCAGATTTGCGTGCTTTTTCTTTGAACTGTTCTTGCATATGTCTGATAAAATCTTCACTAGTCTCCATGTCTTCCCCCCTCTTACGGATCACAATATTCAAGATAGAATCCAAGCCCAAGAGTCGGTTGGAATTCATTGATTGTATCTGTTGAGGAGCCAACTCATATTCTTTCATTTTTATTTCATTTTTTGCTATTCGTTCAAATAATGACCTCAAGTATTCCTCGGGTAAATCTTTTCCATCATCTATCCCACGATTGTTCCTTATAAAATCATCAGCTGACATCTGCATATTTTAATAGCCAAAGAGAATAAAGTTGTCAGTAATAAGGAATTATGTATTGGTCATCCCTTAACAGCATGTAATACCTGTGAACTCACCTTGTTCTTAACCATAGGGTTATGAGCATCAGTGTTGAGCAATATCACAGAATAAGCAAGAACATAAGCTGTGTCCGCACTGGTAAAAGTCTTTGGATTACATTTACAATAACGCTCAGCAAACTTTTCCATAATTCGGTCAATCTTTTGTGCCTCACCAGGCAACCTAAAGCCTTGAAGAAAGGCCCTGATTGCCTCATCAAATTCCATGCCTTGAAAATCAAAGGAATCCACATAGGCATGCATCACTTTCAGGGGTAACTCTTCTCTTTCTCCAAGGTAATCACCGATCAGAGTTTTATTCAAACCATATACATTTTTAAGAAAAGTTGCAATCTCCTCAGGTGAGCTCCCCACCTTATTCGCATTAATAAGAAATGCAATTCCTTTCTTAGGTTTTCTATTAAAAAGAGATATACCTTCCTGCGACAATACTTACATCAGTTTCCAAGCATAGTAACCAGTGGATAGATCCAATCAAATCATGTAAGCTGTACTTGCTTACCTGAAGCTCAAGCTTATAAGCTCGGCGCTGCTCGATAGTAAGAACATCAGAAGTTTCACTAGATGCTTCTGAATGCATATCTGATCCTTCAATAGAGCCATCAACATTCCCATTTGCCATTGCAAGACTTCCTGGTTCAGGAACACTTCCAGTTGCCTCGAATTTCTTGGTAGAATGGGAATCAGGAATGTGCAATTGTCTGTTCATCCAGTCCCCCATGGACCTTAAAATAGCAACAAGACACTTCATTGCTTCAACTTTCATGGTTGCCTCCTGAGGTGGCAGCAAGGTGGTGACGACACCAGGAGGAACACCTTGAGCAGTTTTAAGAAGCCCATTAACCATCCTGGGAAAAGAAAGAACAGGTTTGTTAAAACCAACCAAGTTAATCATATTACAAATGGGGATATAATATAACCCAAATATTTACTGCCCAATTACATATTCTCAGTAACAAATATCTTAGTCTGTATCAGAGCTGGATACTATGCCATAAAGTAAGCATACCTTTCAAATATGTTCGATGAATTGACATCACAGTCATAATTGATGAATATATCTACCAAGATCTGGGGATCAACACACAACTTTTCAAGAAACCGAAGCACTATCATCTTCTGCTGAAAATTGGGTTGAGAAACATTTTCCAGAACCCTGAGAACAATCATGGGAAAAAACACTCCAATCTCGGCTTTTAATCCAGTTCTAAATCTTGCCACAAGACTAATGAAGATGGAGCAAGATAGTTGGAAAACTATCATAAGAGTTGAGGCACTGTTCTTCAACAATGACAAGCACAAGTATTGCTTAATGGCACCTATGAACCTGTTTCACATGTATTTTGAAGACATGACTTGAATAAACATATCATTGAAATAGAAGAGTATGAAACACCAGCTCTTTACCAGCATATAGAAAATCATGTTATGTTTTATATGAATATTCAAAAAAGCAAGATTAACTCTGAAACTTCATAATTCCTAAATGATATACAGGTGAAGGTTTATAATTTCATGCAAAAATATCCAAAGAAAAACAGTTGGTCTAACATACATGTGGCAGTGGATGAGTTCTAGAAAACTTGATGGAACTACAAATCTAAAACATCTGTCCACTGTTTACCACAAAACAAAAGGCACCCGTCCACTAATACCCACCCGGTATCTATTTATGATATTTCATTAGTATACAGTATACACATTTGACGGTTCAAAATCTAATCAGAGTAACCTAAGAACTTCATGAACATATCCTAAACTACAATAACTCTAGATCAAGGAAAACAATTCATCTCGATAACAGTAGATTAGAAGAGAAACATCAGAAAAGGCCATACATTTCGCTAGTTCTAAAAACAGCGCCAGCATTCTCGAGCAAAATCTTCAACAACTCTAAGGCCACGATTTTCCCTTTCATCAGCTGAGGGTCTACCAACGCATCCTTAGGAGGAGTTTTCATGGACAACTTACACAGAGCTCGAAACACCAAAAATGCATCTCTTCTCAACTTGTTTCCAATCTGAACTTCCAAATCATCATCTCTCTCTCCCTCTCCGTCCACCAACTCTCCTTTCCTCCCCTCCAATGCCGTCTTATACATACTAATTTCCCAATACTTTGCATCCAACATGTCCTTATCCGTTGAGTCCAATAGATCAGTCGGGTTAGTCGTCTCCACTGTGGTCGTCTCGAATGCCCCATCGTGCCCACCTAAGGATACCTTTCCAGGCGTCATTGGGTTCAAGACCCCGTCAATATCCTGCATTATCTTTGTAATAAACCCTTGCACAAACGTGGTCATTGATCCATCCGTATCAGATTTCTCAGTTGGTTCCATCAATTCCGCCACCACTATGGGCTGAATCGGTACTGTGGACGAATCAGCCTCCATTCTCCGAAACACAATGACCAGCATTTGGATCAAAGAGGCCTTAGCAGTGGTCTGGTTTACTAAATTCTTACTACCTAAATATATATCATAGCAAGTCCTCACAATTTGAAGCAGACAATCTCCATGAATTCGCAGTGAAATGGAAGTAACAGCCGATAGAAGCGTCTTGAGCACCAAAATCTCCATCTGGTCATCGCCATAATCGTGGCATTTGCACACAGATTCGATGAGCTTGGACAACAGCTGAGCCTCGGCACCACCACTCGGATCAGCCTCACCACGTAAGTAGCCATGGGCGATTAGTTTCTGAACACAATCAACGGCTGGATGGGCGATCTTGAGGACACTACTTGAAGCAGAGGTGATGATAGGACTCAGGATGGACTCGGAATCGGCAAGGGTGTACTCAGTATATCCACCGTCGTGAACTGGACCGGGTACGGATGAATCTGGTTCTGACTCCGTACTCGGATCCGAATGTTGCTTGGAATTGAGCTTTTCGATAACAGATTTGCATTGCTGAGCGAGCTTAGCGTGTTTTCGCCAGGAGGCATTCTTGATGATTCGTTCTAGGGTTGGGGATATTACCTGGCTCAGACGGGAATCAGCTTCCGAAGAAGCCATTCCCGAGTCCGGATGAGTCGTGACTCAGTGAGTCAGATCTGAAAATGAAGTAGATAGCTCTAAGATATTGGTGAATGACCGAATTTTGGTGTTGGAATGGACTCGGTATGTAATCGTAGCGAGTCGACTCAGTTGCTCCACTAGCTCAGAACGCATATAGAGAAACACTAGACAACATAGATGCTGAAATACATGGTGCGAGGGAGATGATACGTTGCTTGTTGAGATCGCAACGAAGGAAAAATTTGCATCTTTTTTCCTTTACTATCTCTTTTCTTTTCTTTTTTTCATTTTAAACCTTCATTTTACTAGCTCTAAATATATCCTTTTTTATTTTTATTTTTCGATTTTGAAGATTTTGAACCGACTTAACATAATTCATGTTTTTATTTGTTATTTTTATACGTTTACAATAATGGACCACGATGGCCAGAGCGGCGATCTATGGTGGTTTTTTTTTAAATTCTCCTTAGTTTGTTTATACGTTTGATTAGTAGTAATAGTAAAAGAATTGTTTTTATAATTTTAAGTTTTATCATTATATAAATCGATAATAAAATAAAATAAATTTTTTAAATAAAATAAATAAAAATTTTATTATAATAATCATGATTTTATTCTCACGTTAATTTTTAGTTTAAATTTTATCATAATCTATCGTTATAATTTTATATTTTAAATCTTATTTAAAAAATAATAATTTTAATAATGTATTTTATCTGATAAAAAAATAATAATTAAATTATATTATTTAAAATTTATTAAATATAAAAATATTTAAATAATATAAAAAAATTTATATTATATTTCAATAGTAAATCAAATATTGTATTTAACTTATGATAAAAAGAGATTATCATCTCTATTATTTGGACTACCACGGTAATAATGATAATAATAAGCATTAAATTGAATACTAAGAAAGCCAAATTCTAATCGACTAATGCTTAGAATTGTAACTACAACTCTATCTCGCATTCATTTTTTTTTCTGTCTTTTATTATGTACCGAGTATAATATATGTGAAGAAATTTAAACTCTTCTCAGTGTTAGTGTATATTATTGATTCATATAAATTAATTATTCATATTATTTTATTTAAAAAATATATTTTTTTACTTTAAAAGAATATATATGTATTATATTTTTAACATAAAAAAATATGTATTTTTCATATTATATTAAAAATAATATCAAAAATTAAAAATAAAACTACATTTACGAAGATAACTTTATTATGCAATTAAATTTTATTAATTTTGATGAAATAATTTATTAATATTTTTAAATCGCTTGATTTTTAGTTATGATTTTATAATCACGGTACATATTTTTATATATATTTATAATAATATTATTTTAGATAAATAAAAAATCATGTCATAATATGAAATCAATTCTTAATAATTTACTTAATAATGTAATTTTTTTTATTGAAAAATTGACGTAAAATTGCAGTTCAAATGATAATAGTAAACGTTTTTAATTAAATATTAAATATTATTTAAACATTTAACATTAACATCAAAAATAATTTAAATTTATTTTAAAATTAGTAGTTTTAAACTGTAAATAACTTTAAAAGGTTAATCTAATGTTACATAACTAACATTGGATAGGTAGATTAGATTTCTCATTTAACAAATTGGATTATATGAATTCGATTAACATTTTATATAAAAACTAAACATGCTCAAAAAGCTTACACTCCACGTGCCAAAACATCACAAAAGGGTTACACTTACAAGTATTACACTTCCAATTGTTTTTTACAACACTTTAGACAACTTACTTGTATTTGCAAACAAAAAGCGACAACAAATAGCATTTGCTATTAATATGTTCTTAAATTATAGGATTGTGTCTTATTAAAAACGTGTATAATATTTCTCAAATAAAATTAAAAATAAAAATACTTTTACTAAACCAACTTCAAAGATAAAATTTTCGATGAAATTATCGTAATAATATTTCTGTTCTTAAATTATAAGATTGTGTCTTATTAAAAACGTGTATAATATTTCTCAAATAAAATTAAAAATAAAAATATTTTTACTAAACCAACTTCAAAGATAAAATTGTTGATGACATTATCGCAATAATATTTCTTTTTTATACATATCGATGTCGACACGTGATATTTATATCTTTTGATCAAACTGTCAAAAAATTATCAAAAAAATTGCTAAAATATTCCTTAAATATCTTTTTTGGTTAAAATATTATGGATATTATAGATATTATTGTTTATAACATATTTGTTGTACACATGAATAATTTTAAAAATAAATAATTATTTAAATTTATTTATATATCGATATTTATTTATTTATAATAATTAATTTATTTAAATATTTTAACTACTTATTTTATAATATTTATTAAAAAATAATATATTTTTTATTATATAATATTTTAATTAATTAATTAACTTATTGATTAATATAAATATTTTAATTACTTAAAAATAGATATATTAAATAAAAAATAATTTAAAATATAAGTAATTATTATTTTGATACATATTTTTAATAAAAAATTTATAATTTTTTCAAAATTCATGAATAATAATAATATTTTTAATATTTTTATAAAAATTATATTTCTGTATCATTGCCCAATATATTTTTAATACTTTTCTAACAATTGTATCTCGAAATATGTACCGGCAATATCATTTCAATCCTTGACCAGCACAAGTCTCAAAAGTAATAAAATTACCTCTCAAATTGGAATTTGACGAGTTGCTTGATTCGCACTAACATATATTATAGTAAAGAATTTTATTTAATAATAGATAACATCTTTAGACATAAGAGAGCTTACACGTTGGATTGATTTTAGTAGGCTTATTTTTAATTTTTTTTATATACTTTAATTACTTATTGTTAATTTTAATTTTAATTTTAATTTTTTAATTTTTTTTAATTTAAATTTAAATTAGATTAAATTAAATTTTATTAATAAAAATTTGATAAATATTTAAATAGTAAAATGTCTTATATAGTTAAAAAATAAACAAAATTGTTTAAAATAATTAGATGTTTACAAATATATGAATAAAGTGAATTTTAAAATATATAAATTAAAATTAAAATTATCAATATATTTGATTTATGAATGTAATATAACTCTAAATGTATTTATTTTTCTTCTTAAACCCATTAAGCATCAACTAATATGTTGACAAAGTTAACAGGAAACTTACTTTTGTAGAAGGGAAAATGAGCGGTCATTATAACTTCACCCATTGTCATCCGTTTTTTCTCGTGTATTATAAGATTGCAAGATTTTCAAACATTTTATTATACAACATAACTTCTTTTATAAATAAAATTTTGTTTATAATTTTTTATGTGATATGAATATATTTTCTTTTAATTTATAAAAAATAATATAAATAATATCTTTAAAATTTATAAACATAAAAATAATGCTAATTTTTATTATCTCTATATATTTTTACTATTAAAAAAGTATGTTACATCATTTCACATTAAATATCATTTAATTATATGCTATTGAATTAAAATATAATTATTTAAGTTAGTTTAATATAAAATATCATTTAATTAGATGCTATTGAATTAAAATGTAATTATTTAAATTCGTTTAATATAAAATATCATTTAATTAAATTCATCAATATTATTATTAGAGTGTTAACTTTATTATTATAAATTTTAAAGATATTATTTTTTATAATTTTTCCATATATTTTTAAAAGATGATTAAAAATAAAATTTTGTATATAACAATATTATATAAAAAAAAATAAGATACACAAAATAAAAAAATTCAAATCATCCCATCATTCATACGATTACCCACGGGAAGAAAATGACCAATATAGACCATATTATTTAGAATCGATCATTTTTACTTAAATATAATATTTTTGATTTTTTTTATTAAATGACAGTTTTATCATCCCTTTTATTATCTTTGTTTTATAAGTTTATAAAAGTTAAAAAAAAAGTATTTGTAAACTTTACTAATTAAAGATTTTCTTTTTTTTCTTTTAAATATTCCTTACTTTTATTAATTACATGACTCTAATACTAAATAATTTTTTCGTTTAATTAAAATTTTGATTTATTTTTCTAATTTTTAGATTTTTAATAAATAATAATAATTATTATTAAACGAAATCTAGAATTGTATTTAGTCTTATCTTGTTTTAATGAATATGAGTTAAAATTTTGATTTATTTTTCTTATTTTTGGTTTTTAAACAAATAAATATTATTATTAACAATTACATTCTAGAATTGTATTTAATATTAGCTTGTTGTAATGAATATAAGTCCACCTTCATTTTCCACTTTATTGTATTTGATATTTAGTTACCTTATTAGAAGTCTCACATTTTGAATAGAGAGTAATGATTTTATATTTTCAACCAAGGATAAGAGTAATGGCTTTCTAGATTGAGAATAATGAAATTTACTTTCAACTAAGGATATGATCCGTACTTCCATTTAAGCTATAAGAAAGATAATGAGTTCTCGAGAAAATAGAACTTTTATTTATTAAAAAAATAAAATTATTACAACACTAACTTACTATTAATTTAATCCATAGGAGTTTGTATATATATTTTTGAAGAATAAATAGATGTTTGGATTCCGTGGTTAGAACTTATTATGACTTCTTTTATTATACAAGAGTCCTTTTATAGACATGAGCAATTATTTTACATACTTATTCTAAAAACACATGGAAGAATAAAGATTATATCTTTTTTTTATCTTTTTTCCTTTTTCTAAAATAAAGATAAGTAGAAGATTAAGGATTACATTTTATTTTATCTTTTCCTTTTTAAAAAAATATTATGCTGACATTTATTTAATAAAAATCACTTGCTAACATGCTTCTTCTTGATCTAGAGATGTACACCCCTCTCTATCTTTTATACAATAAAGACACTTGTAGTCTTCATTGAATTATAATTGGCAATTGAATGATGTTATATCCAACTTGTTGCAATTGAATGATGTTTTATAATTGACAATTTTTTTAATATCTTCTTGAATTATATTCAAATTATTGTGTAAAATCATTATAATCTTGTTTGTAGAGTAATTTATCCTGATTTTAAAGAATGTTATTATTTTTCTAGTTTCGTGATATATCTGACTCAATATGACTACTCTTTCATGATTAAAAGCTTCTTCATCAAACTCTTCTTCTTTTAAAATCCGGAATTGGTCTGTTTTTTTCATTAAGATGATATTCCTATTTTAATAAAATGATAAGGATTGATAGGCTTTTCGTTGTGTTAATCTATTATGGAATTGAAAAATCTTAAATTTATGATCATTTTCTTTTACTCTTTTTTAAAAAAATTATTAATTTTTTTAAATTTTTCTAAAAAATAATTTAAGTCCATTAAATAGTTGTTTTTGTAAATATTTTCAATCAATCAACAATAAAATAATTGGTAAACAATTTTTGGATTTACTCTTTCAATTATGTTGAATCTATTGCATGTGATTGCTTTCTTCCTAATATATGAAATTTTTCTATTGTGAAAATTTCATAGTTTCAAGTTGATTTTTTTCCTTATTTTCTTGTTAAATTATAAAAATTTAGCCATTGGTCTGAATTTATAGTTCCTTGTCTCTCATTTTCTTCTTCAAGGATAAAAAACATACCATCTATTTCCTTGAAGATTATTGATCATGATATTTTTTCTAGCATTATCATCTTTACTTTTACAACTACTTGATTTCTCAGTGTTTATGCATAATTGCCTTTTAAGTTGGTTATTACGTCATTGGGTCTAAAAAGCTTAAAGACATTGAAATTAGCAAAACTTGTTTCTCCTTCAATCCTATTAGTGAATTCTATCGGAGAATCCATTTATTGCTCTACTTGTTTCTAACCATGTCTTATATATTCCCTAGATTGGTCCATTATAGACAACATAATACTTTCATTTTCCTTCTTGATTCATTTCGTTGAGCTCTTTTCTGTTGCTATTTCATACCATAAAGTTTTTGAGGAATTACCTTGTTGAAGTACAAGACTCTTTATGTTTTTCATATAAGAGTGGTCTTTTGAGATATAAGATCTCTAATTGATCTTTTAGAACTTTTATTTTATTTTATTTTATCTTAATTTATATGTCAAGATTGTACATCTTTTTTGAAATTGTAAAGATTATTCACGATATAAATTCTCTTGTTAAGTCATCAGTTAAACTATTCTTTTTTTCTGATAAATGTTCAACATCAAATTTATAATGATTAAAACAATACTACCATCTGATTAATCTTTTTTGTTTTTAGTCCCCTGTAATATCAGATGTCAAGAAATATCTTAAAAAATATTGTTTATTCTAACAATAAATCTTGAAGATATTACATGCATAGCAAACCTTTTTATTTTCTTTTTTGCAGTTAAATATTTTCTTTCATTACTATGTTAGTTTAGTTTAGCTCCTTAAAAAGCGTATGAAGTAGACCTATACAAATATTCATCTTTATTATATACTCTTACTTTTAATATGACTCCCTAATATTCATGGCAAACATATGTTTCTATTATCATTTTATCATCTTGTCCTGGATAGTAAAGTGTTGGTAAATTTCTTACTTGTGCTTTTTACCTTTTTCATGTACCGAGTATCTTGATCAATAATATTTCTTAAGTTTTGCTTGTAAAGGGTTTTTAATTTATGCTAATTTCCTAATATATGCTTCTACATATATCAAACATCCTAGAAAATTTTGTAATTAATTTTTGCTAATGTTGACACTGAAAAATTCTTGTATATTATTTAACATATGAGGTTGAATGTGATGTTATCTTCTATTTCATGTCCTAAATACTTGATTTTTTATTGTGCTAATACTGACTTTTTCTCAAACAATATTATTTCTTAATTCTCACATTTTGTTAAGATTTTTAATGTGTAAGTAATATTGATTGATAATATCACTAAAAAATAATATATCATCATTATAGACACAATAAAAGGGGTGATATTTCTCAAAAATACATTTTATGTATCTTTAAAATATTCCTAATGCTTGTTTTAATCCAAATGATATGACAATTCATTGGAATTATCCTTGTGGACAACTAAAAGCTATTAGTAATTGTGATTCTTTATCTAATCTCATTTTCTAGAATCCATTCTTGTAATCAAAACTACAAAAATATTTCTATCATTTGATTAAGGCCAATAACTCTTTCTTTTTGGGATAAAATATCTATTATCTATTATTTCTTTACTTAATGATTTGAAATTTATTATCGTTATCTTATTTCCTCGTTTTTTAGCTTATTTCTCTATTAAAAATGTTAGACTTGAGTGTAGACTCATGCTTGGTTCAATTATTGTTAGTTTTAAAAGTTCTTGAGTTTGTTTACTGAATTCTTCTTGATCGTTTAAAGTGTAAACAATAGGTTTTACTCTTGTAACCTTATTAAGGTCTTTTAGTTTTATATTTACTACGTATTCAAGTTTATTAATATTTGGATCTAGATGATTTTCTAAGTTTACTATCTTAAGTAATTTCATTATTTCTAGTAATCTCTTATCTTCTTGTATTTCTTTTAAAAATAGATTTTCTTGGTTATTAAATTCTAAATTATCTTCATCTTATAATTTTGTTATATTTTCCATATGTGGTTTTTGTTTTTTATATATCTCATCATGTTTTTATTTTTTTTATGTTATTCAGTAAATTTTTCTGATAACATAGACATTTTTAACCTTTTTAAATATATATTGTTTCTCCTTCTAATGTTATTATACTTTTTTATGTATATATTATGTAAATGATCGATAATATCAATATCTTTTATAAACTTGTTAAGATTAATTGTTATATTAGTTGTTATTCTTATTAAGAAGTCCTTTGGGATTGTAATCCAAAGTTCTTATCAAAATACATATTTACTTATTATGCACAC
Organism: Hippophae gyantsensis; assembly: GCA_030763125.1. Lineage (NCBI taxonomy): Eukaryota > Viridiplantae > Streptophyta > Magnoliopsida > Rosales > Elaeagnaceae > Hippophae > Hippophae gyantsensis. The sequence goes on along the minus strand of CM061028.1, from coordinate 73,623,645 downwards.
ATATTAGCTCAAATATATATGTAATCATATAAATGGTATATATTATATCTTTTGGATTTGCATCCTATGTTTAAGCAAGTATTATTAGGATTTATTATATTGTATAGGTCATTCATCTTTAGACTTTTTCTCTTAATATGTTTCTACTTTTTTAGTTTCACTCATTAAATATATTAATTATGTTTCATCAATGTCTAAATTTTTTTATAAGTTATAATTCTATCTTATAGGCTTATTCTAATATTTTTAAGTTTTTCTTATATATCTATTTTTATGGGTTAATATATTATAACATTCATTGTTATAATAACATTTCTCATTACATATATAATATTTTTAATTTTTCTTGCTTGATGGACATTAATTTTCTAATATATAATTTTTTTTTTCTTCTAAAATATTTTTTCTTGTAAGTTTCCTTGTCATAACTTATCTTATGTTAAGAAAAATCTTATTTTTTAAGTTTATATTTCTTGAACATTTTATATTTTTTATATTTTTGTTTGTAAGGCTTTATATTACATCTATATTTTCATGGCATATGAAAATTACTAATATCACAACATATTTTAAAATTTCTTTTAATATAATTATATTTATTTCTTCTTTAACATTATAAAATTATTTAAGATTTTAGTTTTTTTATTCTTCTTCCTAAAGCATTTGGTATCACTATAATATTTATACTTCTCCAACTTTCTTCAAAAGTCATATATAGAGTTTTTGGTAATTTTTGATAAAATATTTTCTTAAAATGTCGTATTTTTGGTATCTTGTGATAATATATTTCATATTCGCATATCAATGTAGCACATATCACATATCACATATTTCTATATTTGTTAAATGTCATTTAGTCTCATTTATTTCTAGTTTTCTTGTTTAGTAATACGATTTACTTTATCTTTTCCTATGAATTCTTTATATGTTTCATTTATTATTTTGTCTAAATATTGTTTTCCTGTTACAAAATCTCTTATTATTTGGTAAATTACTAAACTATACTTTAATATTTTTCATTTTATGGTTTAATAATATTCTACAAATTGGTGAGTTTGTACAAACATTTCTTAATTTTTGGATTAGTATGCTCATTGAAATAGCCCATTCATATGATATATTTTTTCCATCTCTAATATAATCTAGGATTAGCTAGCCAATTTTATTATTATTTTTGTAAAGCTTGAATTTTGGTGGGATAGGTCTTCTATCCTTCAATTTTTTGCTAGTTGCTTATTCTATTTAGAGGGTTAGGTTATTTTTGTCTTTGCTTATTCCTTTCATTTCTCTGAGGATGAGAAGTTTCTCTCCAAATTATAAGGCGTTATTGTGTTTCTTTATATAATAATTTTTCATATTTCTAGTTCAAAATCTATTTTATTAATTAATGTCATATCATATTCTTTATTACAGTATGTTTTTTCTTTATAATGTTTTCTTAATTCTTTATTTATTAATATTAAGAGACTTATTAATTTCCTTATATTTCATTATATTGGAATTATAGATTTTTTTTATATATTTTTTTAATTATTTTGGAGAATCATTTCATCGGATATTCTTGGTGGTTCTTTAATCTTCTAATTGATATCTTTTTAGATCGTTTAGTTGTAATATTTTATTATAATTATTATTTTTATTTCTTTAAGAGTTTCTTTTTATATTTTATTTATATTTAATAAATATTATATTTTTTTTTCTAAAAGAATTAAGACTTTCATTATAACTCTTTGGTAATTTAGTATGCTTATTAGGGTACCAATCTTTTCTAATTCTATTCCTTATAACTTTTATATTTTTAAGATATTTTTATTTCGTAATTTATCAACTTTTGTTATTGACCATTTACTCCATAGATAAGATTTTTGACCCTTTTAATTTCTTATTCTTGTTCTCATTCTTATTTGCTTATCTTTGTTTGATAATTTGTAAATTCTATTCGTGGTATGTTACTTTTATTTACTACATTATTTTTTCTTCATGTTATCAAAAGTTTTTTCTTTAACATCTAGGTTATATTTTTAAGACATTTCAAAATATGATTTGGATTTTATTACTGTAAAATTTCTTAATTATTTTATATATTTATATGAATTTATTTTATTCATATAATGAATTTTTATGTTTATTTAATAATAAATATCTTACTATGTAATGTGCTTCCTTATTTCATTAGATTTCTTCTTTCATATTCACAAGTTAAATTAAAATTTAGTTTAAGTTTTTATCATTAAGAGTAATGATAAACTTAAGACATGGTGTAAATTTTACTTTTTGATATCTTAGGTTTCCATGAATCATTTTTAATAAAACATATTTTTTATTATATTATATAACAATGCTAGTTTTTATAGTGTATCAATTTATTATTTAAAATGTACTTTTATTAATATTTGAAATCTTCTTAAATAGATGTATCAAAATTTTCTTTTATCTTTCTCGATGAAATTTGATAATTTATTTATCAATTAGTAGTATATTATATATTATTTTTATATTTGTAATATTAATACTCATTTATTTATTACTTATTTATTTTACAATAAATTATATATTTTTTGAAAATATTTTTTTTATTTTTAAAAATGATGAATATTTAAATTCTTGAAAATATTTTTCTTCAAAATATAGTCTTTCTTTTTATATTTTTTAATTTTTTTTTCATGCTTATTATTATTTTCATAAAAAATATTATAAGAGGTATTGTGTTTGTATTTCTAATATTTTTAGATTTTTTACTATTTCTATCATTATTTTATTATTTGTAATGTTTTACACCTTTTTTATTATATGTTAAGTATTATATAAAAAAAATTGAACTTAAAATCTACTAAAAAAATAAATAATATTTTGATAAGGAATACATTTTTATATTTTTTTAATTAGATAAAAAATTATATTTCTTTGCATAAATAATACGGACTAGGTGACACCGAGTAAATAATTATAGCCTAATTATATCAAACCCAATAAAATGGACCAACCATGGCATCGGAAATGGCCCTTTTAGTTAATCGGCCCATTAAACGGAAACTACTTCAATAATCAGGCCGAGCCAACCCCGACGAACAAGCGGAACTTGTCTTTGCTTGGAGTTCGAAGGCCGAATTGCTTAACAGATGAGGCATATCTCTGAAAATTTCATATAAATTTTTCTTCATTCACAATGACAGCTTTAAACCCATTTCAACCAAGCCAGCTTCTTCCAGTATCTATCCAACTTGGGTTCATGGGCACTTTTTCCTCCACCATTGTTTCCCAATCACATTCAATAAACCCAGTAATCGGTAAAATCAGAAAAACCCATGATTTTAAATTATTGGGTAATAGGTTTCGGCCAATGAACACTAGCTTTGGCACTCGAAGGCTTCAATTTATACCTCCGTTAGTGTCTACTACTGTGGAAGAGATGGCAAAGACTGAAAGTTCAGAAGGGAAACCAAGATTTAAGTGGGTTGAGGTTGACCGTCATGTTACAGACACCCAGAAGCAAGCTATATCTCAACTATCTCCAAAGATGGAGAAACGTTGTAAAGCTCTAATGAGGCAGCTTATTTGCTTTAACCCAAGTAAAGGTAGTTTGTGTGAGTTACTAGCTACCTGGGTTTGGCTTATGAAGCCACGCAGAGCTGATTGGCTTGCTGTTCTCAAAGAATTGAAGATCAGGGATCACCCACTTTATCTTGAGGTTCGTTTTTGTTTTTATTTTTTATTTTTTCTCTCTATTTGGTGTGAATGTAATATAATATGTTACTGTGTTATCTGCTTAGTTGGTCCAGGCTTATTGGGTTCTAAGATGTGTTTGGTTTTGTGTTCTTTAATTGTTTGAGTTGGTTATTAAATATTAATAATGTAAAAATCATATGATATGGGCAATTTAGTCAAGCATTAAACAAACAAATGTGCCAAAAATTTGAATGGCTAAAGTCTTCACCTTTCCACCTTCTGCTTTCGATCAATTTAGTATGAGATCTTTTAGTTTAGTCTATCTTTACACATTTGACCAATTTAGTCAAAAATCTTTTAATGTGACAAATTTAGTTTAATCTTTTCAAATTTGAACTACTTCGGACTAATTTTTTCCAAAATTAAAAGATGACGAACTAATTTGGTACATTTAATAAATTTTGTACTGGATTGGTCGGAATTTACAAAAGCTATGGCCTAAATTAATCGACTGTATCGATCGGAAGCAAAAATGTGAAGTACTATATTGGCTTTTTCGGCAATTTTGATTTGGGAGCTTCAAGTCCTTTCATATGTTGATTTGATGAGAGTTATTGTTCATGATGGATCAAGGTATTACAGTGTTGCATGAAGATAGAAATTCCAACATTGTTAAAATTTGTCCCACTAAGAGTTCTTGAAGAGGTTAACTAATATCAAAGGAGTATTGTGATCTTAAATTCACGGTTTTGGTTTACTTGAAGCTTCTGTTTGAGATACTTCATGTCATAATTTTCTTCAAATTATGAGCTTCTCTGTCTCTGTAATTTAAGTGGATGCTGATGGTTTCAAATTTTGATGAATACTCGTAGAAGTATATAGCTTGATATGCATGAAATGCTAATCTTATCACTGTTTTATTCATGGAAATAATTCATAGAAAATGCTTAGATGCATTTGTTTCTCATGTAGTGCATTTACAAGGCTCTCAGTATTCTTCTTGCTGTTTCAAAAGTTGTGTCTCATGAAACCAAACATTACATGAAGATTAACCTTTGTACTCTGTTCGTGAGCACAGTTTTGTAGGTAGAGTTAGTAATCAACATCATCATTGTCTTTTGGCATTAAAATAGTGTAAAAGTATTATCTTTCAACTCGAAAATAATGTAAAAGTATTATCTTTCAACTCGAACGGTAGTCAAGGACATGCTTCTAATCGGTTATTAATTTGCATTTTTCAACTCTTATCATCTGCACTAGATTCTAATAGGATTTAAGGATGATTTATATTGTTGATACCTTAACAAAAGCTGTTAACGTGCATCGCCTCTTACTTCAGAGAACATTTAGAAGGGAATACTATAGGAATTGGCAAATCCAGAATATTCTGGAGCATATCTTAGAATAACTTTTCGATCATTTATTTTTCTGGTTGCTATACTCCTACGTTAAGATGTCAAAGATTGCATACATCTCATAACTAGAAGAATAATTTTAGGTTGCAAATTTAAAGTGAACTTCAGATTTTGGTCAGAACCTGTATATCATGAGTGCTTCACGATATTGGATTTCTGGCAGAGCAATATTTATCAAAATCAAAGGCATTTTGTTTTGTTGCAAGTGTTTATGACTTGTTAGAGGATTCTTTTGTGGGAAACATTCATTTAACTGCCAATGTTATGTATAAATTTTCAATTTACTACATTTAATATATATATATATATTTTGTTTCAGTTAATCATTGATTAACTGTATTATTGAAATTTCTTTCGATCCACTATTCTTTCAAAAAAAATTCAATTTGATACATGAAGTTGTAACTTTATTAACATATTTATAGCTCGTTCTTATAACTTCATTAACAGATTCACAACACACCCTTATAACTTCATTATCATATCACGACACGTCCTTTTAACTTTACTTGTTTCATAAGTGACTTAAATATTTTGATCAAATTGGTCAATTTTTTATTAAAATAGTTTATTGAAAGATATTTTAATAATAAAAGTAGTCAATTGAAACAAAAGAATATTAAATATAGTGAATTGAAGCATTTCACATAATATTAGTAGCTAAATGAATATTTGCCCTTCTTTTGCTTAATGTAGTTTGCTGCACACTGAAAAATCATGAAATTGTCAACCTATTCGAACTTTTACTAAATGCATGGCTCTATTACTTATCACAGGTGGCAGAACTTGCTCTCTTAGAAGACTCTTTCGAAGCCAATGTTCGTGACTATACAAAGATAATCCATGGTTACGGGAAGCGAAACCAACTGAAAGATGCTGAGAAAACACTGTTAGTCATGAAGGAAAGAGGTTTCATGTGTGATCAGGTAGCCTTTACTGCGTTTATTGACATGTACAGTAAAGCTGGTAATCTAAAGTTAGCAGAAGAAACTTTTGAAGAAATAAAGTTGCTTGGACAACCATTAGACAAAAGATCGTATGGCTCAATGATCATGGCTTATGTTAGAGCCGGAATGCCAGAAAATGGTGAGCTATTGCTTAGAGAAATGGATGACCAAGAAATTTATGCAGGTAGCGAAATCTACAAGGCTCTCTTAAGAGCATACTCAATGTCCGGTGATGCTAAAGGAGCTCAGAGGGTATTTGATGCGACTCAGTGTGCGGGTATTTCTCCTGATGTTAAGTTTTGTGGACTCCTAATAAATGCATATCAAGCATCAGGAGAAAGTGAAAAGGCACAGATTGCGTTTGAAAATATGAGAAAGGCTGGTCTTGAACCTAGTGATAAATGTATAGCTTTGGTATTGTCTGCTTATGAAAAGGAAAACAAAATTCAGACAGCACTAGGGTTTCTACTGGGCTTGGAAAGAGATGGTATTATGGTAGGTAAAGAAGCCTCAGAAACACTGGCTGGTTGGTTTAATAAACTTGGCGTGGTGAAAGAGATTCATCTTCTCTTGAAAGAATATGCTATGGAGGAAACCCAATCAGGTGCCTATTCTCCTCCTTAGTTGCCGTCTTTCTATTAATGCCATTATATTTTTTTGTACAGAGAATTGATATAACATAATCAATCATGATCGAGCTTTGCTTGAGGAAATTAAATGGAAAATTCTATCATTTCTGGGATTTACTTCACTCCACTCCCAGGAGTTCTGTTCTAAATGGGGGTCTGATTCTGCTTGAGGCTTTGTAAAAGTGCTTCTGATGGGGAAGGGAGAAAAAGTTTTACTGCTTTTAGGGCTAAGGAAGCACAAAAATGTTTTTTCTGATAGAAACACAAATATTGTGCTTTATAAAAGTGTTTTCTATTGAATCACTTTTGACTCAAAATTCCTTTAACTAAACACAAGCAAACAGACCGGTATCTTCTTTGATGCAATAGTATAGTTGTCTACATGAGTTTCTTGTGTAAAACAGAGCAGGAACATAAGAGTCCCAGGTCCCAGAAAAATGAGTTATATTAATGTATTTACTATTTAATTGACACCAAACAATCTTTTTTTCCCCACTAAACACCGGTGTCTTAGATTTTTTTTCCTTTAAATATTTGTAAATAAAAAATGAGTTTTTAAGAATTATCCTTCTTTTTTTGTGATGGTAAGTATAATGAGTTTTCTTACATTTGTAAATAAATAATTTTTTTTAATATTAAAAAATATGTGAGCTTAAGTCGAAAAACGAACGCAAACCCACACATGCATAACCCGCACCAATGATCACCTTTGTTTTCTTTTGTCTTGAAGATTAATATTTGATATACTGTAGATGATCAATATGATCTATATTTTTATTAAATATTGTATATTTGAGAAGAAAATGAAACGAAGTAGGAAATGTGTGGTTGCTAAAATTGGAGAGAATTTTGGATACAACGAGGAATGCGATTAACGATTGATATTAATATAACATAAAATATATATTATATGCGTAAGATGTTTTCTAAAAGTTGGCACTACTACTATGCTATGCTTGTTTTAAGCTGCATGGAGGGCAAACTTTGTTGAAGAAAAAGAAAGCATATTTAATTAATTACAGGATGTCACCTGGCTTTGCGGCTAATGGTTGTTAATTAAGCAACTAATAACTTTAAAAGATGATAAATAGTATGCAGAAAACCATACGAATTGAAGAAATTAAATTGAGTCAAAAGGATTAAGAAGAGAGTTTGGACCACATTAATTAAATATGCATAATAAACTGAAAACTCAAGAACAAAAATGAAGAACAGCGGAAGACTTAGATGAAAACATTCTGAAAATTATCATTTTATTCATAACAGCTCTACTAACAATCTATAGTATTTATAGAACAAATGTACTGTGATGATTTCTTAGGTGCATATAGTAATAATTCTAGTAGATTCTTTAGCAGTTGTAACAAACTTTAATTGCACTAATAACAAACTACTTCTGCACTACACCTTTTTCAACAAGAATCGGCTAGCATCAGCTTTCATTGTCTAATATTATCCCATAATCTCATGTCCTAGACAAGACCGTCAATTTGTTCCTCAACTCTTGAAATTTCTAGGTACTCAATGGTTTTGTTTTGATATCAGTGATATGTTCTTCTGAGGGAGTAAATTCTACATTCACTTCCTTATTTGGTACATTCTCTCTTGTAAAAAGAAATTTATGTCAACATGCTTCACCCTTGAATGCATCATAGGATTGCGTATTAGGTAACCAACACTGATATTATCACAAAAATTGCTAGGGATTGTCATCACTTTGATGTTTAATTCACTAAGAAGTCTCTTAATCCATGCCATTTTAGAAACTGTCTGAGCTAATGATATAAATTTACTTCAGTAAAAGACCTTGACACGTCAAATTTCCATGAAATCAAAGTATATCCAAGATATATGCACCACCCTCCTGTGCTCCTTTTATCATCCATACATGTTGCCTAAGCATCATATGTGTAAGACACTAATTGAAGTGTCTATGATTTATGTAGATATAAGCCATATGAAGTAGTATCTTTAAGATACCTTAGGAGTCTACTTAGAGAGTTTCAGTAAACATCAGTTGGGGCATGTAAGAATTGACACAATTTATTTACTGAGTATGTAATTTCAGGCTTAATTATTGTACAATATTGCAGTGTACCCACCCCTAATTTGTATTGAGTGAGATACAAGCCATGTGAAGTAGTAGCTTTAAGATACCTTTGGAGTCTACTCAAAGAGTTTCAATAAACATCAGTTGATGTATGTAAGAATTTGTACAATTTATTTAATGAGTATGTAATTTCAGACCTAATTATTGTACAATATTATAGTGCACCCACCACTAATCTGTATTGAGTGAGATCATTCAACATATTACCATCTTGTGGTGATAATGTTTTGCTTGAACTCATATGATTAGGCACAAGCTTTGCTCCACTAAACTACACCTTTTCTAGCAACTCTTGAACATACTTTTGTTGACTCAAATGAAAAGAGTCATGTTTCCTTGTCACTTTCATTCCAAGAAAAAAATTAAATCTTTCAAATCTTTAAGAGCTAAGGTTGCGTTGAGTTTAACAATAGTCTCTTGTATTAGAGAAAGATCATTTTTCGTTACTATAATATCATCTACATAGATGAGTAGTATCAAGATAGTTGTAGAGGTAGTGTAAATCATCATAAAAGAGTGAGCTTGTGAACATTTAAATCCCCATTACATATTGTCAATTTGTTAAACCAAACTCCAAAGGCTTCTTTCAAGCAATACAATCTTTAGCTTACAAACATGATGAGGAAATCCATGACTCACAAATCTTTAAGGTTGCACTATGTAGACCTCTTTCTCCAATTATGCATTTAAAAAGGCATCATTCATATCCAATTATATAACAACCTAACTTTCAGTCAATGTTAGTGTCAAAACCTATGGTGACTTGTTTCACCACTAGATTAAAGGTTTCATTATCATCTAACCCTTCTAGTTGATCATAGCTTTTTGTTATAAGCCTAGATTTATATCTTTCTAGCGAGCTATCTGGTTTGAGTTTTACAACAAACACTCATATATTTACAATTATTTCCTTGCTTTTAGGAGGTGCCATTAGTTCCCACGTTTCATTGAGAAGAAGTGTTTTGTATTCTTTTTCTATTGCTTCCACCCATTATGGGTATTTTAAAGCTTGTGAAACTGAACGAAGGCTAGATAGAACAACAATTGTGGCAAGGGCTTTTGGTTTAAAAATTCCTTATTTAGATCTAGTTAACATATAGTGATTGAGGAACTAAAGGAAGCTCAACGGTAAGATTTATTCCCCATAGATTAAAATCCAATGTATGGTCTCAAATAAGGATAGCATAGACATCCAAAAATTTTAAACAACTGGTAATCTGGCTTAGTTTTAAAACAAAGTTCATAGGGACTTTTGTTATATAGAGTTCTTGAAGGTGATCTGTTAATTAAGAAAATAGATGTTCTATACCCATTCTCCCAAATATTGCAATGGCACTCCGGTTCTTATTATCATAGACAAGCTTCATTTCACTACATGTCTATTTTTTGTCTCTACCATCTCATTTTGTTGGGGTGTATATGGACAGGATATCCTCCTCAAGTGCCTTCTTTGAAACAAATAGGGTTCTAATGTCTTAAATATAATACCCACTATGCATCTATTTAATTTTTGCATGAAATTGTCTCTATAGCATCAAAATAAAGAAAAATGTGAGCAACCTAATTTTTAGAATGCAAGACATATAACCACTTACGATCATCCACAAATAACAAAAAATACTTCATTTCATTTATACTAATCATGGGAGCAACTCTCCAAACATCCACATTGGCTGTATCAAATGGATTTGTAGTTTTAGTATAAGTATTTACAAAATAATGTCTCTGGGACTCACCTAATTGACCAGCACCATATACATTACTAAAAATACAGTTTTAACAGACAAGCCAACATCACTAAGTACCTTCTGAACCACAGTGATCTGGGGATGTTCAAGTCTCTAATGCCACGAGTTGCCATCTACTAAAGTAGTATAAAGTAGTATTATTTCACTGCATATCATTATTCACATTCTGAGGAGCAATTATTAATGAAGCATCTTTAATCCTGATAGTCTCTAACTGACTTGCAAGAGTAGCTTGTAAAACCCTTGTTCAACTCCTCGTACCAGTAGAATCTTGTACATAATATTATAATACTTTCTCTTATTCAAACTACTAAAAGGGTCTTTGTATGTGGTTGACTTATTATATGGTCCTTATTTATTGCATTTAAACTTTTTATTTAAATTTTATATTTATTAATATAAAATATAAATAATATAACTTTAAATATAAAAATATAAGTATACAGTGTACTAATTTTTATAAGTTATTTTAAAATTTACTTTATTTATAGAATATTGGAGAATAAGTAATGTTTCATATTTTTTTATCAAGTTTGACAAAAAAATCTATTAATAAATCATTTAATCGTGGAAATTAATAAATTTAAGGTTTTTTTGTAAAAATTAATTTATAAACGCCATAAAATAGTTTATTTTCACAATTTACATAACTAAAAAAATTAATTTAATTTAATCTGTGAAATTTCTTAAATAAGGTTTAGAGTTTAAACTCATTTGCCCCATTTTTTATCATCTCGAATAATTACATATCTTTTTAATGTTAAATACGTTTTTAAAATTTAATAATTTAAATTATTAAAACACACGAAAAAAATAAAATATTTATTAATAGCGTGTGTTTTCATGTACAGAATGGTTCTTCCAAGTACTTTAATAAATTAAGATATTTTTTAACAAGTAATAAATTTATGAAATTTAAATGGATGCAAGAATTCATTTTATATACAACCATGTATACATCCATCACTTTATTATACGTATATAATTATAAATAATTATGATCGAAATCATTGTTGAAAAATAATTCAATGTTTCTCCATCAAAAAATTACTGAACAAAATTAATAATAATATAGAATTAATATGACAATATATATATATATATATATATATATATATATATTCGGGTAGAGACTACGGACTGACCTTTCATGTTGCTGATAAGTCGGAAGCTTCGATAGATGCACATTAGTTACTTTTTAATAAGAATTAGCTTTGTTTTTTCTATAATAGTTAAAAAAAAAAAAAGTAGGTACAACTAATGAGAGAGAAAGACTTACATGTATTCATGAGTTTTTTTTTTTTTATTTTTCTTTCCAGGTTTATATAATTTGTATCTTTCTCTCTACCTGTTACAAAAACAATACTGCAGTACTGAAATTGTTCTTCGTATATATTATAGATAATCATATTGAACAGAAATCTCCACGGTCGCTGCATGAAATTTTTTTCTTATGTTTTCATATGTTATAAAAATAAAAATAAAAGAGAAAAATTACTTAAAATAACACTACTAAGACTTGTAAAACAAATTAACTTATAATATTAAATGAAATTTAACATTAATGTATATAAATAACATAATTCAATTTGAATTTAATGTAAAATAATAAACTATTTTTCTAATAATAAAAATAAAAAATTTGACATAAAAATCATTATTTTTATAATTAATGTTGTACATATTCTTTCCAAAAATATATTTTGTATTGAATGCGTATTCTGGTAACTTAAGTTCGAAGCAGTCTCTCTATAAAATTGCAGGGTCTACCATTGGTGTCTCAACTCAAAGCACTTGACCCACAAACTTCTCGCCTTCCTTTCCAGACTTAGTATCAGCTAATTCAAATTTCTTATCATCTTCCAATGTATCAATGAGGAGCCGATTTAATTCGTTGGATGGATTTGATAAGAAGATGCATTTTGAGGCAATTTTGTTGGATCTCAATTGAGAAGATGTTGATGCATTTTGTGCTTCTTTTAAGTTGAATATAGTTATATTTATCTGGAATTAAAGTTTGACCATGTCAAACTTTGCCGGCTACCTTTTTCCTAACATGTTTGGTATTTCTAGGTCAAATTAAAGAGTCTAACTAGATAAGATTAATGTGTTCTTGTTCGAGCACCGAAACATCTTTGATTTATAACAGAATAATCAATAGCAAAAATGAAAGACAAATAAATGATATGTTGAAACCAAAGTGAATTAAAATGACTTAAAAGCACTTTCAAGGGGATTTGACAATCTTCATGAGAAATGGTTTTAAAATTATGAGACATTATTTCACTTTTATGAAAATTATGTAATTCTTAGTAAGAAGTAGTATGGAATGCATGCTGCTCTTCTACATTAATGACTAAAGTAACACTCTAAACAAATTCCAGCAAATTTATGCCAAACACCTTGAAGCCTATCTTTAAACTACTTTTAATCAAACAACTTCTGTTAAAACCACTTCTAAAAGAAGCATATCCAAACGGGTCCAAAGTTCCGTTTAGACCAGAGGGTTTATCAAAAATTGAGCATTAAGAGTGGTATAGCACTATAGCTATAGCAATTGTTAGCACCCTGCATTCTCACACTCATCCTGGCCTGGACTCGGCAATAGTCATAACTCGTAACTTGTCAAGCAGATTAAAGAGAATAAAGGGTAAAAGGATGAATTGTATAACACAATCATGAGGCCAAATATATGTAACAATTAATGCAGAATAAAATAAAACAAAAACAATATTGCATTTTTAAAGCTACACAAACCCTATAGGTTTACCAAAGAAAAGCAAAATTCTAGAGCAGAAAATAGTAAATGAATATATCAGGAACGATTAATGAACTTAATTGAATTTGTGGGGGGGGGATAGCATGAACATGCAATAGATAACACCCTCCTCACTTGGTATCCTAACCATTAAAAAAGCCAAATGTAACAAACATTGGAGATTAGCAATTCTGGATTGTAAAGACGGCAATGCTGGACAAAAGGTAGATAACTAAAATTTCATTATTAGATATCGGTGACAATAAAGAGCACACAGACAAGTCTACGAAGCAAAACATTCTCTTTATTCTGCATAAGAGACATCAAAGCCACTTTCCAGTACAATCTAAAAATCACTTGGACTTGGGCAGCATACTATATTAAGATTCAAGCTAATGTGTGCAATAAATTTTGCACAAAGAAAATATGCTAGTTATGTAATATTGTAATCTACAAAACAAATACCAGAATTGAACAAGATCTGAGCAGCATACCTGTTTATTATGTATTGCAGAGAGACTCAAAAGAATGATCGAACCCCAGCTTTCGTCTTGGCATAGGAATCTCGAACTGAGAAAGGGTTAATTACTTCTATTATGCAAAGATAAAGTTCAAAAGTTAAACGCACTTATATTACACAGCAAACTCTTAAAGAATACACATTGAACAAAATTCCCAATGATATGCATTGTCAGAAGAATCACTCTGAAAATTCTGAAGTTCTAGCTCCCAGGGCATGGGTAACAAATAGTCATGAATCAAGTATGTGCATAGAAGCCCAATTGAGCTATACTTTACAGAACCACACACAGTAAGTGAACCTAAAAGCATTGAGATGCTTCAATCCTCTGTATACAAGAATGTACAACCTACTCCCAACTTGAGAAGGGGCATCAATCTCATTTGTGTAAGATAGGCTTAACTCATCTTGCCAAGAAAGGTTCTAGACAATCTCACCATGTCTGAATCCACCATCCCCACAATCAGTACTCGAGTCCAATCCACAAGGAGAATCATACCACTTAGGATTATCTTGATAGAAACTATCAACCTGTATACCCACAAGACCTACATCTCCAACTATGCTTTCATCATCTCGTAATGGCTTGGTTAACTTTGTATCTTCACAATCAAAGTTATCACATTTCAGCCACTTTTCAGACTTACAAGCCTCATTCATAAGATCTTTTTGATCCCCCCATGGGTCAACATCCTCAAGAGTTCGTCTGAAACTGTCTTCATCATCTTCAATCAATTCACTGCCTTTGCCATTCCCATATATTCGATCATGGTGATGATCACTCCACTGTGCCAAATCATCCTCCCCAACCAACATGTCATCTGATTGTAGTTTGTCTGGAAGCAATTCAATTGACTTTGAACTCTCCTCCCCTATATGCCTAACTTTATTCACAATATCAAACAATTCGCGAGAAACCAAACTCAAAAGCTCTGGTGGAAACTTTGCAATCTTTGATTCTAGCAATCCAACTTCAGCTCTCAATTCCTGAACCTGATGCACAACTGAAAGATGCAAATCACCGTCATCCTTTCCCATCAACCCAAACCCTTCATTCTCCATTTCATCATTCACACCATATATAGTCTCCTGATCAATCAAAAGTCCGCCTTTGTGCCCCACAACCCGATGCATAATTCTAGCATTCCCATCCAATGGTCCTGGCTCATGCCCTGAATGCACAGCATAGAGCTTAAACACGGCCATCCCTTCTTCTTGATAAACAAAAGTCTTATCCTTCTCATTGTAGTTAGCAATGGGCACAATTGCTCGTATGCGAAAACAACATCCACACCTTTTTGAAGCATATGGTTCCCTCTTTAAAATTTTTGACTTTTTAGCAACTGGCTCACCAGCCCTATGACAAGCATAATCTTTAACCTCAGCCATAAAGGGTTTATATCTAATATACTTCTGCCTTATACAAAGCACAACCTTATGCTTAGCAGCCAGTTGCTGAAGCATAACAGGAACCTCTTTCGCAGGCACATCAAAAGACTCGGTATATTCAAACCTACGGCGCTTACTCCTGGCAGCTCCGCCTGAAGATGCAGAAGAACAAACAGGACAAGCAGCAACACAAACCCTAATGTAACTTTCAGGTATGCCATAAAACTTAGCACCTACTGTCCAAACTTGCTTAATCCTATCAATAGTTTCCTTAAGCCCTAAATGTTTCATATCAGTATCACCATGAAAGCTCATAACAATTTCTTGCCACTGATTAATATGAGAAACAAATTGCTGGGTATTGTTCTTAAAACAGAGAAATTCATTACCGTTTTGTTCAACATGAACAGTGAGCTTGTCCTGTATGCGCTTCCAAGCAGTGAGGTAAGCCGTATCCTCATTACGGTCCTTCCAAACGGCGCGCCAAGACTTGAGAACGGCACGAGGCGTAGCGCCTCGGATCTCAGCTGGGGTAGCGAGTCGGCGCTCAAGAAGGCACAGAATCATCAAAGCGTGTGATTCAGGGTTGAAGGTGTAGAACTGAGAGGAGATATGGGGTTCTGGGCTGATATAGAGAGGTGGATGAGATGAATTTTTTATTGGAATTGAAGGGTTGGGATCGAAATCTGGGGGTGGAGCAGAAACGTCGTCGTTATCGGAGGAGGATTGAGAAGGCGAGGAAGAAGGGGAATAGGAGCGAAAGATAACGATTTCGGGAAGAGAGAAAGGGGGTTCGTCTGACGGTGGATGCGGTGGTTGAGGGTTGTGAACGGAAGGCTGAGAATGGTTTTGGTGAGCGATGATCTGGTGTGGCGGACCCAAATCATGGTGAAGGAAGAGATCTTCCTCTGTTTTGCTTGGATTCATAGAGTTGAATAAAGTAGACCAAGAGAGGAAGATGAAGAACAAAGAGTGGAATTTGGGGGCAACTATATATAACTTTTTCTTTTTTATTTAAACTCTTTTCGTTTTCTCTGACATTTTCGCCCTTAAGGTCAAGGGTTTGTCTCTCTCTCTCTCTCTATCTGTGTCTCCAAACTCAAACAAGTCTAATCCTCATTGTTTTTTTTTTTTCCTACGTTAAATAACATCATTAGTTACTAAATTCAAATTTTTAAGATTTATTTTTAAAATTTTAAATAATATAATTTAATCTTTAAAATTTTAAAACTCCATACATAAATCTTACTTTTATTAATAAAATAAATATATAATTCAAAATTTTGATAATTATGTATTAAATTTTAAAAATCTAAAACTAAACTATAACATTTAAAAATTTTAAAAACCTATAAAATAAAACAATAATTATTATGATTCATATTTATAATTTAAAATAATAACTAATGAAAAGTGAATCTTATACTAAAATCATTAAGATGAACCACACTTTAGGTTGTCTTTTATCTTCATAATTTATTACTCTTTAATACAAAAAATTACATAAAATAATAAATTTAAAATTTATAAAAATAATAATAAATTTTCAATAATATTAAACTATTTTAAATTAGATATAATTAAACACTAAACATATATAAATGGCATACATATTAATGACATCCATAGGAAGCACTTAAATGTAAAATATTTATATAGTATTTTT
Source organism: Hippophae gyantsensis (assembly GCA_030763125.1). Taxonomy (NCBI): domain Eukaryota; kingdom Viridiplantae; phylum Streptophyta; class Magnoliopsida; order Rosales; family Elaeagnaceae; genus Hippophae; species Hippophae gyantsensis. The sequence continues at coordinate 73,606,797 of CM061028.1, read as the reverse complement.
TTATAATAAAAATATAAAAATATTTTTACCTTTTGGGTCTTGTAAATTATTTTATACTTTTTATCACTTAGTAAACTTATACTCAAAACTAATATGTGTTTTAAAATAAAATTTATTTGAATACATGTTCAAGATTAACATACTGTTAGGATGAACATCCATTGTTGAAATTGTTGAAGCTCAGATTGGTTTTTATATTTTTGAACATGTATTCAAAAATAACAAAAAAGTAAAAAATAAAAGCATCTCTCATCTAATATTTTCAAAAACATATTAATAACGTTTAATTGGTTTTATTTTTATAGTCGTTTTACAAATATCATAAATGTTGTTTCCCTTTTTATTTTTTATTTTACTTCAAGCTACTAATTTAAACCTTATCAAATTGCAAACATTTCTACATTTTTTGTTACTATATTTGTTTGGTAAAATAATAGAGTAAATTTTTATAACCAAAAATTATTATATAATTTCTTAAAGTTTACATAAATTCAAAAATACTTTTTAAATTTTAAATAAGTAATTATATTTTTACAGTTATTTTCTTACAATATTTTCATTTAAATTTCACAATTTTTATTAATTTTATTGCAAATGTTTCACTTGAAGAATTAAGAAACAATAATAATAAAATGTATATTTGTTATTTTCAAACTTATAAGGTTTTTTCTTGTTTCAAAAAACATAAAACAATATATTTGTAATTGATTTTTTAAATACTATCAAATATTTATTACTCTATCATTGCAATCAAACATATAAATGGATCTAATTAAGCTTATTTTGTATCCAATAATATGTTCTAATAAGATATTGAGATGATTTAAACTATATATATCTAATAATATATTAAGATTATTTAAACTATATATCATTTAAATTTATCTAATTTAAACTTAAATCACTTCCCATATAAAAAACGTGTTTCACTTGGATTCAAATTTTAAGTTTTCTTTTCTTTTCTCTCCTTCTTCACACCTATGGCCTATCTCATATCCCATCTTCCATAACCTTGCGATATCTAACTTTTGTTTTTTTTTTGTTTTTTGTTTTGCCTTTTTTTATTTTTTTAAAAATTGTTAATAAAAGCATGACAAAAAATGATAAAACAAATAAGTGTAAAATAATATATTTTTTAATCTTTAAAGATATTGTTTCTTCGTGAAATTCAACTCAATCTATTTTCTTTTCTCTTTGAATTTTAGATTTTTCTTTGATTTTTCTATTTTTTTAGGTACTAATTCAAAAAATTTATTGAAAATTCGTAACATTAGAAATAAGGAAAAAATGTGAAGCCATATACGATTATCCTTTTTAAGTCATTTTCTTACTTGTAAATATTTATTACTTTTATCTTCTTTTTTATTAAAAAGACAAGTTTATTAAGTATAAATGTAATGTCCCATGTGATCTTTATCCATTTTGTCTCTATCCATCTTTTAAATTAATGAAATAAGACTATCTAACTATTAAAATAATTGAGATTTTCATGGAATAAATGAAAGGTATTATTAAGCTTACATCTTTAAATGTAATTAGTATAATATTTACTATTTCTATAATGTCTTTCACACAAAAAATTAAAAGAAAAAAAGTGCAAATGCCACCACAATGGTGGAAGTCTTTTTCTTCTTCTTCTTTCTTATGTAAAGATACTATTTCTTTAAGACAAACCAATAATACATGGCAGCGAAGATGCCCGATTAAGTCTTTTATTAGAATAAAAATATATTTGTTATGATAAAATTATAAATCATGTGATATAATATTATTAATAAATATAATTAGATTCACATAATTGTATCAAATTAAAAAATAATAGGTGAATTATAATTATAATATACATAAATGAAATTTATTATAACTTCAATGTGCTAAGTATGACAGCAATTTGATAGACTTGGTGATTTGTATTGATTTAGAAGAATATAAGGTACTTGTTGCCTAAAAAGTAGCAATTTTTTTTCGCCCTAACATTATTACAAAAACGAGTTTTAAAGCCGGTTCGTTGAATTGATTTTAAATTGAGTGACTTAAAATGTAAAGTCAGTTTGTGAAATGACTTTACAAGTAAATATTTTTTTTCTCATTTTTCACTCCATCTTGTATTCAATATATATATCATAAAAAAACCCAAAATATAATAATAATACAAATAATTAAAAATTTAAATACAATTAATTACTTGATAATTAAATTTATTACAAAAATAAATAATGTATATACAATATATATATATATAGTTAACTTAAATTACAAATAAAATAATATCGTTAAAGTGTAATTGGATTATGCGAGCAAGCTTGGTTGGCTTAGAATCACCAGCATTGTGATAAGAAAGCTGGATAAAAAACAGCTGATCTATATAACAAGTCACTCACCTACATACATGAGTATGTAAACATCAATCAAACAAGCAGTCTAAACTTCAGAGACATACGAATAGAGAAATTAAATCATTATAAATATTACAAAAAAAAAAGATTACCACAGCGACATCAGAGTGATATAACCCTTCGAACTCATGTTAGCACTTTATTAATCATTTGTCTATAAATATGAAGTTATATGGAATCTCTGCTAGTATTTTTAATGTTATAATGAGCTCTAAATATGAAATCAAGTGTAACTCTGATTTGTTACTTGGCTTGTATGAGTTTTGGTGCCCTTAAACGTATTACAAAATTGTTCCATACGTTTAAAGGCACCAAAAATCATACAAGCCAAGTAACAAATCGGAGTTACACTTGATTTCATATTTAGAGCTCATTATAGCATTAAAAATACTAACAGAGATTCCATATAACTTCATATTTATAGACAAATGATTAATAAAGTGCTACCATGATGTTGTCATAAGGAAAGTATGCAATAGAGATGAGATGAAATTTGGGCCAAAAACAAGTCCATAAAACAATGCATTCCCCTAAATACATGAGCATATAATCATCCATCAAACAAGAGACTTCAGACACAGGAATAGAGAAATTAAATCATTAAAAAAATTATCGTTATGTTGTCATATGCTATTCAAGATCATCAGAATCTTCTCCTGATTCTTCTTGTGATGATATAATTTGAACCATGTGTTCTGCCCATTCCTCTCATAAATCATCAAAATTTGTCAGGTCAGAATTGCCTTATTCCAACCAAAGAACTACATGCATTTAAAATCAAAATAAGAATGTAATTTTATGTATTTACAAAAAATAACTCAAATATGTGAAAACAAATTTGTATATGGGTAAAAGATATTACCACATCATCAATTGGAATTTTAATATTTGTGATGATTTCGCTCACAACTTCATGACATAATAACCACACATGACTCCATTATTTTGTTGTGGAACCTACAAAAAACAAGTGTACATGATTTTTCATATTCGAACATCTTTATTAATCAATTATAAAATTAATAAAATTATTAATATTCGCTTGTACATACCACAACTTTTATCCATATAAGCTTATGAGATTTTTTAAGGGCAATGCCCCTAAACTTGTTGCACAACTTCTATGCCCTATTAAGGTTTAAAATGATTAGATTTTTATTAAATAATATAAAAAATAATAGAAGAAACTAATATCTAGCTATAACTCTTACATTTCAACAATTATTTTTGTATCTTTACTCAATTCCATGGAAGTTGAGTCATAGTACCAAGCATGATTATTGAACAGATCAATGATTACCAACATCCAATGATCTTGGCCTTGTTCAAATCTTAGTAGCCAAGGGATTATCAACTTTTGATTTCTGTTAAGCGTTAATACTCTATCACATAATTGTTTAGCTCTAATGCTAACATTCTTCTCTTGATATTGATTGTCATATGAAAAATCATAGAAAATTGCTAAATGTGATGAGTGACTATGTTGAAGTCGATAATAACACGCCCTATATAAAAGATATATATATATAAGTAATTAGATAATATAAATATAATTATACATGTTCTATATAAATGAAAGAAAATTAAATAGATTGATAACTCACCTTGTCCACACTTGAATTATACTTAAATCGATCATTTGATATTCAAATAGTTGTAATATGCACTCGATCGATATATAAGTTTGGCCGAGGTCTACACCAGAAATTTCTATAGGAAGTGGCACAGTTCATCCATCATTTATGCTAGATGCCCTCCCAACAATAGTCATCAAAGTCCCAAGATTTTTGATGAAGTTTAAAGCATAATCATAACTATACTTTTTCCAAGGCTTCTTCTTGAATGATTTGGTGCGCGATGATTGGCCACTAGAGATAGATTTAGCACGAGATACTTACTTCATATCTCTTAAATGTGCCACATTTAAGAGTTCTGGTATAATAGACTAAAAAAATATTATGTATGTTAGTAACAATAAAAGATATAATAAAATAATAATAGTAAACAAGTGTTATCTTTTAAGTTAAAAAATAGTACCACGTAAAAATTTAGAACAACTTGAATCGACGACCAAGCCATATACTGTCCAACCGCCTTTTGGACTGTGGTAGCATCAGAAGGAACAGGTAGTGGACAATCATGAAACAATGATTGATCAATTAATATTCGCCAATGATTAGGAAAATATTGATTATGAATCATTCGATCATCACTCAATTGTTGTACCGTTCCAATAGCAACAAAGTTCGTTGACGAAGGATGTTTCATAAAACATTTCATATTTTGTAAAAAATTTAAATATTATATATAAAAAAATAAAACATATAATAAGAAATAAAAATAATAGAATATATACACCAGAAAATAAAATCTTACCACATATGATTCATCAAATAGAGGATGACTCTTATGTGGGGTAGCTATTGGATGTACATTCTTACCAAAACGTTCATCACAGTTTGATTGATGGTAATAATGTGCAAATTCCATTGGAGAAAATGAACCATGGCCACTACTTGATTGCATATGCATTCCTAGCATATATAGAGGACCAATAGGATGACTATATCCCATACTGGATGTAGTTTGAGCACAATGAGATTGTGTGGGTGGCCTACCTGACATGGATAGTGGCATGCATGGCATGAAGGGTTGTATGCTTGGCCAATATAGCATGCCCTGGTTGTAGAATGATGTCATGTCTGACATGTGTTGTGATTGATATTCTTTTATAGTGGCCTTAAAAGAGTTGAGTTCTTCTTCAATTTTAGTGTATTTTTCCTTACTGATCGTCTGAGGCTTTTGTTTTGGAATATTAAAATACTCCATATAACCATCATATTGGCTACCTCCCCTAACACGACCAAGATGGTCGCGTCCGAATGCATGATATAGAGAATCTCTCTCAAGCTCTTCGATTATTTCACCCTTTGATATTTTTTCTTGAACAACTCTCTACAAATAATAAAGTACATAAATTCATTATTACATCAATTATTAAAAATCATTAAGACTTTGTATCAACCGAAATTACCAACCAAATTAGTTAGTTGTTCTTCTCCACGCTTAGTCATTAGTCTTGAATTCTTCGTTTGGGGAGGCTTTATTTCTATGTACAATTCAGTTCGGGTAATTGGTCTACCCAATTCAACTTCCTACATAAATTATGAAAAATTTATTAACCATGACATGAAATTAAATTGAGGAAAATAAATATAAAAATATTTATAAATTAACATAAATTAATAATATCATTTTATATCTAACTTCAGGATTTGAAGACCTCTCAGTACGGTTAGGAAGAATGTTATGCATTTGTATATTCTAATGTTCTTCCCTAATAATTTAAAATTCACCTAATCCATGAAATCTTTGCAAACTTAAGGTGTAATTCAAGGGTGTCCTTCAGGGATTTTGTAGAGCTCTACCTCATCAAGTGGTTTCAAATATGGAAACACATAATTTCTTACCAATCTGGAAGTCTTGTATTCCTTCCACGCCTTATTTGCAATCTTATAACACTTGCTCTTCCAATTATCATCGACTTTGTAATGATTCTGTAAAAACACACTACAAAAGATTAGATATAATACAAAAAAGATATAATATATGTAATTGATTATAAAATATAAGAGACTTACACAAATGGTTATCCATATTTTGAACTTTTCTACATCATCAACCTGAGACCAAATATTTATATTGATTGGTGATAACTGTATTTTATATAGTTATTTTCATCTATTTTATTAATTATTATTGCTATGTTCTTCATATTTTCAGTTAATTTTAGTTTAATAAATTAGTATTTACTATTTTTTTTATATATTGTAAGAAAATTAAGTAATTTGTATTGAAAACTTACTTAATTGTAATTTTATGCCCAAAAATATAATTTCAAATAAAAGAGTGATTAATTGCAATTAATAAAAGTTGAAAATATAATTTAAATTAAAATCGAGCTTAATTTCAATTACTAAAAGTTTAAAATTTAATTTAAATTAAAAAGGGCTATATTGTAATTAAACTAAGTTTAAAATGTAATTTGAAATATATTTGTGGGTGAAAATGCAATTAATAAAAGTTATTTTTCTGCGCAGGAGAGAAAATCCACGCAGCATCATCCACGCTTCACCGTGGACCGTCAGATCAACGCATAAACGGTTAGGATGCACGCGTGTTCTTCAAACCCGACCAAAGAGAGTGGGTCTAGGGTTTCCTCTATCACGCGGCTCGGTGCCCGAGTGGGGCCCACCTGCCGCGCAGGCCGGTGTGCAGAGTGGGACCCACGTGTCTGACGCCGTGCAGGCCCTGTCCCCCACCTTCGCGAGCCCTTTTTCCCGTGCGGTCGATCCACGTGCGCCTAGTTATTCCACGAACCAGAATTTGACACGTGTCCCACTTTATCTATCAGTCAATTCTTTTTTGACACGTGCCATGTTACAATGAGCGCGAACGCGCAGGATCACGCCTGCATTGCAGCCATTGTCTCCCGTGCGACAATCTATCGTGCACCTGTTTCCTGTAGCCAATGAAATGCTACCACGTGTCCGCATGAAATCCTTGTAGCGAATCAGACGATGACACGTGGCATGCACTTTGAATTTAAAAATCAGAACGATGCCTCTCTATCTACGAGTGATTTTAATTAACGTTTTAAATATCGAAAATCGATACGCGTGATTTTTATTTTTCGATACAAATTTTTATGCATTTATTTAAAAAAATAAAATAAAAAATGTAATATTTTAGATGTATTTTTTTAGCTATAAATAGGAGATAGGATGATAGAGTAAAAAAGTTTTTTTTTGGGAAGTTTTGGAGAGTTTATAATTTTTGTGTTGTTCGGTTCTGGACTATGGAACACGCAGAAGCCACTGTTGTGTTCTCTGTGTGCCAAATATTCACAATACAAAATGTTTTAATTTTCCTTTCTTTTTCTTCTAATTTTTCTGTATTTGTTGTAATTTTATTTTTAATTAATGAAGTAATTTAATTTTTCTAGGGTTGCATTTGATCTAAATTTATGAAGCTTTGATTTTAATTATTTTTGATAGATTTATAAGACGTTCGATTTGTTCACTCTATTTTGTGCTTAATGCTTTTTGATTATTTATGAATTTTATCACAATGATCCATGACACATAAATAAACTTGGAAGAGGCATTTGTGTGTATATTGCTCGTAGATAGAATGACATGTATGATGAAGGATATGAATATACCCTAATTGTATGTGTGGCCATTTGAAAACTTAGAACGTAATGAATCTTGGTGAATTTAATTCTCATAGAGACATAGTGAATTAATTTAACGAGGTGTGTTTATACGGAGCTCGAAAGAGATGTATGAATAAAATTAGAAGTTTTCGGTTGACAAATGAAATGTACTAAAAAATATAAATCAAAAGAAAATAATATGATAAGAGGGGATTAATTTGGTGAAAAATTGCAATCTTAGATTTCTTTTATTTTGTTAACTATTTTCTTCTTTTTCTAAACCAACGGTTGTTTTGAATAAAATCAGAGGGAAACAATTTTAGTACTCAACAAACTGTAGTAACAAATCTCCGTGGGAACGATACTTTACTTACAAATCTTATTACTTGTGACCGTGTATACTTGCACGTTTTATGTTCTCCAAAAGAGACAACAATTGGTATATTGGACTTCACAAGTCTACCAATAGAGGATTTCAATTGTTGGTCATTTTCCCCTATTGGATTACGAGTAACATCAAATAGTACATATACTTTATCATCTGGGTTAAATGGAGCATCATGTATATTCGCCTAACCCCTTGTTTTCAAATGCCTCAATAGATCATTTGGATCTACAAGCTCTGTTACCCGAGGATCCATGAAATATCTGCAAACAATGAAGAAAAATATAAATTATTTAACAATTTTAGGAACATACATATATATAAGAGTTATTACAACAATATAGAACATATGTTATGTTTAATTAGGTTGTTGATCGTGTACATATATTGCTTCACAATCACATCGAGCCCATGATGAAGAATCATCGTCATCAACTAGATCATCACATACATTAGGTAATTTATCTGAAAATTACTAATATTGGTTAATGTATCAAGCATATGGTCGTCATCTTCTAAAGCATCACAATAGTAAAACTCTTTTTGTGGAGGCGTTAACACAACAGACCATCTTGTGTCAATTTGATCGCTCACGTAAAATACTTGTTTTGCATGAATTGCTAACGTGAAAGGATCATCAGTGTGACTTATCTTGGATAAATTTACAAGGATAAATCCAAAATCATCTATTTTATATCCAACATTGATAACATCTTCGAACCAATTACACAAGAAAACTTTTTCATGGAAGACCTCATAATCCAATTCCCAAATCTCTTGTATTATACCATAATATGTTCTATTAGAAAGTACAGGATTACCATCTTTTGAACTGGAAAATTGCATAGTTTGTGTAATCATCTTCACACCACTATTATGATTTACTTAGACTTTGTCCCTAGCTTGAGTTGTAAACCTCGATCCATTTATTGGAAACTAGAAAATTATTTGACATCAAATTTTGGCTCATGTGTAAGCCAGTGTAAACTTTTTGATATTTTATGATTGGGTTTCTTGAGTTCATCTCGAATCTATGTATACAAAAACATGAAATGTGTTTAGAGCAAAGTTTTAAAACATTGCATAGATCTAGGAGCATACATGTATGAATTTTTGTTTGTGACACATATATGGTTGCGAAACCAATTAATAAGCTCTCGTTTATGTTCATCATACAACCATTTTTATCCTCCTTTTTTTATAACGAGGATCAATCTTCAATAAGTTTAAATGCATCCTGTAATGTTATTAAAGATATATGAAGTATGTATCATCGTTAATAGTTAAATAAAAAATGATTTTTTGCATAAATGGAAAGGTTGAACATCACTTACTCAATGTACGGTTATGCCTCATTATTATTTACCAAAATGATTCGGTGTGCTTTTTCCCGTTGAGTGTGATCAATAAATAATTTCTTACTTCCAGCAAGCATATGGTTACCTACTTGGATCATGTGACATTCTAAGAACAACTTGTGCGTAGGATTCCTAATTTCAGTGTAACCACTAAGGTATTCAGAACAAAACTCAATGGCCTCTTCAGCAATGTAGCGTTCTACCATGCATCCTTTAGGTCGATTTCTATTATTTACATATCCTTTAAGGACTTGTATATATCTCCCAAAAGGATACATCCAACTTAAGTAAGTAGGACCACACAATTGGACCTCTCAAACTAAATGAACACACAAGTGAATCATTATATCGAAGAAAAAAGGAGGAAAATATTTTTCAATTAGACACAAAGTCTCTACAACATCTTTCTGTAAAGAGTTTAACTCACCAATTGATATAGATTTCTTGCATATTGTATTGAAGAATGAACAAAGACGAATTATTGATAATCAAACATGTTTTGGAAGAATTGATCTAATAGCAACTGGTAATAATTGTTGCATTAAGATATGATAGTCATGTAATTTCAATCCATAAAGTTTCTTATCGGTGATAAACACAAAATTTCTTAAGTTGGATGAGTAACCATTAGGAACTTTCACACCTTCCAAACATTTACAAAACACATTCTTCTCTTTTGTTGACATTGTATATTATGTTGGTGGCAAATATGTTCAATTCTTATCATTTTCCACCCTTGGTGCCAATTCAGGTCGTATGCCTAGTTTTTTTTAAATCCAGTCTTGCTATAATTCCATCCTTCGTTTTTCCAAGTATATTAAGTAAAGTACCAATCAAGCACTCACATACATTTTTCTCAATGTGCAAGACATCTAAGATGTGACGAATGTGTAGGTCTTTCCAATAAGGTAATTCCCAAAATATTGATTTTTTATTCCAATAACCATGGTATACTGATTCAAACTCTTTATATTCATTTTCACTCATTTCATTAGTTGACCTCTTTCGTTTTCCTACCTTAGTGAGTTTTTTTCATCTTTCCATATCGTTTGAATGCCATACCATTCAATTGCCTCAATATCTCAACACCTCGCAAAGGTCGGGGTGCATGATCATGATCTTTTCCACCATCGAACGGTTTCTTTTAGTATCTAAACTTGTGTCCAAATGGAAAAAATATTCTATGTCTTCTATAAGACATCTTTCGTCCATGAACAAGATAAGTAGCAGAAGTTCCATCACTAAATATAGGGCATCCCTTGTAACCTTTTGTTGCATGTCCTGATAAGTTTTCATAGGCAGAAAAATCATTAATTGTCCATAAAACGACTCCCTTCAAGTTAAAGTGTTCTTATTTATGTGCATCGTAAAAATTTACACCATCATTCCATAACGTCTTTAAATCATCTATCAGAGGCTACAAATATACATCAATATCAACACCAAGTTGTTTCGGTCCCGAGATCAATAATGTTAACGTCAAGAATTTTCTTTTCATACACAACTAGGGAAGAAGGTTGTATTTATACCATAATTACTGGTCAACAATTATATCTACTACTAATGGAACTATGTGGATTAATTCCATTAGCAACAATGGCAAGAGGAAGAATGCGCGGATCAGATGAAAATTGAAGAGATAAATTATCTACTACTTTGTAATTTGGAGAATCACAAGGATGATGTAGCAGCCCATCATCAAATCGATTATCTGAATGCTAAGTCAACATCTTTGATGTCTCTTTACTTTTGAACAACCTTTGAAATCGAGGAATCGGAGGAAAGTACCAAAGAAGTTACCAGACATGCCTTTCTTATGTGTTGTCTCATTTGTATCATGCTTCCATTTCGATTCTTTACACATCGGACAATCATCTAATGTCTCATATTCTTCTCTATAAAGAATACAATCATTTGGACAAGCATGAATCTTATGATATTTCATGCCAAATCGATGAAGAGATTTTTTCACTTCATTCATTGAAGATGGCAATTCAATACCCTCAAGAAACATATCGACTAGTAGATTTAGTAATTCTGTGAATCCCTTGTCAGAAAAACCATGTTTTGCCATCACATTGTACAAATGAACCAATCTCGACATTTTAGTGTATTTTTTGCATTTTGAATACAACGGTTTTTTGGCATCTTCTAGAAGTTTTTTAAAGTTTTCGGGATCATCCTCACGTAGTTCATCTTCAACACCATGAAACATATTTTCTGTCTATACATTATGATAAGATGTATGTAATCCACTCACATTTTTATTTATCTCTTCCCCATGAGTATTATCAATATTTTTTCTATGATAATACCAACATTTATAGCTCAAAAGAATACTACTACGGATAAGGTGAAACTTAACCTCGTCAAATTCATGAAATCACTCATTTTTACATTTTATACATGGGCATCGAATCATACTAGTTCCAATATTATTATTTATACTAGCAAATTCCATGAAACTTTCAACTTTAGAAATATAGTCCTGCTTAATTCTACACTTTCACATCAAAGATTTATCAATTTTCTATTAATAACATTAATTAAATATACTAATTAATTATGTATCCAATGAATATATTTCAAATATTATTATATATAAATTAAGAGATATATTTTTTATACAAATAATATATATTGTTTTAATAATCTTTAAAAAATAGGTATTAAATAAATAAATAGTTAAAAATTATAAAACAAACTTATAAATCATAATTTTTTAAAATTTATTTATTGTCACTATTTTTATTTTAACATTTTATTATTTTTATTTTTAAATAAATAATATATTTAAATAATTTTATGTTAAAATTTATTATTAAATTTTTTAAAATAATTTTATATTAAAATTTTATTTTATCTCGTATTTTATCTATTTTAATTGTTTAATTTTTAAAAAATATTACTTTAATAATAATAATTTATTTTATTTTATAAAAAAAATAAATTAGAAAACTACTCTTTAAACACAACTCATAGTTTTTATAAAATGAATCCTTCAATTATGTTATTTTCAACTAAAACATTCCAATCTCGACCATGATTAAAAAATTATACAATTAAATCTTAAAAAATTTCAAAATAATAAGTATTACTTTAAACTTTTAAAATTAAATATATTTTTTAAAAAACTAAAACACAATTATTTTAAATTATAAAAATAAAATATTTCAATCGTTATACTAGTATCCATTATTCCTTTAAAGTTGCAATATAGTAACAAAAATGCTCATAATAATATTATAATTTTTATAGAACAATTGAATATTCACTCGTTTGAATGTATATATTATTTTCACAGAAAATAAGTCAAACATATAATAATAAGCATAATACAAAATATACATAAATCAAAAATTTATACAAAAAATAAAGTAAACTGAATAATAATTAAAAAAATTAATAGAAATACTTACAAGAGTAAATGAAGAAGAAATGAGTATTTTGTAAGTGAAAATAGGTGAGAAAATGGGTATGAAAAATTTGAGTATTTCGCACAAAAAATAATGGATCTGAAAGATAATGAGAAAAAGAATATAATCCATAAAACAACGTTGAAAATTGTGGTAGGAAGTGACCGAAAATTGAGAAAGAGTGTGAGTGAGCTCGGTTTTGGGAGAAGGGGGGAAGAGAAATGAATTTTTTTTAGATTTTGCGGTGAAAAAGATAGCAGAACGATAATATTATGTGGCTAGCGTCGGTTGACGTGACAAACCGATGCTAGCCACATGTGTAGCGTCGGTTCACCACGTCAACCGACGTTATTCATGCAATTTAAAATTTAATTTGTTTTTGTCAATTATTATTTTATTTGAACTATTATATATATATATATATGTGTGTGTACTATAAAAAAAGAAAAAATAATAATTTTAAAATAATATCCAAAAAAATACATAAAATTAGATAAAGATATACTGTACGTAAAATAAATTTAAATATCCAAACAAATAAACAAAATTATATAATTTTAAAAATCAATTGTCTAAAAAAAATTATACTATATATATTCAACTTAAATTTTAAAGAGTCAAATAAAATAATAATTTATTTTAAAAAACTTTGTACTTAAAAAAAATTTCAATTATAAACTCCATTTTTTAATTTAAAAAATACATCTAGGACGTAGTGTCGATTTTCCATGTCAATCGACGCTACGTCTTACTTGGATTGTGTCGGTTCTATACCGAATCGATTTTACATAACGACTTAAATACATTTTTTTATAGTAGTGTAATTGGTGATAATAATAACTTCTTCTTTTTTTAATTAAGTTACTTATTCAATACTAAATATTAATAGTATTTAAAAAAATTAAGGCTATTAAATAATTTAAAAATATTTTATATAAATTAAATTATAAATATAAAAGTAAGGACTCTTAATTGTTAAACTATAACTTAAAAAAAAAGAAATTAATAAAAGATTATCAAACAAACATAACTATTAGACCAAATCCATACTATAAAGGGCTAGGTTAGGAAGATCACATTTCTTATTGGTGGTTTTGGATTTATTTAATTTAATTTTAATAAATATATAATAGTATTGATTATTGAATAATAATTAATATTATTTTAAAATTATTTATTTTAGAAAAAAAAACAATAAAATCTTTAATATAAATATTTTTTGGTTCTTTTATTATAACAAATTGAAGAATTGTTTAAAATTTGTAAAAAGGTTAGAAAAAATATTATTGACATAAAAAGTTTAATTAACTTTTACCTCAATCTTTTTAAAATGAAATAATTTATTTAATTAGTTTTTAATTAGTTATAATCGGAAAAGAGTACGAAAAAAGTATTATAATAATTAATAAACAAATATAAATATATTAAATTTACCTAATAATATACAATTTTTTTTAATTAATAAAGAATACGAATTCAAAAATAAAAATAATAATACGGTAACAATGTACCATATGAATTTAGATTGAAGCACTTAGCTTTATTTATATTTTTTGTTATAGGTTGTAAAACAATAATTATTATCACTTCAAAATTTTATATTAATCGATTATTTTTTAATTGTTAAGATGCGATCTTGACGTAAAAAATAATAAATTTAATATAAATATAATCGGTTTATAAATGAATTATCTTGATCTAATTCATTTGTTAAATCGCTGGGTAAGAACTTCATTAGTAAATCTATTGATCGAAACTGAAAGATTGAGATCTATAAGATTTAGATTATATTGAATTGATATATTTCATAGTTAGATTGTATTAGATTGAAAAGTAAAAAATCCGTTCAAATTCAAAACTACGTACGTATAATTATTATTAAATTATTATTTATAAAATTATAAATAAATTTATTATTTTATAATGTATTATATTTAAATTTCATACATATTATAATTATATTATAATATTGATTTAGTTTAAAAAATAAATATAACTATTAATTTTTTATAAAATTTAAATAATTATTCAAGCATAATTTTTTTTCTTCTTCTTTTAGTTGTTATTATAAAAACTAAATTAAACGAGAGATATAATAATTTAAAATTTAAATTATATATATTGTATTATATATGTAATAATAAATTATAAATAAATTTTAATATCAATCTGATCTTATGACACCTCAAAAAATCCAATCTATCGAAACTTGAATTCAAATTTCAAATCTTAAAAATCAATTCATAAATTTAAAATTTTAAAATTTTATTCAAATTGAATCAAATTTACATCAATAAATATATATAATTTTATTATGGTGTTCATCCCAAAATTTTCAAGTTGAAAAGGTGTGTCATTGGAAAACTATTATTCTATCACTAACAATTTTTGTCTAAAATATAGATCTTTATTAGAAATGAACAATTTAAATGTAGTCTTGGGTATTCTTAGTTATTTGTATTACGAGTTCAACTTTTATATAATAAATTTTAAGGATGAGAATAATTTTGGATATTAATCGAACATTAAATAACAATTACATAACGGATAGAGTTATATTTATATATGTCTCCGTCTATACCCGATATATAATATATTTATTTAATTAATTTAATACTTATTAAATTAGGGTTTTTGGATTGGATATAAAAGGTGAAATTTCTTGAATGTCTCTGTGTCTGCATCTCGTCACTACGTTTAGCCATTTACGTCTCTTGCTTTCTCCACCTAATCCTGTCGTGGTTGTGCATCTTTGTATACCCATTCCAAATGACTCCATTGTCCATCATAAACCCTCAATCCTGAATCGCTTAATGCCCCATATTGCCCTCAAGTCCACTCAATTGGGATTTCATACCAATTTGTCTTGACATCAATTAGGTCTCCTTCATAGGACTCTAAACTACTGAGTTGGTATTTTTGTGTGTACAAATTAAATAAAATTACATCCCATTTGTACTTTGTCTACTCAATGTTACCATTCATCGTATGGGGTTTCTATCACATTGTCATTTCTAAATTTGTTCTTTTTGTATGTATTGTTCATAATTTTTTGAATTATGAATAAAACAATTTTAATTTTGGGTATATTTATTATACATCTTACACTATTACCCGCAAGTTAAAACTGTTTCCAAACTATAACGATTTTTGAACAATTTTGAGTACAAATTTCACACTTTGATTTAGGGATAATTATATCAAAAATTGTTCATGTTAAGGTGTCTAAAAAACGGACCAAACCAAATTAAACTGAAAAATTGAATCGGATCGAACCGGTCCGAAGAATGCTATAAATTAAACGATTTAGTTCAGTTTGTATTAACTAAAACTATTTTTTAAACGATTTGGTTTGATTCTGTTATATTAATTTTTAAATCAGTCGGACTAGATCGGATCAATTTTAATAGTATATTAAATTTCTCATATCACTTCTTACAAACCGTTGATTAAATCTCTTATATTTTAATTAAAGATGTATCATTAAATATATTATATTTATATATTATTAATCGAAAAAAACTGTTGGATTACAATATTTATAATAGTCAAATAGTCCAATCTTATCTGATTTGATTTAAATAATAAGAATGATTCCATTCAATTAATTTTTTTTACCCAACTCATGATACTAGACATTCTCGTCCCCGTATTTACCCTAGCACATTCCTAATATTTATGATGTTTTGAAAGTTGAATTGTAATACAAGCCTCTATTTCATTCTTACATGCATGCTCCTTGTTATTATATTGCACAGTAGTTTGTGCTGCAACGCCAGTATAATTTTGATGTGCAATGCCGTAAATCACTTGTGATCTTCATAAAAGAGGTGGTGGGACATGATTCACCACAAATATAGCAAAGGGCACATATGCAGGTTCAGGAGCCGTAATTTATTTCATATAAATTATTATTAATTTATATGAAATAAATTAAACTTTATAATATAAATTACTCAATAATAAATAAAGATATTTTATATGATGTATAAATATAAATTATAAATTATTTTATTATTATTTATTTATATATATAATAATAAGAATAAATACAAATTTTTTATTTTATCTTCAAACGCAAATGCTGTAGCACCTGCACATATTTCATTTCATTTGTGAGGGTTTGATACATAACATTTTTCAATTTTAAAATTTTAATATATGAACTCCGCAACTGGTGGGTTTGGTTGTAGAAAAACTATCTAACTAATTGCATTAAAAAAATAATTAAAGTTACTACAATTTCAATAATTATTTATATTTTAAAATATACGTGTAATTTATTAAAAAATATGCATTTTAATTATCTATTTTTAAAATATATATATAGAGAGTCTTCTAATTATTTAAAAGTTTCGATCAATTCTAAATAATTTTTTTAGGATAAATTAAAAATTTTAAAAATAAAACCCAAAAATGAAAATGTATATTCTATTATACTTAGAATGAAAAAATGAATTTTTTGTATTTTACATTTTTTTAATTGTACATTTAAAAAAACAGCAATTGTATTCTATTTTAGACTAAAAAATATTAAACTTTTTTGTATTTTAAAAATCAAATTTTTAATATCCATTTAAAAAAATATTACCTTTTATGTTTATTTTTCAAAATTATAAATATATTTTTTAAATAAGATTATTTGTAGTTGATTTTAAACAATCAAAGAACTCTAAATATATATTTTAAAATATAAAAAATTAAAATATATATTTTAAAAAATTACATGATCTTGTATGTATACTTGAAAGATAAATATTTCTATGTATTTAAGAGTATGCATATCATAAATTGGTTTAAATTTGAGTTAAAATTATAATCAAATCAATAATGTTTATTCCTAAAAAGTAATAACTAAACGGACCCAATAAAACTTATAAAATCAATCCAAATCTTTAGTATTTAGTTTGTCAGATTTTGGGTTTTAGTTTTTTTAATTAATTTTTTTTAATAACTAAACAAACATTGCATTAAATTTTGTGTTTTAATAATTAATTAAAAATTTAACTTAAAAGAATGTTGATTTTTTTAAAATAAAAAATAAACAAAGATTATATACTCAATTATATATAATATAAAAACTAACGTAAGTATTTACTATTAATTTTATATCAATTTAAGGATATATTATATGGATAAACAAATATTTAATTTAAATAATAAAAATGTAAAAAATAAGGATTGTAAACTTTATATTAGGCTTGGGATCTCATACTCTTCTCTGCGTTAGGGACTTGAGATTTAGAAATTAGATAGAGTAACTGGTTTAGAGTAAGGAAGTAATAAAATATTAATTTTAATTTGAAAATATGAATTATATTAGTGTGAAGTGTGTAGAAAAAATTATTAATTTTGTTATTTTTTTAATATTTTTATTAAATAAAATTATTATATTAATATAAAAATAAAAATATACAATAAAATATATAGGTACTAGATTAGATGGATTTTTGTAAAATATTTAGCTTCAAGAATTGATCAATTTTATAATTTTTAAATTCAAACCAATTTACAAATACATTGGTTTGAATTCATTTGTTTGGATTTTATAGGATTGGTTTTTTTTTTTAAATGTTCTATATATCATAAATAATT
This sequence comes from Hippophae gyantsensis, assembly GCA_030763125.1. Lineage (NCBI taxonomy): Eukaryota > Viridiplantae > Streptophyta > Magnoliopsida > Rosales > Elaeagnaceae > Hippophae > Hippophae gyantsensis. The sequence goes on along the minus strand of CM061028.1, from coordinate 73,588,429 downwards.
TAGTTTGATTATATTTAACAATAATATTATATCATATTATTTATAATTTATTATAAATTTATGATAAATAATTTTTTTTAAAGATAAAAGATTGAAGTATATTTTTTAAAAAAATTATATAAATATTAACAGCTTAAAAAAATAAGAATTTGGTGGGTGATTTTATTGTCATGCTCTTGCTAATGACTTTCCGTACGTAGGGATTTTTATATCTCTGTTTGTCTAAGTATTGAGTTATTTATTTTGATCTTTTTAATCAAACAATAAATATTCACTTCAAGTGTCCAGTGTGAGCAATACCAATGGGACGGTGAAGTAATATGAGCAATTAAGAAGTACAACTCATTGGTATAATTTATTAATAATAATTTTATTCATTAAATTATTATTATTATTAAAATAAAATAAATATATTATTTATTTTTATTGTAAAAAATTATTATAATAATATCGTAAGATAATTTAATTATTTTTTTTATAAAATTAATGAATAATATGTATGCACAATCGTATATATTTTTTAAATATTTTAATACATATAAATCCAATCAAATCAATGCGGGTGAAAAATCGAACTCTGTCCAAGTTGGAGAGGAAATTATGATAGGCTGATTCCAGCATGCATGATATCTTTTTATATAGGATGAGCAAATAATTAGGATTTGAATCACAAATTTGTGAATAAATTATTTTAATTTTCATTTGAATTACATATATAAAAAATATAAAGTTAACTATTTTCTTTTGCAAAATAAACATTAGAGAAATATGAAAATAAATTACAAATAGGCATGATATAGTTTGTGCATTTAAATCAATTTTAAAAATAACGAACATAACATCATTTAAAATTTATATATTTTTATTATTAAAAAAATAAGTATAATATTTTATATTAAACACTATCAACATTAAACTACAACCATGAGCAGATTTAATACAATACAAGTTTAAGAAAAATATTGATTAATAATCAATAATATAAAATTATGAAAAAAAATTATAAAATAAAAAATAAATTAGATATTAAAGATAAAAAAAATTAAAACAAATTGTTTAAATAAATAATTCTCAAAATATCAAGATTTTATAATTTTAATTAAAAAAACAAAAATTACCCAAATTTTAAGGTTAAAACATTAACACTTAAATATATGCTTAAATTTTTTTCCCATCAAAATTCAAGTAGAATCACATTAATATATGATAAAACCACTACTACAATACATACATATGGTTTCAAAAATTTAGTCTCAATTTTTTTAAAAATTAAGACTATAGACATATGATATGACCTTAATTATTTAAAAACTGAAGTCATAGACATACTCTATAGTCTCGTTTATTAAAAAATCGAGACCATAAACATACTCTATCAATTTTTTTATTTTATACTAAAATTTTCTTTCAATTTTTTTTTTTCATTTTCACCTTTTTTTCCTTTCCCTTTTCTTCCCCTTGTGCGCTTGCACTGTATCATTTTAGGGTTCTCATCACGTCCTCATTCTTTGCTACTCTACATGTCATCTTCATCGTCTCTCATTCTTGTCATCGTCGTCTTGCGATGGAGGCATAGTTAATTGTGTGTGATGAAGGAGATGGAATGAATTCGTTTATACAACCCAATTCGTAAAAAAGTTTTATTTATAAAATTTTAGTAACATCTGTTTAACAGTGTCATATATCAATAACAAATTTGAAATAACTTAAATAATTAAGTCAAATATTTTGAATAATAATTTATATTATAACTTATAATGTTGTTAAATAAGGTTAATGAAATGATATAAATAAAACAATTTATAAATTAAATTATATAAATAAAATGAACAGTAGTTTAATAATTCAACAAAACAAATGTATAATAATTTGATGTGATTTTTAAAATTTATATTTTTTTTAATAAAATATTTAAATTTTTAATATTATTGAGCACCTTTTTCCTAACATTAATTGATGTCGTGGAATAATTTATGTTACGTAATTATTAATTAAAATCTACCGTATCAAATTTTTGTATATTATTTGAACCTGTCGTATTTTACATGCCATAAAAGGACAAAAAGCAGGTCAGCTACAGTCAAAGAAGTTATCATTTTTTTACTAATACTCGCAGCTTTAACTGGAAAAAAAACTTAATTTATCTTTTTGGGAACATAATTTATTTTATTTGATAAAGCTAGTGGCTTGTTTTCCCAAATTTCCCGCCCTACGTTTTCCGTAAGTTTACTGTTTAGACCTTTAGTCGCGTATTTTGGCCAAAGCAAAATTCAGATTTCTCACGGACGTGAAAATATTTATCAACTATATTTCATTTATTGATTTTACTAGAATTTATTATTTTTTTATTAATAATTTAACATTAAAGTTCAAATTTATAAATTTCGTAATTAATATTTTTTAATTATTTATTGCGGTTTTTTTAATAGGTGTCATTCATTTCTTTTAAAGATAAATATTTTAACATTTGATAATTAAAATTATATTTATTTATAAAAATTTGATATATTTTTTAAAAATAATCCTAATCATATTTATTATAATATAAAAATATAATTAATGGGAGTCAAATATATATTAATATTATTATATATATATAATTATATAAAAATATAATTTTAATAATAAAACACATTATGTTTTATATAATTAGATTAAATTAAATTTATTTTTATTTTTTATTTTTTAATTTTATTTTAATTTTTTTAAATAGTTAAAAAATAGAAATTAATATTAATATTTTAAATAATATAATAAAGTAATATTTAAGTTAAAATTTAATTTTTTAAAAATAAATATATTTTAAATAAATATTAAAAAATTAAAAATATGATTAAATTAAAAAAATTATTAATGATTATTAATTAAATATACTCAAAATTAATATAAAATAATTATAGTTATTAAGATAGATGTAAACTTCTATTCATAATTTCTATCTCAATACTTTGTAAATAAAATTGAATCTAAAAATCTATCTCAATACTTTGTAAATAAAATTTAATCTAAAAATTTATAAATACATATTTTAGTATATATATTTTAAATAATTATAATTTAGCTAAAATATATTAAATTTATTTTAAAGATTTGTACAATTTAATTTAATATATATATATATATAATTTAATTTTAATTAATTTAAATTTTAAAAAATTTAAATTAAATTTAATATTTTATCACTATTTACGGTAATATTATTTAATATCAAAATTTTATAATTATTATTTTTAAAAATTATAATAATTTTAAATTTTATTTATATAAAATATTATATAATAACATACTTTAATACAATGAATAATCTCTGCTAAGATGGTAGATGTTTTCAGACAGGTTCAGAAAACTATCCAAAAGTTCTCGTACTGAAAACAGAAGAATTGTAGAGCTGTCTTCTCGTTTGTTTTTATTTTTAATAAGCTACAGTATCTTAATTATAAGTAGTTTAATTTTTTATAATAATATTTATTATGAAAAAGTGATTTATAAAAATAAAGATAAATAATTAAAATTAAATTTTTATTAATTTATTTTATAAATTTTATATATCCAATTAATAATTAAAAAATAAAAAAATAGTTATTTTTTATTTCTCAAAACAAAATTACTAAATTATTATAAAAATTAAATTAATTTTTAATATAATTAAGTAATTAATGATGTCACGTATTTTTTTTCTTTATTTTTAAACTTTATTACGATCTTATTAAAGAAAAAGAAACAAAAATTGAGAGTAGAGTTATTTTAGGTCAGCTAATGTGAGAAAACTTGAGCTCAATTACAACTCAGAGCTTATTGGAGACTAAGAGAGGAGAGTAGCAGTTTTAGTGAGAAGTTGTTAAGTTTGGTTCTTCTGAAATAGATCTTTCTTCCAGCTACATGAATGATTTGGTAATTTATTTCAGCATAGATTTAGATTATCTTAAAATATTTTTATAGTTTTTCTTTGTAAAGAAGATTTGATTAATCTTCTCAAAGAAGTTTTTATTTATTACTATTATTTTTGAAAGATTGAATTGGGAGTGATTGTATTTCAATTTATGACAGATGTTAGTAACTAACTAGTCTGGTTGAGTGAATTGAGGTATTTGGGTATAGAAATGGAGGGAAGAGAAGGAATGAGCTCAGGAGGTGAAGGTCCATCAACATACGATGTGGTTCCAAGGGCTGAAAACCCTAACCAAGCAAGTGGATCAGCAGCTGAAGTTTATGTTGGATTGGCCGAAACTACTGAGAAGAAGAAGCGAGGTAGACCCAGGAAGTATGGGGTTGATGGGGGTGTCACAATGGCATTGTCTCCAACTCCAACCTCCGTTTCATCTTCCGGTAAAAGAGGGAAAGGACGCTCTCACTCCGACTACAAGCGATATAACAAAACTTTAGGAGGAGGTGGGTCCAAATACTTCTTAATATTACTTTTATTTTAATATATATATATATATATATATATGATCCGTACATTTGAACAAATAATCCTTTTAGTTTCGTAATTTTAATCATATAATTTAAAAAATATACATTTTAATCTCATATATTTATTATGAAATGTGTATTTTAAACCTATTATTTTAGTTTTTTAACACTAAAAAACATTTTTTATATAAAATATAAATCTAAACCGTACTATTTAAAACAATGGGATTAAAAACACTTATATTTAAAAATTATGATTAAAATATTACTTTTATATATATTTTAACAAAAAAAGAAGAAAGAATATATATATATATTAACTAGAAGATATCATATATATTTTCGTTATTTTGATCTATAGTGTTTAGACTTGGTACAATTGTTACAGTGAAGGAAAATAGATTGATATCGTGAGAATACTAATGATGCATTCATTTCAATTTTAATTTGTTAAGCATATATATATTATCTAATTGGAAAATTAAAAATATTTGGTTTGAAATACTCTTTATGGGAATCATCAATATTATGTGGGTTGTGGGACCTTGCTTTTAGATGCTATTCTTCAGATTTGAAATTATAAACTGGATTTTTTGTTTTTGGGTGAAAAAGTTAAGGTTTTGTGGGATTTGTCTCAGGGATGCTACATACTTTGCTTGGTAACGCAAATTGGTTATGTACTTATGTAGTCTTAATTCTACAGGGAAAAAAAGTTATGACCAGAGAAGATTTTTACTTCTTGGATCTTCAAAGGCTTTTCATGCTTTTAGTATCAAGCCATTGAAGTGTTATAGACATTCTACATGATTTAAAATTTGTTTGTTTGTACTTATTACGTTAAAAGGGATTTCAAAAGAAATTATTGTTTTAACTGTTTTTTTATTTACAGGTGATTGGAACTCGTGTGCTATTATTGGTATAAATTTTATGCCCCATATCATCACTGTCAATGCTGGCGAGGTATGTATAATTAAACCAAAATAACCATTTTTTCTTAGATTAATTCTAAAAATTGTTACGTGCTACATAAATCTTGAAACACTTAGACACCACATAGTGAGGCATTGGTACAAAAATAAAATTTATACTCATAAAAATAGCATCTATTATATCCATATCATATTTTTACAAATCAAAAAATTCTAAAATATCATTTTACATTAAACGACGTCTAAATTAAATTAAGTTATTTAGAATCGTGAATATAGTTTAATTTGATTATGTTAATGTTATTATTGTTATAAGTTTTAGGAGTATTATTTTACGTAGTTTTTAATATTTTACTCCAACAATTATTTATGAAGTAATCATTTAGGTCAATGATTGAGAAAATTTCCTTTAGTGTATGCGAAACAATCTGCAGTAGATAATAGTTTTTCTTTCCAAATCATTTCTTCTGTATCACAACTCATTTTAATATTTTCTATGGAACTTGTTGTTTTCTATATCAATATTTTTTATAAAATTGATCTATTGCTCAAATTCCATTTTTAAATTGTTTTACAGGATGTCACAATGAAGGTTATATCATTTTCGCAACAAGGACCTCGAGCTATTTGCATGCTATCAGCTAATGGAATAATTTCAAATGTTACCCTGCGACAACCTCACTCTTCTGGGGGCACTTTGACATATGAGGTGTGTGCTTATCGATCACATTATAAGGCATACTTGTTTTCAGTTGCTTATGTAGCTGAAATTGACACCCCTGCATAAACAAATATAATTGAGTTTCACACATGGTCTCTCTTTGTGCGCGTGCATATGTCCTTTCATTTCTAATTCTTCTCATCATAGGGTCGTTTTGAGATACTATCCTTGGCCGGGTCATTCATGCCAACTGAGACTCAAGGAAATAGGAACAGGTCAGGTGGGATGAGTGTCTCCTTGGCAAGCCCCGATGGTCGTGTTATTGGTGGAAGTGTTGCTGGACTCCTAATAGCTGCTAGTCCTGTGCAGGTAAACAGTTTTCATTATTTACTAAATTGGGTTTATAAACCCACTTTTATGATGTTTTTACTACATCAATTGTGAACTCGTCAAGTTGAGATGAATACAAGTGCTCCTCTAGAAACAACATAGCTTTTGCAAAATGCAACCTTCACTTGATATTCATAATAAGGTAGGAAGATTCTGTTACTTTACTGATTCCTAGCTTGTCAGGTTGTGGTAGGAAGTTTTCTACCAAGTAACCCTAATGAGACTAAGGTGAAGAAGCATAAGGCTGAATTGTCCCAAGCCATTACTGTTGCTTCTGTACCTGCTTCAAATGCTGAAAAACTGGATGTCATGGGTGGACATAGCTACCAAAATTCTGGTGCACCGATACCCGATATTGGCTCTTCCTCTCCCTTCCAGAGAGAAAACTGGGTTGCAATGCACCAGGTGCAGGAATCAAGAAATTTGGCAACTGATATCAATATATCTTTGCCCGGAGGTTAATTTCACATCTTTTTGCTGACCATTTACTGATCAGATCACCCTCGTCATCTTGTTCTCTGATGTTTTGAGTCTCACTAGTTCTTATCTGATTTTTCAATAGTAAACTTACAACAATTACCATACAAGTTGCAATAGCCAGTAGGGTAACAATTCTTCAATATGTAGCCACTTTTATACATTTTCTCATGTTGTAAGAGATTTGATTAGTAGACTAATTAAGTAGGGTTTTTTAGGCTTCTATGAGCAGGATTTATGGATGTAATGACTTTAATTTCCTATTTATGACTGAATTTGACAGTGATAGCCATCATACTTGTGTTTAGTTATATGATTTTTCTTTTCTTTTGTTTAGTCGGTCAATCCTACACTAAACTAAGCTCATATAGTTGTATACTTAGGATCCAAGTGCTAGTTGTATACTTAGGATCCAAGTGCTACTTCCAAAACACTGCCATATAGGGTAGTAAAACATCTCTCGAATAGATTAGTATTTACTAGTCTACAGCTTCTTTACCATAGACGGGACAGTTCAATTTATCAATGCCTCCATTTGGATAAAATTGCTTTTTAAATGGGCCAAATCAATTTCAAGACATTTTGGTAATCTATATGAAAAATGCTTTCAAGAATTTGAGTAATACTATTTATACTTGTAAAAGAAGTAATATTAGAAGTATTTTTGAATGCATACTTCAATCCTAAATTATTATCGAAGTGTAACTTAAAACCACTTTAATATTTTCATCAAAACATCTAAATGTTTATTTTAAAAAGCTTACTTAACAATATCCAGAATTAAAGTGCACATATCTTCTAACCCTAAACAAACTAGCTTCCATATGTTGTAATGTCTATCGAGCATTTATTCCAACTTTATTGTGGTCAATTACACACCTCAATCCCGAAATCAATTTCACATAAATCACTCAATATATAGCGTGAAAGGAACTTAGTATTTAAACACTTCAATTACAAACGGTAAGTTATGGATTAAATCAACTATGACATTGTTAACACTAGTACAATGCCATGTTAGGCCTCAAAATTTTTTTGACTTAGTTTACAGACAGCCTGATCAGCAATTGCAATAATACCTATTTTACTCTTCATTGGACGAACCTGGTAAAAAAAGTATGGCAATTACCATCAGTTATAACAACCCAAAATTACATTAACGGAAAAATATTAATGATGAAAGATACAACCCTTCAAAATCCATCCCTTCTTTCCCCAATGTTCTTCAATAAGAAATCAAGTAAAAATTCGACTCACACATTGCTATTAAAATTTGGAATAGTACAACTTAAGTCAAACAATTTAGGGTCCATTTGTTTATACTTTTGTCAAAAGTGATTTTTAAAAAAAGTGTTTTCAGAAAGAATCATATAATTTGTGTTTTTGTTAGGATGCAAAAACCATGCTTTTGCGCCTTGAAAACACTTGGGTTAAAAAAAATTCAGTTTAGTTCAAAAGCGTTTTTACAGTGTCTCATAAACAAAAGGAAAGACCCTTAACCATTACAGAGTAATGTAGGAATATGTTGAAGTATAATAATCTTACATTGGGCAAGCATGGCAGGAATTAATCAAATTCATCTCCAAGACTAAAGATCAACCTGAAACATATTATATAGCAAGTTCAGTAAATAATTTCATGCAAGTTTCTTAAAAATGACTAACATAACTTGAAAAAGACACAATCTAATTAACAATACCAAAAGAGAGAAAATACGAAGAGAATAATTTGATAGGCAATCTTGAAATAACGTTTATTTTTCTCCTTGTTCAGCTGGTTGTATATCTCAGTCACATCAACTAGGTGCTCTCCCTGGAGGTACCTAATCATCAAGTAATATTATACATAAGATCATTGGCTTATTTAATCATGAAATTTATCTCCAGCAGTCATCCCTAGGCCCTAACACACCTTGTAGCTTATGTACCAGAATATGTTACATCGGCTCTTCATTTTCACGAAGTATCATGTCCAGTGGACACGATATAGACATGGATGTGTACTCAAAACTCCAAATTGGTAAAAAGTTAAAAAAAGTTGATTGAAGAAATATGTGTTCAACATGTGAATACATATCCAAAAATTTACGACACTATGGGTCCATGTAACATAGGTAATATGTGGCTTTGCTAGCAAGTCACATAACAAGGATCCTAAGTACTAAAATTTCTATAATAACCCACCACAAATCTATTCCTATTCCTAGCAAAATGTTATCTTTTATTTCTTTTCTTTTCTTCTTTTAAAATGGAACAAGAGACAATGATATTTAAGCTATGGATGTTAAAGTTCAAAGATATCAACTAACATTACGGTTAACAAAGTTGTCAACCAGGCCTCAGAACAGTTCTTATAATTTATATATAATCTTACTTAATAATGTTTATGGTAGTTGGTAGAAACTAAAATAGATGCTTCATCTGCTTGGGGAAAATATTGTGAAGTTAGGGAGGTGACAAACCGCATATAAAACAATATTTTAAAGAGTAATGATATTGCTACAATAACTTCACAATAAAAATAAATGAAATGTTCATTTTACCCCTAATATTAATTATACTTTAGTGTCACTACTATTGAATAAAGTTGTCATTAATTAAACATTCTTGTGACAATAACAATTTATATTGTGATAATATCGGTACCCATTTCAAATAATATTTAGCAAAACAAATTCTAGTAAGGAAGGAACTTACAATCTCACATTATAGTATAAGTACGGGAGAGACATAATAAGCATGAGCCAGTGTCCCGTTATAAGAAAAACGAAGCATAGAACTCCTTGAGTAATAAACTCTGGCAAAATAACATTGTTTATCCGTACAGCTGTATCATACGGATTGATATAATCAAACTCTAAGTCTAACAAGCACACAAGCTGCAAAAAACACATCAAAATGTCAAGTTTCTTAGCAATTTCAGTAAATAATCAGGACCACTTTTATATACCAAGGCTAATTCCCAAATTCACCCCCTTGTTGTGCTTCATAGTTTTCTTCATGAGTTATGAATTGAACCTTCATATTACAGTAATAATACAATTAAGCAACTTCTTTTCCAGCCTTAAGAAAAGTTAGTGCAGGCTGCAAAACAAACTGACAAATGCATGTCTACTTGTGCAAGTGTTAAAATCTTCTTGTAGGTAATGGGTTGATGAAGATATGAAGAACCTTGGGACAATCCTAATTCAAGTATCAATATACTATTGGCCCTAAGCATTATCAAGGATCACACCTTTAAGACTAGTTCCACAATCATTTTCATTACGTCAATCACTATAGAACACATTGGCTTGGGATAAGTCCTAATTAGGACATACAGAAAAGACCAAGTCATCAAGACTTCTATTCAGAAATAACTGTACTTGAATTGGTCTGTCAGAACTCAAAACAACAACAAAGTTGAACAATTAACAAAACCTAATGAACCTATTATGCTCATGCTTGCACAAATAAACGCCTTAACAAAAACACACACACAAATTAGCCCATTATAAAACCAAATGCCAGACCCATTATTTGTATAGTGTGCTCATAAATAAGGAAAGATTGTCGTGTGATGGAGTTAATATACTTACTTTCTAGCAAAATAACATTTTTTTTCGGTATGTACCCGATCGATTAAATTATATAACTTCTTGTTATATAAGCAGGGAAAAAGTAAGCATATAAAGAAAAAACTGATATTTAAGCTAAAAAAGTGTGTATATAGGTAATTTTCTCAAGATAGTCAAAAGGGAAAATTCCAAGTACATTTATGAGTATATTAAAATCTTCAGTCTTCAAACTATAACTCTAGTATAGAAGATTCAATTTCAAAACAAATGCAATTTTCATTTAAACATCTGAAGTATCAATATCAGTCTCCCAGAAGCCCACTATAGCAAACCAACAGCAGATTACCCTAATGCAATTTAGTCGTCAAGTATGGACTTTTAAGGGGAAAAAAGAACTAATTTTTATAAAAAAGAAATTTAAGAGAACCCAATATCCATATGCCAAAATTGAAGGGATATAGACATATAAAAAAACTTACGAATCCTGGATTTTTTTTTGTTGCTATTCTTAAAAACAGACGCATTTGTGATTTTAAACGAATAAATAGATAAATATGCAAAAAAAATATAAATTGAGATAGTACATCCAAATGGGCAAGCATGTATTAATAATCCCATCGCTATTTCAACCACACGAAGTGCTTATGTGCGACTAATCAGAATAATGAAAGTGAAGAAATAGAGTTGAAATTGAAAAGAGACAGAGAGAGAGATAATGGACCTGAAAACCAACAAGGCAAAGTAGAACTAGAATGAAAAAGAAACATAATAGCCACGTCCATATTGCCCACATGGCCTCTTCTCTTGTATCACCACCGCTTCTGCCTCTCCTTCGCTCGCACTGTGATTCAGTGATTTTTTTATTTTTATTTTGGCTTTTGCTCTCTTTCGTGTTTCTGTTTTTCTTCGGGCTTCTCCATCAAAGCTCATTTCTCACCAATTTTTTTTAAATAGAATTTTGAAGAATTATAAAAATGACACATTTAAAATATATATATATATATATTAAAAAATTATAATACATTATTTTATTTAAAATATCTTCTAATTAAACTCCCTTTAAATTAAATTATCATCATTTACATTCATCGTTAAACGTTATTTAATATTATGTGATGCTATCTTTATTATTATAAATTTTAAGATGTTATTTTTTGTAATTTTTTTTATATTTTTCTACGACCAAACTTTAAGGGTTCTTACAAAATTACGGTATAACTTTGTTTTATTAATTCCATATCATTGAAATTTATAAATTTTATAAAAATATCATCAAATTCAATCAGTTAATGACAAGTTACATGTATATCGATTGTATTTTTATAATATTTATAAAGCTTAATAATATGAAAGTAATAAAAATAAGATCAACGATATTTTTGTAACATTTATAAAATTTAATGATATGAAAATAACGAAACAAAAATTAATGATAATTTTATATCAACTTTCAAAATTAAATGATAAAAAAATCTATTTACTATTTTTTTCATATATCATTGTAACTCTAACTTGGATAATTTCCTTCCTCTTAAAGTTATTATTATTTTCTCACATTCATATATTTGTTTGAGGAACACTAAATACTATTTAACTTTTGAGTTATTTTAAATTTACTCTCAACATTTTATTGTGTAATACATAAATATCTCTCATGCATTTTCATTAACAAAGTTAAATTTAAAACAATACGTGATATATATGTGTATTTTTTGGTAATAAAAATTGGTATTTATATTTTAGACGAATGGTAACCCAAATCTGTTATTTTAATAAAAATGTACTTTAAATCCATACTTATTAGATGAGACAACACAAATCTACTGCATTTACAAAAATATCGTAGAACTCCATTTTGTAAAGGTAATAGACTTATACTATTTTACTTTTAAAAGAATGATAACCCAAGTCTGCTACCTTTAACGAAATTGCACTTTAAACCCATACCTATTAGGTTCGACAAACAAAGTCCACTATTTTTACAAAAATGATCGCAAAAGTCTATTTTCACTACTACAATGAAGAGCTTTTAAGTCGGTTAGTAATCAACTTAAAAGCGATTTTAGGTCGGCTCGGTGAACATACTTAAATTGAGGTGACTTTAATTTTTAAGTCGATTAACTAGTATAATTAGCTTTAAAATATAAGTTCGTTCACCAGTAGAACTGACTTAAAAATGTTAAAATCCTTAAATATATTTTGGTTATTTTTTGGTAGTCTTTCCATAGGTTTTAAATTACATAACCGTAGAAAAAATTAGAATATATTTAAAAAAGTTTTTAAAACTTTTGATTAATTTAAAAACTAAATATTAATTAACTATTTAAGAATAAACCTTATAACAAAAATTAACTTATTAGTATATACAAATTTAACTTAATTATAATATCACTAAATATTATAAGTAAATATACATGTGCAAAGTATATTAGATATAAAATTACATATATCCATTATTATATGAAATTTTACAAGATAAGCACGTGATAATGAGATACATTTGATATTCAATATTATCATATTTTTTTCTGATTCTTCTTGTAACCATATAATTTGAAGCATGTGTTATGTCCATTTTTTCTGGTAAATTTTTTAAAAAAATTACATAGCCCATTTTACTCTAACCAATGAACTACATGTATTTAAATTCAAAATAACAATTTAATATCATGAATTCATAAAAAATAACTTATATATGTTAAAAGATCAATATATTAGTTATTTAACAGATATACATGAGCATCATTAATGTTCTCATGACCTTAAATGAAGAGGCTTAAAAAATTGATATAGCTTACATGTTATGTGAAATATTAAATCTAAAGTCTTTGAGGATAACAAATTTAAAGTATGATTATGAAATAAGTAAACATATGAAATAACACCTCATAAGTATTACGATTTCAAAAACATAAATGAAAAAAACTTATTTCATAATTAACATCATAAATTCATTAAAAATAACTTATATGTTAAAAAAATATATTAATAAAAGAGATTATCATATCATTAATTGATATGTTGATATTTGAGATTATCTCGCTCATAAATTTCATAACAAAATAAACACACATAACTCCATCATTTTGTTGTCAAATCTATAAAAAACAAGTATACATAGTTTTCTCAATTCGAACATCTTTATTATTAATATTCGCTTGTACATACTATAACTTTATCACATATAAACTTATGTGATTTTTTAAGGATAATACACTTACTCTTGTTCCATAGTTTCCATGCCGTATCAAAGTAGAAAATAATTAGTTTTTTTATTCAATATTACAAAGAATAATAGAAAAAAATATAGTTATAATTCATACATTTCGACAACTATTTTTGTGTTTTTATTCAATTCTAAATAAGCAAAGTCACAATATCAATATATTAAAGATTACTAACATCCAATGATCTTTACATTGTTCAAACTTTAGTGGTTAAAGGAGTATCAACTTTTGATTTCTCTAAAGTGTTAAAGTTTTATAACATAATTTTTTCGCTCTTATGTTAACATTCTGCTCTTGATATTAATTCACGTATGATGAATCATAAAATATCGCTAAAAATGACAAGTGATTATCTTAAAGTCAATAATAACACGCCCTACATAAAAGATATATATATATATATAATTAGATAATATAAATATAATTATATGCTCTACATAAATGAAAGTTATTTATTGATTGAAGACTCACCTTGTCCATACTTGAATTATACTTAAGTCGATCATTTGAAATTCAGATAATTGCAATATACACTCGATCGATATATAAGATTGTCCAATGTCTACTCCAGATATTTCTTTAGGAAGTGGCATAGTTTATCCATCATTCATACTATTTTTGCTCACAATAATAGTCATTAAAAAATCAAGATTTTTATTGAAACTTATAGCATACTGATAAGTGCTTAAAAAACATTAAAATTATCATGATTTAATGTACTTTAATTGATTAGAAAGATTTTATATTTATATGATTTTATCATATTTTTATATATATTTGTCTTTTCGGAATCACGTGTATCTTAATTGTTTTTCAAGTATTTTTGTTAAAATAATTTAAAGACACGAAGAGTAATATTGGAGGCAATACATCACAAATATGTTAGGAAAAAAATAAGGAAAAGTCAAAAAAATACAAAATTGGAAAAATGGATAAAACTGCCTAATCGTGTGCGCATCACGTCGTAAGTTCACGCTCATCTGTGCCAATTCACGCCCCAATTATACGCGTGCATCATGTCGAATTTCTGCGTGCGTCAGTACCTAGTCACGCCGCAAATCCCACGCACGTTAGAGCCCCACACGCATGCCGGCCTATCCAATGTGCATCTATCATCATTTTTAAGATTTTTTTTCACCTTTTTAGCCTTTTCCTCACCTATTAAAAGTCTCGCTCCTTCATTGTAAAAAACACACCTTAAAACACAATTTTCTCAGGTCTTTCTCTCTTTAGAAAGTTTTCTTACTTTTTTTAGTTTTTAGTTTTAAAGTTCTTCTCTTTTTAAGAAGAACTAGCTATACTTTTATAGATTTTTAGTTTTTTATTCAATAAACGTAAATGGAAATTCATTTGGAGGTTTTCCCGCTGCAAAATTAGTATAAAAGTTCTGGAAAGATTTTTTGAGGTATAATTTTAAAATAAATTCTTTACAATTATTTTTTTATGTTTTATTCTTATATGTTATGTTTAATTTGTGTGTGATTAAATTTAACATGGTTGTCTGTTTATAAATATGATATAATAATAACATTCTTATGCTTGCGAAATATTAAATAGGTAAAACATTTCTATAAAATAAATTGATTTTATTTTTATTCAAGATTTTATATTAAAAATGTTAGAGAGAAATATATTATTTTTTATTACAAACTTAAATCTAAAAATTAGATTTTAAGTTTTAATTATCCGGTTTGATTTAGAGTAGTATTCTTCTATTTGTTGGTACACGCTCGATAATTAGAGTAAAACTTTATTTCAAAAGTTTTTATAAGAATTATTATTTAAAAATATATTGACAATATATTTTTAGTAATGGTTTAAAACTTGAAAGTTAGTACTCAAATGATTAAATTCTTAGACTTAATTTGGACACCTTAAATAAAGTTTAAAATGTCTAACCACACCAAAAGTGGTATTTAAATGGTTCATTTTTAATCTCTTAGAATAAAGGAATTAATTTAATTAATCAAATTAATTATCGACCTCATCCACAAGTATTAATTGATTTGTTTAATTAACAAATAATATCTAATCACACCAAAGGTGGTATTCATATAAAAAAAGATAATCAATAAATATCAATTTATATCTTTAATAACCTAAATAATATGAACAATCATAATTAACTTAATTATTACATCCTTAAATACTCCACTATTATGAATTGTAAAAATTTGCATAATTTTTTATTGAATCCATATCTATTTTTATTTTTTATGTTATTAGATTAGGAAATAAATAAATCAAAATATTATGACAGGTTGTTTAGGATTTAGTTTCATTTTTAAGATTTTGAATAATAAATTAAAAACCATATATATTCCTTACTTAGATAAACTTGGAGTATACTTGTCATTTTCTATAAAATGATTTGTGTACTTCCGAGAGTTTTACAAATATAAAACTAAAGTATTTGTAAAATTGGCATTGTCGATCTTATCTCGTCACTAGCCCACCTATAATGGTTAGCCACCCACTTAGATTGGAGCGTGCATCACCAGATCCTCACCATTTTCGGCCTGATATAATTGAGGAATAGCACATACCTACAACTTTGATACCTAACCCTACTCCAAGATCTGTATATATGACCCCACTAATCCACGTTCATCTGGCATAAAATGCACTCCAATAATTTTTGGGATGTTCGGGCTTAGGGAACGCTATCGTTGTGGGATGTCCGATACCACTCGATCATCTAAGCGGTACCCTTAAAGAAAAACTCAAAGATATGGAGGAAAGGATGAATTATCAATTAAAAGGTTAAGAAAAACGAAGGCCTTGGGGTGATATCAAAATAGTTTATGATCAATTATTGATATTACCTTTTTCGGATGTCTTTGAGTTAACGACATCATCCCTTAAGTTCACTACCCTCAAGTATCCCACTTATAGGGGAACAAAAGACCCATTGTCCCATGTTATTCACTTTAAGATAGCTGTGGTCGCTATGAGCCTCCCAGAGAACAAAAAGAAAGCCATGTGTTGTAATTTTTTCACTGCCACCTTCCAAGAGATGACACAATAGTGGTTTATTGAGTTACCCCTTAAGAGTATAAAAAGTTTTGACGCATTGGTGAAAATATTTGTTACCAATTACGCATACAACAAGCCAATTTGGAAGGAGTCACACCATTTGTTTTCAATCATTCAAGTGGATGATGAGACCATTGAGACTTATATAAGGAGGTTTAAAATGGAGAAAATGAAAATTTCACAATGTCTAGACTCCATTACCATTGAAACTTTCCGCAAGAGCATCATGTCTGGCATTAGTCTTTTCATCAAATTAACTAAGACCACCCTATGATCACTGGAAATTGTCTACAAAGAGACCTAGAAATTTGTCAACATGGAGAGAGAGAAGAAGTCTACCAAGGGATTGGTAAATAAAGTTACAACCAAGCCCATCATAGTCAAAAGGGAAGAGGATAGGAAGCCTTAGGGGAAAAAATGCCCTAATCTTCCTCATTTTAAACCCGTAATCACACCTAGGGGAAGGCTAGGGACCTGGGGAAAGAAGTTGTCCCCTTTCAAAGGTCCCCTATTATGTGTCTTGTTGGTTGAGGCTATATAATGCATATAGCGTATCGATAACGTAAACTGGCCGCAACCTATGAAAGCTCCACTTAGGAACCCCAATAAGTATTGCGCATTCCATAAAGATATAGGTTATTGGACTAGGAATTATCGACACCTAAAATGAAAAATTGAACATCTATTATCGAAAGGATATTTGGGTGATATGGTTGATAGGAACGAGAGTCCACGAGAAGGAAATAAAAGAGTGAATAACCCCACTAATTGAAGAAAGTTTATTCCTCCAAATCATGTTCACAGGGACACTAATAGACTAAATCAGCCTCCTTAAGAAGACATACACACAATCCATACCATACATGGAGAACAAACTATGTTAGGTTATTCTAGTAATTCAAGAAAGAGGTATGCTCGAGAAGCAAAGCACACGAATTGACTTATATACAATCTAAAGCATGAAGGACTTTTCCATCCTACCATCGTCGAAGGACGGGAGGTCTTGCCACCCCATGAAGACCTATTGGTTATCACTATCAAGATTGCACACTGTGAGATATGCAGAATTCTGATGGATAATGGTAGCTCTTTGGATTTGCTTTATTTATCTAAGCCTTATATTACAAGCATGAAAAGTCCTAATTGATCTCTAACTAAGTGCATATTTATATTAGTGGAGAAGGATGTGAAAAATAGACTTATGAGACTTATTCTAAGATTAAATTGATTAACACACTCATATGGGTTGATTTCATGAGTGCATTTGATGATATTATGTGTGACACACACACACAAATCAATTTATCAAAAACCTTGCATATCCTTGTATTGATGTAATGTTGATTGATGGATATGTAAACCTCATTGTCATAGAATTGTACAACTTTTAAGAGGGATAATGTTTTTGCTAAATATACATGTATTAATATATATATATATATATATATATATGAATATAATGTCCATATTATTTTATTTGGTTAAACTTGGTTTTACTTGAGGATAAACAAAGAATTAAGTTTGGGTGTACTGACTTTATGAAAGTAATCATTCGTGTATTTTTTTACTTAATATGTGTTCATTTTATTCAATAAGTAGTATTTTTAGGGTTTAAAATAATAAAATATAAAATTTTTAATGAAAAAGGGTGAAAATATAATTTTTGTAATTTTTTGGGATTTTTATAAATTTTTAACGCATGATTAATCAAAAGCTACCACGTGGATGCCATACAAGTAGGGGAGTTGACAGAGCAAGTTACGTGGATGCCACACAATCAGATCAGGCAAATCACGCAAAGTCGCATGTATAGAGTGATGCAACACCTTATTATGTGTCAACATTGCATTCATTTCGAGTTCACCGTAGGATCAACATTCACAACACGTGTCATCACGATACTCATCCACTCCTTCGAATTATGCGCCACGTAATCCACAACAGCGAATCACAGATCACCATATGGTGCTAACTCAACATGCATTGACCATACCAGTCTTTCTTTACCATGCATAACTCTCTAATTTGTCAAGTGAATTCATGTGACATGTGTTGCCATCCCATTGACTGGTGCTGTTAATTTTACTTTTTTTTATTTCGGCTTTTGATCTGAAGTTGATCTTACGGTTTAGATTCCACTTGAGCTATATTTAACCCCATAATCGCCCCATAAACTCTAATGCGTCGTAATAACTATAATTTTTATCAGCTTTTGGAGACAAGAAGAGAGAAAAACACAGAAAAATTCAAAAGGAGATACAATTTTGGTGTAGATACAAAATAAGATTAGTACTATAATTCAAGATATTAATTGTATTTCTTCTTCTATTTTATCAATTTTTATGTCTTTATTTATGAAAAATATGAGTTTTATGAACAAAATTATGTCTAGTTAATTTATTAATATATGAATCTTATGAACCAAGTTTTCAACATGTAATAATCTAATATTTTACCCCAATTATGGTTTTAACTTAATTATATTATTTAGTCTAATTTTTATATTAATAATTGTTTAACCAACAATTGATCTATAAAGGCAATTAAATATATTTGAGAGAATTATTTAATTATTTATCTTGATTAAATAGCATGCATATTTTCTAGGTAGAAATGTATAATTCTTATATATATGATCCATAATTAATGAACTTAATGATTAGTATGTAATTTAATTGACATGATAGTGTGGGTAGGTTAATTAATATATGATGTGTAGTTTATTTTAGAGAGAAATACACGTTGCGTTAGATTTAATTGATCATGTAATTAATTAATAATTATATTGAGAAGATTTTAGTGACTTATATGTTTAAAAAATTGAGGGATTAAGTATATCTAAATATTTTCTCATATATTTTCTTAGTTAATTATTATTATTTATTTTTAGTTATTTTAATTTTTTTTCTTAAAATATAAAAACACAAAAAAATTGATTTTTATTTTTTTGTTTTAAAAATTAATTTCTAATAACATAATCTGTGTTGGAACAATTTTTTTCTTATCATTATATTACTTATTGCGACACGTATGCTTGTATATTCATTGAACATAATTCGTGTCCGATCAATCACTAACGTGTGTAGAAGTCGACATCCCCCAGAATGACTTTGTCAAAATCGAAGTCGTCCAAATCTATAGCCTCGATTTGGGGATTTACTTTCTCACTTGCCTTCCTTTTCTTAGAGGCCTTGACCTTGGAGGGTAGAGAGGAAAAGTTATGCATGCTAGACGCTGTAAGTGGTGAAGGCACCTTGATTGGTTCATCATTTATGGGTGCAGAGTTCCTTATAAGAAATGGCGAGATGGAGGTAGGTCGATGGTATGTTGGTATTAGGTCTTGAACACCGAAGGTGTCAATTAGGTTTTCAAGGTACACATTTTCAGTAGTCCATGCCTACAAAAAAAATAACAAATTAGTCAACAATCTAAGTTTTCAATAATGGTATTTACCTCATTATAGAAGGATGACTTGTGTACTCGTGAGTATAATCCCTCTGGACCCCAGATTTTTTGAAACAAGCTACAATTAAGATATCCCTGTAGCTCTTGTGTGAAGTATTACGAAGTTCGATTCTCCTTATTTTTTCCTTACCATCCATACCCAACTTATTTATTAACTCGCTTACATGAGGTTATGATGTGATGAAGTGATAGTTCTAATTGCAACAAGCTGGTGATTCAACCTCGTCACCCCAAATGTCCTTGATGATATAAAAATATTTATTCTTCCAACCCGAGGTACTATCAGGGAGTTTAAGGTGTATCTCGTGTCTAGTAACATACAATATATATGCATGATTTTGTCACTTGTCAGGTCCATCCCGTGTTCACCAATGATGATTGAAAGACATAATGAGTTTGACATCCATTGAGATTAACTTTGATGGGGTTGATATCAAAAGTATTGAGGACACGAGTTACCATTTTGGAAAACAGACACCGAATTCCTATTTTAAATGGTGCCAAGTGTATCACCCACCATCCTTCTAAAGGATCATCGACGTCACATAAATGGCGAGGTACCAATATCATACCTACACGGGGTGGGATACCATATTTATATCTAATTTTCATCAGGTAATTAGTAGTCAGATCACTTGTAACTTTTTTGATTTGGTGCTTGTCTTTTGTTCAATGGGTAGGCTTACCCTTGTTATCACCCTTCTTCTTGGGACGAGGTACATTTACAATTGTAGATACAGGGAAGCGAATGATAGGTACCGATCTTTACAAGGATGATGAGGAAACATGGTATGACCTAGATGAAGCAAGGAAGGACATGGTGCTCTCTTTAGTAGGTACACCATCTATTTTGGTTAGCCCTTCACTACGACCTACGAAAGCTTTGCTAGGCCACTCAGCTTGTTTTGAGCTAGTTGATAAGCGGACTGAGTCTCAAGATCCTTCTCGAGGTGTTCCTATCTTTAAAGGAATACTTTTTGTATGGCCTAGGTAGACATCTTTGGAAGATAATAAATGGACTATACATTTTCCTTTATTAGAAGACATGGTAAAAAAGAAGGAAATGATGATGAAATTACCCAATTAGTAAAGAAAGTTATAGATATGATAATAAAGCGGACTGGTTTTACCAAGAAAGCCGCGAGCCAAATAGACTGAAATTTAAACTAAGTGTTTATGAAAAATATTTCATCGTTATCCTTGTTAATTATTCATGAAAATTATTGAATGTTATAATTTTTAATACTTATTTATATTTTTTTAAATTTAAAAATATAATAATTTTTATTTTTTTATACTTTTAGTAGAAAGTGTTGAACCTAAATCTTTAACAAAAAAAATCAATTTTTCAATTATAGTTAATTTTCATTAAAAAAAATTCGTCACTAAAAAGCTAAAAAGGAATTTTAGATAAAAAAATGATTACCATTAAAAAAAGGATAGAAATGATAAGAATACTTAAATTAGGATACTAGAACAAAAACTTTCACATTTTTTCACGATTTTACGTATTAAAAAGTATGTGTTTTAAGATTTGAAGGATGTAAGCAGAATTGGGGAAGAAGTAAATATTTTGGGCCCACGCCCGAGCCCATACCACTTTAAGTTGTATTAATATGGGCTTTCTATAGGCCTAAATGTTGCACTCCGCCTAGTGAGGCAAACGACGACGTTTCTCTCTATCTCTTTATTTTCTTAAGGGAAATTCACCCAACACCAACAGTGAAGAAAAAAGAAAACCCAGAAGCTCGTTCTTCTTTTTCTTTTCCACTTTACTAGTTTCACGCCCTAGCTCTTCCTTGCTCGCTCCGTTCTCTCTGATAATTTGAGCTCATTTAGACATGACTAAGCAAAGAGCTAACTGGTCCCCTTACGACAACAATGGCGGGTATAATTATATTTCTAGTTCGCCTGTATTTGATTGATTTGTATTGTTCTTTTTTTTTTCACTCCCAATAATAATAACTGCAATATGATTAAATTTTTTGCAGAACTTGTGTGGCAATTGCTGGGGCCGATTACTGTGTCATAGCTGCTGATACTCGGATGTCCACCGGTTACAATATTCTCACCCGTGATTACTCCAAAATCATCAAATTGTATGGCTTTCGATTTAAAATTTCTTCTTCTTTTATATGGTTCTCTTTTTCAGTTTTATTTGGAATTTTGTTTCATACTGGGTTAGTGGATTTATGGTTAATGTGATAAAGTGTTCTTCTGTATCCTAAGTTGGTGCTTCTTTAATGGTGTCATTAAAGGTTTTGTTTTCAGTGATAGGTGAATCAAATTGCTAGGCTGTAATATATCTGGGCAGTAATTAGCCAAATGGTACTTTGAATATTAGGGATTAGTTCATTGTTATGGGAAAAATATTTGTTTGCACTTTATGCACCCCTTGCTTGCCTGTAAACCTATCGGAAATGTTAGTAAATTTATATCTTCAAGAGTCATTATTTCCTAAAATGTGATTGGAATGGAAATGCATTTCTCAATGGGTAACTTAACTCAATTGCTTTATCTTTTTTAAATCACTTTGAGTCACTTCCTTAGTTGCTATTTACTTTAAAAAAAATGTCAGACTCGTTTATTGAGATGCAAAGTTAGGCTGCTTATTGGGGATACAGGATCCTGGTGATGAGGACAAGTATCTAGTAGTCGAATTTCTGCCATGACTTTGTTTAATGATCTGACATGATCCTATCATATTAGCGCATTTTACTTGTCTTTCAATATTTATGTAAGCTATTGTGTAAATAAAAAGGTTAAAAAGTGATCATGGACAGTCGTATTCTATTATGAATCTGGTGTGCTGACTTACTCCTGATGATGAGGTTGCATCTCATGTGTTGCAAACTCTTTTAATATTGCAGGGCTGATAAAAGTGTCATGGCTTCTTCTGGCTTTCAAGCTGATGTTAGGGCATTACAGAAGTTATTGGAAGCTCGGCATTTGGTGGGGCTTCAAAACTTTTAATCCAATTCTGTCTTTATTAGCGCAACATTTTCTTTTCCAGCCAATTGCTTTTGCTAATGAGGATACTGCATTCATATTTTACTTCATGATTTCATTTGAATTACCTTTATCATTCTATTCTCCAGACGTATCAGCATCAACATAACAAACAAATGAGCTGTCCCGGAATGGCTCAGCTACTCTCTAACACCCTCTACTACAAACGTTTCTTCCCTTATTATGCTTTTAACGTTTTGGGTGGTCTTGATAATGAAGGTAAATCTTGTAAGATTTGGCTTGTTTAACACTCTTTTTGGGGTATGCTAACAATAACTCAATTCCATTAGGTAAGGGCTGTGTCTTCACATATGATGCTGTTGGTTCCTATGAGAGGGTTGGATATAGCGCCCAAGGTTCTGGTTCCACACTGATTATGCCTTTTCTGGATAACCAGCTAAAGTCTCCGAGCCCTCTCTTGTTGCCTGCTCTGGTATGCTTGAGAAATTAATCATTGCTACATTTATCTATTAATCCATTTTTCTCATCCCATTGCTGATTTATATGTCTTTGTTTCATTCAGGATGCTGTCACACCACTCTCAGAAGCAGAAGCACTTGGCTTGGTCAAAAATGCTTTTGCATCTGCAACTGAGAGGGACATATACACTGTAAGTTTTTCTCCTATCCCTTCACTGAAGATTGGCCAGTTTTTCCTTTGAAGTTCTATATGCTGATGTGTCCTGGATGTTCTGACAGGGGGACAAGCTTGAAATTGTGATCCTAAATGCTGAAGGTATTAGAAGGGAATACATGGATCTCAGGAAGGACTAGCTTCTTAATTGAAGAGGTGTTTCTTTTTTAAGTGAGGAATTCCATGGACTTTTTTTTTAGTCACAACTGTCTTAGAGTTTTCAATCAATGTCCTTGTATTCCTTGATCAGTGTTGTTACGCATGCCGAAATGTCACCATTATCACTGTCCTAGTAAGATTTACTTTCTGTAGACTTTAACTGAACTATGCTGTGTAGTCAAGTTCTGTGAGCTTTATCCAAACTAACCAGTTACTTATCATTTAACAAATATTGTTCACAGGAAAACTAGACAGATGTGACAGTTTCGCAAAAATAGGTCTCATCCATTTTTGTTGCTAAAGCAAGTTTACAAGTTTCTTTGTTAACGTAAGTGATCGATGAAAACATTCTCACACTGTTTTGCAGCACATATATGTGATATGATTAGTACACCTACTCTTGCATTTTATTATGTGGCTTGCTAGTAGGCAAAGGCTTGATTGACATTGATAGAGAGTAGAGCCTAGAGGAGGAAATATACAATATTAGTAATGCCACTAAAAGAATAACAGAAAAATATTTTCAGGGTGCTTTACTTTTTGCTAAAATTATATTTAGGTTTTATATTTATTTTTTGTAGCAGTTTAATCTTATTGTTATTAAAAAGTTAGTTTAATCTTATTGTTATTAAAAAGTTATTACGCAATGACATAGTTAATTTTTTTTAGTTATATTAGAAAGATATTATTTTAACTTAAGTAAACCATAATTAAAAAAAATAAATAAATAAAGGTTCATTTGTTATGGTGCTGTTATTTTTGAATAATAATAGGGTAATAATATTGTTATAATTTTTTGTTGTCATAATAAAAGTGTTTAACTTGTTAATTTTATTCCAATAGCTAGTTATATTTTATTATTGTTGTATAAAATTATCATTAATGAAAAATAGTTTTAACAATATGGTTATCCTAATAATAGTAAGACTAAACCGTTGTTAAAAAAATAAGTATATAACTTAAAAGTGTTATTTTCAAAATTAGTAGGTTCTCTCAAAGAATAAATGATACTTTTATTCACAAGTTTAGATCTAAGTGGTAGAATGTGAATGAATGTTAAAAGTGAATCACAACCCCAACTGTTTCATCAGTCGCATTTTGCTACAATCATGTTCTGTCGTTGATATCTCATCTTCACTTCAGATTAATAGAGTTTTCCCCAAAAAAGGAGAAGAAAAAAAGCGTTCATACATTATGCTACCATAGGTTTTCTAGCGCATAAAGTGGGTCCAAAATTAAAAACCACGCAAATGCAATGAGATTTTCTAGCTCGCTGTCCGTTTATCTCTATACAAAATTACAACCCAACTTACAGCCTATATCTTTGGATTTAACTCTTCGTTAACGGTCTTGCCCAGAGCCTTGGGATCGTATGATTTTGTTATTGCTTGTAATATTCGATAACTAATCATGAAATGAAAGGGTACTACTAAATTAATCCACATTTCATTTAAGTCTAAATAGGTTGAGTGGATCACACTTAACAAAAATGTGGATTTGGTTAGAAAACTCAAAATGAAATTTACCCCATGTTTGGTTGGAGAGAATTTCATTTTGTGTGTTTGGTTGGATGGAATGTAGAGCGGAATGAAATCACATTACTAAAAGAGAAGGAATTGTGATTCCTTCTCCCCTATTTGGTAATCATAATTCCATTCCCATCTAATTTTTTTTTCCAATTTTACCCTCACCTAAAATATAACATTAAACTCAAATCTCAAATTCTCAAACCCAAAATTCCAAAACCCTAAACCCTAAACCCAAAATTTTAAAACCCTAAACCCTAAACCCCAAATCCCTAAACCCAAATCCTAAAACCCTAAACCCCAAATTCCAAATCTTAAAACCCTAAACCCTAAACCTAAAACCCTAAACACCAAATCCCTAAACCCAAAATTCCTAAACCCTAAACCTTAAAACATAAATCCCAAAACCCAAAACCCTAAAACATAAATCCCAAAACCCTAAACCCTAAACCCCAAATTTCAAATCCTAAAACCCTAAACCCTAAAACCCTAAAACCCTAAACCCCAAATCCCCAAATCCCTAAACCCTAAACCTTAAAACATAAATCCCAAAACCCAAAACCCTAAACCCCAAATTCTAAATCCTAAAACCCTAAACCCCAAATCCAAATTTCTAAAACCCTAAACCATTTTTAGAAAAATAATAATTTTAACCCTAAACCTTAACCTACAAATATAATCCCAAATCCTAAATCCCTAAACCCTAAATCCCACATCCCAAACCTCAAAACCCTAAACCTTATTTAGAAAAATAATAATTTTAATAATATATTTCTTTTTAATTAAGTAATAATTATTTAGAAAAATAATGATTTCAATAATGTATTTTGTCTGACGAAAAAATAGTAATTAAATGACATTATTTAAACTTTACAGCATGTAGGGGTATTAAGGTCATATATAGCTTTTTTCATTCCATCCCAATGGTAAACCAAACACTATAATCCTGATTCCGAGCTTGATTCCAGTGGTCAAACCAAACAAAATTGTTTCCTTTCCATTCCATTTAGATTTCGATTCCGATTTCGATTCCATTCCACGAACCAAACGCCACAGTGGTGTATAATGTATCTCTTCATTCGATAAATTCGGAAAGTCTATCCGTAAAAATCATGTACGATAATTTTTAAAACGTATGAATTAAATAAAAGATTAATATTTTTAAATTCGTATAAATTTAATCCGATTCATAGATATTAAAATATAATATTTTTTAAAATTGTTTATAGATTTTATAAGTATTTTAAATAATTTTACTATATTTAGTCAAAATTTACATCTATTACACACAATAATAAGATGTGTTTATTACTTTCAATTTTTTAACATCAATTGATCATTTTTTCTTTTCTATTTATTTTTAAAGTTTAATTGAAAATTTTATTATTCATTTATAATATATTATAATTTTAAATTTTGAGTTTAGTATATTTATAGTTTTCATAATTTATTTATTAAAAAATTATTAGGTCACAAAAAATATCACAAACATATTGTGCGAATCAATATAAACCAATTTTCACTTCCAATAAATTGATTCCTTAATTTGGGTCAAAGAAGTAATTTTATTCGATCATTATCGAATTGGTTATAATTGAATTGAATGACTATAATGTATAAATTAGTTAGAAATTAATAAATCGTAGGATCATATCGGATCGTAGATTGATTAAAAATGTATTTATTTGATCCAATATACATCCTTAATGAAATTGTTATAAAAAAAATTCTCTTCTTTAGTATGATTTTGGGTTGATCCATTAAATATAAAATTGGTCAAAAAACAGATATTTATATCATCTATATATTTACGTCTAATAATAAAAATGATAAAAATTAATATATTTAATAATTAAAAGTTATAGTTAAAAAATAAAAACATATATATATTAAAAGTATTAATATAATTTTAGATTTAATCAACCTAGAATTTAATGTTTATGGTTTAGTGTCTTGATTTAAACTGATTATACTTTAAGATTTAAGGTTATTATTTAGTATTTAGAGTTTTAACGATTAATAAATTGATATTATTGATAAGTTATTATTTTTTTTTTGTTTAAAAAATAATTTATAATTTATAAACCTTATTTTTGTACCTTTTATACTTACTGTAAATAAAATATATATTAATTATTGATTCGTAACAGGTATTGTTCGACTAAATGGGCCTAAAAAGTAACAAAAAAATAAGAAAGAAGAGCAAACAAAAAGTCGAAAGGCAAAACCTTAAGCGGGAAGAACAACGAAGCATTGTCTATAGCTCTAGCTAGTCTTCTGGAGATTTCATTTCATGTGGTCAGGAAAAATCTTCTACAACAAGCTTTGCAACTTTATCCCTCTTCATGGCTCGAAACAGGGTAATGCTACTTCTAGATTCTGTTAATGATTATTTTTTTCCCTTTTCCTTCATTTTGAACTTGTTTTGATTCAACTTCCAAGTGTTCGAATTTATAATCCAAAATATTTGTATTGATTTTCCACTTGGTTCACTTTCCTTGTCTGTTTGAACTTCAACTTCAAGTGAATATATATTAGTTAGCTACTCTCTGTTTTAGGGTTTGGTGTTTGATACTTGTATTGCCATGAAAAACAACACTAAATCTCTATTTCTCGCTATTCAAATTATGTCTAAATGAAATGCAATTTTATTATACTTTTTTTTTGGCTATTAGGAAGCATTGATCTTAGTGATCGATGTGGGCCCGTCTATGCACAATACTATCCCCGAGATTGAAAAGGTTTGCTCTTTGCTAGCGGAGAAGAAGGTACCTTCAGAATTTTTTCCCGAACATACTTTTATGTTGGTTGGGCTAGTTATTTTCTATTTGTGCTGTTTTTACAAAGTTTTTCAATTAACAAACTTTTGCTTTTGTTTGTGCAGCTCATATATCATAAATCTGATGAAGTTGGAGTCGTCTTGTTTGGTATGGAAGGTACCTATTTTTTTTGTTGCTATTTACTGGATAATTTTGCCCATCACACTCACCAACAGTGGAGTTGTAAACACCTTATCATCTTTGATAGGAGTTTCTCTGATTCTTTATCCTAGTATAGAGGTAACATTACTCTTGCGCTCATGGATTGCATATTTTTTTATCAAGGCTTACCAAATTCATAAAAGATATTGATGGGTTTTGAATTTATATTTTAATGCTGCCATTAGTGTGTGTGAAATCTTGTCATCGTTACAACAATAATATATTTTGTTCATCAATTATGTTTTAGTTATTGTTTTTTTCACTATTTTTTTCTTCCCATATTTTGAGTAAGCAACTTAGTGACTGGTGCTCTTGGAATTCTCAGGAACTAAAAACGAACTGACAACGGAAGTGGGAGGATATGAAAATGTTGTGGTTGAAAGAGATGTCAAAGTTGTTGATGGAGATCTTGTTGAGTTTTTGGAAAGGCTTCCGCGAGGAACTCAGAAAGGAGATTGTATCCACTAATTTCTGAATTCTTTATGCTGGAAGTATCTTTTTGGGGCTTGTGATACTATTCATTTGAATGTAATTTTCATTCGTATCCTGTAAATTATATACAATACTGTCCCTTCCCCTTAATACTTCTACGCCATGGTTTGTTTGCCTTGGTGAGTAAAGGTTGTCCTACATACTTCTGAATGGGCTATCTGTACACCTGATAAAACCTCCTTTATTAATGATACTATTCATTACAAGTTTAACATAAATTTGATGATTTCTTTTTGGAAGATATAGTGCAAAACTTCTTTTGGTATTGTATGTAATATAAATGTATATTTTGAAACGAAATATAAGATGTAAGCTTGAAGAACTTACAACTGTTGATTTTCTGTCCTATTTTCTTGGCACCTTAACTTCGCGGGTAGTTCTTGATGCTGTAGTTGTTGGGATGGATATGCTGATAAAGAAATATGGGGAAACCATGAAGGGTAAGAAACGTCTCTGTTTGATTACAAATGCAGTGTGTCCGATCAAACATCCATCTGCTGGAAGCAAAGAAGAACAAGTCACCGTTATTGCTCAACAGATGACTGTGCAAGGAATGAAAATGGAAAGTATAGTTGTTAGGGGAGGGCTTATTGGGGAAGCAGATAAAAGAATAACGGATGAGAATGATCAACTACTGAATATATTTTCAGGAAAAACCCGTGCAAAATTGGTGTATGTCGAAAGTCCAATTTCATTGCGCGGTGCACTTCGTACCAGAAACATATCTCCAGTTACGATATTTAGAGGTGATTTTGAAATCAGCCCTAGACTGAAGATTAAGGTAACATTTTGGCTCTTCATAGATATAACATGAGAGCCTGCCCATGCTATCTCTTGTTGCATGCTTCTAATTTCCTACCTATCTTCAATACTCTTCCCCCCCCCCCCCCCCTCTCTCTCTCACCATCCATCCATCCTCCACATATTAATCTATCTGTGCTACTTTGGGTATCAATGGAAAATTGTAGTTGTATACATTAAATTCAGTTCCACAGAGAAAAAATTGTGAATATAGATAACTTATGGGGACCTTTTATACTTAAATACTTGGCATGTTAACCAGAGGCTTTTTCTGCACAAGAGTCATAAAAATGTAAATATGCTAATTTTTTTTGGGTGTATTTTGTTGACAATGGTAGTGGTAATGGTAATTAGGTATGGGTGTACAAGAAAACATCAGAAGAGAGGATTCCCACTTTGAAGAAATATTCTGATAAAGCTCCACCAAATGATAAATTTGCCACACACGAAGTCAAGGTAGATTATCAATACAAAAGTGTTGATGACCCTGGAAAAGTTGTACCTCCTGAGCAAAGGGTTAAAGGCTATCGTTATGGACCTCAAGTCGTTCCCATATCATCTGCAGTATGGGATGCTTTTAAGTTCAAACCCGAAAAGGGTGTGAAGCTTCTAGGGTTTACTGATTCTAGTAATATATTGAGGTAGAACCTCATCTGTTTTTGTTTTGGATAAGTAGTGGCTGACATTTTAAGTTTTATTGAAATATTTTTTGTTATCTGATATGCTCAGACATTATTATATGAAAGACGTCAACTATTTTATTGCTGAACCAAAAAATACTACTGCCATTCTTGCCGTCTCTGCCCTAGCTAGAGCAATGAAAGAAATGAATAAGGTAGCAATTCTGCGTTGTATTTGGAGACAAGGACAAGGGTCTGTCATTGTGGGAATCTTAACACCCAATGTGTCGGATAGACCTAACATTGTGAGTTTTCAGTCTAAATATGCTGATTTCTTCCTTCCTTTGGGGTCATGCTTGTTTTGATTTTCATCTTCTTGTGATCTTAGTCCTAGTTTACCCATTAACATCAAAATTTGCTCCTGTTGTAGCCTGATTCGTTTTACTTCAATGTACTACCTTTTGCTGAGGATGTTCGAGAGTTTCAGTTCCCCTCTATCAGCAGTGTCCCACCATCGCGGCAGCCAAATGAACAGCAACAAGAAGCAGCTGATAACTTTGTGAGGATGTTGGATCTTGCCCCACCTGGAAGAGAGGAAGCTCTGCAGCCTGACTTTACACCAAATCCCATTTTGGAGGTACTCATTCACGAAATGGTCCATGAGAGTCTGCTAGAGACCTCTTTCACCACACTAATACTTTCCAGTTTTCTAAATGAAACTAAATTTCGGATATTGTATATTTTTCAGCGTTTCTTTCATTGTCTTGAGTTGAAATCAAAGGACCCAGATGCAGTTGTACCTCCCCTTGATGAAACGCTCAAGAAGATTGCTGAACCTGATCCAATACTACTTTCCCAAAACAAGTCCGTTATTAGTGCATTTCGTGGCTCTTTTGAATTCAAGGAGAACCCAAAGGTCTGTTGCTGAAATTGATTTTCTGCCGTTATTTATACTACATGCATCTGATTTTTAATTTTTATATTTGGTGGGCAGCGTAAGAAATCTAAGCGATTACTTAAAGATAAATCATCAGGTTCAAATGAAGGAGAGGAGTTTGCATTGCTTCCTGATCAACCTTTCAATGCCGTTGAACACACATCTGCGGTTAAGGTTGATAGTATTGGGGATCCAACTCTTGTTCAAGATTTTGAAGCAATGGTCTCTCGCAGAGATGGTCCTGAATGGGTTGAAAAAGCTTTAAGAGATATGAAAGACAAAATAATCCAGTTGGTTCAGAAATCTGACAGAAGTGATCGTGATAAGTATACTGAAGTACATGAATGTTTGATTGCCCTTCGCAAGGCTTGTGTCCTTGAGCAGGTAAGTCTACAATTTTCTCTCTAGTTTTTTTGATGAGTGATGACTATATTTTTGAGTCCAATTCTCCTGTTTCATTTAGTCAGAAAAAGTTGAAATGATTTGTGTTATAATTTAACTGATGGCATATTGGCATTAAAAAAAATGGAAAATCTGAATTGAAATCCTATTATTAATAACAGAAACTTTGTTATTTGCAGGAACCTAAAGAATTCAATGATTTTGTGCATCATCTTTGCAAATTATGCAAGGAGAAAAATCTCAGCAGTTTCCATGAATTTCTTGCATCAAAGGGACTCACCTTGATTACCAAGACTGAAGCTGTGGACAGGTAATAATAAATTATTCCCCCTTGTGTCATTTTCAAAGTTACACATTTTGATTTAACCGCCATTTAACTGTGGTTTAATAAGCAGTGAATTAACTGAAGACCAAGTTACAAGTTATCTGGTTAAATCAGAAAGTTGAACACCTTTTTCTTTCCTTGGCTGACGGAGTTTTCTTGTACTTATTAGTGTAGAGTGCGGGATTATGAGTTATGGATGCTCTAATTTTGTCATGGTTTGGGGTTTTTTTTTTTGGCTATTTAATAGAGCAATATATGCTTAATGTTCAAAAATTGTCTATATTTTTTTCCCAAATACCGGTACACTATTAAATTTGTATTTAGAGATGCATAGGATTAGATTGGCAGTGATGTGGCAAACCTTAATGCATAAATGGAATATGATGCTCTGATTGTCTTTGTTTTCACTTACTAGATCTAAGATATATATTATTAAATTAATGGTTAAATATTAATTTTTATTAATAGTTTTAAACCACCACATGTTTTGAATGTAAAATAAATGGTTGATGTTTAAAAACAAGTGGAAAAAAAGCAAGTAGAGGATCCCAGTCCTAAATGAATTAGGGTGGCGGCATTGGAGATCCGAACGTTACTTTTTTCTTATACTATACTAAAAGATGAATAAATTAATGGGCATCACTGCCAATTTTTTTGTGTGGCTAAACTCACTATTATTGTTCAATTATCTCCCACCATCTATTGCACTTTTAACAGGAAAACACCATGTTCACATTCATTATGCCAATCTAACTTTTAACCTCACCAAATAATTTCTTATAACCATTTAGTAAATGCTGTATAAATAATTAAAAAAAACTTAAGAACGTTGGAAACCATTGTGGCAATATGTAGAATTATCATCAAAAATCCATTTCTATTGCTCATAGTAAGAATGGTAATACAGTATCCTAATAAACGATGTGGACTAAATTAAACAGCAAGAAAATGGCAACATCAATTAAGTTGACACGCAAGATATAGAATAAGTGATCGTATATCACAATTTCTCTGTACATATATTTATATTATTATACAAGTGAAAACAAGCAATAACCTCGCGGACTCATTCAAGATATTGTGTCCAACGCCTTCTTGTTGAAATACTTGTGCCGCATCACAGTGCTCCCCTGTAGAACATAGAGAGATCATCATGCCTTTCTGATACTACTATGTTGAAGAGTCACACGCATGACCATGTTGGATTGTTTTTGTGCAAACTGACTGGTACAACTCGAGTTCGATGAATCTGTAGAAACAGAAGCATCATTATAATGATAAACATAGCCATAGCTACTTATGCATTTTTGTTGAGGTAAAAAGTAGAAAATAAATTCCTCTCTTTGTTAAGGAAGTCTTGCATTATGAGTCCCTACTCAAGGATATCTGCTAAACCAAGAAGGCAAACCTGTTTGAGCAAAAAAGTGCATTTTAGGTATCAGTATATGACATAGGGAATTTCAGATTCCAAGGGCATCAAATTGCATTTTGAGTCCATCCAGAGGCCCATCTTTTTCTAACAGCAGCTTCAGTTTCTGAATCAGACAAAAAAGCAGAAATTGTAAGCATGAACACTTTAACCTACTCTGTATTAGGTCTTAAACCCCCCCACCCACCCACACACACACACACAAACATATTCGACACTAGTTAGCCACCTATTTGAATATACGGAACAAAGCTTAATTAAAACTAAGGTTTCAAAGACAACAAAGCTTTGAAAGGTAGGCCAATCAGAGTTTTGTTGGCTATGTAGATTACAAAATCATTATGACACATCAGTGGTAACTGCGATGACAAGTCACCAATATCATCATTGGTGACATATAAAGCTATTATTCTCTTCTGTTTTCCTGAGATTCACAAAACATATTAGATACCCCATAGGCATATATTAATTGATCAGAAAAAGAATCATTTTGTCACAGCAAAGCGTATGCAGGTGAAAACTATACAGTGTGGTATAATGTAAAAGAAAGTGATAAAAAAATGGAGAAACAAAGATGAGTATCTCTTACTGTAATGTACTGAGGAGGTTCGATGATGCTTGAACAGCCAAGGACTACTTCCCTTCTTAATTTTGTTGTGAGCTTGTAACAAACTCGTAGCTGATAATTAACAGTATCAACACAGAATCATCAAGAAGGATCCTAAGTTAGAAAACAAACAGGGAAGTTCTAAAAAGATTACCTCAGATCGAGTTGCCCCACCGATTATAAAAACAAAAATACGTTGTCCTAAGTTCTTGAGATTCACCGCTGATGCATTCTTCAAAGCAGAGTCTCTACAAAGGACAGCAAAAGAAGCATTTAGGATTTAAAATACGTAGGGAATTCAAAGTTGTTGATTTCAAATATGCTAATGCAAATTTTAAACCAAAAACATATATGCTAATGTAAATAATATTTTGAACAGCTATAAACAATCAGATGTGAGAACTCCAGATAATAATTTGCAAAAATCATTGGATTTGTTTGCTTCTTCTAAAAAAAAAAGCTTGCGAACCAAACAGAAAAAATTGCAGGATAAGTTCTTTGAGGCTGCAGAAAGCACATTTTGTGCTTTTAAACAGAATCACAAACAATGTGCTTTTTCCAAAAGGCACTTTCTTCTTAAATCACTTTTGAATGAAACCATGTTTAACAGAAACACAAGCAAATAGACCCATAGAGCAAGATAAATGTAGACAAATCAATGAAAATATCTTCACATGTAGGGGATATGTCTTGTTAACTCTTAAGTTCGAGTCAGGATTTGTAAGATTACCTTGAGTTTCCATCATCAGAAAGACGAGGTTTTGCCCAATTGGCTGTCCGCCTTGATCTCCTTGATTGAGGTGCAGTAGACTGAGTCGCCAGAGCTCCTGAGCCGTTGCTACTTTTCTGGCTGATTTCCTTGACGTTATGACTAGGTTCATTTACATATGAATAATCTTCCTTGGAAAGTTCTCCTTTGTTAAGGTTCTCAATGATTTCCTATCAAGATGAAAAAGGAAAACCTTATTACATGACCAAAAATCTTAATGTGATAAAGGAATCCTACAACAACCCATAAAAGTAAGTCAACAAGGGTGTGGAAGTTTGACAAAATCTAGATGCAATACCAGTTGAGAGATTTCATTGATACCTCTAACATGGGATAAAATCGAAATAATTGCCATGTTTCTTCATCAGCATATCGATCCTTTCTTGCTGCAATGGTCTGAGGTTAAAATAAAACATATTTCTTAGGCCTTTCTCTGTCACCTCTTTTTTCTATTATTGATGTTTGATAATTGTGAAAGTAAAATGGATGCAAGATCTTATCTCACCTTCTTCTGTCCATCGAACTTCAGGGAGAAACTACTACTGGATTGCTTTTTGCTTTTTGCTGATCCCGCAAGCAATTGCATATTACTTATAACTTTCATGTCCTCAGAGGTTAACTTTGCCAACTTTTTGTCATTGGAAAAACAGAAATTAAGAAGTAAAAAATGCACATACTACTTGTCAAAACATTGACACCATGAGTATTATTACTAGCGTGAAACATATCAATATATTGTCACTAAAAAAGGATAATTAATAGTTAATAATATGCATCATCTCTCTGTGTTATATATTTGATAAAACCATCCAACTGTAAGCTAATTTGAAATCAAAATGAGTCTTCATGGAAGATGTCAACATTGCATAATGGGTCTTAGTATCATACAGATAAAATGAAGTATTAAGAATATGATCATACAAATTACGTGACATAATAGACAAAAATGCAAAAATGAGTAGGACAAACATTTTCATATAATTACTCTTCCTAATTTATTAACAATTACTTTGAATTCCTCTTTATTTAGTTTATCTGCACATAAGCATAGTATGTACTATGTAAATACGATTTCTGTTTAGATTTTACCGTGCATTTGTCTATCACACACTGTCCCTATACAGCTACACTCTTCATTCATCTGATTGATTAATGTAATTTTCTCCATATATTTTCCATCTATTCTCATTTTCATATCTCTCCAATTAGATTTCCCAGCATATAAAATAAGGAAACCGAAATCTAAAGCTATATACCTGCATTAATTTAGTTGCTTTGTCACCTTCAAACTTCTCAGGATACACAGATGCATATATCATTAACAAACGCAGCTTATTTTCACGGCTCATATCCTGCATTGAGTTGAGAAAAGAAAAAAAAGGCATACCCGTGTCTTCAAAAGTAATAAACCATTGAATCAACTATCTAACTATGCTCTGCATGCATCACCTGCTTTGTCCTTACAAAGTTGATAACATCCTTGGCTGCTGCATCTCCAAAAACAAGATCCTGTTCCAGTTTCCCCAGATCTCGCAGCCCTGATT
The DNA here is from genome assembly GCA_030763125.1 of Hippophae gyantsensis. Lineage (NCBI taxonomy): Eukaryota > Viridiplantae > Streptophyta > Magnoliopsida > Rosales > Elaeagnaceae > Hippophae > Hippophae gyantsensis. Next base: position 73,552,041 of record CM061028.1, on the reverse strand, counting down.
CCCTAATAATCTTGTTAAGTTTTCCAGCTATCTGAACTAAAAGTAAAAACAAACTATAAGCAGTGGCTGCTGATTTCATCCGCAAGTATTCATAATCATTATAAGGACTGTAAAAGGAAAATGAATCAGTTGTTTCAGCTGGGACTAACAATCATGCAAGAGAGAAAGCCACCTACCCTCAAAAGTCAAAACAGATTACAGATTTACAAGATTGAAACAAACCTCTACATGAAGGGAAATCTTCTCCATTTGTTCAGTATATTGTGGCAATGCTTGAACCATTTTTTGCAGGTCGCGTGTTGATAATTCATTACCATCTCTACATATAAACAATCCTGAAGATTAGACACATGTAGAAAAAATAAAAGTGGCAGCATGATTCAGGAACACTTCACACCAAAAAATAATTTATAGCCTTTGCAGATGAAGCGACATGATTATATTAAACAGGAACACTTCTAATAAGTTTTAGGATTTGATGCTTCAACTATCTTATACATGACATATACAAAGGGCTATGTGCATCACCCTATCAGATATCACAGAATCAGAGATCAATAAGAAAATTTAATGTGCTGGAACTAAAAATTTGAAAGTAGTATCATATTGATTTATTGACTCACCTCGTTGTGAGGGTATTGAGTCCTTCCGTTCCTGTGACTATAACCTTTGTGTACTTTAATTTTGTAATTTTTTTAGCGAGTTATTTAGTTATGTAATTTAAAAATATAAGTCAATTTTTTTAAAAATTATGACAAAGATAAAATGAGAATTAATTTTTTTTATTAATAAAAAAAATTAAAAAAACACGAAGTCCCTCTCCTCTCACTCACTCTCTGTCTGCTCACTCTTTTTCTACCTCAATTTTTTTATTAATAAAATAATGATAAGAGAAGGGAGAGGGAGTGGGAACGGGGGAGTGAGAGGGCGAGAGAGAAATATTAGAAAGGGTGGGAGAGAGAAAGAGACAGGGGAGGGGATGTGGTTATTTTTTTACTTTTTTATTAATAAAATATATAATTTTTATTTTATTTTTAAAAAATCATAATATTTAAATTTTTTGACTTAATTATTCATATTTTTAAATTACGATGAAACAAACTTAAAATATTACGTTACTAACGAATCACAAAATTATTTGACTAAAATGACATCACTCATCGTGAACTAAAACTTAAAAAGCCCAATAAGTTTGATGTCAAAAGTCAACCAATTATGGACAAGGGACTATGAGGCCCTGACACTGACCTCGCAATCTGCTGGAATTTTGCAGCTTTATTCTTTGATTGGAAAGTTGTAAGTTTGTCGTGCAATCTCTCACTAGCCTGGTATTCCAGTTAGTCAGATATAGAATTCACATTAATTATACCTTTATGTGAAAAAAAAAAATTCAATAGAATGAAACATGCATCTGCTATGTGTGAATGGCGAAGCTCAAGCCAGACTGGATCATGGTCCTCAAGAAGGATCTCCTTTTTCTCAGGCGAACCACCAGATTTACTGGGAACCTAACATGTGACGTATTTTATCACTATACATGGAAAATGGGAAGAAAAAAACAAAAATAAAGATACTTTGACTGAAATCCTAGAAAAGAAAAAGCAGCAATAGGGCATACCTCAAGGCTATATTTATTTCCATCCATATCTAGTAGATCATGACACATGGCATCATAAGTCCACTCATGTATGATGGGAGCAATCTATCCAAACAAGTCAATGGACTTAACAAATATTTTAAATTAAAGAAAAACCAATTTCCAAACAGGTTAAATAATGCCAACCTGATCGACAGATCTATCCAAGATGATTAATTCACATGTTTCACTCTGCGGAAAATTTGGAATAGTGGATTTGTAATTCGATACGATGTTCCACACTGCAGAAGCAAGTTTTGTTGGAACTGAATCACGTGCTGCTGCTTCTGGATTTTCATTAAGTCCCTTGGCAACACAATACCTCACTATTGGCATTTCCTGAGAAATGTCAACACATTTAGATGTTTGCCGTCAAATACAAAGGTGGAAAACACTAATTTGATTCTCAAAAACAATAATTTTTTCCCATGCAGCTAATCAGATACTATTTGGTTAAAATTTTAATAAAGTCTCTTATAGTTTGTGATACCTTAAACTCGTAATGGAACTACTAATTGCCTCGTAGTGCAATGATATATGTTCTTTGTAATCATTGGGAGGGCATGAGTTCAAACCCCATCATTATATATGTATGTACAGGTAAATATGTAAATGTGTAATTATTATTTTAAAAAAAACCCTCATAATGCAGCAGTCAAAATAATGAAAAAGTATCAACAATAATTTTAACAGCATCAAATAACATAGAATGACACTTATCCAACAATTCAATCACAGAAACAGTTAAATATAATTTAAAAAAAAAACTTAGCTAACTAAATATCTTACCTCCCAATCAACAATAATATTTGAAGTATTCATTTTCATAATAGTTATATGATGATGCCTTGTCCCATGTTATAAAACAAAAAAGATAATACTTGTGTATTCTAGGAAAATCAAATAATGTTTGTTCATTAATGAACAGTCGAGTTCCAATGCACAATGTTCTATATTTTTTTGGAAAAAAACATCATTTACATTTTGTAATATATCAAGAAACAAATGAGCATGTACTCAAAACCTAATAGAGCCTTATAAAGATAATTTGAATTCCACAAAATAATGTCCAGAGTAATGCATATAACGAGGAAAAATAAAATTTGGTATTTTATTTACATCAAACAAGTTTTAATTAGAATACTAAAAAGGAAAAAAGAAGAAGAAGAAATTCAAATATACAAAATAGATTTTTTCAAGTTATATAATTCTTCAAAAAATACACTTTAATACTCTATCTTTTGAGATATACATCTAGGGTTACCTAATTCTATAAAAGTTCTAATCAACTCTAAATAGCCTTTTTTTATGGGTAAATTTAAAATTTTAAAAAATTAAATAAAAAAATAATATTTTGTAAATGAATATTAAAAATTCGATTTTTAAAATTAAAAAAATAAAAAAACTTAGATTTGAAATGAAAAAAATCCTTTTTTTTAAATGCAAACATTTAAACAAAAATTAAAATTCTGATAAAGAAATGTAAAAGAAATTAAAATTTTTAAAAACATAAATATTCATTTTTTTCTTTCCAAATATAAATTGAATTTTTTTTTTCAATGTTTTTTAATTAATTTTGGATTGTTGATTTTGATTTTAGTTTTGGTATTATTTTTCAAAATTTCAAATTTATCATTAAAAAAACATTATTTGAACTTGATTAGAATTTTAAAGAGCTAGAAGATCCTAGATATATATCGGAAAAAATAACTAACTAAATTATATATTTTGATGAATTATAGTACCTTAGATATATTTAAAGGATTAAAGTATACATTTTAAAGAATTACAGTAACTATAAATACCTTAACTCTATAAAACTCATACAAATGAGAACTATGGAGTGGAATAACTCATACTTTTAATGAAGCAAAAACTGTTGCAAGCCGGGTTGCCATAGTACTCAAGCAGGCATTGAACCTTCTAGAGTTCCCTACATCACCATAGAGATCCTCCAGTGCCCTTTCATGATCAGTGACAAAAGCCTGTCAAGGTATTTTAGTGCAAGAATAAACTAAGTCAATATGATCTAGGCACTTAAAAGAAAGCAGAACCTATGATGCAAATCCATCTTCTTACTCCAGGCAAGCGAAATGGGTTTGCATACTTTGACAGTGGACGTATGAATTAAACTTAAGTGTACACAATTTATTAGTAAGAGTTACACTGAAAATAAATATGAGCAAAGATGTGAGAATAGAAGACATCAACATCAAGTACCTGCCTATCTATTGGAAAATACTCCAAATTCACCTGCATGTTACCAATATAAAAGTTTTAATCCATAAGAACTAGAAACTGGAGAACGCATAACCTTGTGTAACAAGATTCAATAGAAATACAAATGCAAGTCCTGACCTCTCTAAGCGCCCCTATGCGCGGTAACACACTTGTGTCACACTTGATGTGATTTAGCAAGTCCTTTGGAACAGGTGAACAGAAAAATAAAAATGCTCTGGTAACAAGACACAGAAACAAATCATAATCATAATAACATTGTCTGAACATTTAAGTGGATAAAGAGTGAAGAATTAGAACTCGAGTTAACCAAAATCCTTCTCATACTTCTTGTATAGAGGCTCCCTTCCAGACATGTCAGACAAGAACATGACAACACTGCATGCTAGCAAAAGGTAGAGGTCAATGTTCTATCCTTCATAATTGATTTAGTATTGAGTAAGAAAAGATAAAAAATATGAATGAACCTGTAAAATTTGGACTCATTCAGTTGAGACAAACAAAAGGAGTAAAACAGCAAAAAATGGAAAGAAGACGTCGAATTTGATCTACTTGTAAGAAACTATCAAGAATTAACATTGCGCATCTCAGCACAAGTTCCAAGATCCTCCCAAGTCTAGAATGCAGTCAAATATGTATATATTGCATGCTAGCTTAATAGTTATTTAAAGGAAACGTGTTTGCTAGATTGCAAACAACGAATAATGAATTGTTTTAGTCTTATCATGTAGGCTACGAATAATGAGAAGATTATGCCACAATTTTAAAACTGGAGGCATGTTTAACATTGACACAAAAAAATGTCAATACAAAAAGCTCTTTTTCATATTTTAATAATTGGCAAACATATTAGAGATTATGCAAGAATACATTACTTCTCTTTTGATGGCTGTACGAAATAAATAGCATCCATGGATGGCAAAGGTTCCCTCCTCCGAAAGAGGTCTTCCACCACTGCAGTAACAGAGAATCTTCAGTCAGTTCAAAATTTCAAACAAGACGTAAAATAAAAACTCATACGGATGGTATGCACAATACACGTATCTAAATGGGGTTTTAAGGTAAAACATTAATATTCAAATTGTAAGGAGCTTACCACACAGTAAAAACGTGTAAAAAACAGTCATTTGAAGTGTCACAAAAAAAATTTAATAAGGGATATTAGTGTAATTTCAGCTCCCCATATGCCCTTCTCTTATTAAAAGAGGCGTAATAAAGAAATGAATCAACACCATGTGTCTGGTTCGTCTAGTTCTGCAGCTAACATTTGAAGATTGATCTTGAAGCTATTAGGAAATTCGTATCAAATGATATAATCACAAATTTCTCCTCTCAAGATCATTCTTAACAGAATATCAAAGAACAGAGAAATAGAAAATACACAATACAAGAATTATAGTGGAAACTTCAAATTAGAAAAAAACCACTTTCGTTGTCAAAAAACAACTAGAAAAAAATTCACTATGTAGAAAATTATTATAATCATATTCTCAGTAATTTTCTCACACACCCAAAAGACGAAAACAATTACAAGTCCAAGAGAATTTTCCCACAAAATTCTCTCACTTAAAAACTTATCATACAAGTTTTTCTCTATTTTTGGAATGATTAACAATGAAGAAATGAAGCTATATTTATAGCCTTCAAGTTCCCATTTTATATGACAAATATTTCTTCATTCACCAAAATTAGACTACCTAATTTTCTCATTCTTCGTTCAAACAAGGTTAGTCAACTCTATTTTTGACAATATGAGAAGTCACCTTTCATGAATTTTCTTCTAAATTAGGCACATCCTATTTTGACTAACAAACCCAATATTATTTTTAATCAATCACAAAAGGAGCCACCAACCCCATTAATCCTATCTCTTTTGGATACTATTCGTGAAGGGTCTCTTCTTTAAATGTAAAGAGAAGTTCATCTGGTTCCTCAATTCGATAAATACAAATTAGATTTAGTAAGATTTATCTCTCATTTATTTTGGCTTGCTTGTTGATTGTATTGTTTGAGATAGAGATTTTGTGGGTGTATGAGGTATGACATTTTGATTGGTTTGTTTAGATATTATTTGTACTCTCCATTTGGATTTTAATAGTGTTTTTTTCTAGGTATATCTTCGTTAGTGGAGTATATTTTTTACATTAAAAAATTGAACTACTTAAATCATAATTTACCATTTATTTTTCTCATTACTTATTATTTTACCTTTACCTAAAATTCTTAATTTGTGCAACCAAATTAGATCCGAACTTCGTTTCTGTTAGTACTAATTTATAAAAAATCAGTATAAGAGCTTTAGGTTATTTTGTTATTTATTGGGATTGATCAATTGCTCTTTTGGATTTATTTTGAGCTTCTGGTTATCTTATTGGTTTCATATTTTTTGGGTTGTGCTTTTGTTTAATTAATATTGGGCTTTCTGTCAAGATGGTAAAATACGAAATTGAGAAATTTAATGGTAGAAATGATTTTTAGTCTTTGATAAATGACAATGTAGGTCATATTAGTTAAAGAATGGTTCATTAAGACAGAGACTTGAAGGTAAGGATAAATTGTTAGGAAAATAGACTGATAAAGAAAAAGATGCATTGATAGAAAATACTTTAATCCTTATCTAATGAGGTACTACGTGAGATTGGTGATGAGAAATCTCCTGCTAAGTTATGGCTTAAATTGGAGAGTGTGTATACCACAAAGTCTTTGGCAAGTCGGTTATATTTAAAACAACACTTGTATACTTTCAGAACGTCAAAAGGTATTCTTTTGCACGATCACCTTGATGAATTTATTAAAATAATTCATGATCTAAAAAATATTGGTGTCAAAATTGTTGATGAAGATCAGGCCTAAGTTCTCTTATGTTCTTTATCTCATTCGTTTAAATATTTTGTTGATACCATGTTATATGAGTGATATACTATTTCTTTGAAGGATGTCCAAGTAGCTTCAAATTTCAAAGAGTTGAAGAAAAATGTATCTTTATTTGTGAGAAGTATAACTCAAGAAAATAATTCAAGCAACAATAGAGGCAAATCTAGATCCAAATCTAGATAAAGAAAAGATAAATGCAATTATTACCGTCGGGAAGGGCACTGAAAATTTAATTATTCGAAACTCAAAAGTAAAGGGAAATCTTCCATAACATTATTTGATACCAATGATATTGCTAGTGTTGCAGGTAGTTCTGGTTCTGATGGTGAGAATGTTCTATCAGTATCTGTTAATTCTCCTAAAGATGTTTGGATTTTTGCTTCATGTTGCAATTACTATATGTTTCCCAATAGGGACTAGTTTGCTTATTATCAATGTATTGATGGAGGTGTTGTTTTGATGTGAAATAATGTGTCCTGCGAAGTTGTTGGTATTGATACTATCTGGATTAAGATGTATGATGGTATTGTTGGGATTTTGAAAGATGTTCGTCATGTTCCATATTTAAAAAAGAACCTATATCTTTGGATACTCTTGATTCATAAGGCTATATGTATATAGCTGAATATGAAGTTTCAAGAGTTAGTAAATATGCTTTGGTTATTATTAAAGGGAAATTGTCTCGTAACCTCTATATGCTTCAAGGTAGCACTATCATAGGCAGTGCTTCAAGATTTAGAGCATATGAGTGAGGTAAGGATGTCTATTTTGAGCAAGTAGAGTTTTCTTGGTGGTCAGAAAACTGGAAAGCTTGATTTCTATGAGCATTATGTCTGGAAAGTATCGTAGGGTCAAGTTCAGTACAACCATTCATAAAATGAAAAGTACTATTGATTATATACATTTAGATCTTTGGGATCCTTCTCGTGTTATGTCTAAGGGTGGTGCCCGATATATATTGACTTTTATTTTATGACTTTTCTCGTCATATCTGACTACATTTTCTAAAAAACAAGAATGATATGATTACAAAATTTGTATAGTTTAAGGCTTGTATAGAAAATCAAACAGACAAGAAAATCAAGTACTTGAGGACTAACAATGACTTGGAATTTTGTGTGGGTCAGTTTAATGAATTTTGCAAAAAAAAATGGCATAGTGAGACACCATATTATGTGTAACACCATAGCAAAATGGGAGTGTAGAACGTATGAATAAGACTCTCTTGGAAAGAGCTTGGTGTATGCTCTTCTAGGTTGGTTTGTATAAATCATTTTGGGCTGAAGGTTGTAATCATGCTTGTTATTTAGTGAATCGATTTTCATCAACTGCAATTGAGTTGAAGACTCCGTTTGAGGTATTCTTTAGTACTTCTACTAATTATTCTGATTTTAAAGTTTTTGGTTGTTTTCTTATTCTTTTGTTAATGATGATAAGCTTGAGCCTAGGGCATTGAAATGTATATTTTTGGGGTATCCTTCTGGGATGAAGGGTTATAGATTGTGGTGTATTCGACCCAAGTCACCTAAATTTTTGATTAACAGAGATGTTAAATTTGATGAGTTTTTCATGTTAGAAAAGAAAATAGAGTCTGTTGTTGCAGATAAAGACCCTAATGTTAGTGAGCAGGTGAAGCTTGAGAGTGGAACACCTAATCAAGTGCGAGAGGGCACTTTAGTTCAACCATATGTAGATGCGGTAGATGATTCTATTCATAATATGGTAGAAGAATAATATGAGTAACCATATATTATCGCTAAGGGTAAAGGAACAAGAGAGATTCGACACCCTTAGAGGTATACAAATGTAGACTTAGTTTCTTTTACATTATCTATGACAAAGTCTATTGAAGTGCATGAACCTTCTAGTTATCATGAAGTTGTCACTTGTGATGAGTATGCTCAATGGTTGGTTGCTACGAATGAAGATATTGAGTCACTTCACAAGAATCATACTTGGGAACTAGTAAAGTCGCCTAAGGGCTAGAAGATTGTTAGAAACAAATGGGTCTTCAATAAAAAGGAAGATATACCTCAGGTTGAAGCAATTAGGTTCAAGGCATGTGTTGTTGCAAAAAGCTACTATTAGAAGAAGGGTATTGATGTCAATGAAGTATTTTCACCCATTGTGAAACATAGTTCTATTTGTGTGTTGCTTGCTATGGTTGTACTATTTGACTTGGAATTATAACAGCTTAATGTCAATATAGCATTTTTATATAGTGCTTGAAGAACAAATATATATGAATCAAACAGAGAGATTTGTTGTTTCAGATAAGAAAAACCATGTTTGTTTATTGAAAAATTCTTTATATAGGTTGAAGCAATCTCCTATGTAGTGGTATAAGTGGTTTGATTCTTTTATAATTAATCATGATTACTCTAGGAGTGAATATGATAGTTGTGTTTATCATAAAAGATTTCATGATGGCTCATTTGTTTATTTGTTATTATATGTTGACGACATGCTTATTGTTTCTAAGAATAAGTTTGAGATTCAAAAATTAAAGTTTCAACTTAGTGGTGAGTTTGAGATGAAAGATTTGGGTATAGCGAATAAAATTTTACGCATGAAAATTTACAGGGATAAAAAAGAGAGCAAACTTTATTTGACTCAGAAAACTTATATTGAAAAATTTTTTAAACGCTTTGTTATGAAAGAGTCTAAATATGTGAGTACGCCATTAACTGCACATTTTAGGCTTTCTTTGGATTTGTCACCATAATCAAAAGAAGAAGAACAATATATGTCTCAGGTTCCATATGCTAGTGTCATTAGGAGTTTGATGTACGCTATGATTTGTATTCATCCAAACATTTCACATGCAGTTAGTGTTGTTAGCAGATACATCGATAATCTCAATAAGGGTCATTGGCAAGCAATACAATAGATACTTCGGTATTTGAAAGGTATTTCTAATTTTAGTTTGGTATAAGATGAAATTTTTAATACTGCTTGTAATATTATTGGCTATGTGGAATCTGATCATACTGATGATTTGGATAAAAAAATATCTCTGATAGGTTATGTTTTTACTCTTTCTCATTGCACTATTAGTTGGAAGATTATTTTACAAACTATAATTACTTTACCTACTATAGCAGTAGAGTATATGGTAACAACAAAAACAGTAAAAAAAAACATTTGATTTAGAGATTTGGCTTGTGATTTGGCTTTACAACATGATATTTTTATTATATTTTGTGATAATAAGAGTACGATATATTTGATAAAGAATATTATATATCATGAGAAAACCAAATACATTTATAATAGATATTACTTCGTTCGTGACATTATATCTTAAAGTATTATTGTTATCAACATGATAATCACACTATAAAGAATCCATCTAATATGTTTATCAAAACATTTTTATTTAATAAGTTTAAACATTATTTGGACTTAATTGTTGTTAATAATAAATTATCTCATTTGATATTTTGAAGGTTTAACGTATTTGATGAGCTTGATTTTGTTTTGTGTGAAGGTAGGGATTTATTATTTGAAGTGTTACAAAACAAATTTATTAAGAGACATTAGTGAAATTTCAGCTTCCCATAATGCCCTTCTCTTATTAAAAGAGGCACGAAGTCCTAGATCTATATATATCCTTCAGCCGACTTTGGTGTGATAGATATAAGAATCAATATCATCAGCTACAGTAAAGAAATGAATCAACGCCATGTGTCCGGTTCGTCTAGTTCAGCATCGAACATTTGAAGATTGATCTTCAAGCCACCAACCCTTTAAATGTGAGGAGAAGTTCAACCGGTTACTCGGTAAATACAAAATTATATTTAGTATACTTTTTCACATTAAAAAATTAAATTATTATATATTATTTATTTTTTTCGTTACTTAATATTTCATCTTATTTAAAATTATTAATTTATACAATTAAATTAGATTCAAAATTTACTTTTATTGTGATAATTTATAAAAAAAAAAGTACATAAAAATTGAAAATGGAAAATGATCAAAGAAGCAACTAAAAAATAAATAGTCCTTACGTGAAATTCCTTGATCTGTAATATCCGCCATCTTACAGGAAGCAGACATGACTTTCACTGTAACTTTATCCATGATGAGTACCTGGAAAAATCAGATAGGAATGACTTAGACAACCTGCACACTACCCTTAATCCAAAACAAGTTGGATAAATTTGTAATAATATATCTCAATGGAAAATTCATATAAGTTTTAGGAGTTAGGCTTCTCCGCTTCTACGTATGTAGAATAAAATTAGAGGAAGGAGAGTAAAAACATTCAACATACCTTCCAAGCTTTCGAGTCACTCGTTTTTGTTGATCCCAGCATTTCGTGCAATAAACCTGCAAATACCATTCGAATAAAATATGAGTACTACAAGAAGTGCATTACATTTCTAGCTCATTGGGAGAGGATGCTATTATAAAATCAATTTGAATGAAATTCAACATCCAAACTTGTTTTCTATAAATTTTCTGAAAGAGTACTTCTTCAATTCCATTAATATTCCTTAACCCTCATTACAAATCTTCGATGCATTTGAAATAACAAAGGAAATAAGGCGCTCTCTCTCTCTCTCTCTCTCAGGTGAAAAACAATTAACTCTGGGCTACATTTTCTCTATAAACAAACAGAAAAATTCCATAATCCAAATAATTGTTCCAGAGAGAAAAGGAGCTTACGGTCACGACTAAATTGGCGAAAAAACTTGTGTCCTCCATGAGAAGATAAATCGGAGTCTGACAATGACATTTCTCGCTCCACCAGATCGATTGCTTGTGTTTCAAAATTAAGAAATGAATTGATAAGAGTGAAGAATACGAAAAGGAAGATTCAGAAACATGGAATGGAAGGATAGAGAGATAGAGAGTAAGAGAATTTTGTGTTGGGACTTTGGAGTCTGAGAAACGAAAAAGGAGGGTAATCATGAGAAGGTCGTTATAATTAGCGTGAAAACGTGTAAAACTCCGCTTATGTTTCTACGGACAAGCAATGGACCGCCTATTTCCATCAAAGCGGCATCGTTTTGTTTTTATTTTTCTCAAACGTTAAAAAAAGTAACAAAGTGTTGTTGCAGAGAATTTAAAAAAATAATTGCATAATAATAAGAAAGAAATTTTAGTTATACTGAAGCCTCAAAGAACGTAAAGTTTTAGATTCGATCTCTAATATTATTTAAAAAATAATAAATAAGAAAATTACAGTTTAGAGCCAAACATACACGTTTTCTTTTGCTTCTTTTGACAAGTCAACGAGAGACATAAATTTATAGATATGTATTTAAATAATGATATTTTTATTATTATTATAATAAAAATATATAAAATATTTATTTAATTTTTAATATTAATTATAAATTATAATTAATAAATATTATTGTTGTTTGGAGAATGATTTCTGAAGGATACTAGTGAGAGATTAATAGTTCATTATGTTGATATATATAAGCACACAATAGGTATATGTTAGTGTTACATTAATATGTATTATGTTTAAGGTGTCAAAGTGATCGTTACATAAATTATGTGTGTAATAAATACGTAGGTATACGTATCATAGTAAGTAATATAATAATAAGAATATATCGTTCTCATGAAAATTATTTAATTAGAAACTAATTTTAAAAAATAAAAATGATAAAAATTGATTTTTTATGTTTTTATATATTAAGGAAGCAAAATTAAAAGAACTAAAAGTAAATAACAATGATTAATTAAATCACATTTGACAACTAAGAAGATATATGAGAAAATATCTAAGAATAATTAATTATCGATTAATTACATGATCAATTTAATATAATCTAACATGTATTAATCTTTTAAGTAAACTACACACTATGTACTAATTAATTTAATCACACTCTCATGCCAATTAAATTGCATAATACTCATTAAGTGCATCAATTATGGATCATATACATAAAAATTATACATTTTATGCCTAAAAACTATATATGTTATTTAATCAAGACAACAATTAAATAATTTTCTCAAATCTATTTAATTATCTTTATAGATAAATTGTTGGACAAACAATTAATAACATAAAAATCAGATTAAATAATATAATTAAATTAAAATTTTAATTGGGGTAAAATATTAGGTAATCACATGGTAAAAATTGGATTTATAAGATCCTTAGATTAATAAATTAACTACATATAAATTTTTTCATAAAACTCATATTTTTCATAAAGAAAAACATAAAAATTGATAAAGAAAAAGAATAGAAGAAGAAATATAATCAATATTTTGATTTGTAGTGTTAATCTCTTCTTGCATCTCCATCAAAATTGTATCTCTTTTAGAATTTTTCTCTATTTTTAGATCCAAAAAATGACCAAAATTATGCTAAGGACAACTCATTAGGGTTTATGGGGGTGATTAGGGGTTTAAATATAACTCATGTGCAATCTAGACTGTTATATTAGCTTTAGATCAAGGACTGAGATCAAAACAAACAAAATGAACAACGTCAGCCAATCCCAACGTGACATGTGGCACATAAAATTCACTAGGCGAATCAAAGCACGATGCGTGGCAGGAGAGACTAGTTCGAGTCAACGCATGTTGAGTCAACACCACGTGACACAACGTGATTAACGATAACAGATGACATGGCGTAAGGGTGGAACGGTTGGACGAGTAGAGTGATGAAACATGACATGAATGTTTGACCATGCTCCAAATTCGGATTGAACATCGTGTTGACATATGGCACATGGTTCATCCTCATCACATGCAGTGATCTACAATTTGTTATCCTACTTACGTGGCATCTATGTGGCTTGCCCAGTCAGCTTCTCTACTTGAGTGGTAACTTTTGATTGGCCCTATGTTAAAAATTCATAAATATTTCAAAAAAATAAAAAAATTATATTTTCACTCATTTTCACTAAGCCGATTTAAACATGATATCTTACAACTACAATCATGTTACCAAAATCATATCGTTGTCCCAATAATCAGGTGCTAGGGTTATGTATCCCTTGCACGGAAATGGGGTAGAAATGTGGAAAGCCATAAGTTCGCTTCACCCCGATGTCCATGTGGCCATGTCGTTAGGTGAAGGAAATGCTCCGAAAGAGCTCGAATGATCTAGTGCTCATTAGTGCCAAGTTTCCATACACATAAGATGCTCGATACATGCTCTATAAAAGCAAGGTGATCCAAGTCGTTAGTGTTATGCACCCCTATACACGTAACATACCTAACATTAACTCCCTTATTCTCTAGGCTTTTGGGAAGTTTATGAAATATTTTAGAACATTAATTTGACTTTAACTCATACATAATGTTCATCTTCCTTGCTCAAATGACTTCCTTTATAAATAGTAATAAGATTTTTAAAATTTTTACCAACTAATGCTTCTTACTTATCCAAATTCTCTCTAGAGAATCTCAGCTCGGTATAACCTCTCGTATCATAACTCTGCACAACCATCCCACTAAATTCATACATAGTTTGGAATTCGATCCTTTTGGATAGCGACTTCCATAGTTAAATAAATCCGTTCACTACTCTCAGGCCACTCATCAGTAAATATGCAGCCTCATTCATCAATTTGGTAACTTCTTTACCCTTTTCTTCTCTTTTATAATGACTTTTGATAAAGGAAAAGGTATAGCCCACTCGACTTCTTCCAAAGATGTCCCTCCAAGCCACACAAAAAGTGTTCCCTTAAGGATAGAAACACCTCGAGACTCGATCCTCTTACAACCAAGCTCAAAACAACCAGATCATCCTATTGAAGTCTACATAGGTCATGACAAAGGACCTACCAAAAAAGGTGGTGCTTCGATTAAAGATAGCATCCTAGCCCTCACTGCTTCATCTGGTTATGCCTAGTCTCTTCATCGTCTTTGCAAGGACCTATTCCCATCATCCGAATCCTAGAATCCATTGTGGCGAAGGTACCTCGCCTTAAAAAGAGGTGTGATAACAAAGGTAAGCCTACCCATCAAGCGATTTGACTATCGAAGACCTAGTGAAGATAAGGCATAAGTATGACATTCCACCTTATGTAGGGATGATTCCAGTATCCTTCCACTTATATAACATTGATGATCACCCAACGGGGTGATGGGTGGTCCATTTGGAACCCTTTAAAATAGGATTTTGGTGCTCATTTCTCAGAATGGTGACTCGTGTCCTCAACACATTTGACATCAATCTCGCCCAAGTTAACCTCAACGGATGGTGAACTATCCTATGCCTTTCAACCGTCTCTGGTGAACATGGAATAGGCCTAACAAACGACAAAATCTGGTGTATGCATTGTCTGAAGATGAACGGCCTGGACAAAGGTAGGGCATATATATCATGTATTGTTGGATACGAGTTACACCTAAAACTCCCCGATAGTACTTCAGGGTGTAAGGATAAATATTTTTATATTACCAGAGGTGTTAGTAGTGATGAGGTTGACTTTTTAATATGTAACACTTGTAACTATCACTTCAACATGACCTAACCTCTTGCAAGTGAGCTAATCAGTAGGTTGGGTCCAAACGGTAAGGAGAAAATAAGGAGGATCGAACTCTAAAATACTAAAAATGAGAGCTATAGGGAAATCTTAACTGTAGTTCGTTTGAAAAAGGGTTTTCATCTATTTCCATCCTTGGGGTTATTCTTATTGCCCAAAGAACGACAGGTAGCTCATCGACCCATTTTCCTTTCGAGCATTCCAAGCGTTTTTATAATATGTTGATAAGTGCTTTGTTTGATAACTCTAACTAACTGTTGGCTTATAACCTATAAGAAGTGGAATGTGATAACTTAACCCCATTTCTTCACAAAAAGAAACCAACCGTTGACTTGTGAATTAACGACCATTATTTGTGACCATCTCCCAAGGTAAACCATACCTATATATTATATTCTACCAAATAAACGTACATGCGCCATTTTCCTGGATTCTCGTCAACAACTCATCCTTTATCCATTTGGAAAATACTCAATCATAGAAATTTTTGTTGTCTTTGAGCAAGAGGTAATAAGCCAACAATACATAACCCCTACTTTTGAAATGACCATGGGCTAATGATGGAATACTAGCGTGTCTTTGGCATCTGTCACATTTTTAACGTATTTGATGTAGTCTTTTCAAAGAGTAGGCTAATAGTAGCCTGATAGGGCAGAACCGACATCGCCGATCCTACCGTTACTTTGGTTTTATCTATTTATAAAACTCTCGCAAGTGCACGAATCATTTCGTAGAAAATGATAAGTATACTCCCAAGGTCGATCTAAGGAAGGAATGTATGTGATTTTTAATTTATTATTCAAACTTTTAAAAACGAAATTAAATCCTAAACATCCTGTCACGATATTTTGGGTTTTGTGTTTTTAATCTAATTACATAAAAATAAACATAGATTCAATAAACATTTATGCAAATTTTATCTATTAAAACAGTGGAGTATTTATGGATATAATAATTAAGTTAATTATGCTTGCTCATATTATTTAGGTTATTAAAGATATGAATTGATATTTATTGATTCTCTCTTTTTTATATGAATACCACCTTTGGTGGGGTTAGATATTCTTTGTTAACTAAACAAATCAATTAACACCTATGGGTGGGATTGATAACTAATTTGGTTAATTAAATTAATTTCTTTTTCTAAGAGATTGAAAATGAACCATTTAAATGCCACCTTTGGTGGGGTTAGACAGTTTAAACTTTATTCAAGGTGTCCAAATTAAACCTAAGAATTTAGTTATCCGAGTACTAACTTTCAAGTTTTAAAACCACTACTGAAAACATGTTGTCAATACATTTTCAGATAATAATTCTTATAAAAACTTTTGAAATAGAGCTTCACTCTAACTACCGGGCGATTGTACCAACAAATAAAAGAGCACTACTCTAAATTAGATCGGATAACTAAACCTTAAAATCTAATTTTTAGATTTAAGTTTGTAATGAAAAATAATATATTTCTCTCTAACATTCTTAATATAAAATCTTGAATAAAAATAAAATCAATTCATTTTAGAGATTTTTACCTATTTAATATTTCGCAAGCATAACAACGTTATTATTATATCATGTTTACAAATAGCCAGCACAGTTAAATTTAATCACAGACAAATTAAATATAACATGTAAGAATAAAGCATAAAAAATAACTGTAAAGAAAATAAAATCCTTACAGAACTTCGATGCTATTCCCGTTGCTGGAAAACCTCCAAGCGAAATTTGCACTCCCATTTATTGAATCAAAAAACTAATAAATTACAAAAACATAACTAGTTCTTCCCAAAAAGGGAAGAATTCTAAAACTAAGAGAAATTAACTAAGGAAAGCTAAAAACTAAGAAAAACTAAAAAAACTAAAAAATCTAAGAAAAGAGAGAAAGAAAGAGAGAAGAGAATGTGTTTTGAGGTGTGATTAGAAGGGATGTATTTATAGGTGAAGATGGAGAGAAAAAGTGGGGGAAAAAATGTTAAAAAATGATGAAAACGTGGAGTGCAATTGTTGAGGTCATTGATGACGTCAGCGGCGCGCGCGGAGGGCAACTGGGGCGCGCACAGGCACACGCGGGAGCAGGTGAGATGCGCGCGGAACTGGGGTAGGCCGGCCCGATCTGCGCGGACTTAGGCGTCTTCTTGCGCGCTGCGTCTTGTGGTCTAGGCGGCGCGATTTTCTCCTTTTTGACATTTTTGACCCTTTGACCCATTTTGTCCAATTTTTCCATATTTGTTGACCTTTCTCCATTTATTTATTAATATATTTGTGATGTATTGCTTCCAGTATTCCTCTTTGAGTCTTTAAGTTGCATTTTTAAGTGAAAATACCTGAAAAACAATAAAAACACCCGTGATTTCGAAAAAGACAAATTTATATAAATATATGATAAAACATATAAATATATATATTTTTAATCAATTAATGTGCATAAAATCATGGTAATTTTAGTGCTTTTTGAGCACTCATCATAGCCCTACCTGATGATCATATAAGAAATTGTTCTACCTCCTAAATGAGCTCTACATCGTCCTTCATGTGATTCGCTCAAAACTTTCACTTCTTGACTAGGTAAGCACTTCAACCATATCTGTCATAGTTTTTTTCAATAGATTACCCCTTGGACAATGGTATAATTCCTTGATTTCATTTTAACTTTGCGCACCTCATCCTTGTTAGTAGGCAGAATGTCATGAATGAGATACTCTATGTATGGAATAGGTATTGAAAAGTTGGTGCTCGCCTGGTTTTTATCCTTATCACCTTCCCATGTTACAGTAGGCCCTGACAAGCACGACACAAAGATAACCCTTTTCAAATCTAAGCTTACTATCAACGCCAAAGTAGCCAAGGAGTTTGAATGCGTGTTCTCCCTTCTTGGTATTTGCTTGATCTCAAATTCCTTGAAAATTGCTCTTTCTTTTTTCACCTCTTACACATAGAGCTTCATCATTTCTTCTTTGGCCTCAAACTTATCATTGACTTGATTCACTACAAGTTGTGAGTCATTGTGGACTAATACCCTTTTAGCTCCTAAGGACTTCAATTGGTGTAAAGCTAAGAGCAACGCTTCATACTTTGTAACATTGTTGATTGCCTAGAAAGTGATGCAGAGATAATACTCTATTAAGCCTCCAATGGGAGTGAATATAATAATTTTGACCGTCGATCCCCTTGAATTATTCGCTCCATCTATATATGCCTTCCATAGATTTGGAGTAGGTATTGCCATCATTAAAACTGGCACCAGAGCTTCTAGCTGAACTGTGGGCTCTTGAGTGTACTTAGTGATCAAATTGGAAAGAACATGTCTCTTGATTATCGATAGGATTTTATAATGTATCTCGAATTCACTTAATTCAATAGCTATTTGAAATACGTAACCAAATTGGTCTTCATGGGATACGACGTGCAGATGACTATCTTATGTGCTCCAAATAATGTCTGAGTTTTCGTGTAACCATTCTTATTGTAAATGCTACCTTATCTAGCGAAAGATATTGCTGTTGTGCTCTTGTGAGGGAATGGCTCACAAAGTTTACGAGATGTTGTCTCCCCTCTCTGTCGACCACCAATACAACACTAGTATCTTTATTCGTGAAGGCCATATATATATGTAACATCTCGTCGACAGTAGGATTGTCTAAAAGATGCGCCTTTTCCAAGTATTCTTTAATAGACTGGAAAGCTTGTTCATATTTTGTATTCCACACATATTTCTTGTTTTTCTTTATCAACTGAAAAAATGGTAGACACTTCTTTGTACACTTGGAAATGAAATGGCTTAGTGTAGATATATGTTCATTTAGTTGTTGGACCTCTTTAATACAACTTGGAGACCTCATGTTTATCATAGTCGAAATTTTATCAGGATTAGCTTCTATCCCACTTGAAGACACTAAATAGCCTAAAAAATTCCCTAAGCTTACTTCAAAGATGCACTTTTTAGGGTAGAGTAACATTTGATAACCTTTTATTATGGAAAAGTTTTCCAAATCTGAGAGTTAGTTTTTCGCCCATTTTGTTTTAATCATCATGTTATCTATATAGACTTTAATATTTTGACCTATCTAATCCTTAAACATATTGTTGACCATTCTTTGATAGGTAGCCCCCACATTCTTTAAACCAAAATACATCCTCATATAACAGTATATCCTTTCTTTTATGATAAACACTACTACAAAATTGACCTTTAAAATCAATTCGGTGAACCGACTTTAAATTTTTAATTTTTTTTACAAAATTTACTCATTTTCTATTATACTCAAATAAAAACCTATATTCGATCACTACATAATAGTAGGAAAAAATCCAAAATCTGTTTAAAAAATAATTTAAATAATACAAATAATTGAAAAATTAAATATTAATTAATAGTAGAAAAATTATCATGGTGTTATCTTATATTATTCAAGATCATTATATTCTTATCCTGATGTTATAATACAAAACCTACATATATAATACAAAAATTTATACACATAAATAATAACACATAATATACAAAACAAATATGAATAATAAGTGCATAGGATTAATAAAAATACTTATAAGAGTAAATGAAGTGACAAAATGAAGGAAATGAAGAAAAAATGGTATTTTGTTAGTAAGAAATGAGTATATGTTTTTTTAGTATTTTGCTCAAAAAAATAGGGAATCTAAAAGGTAAGTTAGAGAGGAAGAAAACTCACTAAGCAACGTTGAAATTGGTGGTCATAGGCGACCGAAAAATGAGAAAGAGTGGAGGAGAAGTGTATGAGGTTTTGGGTTTTTAAGATATATAACATTTGGAATAGTTTCTGTTTGGGGAAGAAAGAACAGAAAATAATTTATCCACGTGTGTAGCGTTGGTTCTACGTGTCAACCGACGCTATCCACGTAGTTCGTAGCTACGTGTAGCGTCGGTTTTTCACCGAACTAACTTTAAATTCATTATAAGTCGATTTTTTCCAAAAACTGACTGTACATATCGACTTAAATACCACATTTTGTAGTAGTGAAAAGTTATTTTTTCTTCATATATAGAGTGCAATCGGATCTGATGGTATCCTGGGTACGCATCCATAAAGCTTATTATTTCATAGATAGCCAAGGTGTCGACTAGCTAGTAAATGTTTGGTAATGAGAAGTAATCTTTTGACATAGTGGTATTAAGGTCTGTAAAATCGACACACATTCTATGATCTCCTCTAGCCTTATTTTCCAATACAACGTTCGACAACCATGTTGGATAGTCAACTTCATGAACCCAACCTATGTTATGTAAGGAGTTAACCGTTTTCTTTATGATAACACTTTTATCTCGAGCAAATCTCCTCTTTTGTTGTTGAATTGGTTTCTTGATATGGTCAACATTTAACTCATGAGAAATTATTTCTGGATTGATGCCTGGTATGTCTTACGATTTCCTCGCAAAAAATTCTACATTTCCCTTCAAGAACTCAATGAGAGCAACTCTTAACTCGTGGGCAAGTTTTGCACTAATTTTTACATATTTGTCTTCTCCTGGTTCCCCTACATATGTGATGTGTACTTAAAAAACAATAAAATTACCATGATTTAATTTATTTTAATTGATTAAATAGATTTATATTTTTATAATTTTATTATATTTTTATATAAATTTATTTTTTTCGGAATCATAGGTATTTTTATTATTTCTTAAGTATTTTCGTTAAAAAATAATTTAAACACTCAAATAAAAAATTGGAGACAATACATCACAAATATGTTGAGAAATAAATGAGGAAAAGTAAACAAAATGGAAAGTGGAAATGAAAAAAATCGTGCGTAACCAGCACACGCCCGCACGAATGTTAGGTTAAGTTCAACGCATGCCCGCAACCATCTGCCGCAAATATTGCACACGTCAGAGCCCGTCTCGCCCCACATGCATGCTAGCCTATCCAAACGCTTCCAAAACCAATTTTTGAGATTTGTTTTTTTTTCATTTTTTAGCCTTTTTCTCATCTATAAAAAAATCATCTCCCCCAATCTAAAATCACACAATTTCTCAGTTCTTTTCTCTCCAGAAAACTTTCTTAGTTTTTTAGTTTTGTTTTAGTTTTAAATTTCTTTTCTTTTTGAGAAAAACTAGTTATGCTCTTTTAGATTTTTAGTTCTTTTGATTCAATAAATGAGAATACAAATCCGTTTAGAGGTTTTTCAGAAACATATTTAGCATCAAAGTTTTGTAAGAATTCTTTTGAGATATAATTTTAAAATAAATTCTTTACAGTTATTTTTATGTATTATTATTATATATTATATTTATTTGTCTATGATTAAATTTAACATAACTTATTATTTGTAAATATGATATAATAATAAAGTTATTATGCTTGCGAAATACGTAAAACATTTATATAAAATAAATTGATTTTGTTTTTATTCAATATTTTATATTAAAGATGTTTGAGAGAAATATATTATTTTTCATTACAAACTTAAATCTGAAAATTAGATTTTAAAGTTTAATAATCCGGTTTGATTTAGAGTAGTGTCTTTTTATTTGTTGGTACAATTGTTTGTTAGTTAGAGTGAAGCTATATTTAATTTTTTTTTTTAAATTATTATTCGAAAATACATTGATAATATATTTTTAGTAATGATTTTAAAACTTTAAAGTTAGTACTCATATAATTAAATTCTTAGGTTTAATTTGGTCACCTTGAATAAAGTTTAAAATGTTTAACCCCACCAAATGTGTCATTTAAATGATTAATTTTTAATCTCTTATAAAAAAAAGAATTAATTTAATTAACTAGATTAATTTATATTTTTAATTAATAACTTAATTATTATATACATAAACACTCGATTGTTATGAATAATAAAAATTTGCATAATTTTTTATTTAATACATATTTTTATTTATTTATTTATGTTATTAGATTAGGAAACACAAAAAATCAAAATATAGTGAGAGGATGTTTAGGATTTAATTTCATTTTTAAAAGTTTTAATAATAAATTAAAAATCACATATATTTTTTCTTAAATCGACCTTGAGAATATACTTATCATTTTTTATAAAATAATTCATGCACTTGCGAGAGTTTTATAAATATAAAACCAAAGTATTTGCAAAATTAGAATTACTAATCCGATACCGGTTTTGTGTCATCAAGTTTTTTGCGCCATTTTCGGTGAGGGAATAAATTTTTTAAATTATTTATCAAAATTTTGAATTTTTTTGTGTTATAAATAATTATATTTTTTATTTAAAAAATATAAATAAATAGTAAAATTAAAAATCAAGAGCTACTATTCCATATACCGTTCCGTCAAAAGTAAATCAAAATTTAAAATTTGAATTAAAAAAAATCAAAAATCAAGCGTTATTGTTCCGTAAATAAAAAAATTTAAATTTAAAAAAAAAATCTATTGTTATTGTTCCATGAACAGTAAAACAAAAATTTAAAATTTAAAATTTTAATTTAAATAATTTTTTTTATTTTTAATTTAAAAAAACTAAATGTGTAATGACATGAAAAACAAAGATATAAGAGAATTCTTTCTAGGATGATTGTTTTCAAAGAAGTTTTGCCTCATCAATCTTTCTTGGAATAACTTTTAGTTAATATTGATTATGTTATTTAACTTAGATATTAACTTAATTGTTGTAAATATTGCATGAGATATATATATAAAATTATGTTTATATTATATATTAGATAGAGTGTATTACAAATATTTATTTTATATAATATAATCCTGTATATTTATTTATAAAAAAATGTATTTATATAATATGATAGATAGAGTGTATTATAAATATGCATTGTTTAAATATGTATAATTATATCTATCAAAATTTATATAAAAGTTATTTGTATTATATATATTGTAAAATATGTATAATAATTATATTCTTTTATTCTTTTCTTTATTTTGCTAACTTTATTTTTATTTTATTTGTTTATTTTTCTTATATTATTTGATTTTGTTTGTTTCTTTTACTTAATTTTTATTTTTTATTGTTTAGTATTTATTTTAATACTTAGTATTAGGTTAGTTTAAAAAAAAAGATAAAAAAATTTCTGAAATAATCTCCAAAATTTTAAAGTTTTCAATCACAATCTGTGATATCATTTAGGGTCTTAGTTTTCCCTCACCTTTAAGTCTATTATTCTTTGTTTTCATTTTTTCTTCCATCTATCTAAATTTATCATCAAAGGTACTACTTGAATGTCCAAGTCCAAGTAGTACTTGACATCCCTTGGGTGCAACATTCCTAAACATGTACATCTTGGGAATTACTAGGGTATATTTTGTACTGAATATTAGTGGGTAGGGTGGGTTACGTATACAGGTTCTAGAGCTAGGTTGTGTATCAAAGTTGTAGGTATACATTGTTCCTCAATTATACCAAGTTGATACTGGTGGGGGTCTTGTGTGACATGCTTTGATCTAAGTGGTCAGTTTACCTTTATCAGTAGGCTAGCAGTTTGGAATGAATTTTTAGCCTCTGAATAATCATCATATATCAACCTTAATCTAAGTTTCTTATTATCATCTTGAGACCTAATGAATGTTTGTTGTAGTTTCGCCACTTGTTTTTAGAGACTCTTTAACCTGACATTTTTTTCATGGGATGTGCTTTCAAAACTATAGCTAACAGAACTAGTGGTTTGTGAAACCATCCTAATTGGTCTATTCGTGTCATCATAGACTACATGTCATGTGCCATCATTAACCGAGGTCGTGTTGGACCATACTCGAGGCCATGAAGTGACGCACCGATTAACGACAAGTGATGTAATTGATCATTGAGGTCAAACTTTTGGATTGGGTGAGTAGGGTTGTTGGTTAGTTCGGGAGGAGATTGAGGGCTCACCATAGCAAGCAAGGTGAATTTTCCTACAACATGAGTTACTTTTCCAAGAATGTAAAATGTAAGGTCTCAAATGTCAACTATAATCTAGAAAGATTTAAGGTCCCATGATGGGCACCAATTGTTTGAAAAAATGCTTCTGTGTAAAGGATTTTAGTGAGATGTTAGAGATAAGCTAATAGTCTAATCGTCCATTCATCTCATTAGTTTAATATATATAAACACACAAGAGGTAGATGCCAACGTTACATTGATAAGTACTATGTTCAAGATGCCAGAGTCAACCTATACATGATATTTTACAAATACAAGCAAATACAACAATCAGGTCGTTATCCCATCAATTAGATCATTGTCCCAACAATCAAGTCGTTAGGATTATGTATTCCTTACATGGACGTGAAAAAACGTAAAAAACCACCATATCGCTTTACCTCATTGTACAAGTAGCCAAATCATGAGGTTAAGAAAAAGTTTTGAAAAAACTTAAATGATTTGTTGTTCATTAGTATCAAGTCGCCACACACAAAATATACTCGATACGATGTGATCTATACAAACGAGATGATCGATGTCATTAGGATTGTGCACCCATCTATACATAACATACTTAACAATTGTGATAATAATAATTTAAATCTTAACAATATTATTAATTATATATTTTTGTGACTTATTTAGAAAAAATATTAATTTTTTAATTTTAAAAATAACTTTAATAAATAGCATGATATTAAAAAATATATATAAGTACAAAATCGTGTTCTTTCATTTCTTTCTTCTCTAACAGCTAACAGTATTCAACATCAAATTCAAACCTCACCTGGGGTCTCCAATTTCAGTAAACCCTATATTCACATAATTAATTTTCCCGTATTGTTATTAGATGGAAAAAAGGGGGGTTTTCGTTATGTCTTCAGAGAACAAAACAACAATAAATTCCTATTAATGGTTTTCTTAGCTGCCCGGTAATACCGGTTAATTTGTATAGACCTTAGTCGATGTCAGCTTCGAGATCACAGAGAAAATAGTTTGATTTTGATTGCTTTGGATTATTCGCGTTTTTTGGGAGGTTTTTCTGACTATGCATAGATCTGGAGTGGCGATGGCTTGGAACGTGTTCAAGTTCTGCGCAGCTCTTCGGGGTCTTGGTTCGATCATGATCTTCTTGGTTCTTGGGATCGTGGGTGTCACCTATTACGCTGTTGTTCTTACTAATTATGGCCCAGCTCTGTACGAAAATGGCGTTGATTCTTTCAATTCTATTGCCTTCTTGATCTTGTTTCATTCTTTGGTACGTTTCAAAATCATCTTTATTTTTCATGCACTTTTTTCCTTATGTTACTGCGAGGTTTAAGTTTTTCGGTTCTATTGCAAATCTTTGATGTCTATATATCCATTTTCCCACATAACGAATTGGAATTTTAGCTCATTTTAAGTTACAGTAATTTTTGTTTCAGTTTCATTCTGTTTTGGGAATTGGGGATTGAATTGCTTATAGAGTTGTTTCGGCATTGGGTGTTGGGTCCGTTGATCGTTGTACCTCAATTTATTTGGTTTGTCTTCCTACATAGTAGGTATTATTCCCTTGTATTTCTCAAATCCAAAGAATTATTTTGGTGCTTGTAAGTTGGGTTTCGAAAAGGAGAAATCGAGGATCCGAAATTAACATTTGTTTTCTTGACACAGTAGACAATTAGCATTTAGAGCTCGATTTTGCTATAATTGGAGAAGCTTTTTCTTAGAATGGTAATATGCTGTTTTTGTGCAGTTAGTGATGCTACTGTGGAGTTACTTTTCTGTTGTATTGACGGATCCTGGTAATGTTCCACCCAACTGGAGGCCTGCTTTAGATGAAGAGAGAGGGGAGACCGATCCCTTGAGTGGGTCAGACTACAGTGATATGCAACCTGACCCATCTTACAGAAGAGTGCGGTACTGTCGGAAATGCAATCAGATGAAGCCCCCTCGTTGCCATCATTGCTCTGTTTGTGAGTCATCATGTGTATATTTTTAAGCATTACTTTAATTTGTTTGTCTTAGGGTAAGAATTTGTTTTACAGTCACAGTAATATTTTGATGCACCTCTTTCAGGTGGCCGTTGTGTGCTGAAAATGGATCACCATTGTGTTTGGGTTGTTAATTGTGTAGGGGCCTTAAATTACAAGTATTTCCTTCTTTTCCTGGTAAGGCTTCCATGCTTACTGAAGACCGGATGAAAATATATATATGTTTGTTATTATAATTGTATTCGCATACTCTATTTATATAATACAATAATGATAACAGAAAAAGGAAATAAAATCAAAATATTTTTAATAATCAGGAAAATAATTTAAAAGTTATACTGCTAATCTGTTACTAAAAATAAAGCTAGTCTTTAAATATTTTATCCCTTAAAACATTCCAAAGATTTTGAGATTTCAACACTCTCCTTCAAATTAGATTATGAATACTGATGATATTCAACTTACAAATGAAATCATTGAAACTTTGTCGAGGAAGCCTTTTAGTGAAGATATATATCGTTTGCTCTTTTGTGGGAATGTAAGTTATGCAAATAATTCTATTTTCAACTTTTTTCTTGATAAAATGTCTATCAATTATTATATGTTTGGTTCGGTCATGTTGAGCTGGATTGAGAGGAATATTGATGGCAACTTTGTTATCATGATAAACTTTGAACGAAACTTTTATTTTAAATCAGTAGTTCTTTTAGGAGTTTCTTCAACCATAATACTTCACATATCCCTTGTGCAACTGTTTGAAATTTAGTTTCAGTGTTACTTCTAGCTATTACATTTTGTTTTTTACTTCTCCAAGTTACTAGGTTTTCCTAGACAAAGTGCAATCTTCGATAGTAGATCTTTTATCTTCTGTTAAACCTGCCCAATCTGCATTTGTAAAGACTTATATCTCTCTACCTTCACTTTTTTTTAAGAATAACCCTCTTCTTAGAAAGCTTTTGAGATATCTAAGAATTTTATATACTGCCTCTAGATGAATTTCTTTTGGTGAATGCATATGTTGGCTTACCATAGTAACTGTAAATGCAATGTCAAGTCTTGCGTGTGATACAGGTAGATTATTTTTCCAACTAATCTCTAATATCTATCTTTTTTCAACTGGGTTTCTGTTATTCTCAACTTTCTTTCTTGCTTCAATCAAAGTGCCATTTGGTTTGCTCCCAAGCATGCCCATTTTAATCAAAAGGTCAAGAACATACTTACGTTGGAGATGCTAAGACCCTTTTTTGATTTAGCAATCTTTATATCCAGAAAGTAACACATTTATCTTAGGTCTCTTACTTCAAATTTAATTGCTAGAATTTTCTTAAATCTTTCAATCATAGTTAAATTATCCATGATTAGGATTATATCATTAACATACACATTTAAAGTTGTCTTCAACCCTTCTCCGAATTGTTGGAAGAACATAGTGTGATCTGACTGTTCCTGTTGATTTCTTTGACTCTTTATCATCTTTACAAATCTATCAAACTACGCTCTAGGTAACTGTTTGAGACTGTAGAGGGACTTTTTGAGTTTACATGCCATATTCTCCTCTCCCTATTTACAAAAACCTAGTGGTAGTATCATGAAAATTTCATCTAACTAACCATTAAGAAATGCATTCTTTGTCAAGTTGTTGAAGGCTCCAATCTAGATTTGCTGTTAATGATAATGTAACCCTAACTTTATTTAATTTCGCCACCAGTGCAAAGGTCTATGTGTAGTCTATACCATAGGTAGGTTTGAGTAAACCCTTTAGCAACTAGGAGAGCCTTGTACCGTTGTCCCATTAACCTTATACTTTACTTTAAAGACCATTTACAACCAACATGTTTTTTTCCCCCTCATGGTAAGTCCACCACATTCCAAGTTCCATTTTGTTTCAAAACCCGCAATTCTTCCACCACTCGAGAATCTCTCACACCTCTTGAATATTCTTTGAAATTTTTCTCTTATCAAGTTTAGAAGTAAAAACATAGAATTTAGGAGAGAAAGTATTGTAAAACACAAATTTTTCTCTTATCAAGTTTAGAAGTAAATCTTTTTTCTAAGAGCAATGGGTAAATCATCAAAAGAAGACTCAGAATTACCTGTGTTGGCAAGAGACTGAAAGATATTTGGAGCTATCACCGGGTCGAACTCTCTTTGTGTTTCAAGTACGAGATTCTCTTTGTACTTTGACTTTGGTCTCCTTGAATTAACAAGTTTTTTTTTGTGTGCCAACATCTCTCCCTAAGTTCAAGTTTTGCTTTCAATAAATGACACATTAGAATGAGATCGTGTGGTAGCTTCCAAGTTATTGTTTGGAATAGTAGGTTTGAGATTAGTGTTTGAAACCCTCAGAAAAGGAAAGATCAAAGTTAAAAAATCGAGCTTCACTTGAATTCTCTTTCTAAAGAGAGGGTTTTTGGGAATAAGGTGTGTTTTCAAAGAATATGACACCAAGACTACTGAAAACCCTTTTTGTAGATGGGTCATAGTATTTGTAGTTTTTTAATAGGAGAATATCCAATAAAATCACATTTGAGAGCTCTTGGACTTAGTTTACTTCGATTATGGGAGTGAATATGCACAAAAATAGTATTACCAAACGCATTTGAGAGCTCTCAGATATAGTTTACTTTGATTATAAGAGTGAATATGCACAAAAATAGTACAATCAAATACTTTGAGAGATAGATCAGAAATAATACGAGAGGTAAGGAAACAATTTTTGAGTTTGTGGAGAGGCGTTTCAAAAGAAAAAACAAGGCTAGGCATTCAATTTATGAGATACGCAGATGTCAAACTGGCATCTACATCGGAGGTAAACACTAGGGTGCGAGTAACTTTCAGAATGTGTCTGTTTTCGTTCGGCAACTCCATTTCGTTAAGGAGTGTCAACATAAGAACTTTGGTGAATTATATCACACGGTGCCGAAGATAACTCCTTAAGGTGTCATTGAAATATTCTGTACCATTATCAGTACTCAAAATCCGTATTTATGTTTGGAATTGCATTTGAATCATTGAGTGAAAGTTGATAAACACAATACAAACATCAGTTTAATTTTTAGTAAATAAATCCAACATACTCGAGTATGATCATCAATGCACGTTACAAACCATTTTGTATAGGTACGAGAATGATCTTGTACATCACTATGGATTATAGTAAATGGTTTGGATGGTTTATATTTGCGTTTCAAGAATGAGGTACGTTGATGTTTCGCAAGTTCACAAATTTCACGTTTTAAATCAGACAACTTTTTATTTGAAACAATATAAGGAAATAAATGTTTTAAATATTGAAAATTAAGGTGACTCATTTTAAAATGTCATAACAAATTGTCATTATCCTTACGAACAAGTGCATAACTACAATTGGCAATTTGACACTGTTCACTCACATTGACTTCTTTAAAGAAGTAGTCATTCACACTTTTTACCACTGTCAATCGTTTTTCCCAATAATAAGTCCTATAATATACAAGATGAAGGGAAAATTTTAGCAAAATAATTGAATTTTTTTTAACTGACTAATATATAATAACATGATAACTTTGGAATAAAATAATAGATTCAAAAATTTTTATTCTTCCTTTTTCCACAATAGATAAGAGAGTGTAATCTTTAATTTTTACTTTAAAATTTTCTGCACAAGATAAATATGAAGAAAAAAAAAGATTATAAGTATTAGTCATGTGATTTGAAACAATTGAGTTAATAATTCAAGGAGTTTTAATCCAAAAGGTGGTACTTAAGGCCTTTAAAAAATTAAATTTGTAGTCCAATGAACTAGAAGGAATACTTATGGAGGACTGACTCGATTTTTCTCCAGATTCAAGAACATTTTATAGAGTTATTCTATTTTCTTAGAGTTGAAAGTTCCACTAGAAGTGGGTTTGTTCCCTTGAAGTTTCTCGGTCTGGTGATCAATAATAACTTGTTAACCACAATTTCTATTATTTTGTCTTGGTTTTCAATCCATCGATTTTTAGTGTAATTCTCAATTAGTATCTTATGTGTGTCCATTTTTATGACAATGTCCACACTAGGGACACTTTTTTTATTGATTTTGACCAGTACCAGTTTGAGGCCAATGAGACATGACCCCATTAATTTCAAGTCCCATAGACCCACGGGTTACTAAAGATCCACGAGCTATTAAGGCTGAAGTATCAAATCCATTCGGCTTAGCACCCATCTCCTTTAACATCACACCCTTTTGCTTCTCCTTTTGATCAACCTTTGAGAAAACTTTGCGAGTTGATAGAAGAGGTTGTCGGTCGAGGATCCTTCCTCTCATGTCATCAAGTTCACGGTTGAGTCTAGCGAGAAATTCAAGCACTCTCTCGCTTTCCAATTTCTTCATGTATTGGACACCATCTCCATGTATACCCTTTGACATCTCAGTTCTACTTTATCTGCCATAGTTAGGTTTTAATTTCAAAAATATGAGAGAATTTTTGTGAATCTGATTAAGTTTAACGAACATCGTCCCAAACATCCCTCACCGTTGGTAGGAATAGGTATGTTTTCTTAATTGAAGGCATTATGGAGTGCACTAGCCAAGTCGTTATCATAGAATTCTCTGACTTCTATTTTTGAAGACAGACAGGATTGGTTGAGACTAGCTCCTTAGTTTCACTGGTGAGTTAACTTAATTTCTCTTTGCCGTTGATTAATAGTTTGATAGATTGTGTCCGTTCACAATAATTTTTTTCGTTGAGTTTTTTGGCTGAGTTGAATAGATGAGTTATTGAGTCTTTTAAAACTCATGGTGGATATCTATTCTATTTCTCAATCAGGAAGATTAGAGGAAACAGACTCTTTGTTATTATTATTAATTTTAATCATCGGTGATAAGATTTGGAAAAATCCTACTCTGATAGTATGAAGACCGGATGAAAATTTGTATATGTTTAGTGTTATAATTGTTTTCACATACTCTATAATCCAATAATGATAATAGAAAAAGGAAATAAAATCAAAATATCCCTAATAAGTAGGAAAATTATTTAAAAATTATACCTGTAATTTGTATCTGAAAATGCAGCTAGTCTTTAACTATTTTAACCTTGTGGCTTATTTATCAATTCAGTCAAATATTAACAAGTTCTCTAATTTTCAGACCTCTATATGTTAATTTATGAGATTATTAAATGCCTAATTTGTTTTGTCCATGATTGTTAGAGCTTAGCTAGTGATTTATGAATAAAATAATTCTCATATTTCTACTGTTTAAGAAGGATAAACAGAACTGTTCGATTGAAATGCAGAATAGACCTTTAATTCTTGAAATTGATCTAGATAATGTATTTAATTTTTATGGTAGATTAAACTCACGATGAATGTGTTTGTTGCAAGGAAGATAACGTCAACAAATTACTGACCCCTAATTTTGGGTGCACGGATGTATCCACCTTAAAGTCTGTTATCAGGATGTTGAATACATTTCTGTAGGTTTCTAACTTTAATTGGGTGTATAATAGTTTATCGTGGAATAGAAATTCGGTAGATAATCTATTATGTCTGTTAATGCTATTACATTTTAGTGCATGGATTCATGTTTTAATCAACATGATTGTGTATATGTATTGTGCCGCTACTATTATTTTCCTTTTTGAGTGACAAGTGTGATCGTCTGTAATCAGATGGAATCTAGCTCACTGCTCTCTTCGTTTGTTTATTTCCATATTTTGTTCACATTCCAAAGTACAATAAATTTATAGACTAAATTTGATCTCCTTTACATCTCAATGCAGTTCTACACATTTCTTGAGACGGGTATAGTGACTTTATCACTACTACCACATTTTATAGCATTCTTTAGTGATGGGGAAATACCAGGAACGCCTGGAACACTTGCAACTACATTTCTTGCCTTCGGTAATATTCTTTTGGCCATCCATCCAACTGGTAGCAACTGAATTCTCGACTATAACAATTGTAGATTTTATTTGCAGTCTTGAATCTGGCATTTGCGTTAAGTGTTTTAGGGTTTTTGGTCATGCACATTTCAATGGTAGCTGCAAATACCACAACTATCGAGGTTCGTCTATTTATTACCTCAGTATGTTTACCTTTAATAGTAATTATTCTTAATATTTTATATTCTATATCCCATTTAACCTGGGCAATACATTTGCTACATTCTAGACTGGTTCAGAAACATCAGCAGAAACCAATACCTGAAACAAAATGTTGGTTGTTAAAATAGGGCCTGTTATCTAATGCAAAAATACTAGAGTTTGTGAGGATGAAGGAAAACTAATCCTTATTTATTTAACGAGAATGCTGGGTGGTATGTCCTTTGAGACAGAGGATTTATAATTTAGGCGCTGATGCATTTAAGGTTTATGATCAGGCTTATGAGAAGAAAACTACTCCAAAGTGGCGCTACGACCTGGGTCGAAAAAAGAACTTTCAACAGGTTAGTACAGTTAGCAATATATCAGTTCTTTCTTTCTCTACTTTTTCGATTAAAAATATCAACCACTTAATGGAGATCTCAGAATCGGAGTATCTTTACAGTGTGCTTTTATCTTTGAGGCACTTATTGTATGTAATTCACTTGAATGCCTTAGTTCTGACACAGAGACTCTTATCTGTTCCGCTCATGTTGTCAGTGGCATAGGTCTAGTATTTAACACTGCTGTCATATCACATATGTCAGGAAAAACTATTTTTTTCCTGCAGAAAATAAAGGACACGTTGGACTATTTTTTAATCAGTTTTCATATGTAGCATTCATGTATTGGAATTTGGTGTAGAGCAGAGACGAGCAATTAAAAGTGATCCTTCTTGTTCCTGGATCTAAATGGTCCTACTGGCAGTGATAAGAAACTATTCTAATAGTTCAAATATCTAAGAGTAAGATTAACAATCTGGATAACTTTGTTTTCATGTCGATAGTTGATGTGTTTTGTGGAGCCTTGGATGTCTCAATCTTTCATTTTTTACCCGGGGTAAATGCAAAATGTTATAAAATGTACCTGGTGTAAAATGTTCTCTCTTATTACTTAATGTGGTTTGAACTTGTTCATGTCTACTATTAAACATAAGATGCTTGTGGAATCAGGTTTTTGGGATAGACAAACGGTATTGGTTCATCCCTGCATATTCGGAAGAAGACATGCGGAAGATGCCAGCACTTCATGGTCTCGAGTTTCCATCAAAACCTGAATTCGATTCTCAAGAGTTCTGAGCACCATTCATTCTTGCCACATTTTCCGAAACAAAAGTTCTGGATGTAACAATAGATATGCGCCCTTTAACAAGATATCCCCTTGCCAATATAACCATAACAGAGCGTACAATTTCCATCACTTAGACAATTCATTCATTCTGCGGCCATCATCTTGTAAACTTAACTCTGTGTAAAGGGAGAGAGAAAGAGGTACAGAGGCACACTGTATCAAAGAGCAAAGTTGAGAATAATAGTTTTGCTGGTTGCAGAACAATGGGGACAGATTAATGTTGATGCTTATTTCATGTTTTTGAGATGTATCGATTATCTTTGGAAATTTGGAAACTCGGATAGGAATATAGTCTTTCTTTTTCGTTCCTTTGTGGTTGTTTCGTTCATATGGTGATATGTGATGAGTGATCTGGAAAGAAATCCATAATCTATTTCAGTGGTCCGCCAATGGAGTGTATGCTTTAAGAATTTCCATGATATAGGCTAATTCCATAGTGTATTTGTGGCTGTGTGAAGTAAAAGCATTTAGCTTTTAAAAGAAGTAAGATAGCCATGTAATTTGCACTTAGTTGCTGTAAAGCATATCTTTTGGTTGATATTCCTGTCTGAAATGCTGTAGCATGGAACGTTTAAAGTCACTTTGATCCTAAAAAGAAACGTTGTGTAACATCATAGAACAATATCGTTTCGGCATGTGTGAAGGAGCTTAATAATGATAAGAAATTAGAGTAGAATGAGAGGAGAAGATCATTGAGACAAGGATAGAGAGGAACGATGTCCTAACTTCTAAGTGTGTCCTTTGCAAAATTGCATGTGTGGTCCTTAGATCAACTCCAATTAAGACTAGGCTTGATATCTCTTTAATCCAAGAATTAGTTACATAATTCACTGTACAATTTACAATTTACTCAAGCAATTTGCATTTAATAATTTATCTTCAATTTTGTAAAAGAAAGAAATAAAGCCATAAGAAAAAAAGAGGGAAGAGAGTGAAAAATAAATAAAGTTCAAACGTAGTTGACGAACATTCTAGAGAGAGACAGAATTTGATTACCTTACGTGGCACTCTAGAAATTTCTACATAATAAATTCCAATTAATTTTAAAATATTTAGTATTATTAATAAATATAAATCAAATTACATGATTATATCCAATAATGTTTATTTGCGAACTATATATAAATTAGCGCCAACCGAACCTTGAAGCTTATTCTGGTTCTTTCCTCTCTAGTCTGTATCTCTCAAATCGCATTTCGGATAATTTCTTCTGGTAAATTCTCTGTTCGAAATCTCCCTCGCTAAGATATTTGCTAATTCATCGATCATTTCTTTTCCTGAAAATTCTCGTTATCGCAACATTTGATGATATCGTATTTATGAGTTCACTTCGTCGAATATTTTTTCGTGTTTCCTTTAGCATTTTTCTATTGAAACAAACAGGGCAATAGAAACGGTTATGTTTGATTTCAAGTCTAATTGTCTCCATATTTGAAATTATATTTGGACTGTTGAGGACTTTCAAAGTTTTTGATGTCTTCCTAATTTTTTCATAGACTAATAAATGAACAGTTAATAAAAGAACATTAATCATATTTTAGGAAATTACTTTGTACTTTGAATGACCTTGTGGAATTATTCATCCAATGATAATCTGAGATATTTTTTATTTTTTTTTTGTTTTCCCTAATAGCGTTGCTCATTCCTTTTTGGTTACATATTCTGAAGTCCAGAATCGATGAGTCTGCAGAGGGAAAGAGAAGGCAGAGACGAAATATTTCACTCGGGTGACCAATTTGGTACTTTTGGCTCCCGTAGGAGTGTGTTTCCTAGCCTTTTTGGTGGGAGGGATCCATTTGATGATCCTTTCTTTATTCGCCCATTTGGCAGCCTGTTTGAGTCAAACATTTACGGTCCTCCTCCTGTTTCTAGTTATAAGATGGAGACAAACCCATCAAAGGGTATTGTAATTGAAGAACTTGATGATGGTGATCAGGGACATGAAGACAAGGCTCCTGGAAGTGACAAAGATAATAGGCAAAAGTACTCTGCTTCAAGCATAGAACCATCTGTTGAGCATCCTGATGATGTTGCTAATGGTAGTCAAACTTTTGTATATTTGGATATTTTTTTAGACGTTTGTTGTCTTGTTTATAAGTGTGTAATTATTTTTGCAATTGATTTGGCAGAGGGGAAAAGCAAGAAGATCACATATAAGAAGTTAGAAGGCAGTCATCCTCAAAGTCATAGCTACAGTTTTCAAACATCCAAAGTCACATATGGAGGCATAGACGGGGCATATTATACATCTTCAAGAACCAGAAGGGCAGGCCATCATGGGGTTAGTAACTTTTCTTTTAGATGTGATGTTAGTCACATTCTTCTTGGTTTTCTTACTTTGATCATTGGACAGGTGGTAATTGAAGAGGCTAAGGAAGCTGATAAAACAACAGGTCAAGCAACACATAGGATCTCAAGAGGAATTCAGAATAAGGTACATTTATTTGGAAGTTTCATTCAACAGATGTATTTTTGCGACTCATTGTCTAACCCACCACAACGTTGAAACGTTTTTTGTAGTCTTATGGAACAAATATGATAAGATGATGACTAAGGGAGAAAGCTGATTGTTATTTTCCTGAGTGCATAAGATATCATCCTAAGTGCATAAGATATCATCCTAAATTTATCTTTGATTTTTGTCTATTGGTATTCTTACCTAACATCATTTAGTAATACTCACTATGGCTTCTCTCTTATGGTCATTTTGAAGCCACATGGTCAGATTTTGCTTTTCTAGTCCTCATTACTTAATCCCCTTGTCAATATTGTGTTCAAATATTTATGGAAGCATTGCTTTTGTAGGGCCATTCTCTTACAAGGAAGCTTAATGTAGACGGTAAGGTGGATACCATGCAAACTTTACACAATTTAGAAGAAGGTGTTTTTTCCTGTCTGTTGTGATTGCTGTTTGTGATATTGTCTACCTCCATGGTTTGCACTGAAATAATACTGCTATTTGTTCAACCAGAGGAGCTTGCAGGTTTTGAAGAAGCATGGAACTCTAATGTTGATGGGCGTTTTTCTCGCAGCAAGGATGCATGTGAAACACATGGTAATGCAGGTTCCTTCCAGCCCGTCTCCTCTTTCCTCATGCTATAGACATCTCATTCTATTTTTTGCAGCCTCATATGCCTCAATTGCTCAAGCTGTTTTACCCTTTATAATATAATCTGGCACTATCTTGTGAATCATCTCTTCCATCTTTTGTTACCTTCTCATATGCTTTAATCACCTATAACAGCCCTTTATATCCTAGCACTGCTATGTGAACTTTCTTTCAAAGCTTTGTTACTTCATTATTGTTTACAAACATCCACACACAGACACACAAATGGAAAAAATCCATACCTGTGAGTTTTTAGTTCGACTTGTATGTACATATTCTTTGCTTCTTACATGAGGTGATTATTATCATTTTTCACTCTATATTCACAAAAGCTCCTCAATAGAAGTATGCATACTTGGTGCAGTTAAGTTCTGAATGACTTGTCAATGCAGGTTCTAGTAGCCGTGAACACAAGGGAGGTGCAGGAGGAAACTCAGGAGGCTGGCTACTTTCACATTCAGAACAAGTGCCAAAGGCTAGAGGAACAGGAGTGGAAACAGAATCTGGGACCAATAGTGGCAGAGCCAGAAAGGTCGTTAGAATAAATATTGAATGAATATATATTTTTGCCTCTTTATAGCATCAATGAGGATTCCTTAGATATCATTGTCTTAACTTTGTATTTTTCCTCTTGGAATGGTCCTATATTGTTACTGTAGCTACAAACCTACATGATGTTGATTGGTTTGGAAGAAAAAAAAATGTTTAATTCCAAAGCATGGTTCATGGACTCTCTCCTCATTCATCG
The DNA here is from genome assembly GCA_030763125.1 of Hippophae gyantsensis. NCBI lineage: Eukaryota > Viridiplantae > Streptophyta > Magnoliopsida > Rosales > Elaeagnaceae > Hippophae > Hippophae gyantsensis. The sequence goes on along the minus strand of CM061028.1, from coordinate 73,514,874 downwards.
AGTTTTGGTTTGTTTTTAGATCGGAGATTGGGAGTTCTCGAAGTCCATCTTCCATTCCTGTTTTCAGCGTATGTTTTCATTCTTCAGAGAGTACTTTCACCGTTTTTGCCAGCACATCTTTGCATTCTTCAGAGATCCTTGTATGAATTCGATGAGAGGTAGAGGCAGAGTAGTTGAAACTAGTAATGAGAATAAAAACTACGTTGTTTTAGTTTGAAGTGTTGAACCAGAAAAAATAAATGTTGCTAATCATATATAATAAATGGTCACAGCTTACAATGAGAATCGTTTGGGATGAATACAACACGCATTTAGCTTTCTACTTTTATGTATTGTATAACATTATATAGACAACTGATGTTAAACAACAAACGTAGTTCGATTCTATTTAATGCTAACGACTTGGATGAAACATAGGAAATGGGGTTTGCATGTGCTGGATTCAATCTGTACCACCCACTTAATATGATGGTCGGATTCCAATTTTTGTAAAACTTCATGACTTGCTCTATTTCCGCTTTAAAAAAAATAAAATGTTTAATAAATTATTGTGGATTTTATTACCACCTGATTTCTTTAACAAATCTATGCTTGAAAATAATAAAAAATGAACTGGTAAGGGGTTACTACTTTTTTTTCCTTTATTTCTTTCTAATGATTAGATTAAAATTCTAAGTTTTTACATATTTAAATATAATATATATATATATTGTATGGAAAAATTGTTTGGTTGTAATGAAATAAATTTCACAAATTTAAGATGATTTTCTAAATTAAAATAGAGTAAAAATAACACCAAAGATTGTTAGAGTGAAAAACCTTTTAAAATGAAAATAATAACCACAGGACTCGTAAGTCACTTAAAACTTTATATTTAGATAGATTTTTCACAAAAATATAATAAATATGTATTTTCAATTTTTGAGTAAAACTTTAAAAATTAATTTTTAATTTTCTCTCTCAAAAAACTCTCTCTATCCTCTGTTCTCTATAATTTCCTTTCTTTCAATTTGATGTATATATTAAGATTGAGGCAAAGACAGTCAAATAATGTCTTTCAACATTAAAGTTAATTTTACGCGTAGATAAATAACACAAATTTTTTAACTTTTTTTTCTTTCTTTCTTCTCACCGCAGGTGCCTTCTGTTGAATGCCTTTTTATTTTTCTTGTTGGGTCCACATGAGATGGACTAACAAATCTTTCCCTCCACCTTATGTGGGACATGGTTCCTCCACACCTATAATCTCTCTACAGATAACAAGTTTTTCTCTAGTTAGGGTCTTTGTCATCATATCTGTCCCGTTATCATTGGTATGAATCTTCTCAACTTGTAATAGTTTATGTTTCAAAACATCACGAATCCAATGATACCTTATGTCGATGTGTTTGGACCATGAGTGAGAGGTTTGGTTCTTGTTAAGATGAATTGCACTCTGACTATCGACATAATTTTTTTGGTTCTGATGCAATTCTTGTAGGAACTTTTCCATCCACATGATCTCTTTACAACCTTCAGTAATTGCAATGTATTCTGCTTCTGTGATACTTAAGGCAATACATTTTTGTAATCGTGATTGCCATGAAACAACTCCCCCTCCAAATGTTATTAGATACCTAAATATAGACTTTCTCATATACACATTGCCAGTCATATCTGAATCTGTATATCCTTCTAATACAAGTTTATTATTACCAAAGCATAAACAATGACTAGAAGTTCCTCTGAGATACCTGAGTATCCATTTGACAATTTCCTAATATTTCTTTCCAGGATTTGATAAGAATCGACTCACAACGCCAACATGTGCAATGTTTGGTTTGGTGTATACCATAGCGTACATTAGACTACCAACCGCCGATGCATAAGGCACCTTGCTCATCTCTGATTTCTCCTCCTCACTTGAGGGACATTGACTCACATTAAGCTTGAAATGGCTTGCAAGTGGACAACTAACAGGTTTAGCTTTGCTCATGTTGAATCTTTCAAGAGCTTTTTCAACATACCTTTTTTGGGAAAGCTAGATCCTTCGCTTTTGCCTGTTGTGGGTAATTGTCATGCCAAGAATCTGCTTGGTAGGTCCTAAGTCCTTCATTGTAAAGGACTTGCTCAACTCCTTCTTCAACTTGTTAATATTGTCAATATTTTAACCTACAATTAACATGTAATCAACATAAAGGAAAAGAATAATAAAATCACCATCAGAGAATTTCTTGATGAAGACGCAGTGATCAGCTGTTGTTCTATTGTATTCATTTTTCTCCATGAATGAGTCAAACTTTTTGTAGCACTGCCTTGGTGCTTACTTCAGACCGTACAAGGTCTTATTTAGTCTGTATACTAACTTTTCTTTGCTTTTGACTTGAAAACCTTTGGGCTGCTCCATATAGATTTCCTCATCAAAATTACCATGTAAGAATGCGATATTTATGTCAAGTTGTTCGACTTCCAAATTAAGGCTAGCTGTTAAACCAAAAACAACTCGAATTGAAGACATTTTAACTACTGGTGAGAATATTTCATCGAAGTCAACGCCCTTCTTCTGCTCGAATCCTTTCACAACCAATCTTGCTTTGTAACGTGGTTGCAAGCTATCTTCTTCACTTTTGATTCTGTACACTCACTTGTTCATAAAAGCTTTCCTTCTCTGTGGTAGTTTCATCAAGTCATTTGTGTGGTTCTTATGCAGAGATTTCATTTCTTCTTGCGTGGATTTTAACCACTCAGTCTTATACTGATCAGTGATAGTTTTGCCATAACTCTCCAGTTGTCCCCCCTCAGTGAGCATCGCATACTCATTAGGAGAATATCTATGACTTGGTTTTCGTACTCGGGTGGATCTCTTTATTTGTACTTCTTGTTGGACGTGTTCAGAAACTTGTTCTAGTTCTGAACTACCAACTGGTGGATTAATTTCATCAGTATCTGGTGTATCTCCACCGTCATCAGGATTTATTGGTGGAGGGATTGGTTCTAGATTAACTGGAATTTCATCTAACTGTGGTTTCTCGGATTTCTCAAAATCCTCGATTGTTTGATCTTCAAAAAACACCATGTTTCTACTTTTGACAATCCTTTTGCTAATAGGATCCCAAAATCTGTAGTTGAATTTTTCATGGGCAAATCCCATAAAGATACACTACTTTTCTTTTCCATCCAACTTGGATCACTCATCTTTTGGGATGTGAACAAATGCTCTACAACCAAATACTTTCCAGTGTTTGTAAGAAACGTCTTTCCCCGTCCAAACTCTTTATGGTACGTCGTAGTTCAGTGGAAGTGATGGAAAAAGGTTGATTAAGTCAATTGTTGTCCTCATTGCCTCCACCTAATAAGAGTTTGACATTTTTGCATTTAAGAGCATACATCTGACTCTTTCACAAATGTATCTATTCATCCTCTCAGCGACACTGTTATGTTGAAGTGTCTTTGGTATTGATTTTTCCAACCTGATGTTGAAACTTTTGTAGTACTCCTCGAATGGTCCACGATACTCACCACCATTGTCTACACGTATACACTTTAAACATCTGCCAGTTTCTCTCTCCATGTTTACATGAAACTGCTTGAAAACTTCATGCACTTGATCTTTAATTTTTAAAGCAAAAGTCCACACTTTTCTAGAATGATCATCAATAAAAGTCACAAAATAATGAGCACCTCCTAGTGACTTACAACTCATTGTACAAACATCTATGTGTATTAAATCTAGAATATTTGCCTTCCTATATGGTACGAGACTACGAAATGCAACTCTATGTTATTTTCCCATAATATAGTCAACACAAGTTCGCAAGGGTGTACCTTTCATTCCTGGCAAGAGCTCCTTCTTGGAAATAATTCTGAGACATTTTTCACTCATGTGGCCGAGTCGCTTATGCCATAGCTCAATGGGAATTTCTTTCCTAGTCGTGTTTACTTCTCCTCTACATAGTCTGGCATCTGTGAGGTAAAGTGATGTATCTTTCTTGCCTTTTGCTACTATCAAATTGCCTTTGGTGAGCTTCCACTTTCCTTCACCAAAATAATTATTATATCTATCATCATCAAGCATACCAGTAGAAATCAAATTAAGGTGGATATCAGGAACATGCCTCACATCTTTCAGAAGTAATCTGCATCCAAGATTAGTCTCTAGATAAATGTTGTCAATGCCGATAATTTTCGATGCATCATCATTTCCCATCCTTACACGTCTAAAATCATCTTGAGTGTAGGCTGAGAAGAATTCTCATCGTGAGGTGACATGATAGGAGGTGCCTGAGTCAACTACCCAAGTAGTGTCTTGACATACAAAATTGACATAATCAACATATCGAACAATGACAACTTCTTCAGTGACAATTGTGGTGTCATTTGTTCGGGTTTCTACTTCCTGATTTTTGGATCGTTCTGCCTTTAACTTTCGACATTCTCGAATGAAGTGTCCGGGCTTGCTGTAGTGATGACACTTCTTGTCATGCCTTGATCTAGACTTTAACCGTCCTCTTTGCTGACTTTGGTTACAAGGATTTCTACTTTTATTCCTTCTGTGCCATTCTTGCTTGCCTTGTTTCTCCATGACAAGCGCTTCAGTGTTAGGAGTATATCCTTCATTTTTTCATCGAGACTCTTCGTTTAGCATTCTGTCTTTTATCATATCCATGGTAAGCTTGCCGTCAGGAGCTGAGTTGCTAACTGACACAACCAGAGTATCCCAACTTTTTGGTAGAGAACTCAACATCAACAACGCTTGTAGCTAATCATCCATGGTTATCTTCATGGAGTTGAGTTGATCTACAATGCCTTGGAACTCACTCATATGTTCTGATACGCTGCTTCTATCTTTATACTTCAAATTGACTAATCGTTGCATCAGATTAGCTTTATTTTATGCGGTTGTCCTCGGATACATTTTCTCCAACTTTTGCCAAAAAACGTAAGCATTGTGTTCATTAGCAAAAAATTGAAAAATACTTTTGTCGATCCATTGTCTAATTTGAGCAGTACACTTTCGGTTCAACATAGACCAGTTGACGTCTACGCTGGTTATTTTTGATGTCTTATCGTCGGTTTTCTCATCCGTAGAAGTTGTAGACACTGTTTTCTCCTTCGACATTATAATTGGCTTACACAGATCTTTGATGTATAAAAGATCCTCCATCTTCAACTTCCAAATTTCATAATTAAATGTAGTCAATTTTATCATATTATATGTGTTCTCCTCCATTTGAATCGTCAGTCAACAAGTTTCGCCAAACTTGGTACTTTTCCGATAATGAATAGTACCTACCGACAGAACATACATGTCGACAAAACAATACTATATAAGTGAATAGTACCTACCGACAGAATAGTATCATATATGTGCATAATACTATATGTGTGAACAGTATTCTCGCTAAAAATAACTCTGATCGGAAAAATTGTTTAGTTGTAATGAAACAAATTCTAAAAACTTATGATAATTTCTTAAATTAAAATAGAACAAAAATATCACCAAATATTTTTAACGTGAAAAATCTTCCAAAATGAAAGTAATAATCACGAGACCCGTAGATCACTTAAAACTTACATTATAAACTTCATCTTTAGGTGGATCTCTTACAAAAATATAATAAATATGTATTTTTAATTTGTAAGTAAAACTTCACAAATTTGATCTCAATTTTTTCTTTCAAAAAACTCTTTCTGTTTTCTACTCTCTTTAATTTCTTTCTCTCAACTTGACGTATATAAGACAAATAATTTCTTCTATCGTTTAAGCCAATTTTACGGAGATAAAATTTACAAATATTTTCACTTTTTTTTTCTTTCTTTCTTCTCGCGGCAGTTAATTTACCAACATATATATATATATTAACAGTGAACTGAAAATAAGTCGATGTTGTATTTGTAAATTATATTTAACTAATTACATGACAATCTCGTAATTTTAAAGAGTACTTAGAAACAATCAATAATTATTTTCATGTCATACTGCATTTTTACCATAAACGAGTCTTGTTAAGAGCAGAAACAGACTCTTTTTCTTGGTAAGATAAGTGCAAATTTTTTCTTTGAAATTTAGTTAGAAAATTATTCCGAAAAATAAATAGATTAAGTTACGTAAACAATAATGCACATATAAACAGAAAGTAGTCACATGTAAACAAACAAAAAAACACTGGACTGCCCGTCTGTCTAGGTAAAGCCTGTTTGTTCTATTTGATAAACAAACATGTTCACGCGTCTTTCACATGCTTTTCCATAATAATTAAGAATCCAATCCAATATAGAAATATGATCCAACCTAGTAAAAGGTGCATTTTATTTTAGAACCCTTTTAGCCCTTTTAATGGCAATTTCTGGTTTCTAGATATTCTATTGGCATACTAGTTTGTAGCACTAGCATGTCTTATTCTACCATACTGCTTTTTCTCTATGCAATGCTACCAAATGATTTATACTAGATGCTGAACAACCCAATGAAGGGAAACTAAGGTTTACATGCAATGGCAGTAAAATGACTCCATTAACTAATCTTCGGAATCAATCATGTATCATCAATCACTTGATGCCATATCAGTTTATTTTGACAGTTATTAACTAATTTAGTACATCTTCCTTTGTACATTGGTTGACCGATACAAGATTCTTCCTTGGATAAAAATCTACACATTCAATAACTAACGATCTTCCTGCAAAACTACAGTAAACAATTATCCTGCATTATACTAGTAATAATCACTTTCACTCTTCAATACTTAGTGGCTCGATCATTTGATCCTTGTAGTTTATGATCTAGAACTAGAGAATTTTATATGAACACTATAAGCTGCAAATAAATTCACTCAATTCTTGTGTAATACTATCCATGGATGGCCTGCAATTGGAAGAGTCGTGGGTACATAGAAGAGCTATTCTTCCAAGTTTAGCTGCCTCCGACCGTGAAAATTCTCCTTCGAGGTTTCCATCAATAAAATCTTCAAATCTACAAGATTCTGCCCCTTGTCGAATTGAGAGAGAGAGGTTTCGTTTCCCCGAAAGGACTTGAAATACAAGAATACCAAAAGCATACACATCACTCTTCTCAGTGAAACGACCTGTTGTTGTGTATTCAGGTGCCAAATATCCCCTGGCAGCACTGGCTTTAAGCATGGAGAAGACAATGTCATCAGCAAGAAGTTTGTGAAGGCCAGAGTCTGAGATCATGGGCTTATGGTGAGCATCAATGAGCACATTCTCAGCTGAAATATTCTCGTGAATTATTGAAGGTTTGTTGTCTTCGTTTCCATGTAAATACACAATACCTGATTCCAAAACAAATGTCAAACACTAGTGGAACTAAAACTTAACAAGGTAATGTATGAATTCACTAAAGTTACAATCAATGAGGTAGATTAACTTCTGTTTTCTTATGAAATCAAGTAGTTTTTGGACATTCTAGCACACTGAACCTCTGGAGTTTAGATGCAGAGTTATTTGCAATTGCTACTGATGGGGGTATGACTTGAATAAAATTGTTAGGGAATTCTACCATACTAAGTAGGGGTGTCCATGGTCCGGTCCGGTTCGGTTTTTCCTAAAAAAAATTTAACCGGATCGGACCGTTCATATTACTCGGACCGGACCGGACCGGACCGTTTGAAACGGTTTTAAGAAATAAAAACCGGACCGGACCGTTTGACTTATAAAACCGTTCGGTCCGGTTTTATTCCCGGTTTGGTTCGATTTTTTTATAATTTAATAAAAAATAATGTAAAAATTTTAATATATTATTAAACCGGTCCGGTTTGAACGGTTTAAAATTAATACAAATCGGACCGGACCGTTTGATTAGTAAAACCGTTCGGTTTGGTCCGGTCCGGTCCGGTTTATGAACACCCCTAATACCAAGTGTGACCTTCTGAAAGCAATTTTTTTAATAAGTGCTTTTAGGATTTTGAAAGCACATTTTGTGTATACGACAAGAGAACATAACATAATATCACCCTGAAAGCATTTTCTCCTAAAAATGCTTTCGACTGAAACCACATGTAACAAAAACACAAGCAACAAACCTAAACTTCTAGACACAATCTCCCCCTCTATAATTGCTTCCCATGGAAGCCACAAAACTACAATAAAATATAGTACACTAACCTTTGGCAATGTCATGGATGATAGATACTCTGGATGACCATTTAAGAGCCTTCTGATTATCTTGACCAATGTCAAGATATTGCAGTAAACTTCCATTTGGGATGAAGTCATAGATAAGGCAACATTCCCCTCTACCTTTTGAGCAACAAAAGCCTCTCAACCTAACAAGATTTTCATGTTTCAATGAGATCAAAATCTTCAAACCCTTCAAGAAATCAGCTTCATCAGATTTGCAGCTTGTCTTGGCAATACACTTGATGACAACAACTGATCCATCTCTCAAGAGACCCTTGTAGACGGCTGAAAAACTATTCTTTCCCAACAGATTCGCTTCAGAAAAGCACTTAGTTGCACGCTCAACTTCTTCTAAATTGAGCATAAAGCTCTCAAGTATTTCCTGAGAGAACCCATTGCCACCTTTAGCTAAAGGGTCCCATCCATTTGAATACTCTAGATTGATGAGAGGTGATGCTTTCTTCTTGTAAACTTCTTTAGTTTCATCAGTACTAAGCCGACTATTGGAAGTATCAAAAGTGCTCCCAATCTTTTGCTTTCGGCGTCTATACCATGAGAACATTAAAGTTGTTGTAATGGCAATAGCAACAAAAACACCTATAACCCCCAAAATTAAACCAATTGGTGATGACTTTGAGGTTCTTGAACAGTGAGTTCTGCTGCAATCTGATTCCAAATTAGCTGACTCAGGTAGATCTTTTCCAGAAATATTACTGGGTTGAAATGGTTCTGGCCTATCCAGATTAGCTGTGCAAGCATTTAAGCCAGGAAACCCAACTCCACATAGGTTTGGATTTTTGCTGTATTTGAATCCTCTGTTCAATTTCTTCAAAGCTAACAAACCAAAAAGAAACCAAGTGAGGGTGTGTTTGCTTGTGCTTCTATTAAAGTTGATTTCAAAGAAAGCACTTTTAAGAAGAAACACATTATTTGAGCTTTCGTGTGCTTCCAGAGTCTTGAAAGCTTTTTCTTGTTTGGTTCAAAAACACTTTTTTGATGTAGAAACCTTTGTAGTGTCTTAAAAGCAGAAATAAATAGACCTTAACTTTCTAGCTACTTTAAATCTTTGATTAGGAAAAAGAATAGTATTAACACATTGAAACATTGAAATGCGCACAATTAGCTAGATAAGATCATATTACCTTGTGGCATGTTTCCTGACAGAGAATTGTTTCGAACATCAAGAACTTGTAGCATAGGAGCTTCAGCTAAACTTGCAGGTACAGGACCAAAGAGGTTATTAAAGCTTAAATCCAACCTTGTTAAAGTCTTCAACCTACCCAAACTAGCAGGAATTGCACCTGTTAATTGATTATATTGCAAAGCAAGTAAACTAAGTTTCTTCAAGCCTCTCATTTGGGTTGGTATACTCCCAGTCAACCTATTATAACACAACTGCAAAACTGTAGATGAAGGAAAGTCAGATTGGTTATCTACTTCTCAATTGCTCTTTGTCTCTTTGATGGTTTAGGGAAAATGAAAATTATGAATAAATAGATTAAAAAAAGAGTAAACGTGACCCAGAAAATGCAATAAACTTAGCGTCAGTTTGGATGTGCTTTTTTTAAAATGGTTTAAAATAAAGTGATTTGGCTAAAAGTGTTTTAAGAAATGCATTTAAGTGTTTGGAATGAAAATGTTAGTAGTTTGGAGTGATGCTATGATAATTATTTTAGGATAAGAGCGTGCATTCAAAAATACTTCTCCCAAAAATAACTATTACTTCTCTTTAAAGCATAAATAGTACTTCTCAAACTTTTGAAATTACTTCTTCTAGAGATTGACAAATAACCTTGAAAGTGTTTCGCTAGATTTGAAAATAATTTCAACCAAAAGGAAAAGTGGTTCCAAAATGAACCGAGTTTGTTTGTTTCAGCTTCTTTGAAGTTATAAAAGCGACACTGACAGAAGAAAAAAATAAAGTGTTTTTAAACCAAACAGAAAAAATTGTCAGAATTGCTTGTGCTTCTACTAAAACTGGAGTTTTAGTAAAAAGTGATTTGAAAATAAAGTGCTTTTAGAAAGAAGCACATTAGTATAGAAAATTCTTTCGAATGTTTCTTTTAGTTCAGAAAGCGTTTTTTTTTTCTGTCTGAATTGCTTCTACATGGTTTACAAAGAGACAGAGAGAACTTTGTGCTTCTTTTTCTGTAGGAAGAACAAATAATGTGCTTTCGTCAGAGCACTTTCTTTGACAGAAGCACAAACAAACATGACCTTCTTAAATACAGCGAAATACAGCAAATAAGTACTGACATTAAAAGACCCAACTTGGAGATCCAGATTATCTCGATAACAGAATTTAAAAGACCCAACTTGGGGGTTAAGATTATTTATATAATTGAAAATACAAAATTTAAAAGACCGACCTTGAAGATTAGGCATGTTACCAAACTCAGGAGGAATACGACCAGATAGATTATTAACATTGAGATACAAATCTGTTAGCTCACTCGAACTAGTAATCTCCTTGGGTATATTGCCATTCAAAGAATTGAAATGCAGGTACAGACCCGTCAAGCTTTTAAGCTGGCCCACAGCTGGTGGTATTTGACCATAGAGACCTTTACCTTGCAGAGAGATATTCACAACACTGCTTTGCTCGTTACATGCCACGCCTTCAAAAGCTCCGGCACATGGGTCGGAGTTGGGAACCCATGATGTCAAAATCTGGTTTTTTGGGTCCAGAGAAAGTTTAATAGCCATGAGAATTGGAAGCTCGGTGAATGAGGAAAGAGATATTGAGGGAAAATTGAGGAGAAGCATAAGGAGGAGAAAGAAAGGGATTAAGGAAGATTGAGACATGTTCAAGGGATGTTTCAGAGAAGTAGAAATGTCTGATATTCGTTTCTCTGCTTTTGCTTAATTGCTGGGTATTGTGTGTTTTGGTGTTCAAACTTATAAAGCCAAGTGAGATGCAATATCAATATGGATGTGTGTTTGGTTTGAAAGAGAGTAGACGAAAAATGAGGAATTTTTGTTTGGGAAAACGTGGGGAGTTTGATTTTGAAAGTTGGAATCGAAGTGTGAGAGAGATACAAATAGAATTCTTAGTAAATGCTTTCCGTTTTCTAAAGAAAAATTATAAATTTATAAATTTTTTTAAGCAGTTAATGATTAGAATTTGATTATGTATTACACTTATCCTATAAAATATTATTAAATAAAAATGGGTAAAATCAGTTCAAGTTTTTCTAATATTATGACATATTTTTGTTTTTATTTATTTATTTTTTTAATTCATTTTATTATAATTTATTTAAATTAAAATTTGTTTATATAATATAATTAAATAAATAAATAAATAAAATTAAAAGATTAACTTTACCATTATACTATTTTTTTAATAATAATATTATCAAATATTACAAAAAAAATAAACATAAAATTTAAATATTATTTTTATAATAGATAAAAAATCAGGAATATTTTTTAAAAAATTATAAAAAATAATAATTTTAAAATTTATAACAACATAAATAGTATCTTGATGCATTTAATATTGACAAATTTAAATAACGATAGTTCTATTTAAATAGCGTTATATAAATTTTTTTCAATAATTATAATATATAAATTAAATATAAAAAAATATTATTTTTTATTATAAATTTTAATAGTATTATTTTTATTTTTTTCAATATTTTTTTCCATAAAATCATAACTAAATAGAAAGAATGTAATCTCCTCATTTCAGTAGCTGTTAAGAAGAGGGATTTTTTTAACTTTTCGTAACCTTTTTATTTCACCTATTAAATTTATTATTTTTAATATATTATATTTTTAAAAAACTTATTTAATTTTTTTAATATTATTTGAATTGATTAACATTTAAGATTATATATATATAATTAGATGATGCATTAAAAAAACATTGAGAGAAAAATCGGAGAGAATCCTAAATCAACAAGATTTTGGATAGGAAAGGTATGGCGCTTAACATAGCATGAAAGGATGTGCGAGCCCTTGTGAAATCAAAAAGAAGTGAAGCGACTATTATTGCAACTTTGTCCCCACAGAAATCATAAACTTTCAAATGTGGACCCCTCTCAACAGCAGCTACTTCATGTGATGTCAACTTTTCTCTTATTCGTACGTGCATGTTCTTCATATATTTCCTTTTCTTTTCTTTTTTTTCTTTTCAAGAATTGGTTGTCAACTTTTTTGATTTTGGCCTTTTGGGATTAAAAGTGGGAACTTCATGTGAACTCGAATGTCTATCTTCCTTGTCTTATATGTCAATAATCAAATGAAACTTTGAAATAAAATTATTAGGTAAGTTGCTACCTCTGTTTTTAACTAGCCATGAAGTCTCTCTCTCTCTTTCTCTCTCTAAACATAATTAGTATTCATTTTTATTTTTAAAAATCTTGAAATCACTTATAATAATAAAGATTGCCAGAAGTAAATTAATTTATTCAAAAACATTTTCAATCAATGAATTTAAACATGCATCTTTTTTAGATTTTATTTAATTTTGTTGTACTGTTGGATTATAGATTATACTATGATCATATTATAATTTCTCCTCATACATTTGTATATCAATATTACATGCTCTGTATGCATACCTAAAATTATGTATTAATATATTCAGTGGAAGTTTGAGATAATAAAATGTTGAACCTGTTTAGTATTATATATCAGTTGGGATACGACCCTAAGAAACTAAAATATCATATTCATCTGGTGGTCATATGAAGATGTATTAATTGGTTTACAGCTTATGAATATCTCACAACTTCTCTCTAAAAACCCACAACATATTGACAATTATCCGAACAGATCATGAGTTAATTGTTTTGAAATATATACAAACTTTCTAGAAGAAGCTTTGAAGCTTTTGTTGTAGAAGCTAGCTATATACATGTACTAGAATAAGGAATATAAGGACTAAATAATTAAGGAGGTAAAACATAGATTTTCAATCTTTGAACTCAATTATTGATGTTGTCTTTTATACCCCCCAACCAATTCATAATATCCATCTTTTGCAGATCTCACTGTATAAGCATGAACAAACAGAAACCTCTATTCATCTCCACTAAAGCACAACAAGTTAATTAGCTTGGGATTTGTATTCCATATGGCAAGTGATTATTGGTTGGTATACGTATAGTAATGCAATGGTGAATCATCATATTTAAAGCACCAATTGTTGAATGACAAATAAATTGAGGTTAATCTTTTTCAATTTTTATACCAGGGGGGTTAAATCTTTGAGCTAGCTAGCTAGCTAGAATGATCATATCTCATATGAGTCAACTAAAGATGACCTGCCAAACAGCAAAAGGGTTGCTATGTTATTTTTTAATACCACTGATTTTGTGCTTTAATAAATACTTACCCTTTTTTAATACACTACTTAACAACTATTTAGTCAATCAATAATAATAAAGAATACATTGGATTCAATCGTATTCTAGTACAATCTATTAAGACTTCATATTTCTTTCGGGGAGTTCCCTAATTTGCAATTCTACCCCCACAATATGTACATAAAAGCAACTAGGGAGGTGATTGAGAAAAGAATAAAATAAATATATCACTTGGGTAATAAAAAAAGTAATTTGCCAATGTAACCTTTTCATTTCATGGTTGGTATTCAGTGAATACTATTCACTACTCAACCTCAACATTTCCCTAAGGTCCTTGAAAACCTTCATAGGGTTGAATTTTTGTCTTATCATCCCTTATTAAGTCCCTTTTCCCCACCAAGAACAATATTGATTGATTCATAAAAAAAAGTAGGTGATTTGAATTAGAGAAAAGAAAATATTAATGCTGAAGTAATTTAATACCCAAGTGATTTTAAAAATAAAAATTTCACTCCATAAATAGCAAAAAAAATTATGGCAATAGGAGTTTCCTTGAATCTTAGTGTATAATAAAGATAAAAATTACAATTGTTGGTCAATTTAGCAAAATCCATTTTCAGTGTTAAACCAAGTAAGCCCAGTAAAATGTAGTTACAATTGGACCAACCTATAATAGGAGCCCACTAAGAAATAGCCCAAAAAAATTAAAACCCTAGTCCCAAAATTATTTTAACTTCTGTGTCTTAGGGTTTCTCGGCCAGTAGCAAAGTTTAGAGAAAAGGAGAGGCAAAGCCTGGAGAGAAGACACAAACACCTTCGCCATGGGTCGTATGCACAGCAGAGGGTACTTGTTTTAATCTCTCGAGCAAAACAATTGCAATGCTAATCTCATCTTCTTTTAAGTATTTTTACAGCAGAGGCTTTGATTTCTATTTTTTGAAACTAAACGTTTATTGTGTTTGGTTTTGGTTTCTTGCAGTAAAGGTATTTCGGCATCGGCTCTTCCGTACAAAAGAACTCCGCCGAGTTGGTTGAAGATTTCTACTCAGGATGTTAGTAATCCTAACCCTAAATCTCATTTATTGGCTTTTGTGTTGATCTACTTTTGTTACTAGAATCTTGGGGATAATAAAATTTGTATTATGTTCTCATTTTAGTTACCAACTGTGTGACCAAACTTAGCCCGAAGTATCATCGGATGGTCGAACATAATTACCCTAAGGGTGGGGGAACTACAATTGCTTGAGATTTGAGGTCATGTTTTGTTTATAGAAATAGTCATGGTAACGAGAAAGATTCTGGTATTAACTGTTTGATTGTTAACATGCAATGGAATGGGATGAAATCCATTCCTCCCACATCTTGGTGGAATTTAATATGTTGGAATGCTATATTTTCTTTAATTATTTGTATTATCATTTGCTTTAATACTGTGTTCATTTAGTTTAATTCATACTACTATTACAATTTCCATTATTTAATCCAAACATGACTTTATTGTATTTATCCTTTTTGGAAAGGTTGATGATTGCTGAGAACGGATTTCTTCTCAGCTAATCTTGTGCTACTTTTGAAGTTTTGCTTGATTAATGGAAGTGCTAACATTGACATGGGGTTATCCTTTTTCATACATGAAGTTTTATTTTATTTTGAAATGTTGACTTATTCATTGAGTTCATCCTAGAAGTTTAATCAGTTGGCTCTTGTTTTATCAATCCAAACATATGCAAAGCTGCTTATTGACCTTTTTTCTTTTTAATTTTCTCGTGATCCTTGAATGTCCATGTGATTTTAGTTTGTAGCGTTTTGTCAAGTTTCAATAACTAAAGCCTTGGTTATAAACTTGCATACAGATTTTGTTCAGAGACTCTGTAAGAAGGAAAAACCTAACTGTTGATTTCATTTACCGTGATGAACTTAGATTTATGGCTTTGTGTTGGATTTTGAAATTGATTCTTGAGATGTATGTCCTAAATTTCTGCATTTGTTCCACACTTGTTCTTAAAATATGCACTAAATATAGTGTAATTGGGAGATCTATATTTGTTTATCATCTCCGTATTCTTGATTTTAAAGTTGATTTCTATGTATAAGATTTTCTTATGAATGCAGCTCAAATATCCTCTCTTTTGCATTCAAGCTCATGTTTTCCTTCATTTTAATTCAGGTTGCGGATAATATCTGCAAGTTTGCCAAAAAGGGTCTGACACCCTCTCAAATTGGTGTCATTCTTCGTGATTCCCATGGGATTGCTCAAGTAAATAGTGTAACAGGAAGCAAGATATTGCGCATTCTGAAGGCTCACGGTGATAATTTGTTTTGATGTTTGTCAATATATTGTGTATTAGACAATGAGTCATGTGGTTGCTATCTTGCCATCTTTTGTGGGTTTAGGTCTTGCTCCTGAGATACCTGAGGATCTCTACCACCTCATTAAGAAAGCAGTCTCAGTCAGAAAGCATTTGGACAGGAACAGGAAGGATAAAGACTCTAAATTCAGATTGATTATGGTTGAAAGCAGGATCCATCGTCTGGCTCGATACTACAAGAAGACCAAGAAGCTTCCACCAGTATGGAAATAGTAAGTATTCATGATTTATGTTTCTCTGTGAATTGGCATTTGCATTATCAACTTTTGTCTCATGCTTGAAAGAGTGCACATATGATGGTGGTGTTCATTGCTTTTTTCTGTTAATTTGCAGCGAGTCAACAACCGCCAGCACTCTTGTGGCTTAGGTGGAAGTGGTTGATGACAGTTTTGGGTGCTCCCTTCATTGTGTCTTAAAAGTGCAAGGATCTCGGTTCTTTATAGTTTTGATGCTTCTTGTTATGATTGTTTCAAATTCAGAATGCAGTTCTTTTTTAGTTTTTGTTATGACTCTTGATGTATTTCGATATTTGAAAAGTTCTATATCTGCGTATTTCTTCTAAGACTTTGGATATTGATGAATGATTTAGGTTTTCTTTAGCAAATATCTTAACCGTCTTAAATCAGTTAATCTTTATTGGCGTTGTGCTTGGATAAGTATAAGCTAGCCCCCCCATTGATTGACTGATGGAATTTAGTATTCCCCCCTTCTCTCTCTCGTATGTCTTCAAATTTTATCAGATTTTTTACTTTTGGTTTCCTAGCTTTTTTTTTTGGGTAATATTATGTCTATTATTTTTTAAAAACTTTAACAATTTTAATTTTAATTTTAAAAGTTAAAAGAAATTAAATAATCAAAAAATAGGTTTTAATTATGGTGGTTAGATTGTAATTTAGTTAATTTTTAAATTTAGATTAAATGTTTTAAATACTAAACTTAAAAGTTAAAAGATAAATTACCATAATGGTTATTTATTGTCATTTGGAAATTTTAATTACGTAATTTTTGTATATTTTTTAAGTAGGATATATAAGTTATTTAATTTTTCAAATTTTCGAATAAACTGAATAAAATAATATAATTTTAATCCGTAATTTTTACCGTTCAACAGTGGGAAGGTAGATTTGATAGTTCAGAAAAGGTATAATAAGAAATTCAAAAAAAATGGAAGCTGATGATTTCAGTAAGAAAAAAATGTCTTTCATTCGGAAGGGAGTTATCTGTTATTTGGCTTTTTTATGTTATGGAAGCCTGGGAATTCAACTATTAAAATTCTAGAAAAAATAAAAGCTGGTAAGTTTTTGCAAGAACAAGGGGCAAAAAAAAAAAAAGGGATGAAGGACGTGTAGAGAGAGTAAAAAGAATAGCAAACGAGACCTGTGGATATAATTAAAAATAGAGGGAATTAATTTGAATATATGGTAATAATAAAGGGAAATATGTTAAAATATAGATTTATTTTCAATTAAATATGAACAAGTCAACCAGGCAATAGGAACCATGGCTGTTTCGGGTGATGCTTTTCAACAAGAGTAGAAAAAGATGAAGAGTGTGTAGAAAGAAAGCAAAAACCAAGATAGATAAATGGTAATAATAAAAGGAAAACATATTGGAAGATATATTTACTACCAATTAATTATGGTGATTTAATAGGTAGTTGATTTTAATAATAAAATATTGCTTAATTGTTAACAAATTGACTTATGCGTTTTAATTTTAAATTTTTAATGATTTATATTTCATATAAATATTATGTAATTAAAATATTTTAATAATATAAATAAAATTATTTATCTCCCAAAATTTAAATGGGCTACTTTACGGTTGGAGAAGAAGGATGGGTCTTTTTTGCATTTTTAGTGGGGAACTTATTCTTCCACTATTGAAATGTTTATTCCTTTGTATTGGTTATATCTATAAGATATGAGGTTTCTTGCTACTGGCATTCGGGTAGAGTTGTTAATTTTCTTTAACTAGGTAAATGAGAATGAGAAATAGACTATATGAATTTTTATTTTATAATATTAAATAGGGTAAGAATGGATATTGCATTCTTTGTTTATATCTTTAAAATTATATATCATATTTTAATAAAATATAAATTTATTTATATTTTTAATTTTTTTTATACATTTAATTGCATTTAAACTCAAACTAATTATTATTAATCTATTTTATATTTATTTTGAAATTATGTTTTTATTCTTTCACATCATCAATAACTTTTCTTTTATAAAATTATTTAAACTATTTCTTTAGATTCTAAAAATCCAAAATTTTATAATTTTTTTTTATTTTTTAATCTATTTTGTAATAAAATTATATCAATATTATTTAATGTAAAAAAATTATGTTTATTATTAAATATATATTATTATTTTTCCTTATCATATAAATATTATTTATTTTTTTATAATTTATTGATTCAAAATTTTATTTTCCTTCCCATTATCAAATATTTTTTATTAGTTTATTTTTTTTAATATTTTTTATTTTATAATGAAATAAAACATTACTAAAAAAATTAAAAAAAAGAATATTGATATGGTTGATAACATAACACACCACGAATTGAATTAAATATTGATATGGTTGATGATCAATGATCCAATACATGATCTCAACTACTACACATAATGTTTCTGAACATAACACACTTCATGCTTGTATAGTGTATTATCTATTTTTATTATCAAAGATGACCAAAGCTTAGGAGTTTCTCAAAAGAGAGAACCCCACCAAAATAAGTAGGCGTATGCCACTTGATGCTGTGAGCACACGGTATTCTAAAGTAAAAGGCTAAAGAATTGTTCGCTATGTACTCACAGCTCAATGCATGGGCCACATGGCTGCGTGCTTAATGCTTATGGGGACTAGACACTTTTATAACTGGCATCTTACGGGGACTGCTTTTTCTACTTACGGTGTGAGACTTAACTTTACTCAAAACGTAAGAGTTCTAAGAAATATGCAAATAGCTGTGCATTTCCGTAAACCTTAAAATATATATATATATACCATCGAACTATTACGTTTATTTTGACTCGAGAACCCACCCTCCTCTGCTGTTTTAGGATATGGTAGCATAGCAAATACCAAGCACTACTTAGGTATGCACCATGTCATCAAAATTATGCTCTAGGCTTCTACAATTGAGCAATAAGTAAGCGCCCTTTATGAAAATCCACTCTGCAGCAGAGATTGTATCTAATACCAACACGTTTTCAAAACCCAATAGTACATAGCAGTTGATAATAATCGAAAACATAATATCTAATAATAATTCCAGGACAGGAAAGTTCTATGTAAGTCTTAAAACATGATAGCGGACCAACATCTGCCTTTTTTCCAACCACAAAACAGAGACTTAGAGCTGCCTTGAGCAAGTGTGAGAAAATTACAGACGAGGTAATATACATACAATGTCAAGGATTTAGAACTTTAAGTATCAGGAGCAGCAAAAGCAAGCAGAAAGTTGAAAAAATGTTTTACCCTAATAAAACATATATGAAATTTCATATGGTAAGAATCATAATGCCATTTGTTTTCGTATTTCAAGTTCGCTGAATAAAGAGGGAGAATAACAAAAACGAGAAGCCAAAAACAAGGACCTGTTTAAGTTGATACTTGATACATCTCCTCACTAATTCAGTATGCAACAAAGAGAGTCTCTATGCAAAAACTCTTAGGTTCTTCCAGCAACAATTAATTCAAATCATTCCCTGGACATGATACTACAGAAAATACTTCCTACTCAATAATATATCCCGTGTACCAAATTTTGAGAAACCAGAAAGCCAGGAAATAAAGGCTCCAACATGGAGACATAACAGAAAATATTTATTGTCTGTAAACTATAAACAAGCCAAGTAAATGACGATGCAATCTTTAAGTTCTGCAATTAAACACATATGTAAACTGGAAACTGAGTACACTTTTGTAAAGATGAAATCCAGAAAAGTGGTATTCATAAACATCAATGATTCAACATTAGGTTCGTGACAAATAAAATTAGCCATTACAAAAACTTTAAGTTTCAAGAAAAGTGCTATTTTATTGAATTGCATATCAATCATAAGTGTCCACTAATCAGCATATGCAATTTTCAGTCATGAATTCGACATTGCAGAAACTACAACAATACATTCCAAAGAAAGAGAGATAGTCCTCATTTTCTTTTGTTACAGCTCGGGGCAATGAGAAGTGCCCCACAAATAATGTCCACCAACCCACAAAACTTCTTCAGTTTAGGACACAGGATTCCTCCTTAAATGGCATCATTAAGATATATACGTAACACAAAGAACAGAGAAATGCTCAATCAATCAGAAGAATTGTAATGAACAAGAATTCAGAGGATCCTACCACACAATTGAAAGAATGAATTACCCGGAAGCCTTCTTCCCCCCGGAATAGTAACTGAGATACCACCTAACAAATTTCTTCAAACCAGTCTGTAGATCTGTTGTAGGTTTATATCCAAGTTGCCTTTGAGCAAAGCTAATATTAGCATGAGTATATTGAACATCTCCATTACGTGGCATCTTCATGGTGTTTCTCTTTGCCTTTACCTTTAAGAGTCTCTCCAAGATGCTGACAAGATCTGAAACCGGCACTGGAGAAGTATTCCCTAAATTAAAAACTCTCAATTGAGCTGGTGCCTTCTTCCTTCCCCCACTTCCTGTGCTTTTCTCAGCAGTATCCAATGCTCCCAAGCAACCCTTTACAATATCATCAATGTAGGTAAAGTCCCTAGCAACGGTGCCATGATTAGGTGCTTCAAAAATGGTTATTGACTTTCCCTTCAAAATATCCTTAGTAAAAAAGAAATATGCCATGTCTGGTCTCCCCCAAGGACCATAAACTGTAAAGAACCGCAATCCGGTAAGAGACAGGCCATATATGTGGTTATAAGTGTGTGCAATTTCCTCACCAGCCTTCTTAGTAGCAGCATAGAGACTAGCCGGCTGGTCGGTCCGGTCTCTTTCCGAAAAGGGCACCTTAGTATTAAGTCCATAAACAGAACTAGATGATGCCCAAACAATTGCAGGTTGTGGGTTGGCAGATTTACATGCTTCAAGAAGATTAACGAAACCAGCAATATTACTATGAACATATGAGCCAGGGTTTTCCAAAGCATACCTCACACCAGCTTGTGCTGCCAAATGCATCACGTGGGTAAATGCCACTACTTCAAAAAGCTTCTTCAGCAACGATGAATCATTGATATCTCCTTCAATAATGAACACCCCAGTTCGCTCCAAAAGCGCTTGGCGAGCTCGTTTCAATGAAGGGTCATAATAGTCATTAAAATTATCAAGACCAAGAACACCATCTCCACGACGTTTGAGTGCTGCGGAAACATGAGTTCCGACGAAGCCAGCCGCACCGGTGACCAGAACTGAAATCCCATTACGGGATCGGACTCGGGCCGATGATCTTACCCGTTTTTCCCAAGCGGGTCCACCCCAGTTGTATGTTCTGAGAGAGCGACGAGATGGATCGGAAGGAAAAGGAGACGAAGAAGGAGATCGGAAGAAGAAGAGCAAGATCAAACCCAAGAATAAAAAAGACCAAAGTGTGAGCTTTGCAAGCGAGGAATGCCAACGAAATCTATGAATATAGGGAGATTTCTCCATCTTGAACTTTCCAGGAGTAGAAGGAATGTTATCAATATGGGCCATTTGCTTCAGTTGGGTCATTCCCTCTGGAATATGTATTAAACTGCAGGTTTGGAAGAGAACCCAAGTCTTCTTTTCCACTGTTTTGCTCAAACCTAGAGTCAAATTCTGGTATTTCGATTAGGGTTAGGGTTTGAGGAGACCGGTCAATTAGCAATTTCTCTGTAACAGTGGTGATATTGAAGATAAGGAAAAGGGATAGGCTTTGGTTGGTATTTCTCTTTAACTCTATTTCATGCTTTGTTATGGGAATCTTCTGGTTTCTTGGAGGGATGGGTTTCTCGTTTTAATGTGTTGCTGGTCTTCTCTCTTCTTTTGGTTGTTTAAAGAAAAAGGTTAAAGCTTTTCATTTTGATTAAGCACGATTAACTGTCTTGTATCTGTATGTAAGCGAGTAATGCGTAATTAGCCATGGCGATCACAGTAAAAATAAAGCAACCTAACAATGGTTGGAAGGGTTAGAAAAGAAACCATAAAATAAGGGTAAATATATATATATATATATATATATATATATATATATATATATATATATATAATTGCTGAGTTGTCCTTTACCTTGTGAATATGACTACATCTTAGTTAATTTCTAAATATTTTAATTATATTGGTTGGGAAGCCTTGAATTTAGGTACTCGATACTTGTTAACTCCTTATTTAAGCATATCCTAGAAGGAAATTCTATATTTAGGGAGGAAATAATTAAATTTGAATTTTTTTTTGGTCAATTAAGTTTAGGATTGAGGAGTAATATGGGTAGTTTGTTAGAAGATGTTGAGGCTGCTAACCATCAATGGCTTACAAGTTTTATAACCATTGAAATCAGTTAGAGATTTGTGGGATTTTGGGGCTTGAGGTCTTTTCTAAAATCAAATTAGTATTTGAAGTAATAATTTTAACCACCGATTACCATATATATTAAGATTAATTGTCAACTACCACAATTGAGTTCTATTGTGTAATTGAGGTATATGTTGAAAATATTAAAGAGTCTAAACAAAAGTAATGATGTGATGAATCGCAAAAATTTAGATAAATGAAATTATGTAGCCTTCTTTTGAGGACAATATATATTTAAAATGGCTGTTATTCCATAAATGTTTCCCTCATATTGGCTTTAATGTCAATCAACAACTACTCTCTCTCTCTTCTTTGACAATCAACCACTACTTGTAATTATAACAACGAAGCTTCTTAATTTTTTTAAGTTCTTTACACCAATTTTATCTTCTTCTTTTTTCTTTTTCTTATTTATGGAGATTACAAAATTTAGAGTCTTAATTAATATTGCATGTTTTGTGAGTTTTAAGTAAAAATTACCTCAAAATTACGTCTTGACAATGAATATATTATACACAGAGTTATAAAATGTTAGGTATATGAGTCGTTTAAGTTTTACATAAATTATAATAATTTTGTAGTGCAAACAATATATAGAAGGCAAAAACACATTGCCAAAAACCCTTTATTGTCAAATAACTTAAATTTCAATATAATGTTGAGCTAGCAAAGCATCACGTGGGTTGTTATATTTGAAGATTAATTTCTACAAATTTTCAAGCCAAAACACTATTACTTCACTTGTAAGCTCTTTGTGACTCAAAAAGAAGAAGGTGAAGAAGAAGAGTAAAGCTAAAGGAAAAATGACTCATGCATGCAATACTTATTCAACTATATTATTCATCTTCCTCTTTGACTCACCAAACATTAAAATGACTCGTGCATTTTGATTTTTTGAAGATTTTCACCATATCATTTCAATTGATTTCCAACTTATGATCTATTCCTTTCAATGAACCTAGAGAATATAATCCCTCTCTTTTTATGGGCATGCTAATTTTTCATATTTAAATATACTAATTCTATTATATTTAAAGCAAAGATAATGCAGAATGCATTAATACCATTTCTAAAGGCAGTGTTTTAATTTCTTTTATGGAAGACAAAACAAAGAGCAAAATTTAATTTTCCCGTGACAACCACCAACCCCATGTGAGTCTTATTTATTTTTGTAGTTTCAGTCTCTTTTTTAACATATTTTGTAGTTCAGTCTTAAATAGCGTGTTTTTGGAGATTTGGAACTTTCTCTTTAATTAATAAATAAAATAAAACAAAGAGTTTGCAGATCTTACTTACAAGTTACAAAAACATCAGTAATATAAATAAATAAGATTACAGTTTTTTTATAGGAACAATGTGATGGTTAACTTTTGAACATAAAATATCCAAAATCACAAAGGACAGTACATTGAAAACAATAACCTGCCTTCCTCCTCTTTAACTGTTTGGTTGTAGTGAAAAAGGAAGTAATTTAGTTTTGGCCACTGATTTCTCTCTGTCTCTCCCTATCTTTCAATAAAAGTCTACTAATATGTGTTCAATGCTTTGTGAATCTCTTAAGGATTTCGAAATAATCAGGGAATGTTTTCTGGGTACAACCAGAACATCTGCACAAGCAGCAAGAGAGAAATCCATGGCAACTCTGTGGTCATCGTATGTGTTTGTTTATTGCTGTAAGAACTATCAATAAATAAGCAAAACTACTGTAACTATCCTTCCTCACTTCTTTGCAAATGGCAATCATCCTTTCTGTTTCCTTGACTTGCCAACTTGCCACTGAAATCCACGAAAACCGGGAAATTAAGAGGGCAAAGGCAATGAAAGAAGCTTTTAAGAGACAAAACATTAGAGATCTATGTTTTAGATAGCACATGGTAAAATTTTAATCGTATGCCTATCTATAAGTGAGAGCATCAATAGAAAAGTAACTCATCTTGCCACTTCTATACCATTAGCAAGATATACCTGTGTTGTGTAAATGTGTGTGAAACAAACAGAATTTCCTAAATTTTAAATATGAGTTCTGGTAATGCAAATACTACCTTCCCTCCTGGAAGCCCTCCCTTTCCAATTACAAGGATCGGATGACAGTTTGCTGTGCGGTGTGCTAAGGAAACAATCAACATCAGCACCAAGCTGCTTAAGATCGGCAACCAAATCTCCGTTGGGCTCTCTCTCATTCATGGAACACCATCAAGTACATATATAGAAATATAAAATAATAGATAGCGTCATAAGCTGTACGGGAGGAATAATACAGTGAAACAACTGAGGAATAAATTATAACGGTTAAGAGCTATTCTCTTGCAAAATCCAACCACCTAGCATTTGAAGTTCCAACAAATTGCCCCAAAACCTCCAAAAAATACTGAATGGTGTGTATTTTCATGGCTAACATCCTTCAAGAAAACAATCATAATCATTTTCAGTCGCTTATAGTTCAGATTAGATGGTTAGTAACAATGTAGTTCTTACATAGAGCAACCTCATGTCATAGAAAATCTAGAAGCATTTCTTCACTTGGTACAATGAAAGACAAGCAGAAGCTTAAAATTAAGACCATGCACCATTTCAAGCTCTAATAAGCAAAAATACAGGAAATTAAAGCAGGATAGCAATAGAAATTCAAATAAATATACCTCGAATAACCCCCCCCCCCCCCCCCCCCCCAAGCTATTATTGGACGCATTGCTGTTCCAGCATTCCCAAGGAAAAGTTGTTTTTTGTATTTCGATTCTTTCCCAACAGGAAACTGACCACCATAACCTTCTACAATTGCTCGTTTGAATGCTTTGTCCTCTTCAACATGAAGCCCAAGGGTTCTCAATACACCAATCATATAATGAAGGTCATCACTAGCCAAAAAGTTGTCCATGATCCTTTTTCCCTGAATTTGTTAGAAATGTGAATACTGTTAGACGTGGTAAAGAATCTTAAAATATATTATTAAAAGGGAAATAGACAATCAGTCAATCACAAGGGCACCCATTTGTAGTCGTATAAATTATAAATTAAGCTCGAGAAAACCACAAGAACACTACCTGATGAATTACAAGAAATCAGTTTTTAATCAAACAGCAACATTATCTGATGAATCACAACATTGGCTTACAAAAGAGTAATCTGCACTTCCCAAGTTAGGATCACCCCAAATCTTAATTGGCAGATAATCATTTCTACGACTCTTTTTGCTTCTGTGAGACCCTAACATGAAAACACCAATAAAAATTTGATAACTTCGTTGAAATTATCTCAATTTGGAATGTGAAGCATTTTCTATACTAATGGAAATTATTAGGCTAGGAATTGTTTCTCTTTATTCCAACTTCCTATATGTTTCCACCAATTATGCATAGATCAGTATCAATACAATAGAAATACAGGGTAGATAAACAAAGGAACATATTCATTAATTTTTAACGCTTAACAATTACGGATTATCCCATTAAATAAACAGAAAGTTCATACAATCACAAATTTAAGCAATACCAAATACCATCAATATTTGAAAAAGAAAAATTGGCGTTCTTGATAAGTAATCACTAATCAGAATACAATTTTGAAGCTAAAAATATCCTCAACTTCTCCTCTTACACATTTAAACAAGCATATTTGGGACACTTCAAATGAATAAATTTCAATGAAAGAAAAATGATTCAGAACCTCAGAGCAGCCAGAAGCAGAATCAGATTCGACAAGAACTTTGAACCAGGCAATGTATGGCGCCAGGTATTTCTTTGATGGGTTGCAATACAATCTCAGGAGCCATTCAAGGCTTCTCTGTGGTGGCAACTGAAGCTTTAATAACACCTGGACTAACATTAGTTCTATCAGCTGCATATTTCGTGCAATCCCATCGTCAAGCTTCATACTGAAGAGACTCGAAGAATTCAAAATTGTGATCTCAAGGAAACTGAAGTTAAGGATCTGGGTTGTTGAGGTTTAGAGATAATAGGCAACATATGGGTAGCTTTGTTTGGGCTCCATTGCTACAGATTTTGCTTGCTTGGGTCATTTTCCTCTCTAAAGCTCTTCCCAACTCTAAAGTTGAGTTTTTTAACAAATCAAAGATCGGGTTTTTAGTGACAAAGACAATGAACGATGGGTTTTGCTGTGTTGATTGGGGTTATGACTGGGAAGGTCTGCCAAGCAACTCCATCGCGGTCATAAGACGGGGGCAAATGTGAAATTTTTCTAAACATTTAGAAACTTTTTATATATCTACGAATTCAGTATGTTTAATGAAGATCCACTTTAATCACATTTAGTGAGGTGATATAAATTTATTATTTTTGGTAGAAACATTTTTTATAAAATAATATACATATACTGTCTAATAAATAAAATAACATAAAATTTATTAATTTATAAAAGATATTTCTACTATCACTATTCATTCTAAATATAATATAATATCTATTTAATTTATCTACGTATTTACATATTTAAATAAATTATAAGTTGTTGAGTGAGAACTTTTAGTTAATAGAGAATATAAATTGTTTATATTTTTTTCGAATATTAGGTAATTCGTTAAATTGAAGGAAAAAAAATCTAAATTTAACTGAACTTAAGACTATAATTTGAACACATCACAACAAATGCTCTTAAAATAAACATAACATAACAATCGTTGATAGAGAATAGTTGTTTATAGGGTATTTGAAAATTTCCAAAACTATGTTGTTACTTATGGTTAGGTAGGTAGGGAGAGTAACTATGGATTTGGAAGAGTAGGATATCTAGTAAAATATCTTATATCTTTTTAAAAACTTATAAATTCTAACAAAATTAAGAATTTGTAATCTTTATAAATAATTTTTTACATTATTCTTAAAATGATAAAATAAAAAAAAACTAAGTAATCGTAGAAATAAAAACACAAAATATTTTAGAATGTTTTTTCACCAAAATGATAATTAATAAAAAAATTGAATAAATACAAAAAGTAAGATTAAATATTTAAGAATAAGATGACTTTACATATTTATCATTTTGATGAATAAGGAAAATATTTTCAAAAAATATATAATTTACTATAGAATAAGAAATAAGTAAATGAGTTTTAATATTAGAAATGTAAAAAGAATGCATAATATACCATTAATTGATAAAAAAATAATTATAGATAAATTATCAAAGATTTGTCATAAGTATAAAGGAAAAAATTAGATACATCCATACGAGGAATCTAAATATTAATAAAAACACGTTTAGATAAAAAATTGATACACAAATAAAATTAACACTATTAGATAATAAAATAATAAGTAGGAGAGATGTTTTATTATAAATGATCTATAAAAACTTAATATACTAGAAATTAAAATTCATAGCATACACTAGATTTTTCATTAATATTAATGATAATAACTTAAACCAAGTATTAAGTTTAGTTTATGAAGTTTAAATATGAGATTTAATGAAAGAAGAAAATAATTTATTTTCTGTGCACTATATAAAAGGATATTCATTAACAAATATCTATAATAGTTTAATATATAGACAAAATGAATTCATAAAAATAAACAAAAAATTTCAAGAAATTTGACAAATAATAAAACCAGAAATATTAACAGATTTTAAAATATCAAATGAATGAAATTTAGATGTAAAAGAAAAACCTCTAATATAGGAAGAAAAAATAATCTAGCAATAAAAAATAATGTTTCAAGGTTTACGTTTATAGATTCTAAAGAATGAACATCTAATAAAGAAAAGGAGGTGATAGATCTAAAATAAAAGATTAAAATAATAAAAGCATTTATCCATGACGTGATATTAGGAATAAAATAATACTATTATTATCCCAATAATATTCAAAAATAAACTACATAATATAGAATTAGATTTTGGTGGATGCCTAATAGATATATCAAAAAAACCAAATAACAATAATGAAATATTTAGTTCTTTTAACAGAGAAAATAAATATAGTACAATAATCAAATATTAAGTTTTTACAAGACATAAATGAAATACAAAAAGAACTCCTAAAATATTATGGTCACAATAAGAAATTACAACAAGACATGCATCAGGAATTTACAAAATTAAGGAGGGATATAAATAATATACTTTAAAATAATAAAATTATAAGTTATAAGCTTGATACTTTTATAGGATTAAAAAAAGAACCACATAGGAGATCAGATGTATTAAAACTTAAAAAAGACAAAAAAGTGAGAAAAAAAACTAAAGATAAAGAATAAGCTATAATTCCAATTCAATGGAATACATAAAAGAATTTAAAAAACAATTTATGAATCTTGATAATAGGGGTATAGAAAAATTAGTTAGTATGTTAATCCTAACAGATAAAGAACTAGAAAAACATTACAAAAAAAAACTTTGTATAAACAAAGAGATAATATTCCACCAGAATTCAAACTTCATGAAAATTATAGATCAAATATTTTGGATTTAGATTGCATAAGTGATAGAAAAAAAAGTTTTAGATAAATAGTCTAATGGTATGAGTGTAATCACATAATCGAACCCTTCAATCTGTAGTCTTAATAGCTCACAAAATGACAAAAAAATGATAATATTTGGTTTACACATTTAACAAAACAACAATATTTACAAAAGCATAAGATTGCTCCCTTAAGTAGCAAGTACTTAGATATTATAGTAAATGAAATATATAAAAAATAAATCAAAAAAAGATAAAAGTAGACATATCATTATCCAATGAAAATGAAATTAAGGAAGCCAAATGGCATCAACAAATATGAAAATATGTCACATGTGTTATATAAATTCTTTTATTTGTGAATATGAAATGTATTATTACATATTATCACAACTATGTAAGAAACTTATAAAGAAATATTTTTCTATAAATTACTTGAAATATTACATAAAATTATAACATAATTGATGGAATAATAGGAATAAAAAAAATATACCAGACACTTTATGAGGAAGAATACGAAGTTTTTAGAACTGGATAATCATTAAATGTCAATAAAAATAAGAATATAAACAAATAAGAGAAAATGATAAAATCTGTTATGATTTAAAAGATTTTAGGATACTAGAAAAATATAAATGTAACATAAAATATTAAAAATGAAAGTATAAAAAATATATATAATTCAAAAGATATAAATTTTGAAAACAAGACTTTTAAAAACATAAGAGAATATATAACAAAGAACCTTATAGAAAAAAAAAATTTAAGAAAAAGATATATAAGCCATCATAAAAGAAAAATTATTTTCTACTAGGAAAAAAAATGCAAATATTGGATTTGAATAAGGAATGTCATTATACTAATGAATACCTTGGCTTCAACATAAAGAAGAATTTTAAAATAAATTTTCACATAAGGTAAAAATCTTAGAAGAAGCTTTTAAAATAGAATTAGAAACAATAAAGAAATCAGATATAAATAATACTTATAGTATTTATTTATTAGAGGAAACTAAGTAAGAAATAATTAACTTAGAATTTAAATATTCTTCATCAGATGATGAATAATTTGTATAGTATTACAAATCCAAATAATTATTACATTAAAGGTTACACAAATTACTATTTACATGTATATATATATTAGTATGTGTATAACTTGTAAATATGTATTCTTATAAGAACTATGAAAACAAGTACCAAAATATTTAATTATAAGAATTGCTAATACTACTTCAATAAAACTTAATAAAGTTTTAAAAGATATAAATATAATGATAGAATGAGTGAAATCTCATATTCCAACCATATATCAACAAGAAATAAAAGTTGATTTATTAATATAAAATAACTTACATAACTTTTACCAACCATTTACTCGATATTTAGACAAAATAAATTTAACAACATTAGACTATGAAACTATTTACGTGTCAAAAATAACAAAAGCTTTGATAGTATCGAACTCAAATTTTATGCAACAACACAGTTAATTTATTAACAGAAAATAACTTATGAAGCCTTTATTAACCCTTTACTCAATATTTAGATAAAATAAGTTCAACAATACTAAACAGTGAAATTATTTACGTGTCAAAAATAAAAAAACTTTGACATTATCAAACTCAACTTTTATGCAAAAATATGGTGAGATAAATAAAAAGCAACAAACTTGTTTAGAAAATGTTTAATTAGATATAAATAAGAAACAAAACATTTTTCTTAACAAAATATATGAAGATAAAGACTTAGCAAGAATAAGAAAACTGTTACACACAATAAGTTCAAAAAACTCTTTAGATCCTAAAATCACTAGGTCTAAAATAATAACAAGCATAAACTCAAAGACCGTAACAAAGTCATAAGAGAAAACTAATGATTTATACCACTGAAAATAGAGATGAATTTGAAAAATAAATTCAAGAACTTTTAGAATTAAAAGTTATAATATCCAATAATTTACCTCACTCGAGTTTAGTATTTTTAGCCAAAAAAGAAGGTGGAAAAAAAGAGGTAAAAAGAGAATGGTAATAAACTTTAAAGCTTTGAATAAAAAAACTATTGATGATAGATATTTTATTCCCAAGAAAAAAAACTATTATTATTAATAAAATAAATAAATATTTCTCAAGTTTTGATTGTAAAAGTGAATTTTAACAAATAAAACTAGATGAAGAATTACATAAATTAATAGCATTGTCCACAAGGATAATTCCAATCGACAATTATACTATGTGAATTAAAACAAGCATCAAGTATTTTTCAAAGGCATATAGATATTATCTTTAAAAAACTACATAACATTTGTTATATATACATTGATGACATTTTAGTATTAATAATAACTTGAGTAAACATTACTTATATATTATTAATATCTTACAAGAATGCAGAAAAGAATGATTTATTCTATAAAAAAAACTGTAATAACTCATCAAAAAATTAAGTATTTAGGAATATAAATAGAAAATGGAAAACATCATCTCCAACCTCATATATCAAACAGTATACAAGGATTTTCTAATAAAATCAAAGATAAAAATTAGTCTCAAAGATTTTTAAGAGGTTTGATTTATGCAGAAGTATACATAAAAAAATTAGTAAAATTAAGAAAATCATTACAAACTAAACTCAAAAAAGATTATATTTGAAAATAGACCGAATATGAAATACAATACATAGATAAGGTAAAAGCATAAGTAAAAAACTTGTAAACTTTATACCACCTAAGTCCGGATGATAAAATGATAATAGAAACACATGATTCACATGAATATTAGGAATCATTTTTAAAAGAAAAAGGTAGATAATAAAGATGAATATCTTTATAGATATACATAAGAATCATTTTAGGGTCTAGAATTAAATTATCATAATAATGAAAAGGTTATAAAAAGATTATAAAAAAATTAAAAACATATGTTGATTTACAATATATGTTATCATGTTGGAGGTTTATTATTAGAATGGATAATAAAAAATTTCAAAATTTTGATATTTCTTAAGGATTAATATTGCATGTGATTATAAGTAAGATCGATTTATTATATGGCATCAATGGTTCAATCATTACAAATATGATGTTGAATACTAGGAAATAAAAATAGTTTAGTTGATGTATTAATTAGAGAATTAGTACTTTTAACTATTTTTTATTTATCACGAATGGATTCTCTTGACATAAACATCAAGATCAAAGAAAAATAAATCAAAATCCTAGAAGACCAACTTGAGATATTATATCTTAAGAAATCCTTAATGGATAACATCAAAGAGGTTACCCCTCAGCTAAGCAGGAAGAACTTAAATGCTTAAACAATAACAATGATGAGATTATCTCAGATGAAAAAAAAGAAACAAAATTCTCAAAATAAGTGAAAGAGAAAATAATCTCTCTATAGAGAAAAAGAAATAAAAACTCAATTGAGTAAATGAAACAAAAAAATGAAGAATCTTCAAAGACTAAGCTTTATGTAATCTACAATGGTCTCAAACTAAGAATCTATACTAGTTGGCCAAAAGTTAGCAAAGACATAACAAACTTCAGTAGAATAATTCACAGATCATTCAACAACAAAATAGAAACAGAATGTAGTTTTTCCAATTATATAATGCCAAAACTATTAACTAAGCACTATTCTCAAGCAATACAACAATCAACTAGTCTTAGCATATTGAAGACACTCAAGAGGATACCTAGAGCGGTGCTTTTTAGGGAAGCAACCGACAACTCTCTTATTTCAGAAGAAGAAAGAGATATGCTATGAAACTCACAAAACAACAATAGTTAAGTTTGTATAACCTAGCTAGAAAATATATTGAGGAACATCTTGATGATATGAAATTATATACTTTAGAGAAAGAATTCCCTATAGGTAGCAAATTCAATATCCAAAAAAATTCATATTCAGTATTTGTGTACAAAGAATTTTATGCTAGGTTAATAGAAAACTTGTATGCAGGAAATAATTTAAATGAGTTAAATTACTTTCTTGAAAATTTCAAAAAATCCAATAAAAAAATTTAGAAAGAAAATTAAGGTTATGGATAAACCTATTTGTTTAATATTTTTTAGTTCAATTATGGATTGAAATTGGGAAGTTTCAATAAATCCATATCATTTATTTAAGCTTGGACTTGTCAACACTAAAATAAAATTTAATCGTCCCAAAGTGAGTATCAGCAAAGTGATTATCACCTTACAAAGTAATATGCTCATCACCAAGGAAGATGGTGAAATGATTAGTAAATATGAAGCTACTTCAATTGCAATGAATTGAAAATAAGAATGGAAAGCAAGAAGATATTCTACCATTATACCAGAGAGCAGGATAGGGACCATAAATGTATTTGTTACATTAAAGATAAGGAAGAAGACGTGAAGAGTTCAGCTTCATAAGAATCAATATCAGCAAATGACTTCGAATAAATGCAGGGTCCTTATACAGTAAATTGACACTTTAGCCTCGATAATGTAGGTGTTAACTAGAAACGTTAGATGAAATATAAATATCTCACCTATATAAAAGAAAACCCTTTTATGTCATATACCTCTCACACTCGCTGATAAATTTATTCACTTAACTCATATATTTCTATCTTTTTATATTTCTATCTTTTGTAATATTTTATTTAGGAATGAGTAACCAAAACTTTCTTCAAGGTTCTTAATACTCCAGTTGTGATAAACTACTCCAGTTGTGATAAACTATTATGATAAATAAAAGTCAATATGAAACAAAAACTCATATTTGTCACTCTAACCTTAAAAAGAATGTATGGATACTATAAATCTCCATAAGCTAAGAAGGACATAGGGTTGCATCTAATTGAGGTACTACCTTAATGAAAAAGAATGAGATAAAATGAAGTGGAAGGTCAAGGTAGACCTTATATTTATCATTTTATTACAATTACATATTGTAAGAATACTAAGTATCTTTACTATTTATTAATTTTTTATCACTCATTCAATAATATGCATAAAATATGAAGAAAAAAATATATTAAAGAAAAGAAATCAAGAAATAATGATACCTCTATGAAAGTAGAGTCATTGGTGCACTTTTCTCCTTAATATTTACTCGTTTTATTCAATAAATAGTATTTTTGGGTTAAAATGTTAAAATATGAACTTTCTAATGAAAAAGGGTAAAAATATATTTTTTGGTATTTTTTTGGGATATTTTGGATTTTTTATGAATTTTAAGGTAGCACTAATCAAAAGTTATCACGTGGACGCTACGCAAGCATGAGAGCGGATTGAGCAAGCCACATGGATGCCATGCAAGCAAATAGAGTGAATCATGCAACATTGAGTGTTCCCAATGATGCAGTGCATGTCACGTGTCAACACGACATTCATTTTGAGTTGGTCGCGTGGTCAAAGGTCTTGCCACGTGTCATAAATCGATTCGTACATTCCTTCCACCATTGCTCACTCCATCTGTAACCGCAAATCATTTCACACCATGTGGCACTGACTTAGCATGTGTTGACTAGATCAGTCCTCACATGCCATGAGTCACACACTAATTTGCTCAATAAAACCCTTATGTTAGGTGTCGCACTCCTATTGGCTATCGTTGTTAATTTTTCCTTTTT
The DNA here is from genome assembly GCA_030763125.1 of Hippophae gyantsensis. Classification (NCBI taxonomy): domain Eukaryota; kingdom Viridiplantae; phylum Streptophyta; class Magnoliopsida; order Rosales; family Elaeagnaceae; genus Hippophae; species Hippophae gyantsensis. Next base: position 73,480,527 of record CM061028.1, on the reverse strand, counting down.
TCATCTCAGTACTCGATCTGAAGTTGATCTAACAGTCTATATTCCATATGAGTTTAATTTAACCCTCTAATTACCCCATAAATCCTAATGAGCTAAATTTAACATAATTTTTATGAGTTTTTTGAGCTACGAAAAAAAAACATAAAAAATCCAAAAAGAGAAAATTTTAGTGAAGATTTAAGAAGAGATTAGTGCTACAATTCAAGATATTGATTGTATTTCTTCTTCTTCTCCTTTCTTTATCAATTTTTATGTATTTCTTTATGAAAATATAAGTTTTATGAACAAAATTATGTCTAGTTAATTTATTAATCTAGGGTCTTATGAACCCAATTTTCAAAATGTGATCATCTAATATTTTATCCAAATTATGATTTTAATTTAATTATATTATTTAATCTAATTTTTATGCTTTGAATTGTTTGACCAACAATTGGTCTATAGAGATAATTAAATAGATTTGAGAGAATTATTTAATTGTTTATCTTGATTAAATAATATTCATAGTTTCTAGGAAGAGATGTACGATTCTTATGCATGTGATCCATAATTGATGAACTTAATGAGTAGTATGCAATTTAATTGACATGAGAGTGTGTGTAGGTTAATTACTATATGATGTGTAGTTTACTTGGGAGAAGAATACATGATACGTTAGATTCAATTGATCATATAATTAATTGATAATTATATTGAAAGAGATTTTAGTGATTCACATGCTTAAAAAATTGGGAGATTAAGTATTCCTAGATATTTTCTCATATATTTTTTTAGTTGTCAATTCTGATTTAATTAATTACTGTTATTTATTTTCAATTATTTTAAATTTGCTTTCTTAAAATATAAAAGCACTAAAAAATTAATTTTTATTTTTTTGTTTTAAAAATTAGTTTCTAATAACATAATCTTCATATGAACAATATTTTCTTATCATTATATTACTTGTTGCGATACATATATTTGCATATTCATTGAATACAATTCATGTCCAATTAATTAAGTTATATAGAAATAAAATAAAATGAAAACAAGAAACCAAAAAAAGTTAAAAAGATGTTATATATCTTAAAACATCTTTGTTACATTTTAATAAATCTCTAAAAGAAAACTTAACTGGTAGTATATAAAGATCAAAATTAATTGAAAACTTACAAGGATTTATTATTATTTTTTCAAAAATAGAAAATAGATGTAATTTAGTAAAATGACCTGATAAAGATTTTTAAATTTTGAATCCAATTTGGACATAATCATATCAGATATAAAATAAAATAATGAAATACAAGAATTAAATCATTGATAAGATGATAAATTTAATCCAAAAATATTGAATTAAGTTTAATAAATGATCAACTAGAATCAAAAGAATATAGCTCTAATTTGATATCAAAACCATTTTTGTCATAAGAAACAAAATAAGAAAATATCATGATTTTTACAAGCCTTATAAAAATTAATAAAAGACTTATAAACCTTACATTACATGAAGAAAATTAAAAAAAAAATAGTATGTTTAAGGAAATAGATGTGTTATGTTAGCAGAATTTTTCCTCAAAATATTATCGAGTCCACCAACCCAACTCAAAAACAAACTTTCCTTTTTCGAGAAAAGGATAAACCTTAAACTATATTATATTCTTCTTCTTTTTTTTAATAAAAGATCCAATATAGTAAGTATTTACACATAACAATAAAAAGAACAACAGTTTAGGATTTAGGGTTTATGATCAACCAATAAAGAGATATTATTGATAAATTAAGATTCATCTTTTTGTTTAAAATTTACATTCTAATTACTTATCCCTTATTTTTGTCAATTTTATTATTGGAACACCTTTTATCAGTTTTAATCTCTTTTTTTTTGTCCGAACTCTTATGCTATATTGCTGTTATTTTCCTTTGCCTTTACTTTGAAGCAAGTAAATAGGTGAATTGTCAACAATTTTCTAATAGTCGGTAAAGATTTGAAATTATTTAAAAAAAATTAATGGTTTTAAACTTCAATCCCTATACCGCATTATATTTTGAAAATAGAAGTAAACATGTGAATTTTGTTTAAAAACTTTGAGCAACAAACCTCACAACAAATATTAAATTTAAATTTTCTAAAAACATATAATAGTAACTAATTAGTATAGCTCTTTGTGGACACAATAGGGAATTCGAACCCCTCAATGTATATGTAAGGATGTGTACGTTGCTGTTATTTTAAAAGTAAAAGATCATGCAACAATTCTGAACTCTCATTCACTTTTAAGTTTATCAAAATTATTTTTAATGTATGCTAAGAAAAATGAGGAGGATATTTCTATAACTACGACTCCACTATAGGATAATTATTAATAATGTTTAGGGTGAAATTTGAACCCACGACTTTAAAGTTATAAGACCGTACCTTTATTATTTTAACATTAGACTAATAGGTAACGTGCTACTCTTAGTTCATCTTTTCAGTTATTTTTCCTTTCATTTTGGGTTCTTATCTAGTAATCAAGAAGAGAGAATATGCCCAAGTGTGCTGAATATGCTAAAAGTTTCTGCTCTTGGGTCCAACTATATTGAAGATAAAAGGAAAAAAAAAAGTGAAAATAAATGAGTGTGTACCATGTTATAACTTGGAAACTGTATAGATAGAAGACAACATGGAATTATGGATAGATAAGGCTGAGGACATATACTCACAACAATCACAAACTTATCTATAGGTCAATAATATCTTCCTCTCACTCTCTAATCAAGTAGCCATAAGTGGACCCATGACAAGCATTAGATATTTTTAGTGTGATTTTGTTTCTATTTTTGAGATAAGTGCTTTTAAGAATTAAGACAAGACTTTTCTGAAAGCATTTTTATATGAAGTCGCATTTGATTGAAGCTTCTTTTAACACAAGCACAAACAACAAAATGCTTAGTAGTTTGTAGAAACATTCTAGACTACTAGTAGTTTGTAAGGCTCGAATCCATCCATCTTCTTCGAATACAAACACTTAAACCACTTTGTCTAGAACCACAACTTTTATGTGCAAATTAGTTTCTTTAAATTTATGTTTGTGATAACAATTATTCATTCCAATGGAGAAAATAAGATTTCCCAATATTTAACATTACCAGTGATAACTTGGAATATGCTTCCAGGAAATCCATGCACAAGAATAATAAATCTTCATTTGACTGACTACAGCCAGGTAGTAATAGGAAAACTGTTTATCTTTTTCATGCTTTCAATAGTAAAGACTCATCAATAGCACAAAATAGACACATTATTGCTTCTAAAGTGACGGGTGGAATTAGAACCTCATTCATCAACCACAATACAACATAATACAAAACTCAAGACAGGTCCAACAATTGGTACATAATGATAGAACTTTCATTCTTCAAACTTACTTTCTCTTTTGATCATTGCTTGAATCAGTCTCAGAACATAGAAATGAAATTTGATTTTTTTTTAATTATTGAAATTAAGACTCTTTGATCAAACATATATAATCAGGATTCAGCCTCTTTTCCGTTATCTCCACCCCAAACTCAATTTCTAATATAATACGTCTCAGAGATAATCAGTAACTAACCAAGCCTAGCTAACTTGTTTAGCTGCGGTAATAACACCCTCTGGGGTAAGACCGAATTCCTTGTATATTCTTCCTGCTGGTGCACTTGCCCCGAAACGGTCAATCCCGATAGCCTTCCCTTTGCTTCCAATAATCTTCTCCCACCCAAATGTAGATCCTGCCTCAATGCTGACTCTAGCTGTTACAGCAGCAGGCAAAACACTTTCTTTGTAAGCATCCGATTGCTTAGCAAAGAGCTCCCAAGAAACAAACGAGACTACCCTAACAGCCTTCCCTTCCTTTCGGAGCTCCTCAGCAGCTTTAACAGCAATTTCCAACTCAGAACCAGTTCCGATCAAAATCACATCTGGCTTGTTACCTGAAGAATTGTCTGACACTATGTAGCCGCCCTTTTCAACACCTTCAATAGAAGTTCCGGCAAGCTGAGGTAGTTTTTGTCGAGAGAGAGCAAGGATAGATGGTGTCTTTCTGTTATCGACTGCCACTTTGTATGCTCCTGCAGTCTCATTCCCGTCAGCTGGTCGGAGCATTAAAATGTTAGGCATTGCTCTGAAGCTTGCCAAGTGCTCTATTGGTTGATGAGTTGGTCCATCTTCTCCAAGACCAATTGAATCATGAGTCATCACATAGATAACTCCGGCTTCAGACAAGGCAGAAATCCTTATGGCTGCTCTCATATAGTCGGTGAAAACAAAAAAAGTAGCACAGTATGGAATAAAACCAGGGCTGTGAAGGGCAATTCCATTGCATATAGCTCCCATTCCGTGCTCCCTGACGCCAAACCTCACGTTCCGTTCCTCTGGGGTATCCTTTTGGAAATCTCCATACATTTTCAATAAAGTCATGTTAGAAGAAGCAAGATCTGCACTGCCACCAAGAAGACCAGGAATGACTTTTGCAAGTGCATTAAGGTTTTGTTGCGATAAATTTCTGGTTGCATCGGCCGGGCTCTCTGGAGTATAAGTCTGTAAAATTTCAACAAGAAGATCTTAGTAAACGGTGTACATAATAATGACTTAAACATAAATCACTCATAAAGGTTTATCTTAGGATCTGATAAAGAGGGACCAGAAAATTTGAATTCAGATTCTTATATTAGACCTTGTCAATTAAAATAGCTTACATGCATTCTTATGCTCCTTTCTTAGAGACTTCAAAAGAGGGCATTGAAAAAGAACAAAGAATAAGAATGACGAAGCAAAAAGGAACAGGAGAAAGAAGTCTACTCACTGGAAGTGCTTTCTCCCAACCAGCAGGTAGCTCACCAGTGATGATGCTCTTAAGCTCTGCTGCTTCTTCCTTGTACTTCTTCTCATATTCGGCAAACTTGGCATTCCATTCAGCTTCAAAAGAAGCACCTTCAGGGACATGACGACTCCAATGCCTAAGAAAAAGTAAAAATATTACTTAGATATTGAAAAAAAGAGATTGATTAAGGGGCTTTTAAATCTTATACATTATGCTTCTTACTTCTTTACATCCTCAGGCACATGGAAAGGCTCATATGGCCATCCAAGGTTCTTCCTAGTAGCATCCACTTCCTTGGCACCTAATGCACTACCATGTACACTGTATGAGTTTGACTTGTTTGGAGATCCATAACCAATTGTTGTTGTCACCTGTTAAGAAAACCACTTTCAAATAAATGTGACACCAATACCATAATTAAATGAAGGGAGAGAGGGAGAGAGAGAGAAAAAAAAAAGAGAAAGAGAGGGGGAGGGGTTTGGAACTAAGAGATAAGAACTGGAAGCAAACCCAAATTTAAAAAGAGTTCTGTTAAATTCATTACATAATTGCAAGACAGTACCAGAATGTATGAAACTTAGGTAGAAAACATAATAAAAATATAATTATATTCAGAGTCGAATGTTTCTTTTTGTCCATTCCAAGTGCACTAAGCACCACTATTAACCTGAACATATGGTCAATATCAAAATGTCTAACCTTGATCAAAGTGGGCTTGTCTTTGACAGCCTTTGCTTCCTTAATGGCAGCACGAATATCATCATAACCAGTGTTTCCATTCTTTACCCAGATAACATGCCACCCAAGACCCTCAAAACGGGTGTCAACGCTCTCAGTAAATGCAATATCTGTGTCACCGTCAATTGAAATGTGGTTGTCATCATAGAAGGCTATAAGCTTTCCAAGACCCCAGTGACCAGCAAGAGAACAAGCTTCATTTGAGATCCCCTCCATTTGACAACCATCACCAAGTATAACATATCTGAAGTAAAGCAACATAATTTACAAGAAAAATGTGATCTAGCATGTGCACATTACAAACTTAAATAGGAGTAATGAACAATGAGAACAAAAGAAATGCTAATTACACACACTTTTGCACACCAATCGGGTGTGCCACATGGCATCGTACTTAATAACTTCCCCATTTTCCCACATTGTGGTGCCAATTAAGCAAAATGTGTGCAGTTAACATTCCTGATGAAAATAAGTGCAGTTATTATACGTGTAGTGGTCAACAATCTCTGCATCTGGTTTGTTGTAACGAGCAGCCAAATGCTTCTCTGCAAGAGCCAAACCAACAGCATTTGCAATACCTTGCCCAAGTGGACCTAAATAGTATAGATAAGTCAGCATATCAGCAAATGCAAGGGAAAAAAATTGCAGCCAGAAATTAAATGCGAGACCATAATCAACAAATAAATATAAAGTAAAGGCCACAGAATCTGACCAGTTGTTACTTCAACACCAAGTGTCTCAAAGTTCTCAGGATGTCCGGGGGTTCTGCTTTCCCACTGACGGAATTCCTTCAAGTCTTCTTCCTAAACATGAATTTCAAAAGGGGAAACAAAAACAGCTAATAAAAATTTGGCGTCAATATTAGAGGAATAATCAAATTTCAAAAGAAATATAGGATCTAATTGTTTGCGATTCTGTTATGTTAAAAAGTGATGCTATAGAAGCATATTAATTGTGAAAGCACTTCTAGCAACCACTACCTCCAATAACACCCCTAAAACTTATTACAACAAAAACAACATCTTCAAACATTGAAAATGGTCTAGCTTGCTGGATTTCAACCCTAAACGGATCTAACGCTGAACTTGTTCTGTTCAAAAAAGCTTTTTGCTGCAAGAAGTGTGTTTACAAATTCTGAGAATCAAAACAAACAGACAGACCCTATAATACACCAAGTCAAGTTGAAAGGATGAAGATCATGTGACTAAGAACTAATTCAAACAAAATTAATTCCATTATAAACATAATATACCAATATTGAACTAAAAAAAACTTTCTATTAGCCAAAGCATAGTCTGATACCCAAATCCACTAATCAAAAACAAGGAGTTAGAAAAGGCAAAAGACTAATAATTAAAAGCCAAAATTTCACCTTGACGCTATCGTAACCCGCGAGGTGAAGCAGAGCATACTGTAGCATACATCCATGACCAGCGGAGAGCACGAAGCGATCACGGTTGAACCAATAGGGATTCTTCGGGTTGTACCTCATGAACTCATCGTATAGAATGTGACCCATCGGAGCACAACCCATGGGAAGACCCGGGTGACCCGAATTGGCCTTCTCGACGGCATCGATAGCCAGGAATCGAATCGTGTTAATCGACTTCTCAACCAGTGATGTCTCAGTAGTTTTATCCAAGGTCTCGACAGCAGCAGCTCGGAATTGTCGACTCAAGTTTATCCGCCGGCGGGAAAGCCGAGAATACTTGGAGGATGATGAAGAAGATAACGATGAGGACTTGAGACCTGAGAAAGTTGGAATTGTGAGAGAGGATAGAGATAGACGGTCTGAAGATGAATTGGAGCCATGGTGAGAGATGGCTCGAGCTAATATGGCTTGAGATAGAGTGAGAGATGATGAAGCAGCCATTTTAGTTCGTTGGGCTTACTTTGAGTCCCTTGATTTTATCACTGAGAGAGTGTGAGAGATAGCTCTCTTATGAGCTTCTCATATGCATAAGGAGACAGGTAGAGCACAGAGCAGACCGTTAGATTTACTAAAGAGACAATCTTGACCCTTAACTGTGGGTAGGAGTTTGGAAAATGCTCTGCCTTTCATTTACCTTTATGTTTTCATTCTTTTATTATTATTATTATTATTATTATTCTAAAACTTGACCCATTTTTATCTCAAATACTAAATTTCTTAACCTTTCTATTTTTTATCTTATCTTTTTTGTTTATTCAAAAATATATCCCTGAATGAAGAATGAAGACTGAAGACCGAAGAAGTTTTATATTTATTTTGTATTCGAATATAGGCAGGCAATCAATAACCAGTAATTCAATGGACGCAAGATATATAGAGTGGAAGGAAAAAGAAAAAATCTTCATAATTATAACAAACATCCTCACCTCTTTAGATATTTTATTCAACTGAAAATGTATATTTTTCACCTTGTCATTTATAATATCAATACCACAATCATGCTTTATTTATTAGAAAATAAAGATTATAAAAACACACCATAATCATATAACAACCTTTAACAAATTCAATAATTCATTAATAGTGTGAAACAAGTCAATAATTTAATCATTATAATCATATATTGAAAGCTCTTTCTTAATCTGATAGAAAGTGGTTCTTATTCTTAAGAGAACCTCGTATTAACCTTAAACAAACCTAATAATTCAATAATTATGTAAAACAACTCTATAATTTAGTGTATTATTGGTAATATTATTTTCTTATTATTTCTAGAGTGATCCGTTATTGATACTTCTCACTGATCATATTATTTTTTCTCTCTTTTTTTTATTTAGTATTTATTTTTTAAAAAAATTATATTAATTTTATATTTTATTAATATAGAATATCATTTCATTAAAGTAGTATTTTTTTCTACTAAGATGACATTTGTTTCGTATAATGAAATTGAAATGATAATAAAAATGAGAATGAAAACAATATTATTTGATTTGATTATTGGAATCAAAGAATGAATCAGTATTACATTGTTTGGTTTACAATTAAAATAGAATAAAAAAAATATTGTATATTACCTTAATATCTTTATATTCAGTAAAATTTAAATAATATCATTTAATTGTTATTTTTTCGTCAAAAAAATACATTATTAAAATCATTATTTTTCTAAATAATTATTACTTAAAAATAAAATATATTATTACAATTATTATTTTTCTAAATAGGGATTTAAAAGTTTAGGATTTATGATATAAGATTAGGGTATAGAGTATAGGTTTAAGGTTAGAGTTTAGAGTTATATTTATGAGTTAAGGTTTAGAGTTATATTTGTGGGTTTAGGGTTAAACTTATTATTTTTCTAAATAAGATTTAGAGTTTTGGATTTTGAGATTTAATATTTAGGGTTTAAGGTATATAGTATAATGTTTAGGATTTAAGATTTATGGTTTTAGGTTTTGAGATTTTGGATTTAGGATGTAAGGTATAGAGTACATGGTATAATGTTTAGGGTTTACTGTTATATTTATGTATTAAGGTTTAAGGTTAAAATTATAATTTGTGTAAATAAGGTTTTGAATTTTGAGATTTAAAATTTAGGATTATATTTGAAGTTAGAATAAAATTGAAACAAAAAACTAAGATAAAAATAGAATCATAATTCCTAAGGAAAAGAGAAGTAATTCTCATTCTTTATTTTTTATGAATTTATTTCATTTCATTTTCACTTTTTAACACAATCAAACATAAAATTATAATGAATTAATTCAAATTTATTCCATTTAAGTGAACTAAACACCAACTAAGCTTAGCTTAGTAGGCTTAGCGTGACTTTATAAATTAATAATAAATATAGATTAATCGACTACATTAGATGCAAAAATGGATAACAATACATGTACGGTATATATTTTCATTTCTCTAAGCTAAAAAAAGTTTAGGGTTGAGCTTTAATAGTTAAGAGTCTTAATAAATGGATTTATTCGGTCCAATTCATACACTTTAATCCAATTTAATATAATTTGTATGATTTCTTATTATAATTGAGTTGATTTTGATTTAAAAATTATAAAACCAATTCATTATGGGGTTTGATAGGTTATTAAATCAAAAAATTTCACCATAACCAATCTAATCCGTACATATATATTGTATTATATTATATATATTTTGTTTTGATATAATAATTTTATTTAATAAAAATGATATATATATATATATATATATATATATATATATATATATATATATATATATATATATATAAACTAATAGTTTTTCTCTATCCAGTTCACCTTTCTAAATTCTAAATAATTCTTCATTATTTTTTTTACATTAACTTAATAATCATATTTAATTTCTCTGAACACAAAGAGTAGAAGACTCTAAATTTAACATCAAATGAACAACCTTTCAATTTTCACATTTCTATTATTTATACATATGATCATGTTTAAAATTAATATAAAATTAAATAATAAATATTTATGTTAATTTTCATGCTATTTAACATAATATTTTTTATTTATTATTTGTAAGAAAAATCAAAATTTTTCTGGGTCCAAATTTTAATCAATTATTAAAACATAATATTTAATATAATAGTTGTTTAGTTATTAAAAATAAATATATTTTAAAAAAAATTGACGATAGTAAAAACAAAAACAAAATTAAGAAACATTAAAATATAAAATATGATCCACCCATTCTAATCCAACCAATCCAAAGGGTTTGATTTTAATTGATTTTATAAATTTTATTAAATCAAATCAGTTTTTATTTTTTAAGAACCGATATTATTAATTTAGTTTCAATTTTAATAAAAATTTGAACTAATTTATAATATGCATTACTCCTATTAATAATAGGTATAAAAAGAACATACATCAAAGTTTGGTGGATTTTGTATTATGTTTGTCACTAATTTTTATCTTTTAAAACACATAATTTAATCCTTAATTCTTTAAAATTTAAAGGTTTCAATATGATTTTCATAGTTTTAGTGAAAAAATTAGGGATTAAATTATATTTTCGTGAAAATATTAAAAACTAAATTGAATTGAAATTGTTAAACTTAAAAAGAGTAATAACTAAATTATATGTTTTAAAATTTTAGATATAACTTTTATTTTAAGATAAATATTAGAAACCAACGTAATAATAAAAAAAAGTTTGGTAAGGGATAGTCACGATCATAATTTATTTGCTTTAGTCTGAAGATTTGTTTATAAAAAAACTAAAAAAAAACTGTAAAAGTTTGTTATAGAATATATATTAGAATGAATATACACAATAACAATCTCTTTTAAGTTGTGCAATTTGGATTATTTAGTTTTATAGTTTAAAATTTTAGTTTAACATAGGTTTTTATATTGTTGTTTTTAACAAAATTATGGAGGAATGAAAATTATTTTTAAGATTTTTTAATTAAATTTATCAAATAATTTATAAATAATTTCATTAAAAGAAAATAGAATTATTATTTTAATCATTATTTTCACTATTTAATAACATCAATATTTTAATATATCATTTCTAACGTATTATTCATGTTTTAATTTTAATTTTAATTCTACCCTTAAATAATAATTCTTTAATCACATGAGTTAAATAATAACATCATGTTGTAAATTTTACTAAAATTTAACATTTTAATCTTCTATAATCTCTTTAGCAATAACAATTGGACAAAAAAAATCCATTTTTTCTATTCGTACAAACTAATGTTCATTTGAGACTTAACCTTAAAACTTTGCCAGCCATTTCCCTAATAAAGTAAGCCCTAAACCAAAAGCCATCTCTTAATACAAGTGAATTTGATATTTCCAAATCAAAAATTACTAATACCTAAATAATTAAATATTTTACCTCATAATTTAATACTTCAAAATTTCTAAAAATAGAAATATTGCTCCAACATTAACTAATTAGGTTCTTGCAATAAAACTATCCCAAAACAAATGGTATTAGTGCCCTTGTTTAAGCCATTATGGCCATTTAATACCCTTGATTACAGAATGAGTTTTTAAGTACATTTGTCCAATAAATAGATACCTTTTAGTATCAACTCACAGAAATAATAAAATCATGAAGGGAATTTTAAAAAAAGAAATAATACGTGGAAGTAAAAGATATTGATATCCAAACTTCATAATATAATTTTATATTATCAGCAAAAAGAATAATTTAACTGTATACCCAAAAAAAAGCCAAAATGCATTGGAGCTGCAAGCAGCGGGCTTGGGTGCTATCTATCAGGTGCCCTGCCCTATTAGCACTTGTTACTACCTTTGAGACACTTATGACTAAATATGTCCTATGAAGTAGGACCATCTTTCTTTCTTTTTGTGGTTATTTGAATATGTTTAATTTTTAAAATAAATTTAGGACATAAAGCTGTCATTTTGATATCTTTGCAGTTAATTCTCTGACCAGCTTAGCAGCAACCATTGCAGTCATTCCATCCACGGTATCACGCTGTGGATTGAATTCAACCACATCTGCAGCAACAACATTGCCTTGGAGGTTGTGGAGTATGTTTAGAACATCACGGAAAGAAAGCCCACCCGGCTCAATGTGAGACACCCCGGGAGCAAAGGCAGGATCAAGAGAATCCACATCTATTGAGATATATACACCCTTTACGCCTTCCCCTAGTTTCTGTTGAAGGAATATTCTTAGTTATTCTTCTGTTAGCTTTAGCTTCATTTTTCACCACCGTCACCATATCCAAAATCCAGAGGGAGATATATGATGCTTCAACAAACTAGTACACACAGATAACACATTAAGTGGAGAAAGGAAGGGAGACAATTACCAGATTTTCAAGATAGTCACGATCTTTTGAAAAGGTCCGCATTTCATACTGTTCAACGCCAAACTTTTTGCCTTGTTCACGCCCTTCTGAATTTATTGATCTAATTCCTACCTGAGATTCAGCAAACAAGTGACCAAGATTAATTCCATCAAGCATATCAGGAAGAACAAGTAAAGAAGAATATATTAACTTAACCTGTGAACATGAAATCTCTTGATAATTTAAGATAAAAGATTGAATAGGATATATAATAAGCAAAACATGGAATAGACAGATGACTTAAACAGGTCAGTCGGGTAACTGATGCCATCACTTGGCAGAACATTTAAAAGATGTTTATTCATACTTTCACAAACTGGCACAAGAATAACAGTGTCTTTGATCTAACCATGTCAAGGAAGTATTAAACAGCTCAATACTTGTATCATGATGATATTATACAGATGCTGTAGTCAGGGGAATCCTAACATACACAAAATGTCTACTTGGTGGAAGCACTTGTTAATTTTCAACAAATGAAACTCAATCCGATGAGTCATATTCTTAGATGATAATGAGCTAAGAAGTTATGAGTTCCCGCAAAGTGATGATGTTTGGGTTGTTAAGTAGAATCAGGATCAGCAATTCCATATTTCCATGCTCAACTAAAACAGCTGAAGTTAAAACGTGGAATTGTTAAAGGAAAAAAGAGGTAAGATTTTTAATTCAATTAGCCAACGTATTTGGTTCAGTAACCACATGCCCAATTGAAGGAAAATAAAAATTTAATAAATAATAATCTAGCAATTCACCTGCAAAAGCCTCCTAACATAACCACCCTCCATAATTCGGGCAAAAGATGATGCATGTGAATACTTATTTCCTTCAAAAGCGTGATAGATATCAGGATGTGCATCAAGATGAAGAATATCAACCGGTCCCCCAAGCTTCTCAGACACAGCTCTTACAACAGGATAGGAAATTGAATGATCACCTCCTAGAACTAATGGGCATAACGGATCCTGAAAAAACATGGACAATTGAAGATAGTAATTAAATGGTGCTAAAAATTCATACCATGTTTATACTAGAAGACTATAAGTTTTCAGTATTCATGCCATGTTTAAGTAATTAATTAGTACTTAAAATTCATGCCATGTCCATACTAGAAGATTTTTTCAGTAAAAAAAAAAGCATTCTCAAAATTTTGAGAAGTTGAAATATACTACTCAATGCTCCAATTAAAAGAAATAAGAAGAATCATGTAGATAAATCAACATATTAGAGCAGACAAAAGACAAGATAAAGGAATCCAAGTGAGTTATTAGCCAAAATAAACAAACAAACAAACAAACAGACTGAAACGGTGATTAAACTGTAGAAAGGGTTCTACACAAAGTTCTAATTAGCTAACCTCTTCCATCACAAGCTTGACAGACTCACTAATGACATTCATCAGTCTGTCATCATCCACTCCACAATCTCGAATTTCTTGGACAGGAACATCACCAACATCAGTTAGCACCCGGGGATCGTTTAATTCCTTCCCTAAATTGCCAAATAAATATTATTAGACAATATCTTCTATTCCAGGGCCTAACAAGTATATAAAGCTCACACTTGGGCTAGTGTATAAGGAAAGTGTTAGCCAATTGATCCATCACTCATTAGTGACCAACAGAATCTATCAACTTTAACCCACAATTATTTTGAAGGAGAAGAAAAAAGACAGGGCACAGAAAAGCAACCCGATAGCAAAAAGTGCCAAAACAGATACATTAATATCTTAGACAGTATCTTTGTACAATGTAAGATATGTTGGGTTTTGGAGGATTGGTATTTGGTATCAACATGATCGCATTATAGCCAGTGGTATGTTTTTAAACCACTGCAAAGAAGTGATAGGATTAACAAGCTTGGACGCGCAGTGCTATCTGCTGGCTTAATGGTGACAACTCTAACAACTTTAATTCACAATTATTTATAAAAAAAAAAAGTCTAGCAGAAAGTGGCAAAAGATAATAATTTTCACCTTCTTCAGTGGTTGAGTTTGTGCTACCACACCAAATGGCTTCCCTGATGCGAGGAGGTGCAAAAGCAGGGCCTTGAAGAAACGATGAGTTATGTCCCAATGGAACTCCGAGCAAAGAAGCCGATGCTTTAGCCCCACCTAAAGCACGAACCAGCTCTCCCTATAATTATAAAGAGCTCAAAACTTTAGTACCACACACATCACACACATGACATGACATGACACAACCCATTTCCATAGCCAACAAATTAAGGAAATTTATATACACCTTTAGCTTAGCTCTTTCCCTAATGAGAGTTAAAGAAGCATCGATTACTCGATTCTGACCCTTTTCTATCAAAACATCTGGAACATTTGCAGCCTTCAATTTTTGTAGGTAATGAATCCCTCTTCGCCCTATAATCGACATTTTTTTACTAGCTCTGTATCGCAATCCAATCCAAATGTTAAAATTAAAACAATAAACATTTCATATTTCCTAATAATGATTGATTAAATTTTTCCTAAAGCTTGAATATGAAAGAGAATTTGTACCTTTGATTCGTGAACAATCCGAGATATAGAGTGAGTGGGAGAGTGAGAGAGAAGGTGAGACAGACAATGGGTTGGTGACTCGGACGAGCTGTGAATGGATGTGCTTTCTATCTACTTTATATAGAACCCATGCAATTTCTGCATTTCTTTTAGAATTGGATTAGATAAAAATATTATATAACTAATGTATGAATTATTGATTTTGCATTCATACGCAACTATATAGGCTGTAGTGAGTAATGATTTGGCTTGGAGCTTCAACACTAAATTACACGATTGTCCTTGTACTTGGAGAAACGATTCAAGTTTCAAAATTGTAGATAGGATAAAATGGGCAACTTCGTAAAATATGTGTCCTACCCTAATTTTATATAACAAAGGGAGGAGTGTCTGTAGTAAAAATTGAGCGCTGAATGAAGATACAATAAACGACAAGTACCGAGTCACATTTTCATCGGACTAATGGATAACTAATGTCACGCAGTTCAAGGTGAATATATATCACGAAATCCGCCCATTGTTTGTTAGAGTTTAGAATCAGATTGCTTCTATATATTCACACTCACCCTTTTTTTAGTCCTTCTTCGATCCTCTAATTATAAGTTTTATACTTATGATTATTTAAATAAATTTATTTATTTTTATAATTTAAAGTTTATGATATATATTGATGATGAATATCATATTGTATTGAAGTCAAGCACATTTAACTAACTTTGATTCGTGTAACAAAAATTACTTAATAAAATCTCGTTTCAAAATTTTGGCTTATTTTACGAAAGAAAACTCATTCGGGAGGAGTATCATTTGAATAATTCATTTTTTAATTACGTATTTAAGAAATAATTATTTTATATATAATTATTGTATAAATTATTTTATTTTAAGAGTGATTAATTATTTTAAAATATATTATCTTATACATAAAAGACTCTTATTTAAGTTGATTTTATTTTTAATCCATCTTAATAAAAATATATATATATAATGTATGTTTATTTATATAGTAAAAAAATAAACTTTTATGAATAAATTAAAAAAAAATTATTATATCATATAATTATTAATTTATTTAAAATAATTTTTATAAAAAAGGGGGCAATTTTGATTTTTTATTTTTTTTTCCTCTTTCTCCTTTTTGTTTGCTTAAAGTCTTTCTCATTTAATTTTTCCACTGAACCGACATAAAAAGTGCTAAAACTAGATACTAAATACGAAAAAGCCTAAACTCAAGAAGCAAGAATAAAAAATAGTGAGAAAAAAAGTAAAAATATTAATAAAAATTTTAAATTATTAAAATATTATTCAATTTTTTGTTTGTATGTTTCTTTTATTTTGATAAAATGTATCTTCTAAAGAATTGATTAATAGAACGTAAAAATTTATATATTTTAAGGTATCCATCAAAAACTTATACAATAATAGATATTAAAAAATTAATTAATTAATTTATTTATTTTCATATATATGCAACAATATTATATACTTGTGTATATGGTATAAAACATAATTTTGTATAAAATAACATCCTTATGTACACAAATATGACATCAAAAATAAAAAAAATAAAATAACACTTTTAATCTATCTCTTTATATATACACGTGATTAATTATAATAATTTAATATACATTTATTATACTGTAATATTTCTAACTATTTAGATTTATAAAGTTTTTATAACCAAATTATAACATAAATGAGTTGGTTTGATTACAAGTCACTAATTAATTTATCCATATTTTGGTTTGATTCATACATGCATCATCAAAATTAATAAGTACTGTGCGACAAGCAGGGTTAACTCCACCCCTATCGCCCCTGGAACTCCAAAATGGATTGGGTTTGGTGGATTTTATCAAATTTTCGTTGCCTAAATTGTACTCCATTCCAAAACAGTTGCCCTCTTAGTCATGGTAGTTTTTTTTTTCTCTTTATTCACAGCGATTATTATTAGTTTTTTTTAATTATTATTTTTAAATTTAAAATTTATTTTGCAAAGATTTTCAACTACTCAATCCTTATTCATTAACTACCCTATATTATCTTTTAATTATATATTAAATTTTACAATATATTTATATATATATATATATATATATTTTACTCTTCAAACAAATTTTCTTTTAATTTTAACTTGCAAATTATCCCTCATTCACTAACCACCCAACCATCGTTCCTAGCTTAAAAAAACAATTATTGTACCTTTATATTAGAAACTTTTTTAAAATTTTGTTTTAATTAATATTAATCGTTTTGTTTTAAAATATATATAATTTTACATTTTTATCCTAAAATTACTAAATTTCACTATGTATAATTTTGTACTCTTTGTGTGCAAGTTACTTGTTATTGTTTAACAATGTCTATGTATTTGGTTCACTTTTTAACTAATTAGTTTGATTGTTTATTTGATTTTAAAAAATTTAAAATCTTAATCGATTCTAAAAATAAACTTTCAAATCATTTTGTAATATTGATTTAAGGGAGATTAATTTAACGTTTTAAACTTATATAAAAAATTTCTCTAATTAAAATAGATAAAACATACTATATAATTTTATAAAAAAAATGAAATAAATAAATATGTTTATTAAACTTATATAAGAATCTTCTCTAATTGAAATACTTAAAACATATTATATAATTTTATGAAGAAAAAAAATAAAAAAAATAAATATGTTTACCGTAACTTGTCAAAGAACTTGTATAAGAGTTGAATATTCTTTAAATAACATTATATCTCATGTTTTTTACATTTTATTTTTACTTATAAATATTAATATAATTATAATTATAAATTAATAATAATAAAAATTATAATATATTAATAAAAAAATATTTAAAAATTAACAAATAAATAATAATTATATGTTAGTTTTAAATTATAATTGTATCGAGATTTATTCTCATCATTAATAAAAATATTTTTTATTGTACTTAAAAAACATGAATATATTAAAAATATTAAATAAAATAAGTTAATATAATATAATTTAATTATTTACTATAATCAATGTCTTTCATATGAAAGAAACAATCTCGATTTATAACTACATAAATTATATTTTACTTAAAGATGTCAAACGAATTATTCAACCGAACCCAATTTATTTATAGTTAGTTCATTGATTTTAAGAGTTAAAAAATTCTAACTCATGAGTAACTCACTAGTCAATTTTAACAAATACATGTTAAATTAAAAGTTAATAAATAAGAGAAAAATAAATAAATTATTAAAATATAATTATTAATTATTATTACATAGTTAAAAAATATTAATATTAGTCAAATTAATAAATAAAAAATTAGTAATTGATTTTTTAAAATAAAATAAAATTTATATTAAAATATTATAATAAATATATAATTTTAAGTCAATTAGTAGCTTAAAAACACACACAATATAATTGAGATTAAATAAATCATTGATTTAATTTTAAAATTTAAATTGCATTAGTTTATAATAATTCATAATTAAATTTATATATCATTAAAAATATAAAATAATCTATATATAAGAAATATTACTTTTTAAAATTTTGAGTTTTTTAAAAAAGTTATACTTATTTATTGAATATTATTAAGATTCTATTGAACACCTTTAAAATATAAACCGTATTAATTCATAAAATATTATGATTTATTTCATAAATAATTAGAAAATATTGATAAGTCTTGTTTCTAAAAATTTGTATGGTTTGTATTTTTGAGTTTTCTATAAAAAATTATAAACATTTTGTTATTAATTTTTCAAATCGAATAAAATATATTTTATTTATTTTTAAAATATAAATTATACTAATTCAAAAAATATTATAAATTATTTAATAAAGTATTCAAAATTTCTAAAAGTTGAATTTCTAACAAAATTTATGATTTATGATTTTAAATTTTCTATAAAAATGTTACGATCATTTTGTTAATGATTGTTAAGATTTCGGAGAATATTTTTAACTCATTTTTAAAATATAAAATATATTAACATTTAAAATATTATAAATCATTTCATTTACAATTAAAAAAAATTAGAAGTACAATTTATAATAAATTATATATTTTATAATTTTGAGTTTTAATGAGAAAGATATACTTTACTAAAAATTATTCAAATTATATTGAATTATTTTTAAAATATAATTAAAATTAATTTTAAAAAGTTTATTAATAATTTCATATATTATTAAAAAAAAAAAAAATTTTAAATTTCATTTTAAGTTTTATATAAAAAAATTGTGTTTATTTTATATAAAATTATTCGTATTATATTATAGTATAAAATTTAAATGAATTATTCATAAACTATCTTAAGTTAACTCACACTTAAACGAGTTAATTTAACTTAAATGATGTAAAAATTAAATTGACTTAATTTAACTAACGCACTAACATGACATATAGGAATGACCACGGGTACGAACGGTGATAATTTTTAATATAAATATTCTCAAATCGAATAATAAAATCTATATCTGAAATTGTCCAAAAATTGTTATAATTCAATGACGATTTTTTACTCATGAATAACAGTTTAAGATTTTTATTAAAGAATACAAAAAAAACCATTTTTTTCCAAAATTATTAAAAAACATCATAAACTACAATTAATTTCAAAACAAAAAGAACTTGTAATATTACCAAAATCTCAAGCATTATTTATATCAAAAATTAGTGCATCAAATAAATTAAATTTTCAATACTAATGTTTCCTTTTACGATTGTGATTTTACCTCTAGTTGGAATTTATTGAATAAAAAAGTAAAAAAAAATAGTTATTCTTTCACTATACTAGAGGCTATTGATTTTATTTAACAAGAAGAATATGATGAATCAAAGTTACTAGGTAATTAATTATAAACAAAAATAATTCAGTATCTTTGTAACCTATATCTTTTTATTCGATACAGGAAAAAACTAGTTGAAAAAGAATATTATGTTACTAGGCAAATGGGTAGAAAAACATTTCAAGTTATGAAAAAATAAAGGTATAATTAATGTGCAATATAGATATCTAGATATGTTGTTACTTGAACCAATAACTTATTATATTTCAAACCATTTAATATAGTTTTTCCACTCAGTCTTATACTCACATTTTCAATACACTCTTCCAAAGTAACAACTCTTAGTCTCCTACAATTTCATATAGAGGTTTTGACTTAAGAGAAGCTCATAAGCACTACAAATGAATTAACATCATTAAGTTTCTCATTCTTTATCTCATATGACATATTATCAACATCGAGTCACATATCTCTATGTCGATCATGCATATCAATGATCTTAAAAAACACCAAATGGTTTATAATCATAATATCTTGAAAGAAAAAAAATATTTGACCATAAAAAATAATTGATATTTGATGATATTATTATATGAAAATTTTAAATCATAAGAGAATTTTAATGGGATTAAACTGGAAATCGAAAAATGTTCTTTGTGAACCATTTTTTGATTGAAATGAAATAAGAGAGAAAAAAATATGACAAAGATTAATGAGTTTGGATAAAAAAGGTGTAATTCTCATTTCTTAACTTTTGTTATGTAATATGTTTAAACGACATCAATTCCCAAAGCCCCTCTTGATCACATTTAATCAATAACTTTAGGAATCAAAGATATCTAAACTCATGTTTTATGGTAAGTGGGTATCAAATTTTAACTCATATTTTTCTAAAAGCACGACAAAATCTCAAATACACTAATAATTATAATCAATAATAATAACTTAGATGGTAAATAAATCTAACATTATAGTGCATCCTAGTTCCTAACAATTATGATCTTGGATCAAATATAGCCAATCTAAGCCATTACATTGAAAAAATGTGATTTCATTCCAATGCTTCATTATTACGAAGGTGTATACATAAATCTAACCTCAAATCTCAAGTTTTCACCTTTACGCATGTTTTATCAATAATTATGACCCATGTTTTACCAACAAGAAAAGAATGAAATTAAAATAAACAAATATAATGCGAAATTGAAATAACATATATATAAACACAAACATTGGACAATTCTTTGAGAAGAGTAGGATCTATTTTTGTAAGCATATATAAATATCATAACACTAATCTCATAATCGAACGTAGATATCCAAAGCAAAATGTCACTTACCATAAAAAAAAGCGAATGAAGATGAAAGAAAAAAAAATCTAAGTAAAAGAGAACATGAAGCATAAAAGAGTAAGTTGAAGTCTCGAAGATTTGCTTTATATGAGGAGACAAGGAAACACTTATGTAGACGAGATCACGAAGAAGAAGAGGATGAGGAGGACCGTAGAAATGAATGAGAAAAGAATTAATTAGGGGGAAAAGTAAGAGACGCGAATGAAAGATGTAGAGGCAAGGACAAAAAGCCGACGACACACGTAAAACGACAAAGGGTAGAACCAAGAGCGACAAAAGGCAAGGATGAGAGTGGTAGAGATG
Source organism: Hippophae gyantsensis (assembly GCA_030763125.1). Lineage (NCBI taxonomy): Eukaryota > Viridiplantae > Streptophyta > Magnoliopsida > Rosales > Elaeagnaceae > Hippophae > Hippophae gyantsensis. Next base: position 73,459,236 of record CM061028.1, on the reverse strand, counting down.
CAAAACTTCTGAATCTCTTCCCAAGCTATTATGTTTATATACCTACGCAAAATAAAAACCTTAAATCTCTAATTAATTTATAATTTAATTTAATAAATATAATTAATTTTGAGTACGAACAGGTATGGTTATATTGATAATCGTATTCAAATTATACTCGTTATTTTATGTTCAATTTTTAATCAAAATCGTATCATTACTCAAAAGTTATAGAATAAAAATCAAACAGTAAATGTGGTTACCCACGTATAACCGAATCCGGTATTTTTTTTCACATTTATAATGACCTACATAATTTTTACTTTTTTAAAAATTTAAATGATTTTGAACCAAATTTACATAAATAATTAGTACACGGTGACCGGAAGCCGGACAGTGTTTATTTCCATTTCTCTCTCTAGAAATGGCGGCCATAGCAAAGGAAACTATCCCAAGGCCGAAGGAGGAGGGATGTGTAGAGGTGGGTGAAGAAGATGACGAACACGATTCCAAGGAGATTGTACTACAGAGGTATTTCCTTCAAGAATGGAATCAAGTCAAGTACCTTCTAAACGGCATCGTTTCAAATGGATGCGTCTCCGATCCCTCCATTGCTCACAAGATCCGCTCTATTGTAATACCTCTCTCTCTCTCTCTCTCTCACTCAAGCTTCTGAACCCATTTATGCTTGAACTCATGTCAATTTGTCATTGTCCTATTTTATGCGAGTTTGATTCTCTGTTGGGGTTATTTGTACAATGTGAAGTCTCAATATACCAATTTTGGAAATGTTTGATCGAATTTTGATAAAATCATCGTGTGTTCGTAGTTAACCACTATTTCATCCTGTAATGTACTTTTATTTTCACGACCTTCTGAACTCTATACAACCTTGAAAACACTACCATTATATATATCCCTTAATTCAGAGAAATCATAGTATCATAAGTCAATTTTTTTTTTTGGCGTCACAGGTTGCTATGGAACTCCTGTGATGTTCCCAATCCGTAGTAAAATGCATAGGCGTTTGTTTTACCTCAACCATTAAGAGAGACTGGGACCTTTAACTATAATTATTTCATTGGTGAAAAGTGTTTGTCGCTGCCTATTACCCCAATGTTTTATGCTATGTATGTTTTTCAGATAATTTATTCTTTTGCTTAATTTTTAGTCTTAGAAAAAGGGTATATTTGCATTTTGAAATACTTATTTCTGGTATGCAGATGGACAAATATCAAGAACAGGGTCAACTAGTGGAGCCTTACCTTGAGAGTATAGTTTCCCCACTGATGCAGATTGTCCGTTCAAAAACAATTCAGCTAGGTGCAGATTCAGAAGAAGTTCTTGAAATAATTCAGCCTATATGTATCATCGTTTATTCACTGGTCACAGTTTGCGGTTACAAGGCTGTTATCCGCTTCTTCCCACATCAAGTCTCTGATCTGGAACTGGCTGTTTCTCTCTTAGACAAGTGCCATTATACAAATGCAATGACATCACTGAGGCAGGAAAGTACAGGAGCGATGGAAGCTAAATGCGTGATACTTTTGTGGCTTTGTATCCTTGTCTTGGTTCCATTTGATATTTCAACTGTTGATACTAGTATTGCAAGCAACACAACGGTTGGTGAGCTCGAACCAGCTCCTTTGGTTTTGAGAATAATAGGGTTCTGTAAGGATTATCTTTCAAATGCAGGGCCTATGCGCACTATAGCTGCTCTGTTGCTATCAAGACTTTTAACACGTCCAGATATGCCAAAGCCTTTTTCCAGGTTTCTCTTCTTAAGCATACAGTTCACAGATTGTTGAGAAATATAACTCATATTGCATGTTATATGGGATAATAATAAATAATCCATCTAATGTCAAACGAAATGCCAACTTACAATCCTGAGTTTTCTCATTTGAGTGTTAACCATTTTGATTTTTATTCTTTATTTAAGTTCAAGTGTCCAACAATGTTTGAATAACATCTATTCGGAGATAGTTCAGATAATTTTTTTTAAAGTAACATTGTTTGTGATGGGTCAGATTATATCAATTCTGAGTTTCACTTTTGACAATTGTGCTTACACGTGAGTATGTTTGCACATAAATCAGTAAACAGTTTTGTTTCTCGGATAGTTTTTCTCATTTACCTGTTTCCTTCCGCAATATCTTTTTCAGCTTTGTAGAATGGACCAATGAAGTCCTTTCTTCTATTACCGATGATGTTGTGAACCACTTCCAGTTACTTGGAGCCGTAGAAGCACTGGCTGCCATTTTCAAGGTTTACTTTTACTTTTTTAGTTCACGCTGTTTTCATAGCAAATTGGTGGTTCGCAAATGCTGGTTATTTACATGTGGAGAATTTATTTAATACACTGTTGAAGCACTGGTTATTTACATGTGGAGAATTTATTTAATACACTGTTGAAGCACTGGTTATTTACATGTGGAGAATTTATTTAATACACTGTTGAAGCACTATACATGGTTGTATTTGAGTCTTTTCTTTCTATCAGTCATGTGGAGAATTTATTTAATACACTGTTGAAGCACTATACATGGTTGTATTTGAGTCTTTTCTTTCTATCAGTTTTCACCTCTCTCTAGGCATGTGCCAAGTTTATCTCTTACAATTTGTTCTGGTTGGAATTTGAGCAACTCAGGAAATTTTTCACGTGTTTTCTAATGTGAAACAATTTACAGTTAACTATGGTCTCTTTCTGCATAATAGTTAGCAATGCAGGTAGAGGCATTGGGTCATTGGGATGTGTGGATATGGAACCCTAATCCATGTCATTTTTTAATTCTTTAACAAACTCTGATACTTCAAATTTTATCGTACCAATGTATTGCCTATCCTTCAATTGTATTTTCTTTTGTTATTGCCTACCTAGGATAATTGTATCCATTTGCATATTTACCTTGTTTTATCATTATTTGCTACACATAAATACTATTTACGGTATACAGGCTGGTGGGCGTAAAATATTGCTTGATGTGGTTCCACTTGTTTGGAATGACATCTCGTCATTGATCAAGTCAAGTAATGCAGCTCGGAGTCCTTTGCTTCGCAAGTATCTGATGAAGCTAACTCAGAGAATAGGGTTGACTTGCCTCCCTCATCGAACTCCGACGTGGCGATATGTGGTTAGAAATCATGGAATCATTGTTCCCTTTGGATTCTTAAATTCTGTCCCTTTGCTAATTTTCCTTCCTATCTATTATTCTGTATATCGAAATATCTTTATGCTTTTCATGCTATAAATATATTATTTATATTTGGTGTATGTTTACATTTGAATTTCTAGCATATTTAACTAGCTTGCTTTAGAATGACTTAATAGTAAGTCCTTCTGTTTGCCGTTTATTATGGACAACTTGGAATCTAGATATCAATGCACAGGTTGCTTGCTACATTGCCATTATTTATGTGGTAATTTGTTTATACTTTATTGGGGATATGTTATTTTACATAATCTTTGGGTGGTGATATGAATGTTGCATATAATTTCAAGGGTTACAATGTTCCAAATCATTTTATTTTTTCTAATTTCTTCTTTCTTTGTTTAATAATTGTAACAATTCAATTCATTTTCCTATAGTAGTATGGGATGTCTAAAGTTTTTCATGTTGTGCACTTTCTTAAGCATTGTTCAGTGGTCTGCTTTTGACATCTTTCTTTTCTTACTGCTTATCTGCAGCATTTTTCTTTAAGATCTATAATTATTTAAGTTGGTGAATGCTATCAAGATGCTGATAGTATCATGCCTTTATGCCTCTTTCATTTGCTCTTAATTCAGGCAAAGACCAGCTCACTGGGACAGAACATATCATTATCTGCAACCAGAGAAACTGATCAATGCAATAACAATGTGGATGTTGCTCATAGCAGCTCTAATCAAACCCCAAGCTACCAAGAAGACATGGATGTCCCAGAACTCGTAGAAGAAATCATAGAGATGTTGCTTACTGGGTTGCGAGATACGGTATGTCTCAAGGATGAGATTCTGTTACAAGATTGGTTATTTATTGACAAATGTAGTTTCTATTGTGAAATTTTCAAAAGAAAATTTGAACTAGCTCTTAATAAACAGAAACAGGCAGTTTATTTGATATATTGGCATTTTCTTTTTAAGACAATAATCAGTCCTTTCTGGTGGTATACGTGTCTGATTTCCTACTGTTACAATAAATTTGAAAATATTTCATCTATGTACTGATATTGACATTTAATGCTGCAGATTAACTGATGTAGTTATATGAAAAACTTGTTAAATGACAAAACTAAGTTTCTGATGTCCTATTGGATCCTACTGCCCTTGGTTCATTATTAGGCTTATAGTTCCAAATCACTTTTTTGATAAGAAAAAATTGCACTGGTATAATAGAACTAGATGATGGACCAAAATACAATAAAAATAATAATAAAACTAGATGGAAAAATAATAGTCTGTTTCTTTTTCCTGGCCTTTTTGGCTAATTGGTTATTTGTTCAAGCTTCATTGTTAATCTTCCATTACTTTGTGCGAGTTTGATGTTGACATGATTGGCAATGTGATGCAGGATACTGTTGTGCGTTGGTCTGCTGCAAAAGGTATAGGACGCATCACTTCGCATCTTACATCTGCCCTGTCAGAAGAGGTTCTGTCATCTGTTTCTGAGCTTTTCTCACCAGGAGAGGTGTGTTAAGTGAATTTGCTTTCTTTTAAATTATTCCAAATTCTTACCACTAAAATGGATGAAGTGTTCACTTAATAAAATCTTGAATTCATCAACTAGATATTGTAACTGGTGTAGAAGCACTTTGATAAACTCTGAGGGATTAAATCCTCGGATGGGGATGAGTTATTCGAGTCAAACCCAGGAGCAATAGAAAACTCTCAGGATACAAAATCTCAATAATCAATCAACTCCCTTCTATCTGTTCATTCCTTGACTCTATATTCCCTAAAAGCCCGTTAGGCCACTACCTGCTAACATCTGATGCTAGCTGCTCTACTACTTACAATGTCATACTATAAAACAAAAGTAAATAACAACTTGGACGGCAAACAAATAACAGTAAATGACATAAAAAACAAATGAATAACAGTAAATAACAGAAAATGGCTTAAATGACTTAACATAAGTTATGGTCCTGCATCAGTAACAGTGAAATTTACAAGTATAATTTTCATGTGAGAAAAAACTCTGCATTTGCTTACATGTTATAATATAATTAGCTGACCTGACACATTACTAATTTCCAGGGTGATGGTTCATGGCATGGAGGTTGCTTGGCATTGGCAGAATTAGCGCGTAGAGGATTGCTCTTGCCCACCAGTCTCCCCAAAGTTGTGCCTGTTGTTTTGAAGGTTATATAATTATATACATATTTATACGTCTAGGCATTTTATTTATATGTCTGAAGTGTTTTATTGATTTCATTTTACGTTGATAACCCAAAAATTTAGATTATAATTTTATTATAATCTATGCTCCTTTGTTTTCAAATCTTATTTTGAGGTGTAATAAATCAGAAAAGTAAAGCATCAGATGTTAATTTTCATATTTTAGCTGTCTTTATGATTTGGTTATCATTTTTCATTAGCCTTGTGTGCTTCTCTGGTTAAACTAAGATTTTTCACTGCAAACTTTGGATTATGCTTTTGGTGCTGAAATATACTGAAAAAACTTTAAAATTAATCCCGTTACTGGCCCTAAAAAATCTAAGACAATAGTATCTGATGTTAATTTTCATATTTTAGTTGTCTTCATGATTTGGTTATCATTTTTCGTTAGCCTTGTGTGCTTCTCTGGTTAAACAAAGATTTTTCACTGCAAACTTCAGAATATGCTTTTGGTGCTGAAATATACTGAGAAAAACTTTAAAATTAATCCCTTTACTGGCCCTAAAAAATATAAGACTTTCAACTGATTTCTTCTACTTTGAGTTCATAGTGCATTCAGATATGTATTTATTGTCTAGACTAGAGCCATGCTTATTTGAAATTGAAATCTGATTCTTAGAAGTTATAACATGCACTTAACAAAGAGCTGACAGCTGTGAACAATGGGTAGATTGTACAGATTTAAATTGATTGTTTCTCATACGGTGTCTTGCTCTCTTGTACTAGTGGAAGGATTGGTATTCTGTCTTAAAGGATTGTTTTCAAACTTGGAATCCCCCTGGAGATCTCATTCGTGTGCTTCTTACCTTTGTTCTAAGAAACCGAATGAAACTATGAACTCAAAGGAATGATATTTGATGTATTCTGAATTTAAACAACTTATGGCCCATAATGGTGTTTTACTGCCCAGGTTCTCTTGATGCGTATGTAATTGCTTTATGCTTGCTTGTTAGTCTTGAGGATTCATAGAAGCATTTATGATATTGGTTTGATAAATAAATTTTTATACAGGCACTGCACTATGACATTCGAAGAGGTCCACATAGTGTTGGGTCTCACGTACGTGACGCTGCAGCTTATGTTTGTTGGGCTTTTGGCCGTGCATATTATCACACTGACATGAGGAACATATTGGACCAGCTTGCTCCACATCTCTTGGCAGTTGCCTGCTATGATCGAGAGGTGCTAAAAGTTTGACCATTTCAGTGGGTTTTTAATTTCCATTCTGACCTAGCCAATGCCAAAACATTCTGATTCTGGTGCTTTGTGATGCTTAGGTCAACTGTAGACGAGCAGCAGCAGCTGCTTTTCAGGAGAATGTTGGGAGACAGGGGAATTACCCTCATGGAATTGACATAGTGAACAATGCAGATTATTTTTCACTTTCTTCTCGAGTAAACTCTTATACTCATGTTGCTGTCTTTATTGCCCAATATGAAGGCTATCTTTATTTATTTGTAGAAGAGCTGCTGAATAACAAGACGTGTCACTGGGTATGTCTGTTAGAGTTTTATTTTATTCGTTCTTCCAAATGAAAGTAGAACTCTGATTAAATTTTTCGTTTGAGGGATTTTCTTCTTCTTCGTCTTCCCCTTTTTTGTTATGACCCATTGGGTCCATGTTTTTTCACTGTTTGTTCTGATGTTCAAAATTTGTATTCTCAGGATAAAGGACTGAGAGAACTTGCTGCCGAGGCTCTTGCTGCTCTTGTCAAGTATGACCCTGAATACTTCTCAAACTCTGTTCTGGAGAAACTGATTCCATGTACTCTCTCATCTGACCTGTGCATGCGCCATGGTGCAACATTGGCAGTTGGAGAAGTTGTTTTGGCATTACATCATTGTTATTGTGCTCTTTCCCCCGGTTGGTACTCTTGCCTTGATCATGTTCAGTTTGCTAATAGGAAATAAAGAAAATGTTTCATGTCCCAAAAAAATAAACAGGAGAAATAAAGGGTCATGTCAAATTATCAATTATGTTTATGCTTGTTATTCAGTTTGCATTGGACTTGTACTTTTTAGATTTTCAACTGATTTTGATTTGGACGCTTGTGTAACTAAAAAAATGCAGAATAGAATCCTTCAGAAACAATTAGGAGAAACAAGCACTACAGAATATCAAATGCTTGTAGCCTCCTACCTTAGTTGCTTTCTTTTCTCATGTCCAATGTCCTGGTGGGTAATTAATTGTTTGTTTTTGAGCTTGTGAATTCCTTAACCAAGTTGCTATTTTGTCATTCTACCTTTACAGATAAGCAAAAGCGCCTTGCAAATGTTGTTCCTGCAATTGAGAAAGCACGCCTTTATCGTGGAAAGGGTGGAGAGATAATGCGTCTGGCTGTTTCTCGATTCATTGAATGTATGTCTTTATTTAACGTGCCATTAACAGAAAAGGGGAAGCGGAGTATGCTTGATACTCTTAATGAAAACTTGAGACACCCTAATTCTCAGATTCAGGTACTTGGTTTTGATGTGAAATGTTTTTGCTTATATGTTTATTTCTTGATAAAATGAATTTAGAGAGGATTTTTTTTTTTGATATAATGTGTAGGATGCTTCTGCCAAAGCTCTGAAACATTTTGTTGGAGCATACCTTCTTACTGCAGATGTTGGAGCTACTAGTGATATAACATCAAAGTATCTGGGATTGTTGACTGATTCCAATGTCGCTGTAAGAAGAGGATCTGCTTTAGCGTTGGGAGTTTTGCCGTATGAAGTTTTGGCAAACAGGTGGAAAGATGTGATCTTGAAACTCTGTGGTTCTACTGCTATTGAGGTGTGAAAGAAGTTCCAATGTACTATCAAGATATTCCAGTTTCTTTGAAGAAAATGTACGACAGTCTAATGTTTGTATATTTTAAAATCGCAGGAAAATCCTGATGATAGAGATGCTGAAGCCCGAGTAAATGCCGTCAAAGGAGTTGTATCTGTCTGTGAAAGACTGACTGAGACAGAAAATTGTTCTGATTCAAATTTGAGGAAGGATAACATGCCCTTACTATTTCTGATCAAGAATGAAGTGATGACAAGTTTGCTAAGATCTCTTGGTGACTATTCTGTTGATAATAGAGGTGATGTGGGTTCTTGGGTTCGTGAGGCTGCTATGGATGGCCTTGAGAGATGTACTTATATCCTCTGTAAAAAAAACTCTGTTGGCTCCAATGAAAGATTGGATCAAACTGGATTTACATCAGACCTGCGCGAAATTGACATTGTTGAGAATTACAAGTTTTCTTTAATTTTTGATGAAAATCTCTCTACCAGGATAATTGGAGGTTTATGTAAGCAAGCTGTTGAGAAGATGGACAAATTAAGAGAAGCAGCTGCTAAGGTTCTCCAAAGGATTTTACATAACCAGATGGTTTATATACCATATATACCTCACAGGAAAAAACTGGAAGAAATTGTTCCAGCTGATGCCAACCTAAAATGGGGGGTAAGATATATAGGTCATTTCTTCATCTTTATTGGACAATTATTTCTGTTCTGATCCCAAGGCTATTTTGTACTTGCCTGTAGGTACCCACCTTTTCATACTCCCGTTTTGTCAAGTTGCTTCAATTCAGTTGTTATAGCAAATCAGTGCTGTCCGGTCTTGTTGTCTCTATTGGTGGATTACAAGAGTCTTTGAGCAAGGCATCACTCTCAGCACTATTGGAATATCTTCAAGCCATTGAAATTGAAGACCAGGATGAAAAACTTTCCAGAGAGTACATGCTATCTACTGATCTGCTATGGGTCCTCCAAGAATATAGGAGATGTGACAGAGTAATTGTCCCCACGTTGAAGGTAAATTAAAATGAAAGTAGTTGCCAAGGGATGAAAATATTACTCTGCTTTGCAGCAATTGCGGATGTTTCTCTTGATTACCTGATCCACCATATTAAGTTAGCATATATAATCTTCATTCATTTTACTCAAAATTTAAAAGCATTATTTTTCCAATTATACTTTTGCTAAACATTTGATATTTATCTAAAAAAAACTGAGGTCATATATGGAGTGGTACTAGTCTCTTGATAATCCTTTATATTAAGTATGCAAATCTGTATGACTCGCCAAAAAAGAAAGATAAATCTATATGACTCAGAGCCTGAGACGTTTGTATCCAAGAGAGTCTACTAGTGTATTACCACCATGGGAAGGATGTTATTACCTTGCTGGTAGCACATGTATAGCATCGTTTTTAACACCCCATTTGTCTTACATTTGAAGCTCTAGTTGTGCTGGTAAAGTACTGTAAAATAACCACACAAAAAATTCTTCTGTGATTGCAGACCATCGAGATTCTTTTCAGTAAAAAAGTTTTCTTGAATATGGAGGTTAGTTTATACTTGTTTTCTTTTACTATTGGTGTTACTATGTTGTTAAATCATCCCTTGTACATCTTAATCCCAATTTGAACGTACAGGATCAGACTCTGGTGTTTTCAGCTAATTTGTTGGATTCTCTGACGGTTGAATTAAAAGGATCAAGGGACTTCTCTAAGTTATATGCAGGAATTGCAATACTTGGTTATATTGCTTCTATCGTAGACAAGTCCATCAGCAGCCGAGCCTTCTCTCATCTCCTCAGTTTCTTAGGCCATCGTTACCCTAAGGTATTTAACGCCTAACTCTCCCCATTTTATGATATTACTATGAACTCTTAAAAGCATTGGAATGGTAATATCAATGGAAATGATGGGTACTTTTTTTTTTTTTTGGAATCCAGATAAGAAAAGCTTCTGCTGAGCAAGTGTACCTTGTTCTCCTGCAAAATGGGAATCTTATGTCTGAGAACAAAATAGAGAGAGCTGTTGAAATTATTATAGAAACATGCTGGGACGGTGACATGGAATTAGCAAGGTCACAAAGATTAGAATTATATAATATCGCTGGTCTAGATGCCGAACAACTTGGGAAGATAACAGGAGTATTAAAGAAAGATGTTGAGAGAAAGCACAAAACCACTGATGAAAATGCGTCATACTCCTCTTTAGTGGAGTCCAGTGGATTCTAGATTTGCTTCATTTGTATCGTACATGACTTTGATTTCATTACTACTTCCGAATTCCAATATTATTTTAGTGGAATCATGTTGTGCTCAATTCATTTCATTTAATTCAGATATTGGCAATGATATATAGCCACAATATTAATTTTTTGATATTTTTACACTAATGTTTGGAGAAATTTGTAATTAATGGCACTGCCATACAACATTAATATTAATACTACTCAAATATTAATCTAAATGACATTGTTTGATTCACATAACAAGAGACTTTTCATTAGAGATCATCAAGTTCTAGGGGATTCGTGACAGTTATTTAAAAAAAAAAATCTGATCGCAAACCAGCAAAACAACAGTTACTCTAAAAATTGTCCAAAACCAATCCTTTCTTTTTATCTAAAATGTCACAATAAATGACAACAAAAATGGGGAATAATATATCATACAACAAACAAGTGTAATTGGTTTATAATTAGCGGCTTGCTCCCCTTGCATCTTTTACCCAAGGAAACACGTCGGGGGATGATGGCAGCCTTGCCGTAAGAACTTCAACACCTGTCTCCGTCACCTGAACCATTAACATTTCCATTCTATTAAGGAATTTGAGCATTACAACAAGGGCACTAATCATATCATGAAAAACTAAATTTGTGTTTATTTGACTGTAATAGGAATAATAATCTGATTATTTATATATTTAGTTTCTGTTTACATAGAACGCAATGAAATTCATTTAAAACCTAGTAGAAAAAAACTCATTCCTCAATACATGGGAATGCTATATTTCATTCACCTATTTATATCATCATTCATTCTTTTCTCCTATTTTCCTCATTTGGAACGTAATAAAGTTTAGGGTTTAACATAAACAAACATGTTAATTAATAGTGATATTATTTATATTAAATTCAATTCATGTTATCATTCCTGTTGTTCTTCCATATTCAGCAAACCAAATATGAACTAAATTAAGTTGGATAAGAGTTATTGCAATTATGGAAGAAAGATGCAGACTACCAAAAGTATGTGCTCAAACTGAGCACCGCATTTTCCATCAGCTGTAACAGCAGTCCGATCACGCCAAACCCCTATTCACAAACAAATTTAATATGATGTTAGTAAATCAACTAAGCTGATAACTGGATAGAAAATGCACAAACACCTGCATTTATCACTGGTTCAATTGTACAGGTATGTCCAGGCTTCATAACACCAACTGCTTTATTTCCTGCTCGGATTAAGGTAAACAATGCATGGAAGAAGAAAGCAATAAACACTTTTATCCATAACTGCATATGGTGATATAATATAAAGTATGCTAAAATGAGGATACTTCCATAGTGGGGAATATCTGGTGCAAAATGAAATAGTTCTCCAATGCCATGACCACAATATGACTTGACCTAACAATTAAAAGAGGAAGAGTATAAAGTTGGTAAAAACTTTGAAATCGTTCAATTCATACGAAGACACTGAAGAGTATAAAAAGGATTCAGAAATACCAATAGCTATTGCCTTTTCCAAACACTTGTAAGTTCATTGGACTAGCTTTTGGGAGTCTTTATCAACATTTCCCACAAAGTAGGTTTCGTTAAGATCATCTGCATTAATAATCAAATATCGGTAGAGTATTTGTGCAGTACTAGATTTGATATAATAAATGAATAAATTTCTTGGAGATTCCATTTTGAGTAAATCTAACTGATGTCAAGAAGTTTCTTACCATGTACACCTTTATAGTATATAGTCACGTCAACGCTTACAATATCACCAACTTCTAATTTCCTGAAGCGATTATCAATTATTAACTGAGTAGATCCCATTAACTAAAAGGAAAAAGGCCTTAACATACTTTATAAAGTAGCAGAGGATATGAATAGCTATACCAACCTGCCATCAGGAATTGCAAATTACTTCATTAACTGACCTGTAATAAATAGTAAAAGCAGAGTCCAATTGCTCAGTCAATATCCTACAATCAAAGTAAATTAAAAGTAATTTACATAAATAAAAGTACCTACGAGATTTCAGGAAAAAATGGTAAATGAGAGGAGATGGATATCCTCCTGCAGTTGTAAAACAGAAATACATTATACGAGCTATTAATCAAAGGAGACAACATTATATACGTGAATCGTAAGAGCAAGTCAGGAGGTACAAGAATGAGGGGAAAGAACTACAAAAAGGTAACTACTGTAAATGTCCTTAATTCAAACAGCAAAACAAAGAACAAAACAAGGAGTGACCATCCTTAATTTGAGGAGTAAATCAATGCTTAATTCAAGTAACAATTTAAGGAATCCTAAATTTGAGGAGTGAATTTTTCTATAAATAGATGTATAATTATAATAAATTCATCAATCAAATGTTCATTCCAATTGAGAGAAAAACTTAGAGAAAAAAGCTTCAGTAAGAGAAAATTAAGAGTAATTTTCTTGGGTGTAATTGAGTTGTGAGTTGTGAGTGTTGTAAACACTTTATATAATTTCTCCCCTTTTTCAGTAAAAATATTTGCAGTAGGTTTGGAGACGCAAGTAAGATTGATCGAATTCCGTTATCAAATTTGTATGTTATTTTTTTATTCTTGCTTTCTCATAAATCTGACTTATCGGGAATTTGCGTAATTTTCCATCAAGATACTCAGAGCATAATAAGAAGCCTGTGTTATACCAACAGATATGGTGGTTGCCTCATGAACCACTCGATCAATCTCATCAGTGGTGATGCTAGGTCGTATTACTCGAACGGTCGCGTCCAAAACCTCCCTTCCGTTCTAAACAAAGAAATTTAAGAGGAAATATGTATAATAATAATAATAATATGCCTCTTTGGTATCAAGGTTCCAAACAAAATGATGTATACCTAGTTGTTCATTTTGATATCAAATAATATACATTTAAAAAAAGATCAGGCTATTGATATAGAAATTATAGAATTATCATAGAAAATTTGTTCAAAATCATTTCAAGTTTCCTTGCATATCAAATTTAGGGTTACTTACCTTAGTAATACTACAATTCTACTTTTAGTACATTTTTTATCTATATTTTTGACATGATACCTTAGTGGTACAAAAAAATGATACTAATTTGTCATTTAATTGAAGATTTTTCACACATATAGTAATACATGTGCGATATTCAGAGAACATTTTCAGATAATTCATTAATTAAATGATATTCATAGGATATTTTTAAATAATCAATTTATTGATTATCTGAAAATGTCTTCGGAATATCACATGTGTATTAATACACATGTAAAAAATCCTCAATTAAATGACAAATTATATCAAATTAGTATATTTTTTGAAATGGGAGTACTAATAAGATATCACATCAAAAATATGGGTAAAAAATGGTACTAAAAGTAGAATCGTGGTACTACTAAGGTAGTGAATGATTAGTTCTAAAAAGTTTGTGATTAAACTTTGTGAGCTCTTTATAAATATACGAAGTAATCCTCTAATTCCATTTGGAAGATAATATGTGCAGTATGCCATGTTAAAGTTATAGAAGTGAGAATCCAATCTTCACTAAACATTATAGGTGCATAAATGCAAGGCATAGAATGAACAAAACGAAGATGCAACACAGCCATACAAGTCAAAAATAAAATAAAATGGAGAAAGGTAGTATAGCAAGGCGATACTTACTTGACAAGTCTCTCATTCTTTCAATCTGACTTGGAATTTTGATCTTCAGAAATAGCAAGTGCAATGTGAGCCTTTTAAAAAATGACATAGGAAATAGATAATAAAATAAAGGCTCAAACAAGATAGATTACAATTTTGACTTGAGCTCCGATAATGTACATTCTTACCTCAATAACATGTTGTAAATCACTCTAGGGTTCAGTTTTTGGAATTCCCTGTGAATTAAAAGTGGAAAACACCATAAGCCATCGAGGAAAAATTGTGATGCATGACATAGAAATAAAAAATGGTTCCAAACAAATTACATCATCAGCCCAGTCAGGTTTATCAATATAATGGAGAGATGGTATACCGTTTCTTCAAAGAGAGATTGCACGAAATAAGTGGTTGATCGGTTATTCTATAAGGTAGATCACTTCTACACAAAGACATATTGTCCTTCCTCCACACATGCTATACAATGCTAGGTCCAATTTTTGATGTTTGATCACCCACATTGGTTCTCAAACATCTCCCATGGATTTGCATCACACATCATAGTTTTGATGTGTGACTTTGAACAATGATTTCATGATAAATGCAACAAACTGCATATTGTTCATCATGCAAGTGAATGAGCATAATTTATGAGGTCAACTGAAAATGCTTGTCACCTTGCTCTTTTGGCAACTTCCGAAAAAACAGCATGAAAAATACATTTCTTAAATATATATCTGCATGACTTACCCAATAAAAAAGTTTTACCAAAGAATATTACCATTTGAAGTTTATTTTATCTAGCACCATAACCTGGATCATGAGCTTTCATCATAAAAATAGATATTCTCTACTAACTGAAAACCCTTAAGTCACCCTTGCCATCTCCCAGACATCAAGAAACCAAAAACAGCAATAATTATCAAACATCAGTGGCAAGCAGTAGTTGACATTAACAGATCTGCAACAAAATCAGAGAAATACCCGGTCCAATCAAAATGAGGAAGTTTTGGACTTCGAACTTGTAACTTTCTTTAAGCAATATAGCCAACCATCATTGACTAGGTCTGAATTTTCATCTCCTGGAGTACCTGACCCTACTGAAGATAGTTTTGCCTTCATATGCATTGATTTATGAGAGCTCCATGAAGCCTTAAAACAATCCTACGTGCTGTCAATACATCACGCAGACATATTATGCTTCCAACTATGTCAGATGTAAAGCTGACATCATAAGGAATAAAAGAAGAGAAAAATCCATTAAAGTTTCTATAAGTTTATACAAACTTATAGTAGAAATTCATAGTTCAAGAGCAATATGTCAAAATTGTGAATGATAATGTAAAATTATGCATTTGAGAAAAACAGGAGTTTGGTACATACCAGAAAAAAGTGTTGAAAATCAACACCAATATGATAAATGAAGTGGTTGAAGGATCTAGAGAAATAAATGGAGTGATTGAAGGATGAATAAATAGAGTGGTTGAAGGTTGTAGAAAAGAGAAATGTGCAAATAATATTTGTGTGGCTAAAATTATTTCTTAGTTTTATATTTGTGTGGTGTAGATTGCATGATGAGAACTATAAATAGCCTCCCTTGTATTTGGTTTAATCATCCCATCAAAAAACAAATAACTCTTTGTATTCTTAGTTTGAGTGTGAGTTGAGAGTTTTCTCTTTGAGTGTTTGTATTTCTCTTCAATTTGAGAGCTGTCTTTGAAAGGTGTTATAGTGTCTTTTATTGTGGGTATAATACAAGTAGTTTGTTTACTTGTTTGGATCTAATATTAGTAAATTTAGAGTTGTGTATTCTAAATTTTACTCGACAAAAAACACCTTCACGAGGAAGCTTCAATTGCATACACTTGTGACACCTGCACACAGAGTAAACAGTGAATAAGAAATTCAAGTAATCAATCCATTAATTAGATACAAGACGGCTTTCAAGGAGAAAGACCTCAAAATTCACATTTTTGTAAAAAGGTTAAATCTAAGTTCTTATCAAAGGAACACATAAAACTGGAGTAAACATAGGGAAAACTACTACAAATCCCCTGTGGTTTTCAAAAACTACAAAAAATCCAATTTAGAAAATATGCAAATGCGTCCCCCTCAGTTTTTGTTTTATTACAATATCCTACCTGATTTTTTGCTAATATCTCCCTTGAATTGAAAGAGTCTGAAACATTGACAAGATGGGTATGATTGTTATTTTTCAAACAGTTCACCCCCCCCCCCCCCCCCTTCATATACCCGTGAGAGGTATTTGTAATTGACACATAAACATAAACATAAATAGGTTCTCAATTTCACAACTCGTGAGAGTGCAGGAAAAATAAAGAGAAGATTGTTACTTGTGGATGACAATAAGTCAGCAATACAATACTACTCTTTAACCACACTTTTTCGGACAATATGATGATTTGGAAATGGTACAACTAGAAGGAATCAAAATTGCAAAGCAGCCAAAGGAGACTAACATAAATGTTGCAGTCCCTGCTTTCTTGTCCTTAAATAGACACCAGCTTGCTAATTTCCGTACGACTAACATTAGCGGTTAGTCTCTTTACTTCTCCTTCAAAGTTCAACCTATAGACAAACCAAGTACAATTGAATTTCTTTTCGAAGATTCATACCATGTTTAGCGGCGACTAATCAAAGCTCTAGTAGTTTTTAATAATAAACATAAATTCCAAACTTTATACAAGCACATTCGATCCTGAAATAACATAAGAAAGAAAATGAAAGGATGGTACCAATTTATTCTCTAATAAGATTTTAAGAGTCTAGATCGTGGTTTGAAATCTGGAGAGAGCGAAAAAAATACGTGTCTTAGATTGATCAAGAACCAACAACACCTAAAGACACTACGTGAATATCTCGAGATTTTAAGAGTATAAATTTCAATCATATTCAAATAATAAATATCATATTAATTATATTAATGTTATAGTTTATGATAATTATATTTTTTAATAGCTAAGAGAAATGAAATGAACATGAAAATTTATAATAAGTTTCAGCAAAAGAAAATATTTTTTAAATTCAAATGGCAATGGAGTATTTATTTTTTATGTAGTTATAAATGCTTTTAATTTTTTTTCTACTTAAAACATATAAAATGTTATTTTAGAAGTTATCAATTTTATTCTTCTTTTAATTTGATTTTTCAAACTAAATATATGGTATTATTATTATTTATTTTAACTATATTATTAGGTCTCAATGATGTTTCATTCCGCTAAGTAATGATCAAAGATTCTACAAAGTAATGATATATAGAAATGTAAAATTTGATTTGCAATACAAAATGATTTCATGAAATAGATTCTTCGACTAAAATCATGTTGAAAATCAACAACTCAATAAATGAAGTGATCGAAAAAAATTGTTGAAAATCAACATCAATTCAATAAATAGAATGATTGAAAGAATTTTTTTTTTAAAGAAAAAATCTAGAATAATGTAGAAAAAAAAGTGTGTAAAATGTGATAATATTTGTGTAACTATAATTATTTCTTAATTTTATATTTGTGTAACATAGATTGCATACAAATAAGTTTTTGTATTTTTAATTTGAGGATAAATTGAGAACTTTTTCTTTGAATATTTGTATTTCTATTCAATTTATGAGTTACCTTTAAAATATGTTATAATGTCTTTGGATCTAATATTAGTAAATTTAGATGTGTATATTCTAAATTTTACTCAACAAATCATACCATGTCTCACCTCCATCCCTCCCAAATGAAAAATGTGTTCCTTGCCATGTTCCCAAAGTTCATGTCACTTCCCCAAAATCCATCCCTGAATATATCTCTAAGCCATAAACATTCTCTTATATATATATATATATATATATATATATATATATATATATATATATATATATATATATATATATATATATATATAGAAGGATGTACATGGTTTTGTTTGTGTAACAGTCGTGTGTTAAAAAAATTAAATGATATGGTGATGTTAGTTATGAATAATAGTATGAAATAAAATTAATTTTGAAGCTACACATTAATTAGTCAAACTAGTACAATAATTATTTTCTATTCATGTGTTCTCTTTTCTGAAGGGAATGCTCTTATCATTCAGGACCTATTTATTTCCTACAAATTTCAAACTCTTGCTGATATATATAGCATAGTAAAGTTAGCGACACCACGAGCTGGTTGTCATTTTACATCATCAAACATGAGGCAATTGATTTTGATAATGCTAATATCTGAGATTGGCTCGATGGGATTATCATCTCCCTCCACTGAAGGAAAAGTTGAGGGTTCTCTGCTGAATTCATCTGTAGCAAGGTTATATAAAACTTTTCAGAACATGAAGATGTATGAGACAAAACAGAGGACATGTGTAAAACAATAAAATCAGTGACACCCCCGAGGTCATTCATAATATTAGGTGAGCTAAGGGTTTGTTGGTTCAAGCCTCAAGTAGGATTAACTTTGATACGAAAAATGTATAATGCTAAAGTATCAACGCTACTCCTGCCAAGCCCGAATGCATCTTTTCCAAACTTCTTGTCATCTAGCTTATGTTTTAGCATAATTAATTGCAGGAGATGATAACATCTACCCATTAAAATTACCGGATACAGAGTTTCAAGCTAAGCCACAACCCCCAAACAAGGAACAAATGTATTAAAACCCAACTTTGCTAACAAACCTCTGCAAAGAGAATTTGATGCTCACCAAGCATTGTATTCATGGAAGTAGCAGATGGGGTGGACATGAAGTTGAGACCGACATAGAATCCCAAAGCTAGTACAATAGCAATCATAACGTATGTTGGCACAGCCAGTGCCCAATACCTGACAAGGCAAAGAAAATCACACACTGTAATAAGATGAATACCTTTCAAAATTACATACAACCAGTCGGGGAAGGAACCAAGTGGTTGGGGTGGGGTGGGGGCCATGGCCACCCCTACCCTTTGCAAAAAATGAAAATTACTACTACTAATGAAAATATACAATGTAAATATGTGTAAAAAAACTATATTTTCTAGTTCCCTCTATAACCAGTCTGACAGCCACCAATCAGTTAATTAGAAGATCTTCAAATCTTATTCTACTATCCAACATGAATCAGGCCATCTTATTTACGTCTTACGTATCCGCTCCAGTTTTACAAAAGCCACCATTTAATCATTGCTATTAATATTTATACTTTTTATAAACACATCATATTTTTGTTACATAAAATTCCCCAAAAAAGTTTCCATATCACAAACATTTCATCTTTAAATTAACCAAGCAGAATCACCTTACAAAAACTCTTGTCCTCAGCACGTAATTTCAAAACTGCATTTACAATTGTCTCAATTCAGTTGACTGATATGCTGAAAAGCTAAATGACATCACAAGCAGGATTTACTGACAACTTTTTCTTTGATAACAAAAACAATTTCTCAATGAGAAAGTTTTCAGTTTCAATAAGAAAACCAGACAGGATAAGTTTCAAGATTCAATTGTTTGATAATTACGATATGAAATACTATTGAAAGGAATATTCTTAAAGTGACATATATGGATAACACTATTAGAGGAAAAAATAGAGTTTGACTTACCGGCTAGGATAATAATATATCCCAATAAACTGCAGCCAAGAATCAGGAACATATGCCCAAAACAAGAATGTGGCTGCTCATGTAAATATTTGCAGAATATGAGAAACTCAGGGAATCCCAAAGTATAATCAAGTCAAAAGTATTTAGCATGAAAACGACTACAGCTAAACTATTTTAACATGCATCTTACTATAGTAGGTTCAAGTGATTTGAAACGCATAACTATTTAACCACTGCTACATCAAAGCAAATGTATATCAAAGTCCATCTAACAATGTATAAATTATGCTAACGATCAAGTATAATATAAATTTAATATCTATGATAAGAACTTAAAGAATAATTAAAGAAACATTTATGTTTCAATTAGGACTTGTGGTTGAAAGGTCATCAAATATTTACAATAAAAGGCTTGACCTCGACTAAGTCATAATTTAAAATAACATGCTTGATAATAAATAAAGAAGAAAGACGGATTCACCTGTAGCAACAATAGTTGTGATGGAACCTACAAACCCATAAACCTCTGAAGGTTTAGGACCATGATCTCCAGACAATCCAAACTCGGGAACCTTAATATCGGGTTCTTGGAAAAGGATAGTTGCCCTCCTCTTTCTTGATATACTCAAAATCCTTCTGGGACTATTGACAGAACGGGGCTCTTCCATGGTTTGTGCACTCAATTTAGGATGCAAAAAACTTAGCACATATCTTAAAAAGATGTCACAAATAAGTGCCAGACGCAACCAATGCAAAGGAGATTCTAGCACATATAAGCTGGGTGGGAAAAAGAAGAAGAAAAAACTAACAAGACAATTTAAAGATATGTAAAACGAGGATAAGAATTGAAGCAATGAAAAACTAAGCAGGCTACATTAACATTACTTCATCTTGTTTCCTTTGAATAATTAAATAACAACGAAACAGCACGTATTAACTCATGATTGTTTCTCTTTTTAAACAAATAACGAAACTTGAAATCACTTATCCAAAAGAAACATTCTGCGATGCCAATACTACAACAATCTCTATTACGCCTTTTATCAAACATCTCGTATGCATACTACCAAAAAAGAAGATAAGGTAACAAAAGGGGTAAAGTTAGATAGAGTTCAGATGTGAGATGATGTCAAATATAGAAGCTAAACCCAATCAAAAACACATAAATTACCTAAATAAGCATACACATCTGGGTTGAGAGAACAAGAGGGAGACAGTTACGGTGTCAAAGGTGAAGTACCTTCGTGAGGTAGATTGGGGCTAGAATTCATGTTTTATACTTTTTCTTCTCCTCATTGAAGCTACTTTTTTTTATATATATATATATCATCTTTGAAATTTATTACTTTTTTAATCTTACGTAAACATAAATGTTTTTATTTTTTTTATTTTTTTTTCCTATCTGACTTTATTGAGTGCCGCTCTTTAAGGTGAAAAATGTGATACAAGTTCAACAAAATACATATTAACTTTTATAATTATTGAATAAAAAATATTAACTCCTATAATATAAAAAAGTTAATCAGATATCATAATTATAGGTTATAATAAACAGAATTTGCACTGTTGCGTAGCTTATAGTTGACAGTTGATATGAGAGTTTTTCAAATTTTGATATATGAAGATAAATTATATTAACTTTTATAATTTATGAGACATATTTGATTTAAAAATTTTAAAATTAAACTATTAATTTCTAAAAGTTATTAAAATATTGCTACCCTTCAACTGTTTTCTAACCTTGTTCCCTTCTTTATATTAATTATATTTATTGTTTCTAAGTTATTCCATGCATATTAATCTTTTTAATTATTTTATATTTTTATGGATTTTTTTTATATATATTGTATCTAATTTTCATCACTTATATATTTTTTAATTTTAAGAATTTATTACTTATTTTTCAAAAATATTATATTTATTATTATATTTATGCATATGTAACATACTTATTGAATACTAACGAAAAGAAAAAAGAAAGAAAAAATACTAATGAAAAAAATGGATTAATAATACCATAATTTTATTTTAGATATTTTTTATTATTATTTTTCAAGAGGTACATTAATGATATTTATATTTAATAAAACGTGTCAATTTAATACAATTTTTATTTTATTTAAGTTTTTTTCATATATATTCAATAATATGCATTTAATGAAGAACATATGTCATATTTTTACTATTTTTTTAGAATATTAACAACTTAATTTTTCCCAATTTCCAAGTTTTTAAATACATAATTTAATACTATTTTGACTCATTTTATATTCTCTCCAACTTCTCTTATTTTTTTTATCATTTAAAAGCTCAATAATATTATTTATATTTTATTTTTTTCATTGATCAACTTAAATTAAGATAAGATGTTATTTTCCTATTGTTATTTTCTTTTTAGTCATTTTTATGATTTTAAGAATGATAAAAGAAGGAGGTTCATTCAAGTTTCAATTATCAACGGTCTTTAAGATATTGATATTTCTTGTAATCACTGTAAGTTTGTAAGTTTGATATGTATGATTATATATAAACTATTTTTATACTTAGTCCATTTATATTTTTCATACAAATTACATATTGTATATAATTTTTTTATTTTTTTGTATACAAAATTTAAAAATTACATATTGTATTCATTTAATTAAACATAACTTATATAAATTTGAATGAATAATAAAATTATTGAGTTCATATGTGATAGAAGAAGAAGATAAGTTGAAAAAAATATAAATGACTCAAAAATTATTAAAATATGTATTTAAAAATTTAAAAAAATGACGAAAAATAAGCTTTTAAGTTATAGTAGAAAGAATAAAAAAAATACCATAAATACTATTCATTTAGAGCACTTGTGTGTAAAATTTCAAATAAGATAATTTTTTTAATTAAATACAAGTATAATTAAAATAGTACAAGAAAATAATGGTAAAATATACTCTAAATAAAGTTATTTATCAATGCATAATTATTAACTTAATTATTTAATATAATTTTATTTTTAATATTATTAAATAATAAATATATGTTTATTTTTTTAAAATCATTGTATCACTATATTAGCGAAAAAAAAGGGAATGAAAATTATTTTGTATACCGTATGGTTTACCAAAAACAAAAGGATAGAATTTAATCTAATTATACACATCACCCTCAATAATAAAAGGTTAAAATATCTAACCGTGTGAGTGATTTTGAACGTTAAAATGTACTTTCGACGTACCAATCATTATCAAATAATATTTGATATGATTTTTTTATTATAATGTAATTTTTTAAAATCAAATTATATTTAATAGAATTTAAATTATAATATACTTTTAAAATGAATAATTAATGTAATTCAAATTACAATACAATTTACTAAAGCAAATAATGAGAAACCAATCATTCGACAAGGAAAAAAATATAAGATATATCTTCTTATTTCAAGTTTTCACGAGTTATTAATTTTGATAGTAAATTATGATAGAAAACTTGCTTTTTTTATTTAATTATATTATGTTATATAGGTTGATAACTTGAGAATAATAAAAGTTAATGATAGAAATTATTTATTTTTTATTAATTTAAATTAAATTTGATGATGTAATTAATTTGAAAAAATTTGAATATCAAAATATTAAATTTTTTCGTATCAGATAAAATCGAATAAATACAAATTTATTAATAAATTATTGTCATATATAAAACATAATATATATATATAATTTAAATTTTAAATTTATGTAGATATAACGAAATTTTATCATCTATAATCACAACTAATAAATCAAAAGAACAAAAAATATATTTAAAATTATTATAGATATTTAATATTTATATTTATTTTTTAATATAATTATAATATATATAATATTTAAATATAATATATTATAAAATAAAATATACATTTATATATAATTTTTAATAATAATTAAGTTCATTTCATATTACAATGTAATATAAAACTTATCGATTTAAATTTTGTTTTGATTATAAATTTATTAATTTAATTTGATTTAAATTTAAAAAATTAAATTAAATTAAAGAATTTTTTAATTTAAATAAAATAATATAAATTTTTTTCTCACGAATTGTTAAAAAATATATTATATAATATGTTAAACCACTAGAAATAGTATTATACATGGCAGTACAAATTAGATAACATAATATTTTAATAATTTTATTTTTATAAAATAAATATATTAATTATTTTTTAAAATTATTATATTTTATAAATTTACATATTTTAGTTATTTTTTATTAATTTTAATTTTTTTAGATTATTTAAAAAAATGTAAATTGTATCAAATTTAATCATACTAATATAAAATTAATAAATGTTTAAAAATAAAATCATTAAAATTATAAAAATTAATATAAAATAATAAAGTATCGAAAAAAATATAAAAATATGATGATTAAAACGTATTAATTTAAAATAAAATAATTAATATATTTAATTTATAAAAATAAAATAATAAATATGAATTTTTTTCAATAAAATTATCTCATCACGACGAAGATTATCAGCCAATGGCAAAAACTAATCATGAAAATCACAATCAATCATAAAAGAGTCCCACTAGTTGTAAAAAGTAATTTAAAAAAAGTATATACATTAAGAAATCACATTTAAAAAAAAAAAAAGGGCTAAACGTCATCATCAGAATAATTTTGGCGGTAATCAGTACTCACGCCGTCATCATCTAGCTGGAATATGGCGATTCTAATACCTCTTATGGGCACCCGTCCAGGAAGCAATTCGGGTCTGGACTTTCTCAAACTCAGAGAATCGACAAGGTATTGTGATTCCACCTTGTTGCTCAAACCCATACTCTTCTTCAGCCTCTCTCAGAAGCTCACAAAACAAAGGATGGTTAAAATAAATGACGGGTACCAATACCCTGTGAAATTCGCCTTCTTTTTGACCCACATACACCGCCATGTGTCCTTTAGGAACAGTCACAGTCACAGTCACTGCCTTGTTATTATTCTCAACAGGCTCATGTCCAAGTTGTACATAACCCGAACCGAGTTTGCTATAACACAATGATTTGGCACCGCTTGTGAATCGGCAACCCCATGAAAGTAACTTGGAGATGGTTTTGGATTTGCAGAACGCTGATGATTGGAATTGCCCAATACGTTGATATCCGGATCGGATACGTTTTCTACTTAAAACCCATCTACTGACCCGAAAAAGGCGTTTTCCGATCTTAAATACTCGAATTTTCTTCATTATTTGCTTAGGCTGGCTAACAAAAGAAAAAGAAAACGTAAGATTGAGAAGATAAATATTGGATTTAAGCTATCTGGGTTTGTCCAAAATTGATTGGATATTCGGAAACTAGTAAAGGATGGGGTTGAGAAATGACGAGTCGAAACAGAAGGAAGCAAAGATAAGGGGGTACTACGGACATTTACTCCACTTGCAGTCCGGAGAGAACCGAAATGCTTTTAAAGTGGAAATTAGCAAATTTTTGGTAGATCGGAATTTTCAAGTGGAAGACAGACACAGACTTGCATTAATTTTCGGTAGCAGTTTGTATCACTTCAGAATGTGAAATCCGAAATAGAAAGTAAATTTTTTATGAGTCAGAGCAAGAGAAGAATGAAGAGAAACCGCAAAAGTGTCTGTTTGATTTTTATTTTTTTTCCAAGAAGCGTCTGTGTTTTATGTTTATGACTTAAATGGTCTGCCGGAACGATGAAGCTTTGAATTTGTAAACAAAAACAAAACCTTTAGTAAATTAATAGAGGGAGAGAAAGAGAGAGACGCAGGAACAGTCAACTATTTACGCCTCTTGATTTTTCGAGACAGGTTCCTTCTTTAAATGGGGACTCAGTTGAAGTGCTGAGTTATGATTGCACGTGTAGGGTATAAACTAGTACAATTTTCTGTTTAAAAAAATAAATATCTAATAAAAATTATAAAAATAAATTAATTTAATTAATAATAAATATATTCTAAAAATAATATATAAAATATTTGCATAAATTGTGTAGACACCAAAAATAACATAAAGAAGTGGTGTCTAGAAAAATAAAATATCATTATTTATACATAACACGTAATTTGTTAATTATAATAATTTTTTTTTTAAAATGTCATTATTAATTGTCTTAAAAAAATCTTTAAGCATTTATCAAAGAAACATTTAGTTAGAAATAAGGTTAAAAACATGTAGAAATTATTTATTATTTATGTAGTATCTAATTATGTGATATTTTAGGTTAATAAAATTTAAAATTAATATAACTTTTTTTTAAAATAATAAATACTCATTATTTTATAAAGGGAAAAAAATAATGCCATTAGTGAATATTAAATTTTGAGATTATAGAATGTATGACCATTTATTGATAATTATTAAATAAATTATATTAGGTGAATTAATATATATAATAAGAGGAATATTATAAATACTTAAATTTATATATATTTTTGCACCATATTATTTAAATTTTATTAAATATTAATATTATTTTAAAAAATAAATATTGTTTATAATTTCAAAACAATCATCACGTGCAATAATATAAAGAATAGATTTAATGCATTCCATAACTCTCTTCAGGATTTTTATTTTTAATCCTATTGAAAAAAGAATATATATTCATTCATATATATATATATATTAATATTTTATAAAAATAAATTTTTTATTGAGATATTAAAAATAAAATTATGTTTAATAATTGAGTTATTTATACATCAAAAAATAAAAAATAAAAATATATAAAATTACACTATATTAATATTTTTAACATAATAAATTGTAAATAAAATATGTTTTTTTAAATAAATTAATAGACTCGTTTAAAATATGTGGTATGTCATTATTATATATTTTCCCGTCTAGAAATATTTTATGGGCAACACTATAATATAAGAATTTAAAAGTTTGAAAATTTTGGTTTAACATTTAAAGGAATATATCATATTGGAAAATTTGAGTTCATAAAAGATAATTGATCAAAAAATTAAAATCATTTATTTTTTAAATATAAATCTGATATCAATAAGAAACAATCTAAATTAAAAAAGATAATTTTTTTATTAAATAAGGTTGGATTGATTTTATAACTTATTTTTGATTTATTATTGTAAATAAAACACAATATATATAATTTTTAAATTTTAAATTGATATATTTTTAATAAAATTTATTATTTATGGTAAGAAATATCTTAGATATTTATTAAATTATTATAAAAACTTAATATTTATATTTATTTGAAATTAAATAAATAATTTAATGTAATGATAATAGGTATAATATTATTAAATATATATATTTATTTATAATTTTAATAATAACTTTATCGTCATCGAATTATAATTATTTATGAAATTTATAAATGTAATTTGATTTTAATTAAAAAAATTAGAATGAATTTTTTAATTTAATTATGTTGATTCATTCATTTATCTTATTTGAATAATAATAATATTACAATTATTTTGTTATTATCACGATATAAATGTACGAAGGGTACATATTATACATTAAGATTATTATTAGAAGATAAAATTATTATAAATTAATTATTATTATAATAATAATAATTAAAGTTATAACAATATTATCATCCTTTATTTTAAATTTTTTTTATTTTTTAATAATATATATATCTTTCATTTTAATTAGTTATAATTTTAGAATGATCATGTTTTTGGTTATTCGTGGATAAGAAGTCACATTCGTAAAATATGTGGTTTCAAGCAAAAATTTTCTTTAATTTTAGATAATGTACTTATACAAATAATCAAGAGAGAAAATGTTATTTTAGAGTAATTTTGGTCATGCAATTAGAAAGCTTATGTAATGATATTGACTTATTTCACTTAAGAAGGCTCATTTAGTATTTTGTTTTTAATAATTATACTATTTATATCTCTTAACTAAAATTCTAAATATTCTATATATATAAATAAATTTAACATCTTTAAACAAGCTCAATAATGGTTATTTAATTTTAAATTAAAATATTCTATCTTAAATTCAAATATTATTTTTATTTTTAATAATAAAAATAAATGATATTTAAACAACGTCTTTTTTTTCAAATATCAACCATGTTTTATTCTTAATATATATATAAAAAGTAAATTAGGTATCTTAAATAAAAGTAATTTTTAAATTTAATAAATTTAATTAACTATTTTTATCATATTTAATTTTAAATATTACTTTTTATATGTTATTTTAAATTTTATAAAAAAACATAGGATAAGTATCTTAAATAAAAATAATTTATAAATTTAATAAGTTTAATTAACAACTATTATCATATTTATTTTTAATATGTATATATATTTTTAGTTAAAAAGTTTTTCAAAGAATAAAATTTTTTGATAGAATTATTAGAAAGTAAATTATTAAGTAAGATGTGAACAAATACATAAAATTTAATAATTTAAATTATTAAGATTTGAACAAAATATCTTTAATTTTGATATATGTTAGGATAAAGTTTATTAAAAATCAACTATCATATAAATTTAAAGTATTTGAAAAATAATCAAGAATATTTTTATACATTTATCAAACTTATAATTAATTTGTATAATAACATTGTTACAATAACATTTTATCTCTATTATTAATTATACCTTGAAACTATCATTATTGAATAAAATTATTATTATCAAAATATTCTTATAACAATATTATTAGTCTTTATTTATTTTTCATTATATCATATAAATTTTAAATATATTAAGGTGAATTATACTCGTAATACACTAATTTTATTACTTTTAATATTTTAATTTTTTAACTTAATTTTTTATCTACTTATTTTTTTAAATTTTGACTAAAATTATTAAATATGAAAAATAAGTTAACTAAAATTATAAAATTTTATTAAAAAATTAAAGTACTAAAAATAATAAAATTAATGTATGAAAATATAATACACTCAATATATTTTAAAAATTGAATAAAATAAAAAAAATAAAAAATATAATAATTCATATACAATTCACGCGCCTACTATAAAAAAATGAGGAAATTTTGAAAACAAAAAGTCTCTTTATTTTTGTTAGACTTGTAAGTCAAACACGCGAAAACACCTAAACGTGTGAAAGATGACTTTTATATATATCTTAAATTTAAAATATAATATAAATAAAGTTATATAATATTATAATTAAATATAATTCAACTATCTTAAATTCAAATTATCACAATATAATATAAATAAAGTTATATAATATTATAATTAAATATAATTCAACTATCTTAAATTCAAATTATCACATTAAAATAATGATATATATATATATAAATAATAATAATATATATTTGGTATATAATAATATCCAAACACCGCAAACTGAACAAAAGTAAATGAAACATTACTAGACTTTTTCAATTCCTCCGTACTCACAGCGTACCGTACACCAATGTATACACGTACCTTGTGGTTCACAATCACAATTACCTTTGTTGGGCAACGGGCGCAACCTAATATTAAAATATTAGTTTTTTTTTCTTTTAAATTGCATTGGATATATATATATATATATACGTATAATATCTTTCCCAAATGAAATTTTGTTTTTAGTCTTCCATTATGTACTTCACATATATATATTTTTTATAACATAATAAAAAAAATATTAAAAATAAAATCATATAAATAATTAGATAATATAATTTTTTTAAATTAATAAAAATAATTTTACTTGACATAGAAGAAATATATTGGAAATAAAATAATAATTTTATCGATTTAAAAAGTTAACATAAGATCATTCACTTATATAAAAAGCTAATTGAGGTTTCATATTTATAGCATTTTTTAATTTATGTTGCAAAATTTTTAATAAGTAATAATGAAAAGCTAGTGTCTTGTGGCTTCAAAGTTCAAATGTCAGTTTCATTCCTTTTTCAGTTTTTTTAAGGAATGAAGTTTGTAGTCAGATTTTAATTTGTTTGCATAATTTTTATCCTTTTTAGTTTTTTATTTTTGAAAAATCTCTTATATATTCACATACTCAAGTATACCATTTTTTTTTGGTAAAGTTCAAACTCATGCTACTTAACCACCCATAAAGAGTAAATGACACGATAATAAAATAATACGTCTTTTTATACCAATTTGTTTAGAATTGTAATAGGAAAAAAGAGTTGATAAAATAAGGAGAAAAATATAAAAACTTATGGAGAAAAAGAGAAAATTAAATAATTGTGAATTTGTGATAGTACTAAGGAGTGAAAAGGCCCTAATCTTTTTTTTTTCTTGATTTCAAAAACATTTAATGTTTAATTGTAATTTATGATTGTGAAACTCTAAAGAACAAAAGTCGTGAGAGGTGATTATAATTAAGATGAAGAAAAATGTTATAAATTGGAGTCACCAAATACAAAATTTGGGTTTAATTTGTATGTCCATGACTTGATTCTTAAAAGTAAAAGTAACTTGTGTTGGTGAGTTACTAACCCGAACCCGAATGAAAATAGACCCCTATTAAATTGTGACGAATTTTTTTTGATATTATTCTAGATGTAAGGACTATGAGTGTTGGCTATTTTCGTGGACAAAATATTTACTTGTAAACTAGTTTGTAGGTCTGCTATCAAGTCTATCAAGAAAAGCCCAACAAATACTCGAGTTTCAGATAATCGCATTTCAGGTATATCTTTTATAATTACGACACATAAAATTTCATTTATACATTCAATAGTATATGTTCATAAATCTAAAATTATTTTTGGTGCTTAAATATTTTTTATGTGTCTTAATATTTTTTAAGAAGTGATTTAAAAATATAAATATTTTTTTTATTAAGGTTTTGAATGGGCTTTGAAAAATTAAGCCCAAAATGTATTTAAACCTAATACTATTAGGTATTATAATTATCTATAAAAAGATACATTAGGGTTGATAAGGGTGGTAGAACAAAAATATATTTGCTGAACAAAAAAAATATTGCGGCTGCCGATTTCATCCAAAGGAACAATCAAAATCTGGTTGAATTAAAAAAAAAAAAAACTACCAAATCCATTGAAGGAGTCGCAATCTACTGAAGAAGAAAACAAAACAAAAAGCAGCGAGCGGTGCACCAATTGTCAATGCAGGTATTACAGGAGGCTTTGAAGTAAGTATGATATAATTAATATATATATATATATATTGAAAGGTACGTAGGAACTTGAAAAGAAACGTAATTAATATATATTGATTTTCTTAATTAATTTAATTCTTTTGGATTAGATGTTTAGATATTTAGATTAAATAATTTTATGTGTAATCATGATTATTTGATTTGAGTATTAAATTTTAAGAAAATTATTTTTATTGAATCTGTACTTAATCTTTTTGCCACTAGAATATTCTAGTTGATTTGATTTAAGTGATATATGTTATGAATCATCTAGTTAGGATTATTCATTGTTAAATCCATTCTAGGACACACACGGGCACTTGTGTTTTTTGTGCTAACATTTTTTGCAATTCATTTGTGAACGATCCGTTGTGAGGAGCTTATTGGAACGTTGGTGCGGAAACCGCTCACGCTAATATTGGAAGCTGAAAACGGAGCGGGGGCTCGTAAGTAAAGTACATTGGGGCGGTATCTAGGGAGGGTAGCATAAGACCGAGTTTGTACTTGAACATTTGATTTTCATAGTGGAAAGTTAGGTGGTCGGTGAATGGTGGTTTTCCTCTTGGAGTCATGGTTATGGCCTAGGTTGTTTCCACCTAAAAATATCGTGTGTTGTTATTTTATTTCCACACTTTATTCTTACACTTGATTGCATGTCTAGCCATTTTGTTAAGGTTATCAAATTATAAATTGATAAAAAAAATAAGAATAACCTATTCACCCCCTCTAGGTTAATCAGGTCCGTATTTTATAAACTTTCAATTGGTATCAGAGCCGACACTAGACACACTTAATGAGATTGATCCTTAGGGACACACATTCCAACTTATGGACCAAATGAAATAAGGTGGGTCATCTGTTAGACCCCCACTCTTTGATGGGTTTAATTACCCTTCTTTGGAAGGCTCGCGTACGCAAGCCTTTCTCGTACAAGATGAAAAAAGTGCAGGATGCTATTCTTGATGGTTGGGAACCACCTTCGTAACGAAAGATGGTGTAACAATCATAAAGCCAAGAAGAGATTGGACCATCAAGAAGCGCACCCTTAGTGGGGCAAACCAAAAAGGTCTAAGCTCAATATTGTGCAGTTGTCGATGGATGAGTTTCGTCGCATCTCATTGTGAGATCGCTAAAGATGCATGGAATGCACTTGCTCTTGCTCATGAAGGAACTTCCCAAGTAAAACAAACAAAATTGAGATTGCTAACATCCGAGTTTGATTCTATTAAAATGAGCAACAATGAAACTTTTGGTCAATTCTATGCCGACACGTGATATCACTAATGCTTGTTCTAACCTTGGTGAGAAAATTCCACAACCTATACAAGTGCGAACTCTAAGCTCTTTAACGGTGACTATAAGATGAAAGTTACAGCGATAGAGGAAAGCAAGAATGTAGACACACTAAAAATTGATGAACTTGTCGGGTCAATCCAAACCTATGAGCTTTCTCTTGATCCACCCAAGAAAAATAAGGATGTGGCATTCAAAAGCTCCAAAAAGGATATCTCGATAGTGATGATGATATGAATGATGAGTCACTAGTCTTGTTAGCACGAAAATTTAAGAAGTTCATGAAGAAGAAGGGTCAATCAATAATCATTTCAACAAGGGACAATCCGATCGTTCGAATGACCAGAAAGTCAAGGAAATCAAGTCTCCTAGCCTTGATGGTAAGAAAAGTAAGCCCACTAATCCTCAATGCTTTACTTGTGGGGGATTTGGTCATATTTCTACAGATTGTGCTAACAATAAAAGAAATTTGGAAAAGCCTTTAATGCTACACTCGGTGACACGAGAAAGTGAAGCGGACAATGCTAATAACTCAGAGGATGATGACACTAGTTATTGTGCCTTCACCACAACTACCAAAGAACACCACAATGACTCAAACTCTAGCTTGGATGATGGATATGAGGAAGCAAACTCTTCTCTCTTACTGTCTAAGTTAAATATGTCGAATTGCAATAAACTATTCATAGATTATCTAGGTGCTAAAAAAGAGAGAGATAAACTACTTGTTGAAGTAACTAAACTTAATAATATCATCAATGTTCACAAACACAAATTCCTCTAGCCTAGAGAAAGATAAAAGGAATTGTCTGATCATATTAATGCTTTGAATTTGAGACTTGCGAAACCATTGAGGAAAACAAAAATCTCAAGCAAGAACTTAGTATTGCTAAAGAAACGATGAAGAATTTGACCATTGGTCTTTGAAAAATTAACCAAAGTCCTAGACTATGGAAAGCCACATGGAGATAAGAGAGGTCTTGGATACATAGATGAACAATCAACACCTTCATCATCCAAAACTCAATTTGTAAAACCAACTATTGCTCAGGGAGCGGAGGTAGTTTTTGCACCACTATCATTCTAAGAAAATTCAATTTTTTCCCATCTGTCATCATTGTGGTAGGAAAGGCCATATAAGACCTAAGTGTAGATTTCTTTATGCTTATGATTCTATCACGAATATAAATGTTTCTAAAACACCTCAAAAAATTTCAAAATGTAAAGTTTTTACTACAAGAACTACACAAAAGAGGAATATAAGAAACCATTAACTCAAATGTCCAAAATTAAAAAGGGATGGGTTAAGAAATGCGAGTTGCCTTTGCTTTGTGGCCCATATAGCATTTAAAGTTAAATCAAATACCGCTTGGTATTTTGATAGTGGATGCTCTAGACACGTAATGAGAATCGTTCTTTGTTTACAACCTTTAAGGAATACAATGAAGGGACAAGTTACCTTTGGTGATGGTAAAACATCTAGAATTATTGGAAAAGGCTCATTCAAATAGAGGTATCCCTAAACTTGATGAAGTTTTATATGTGGAAGGACTTAAGGCAAACTTGATTAGCATAAGTCAAATATGTGATAGTGATTTTAATGTGCAATTTACAAACAATCAACGTATTGTAACAGATCAAAATGGTGAATGTGTGATTAAAGGAATCGAGATCACATGACAATTGTTATTGTATTGATACATCACCCACGGTAACATGTAACCTAGCTAGCAATGACTCAACTATCTTGTGGCATGAAAAGCTAGGTCATATAATTTTAAAGATCTGGTTAGATTAAGCAAAATTGAGATCAGCGTGGTTTACCTATTCTTTCAAAAATTGAAACACGTATGTGGACCATGTCAATTGGGTAAACAAACTAGGATTGCTCATAAGAAAATCAAGAGTATAAATACAAGCAGTATTGGAATTGATACATATTGACCTTATGGGTCCTATGAGAAAAGAAAGTATTGGAGGTAAGAAATATATCATAGTTGTAGTAGATGACTTTTCTCGCTACACGTGGGTAGACTTTTTAGAGACAAGTCAGATGCTTTTGAGTTTTTCATCTCATATTGTACAAGAGTGCAGGTTGAAGCAGGTGACAAAATAGTAACCATCAAGAGGCGAGAACGGACCATGGAAAAGAGTTTGAAAATACCAAGTATCTTGACTTACGTAAAGAACATGGTATCTTTCATGAATTCTCTGCTCTATCACACCTCAACAAAATGGGGTAGTTGAGCGAAAAAATAGGATACTTCAAGAGATGGCAAGAGTAATGATGCATGCCAAGGGAGTCTCCAAAAGGTTTTGGGCTGAAGCTATAAACACTGCATGTCACATTATAAATCGTGTATATCTTTGCCCAGGTACAAACCAAACTCCCTATGAGATATGGAGAGGTAAAAAACCCAATCTGAAATTTATGCATGTTTTTGGAAGTAAATGCTACATACTTAGAGATCGTGAACAATTGGGTAAGTTTGATTCAAGAAGTGATGAAGGTATATTTCTTGGGTATTCTCTAAATAGTAGAGCTTATAGAGTCTTCAACTGTAGAACTAATGTAGTTATGGAATCCATAAATGTTGTTATAGATGATGGAGGTAAGAAGATTACAAGTGAAGAAGTTGGAAATGAAGAAAATTTCACAACACCTCAATTAACAATGACCAGTGACACAATTGGAATAAAAGAAGAAGAGTTAGAGGAAAGAGAAGAAAATAAAGAAGAAGCATCAACCTCATCAATGATAAATCCAACTCGAACTTCAAAAAATCATCCTATTAAGAATATAATTGGAGATCCTAATGCAAGCATGGTAACAAGAAGAAGACAAATAAGTGAGGTAACCCATTTATGCTATATTTCTCAATTTGAACCAAAAAATGTGAATGAAGCCCTTAGGGATGAATTTTGGATAAATCCATGCAGGATGAGTTAGCTCAATTTGAAAGAAATCATGTATGGGTATTAGTACCTAAGCCTAAAAACAAAAATGTTATTGGAACAAAATGGGTGTTCAAAAATAAATCTGATGAGCATGACATTGTTGTTAGAAATAAGGCTAGGTTAGTAGCTCAAGGCTACACGCAAGTAGAAGGAGTTGACTTTGATGAAACATTTGCACCCGTAGCTAGACTAGAGTCAATTAGGATTTTACTTGCCATTTCCTGTCATATGAAGTTCAAATTATATCAAATGGATGTTAAGTCTGCCTTTTTGAATGGTTTCTGAATGAGGAAGTGTACGTGGAACAACCAAAAGGATTTGTTGATCCGAAATTTCCAAATCATGTTTACAAACTCAAAAAGGCTCTTTATGGTTTAAAACAAGCTCCACGAGCATGGTATGAGAGACTTACCAACTATCTTTTGAACAAGGGATTTATTCGAGGGGAGTTGATAAGACTTTATTCATTAAAAGGAGTAGTGACGAGATCTTTATTGCTCAAATTTATGTGGATGACATAGTTTTTGGATCCACATCTAGTACACTAGTGGATGATTTTGTGCACGTTATGACAAATGAATTTGAAATGTCCATGGTAGGTGAAATGAATTTCTTCCTTGGTTTACAAATCAAACAATCTCATAATAATATATTTATTTCTCAAACCAAGTACGCTTGTAACCTTGTTAAAAGATTTGGTCTTGAAACTAGCAAGCCATTACGAACTCCTTTAGGTACCAAAGACAAAAATTACAAAGGATACTCGAGGTAAAAGTGTTGATCAAACCCTTTATAGGAGTATGATAGGTAGTTTACTTTACCTCACTACAAGTAGACGACATATGTTTTAGTGTTGGTGTGTGTGCGGATTATCAAGTACCCTAGGGAATCACACTTAGAGAATGTAAAGAGAATCATTAGGTATATCTCGGGAACAAGTAATTATGGTTTATATTTTACTACCGACACTACTTGTGAAGTAAGTGGTTTTACAGATGCCGGGCGAATGACAACCGGGATGATAGGAAGAGCACATCGGGTGGTTGTTTCTACATTGGAAACAACTTAGTATCATGGCATAGTAAAAGTAGAACTCTATCTCACTCTCTACAATTTGACGGAATACATTCTTTGAGAAGCTCTTGCACACAAATGCTTTGGATGAAAAACATGCTCGAGGACTACGGTCGACCACAAGGTATGATGCCCTTATATTGTGATAACACTAGTGCTATATGTATTTCTAAGAACCCAGTTCAACATTCTAGAACTAAGCACATTGACATATGGCATCACTTTATTCGAGAACTAGTTGAAGAGAAAATAGTAACACTTGAGTTTGTACCTACTGAGAGACAACTAGCTGATATATTCACTAAAGCCATAGACACTCAAAGATTTGAGTATCTCAGAAGTGCCTTGGGAATTTCTCCCTCAAATTGAATTTCAAATTTTATTACCCAAAAAAAAAAAAAACATCCTTGTTTGGCCAAGAGACTATTCAACTTATTTAATATTTCCATACACATAATCTCATTTTTAGTGACTCAACTCATTTTGATATTTATTGTATAAATTATTCTACAATTTTGGCTTGTGCATACATATATATTCTTATACATGTGATGATCGATGTTGACATAAACTTCTTCACACACTCACGAATACACATATATGTTAAGCTTGAAGTTTATGAATTTTCTTGAAAGACTCTAGGACTTTAACTAATCTTGATTGTAAAATTGTGTTGAGTTCTACTTTTGCTTACTAAAATTTTACCGTATGGAGGCACCGAGTATTGAGAGGGCTACCTACTGTGATGTGTGAAGCTACCGCAATGAACGGAGAGGGCTACCTCACAACTAGTGTGAAAGTCATCGTGCTAGGTTTATGGCTCGTGCAAAAAAAAAACAAAAACAAAAACAAAAAAAGGGAAAGATTATGCAAAAACTGATTGCTTATAAATCTTGTACTTGGAATGCACAAAAAGAAAGAGCTAATAGAGGTTAAAAAATATATATATATCATTTACCTCATTTATAGAAAAAAAAATTTAAGTCCTCTTTTAGTAAATATATTTTATTTTGTAAGATTGAAGACTCGATTATATTTTTATATGATAGGTGATATTTTTTCTTTTGAGTCTTTCTTGATAGATCATAAATGAATTAATTGACATATTTATGAAGTTTAAACATGTATACTATTTTAAGTAAATGTCAATATGTCATTATATGTACGAAGTGTGCGTGTACACCTATTTTATTCTACTTATTTATTTATATGATAAATAATCAAAATTAGAGTTAAAAAAAATGATGAGTTCTCAATTGGTTGTGTGCTTGTGTGTAATTAAATGAGTTTAATACCTTATGTGGCTATGTATGCAAATAAAAAAAAATAAAAAAAAAATCTTTTTCATTTATTACTTTTTTAATTGGTTTCTAAGTTAGAGAGTCATAGAACTTAGGGGGAGTTTAAAGCACATTGCACTTTTGCATTACTCTGATTTTACATTGTTATATCTTTAGGAGAAGTTTAGCTTCAATTCTTTGTCTAATGCTTTGTCCTTCTCGTATGTCAAAAAGGGGGAGAGAATATTTACTTCTATGTTTTTATTTTGTTATGCATATAAGGGGAGAACATATTTTTATTAAGCTTAATTGATATGAATGCATACTACATGACTATTATTTATACTTCGCTTATTTTTATGTAAACTGAACTAATATACAATGAGGCTTTCATGCCAAGTTGTCCTATACTTTGTCAATGTTGTTTTAGTTACTTACAATCTTGTCAAGTTGCAGCGAAGATGGATCTATCGGACCATAGGATAGTTCCACTATGGAGTCTGGGACATCATTGTATTTTTATCTTATTTTTATAAGTGTCATGTAGTAAGTGAGAGGTTTTGGCACACGAAAATGCCAAAGGGGGAGTTTGTAAGGACTATGAGTGTTGGCTATTTTCGTGGACAAAATATTTACTTGTAAACTAGTTTGTAGGTCTGCTATCAAGTCTATCAAGAAAAACCCAACAAATACTCGAGTTTCAGATAATCGCATTTCAGGTATATCTTTTATAATTATGACACATAAAATTTCATTTATACATTCAATAGTACATGTTCATAAATCTAAAATTATTTTTGGTGCTTAAATATTTTTTATGTGTCTTAATATTTTTTAAGACGTGATTTAAAAATATAAATATTTTTTTTATTAAGGTTTTGAATGGGCTTTGAAAAATTAAGCCCAAAATGTATTTAAACCTAATACTATTAGGTATTATAATTATCTATAAAAAGATACATTAGGGTTGATAAGGGTGGTAGAACAAAAATATATTTGCTGAACAAAAAAAATATTGCGGCTGCCGATTTCATCCAAAGGAACAATCAAAATCTGGTTGAATTAAAAAAAAAAACTACCAAATCCATTGAAGGAGTCGCAATCTACTGAAGAAGAAAACAAAACAAAAAACGAAAAGCAGAACGGTGCAACAATTGTCAATCTGGGGTATTACAGGAGGCTTTGAAGTAAGTATGATATAATTAATATATATATATTGAAAGGTATTACAGGAGGCTTTGAAGTAAGTATGATATAATTAATATATATATATATATTGAAAGGTACGTAGGAACTTGAAAAGAAACGTAATTAATATATATTGATTTTCTTAATTAATTTAATTCTTTTGGATTAGATGTTTAGATATTTAGATTAAATAATTTTATGTGTAATCATGATTATTTGATTTGAGTATTAAATTTTAAGAAAATTATTTTTATTGAATCTGTACTTAATCTTTTTGCCCTAGAATATTCTAGTTGATTTGATTTAAGTGATATATGTTTTGAATCATCTAGTTAGGATTATTCATTGTTAAATCCATTCTAGAACACACACGAGCACTTGTGTTTTTTTTTTGTGCTAACATTTTTTGCGATTCATTTGTGAACGATCCGTTGTGCGGGAGCTTATTGGAACGTTGGTCTGGAAACCGCTCACGCTAATATTGGAAACTGTGAAAACAGAGCAGGGGCTCGTAAGTAAAGTACATTGGGGCAGTATCCTAGGGAGGGTAGCATAAGACCGAGTTTGTACTTGAACATTTGATTTTCATAGTGGAAAGTTAGGTGGTCCGGTGGACCGGTGGTTTTCCTCTTAGGTCATGGTTGTGGCCTAGGTTGTTTCCACCTAAAAAATATCGTGTGTTATTATTTTATTTCCGCACTTATTTTTATACACGATTACATGTCTGGCCGCTTTGTTTAGGTTATTAAATTATAAACTTGATAAAAATTAAGAATAACCTATTCACCCCCCTCTAGGTTAATCAGGTCCATATTTTATAAACTTTCACTAGATTTATTTTTACTTTTAAGATTTGATTAATCATAAGTTTCATAGTTATTTTCTTAGTTGTAAACTTGATAAAGTATTGATGATCATTTGAATTATATGATTAAATAACTATTTATTAATATTGGGATATGATTAGAGTTTAATAGGTAACGTGTTATTATGTGAGGAGAAATCGTTAGGTATATAAACGAGTACCATAATGAAAAATATAAACACCAAATTGAGTATATAATTGTGATGTGTTATTCTTCCTAATAGGTTAACATTTTGGTTTGGAATCTCATACCCAAAAAATGTCATCAAAACTTTCCGTTATTATGTTATTTAATGAGATTGTTTAAGTTTACTCTTTTAGATTTATTTTGAGTTTCTTAATATCTGATTTATTTCATATTTTTTAGGTTATGTTTCTATTTATTTAATATTTGGTTTTTTATCGTGATACCAAAATATAAAATTGAGAAATTCAATAGTGGTTATGATTTTAACCTTTGACAAATAAAAATACGAACCAAATTAATTAAAGAAGGACTTTTTTGTGCTAACATTTTTTGCAGTTCATTTGTGAACGATCTGGTTGGCGGGGAGCTTATTGGAACGTTGGTCTGGAAACCGCTCACGCTAATATTGGAAACTGTGAAAACAGAGCAGGGGCTCGTAAGTAAAGTACATTGGGGCAGTATACTAGGGAGGGTAGCATAAGATCGAGTTTGTACTAGAACATTTGGTTTTCATAGTGGAAAGTTAGGTGGTCCGGTGGACTAGTGATTTTCCTCTTAGATTATCATTGTGGCTTAGGTTGTTTTCATCTAAAAATATCGTGTGTTATTATTTTATTTTTATACACGATTACATGTCTGACCACTTTGTTTAAGTTATTAAATTATAAATTGATAAAAATTAAAAATAACTTATTCACCCTCTCTAGGTTAATCAGGTCCATATTTTATAAACTTTCACTAGATTTATTTTTACTTTTAAGATTTGATTAATCATAAGTTTCATAGTTATTTTCTTAGTTGTAAACTTGATAAAGTATTGATGATCATTTGAATTATATGATTAAATAACTATTTATTAATATTGGGATATGATTAGAGTTTAATAGGTAACGTGTTATTATGTGAGGAGAAATCGTTAGGTATATAAACGAGTACCATAATGAAAAATATAAACACCAAATTGAGTATATAATTGTGATGTGTTATTCTTCCTAATAGGTTAACATTTTGGTTTGGAATCTCATACCCAAAAAATGTCATCAAAACTTTCCGTTATTATGTTATTTAATGAGATTGTTTAAGTTTACTCTTTTAGATTTATTTTGAGTTTCTTAATATCTGATTTATTTCATATTTTTTAGGTTATGTTTCTATTTATTTAATATTTGGTTTTTTATCGTGATACCAAAATATAAAATTGAGAAATTCAATAGTGGTTATGATTTTAACCTTTGACAAATAAAAATACGAACCAAATTAATTAAAGAAGGACTTGTTAAAATACTTAAAGTTAAGGATAAATTTTAAAAAAAAACGATCGACGAAAAAAGATTTATTGATGAAAAATATTCTCAATTCAATTAAGTTATTTTTGTATGATTAGGTGCTACGTGAGGTTTGTGATGAAAAATATCCCCTTAAATTGACCAATATGTAATAATCAAGACTTTAATACGTCAGTTATATTTGAAACAGCGCTTATATATATTTAAAGTATCATAAATCAATTAGATTTAGGGTTGTTTTAATCTTTTTAATATATATATATAATTGTATATTTTAATTATTAAATATGTTATTTTTACTCTTTATGTTATTAGGTGTAAATATTCACTATATTGAATCATTTATTTCGTAATAATTGTGATGAATTTCTCCGATTTTAATAAGTTCTTAAAATAAAGCCTTTTTAGGTTTACAGTAAATTATTTTTATAATAAATTCTCTTAAAATACAATCTATACGTTAAGAGTGAGGAGATTCAAGAATTCTTATCTTCTAGGAACGAGAGTTTGTGTCATAGACATAACTAAAGGAAAACTTATTTATTTTTAATTACTTAATATTGTTTTTTATTAAAATGGTTTTCTATTTTGAAAATTATAATATTCAAAATTATAAAATAAAATATTTATAATATATGGCTAAGCACTTATAATGCAGGTGCATCCAATTAGGGTGATAATATGTGTAATACAAGTTGTCTTTGGGTTAATCTATATTTAACTTGATATGTTTATCATAAAATTAATTCGTACGTGATAGTAAATCAGGTCAAGTTTTATAATCCAAACTTAAACTTGATAATAAATAAGTTGACCCACAATCCGAACTCATTTTTGTAAAAAACTACAAATTCATTCATTATTTTGTATAAAATGAGCATCTATTGTATTTTATACATTTTCTCCCTTTTTATTCTTTTTTATGTGTAAATTATATTATTTCTTAATATAATATTAGATCTAATTTTATATATTTTCTTAAAATAATTCTATACAAATAACATCAAGGAACTAACCGAACAAATAGAAATGTAACAATTTCATAATTCTTTTCAAGGAGTGTTATCTTAGGAGGTATTCCTCAATTTCATCCTTTTTTCGTGTCCTAATTGGGTAGACTCATTTTTTATCCAAAATCATATCAAGTCATGTTTGACTCATGTTTTTCAAGTCAGATTTTAAGTTTTTCTTTTCTTTTTTGCATTTTATTGAAAAATTGCCACCCATACAGCTCACCCTAGTATAATGTATAAAGAAAAAAACAAACTATGACAATAAACATACTCTTTATAAGTTTTCTA
Organism: Hippophae gyantsensis; assembly: GCA_030763125.1. NCBI lineage: Eukaryota > Viridiplantae > Streptophyta > Magnoliopsida > Rosales > Elaeagnaceae > Hippophae > Hippophae gyantsensis. Next base: position 73,417,133 of record CM061028.1, on the reverse strand, counting down.
TATCAATGTCTATAAGAATTATAAATCTTCAAATCTCAAAAGATTCTTAAAAAAAAAACAAGTCTTATACTACTTATAAATATTACATTAACATATTTCTTAATCAAAATGAGATAATTTTTTTATATACTAAAATCTCTCTCAAAGTGATAGTCATTTAATCTAACATTTTTTATTTATTTTAACATAGTTTTGTTATATTCTAATTTTATATAAATCACTTGTTTTTCGTCCTTTTGTAAAGTTAGTGTATTTTTTTGGAAACTTATTAGGTTTTTTCTTGTTCTATTTATCAATTGAAGATCTACTATGTTATAAATTTGGTATAATATACAAACAACATGAGTAATTCAATCTTAAAAAATTAAACCCAAATGAGTGAAAGATACTTATAATTCTTATAAATTTTATCATATTATTATATTTAATTAATATAAGATATTACCTCTAAAATCTCCTTTAAAGTGGAATCTTTATCTATTACAAAGTTAATCACTTTATATTTTTAACATATTTTATTATATTTTTAGATTATTTATCTTTTTTTTTTGTAAGGTCCATTTTAATTTTTTTATGAGGTAAAGTCCAAGGTTTTTGGCTCGATCTATTGAAGCTCTTGTCTTTATTGGAAGGAGATATTATAGTTGAGAAGAATATCTCATATTGTTGATACTAATGATAAGCTTTATAAGCAAGATGAACATTTAAAGATTAACTCTTTGAGATTAGAAAACCTATAATTTTTATAAATATTGACATAGTATCACAGTTTTAATTGATTTATAAACCAAAGAAAAAAAAACTAATAAGCCTTCAATATATATATATATATATCTATATAACTTGTAAAAAAAAAAGACAATTAACCCAAATATAATTAGATTATGATAAAAATATTTTAAAAACACAAGTGTTACTCAAAGACTCTACTATGAAGATGATGGTAATACATAAAAATAATGTCTTATATTGATTAAAAAATCTACTAGTATAATATTTATAAATAATATGAAATTTATTTCTTTAAGATTTATTTTTTAAAATTTGATAATTCTTATAAACTTTGATATTATAATGCTCTAATTAAGAATTTACTTGACATTAATTGCTCCTAGTACTTAATTGTGAGTAAAATGAATTGTTATTTATTAATGTTAGAGTATATTTTTTAATTTTCATTAGAAATTTCATTAATCTTAAATTTTATTAACCTAAAATATCACCTTCAATAACAAATGAATAATTACTAATAAAAGAGATGCCCAATAAAAAATCGTGATAAAAGAGAGAAATTAATTTACGTTATTTTTATTATAAATAATTCATTACATAATCCAATAACAATAGATAATTATTCGTCAAAAAAAAAAACGTACACATTCAAAAATTGAATTCTTGATAAAAGAGAGATATTAATTTACATTATTGTTATAATAAGTAGCATCTGGCCATGATTTATCACTCTAATCGTAAATGTATTGCAACGATTTGTTGATGTGAAAATCATTTCAATTATTATTTATAATTTGTTGCATCAGTAATGATGCTTAAAAAATTTACTTCATCATTGTCGTTCATATATTACACATTTATAATAATAATAGTTATGTTATTAATTGTGTAAATAATAATTTTATGGTTAATTTTAATGAATGAAATTTTATATTTTCAAATTATCTTACATATAAACACTTATTCAGTAAAAATATAATATTTTTTAATTCATGTCTACTTATGGTCAAGCTCTATGACAAGTAATATAACCGTATAGTCATACATACAATTAATTGTAAAGATCTAACAATAAAAGTTTGTGGAATATATATAATGCATCAGACGATACACAATCCTAAAAGATAAATACAATGAATATGGATGGTGAGAATACATATAAACTTTATTTTGGAAGATGCTCGATACTTAATATTATGAATGAGTGATGAAGTTCACACTACAAAAAAAAAATTATAAATTACTCCTAAAGTACGTATAATTGATTTTCAAGGTGGACTTCATCCTTTAATAAAACAAACATTTATGAAATATAATAATTCATTATAAATTATTAAATCAATCAAACTATTTTTATTTTATTTAATTCCCTCGTTTTCATGAGTGAATGGGACTTGATAACCAATTCAAGGAAAAAATAATAATATTGTATTATTATTTTATGTAACTTTCTCTTCTTTTCCGTGGAAGTAAAGCTGTTTTGGGGATTAGATGTTGAAATTTAAAAAATATATAGAAAATTATTCTTGTATAAAACAAAAATGATATTTTAAATTTTATTGAACTTAAATATTCTTGAGTAACATTACAAAGAGAGATTTATCAATTCATATTTGTGTTGTGTCCCTTTATATACCATATCACTGAGGTACTAACACAAATTAAAAAGGTAAGGTCTTATTGCATAAGAAGTGAATATATATATATATATATATATATACACTCTTTTTATGATGATGAGGTGTTTATGATCTTAAAAATTGATCCTTAATCGCTTCTTTGCTATTAGATTGTCTTTATCTATAACATATATCTCTTGTTTAAGCAATTGCTGACTCATAGATCTATCTTAATCTATTCCAATCAAGTTATAATTGTTTGATTTTTTAATTTTCTTTCCAACAAATCAACAAAATTTTAATGTGTAGTTGTAATTTGTTGATTTAAGTACGGATTAAAGTTTATGCAACCCCTCTCAACAATAATTCAACTCTAAATTATTTATTATTTCATAAATTAAACTGACGTTTCACAATAGTTTGACTCTCATTTGCATAATAATTTTGTTTAGGGGCACTGCATTTTAAATTTTAAATCTCAACCTCACATCCTACCTAAAATGTGTGTTGATCCTTTATTTAAAATAATAATAATAATAAAACAAAAACACAGAAAGGTGATTAAGCAAATGGTACTAAGCATTAAAGTATTGTTTTACCAACCAAAATTAATTAATTAAATAAAAATGTATATTTTTGGAGGATTCAGACATTTTTAAGCAATGAAGCTTGGTGTAGCATGTACAACATTATGTACTTCGTGATCGAAGTTTTAATTTAAAGGGCCAGGAGGTTTAATTACATTTCAAAAATCATTAAGGAATTGAGTTTATCTTAATGAGCTCAATTTGAAGATAATGTCAAGCTTATCTAGATGTTCCCCATTTTTTTAGAACTCTTTCGGGACTTGGGAACGTCAATACATGGACCCAGACGTACGTACTTTTTTCTTTCCTGAATTTCTTAATGTCAATGTGTAGCTGTGTACGTAAGTTTTCTACCGTTTGGACTACAATATCTAACGTAATTATATAATAATTAATCCACCTAACGTAATTCGTGTTTTGAAAATTATAAAATTACCACTTGTGTTTTCCCCTTCTAGATCTTGAAATCTTTTTTTAATATGTAATTTTTTTTTGGTTATTACAAACAACTTAGGGTATGTTTGGTTCAATTATTGAAATCGTCAACTTTTGTAGGAACACTAATATAATCCAAACAATATTTAATGTAAAATTGAAAATTATAAATTCTTTAGAAATAAAAATTCAGTCATATTCTTTTATTAGCTAGTTATCATATAATGAAATAAGAAAAATAAATAAATTTAATTTAATTTTTCCAAAAAACCATACATATTTAACAATATATGAAAAAAAATTATTTATTTATTTATTTTTTAATGTCTTACCCTTGATTTTTTTAAAATAAATATATTTCTCAGACAGTCGCCTCACAATTTTACAACTCTCAAATTGTAAAACATGTCATTAGCCTAGAAATGAACACTATCCTTTGAGAATATTCATTAGTTATTTGGCGGACCTAATGAATATTTCTTGGTAAGCAAAAGATATGAAATGCTGAAAATTTTCAAAATATTCAAAAATTACCTAAAAGTCTAAAACTAGTTCAAATCGATACTCTACTTTCGTATTTGTCCATATTTGAACAGATTTGAACGTGCCTCTAAAAGGAAACTCTACAACGTAAGCCAAGCATTTTTCATAAACTAAAAGACAAATATGGAATTAAAACTTGGGATTTGAGGACCCAAGCCTTGATAGTTCTTACTGAGGTTTCAAAAGAATGAACACGCGGTTGTGTCCAATCCGTGTTTCACTTATACGACCAAGATGTCGAAGGACCTACAAGGTACCAACATAAATAAGATAGGATTCTTATTTAATTAGGAAAGTAAAATAGAAAAACACACGTACTGTTAGAATTGCCTTTCCAGTGTGGTCAAGCTTCAATGATGGTCCTTTTATGTCCGTCTCAAGGAAAAAGTGTTTTCCCTTAACTGATTCTGTCATTGCGATGTCTCTCAGTTCCTGCAAGTTAATTTACAGCAGTTTAAGTTAAACAAATCACCATTAGGAAAAGTTTTGACTATGATGAAGAGTTCAAGACCACCAACAACCAATGCAGGTTCTCCTTCAAAATGGAAATCCTAGCCTTAATTAATTGCTGCATATTACAAAGTCAACAGATTGTTTAGAATTAGAGGGAGTACGATGTCAGTGTGTCAGAATGTGACCTTCATTTTAGACTGAATAATGAGCTTAACCTCACTCCCCATCCTCAATCTGGATGATGTTGAATAGTTAAATTCTTAACAGTATGATATAATACCGGGTATTTGATTGATATATTCACTTCAGAGATTAGCTTCATCCTTCCTTTCCTCCACACAATTAGATACACACGCATGCACAATGATATTATAATAGCACGGTTAAATCCACTTACCAGAGCCTTTTCCCATAGATTTTCTTTCAACTGCAAGAAAATAACCAAAGTTAGGACACAATCCATATTAGTTGTCTAAACCAAATCAGAAAAGAATAAACTATAACCTTCTTCTTTGGAGCAGCTATAAGCTGAGAATTTGCTTCAGCATATGCAGCTATATCAGTAGTAGCAGCATTCACCTTTTCAAGTGTAAGTCTTCCTTTCATGTATCTGCAGGCAGTTTAGAAAACTAGGGTTATGTAGCTAATAATTACCCTACCTCAGTCTTAGAGCATACTCAAGAGATAATATTTCAAAAATAGATAGCTTACAATGTATAATTTATCAATTAGATATAAAGTAATGATACATTATTGTTCCATGTCAGAAAAGACATGACACTAGCATATAATATGTTAAAGACTATCACATAAGTTAACTACTAAAGACATAAGGGAATAAGAACATATTATTTGAACTCACGCCAATCATATCTATCATATAACAAAAGGAGGAAATGGGGTACTCACCCAGACAAGGAATCCAGCTCCTCCTCAGTTATAAACCATAATGGAGGTGACAAACGACCCTTTTTCTCCTGAAATAATCAGGTTAAGCCACCTCACTTGAAGTAATCTAAGTAATTCTGTTGTAGTGTTATTCTAACCATTATTCAATATTTTTTACACCTGAGACAAACTAGATTCCATACCTTAGGGGGTGCTGGTGCTGCACTCTCCTCTACAAGCTTCAAAGACCCATCGAAGTTCTCTTGTTTAGAGGTTTCTCCATGTAAGCTGAAAGACACAAAAGCAATACACAAGATTTTGTAAAACAAAGTCATGAAAGCTTACAACATATACCAAGAATTTCCTCTTACCCTTTGTTATTATCCAAACTTACTGCTGACAATCTTTCAGGATATTGTGAAGGAACATAAGCTAACATGCTCTGCAATTTCTTCTGTTGCTTCAGCGAAGCATCAACAAGTTTCTGCCATCACATTGTGAAATCTATTTTGTAATTGGTGGAAATCTACGGAACATGTTAGCATCAATCGCGTCTTTAAGGGAAGGGGAGAGAACATAATAAAGCCTTTCTATTAGTGGTTGAAGTAATTTACCCTAATCTAAAATTAACATTTCTATACAATTTGTTTATGAATTTCGCAGAAATCCTTGGTGACCATGATTAATAGAACCAGGAGAAGCTAAACTAAAGCGCTTAACATAGAGCATTAGTCCTTAATTCTATGAAATATTGTTATTCCCGAACTAGAAAATGTTTGATATCAAAAGACTCGATAAAGTCGCTAATTACCCCAATCGTCTCCTAAACAATCAAACAGCGGAATTTTCCTCGCCAACTAAATTCCAATTTAAATTAAATAGTTATTAAGCAATAAAAAAAAGGATAATCGAATAGAATGAGAAGTACTTTGGCTTTAGGGATGGCAAGGGTTTCTTCGCGCAAGCGGTCCTTGATAGAGTGTACCTGCTGCTCCATCGCCGTCAGCGAGGTATCAACGGCCGACAAATCGGCGACGCTGCTTGCCGGATATACTAGAAAAGCACCCACAGTTTAGAGCTCTTAAATCGGAGAAAAATCGCCAAAAGAATACAAATAATGTGGAAATAAAAAATTATATAAAAAACTAGTGAAATTAATCTCACTGTTTCGAGCAATGACGAGCTCTTGAAGTTCGGCAATCCGAGCGCTGAACGCTGAAATCAGTGAATCTAATGATCCGCCGATTTTCCTTTCGTCCATTGTTTTCTTACGAGTTTTTTTTTTGTTTTTGTTTTGCTAATACATTGTTTCCTTACAAGTTGGAAACGATTATTATAGCCTTTTAGATCATTTTCTTAAAAAATAAATAATATATATGAAATAAGAAATAAGGCGGGCTCGGGGTTTTGGAAATTTGAATAGCGGAAAAACATGTATAGAACCTGTCCCTCTAATCCGATGTCCGTTGGTTCTTCACAACATTTTCCCTATTTCACTATAGCCATTTAAAGATTACGATTTTCGCCTTGCAGCAGGGGTTCATAATAGTGTTAGTTTTGTACGTGACCAATGGTACAATCGTAAACTTAAATAAAATAAAATAAAAAGTGCCCGGTAAGTTTTAGCACTTGCTAAAACTATTTTTTAAACGTTATTATCCGATTATATTAATTTTTAAACTGGTTGGACTTGATCAAACATGACCTTAATAATATATTTAAAATTTATTTTAACAGATAAGGTGTTACATAAATTAAATCGATTCTCTAGATCCTATTATAAATCTCTTTGAAACCATAATACTCTATCTGCATCCTATTAACACTAACCAACCTCGCCTCCATTGTTGTCATCCATGAACAAAATAGGTAAGAACCCCAAATAACCTTGTATTAATTATTTACCAATTTGTTTAATATATGTACTATATTTTTGGTTGTTCGTTAATATTTGGGATCTATTGTTGATCATCTTTAAATATGAGTTATAATATATAGATTTGACAGTATTATTATGCTCTATTAGCAACATTGTCAAATTTTTGTGTAATTTCTTAAACTTTTTTGTTTGAGTTTGATATGAACGAGAACGGAAATCATGTAAACCATAAATTAGTTACAAACAACAAATAAATTCTGATTAAAAAGTTAATAACAAATTTAAAATTATAAAATCAAATAACAAGAGAAAAGATAACATGCATATAATAAGTTTCTACTTAATTGACAAGCTTATAAGTTTAAAAATACATAATAATTTTAATCATGTGATAATAATTTACAATAATTATTATAATTATAGTACCACTTTTAAAGTCACATTTTGATACAATACAATAATTTTGAATATAATATGTACTCATTTATATACAGATAGTGATAATTTACATAAATTTATTAGACCAAGTCAATTGACAGTATTATATTTATGTATGACGAATAAAACATTTGATTGTATCCTATTAAATTGTATAATATTTATATCTTATTAACTAGACCGTTGAAAACCATTAATAAAATCGGATTGAATTATTCGATTATAATATTTGTATTAACCAAACGGTCCAATTCAATTAAAACAATATAAATGACTCAATTTAGTTAATTTTTTTTACTAAAAATAATACCGGAACACAGACACCCCTGAGTTGATCTAAGTGAAAGCAACAATATATGACATGACTTGATGTAATAACAAGTTAATTCATGCATAATCATAGAACGTCTACTTATCATATGCTTCTACTCCAATAACATGAATTGACTTCATACCTTAAAGCGAGGGAAAGAATGTCGACGTACCTATTCGATTTATATAATTATCAGAATATTTAACAGCTTACTTTTCTCAGTTCCATGTTTCTCCATTCTATTGGGTTACGCAGCTCTCAACCATATTTTAACAAATACATCTGTTTTAAAAATATTTGTAATTCATATTGAAATGACTTAAGTTTCCACAATTTTAGTTCCTTTCAAACAAATGGATACATCTGAAATTATTGACCAGAGAAACGTTACAAAGAGTCGCAATGCAAATTGCTATGTACATAGTGTTAATTACTGTACATGTAAAATAGTGGAATTATGTTATTTATTATTATTATTGTTATATAAGGAAATGGAAATGGAAATGGATACTAAATTATGCCCATTGATAAATTTGGTATTGACCCGAACGTGTTTTCTCCACTGTATGTAACATAAAGGAAGCCATCATCATCCTTCTTTTCATCGTAGATGGTCGACATTATTGCTCCTGCAATCGTTATATATGATCTTTCATTAATCAAAAATCCAGGTTTCTTTAATATCAACATCAAAACCTTGTTTGCCTTGGATTACAAAATACTACTAAAAGTGAAACTTCAACCAAACCCTCAACTCAAACATCTAGACAAATAAATATAATATGAGAAGGGATATGTACTTGGATGAAATGAATTGTGCTTACCTGTAGGTGGAAGGACATTATCAACAAAAATGAAAATAGCCTTTTCTGCACTCAGTTTAATTCTCTTCCGGATTACATACACAAATTGCCCTACAGTCAGATCGGCTGGGACTAGGTACCTACAATGTCGTATTGTCTTCGTTAATGTGGTTATGTATCAACTTTTTACAGTACAAAATACAGTCTAGTAGTAAAAGCATTGATATATTTTGTATAGCGATATGTCTCTTTCTCTTCTATGCCAAAAAAGACGGTCCCATTATAGTTCCATATTTAGCCTTCAAATAGAATCGACCCACTACAAGCACAAGAAAGTGAACACCCAACAAAAATCCACAAACAAATACACACAGTAGAAATAATGAATCTCCAACAAATTTATGTATAGAAATGCAAATTATCATAGTTATTAAAGTATTTCCTGATATGGTGATGACAATAGCAAAAAATGATAACAATAAGAGCTTTCTCAAAGAAAGAGGGGAATCAAACTATTATTGTAATAAAAACTAGGGCTTACTTCTTCTTATCTATGTTGGGAATATCACTTCTCTCAGCCTTCTCCACAATCACCTAAGAATCAATCACAAATGAAAATAGAAATTAGAAGCTAGATTGAATACAATAATAATGGCACGATATAAAGATGCTATCTGAATTAACAAAATCACTTGCGTGAACTAATACTATTCCTACATTAAGACAATGAAATTTCAACATGTTCATCAAGGAATATCATGTATGACATTATAATTTATGCCTGAGGAAAACATACATAAATTTCTTAAATTCTATTAAATAAAGCAAATAGATAACTGTCAAACTAAATGCTGGAGTTTTAGGACAATACTATGAACAATCATCTCGCACTCGCCCTAATTTCTTTTAGGAAAAGAATGACTCTCAATCCGGGGCCACATTTAAGAAAATGACTGTAGAAAAGGTTTTCATATTTTAAACACCGAGCTTCAAACAGAATTAGCGACAATCAGAGAAAATAGAGATCTTAAAATTAGTAAAAAATATCTTACAGGAGTTTTGCATGTCTACCAAATAAAAATTAAGCTGTTGCATTGTAAGCAGCAATTCCAAAGAATGAAGAGATATTCTTAGATCCACTAAAATAGATATTCAAAAGATGGAATTATAGCCATGTATGAGAAAATGCATCATAACACTGTATGATCAGGACTTGGTAATGGACAAGAATATGAGTCCAATTCTCCTGTTTCATTTAGATAGGTCATTCCATGTGCCATAAATAATCACCAAACATTTGGAAAAGTGAGCAAGAAAAAATTAAAGTTGTTTATGTGTTATAATTTGATTGGTGGCACGATAACATACCAAAATTGAAAAAGGTGAATTGAAATCCAAGAATACTATGGCAGACTTGATAGAAAAAAGGGAGATCAAAGAGATTATTGAACTTGAATGATGAATCCATACACAATGTAACTAATTACTATAGCCAGAGTATCTTCCAGTATCTTATGTGGAACCTTAAGCCTATGCAGCCTATACCTAGTGCAGGTGCAATATGTGAAAGTGAATATCACCAGCAATCCTAGTTAAATGTAATCTTAGCCGTTGATGAACAATTGTGTATTAGTTGTTTTAATTAGTTACACAGTTAGCTTGTGAAGGTGTATGTAGCTTGTGCAATGTAATATAAAAGCCACAATCTGTAATCATTTGTTTTTAGTTCAATGAAATATACAGTTTGCCTTTCTCTCCTTTCTCTCTCAGTGCTCTCGTCTCTCACACTTTCTCTCTTCCCTGCAACCAAACATGCTTTTCCTGTGAATTTTCATCTTGCTCTATGATGTTAGCTAAACCTACGCTCATAATCTTTCTTCCATTTACATTGGGGATAAGAAAAAATTATTACAAAAACAGTATCGGTGCAGCCACTTAGCATGCCATACAAATATAAAGTATAAAAGCTATAGCAAATTAAAAATAATAATACTTTCCTAGGAAAGGCTTGAAAAACAAATTAACTCATGCATTCCCTTTACAAGTGAGACCAATAGTGAAATCAAATTGTACACGACTTCCTCCAAGATCACAAAACATGATTCGAACGCAATACATGGCAGTGGAAAACTATTTAAAGTCTTAAGCAAATAGAAAGAGAAAGTCCAAGTAAGAAGAAAAGACAAAGCTGAGAAAGAAAAGTTAGATTCTCACTGGAATTCTATCTGGGTATTTCTCCCTAATTCTCCCAGCCTCGGCACGCCTCTTTTCTGCAAATAAACAATTGATACTTATATTTAATCGGGCTGTTAGGCATAAGAAGTTTAAATTTTTAGAGAAATTCGAATATTACATATGAATTAAAGAGTAAATAGGCACAGAACCAGGGCAAAAAAAATAATACCAAAATCATGCTCTTGCTTGAAGATACTTCTTGTCATTTTCTTAAGCCTACAGCACAACAAAAATGAATCAGTTAATTGACCACAGGGGAAGATATACATATGATTTAGAGTGTCACATACACCTCCTCGCTTGATCAAGAATGTAATTTTATGCATAAAATTTTGTAATTTTTATGAAAATTAGATTATATTTAACATATAGTGCCTTCTCAACTTACATTATAAGCATATATTGAAAAATATTTTAAGCTCAAATTTTATGTGTAAATTATATATTTTTTTAAAAAATCCAATAAAATTGTAACAAACCCCATATTTTGATATTTATTTGTTCAAAAAAGTTATCTAATGTTCAGTTTATTTTTAAATTTGTAAACTTTGTATTATATAGTATTGATTATCGATGAGTGCCCAAATCCTCAAATATATACCAGCCAGAAAGAAATCGCAGTTTGAAGGCTGAAAATGGATTGAAAAGAGCTTAAACTGGAGATTACTTTTTAATAATCAACATAAGAAGGCCAAGTATTTTATAGGTATCATTCAACTGCTGAACAGAAAATATTAAATCATGAAAACGACGAAAGAAAATGAAAATCAAAGCGAATCGCGTCGAGTCGAGTCGAGGAAAACTTACAAAAGGAAAATAGAGCGAACAGATCAAAAGCCAAAAATTGAGAAGACTGAGGAAACAATCTGGTAAAAGTCCTTTCCTTCGGTTTTAGATAAGAGCGATTAAATAAGGGTAGAGTCAAAGAACTTTTGTGACGTGGATGCAAAAGTTACAACATATATATATATAAACTTAATTATAGTCATTTTGTGTTCTTATATTATTTTACCTTTTTTCTTTTGTTTTTATTTTAAATTTATTAATATCTTACCAATACAATTCCAAAATTTAACAACAAATAACAAAAATCAAAATTTATTCACAATATATGTCCCTAAATTATATGATAATTTGACAATTTAGCAACATTTTCATAATATATATAGTAATTTATACATCCATTACTTATTTAATCTCATGTAATATTTTATGCACAAATTATTAATTAACACATAATTGAAACTTGCATAATTATTATTTCTTTATAAATAATAGTGATTCATATCTAATCATTGAATCTCTAGAGATTTTTGTGTTAGTTAACAAGAATGAGCAATGTATCAAAAATAATTATTTTTGGTTAATTCAAATTTGGTACGAATTGAATAGATTTAAAAAATTTCAATCTAAATATAATCAATTAAATTAATTTAAAATCGAACATATCAAATGTTTTTGAATCGGATAGAAGTATATTGATATTATAATTTATTTATGAATTATTACCATATATAAAATACAACATACATAAATTTATATTTTTTTAACAAATATTATTATTTATAGTTACAACTAAAAAAATTAAAAGAATAAAAAATATGTCAGTACAATTATTAAATTATTATAAATATTTATATTTATTTATTAAGCTAAAATAAAAATATAATATAATTACAATAAACATAATATTTAAATATTTATAATATAAAATAAAATATTTATTTATTTATAATTTAATAATAATTCGGTCCTATCACCTTCTTTCACCCTCGCTTCCTGAAAAGATGAGAGGACCGACGAGTGTTCTTACTTTTATATATCTTATAACCAGAATATCTTTACGTATGAAACAAAACAATATTTTTAGAATTATCAATATTTTTAATAAATTAATATTATTATTATATAGACACCTTCGAATGCCTATCGAATAAATTTTAAATAATTTTATCAATATTTTATTTAATTATAGATGTTATCACTATGAATTTAGTTTATTAATCATAGTGATATAATTATCAATAATTAACTTTTGTTAAATATTGGATAAAGTCAATAATTATTTCCGTCCTTAAAAATGTTAACGATAATGTCTATATTATTATAATAATGTTTTTTTATACGTCTCGATGTTGAAAGTTGATATCTATATATTTTGGTTAAATTATTATAAAATTGTCAAAAATGTTACTAAAATGTTTTGAATATTATTATTAAAATATCATAAAATATAAAACAAAATATCAAAAATATTAATTCTTGATTTGTTTTTCTTTTTTTTCTTATTTTTTATACACAATCATTTTAATTTAATATTTTTTCACTTTTACATAAGATAATATATTCTTTTTTTTTTCTCGTTTGTAGCATAATTGATATACATATAAAATGAATACATAAAAAATATCAGTTATTATGATTGGTTGCAAATTAGATTTGAGACCAATACGAACTAATTGATATAGAGGAAAACATGTCACAAATGATACAATAGTATAAAATAGTTGAAACTTGCATGACTTTTGTGTCGTTTTTGTAAATAATTGTGATTCATATCTAATCATTGAATATATAAGATAGAGTTTTTTGTGGCACCAGATAATGATGAACATTGTATCAAAAATGATTATATTTTGTCAATCTAAATTCAATACGAATCGAATGAATTTGAAAATTTTCAATCTAAATTTAATTTGATGATATAATCAATCAAATTAATTTGAAATCAAACATATTAAATATTTTTGAATCGGATATGGACATATTGATATTGAAATTTATTTATGAATTATTGTCATATAAAAAATACAACATATACAAAATTTAAAATTAAATTTATATTTTTGTAACAAATATTATTATTTATAGTCACAACTAAAAAAAATAAAAAATATGTATATACAATTATTAAATTATTATAAATTATTATATTTATTTATTAAGCTAAAATAAAAATAAAATATAATTATAATAGGCATAGTATTTAAAATTATAAAATCTATCGATCTGAATTTGATCTGATTCAAATTTAAACAGATTGCATAATTTTAAGTACAAATTTGATCCGACTATAAATTTAAGCAGATTAATTTATTTATTTGTTCACCCCTAATAGTGAATTTGATGTTTAATAATAATTTTTTTATTTTAATAGATTTGGTATTTAGTAATTGTTGTAGTCGTTGTATACATTTATTATTTTATATTATTTCATACATTGCATTGAAAAGTTAAGACTCATTATATCTTCCTTAATTATAAGTACTTTTAAAAATAAATCATTAAAATAATTTATTTTTATAATATCGACATTTATCTATTTATAATAGTTAATACAATTAGATGATCTACTTAATTATTCAAACATGTTAACTATTTATTCTATAATATTTAACAAAAAAATATATATTTTAATTAATTAATAAACTTATTAATTAATATAAATATTTAAAATATTTAAAAATATATGTATTAAATAAAAAATTAATTTAAAATATAAATGATTAATTGTTTTATAAAATTTTATAATTTTTTTTCTTCATATTTTTTATAAAAGTTTTATAATTTCTATCAATAACGATAATATACTCAATATTTTTATGAAAATTAAATCTTAATATCTTCCCTGACACCTACATTTTAAACCTCGACTATTCCAACCATAGAACATAATTATTCTTTTATCACGTAATCTGAATATCGTTTTCTACCAAATTTTCTGAAGAATAAATAATACGTTTTTATTTTATTTTTTAAATAAACCCATAAATTTCCGATCCTACGTATTTATGCACCATCCACTGATAAAATTATAAAATATCATTCCTAATGTTTATCAAAGTAATCTTAAACTAGCAAGGTATGATAACTATTTTGATTTATTTTTCATTCATTTATTATTTATTTTGAGTTGTTTCATCACACACATAAAGTGATATATATTAATAATTATTTTATTTAATATTACATTATTTTTGTAAATCATATTTTTATTTATAATAAAATTTATCTTTATATATTATAAATTATTTTTCCACTCTAATTAAAATAATGGATAATTTATATAAAATTATATTTTTTAAGAATATTTTTATTTTACATTTTTAATCATTTTTTCAAAATTATCAAAACATACGTTTTAAAGCTTATAAATTTATATATATATATAAATATTAAAATACTCTTATGACATAGTGTATATGTAACATATTATATATTTGTCATAATTTTGATAATCTATAAATATAACATGTTATATACCTATGACTTTATATATAACATATTTTTCAATTATATATTTATATATAACATGTTATTTTTATTTTTATCTTTCATATTTATCATATTTAACGAGATTACAAGTAATTAAAATTGAAATTCTAACGGGATTACAAGAAATGGATGTGAGAGCACCAATGGGTTGCTGAAGTTTCGATGGGATTATTGATCGAGAGATAATAAGGTCACCATTGAAATAAGTTATTCTTAGTTAAGAAAAAATAATTATTTTTTTTATAAAAATTATTTAAACTCGATGTAATATAAATTTAAAACATTTATCATTAAAAAAAATTAAAAGGTACATAAACAAAATGCCAAATAATGTACCCAAAATTTGATAATTTTTATATGTATATGTTTGATTTTTTTTTCACTACACAAAAATATACATACTTTTATCTCATATACGTATAATATTTTTTATGATTAAATTATATAACAACACTTAATTAATAATAATTAAATCTCGGCTAAATCCATCATTAAGTCCTATAAATATAAAAATATTTTTTTGAATAAAAAATTTAATACAATAAGTAATTGTCCTTAATAATATTTAGTAATTAAAAGATATAATTGAAAAAAATTAAATATATATATTAAAGATTAAAATAATTATCAATATAATGGATTTAAGGTTTAACGATTAATAAATGATATTATTGATAAGTTAATATTTGTATTATTATTTATATATCATATATTTTTGTTCATTTAACTCTTAATTATAAATAATATTTATATCAATTTTAACATCTTTACATTTTAAATTGATAGAAAAAATGTTAAATAAAATATAATTTATCTTCTATTTTTGAAAAAAAGTTTGGCAAACGATTAGATTACTTTTTTGTTTTTTTATTAATTTTTTATAATAGTAAATATTAAAATATTTATATAATAAATACTTTTTATATATTTTTTGTTATTTTATATATAAAAAATGGGAAAGTTTGGTTGACCAAACACTTATTTTTTTAGTTTTTTATACAAATAAATATCAAAATATTCATATAATAAATATATTTTTATGTTTTTATTTTATTTTTTTACACCAATAAATTATAAATTATCCATAAAATAAAAATATTTTTATAAATAATTATTTTGTATAATGTAATTATTTTTATTATATCAAGGGTGACAATTCATATAGTTAATGATTATTTAATTAATTCACTTATAAACATATCATATTTTATCGAACTAATAATTTTCATGTTGATATCACATCGTATTTTATATGAATTAAAAAAGATTAGTCAATTAATATAAGTTATTTTCATTTAAAAAATGCTTATTAAATTTAATAAAATGATATCTATTATCATTCACGTAGGATTAGTTTATTAGATAGTAACAAATATTAATTAAATAAATTTATATATTATTATGTTATATTTGACTTATTTATTAAATAAAATTACATAATCATTATTAATTTATAATAAATTATTCATATTTATGTTGTATTTGTATTATATTATTCATAAAATATTTGTTATTATATATTTATCCATCAATAAAATAAAAAAATTAATTAATTAATTAATTTTAAAATATCCATGTATATCATTTTATAAAATATATTAACATTAATTTTTTAATTATAATAAAAATAATTTAAAAATTTATTTTTATAAAATAAAACAATTGAAAATAATAATAATCTTTATTTAATAATTAATATTATTATATATTTATTAAATTTAAATCATATTAAACACACCTTAAATAACAAGTATTATATAAATGATCAAAGAAAAATGAAAAAATGGAGTGGAGAACGGAAATGCACAAATTAGCGAAATCAAATGCAGCTGGAAATATGTGTTTTCTACGCCATTTTTCGCATTTCTCTTACATTCCCTTCATCTGTGTGACTGTGTCTCAATTTTCTTCCGTTGACCATTTGACGCTTTCGTCTCATCTCACAATCCCAACTGTCCAAAGAAAGAAAGGGGGCAAAAAAGAAAAAAATGTCGAAACTGGAACTCAATTCCCTCTCCAACTCGATTATGACTCAAAAGCAACTCATCGACTCACTCACCTCTCACATCTCCCTCTATCATTCTCATTCTCATTCTCTTCCTTCTTCTTCATATCCGATTCACAGTTCTAATAACCAGAGGTCATCTATTCTCAAATGGTTCTCATCTCTCTCCGTCCATCACCGTCAAGCTCACCTTACCGCCGTCGACCGCAACTTCGTCCAAACCCTTATTTGCATGCTCGGAACTCTTCACAATCGTGGTCACGGCCTTTTCATCATCCTCCCCGATCTACCATCCGTTGATAACCTTCCCAGCGTTTGCTTCAAGAAGTCAATTGGTCTACTTTCTAGGGTTTCTGAATCGAATCGGGCGCAGAGGAGAATCTTCGAGGCTACTATGTTGTTCGCTTCCAGAGAGGGTGAGAGGACCGACGAGTGTTCTTGCTCTGTGAAGAACATTGATACGATAACCGTTAGCGAGGATTTTGTTGAAAATTTGGATGTATTTCTTGAATTTATGGATGGTGTGTCGAATGGTAGGTTTTTGAGAGGCGACGAGAGTGAATTGGGATCGGATTGGGTGGAATTGGAGTGGTTGAAAGCTAAAGGATACTACAGTATTGAAGCGTTTGTGGCGAATCGGTTAGAGGTGGCTATGAGACTGGCTTGGTTGAATTGTAATAGTGGGAAGAAAAGAGGGATCAAGTTGAAAGAGAAGGCTAGCGCAGCTGGAGTGGCTGCAAATGTGTATTGGAGGAAGAAGGGGTGTGTGTCCTGGTGGGAGAATTTGGATGCTACAACCAAAAGGAAGATCTTCATCTCTGTTTTGGGAAAAGCTGCAAAACCTTTGGTACTCTTAGTTCTTTAGGATCTTTGGTCATCATATAAGTGATTGCTTTTAGTTTTTGAAGGCGCTAAAAGTTGATAAGATATGCTCTTGATATCTTTATTATAAATAGCTAATTACTCCCAACCTTTTAAATTTTCAGACTTCTGAAATTCTGAAGGGAACCAGTGGGGCATTGGAGGATGAGATTTGGCTCTTCAACACTGGAGTACAGCGGAGGTCGAATTCGAGGTACAGCCATACTGTATCGAAGCGAAAGACTGTCTCAGCACTTGCAAATGACTATGAATTCGGGTCAAACATGATCCCTGCTTCTGTATCTGGAAGACCTGCTTCCTTGACCAGTGCCTTTAACAGTTTATTGGTGCTTCAGGAAATTGTTATGATGTTGTCACTATTTTTAAATAGTGAATTGGATGAAGAGAGAATTTTCTTTAGTACTTTGAGTTCAATTTGTACAATTTCTGATTTTGTACTAAGGAAAGTGTGCAGCTTTCTTATGGTTATTTCTCTTGATTACACAAAACTAGAACTAATATCAGAGGAAAAGGATAAGTCTTTATGTAATAAATCCAAAGGAAATGTCAGCGCTTATAGCCGCAAAAAGAAGGGGAGGAACCGCAATTCAAAAAGGATAAATGCTGTTACTGAGTCATGCATGAATGGTTTGCCGCATGACAAATCCATTGAGGTACTTACCTTCTCTTAAAAATAGTCTGTAGTCGTTTTACAAGCCCAAAACTTGACTATTAATTTTTCAAATTTCAATACTATGTCAGAATCTTGACCTCAAAATGGCTAATGGGGAGAAGGTAACTGTCGTTGAGTCGAAGAAGCTGCCTGATGATCCTCCTAAGAAGCATAATTGCAGAGAGTCATCTTCATCAAAAGTTGAAATGTTGCAGTATTTTTTAAATATTTTTTCTTGATTTTTTTGAATGGTATTATGACTGCTACCCTGTCTCCAGGAACATGCCCACAGATTGATTGAAGGGAAATCTCTAACTGCTGCAAGGAAGAATAGGAAAGGAAAAGGCAAAAATAAAAATTCTGGCTCTAAAGATCCGGTTGAAGACATAAATTGTGGAATATCTGGTATGGAAGCTTCCTCTTCTTCGGTCATATCTCAAAGTGAGGCATCACAGCCCAAAGTTGTATCCAATGATATAATTCCCTGTAACATCTCAAATGATAATTTAGCTGACAAAGAAATCTTTGTCCTGAAACTAACTCCTTGTCGTACCAGTGAGCCTACTCACAAAAATGATGCCTCCCAAAACATTCAAGAAAAATTTAAGATTGATTCTAGTGCAAGTTTCACTCACAAAATTCAAGATCGCTATCATCAGTTCTCAAATTGTGTGGTTGAAAATCAAACGAAGTCTTGTTTGGAAACTCTAGACTGCAAGGATAATCAAAACATGACCCCATCTACATTTCCTGACTGTAATGATTTAAAAAATAGAGATCGTGTCCTTGAGAAGTCCGCAAGTGCCAGTCAACCTGATTGGGAATCAGCTTCACCAGAGGTAAGATCTTTTGCTTTTAAACAGGAATGTGTTTTGGCTCCAGAGAAAGAAAGTGGAATTTCAAGTTCTTCAGAGTGCCTCCCATCTGAATGGCCCAGCATGGCTACAACCTACTTTTCACCTGTGAACTCACATCTCCCTGCTGCTACTGATAGGTTGCACCTAGATGTTGGTCGTAACTGGCACAATCATTTCCACCAATCTTTCTTACCCACAATGCATCACGCTAGCAACTCCCCTGCCGATGGTAATCCCATTATGTCTCGACGATTTCCAATGAGTTTAGATTGGCCTCCAATGGTTCGGGGCGCTTGTGGATTGGTTCCACCAGGGACCTCCAGTTATGATCCTGGGTTAATTTCAAGTAGGCAATGCACATTTGCTCAAGGTATTTCACCTTGCAGCCTACAGTTTCATGCTACTGTTGATGATGAAAGGAGGTATTCTAGGGATTTTACTGACCTGCCTGATTTGTCTAGTGCAAATGAACTGGCAGATGAATGCGATAGCCATTGGATATCAGAAGATGAACTTGAAGTACATGCAGTGTCTGGGATAGATTATAATCAATACTTTGGGGACGGGGTCATGTACTGGAATCCTTCTGATCATCCAGGGACTGGATTCTCACGTCCTCCTTCCCTTAGCTCTGATGATAGTTCATGGGCCTGGCGTGAAGCCGACATGATTAGGGCTGTTGATGATATGGTTACGTTCTCTTCTTCCTATAGTACAAATGGTTTGACTTCACCAACTGCTTCTTTTTGTTCTCCTTTTGATCCAATAGGCCCTAGCCAGTCTCTTGGCTATGCTATACCAGGAAATGATGTACCAGGCAAATTGTTGCGTTCCCCATCAACAATGCAAGATGCAGCAATGGAGGAGGAAACAACTGTGGCTATGGCTGATTTGATGATTGATGTTGAGGGAAAGTCTGGAGATTTGCTTCCTTACCCTATATTGCGTCCAATTATAATTCCAAACATGTCAAGAGATAGGTCAAGATCTGAGTTCAAGGGAAGTCATGATCATAAAAGCCCATGTGTGCCTCCTTCAAGGCATGAACAACCTCGGGTAAAGCGATCGCCATCGCCTGTTGTGCTTTGTGTTCCACGGGCTCCACGTCCACCTCCACCCCCACCCTCTCCTGCCAGTGACTTTAGGAAACAGCGGGGTTTTCCTACTGTTAGATCTGGTAGTTCCAGCCCAAGGCATTGGGGTATGCGAGGTTGGTTCCCTGATGGAGCTAATGTAGAAGAGGCTTGTTTACGTGTTGATGGTGCTGAAGTTGTTTGGCCTTCTTGGAGAAGCAATAACCTTTCTGCCTGCTCAATGATTCAACCTCTTCCTGCACCTTTATTGCAGGATAGACTAATTGCTATGTCCCAACTAGCTCGCGATCAGGATCATGTGAGAATGATAATGTAGTAATTAATTAAGTCGCAATTTTGTGAATTATATTCAAGAATCTCATGGGTTGATGATATTATTTTGCAGCCAGATGTTGCACTGCCATTGCAACCACCTGAATTGCAGAATTGTCTTACAAGGAAGACATCTCTTTCTTTGATGCACACCTTCCTTCATGAAGAGATTGATTCTTTCTGCAAGCAGGTGAATTTTTTTTTCCATCACCTTGTTTTCATTCATTATATTCAATCTCTTTTCTCCATACACCATTAAGGTTTTTTACTAGAACTTTGTATGTCTATATTTGGGTACAAGTGTAGTCGTTAACCTCATTAATGCAGTTTTAATAAATTTCTGATTGTTTGAATGATATATTATCAAGGTTTCAACAGAGAACCTGGCTAGGAAGCCTTACATCACATGGGCTGTTAAGCGGGTTAGACGGTCTCTCCAAGTTCTGTGGCCCAGGTCTAGAACAAACATATTTGGTTCAAATGCAACTGGTTTGTCTCTACCCACGAGTGATGTAGACCTTGTGGTTTGTCTCCCTCCTGTGAGGAACCTGGTAAAAGTTGCCTTCAACTAATTACTCAGTGGCTTCAATATTCTCTCCTGGTATTTTCAGGGGATAAAATCCTAATTGCAGAAATATATGTAGGAACCAATCAGAGAAGCTGGTATATTGGAGGGTCGAAATGGTATCAAAGAAACTTGTCTTCAGGTAAGTTTGACAGCTTTTGTACATTATCCATATCTAATATCTAAGTAGAGTGTATCATTATTTTTATTGGAAGGTGAGATGATCTCTCATTGGTCTGTTACTTAGGTGTGTTATCATCAATGCTAGACATTTTTCATCTTTTCATTTCTGTTGTTCCCAATTCACATTGCACAACCCACGTCCACTGCTTTGATTGTTTT
The DNA here is from genome assembly GCA_030763125.1 of Hippophae gyantsensis. NCBI lineage: Eukaryota > Viridiplantae > Streptophyta > Magnoliopsida > Rosales > Elaeagnaceae > Hippophae > Hippophae gyantsensis. Next base: position 73,395,224 of record CM061028.1, on the reverse strand, counting down.
CTTTGGTAATAATTTACTTTACACTCTATATTTATCACTTTTTTTTTGCTTGTACATAAATATATCATGCTGTTTTGTTGTAAACTTGCGTATAAGTTTTCTCAGATTATATGTTACCAATTTCCATGCAAGAATGAATAACGTTTCAAATGAACTTCATTTTTGTGTGAGCTCGTAAATATGAACTATTTAGCTTGTTTTTTCTCAAATGGATTTTTTTCCTCTCTCATATAGTTATTAAGTGGAAATTGAGTGCATTTATGTTTCTTCTTGGCTTTCTTCTAATCTTTATAAAACTGTTATGTTCCAGCATGCAGCCAGGTATCTTGTCAATCAAGACTGGGTAAAAAATGATTCTCTTAAGGCCGTGGAAAATACTGCTGTAATGTCTTTCTTCTATGAATTGCTCCTCCTTGATATTTAACTCCCCCTTCCACTATGTCTCATCTCATTATTTTCTTTTTGTTTTTGCTTTTAGATACCTATTATTATGCTTGTTGTGGAAGTTCCCTGTGATCTTATTGCGTCTTTAGCTTGTAACACATCACCAAAAGAAGAACCACCTCATATTTATGGTGAACAAAATTCTAATGTTCAATCAGATCCGGCTGTTTTAGAGGAATCTGCATTGTCAAAATGCTCTCAGACAAACATTGATATTGCCAGGGATACCGTACCAGTTCGTCTCGACATCAGTTTTAAGTCTCCTTCACATACTGGACTCCAGACTACTGAGCTGGTATTTTTGCGTGTCAAATGAAATAAAAATTGCATCCCATTTGTACTATGTCTACTCAATGTTACCATTCATCCTGTGGGGTTTCTATCACATTGTCATTGTCACAGGTTAAGGATCTGACGGAGCAATTTCCAGCAGCTACACCCCTCGCGTTGGTTCTCAAACAATTTTTGGCAGACCGTAGCCTGGACCAATCCTACTCTGGTGGTTTGAGTTCCTACTGTTTGGTGAGTTCTGTATTTTGGAGGTTGGTTTAAATTCAGTAGTGCATCTTGGCATTGTTTGACTATTACTTTTGAACCGTAAATTCAAACCTACTTTTATGGATTGCTTTTGGTTTTAGAGTTTGACCAAGTTAATTTTGTATGCCAAACATTAGAGAGAATGGAAGAGATTTTCAAGAAAGCTATTTCTTTTGCAAAAATTGGAGTGTAAAAGCCGTAATGTTTCTTCCATTACGAGTTTCTAATTGTAGACTAGTACTGACTATATTGTAAAGGTGAAGGTCAATGCAAGAGGGATGGGTATCATTCTTCGCTTTTCATTTGGACAGGGTGGGCATGATTTGGTTTTATTCTAAAATTATCTTGCTTTTGCTCCTGCAAGGGAGATCCAGATTTAGCAACCGAACAATCTATTTTCATGTAATGTTTCCTCTATTCAGTGACCAAGGGCACCGATGTTCTAATTTTTCGGATTGGTTACTCAATGTTTTGCCCTAGATTTTTCTTTTAAATGTTTCTTTTAGTGGTGAAAAGGCTTGATAGCTTTCTATAGCACCAGCCAAAAAAAACAAGGTGCTGCTTTTTGTTAAATGTCCCACTTTCACTATTTTTGCAGATATTGTTAATCATACGTTTTCTTCAACACGAGCATCATCTTGGTCGGCCTATCAATCAAGTAACTTCAACATCTCTCTCTCTTGCTATCTCTCTCTTGTAGTAGGGCGACATTTTCCTCGTGATAGATTCTGATAGCATTTTTACTCTGAACTTGTGTATTTTTTTTAGAATTTAGGTGTACAGTGATGAATTCTTCAACTTTGTCTCTTTACAATGAAAGGTTATGCTGTCTCTTTGATGTGGGCAAAGTAGTCCTTATCAAACGGCATAGCATTAACTTAAAGCGGTCTTTGGTCACTTAAACCAGCTCTCAAATATTATAAGATGATATTGGAGCTTAATAAAAATTGGAGTGGAAAAAAAGGGAAAAGAAAAGAGAAAAAAGGGCACTTGAAGTTCCAAAATAATGCTAAATAGTGGTCTCCCTCTTCCCACTTCAACTCCTTTCGAACTACACTAGTATTTTTTGATCTAAAAAAAAGTTCCTATAAGAATGCTAAGTCAATTATATCTAGGTTCCTACTTCTGGTATTTTTATTAATATATCCATTTAGATGATCCACACTAGCGATTATGTGTGTAAACTTCCATTTTTGATGTTCTATTATGGATTGAATTGGTTTACCCAATGAAGCACGTGGGAAAATATGATAGATGCATTACCCAAAGATGGCCTTGCTTAAAGCCGGACAAACTTCAAAAATACTATTCCCTGCTGATTAACAACAAATAATTAGAAATTTAAACTCTCCTTTTATTTGAATGATAAGACCCTTTGGGATACCATTCTTGTTTTAAGACCCTTTTTGTGACTTTTAACAATTTGGGATCCCTTTTAAGTGGTAACCTGCTGTAGCCTGATTAATCTGGGTTCCCAATATACGTGCAATTCTATATGGGTATATAGAGGAAAAAACTGTTAAAAATTTGGCTACAGCAGGTTACCACTTAAAAGGGTTCCCAAATTGCAAAATTCTCAAATGGGGCCTTAAAGCGAGAATGAAACCATAAAAAGTCATGCAGATAAAAAATCCAAGAAAATATTCAAAGTTTCACGTGGCTTACTTAGGTGCAATGTCCTCATTCAGACTTGAATATCTTTTATTATTGTTTATTTCCCATTTACATTCTCATAACTTCCGAGTGCTATGTCTAACATCTAAACTAATGATATCAGAATTTTGGAAGCCTTCTTATGGATTTTCTCTACTTTTTTGGGTAAGTTTTGAATTACTTTTTTCAGCTATGTAAACTTGCAGAGCGATCATGGAATTGTTTCTTTATTCATGTTTGGTTTTAAATATTACTGTTTATTATATTCTCTCTGGCTTTTCAGTAATGTTTTTGATCCCCGCCAAATGCGTATATCAGTACAGGGGAGTGGAGTTTATATTAAGAGGGAAAGAGGCTGTAGGTAATACTATCATCTTTTGCATGGTTTATTTGAATATGTTCACATTGTAGTATTCTCATGTTCTATCATATTTTTATGATCTACTTAACGCTGTAGCATTGATCCTATACATATTGATGATCCCCTTTATCCAACAAATAACGTGGGGAGAAATTGCTTCCGAATACATCAGTGTATAAAGGTGAGCCTCTAACCCTAGTTGGTTATCATGATATTTTCTTATTTGTGAAGCCAAGGCAACCAAGTATTATATCTTAAATTATTGTTTCTAGCCAACTCATAGACATTCGCCTTCAGTTACATATTCAGGGTTATTTTGTGATGTAGGCATTTTCAGAGGCCTACTCTACTTTGGAGAATGAGCTTGCCTCCCTATCTAATGATGTTGAATCATGCTCAAAGCCTTCATACGTTTTGCTTCCAAAAATAATACCGAGTGTTGGATTATCTTAGGGATTTTATCTAAATGGAGAATTTTTCTATGTTCTATGAGGTATTCTTAGAAGCTCTGAAAATGTTACTCAATAACTCATCTGACTGTATTTTGGCACGATGTAGTATTTGTGGTCATGCCTTTTCGTGCTATTTGTTATGTGGGAAGAACTATGGTCTATAGTTTTCCTTTTCATAAATAACATTTTCCAGAGTAGGCGGCATTATTAATATCTGATTTTGGTCTTATGATTAATTTAGCTGCATTTCAAGAGCATGCAACCCAAGAGATTATCCATGTCAATATAAATCACTTATACTAAATAGCCAAAAAAAAAAAAAACTGTTATGATGAATTTTGTACAGATTTCGGCTATACTATTTAGCAGTATTTGTAGTACTAGTATGTGTTATGGCAACCACATCTTTATTTGCTGACTTTTTTCCCCTTTTTTTCTTCTCTTCTTTTTCTACTTGTTTTTGAATTTTGTTAGTTGTCACAGGGAAGAAGCTGTGGAGGACTGTCCCTCATGTTCAGTTCATGGCTGTCTTCTTTTCTCAAAAGGGTCCTGTGTTGCTATGGTGTTTTCATACCTTCTTCTTTATAAAGAAAGGCGTCAGTCTTGAGTGCAAGCTGAGTAAACTCCAATCTTTTTGTGAAGTCGGGTGCCTCATGCATGTTCAGGTTTGGTGTATTATGTTGAGAATTTTTAGTTTTCGTAATGGCAGGCTCAAACTCCAAATATAATACTGATTTGTGTAAAATTCATTATAGTTTAGTGCTGTAATTTTATTGTGTCTTCAAACTTTTTGTGTGGTTCTGAAGTTGATACGGCTCTTCTGGATGAAAGAAAGTGAGGTTGGCAAAGCTTTGGCAGCAACCTGAACTTCACTTTTGTGCCACATGGATTTGTGCACTTATCACAAGGTATTCTGGTTAGCCAAAAGCAATCATACCCCTTTTCTTCTATTATAACTGAAAAGGAAAGATATTCATTCTTTTTGTAAGGTTAAGGATGTACCAGCAAGAGGAGCTGGAGTAAGCAAGTTATTGTCTGATTAGTCTTGTGGTGGAAGTTTCCTCTTGCTGAGACAGTAAAGCCATAAAGCTGATCTTTAGAGTCTGGTTTTCGAGATTTTATGAAAGACGTGACCTCATAATCAAGTATGGTTGCAATTTGATATTATTTTGGAATGCAATAGTGCTAAATGGCCATGGGATATTGAAGGGCATGCTGATGTGAGGCTTACGGACCTGATACTAGACTCGGAATATGTTAACTCACTTGAGCTCTTGCTGCGGGGGTATGCCAAGCTCCGAACTCCAATGTATTATGGAAAATAATGCTAAAGTGTTTAGTTATTTTATTTTATTTTATATTTTTTTTCAATTTTAGCCAGGGTCATTGTAGTTTTATTTTCTCCAAGCAGATGAGCTGCCTGATTAATCTGGATTTTATTTATCGATTTATGTAATAAAACTGAGTTGTAACTTGATGTGTGATAAAGTGAGCGTGGAGGATTTAAGCAAATTTTTATTAGACCAACGATTATATATTAGTAATAATATTTTTTTAATGAAGTCGATTAACTGTTTGGTCTTACGAGAGATAATTTGAGCCATAACTTTAAGGTACATGTAACACTTCGTCATTAAACGCAACTCCATTTGTTACAACAACATGCCATTGCCGTATACTAACACCAGCCTTTCCATAGGTGCAAGAAATTACTTCAATTTACCTCGGTGTCTTTCCTTTTAGGTGTACACCTAGGTGCCAGCAATCAATTATCACACAAACGATTTTAATTCTCTTGCCCATTCTTTCCATACTTAAATTGTAATAGATATAGGAAAATTGAACTCACAATAAATTACAAGAAAGTATCTTCTCCTTGTTTGCGGATTTAGTAAATAAGTCATTTTGCTGGGACAAAAGTAAATTAATAGTCATTCACAAATTAAAACAAATTAGTCTCAATTTTTGAATAGCTACATACTGCTTTCTTTGATATTTCTGGCCAAACAACTGTATTGGAAACTTAAGATTGTACATCAGAAAATAGATGTATCAAAAGCCATGGAAGAAACTTATCATTCATCAATGCTGGTATTCTATTCTGGTTCAACAAGAATTATTCATTCCTGAATTCTCACCTGGTGCTCTAACTGAGTAATTCACAGGAAAGTGATTCTCCTTCATGGCAACATCTCAAGTTCCATTTTCAGTTTTGGTCTCTGTACTACCAGCTTGCAGCAGTTGAGAATCTGTACTGACAGTTGGCATCTGACCTTTTGGTTCTGTAACTGCAACATTTTGACCTCCATCTTCCGATGTCAGTTGAGATTCTTGAGCCTGTAAGTGTAGCTGATTATGGGTAAAATATGAACCAGACGCTGCTGGTCCAGTGAGGGCTAGCATAGGCAAAGGCCCAGGTCTAGGTGCTGGTGTTTGCGGAGGTGCAGACCCAGGGGGTGGCACTAACCCTTGTGCTTGGGATTGAGACAACATATAAGTCAACAACTGGGCTAGGAGAAGCTGGGGGTCATTATTAACCTCTTGTTGGAACTGAGGGTTGATTGAAGTGGACGCAAGGTTGAGGTTAGGTGGGTAGAGTGCTTGAAGCCCTTCTTCTCCATACATAGAACGGTGCCCATGGAACCGCTTAAGGTTTGCAAGGTGTTTTTTGCCAGCCATATGGCTATCATAAACAACCTGTGACTCACACCTGACATTGCACAATTGACATATTAAAGGTATCACCTGTTTTGGTTTAGGAGGCTCAACTCGTCTTCTTGATCCTTCATTACCCTTAATATACTTACCTCCGTGTCCCCCTCTCAGCTTACGTTTTAAGCCGCGTCCTCTAGATGGAAACTGATCCCTGTTTTTCTTCTCTGGCTCTGCCGGAGCTTCAGATTTATCCACCATATTCTCTTGTTGCTCCACCACACTTCTATTATCTTCAGTAGCAGCTTCAGAGGCTAGCTCTCCTGATAAGTTTTGATTAACCTCAGATCCCTCAACTTTCTCAGAATGACCAACATCTGTTTTATTATCAGCATTGGACATTTGTTCATTCTGCTGTGTAGTGATGCCTTTGTTGAGTTTCTGCAACTCCTCATGTGCCAGCAAATTTTTTTTGTGTCGCTTTCCATTCTTATGCTGCTCTAGAATTTCCTGAGTGTTGCAGTCAACCCTACAAAGTTCACACCATGCCAGGTGAGGAGGCCGAGAGAATGGAGGCGGCACTTGTGCTGGTGCAGGTGAAGATTCCTGAACAGGAATTGATACTGAAGGTGGCTGCATTAAGTCAGCTACACCTTCAGATGGTGCAGATGCTGGATTTGGGTTGGTTGATACAGCACCATGTGATTGGAAGTGCCTCCCACCACCCCGACCACGTCCCCTACCACGGACAGGGGGTGCTGAGCCATCTGGTCTAGGGCCACGGTAGCCAAAACGGCCTCGACCACCCCCTCTAAAGGGCCTATTGCCCCTTCTACCTCCACCTCTATATGGAGTTTGCATAATCTGCAGAATACCATTTTAGGATAAAATAGTCCAGCAATGAAATCATCATTATTGCTGGCATTAATGGAGGAAATTTTAAAACATGCAGGAGACATAAAATGCTCACAAATGCAACATAATGTAAAACAAGAGATCTTGAAACGCTCTCCTCCTTTGTCACAGTAAATTTTGTAGAGTTTTAAGTTATGTACAAAATCACCCATCAACAATATACTACAGAATCAATGTCATACTTAAAAGCAAAGACTCCATTATTCAAGGAGAGACAGTTTCTTTCAAAGAGATGTTATTTGTTTTCTTATCTTATTCTTACTAATTTTGTTAATTTTCACAAAAGTTGGATGGATAGAAAGAAAGAACACCCACAAATAAAGGGATTTGATTTATGCTATACAAAACACAAATCATCATTATTGAGAGCACAACCACACTCCACTTCACTCCGGTTTCCTATTCATGTATGTAATTAATGTTGACCATGAATGATTGCAAGTTATAACAAAGAATAAGAAAACAAGACGCAAGACAGATTAACAAACACCAGCTAAGTATGAGAACTCCAAAATTATTCAATAAATAAATAAATGTTTGTCATCCTCTATGCATTAAAATAATAATAATTATATCCCTGTAAATGAAGATGAAACATATAATGTTTATGAACACGAGAAAAATATAACAAATGAAACCCCATACCGGCGGGTGAATAGGCATCTGAGCGTTCCCTGCGAACTGCGCCAACTGCGAGAGCGCTGCCACAGCTGCCGGGTTCAACGCACTTGAAGAAACCGAGATCGATCCAGGAGGATCTGATTGCCGCTGGTTCTCGGTAACACCATGAGAGTAATGCGAATTTGGCTGATTCTGCAAATGGGTTTGGTCAGTTTGGGCCGAGGAAGCCAAATCTAGAGGAATAGGAACACCAGGAGGGTGAATCGAAGTGGATTCTTGGTGGAATTGGGGCTGAGGCTGTTGGGAATACGAACTGGAGTAATCTTGGGAAGATTGATAATAATAGTGTTGGTCATATTGAGGAGGATAATGAGAATAATAGGATTGCGATAAATGGTCGTAAGCTTGATATTGAAATTGGGATGAATCATAAGGTTGTTGATGATATTGTTGTTGTTGTTGTTGTTCTTGACCTTGTTGTTGTTGATGGTACTGATTGGGGTCTTGTTGAGGTGTCTGTGTATAAGATGAATAGTCCATGATTGCCCTTCGAAGCGAACGCTCGTTTGAGTTGCTCCGTCAGTTTTTTATGCTTTCCTTCTTTTCGCTAGATGGAAAATAAAGACATATACGGTTTATTTATTTATTTAGACTTACATAATTAATTTTTACTTCGATTATTATCCTTTAAATTTATAATAATTTTTTAATAATATTATAAGAGAGTACTTAAAAAAAAAACAGTGAACATGGGAGTTTAATAATGAATTCATTTAACTCATTTAAATTTAATTTAAATAACCATTATTTGGATAATGTTTCAATCATATGTTAAATCTTTTTGTTAGGTAATAAAAAAAAGCTTCGTTTTAAGAACAAAAAATTCAATAACTAATGTAACGTTAAATAATCTTATTATATGCAATCTTTTAAACAAAAAAAAAAAATGAATTATCTCGAATGTCTTACTAAAGTGCTGCAGATATAATTGTTATATGCAATACATACATATATATTCCATTCGCATATGGAACACTAATTTGCTAACTATAGTTCTAAAGTTACAAACAAAAAAATGGATTGAAGTGAAAGAAAGAAAAATTAATCTATAAATATATTATTTATTATTGACGGAACAAAACAATATGAATGAGTTGTTAAGCTATAGCTTGTATAAGTACATGTGATACTTATGCCTTGATATATACATAATTATTTAATTTTTGAATTTTAAACGTCTGGCGGAAGATGGAAAAGTATAAATACAAGTCAATCTAAGGATCACATTTACCATTGCTTTCTACTTGTGCAAAAAAATCTCTTTGTTACTTTTCCTCAACGTTCAATTACTTTGGACCATATGTTTTCATTTTCTGCAAGGACCTTTTCCTTTTAAGCCTAACAATAAGCACTTATTATCTTGACTTGTTTTTCTTTAGATAGGATGAATGTTTTCTTTTTAGATCGGATTTGATAAATCTTTTTTATTTTAAATCAATTTCATATTTGCTCATATCGTTACATTTTATATTCAAGTACTTTCTATCAAATTTGTCTCCTTACTTGCTTTAACTCTTTTCATATAGGTTAACCCCTAAATCCTGAAATAAGTATGGTTGGTAAGTAACTTAAGAATATCCCCAGAGGGGATAACATTATAGTTTGTGAGAGCGAGGAAGAGTCTGTAGGCTCCAAGGGATTTAGATTCTACAAGTTTTGGGCTTGACTTTTGATACGCGTTCCCAAAATGACTTAGGTGGTTCCCAAAATGTAACCAAAGCCATACCTTTGGTAAACGAAGCTCGACTATCAACTTACACTTCAATCCATATACCTACCTCAACCATTGTTATGGTACCTCGAGTTTGGCATAAGAAAAACCAAGCTAGAAGAGGTAAAGGAAAGGTAACTCTTTAAACAAAAGGATGGAGGTCGAAGCGTATACCTTGTGAATTTAGATCGAAAGATGAAGCCAATTTAAGGGTTGCTTACGACATCCAAGAAATTATCCAAATTCAAATTGCCATACCATGAGCACTTGACATCGACTTTCCATTGGAAGGGTGAATTGCTTTTCATGAGAAACCCTTCTTCCTGGATATACGCATCCCTCTCTCCAACTTCATTAGGGATTTCTTGAGACATACCGAGATTAGTCCTAGTCAACTTCTTCCTAATGAGTGGTGGTATTTACTCTGTATCACATTGCTTGGAAAAGAGCTCGATATGAGAATTGGAATGCCTGAATTCGACGAGGCATACAAGTTGAAATAGAACATCACAGAGTCTCAATGTATATATATATGTCTTCAAAATAGGATCAAAGTCTGAATGTTAAGATTCTGGACAACGATATAAATTAGAAGTAATTCTTCTTTTATGTCTATGGTAATTAGGGTTTTCGAGGTGAGCTTGCTATGAATTTGTATATTTAAATTATTCCCATATCGAGTCAATCAAGAACTAAATCCATTCACTCTATTGTAGGTGATGACCTTCATTCGTTACCACAAACTTTGAGAAGAATAAAAGACAAAGGAAGAACTGGAGTTCGTTGATGCCATCTGTAATCAACCTTTTTTTGCATGGGTGCCTTTTCGACTTGGAGCTAGTTGATGCCATCTTTATAAGGCTCCCAAGGCTTTGCCCGAGTAATCTATCTAGTTCCTTACTTAGGCGATCAATCCTTTTTTACATGGGTGCTCTTTCTACATGGAGCTGGTTGATGCCATCTTCACAAGACTCCTGATAGGGCAGAACCGACATCGCCGATCCTGCCCGTTACTTTGGTTTTATCTATTTATAAAACTCTCGCAAGTGCACGAATCATTTCGTAAAAAATGATAAGTATACTCCCAAGGTCGATTTAAGGAAGGAATGTATGTGGTTTTTAATTTATTATTCAAACTTTTAAAAACGAAATTAAATCCTAAACATCCTGTCACGATATTTTGGTGTTTTGTGTTTTTAATCTACTTACATAAAAATAAACATAGATTCAATAAATATTTATGCAAATTTTATCATTTATAATGGTGGAGTATTTATGGATATAATAATTAAGTTAATTATGCTTACTCATATTAATTAGGTTATTAAAGATATGAATTGATATTTATTGATTCTCTCTTTTTTATATGAATACCACCTTTGGTGGGGTTAGATATTCTTTGTTAACTAAACAAATCAATTAACACCTATGGGTGGGGTTGATAACTAATTTGGTTAATTAAATTAATTCCTTTTTCTAAGAGATTGAAAATGAACCATTTAAATGCCACCTTTGGTGGGGTTAGACATTTTAAGCTTTATTCAAGGTGTCCAAATTAAACCTAAGAATTTAGTTATCCGAATACTAACTTTCAAGTTTTAAAACCACTTGAAAACATGTTGTCAATACATTTTCGGATAATAATTCTTATAAAAACTTTTGAAATAGAGCTTCACTCTAACTAGGACGATTGTACCAACAAATAAAAGAGCACTACTCTAAATTAGGGATAACTAAATCTTAAAATCTAATTTTCAGATTTAAGTTTGTAATGAAAAATAATATATTTCTCTCTAACATTCTTAATATAAAATCTTGAATAAAAATAAAATCAATTCATTTTAGAGATTTTTACCTATTTAATATTTCGTAAGCATAACAACGTTATTATTACATCATTTTTATAAAACTGACAGAGTTAAATTTAATCACGGACAAATTAAATATAACATGTAAGAATAAAGTATAAAAAATAGCGTAAAGAAAATAAAATCCTTACAGAACTTCGATGCTATTCCCGTTGTTGAAAAACCTCCAAGCGGAATTTGCACTCCCATTTATTGAATCGAAAAACTAATAAATTACAAAAACATAACTAGTTCTTCCCAAAAAGGGAAGAACTTAAAAACTAACTAAGAAAAGCTAAAAACTAAGAAAAACTAGAAAAACTAAAAAAACTAAGAAATGAGAGAAAGAAAGAGAGAAGAGAATGTGTTTTGAGGTGTGTTTTGAAGTGAAGAGAAATGGGGTATTTATAGGTGAAGATGGAGAGAAAAAGTGGGGGAAAAATGTTAAAAAATTATGAAAACGCAGAGTGGTAATTGCTGACGTCAGCATGACATGAGGCGGCTGCGCGTGAAAAATGGGGCGAAATGGGCGTCGGCCTTGTATGGTATTTGAAGCGGTGGCCGATTTTCTCCTTTTTGACATTTTTGACCCTTTTGACCCATTTTGTCCAATTTTTCCATATTTATTGACCTTTCCCCATTTATTTATTAATATATTTGTGATGTTTTGCTTCCAGTATTCCTCTTTGAGTCTTTAAGTTACGTTTTTAAGTGAAAATACCTGAAAAACAATAAAAACACCCGTGATTCCGAAAAAGACAAATTTATATAAATATATGATAAAACATATAAATATATATATTTTTAATCAATTAATGTGCATAAAATCATGATAATTTTAGTGCTTTTTGAGCACTCATCAACTCCCAAGGCTTTGCTTGAGTAATTTGCCTTGTTTTATACCTAAGCGATCAACCCTTCTTTGCATGGATGACCTTTCAGATTGGAGCTGGTCGATGCCAGTTTGACAAGGCTCCTAAGTCTTTGCTTGAGTGATCATTCTGGTTCTTTACCTAGGCGATCAATTTTTTTACGTGGGTGTCTTTTCGGCCTAAAGTTGGTTAATGCCAGTTTCATAATGCTCCCAAGGCTTTTCCTAAACAATCTACCTGGTTTTTTACCTAGGCAATCATCTCTTTTAAGTATGTTTATTTGAAGCGATACACAATATTTTCTTATCAAAAGTTGGATCATTTGATATTCAATTATACTACACATTTTAGGTGTTTTGTGGACTGCATTTTTGAGCTCAAAAGTAATACTTCTTCAAATGGAAAGCATTCCAGCCGATCTCTTCAGTGTGGCCATCCACGTTAGTAAGTATATAGGCTTCGATCGGTGTCACTTGAGTGACTTGGTATGGTCCTTCCAAATTAGCTCACGACTTCTTGACCATCCATTCTTTTTTGTTTGGGAACATTGGTGACTATATGAAAGTAGAGTTATTAGTGCATTTTTCTACTTAATATTTGCTCTTTTTATTTAATAAATAATACTTTTGGGTTAAAAATATTAAAACAATAATTTTATAGTGAAAATGGATGAAAATATTTTTTTTTAAATTTTTTAATGTAAGACCAATTAGAAGATGCCACACAAGTAAGAAAGCTAATCAGGCAAGCCATATGGACGCTACACAAATGAAAAAGGTCAATCTAAGCACCTCGTGTGTATTGGGTGATACAGAGCCTTGCCACGTGTTAACACGACATTCGTTCTGAGTTTTATAACATGGTTAACAGGTGTGCCATACGTCACCACCTAATTCGTCTATTCTTCCCATTGAGGCACCATGCAAGCTATAACCATGAATCACATCATGCCACACGGTATTGACTCAACACTACAACCAGTCGACCATGCTATGCATCGTGCGCTAATTGGATCCATCTTTATCCCTTGCATGTGTAGCATTTCTATTGGCTACTGTTGTTAATTTTTTCTTTTTTTACCTTAGTCTTTGGTCTAAAGCTAATCTAACGATCTAAAGTTCATATAAGCATAATTTAACCTCTTAATTGCCCCATAAATTCGAATAAGCCAAAAATTATCAGTTTTTATCAGTTTTGGAGTCAAGGAGAGAGTAAAATATAGAAAAATTTAAAAGAAGATACAATTTTAGTGGAGATTCAAGAGAAAAATGGTGTTATAATTTAAAAGACTAATTGTATTTCTTTTTATTCTTTTTTCTTTATCAAATTTTATGATTTTTTTTTATAAAAAATATGAATTTTATGAACAAAATTATATTTGACTAATTTATTAATATAATTTTTATGTTATTAATTTTCTAGCTTACAATTAATCTATAGATTCAATTAAATAAATTTAAGAGAATTATTTAATTATATCTTAATTAAATAACATGCATAGTTTGTAGGTAGAGATGTATAATTATTATGTATGTAATCCATAATTGATGAACTTAATAAGTATTATATAATTTAATTGATATAAGAGTGTAATTAGGTTAATTATTATATGACGTGTAATTTATTTGATAGAAGAATACATGTTATGTTAGATTTAATTGATTATATAATTTATTAATAATTCTATCAGGAGATTTTAATGATTTAAGTGTTTACCTAGATATTTTTTTATATATTTTATTAACGATTAAATCTGAATTAATTAATTATTATTATTTTTTTAATTTTTTTAATTTAGATTTCTTAAAAAATAAAAACACACAAACTTAATTTTTACTTATTACGAGATATATCTATATATATATTTGTCCAAAATTCATCGAACAATAGTCGTAGGACCAATTGTCGAATTAAGAAAGCTTTGAATCGGATAACCTTGTCGAAGTAAGCTCGCACTTTTCAATTCTGGTCTTCTACTCGGATAATTGGTTTGTCACGAGGCTCTTCGGACAGTACTAAATCTAGGAACATTTTTGAGTTATTGTGAGATTCCCCAATCATGGCTGTGTTGGCGAGGTTATTTTGGTTGGAATAATAGCCTTCGTTCCATAGACGAGAGAAAATGGGTCCCATTTGTTGCACCTTTGGAGCTACTAGTTCGGATGACCCAAAGTACCTCGGGTAATTCTTCAACCCATTTTCCTTTCGAAGACTCGAACTTCCTTTTGAGCAGATTAAGAACTAACTTATTTGATGATTCTGCCTGTCCATTGGCCTAGCCTAAGGATAATACAATGAGAAATGACAAAGTTTTACTTCGTATTTCACCAAAAAGTCTTTCACTTTGCTTCCAGTGAATCACTTTCCATTATTTGTGATGATTTCTTTAGTCAGGCTGAAACGGCACACAATGTTTTTCCGTAGGAAATTAACGAACTTCTCTTCCCGGATTCTACTTAATGCCTCGGTAGAAACAAAATTCCATAATCCAATTCCTAGATTATCATCATCACGAAGCCCAACCTATGTTGCAAGAAAACAGAGTACAAATTACTTCCTTCAACTCACCCATCTTCCTCGGCACTCAAAATTTACTTTATCGGTCATTTCATAAGCATACCCAGTCTACAAATCCACCATTAACCATATGCAAAATTGTCTAGAGTTTACTGACAATCAGAACCCATCACAAAATCCCTTCGGAAACCACCCCAAGACCACCGAGGCACCATCGCACTACCACCCAATTCCTTTTGCCACCATTTCGCATTATCAAAAATAAAGATAAAAAAAATTATTCCCCTTCCAAAAAAAAAATACAATATACTTCTCATTTTAATCTATCTTAATTTATCTTTCTTCTTAGTCTCGTACAGAGGTTTTCATATATCATTATATTTGTATACATCTAATTCATTGTTATTATTTTGTAGGATATTTAGTTCATGATTTTAATAATTTTTACAAATTTAAAAATTTAAAAATAAGTAATTAAATATTTTAATAATTTAATAAAAATTAGTTATATTGAATTATTAATTTATGATGATTATTATATATTATAAATATATTATAATTATAATTAAATAAAATTGTATTAAAAAGTCAATGATTTTAAAAAATTTTAAAAACTTAAAAATAATTATTTATTTTTAATTAAAATTTTATACTTGACTTATAAAGATTTTTGTTTTATATTTTTTTATTATTAATACAAATTTATACCATTTTCTCTCTCTCCTTAAAACTTATTTTTATACTATAAAAAAAATTAGCAAATTGTTTTTTCTACACCCATTAGCACATTATTTTAAAGATATTATATTATATATATATTTTTAAAAAAAATCTACAAATAAATGCTTCTTTTTTTATCCGAAGATGGTAAAAGACGATATCCAGCAAAAGATCTGATGTTCCGCCCTAATTTTAGAAATTGATTCGTCGAAAAACAAAGAAAACCCTTTGAAGATCATGGCTTCACAGACACTACCAATCATTTTCATCTTCACCATCTCAGTTGTTACGCGCCTCACGCAATCTATTCCTTTCATAGTACTGCACGGTAATTTTCTCTCCCTTCTCCAACTTAATCAGTGATCTTCGCGGCTTCTGTTGTTAATTTAACTGAAATTTTCTTTTTAATAAAATTATAAAATTCTATTCTTACTTGATAAAACAGGTATTGGAGATAAATGCAGTAATCGAGGAATCACACGTTTCACTGAGCTCCTTGGAAATTGGTCTGGTTCTCAAGGTTATTGCATGTATGTATGCTCTTTAATCTTTAATAATAACCTAATCATGATTTATGGTGACTATAAATTTAGTTTATGGAGTAATTTTTCTTATATGTAATTTTTTCACTGTAGAGAGATTGGGGATGGTTCATGGGACTCCTGGACAATGCCCCTATTTAAGCAGGTAACTCTTGTAAACATATATATTAACAAGTGCTAATTTTCTATTTTCAAGCTTTTTATTATTGTTTATTTTTCTGTAATTTTGATAATCATTATACATGATTCTGATTGCAGACTGCTATTGTTTGCGAGAAGGTGGTGATATACTATGTACTTTGGTTTGGTGATACTAAGTTTGTTTTCATCCTTTGGCAATTGAATTCAATGTTTTCTTTCTTTGACAAGTTTTTGCTTCCCAATTTATTACAGGTGAAACATATGGATGAACTAAGTGAGGGTTACAACATAGTTGGCCTTTCTCAGGTAATTGATGAGTTAATGACACTTGTCATGATCATTTAATGTTAATATCAGTGACATTAATTAGTTTTTATAATTGCATGTTTCACAGGGAAACATGATTGGTCGAGGAGTTATTGAATTCTGTGACGGAGGACCTCCTGTAAGCATTAATTGTCTAAATAATTTAGTTTTATTGTATTTATTGATAAGAGAACACAAATTTCATATCTAATATCTATTCTCTTTCTACATGAAACAGGTCAAAAATTTCATATCAGTAGGAGGTCCTCATGCTGGTACTGCTGCTATACCACTTTGTGGAGTATGTGCTTTTTCCACCTACCTTATGAATTATAATATTTACTTAAGCTCTGACTAAACTTCTAGTTTAATCTCAACTTATATTCCATCAACATGTCAAGATAAAAAGGGGAAAGAATCATGGCAGTGTTGCTTTATGTGCTCTGGCTTTTTTGCAGTCTGGGTGGATTTGTATTCTCTTGGACAACTTAATCAAGTCAGAGATATATAGCGGCTATGTCCAGGTTTAAATTTCTTTTTCAAGATTCCACTTCCTAGTAATGAGACAGGAACATAATTTATAATTTGTTATATAACAAACACAACTAGTCTAGGTAAAATGATTCTCATATTTAGATTGGAGACATAAGCTGATGCTCTCTTTTGAGAAGCTTCTATGTACCAATACTCTTCTTCAATGATATAAAACCCATGTAATGTGGATCCAATCTTGCGGCAACAGCTCTCTGATGAACACTAAAGAGTTGACTGTCACTAATTCTTCGCTTGGTTATTTTGTTGTGTTAGTAATGCCCTGGTATTTTCTCTCAGTTGTCAATTCACTACCATCTAACACCCTAACTTCTCTGGATTTTCAGGAACATTTGGCTCCCAGTGGTTATCTTAAAATCCCAACAGTGAGTATATTCTACCTGTTTCTGTTACATTTGGACATTATTCTGTTTTCAGATATAGCTTGAAGCACATTTTCTAAATCCTGGAGTTGACACTAAAGAGCTTGAACCTTTTTTTATCCAGGACATTGCTGGCTATATAGAAGGCTGCAAGTTCCTTCCCAGTCTTAACAACGAAATCATCGATAAGAGAAATTCTACATACAAGGAAAGATTTGCTAGCATACAGAACTTGATACTTATTATGGTGAGTACAACAGTTGAATTTCTTTTGTAATTTGTGTTTTGGATTTTGTTCTCACGTTCTGTGAGGCTTCTTTTTCTCCTTTCCATGTTGGAAGCAGTTTGAACATGATACTGTTTTGATACCTAAGGAGACTTCCTGGTTTGGATATTATCCAGATGGGGCCTTTGATCCTGTTTTGCCTGTACAAGAGGTATTTGTTTTTTGTGTGTATTGTATATATATTGTCCCAGATTGGATATTATCCAGATACCGCCTTTGATCCTGTTTTGCTTGATCAAGAGGTACTTTTGTGTGTGTGTGTGTGTGTGTATATATTGTCCTAGATGTAAGTTTTCTCCAAGTCAAGTTTGACAAAACTCACAAATGTAATTTCTGATTAGTGAATACTATTTAATATTGTGTAACATAAATGATTGGTTCTCTACAGACGAAGCTTTACAAAGAAGACTGGATTGGTTTGAAAACCTTGGATGAAGCTGGGAAGGTTAAATTCATAAATGTATCGGGAAATCATCTGCAGATATCTCAAAGTGACATGAAAAGTTATATGGTACCTTACTTGGAGGAGGATCAGGATTCTACACGATTCACTGTAATAGATTCCACGTCCTATGATTTCTTTTCATCAATCTGGAATTTTTTCTTGGAAGTGGCTGGGTTATCTGAGAATCAACTGTTATTACCGGCCATTTATTAAACTGATATTTCTTTCATTTTTAGTTTTTAATATCAAATAGTAGTTAGTGTGGCATGAAAAGATAATATGAAGAAAATTATGGATACATGTTATTAATATAATTGCCACAATGTGTAACATTATTCAATTTTATACGTTGTGAAATACAATGAAACCTTGTGTTTATTCAGGTTGGAAATTGACAGGTTTTGTGGTCTTGTTTGGGTACTGGCCGAATATAAAAAGATTAAATCTAAAGTGAACAGGTCAATTACTATTAAGAATTTTTTTTTTGGTATTTTCCCAAGAATTGCATCCGGAAAAGATTCAAAATAGCATAAATAGTTGATACGAAAATATACTAGGCTCGGTAAAAGTGATAAGTAATTTAATAGCGAGAGTTATTATATTTATGATGGTTGTGAGCAATATTTATTTTTAATTATATTTATGGTTTGGAATTGTCTTTAATCACATTATTAAAATTAGTTGGATATTGATTTTATAAGAATCATCGTTATAATGGTAAAAAATATAAATAAGATGATTAAGAAAAGTTTATGAAATCTCTAAAATTTTCTACAAATATTATCCTAGATGTACTCTTTGATCTCTCTTTATTCCTTGTTGTAATTTTAAAATTTTGAAAACCCATTAACTTGTTTAAATAGTTTATTTTAGAGCCTAATTCGAGTTGAATTAGAATTTTTTTAATTTAATTAGGATTAAAAGTTGGTACTGAAAAACGAAAAATTTGAGTGTTTATTAGATTACTCAATCAATCGAGAGAGTTCTTGATCGATCTAACCTTAAACGATTTTCAACCCAAGATTTCTCGATTGATCCTCAATAAAGACTCTTCTTGATCTATCGAGTTTTGTTTGCCATTCTTCCCTTGATTCCTTGATCTATTACAAGTTCCTCGATCAATCGTGTCTGTCTCGATCTATTTGGATTATTTTAGCTCTCAAAAACATTTTTTTTCTCTTTTTGTCATTTTGTCCATAAATACTTGTATAACACATAATAAACATATAAAACACATATGAAATAATAATTTATTTTAAATATGTGAAAATTGATGCACAAATATATGTATAAAATGATTATGATCAAACTTTCAAGCACCTATCATTTGTTAGTCCTCGAGCAAAAGCGTAATAAGTCATCACAAACATAATTTTCAATGTTTCATCTCAAGAGCTTAATAGTACTAATGTTTTAAAATCTAACAAACATTAATATGAGTTTATAACCATTCCTTCGCTTTAGTATTCTCTATAATAATATAGGTCAAAGTGGGTGTGTATACCAATAAAGTTCATGTGCATTCTTCTAAAACATTACCATATTTATATAATTATGTCAAGCAATATAGGCTTTTTCTTAAAATTACATCTTCATTCATCAAAGATATTTCTTAAAATCAAAAGATCTTTCATGTGCTTGTAATAAGGTTGGGTTTGTTAGTTCAATCAAATACATAGGAAAAACAAACATTCATGAGTCCATGGAGTAAGAGGAAGGGATCTATGAATAACATTATCCTAAGACTAATTATATCAACAATGTAGAGTCAAATTTCTTTATTTTAGACCAAAACATCATTATTGGCTTCTTTTTTCTTTCTTTTTTGTCATTCTTTTTCGATGCTTACCTCATTTTTGTTATTGTTTTCAGCTTGTCCCCTAACTATTATTTATAATTATTAGTTTTCAAATATTTTTATATGGGATACATTTTGTAGAAATGACATATTTTACATATGTTAGACATTTTATCAATTATAACACATTTTTAATACTCATAAATCTTATTCTAGTGTTTTCATAGTTTATATTTTTAATGCAACTCTACTTTTTCTTGAATTATAAGGTATGATTATTGTATTTGATTCAAAGATTAAGAAATGGTTACAAATAATTAGTTCATGTAAGCTCAAATTGATTCACTAAAAGGGTTGTTCTTATAAGAACAACGATATTAAGGATATGACAATTTGGCTTATAAGGTTAATCCTAATTTCTTAATTATTTTTCTGAAAATATTGGATTGGCACGTCACTTTAAAAATTCAAAAAAATAAATCATCATATCATCAATTTAGTTACTTATACATGCAAGTTTTGAACTAGATTATCACAAAGTACACCTTTACTTAAGAACAACATCAAGATTCTACTAACATTTATTATCATTCAAAACTTCATGTTTTTAAGCATTTATGATCAATTATATCAAAAAACAAAGATGAAACATGTGATTTTTGCTTTTCAAGCCATCTATTCACCTAAAAATGCAATAAATAATTATAAATATTGAAATTTTTTATGCAACCTAGAACAAAATAATTATAAAACATACTAACCTAATAAAAAAAATATAGAGATAGAAATATGTTAACACTCTCCTATGCATAATTTTTACATTGTCCTTAATGTAAGCACGTGTATATATAAAATGTATTAAAAAAAGTAGAAATAGAGTAGAAAAATCTTGATGGGTTGCCTCCCACAAAACGTTTGGTTTAATATCGTCAACCTCACCTATCCAACTCTCATCCAAAGTCGTCTCCAATACTTCATTAATTCAAAGATGTTAAAGTGAATTATCTCCACATCAAACTCAAGAGTTAGTTCCCACTATGCATATCTATCTCGGTACATACTATTTTCATAAATGGTATTTCCAATAATAATAGTGTCGACATGGTATAGGAATCATCACTCATGTTCAATACATAAAATTTTAACAGAAAGATCATCTCATCTACCTACATTAAGACATATTCAATAACACCCTTAGAGTAGACATTAGTCATGTCAGCAAGTTATATAATCACACCAGTTTCTTTTAAGGGAACTAGATTTAGTGAAACATAAATATTATAATGCATGACATTAATAGATGCTCTTGAATCTAGTATAGCTTTTTCATGCTCTTTATTTTGGATAATCCCCTCATTTTATTTGAAATTTTTGGGGACTTGTTTAAGCTTATTTAATTACTTGTCACTTTTCAAATTAATGGTATTGATAATCTCCTTGAGATATTATAGCTTGTAAAGGGAGTTTGCCATTTGTGTGACTAGTTGGCTCATTTGTGTCTCTACTTTCTGAATTGAGGCTAAGGCGTCCTAATGAAATTTAACATTGTTAATAACTTAAGAAATGACCAAGTCTTTTAAGGACTTACCTTGGGGTTGCTGATGAATTATTGAGGTGGAAAACCAAATTGGTTATTTGAGGTTGCTTGATTATTGCTCAAATAAGTTAGATTTGGATAATTATTACATTATAAGTGTTAGAATAAAGATCATACTTAGGTCTTGTACTTGAAATCCACCTATATCATTGGCTTGTTAATAGTTATTCTCTTGAAGAGTAGGACACATGTCAATGTCATAAGTCTTAACTTGTCTAATAGCCAGTTGTTGCACCAAGGTAATAATATTATTAAATTGTTGCTTAAGGTAGGAATTAATATTGATATTGGTACCAAATTGTTGAGAATTGGCAGCCATAGTTGCAATTGAGTTTCTTACCTCAATTGGATTTTTGTTTACCAACGCTTCTCCACTAGCACATCTATTATACTTCTTTCCATAGGCATTAATCCCTCGTAAATATATTGGAGAAGAAATTGATCACTAATTTGGTGATAGGGCAGCTGGCACATAATCTCTTGAATCTCTCATAATAATTATATAGGATTTTTCCATTGATTTGGCGTATGTCACAAATATCTTTACTGAAGAGTGTTGCTCTAGAGGTTGGAAAGTATCTTTCTAGAAATAATTTTGTTATTTCAACTCATATTGTGATCATATTTGAATGGAGGTAATAGAGATACACATTAGCACTATTAGCAAGTGAATGGGAAGTTCATAAGCTTCATTTGCTCCCATGTGATCTCAATTGGTTTCATAAGGGAGCAAACTACATAAACTTCCTTAAAGTATTTGTTGAAATATTCTCCAACTAAATCCCTAAAAATAGGTAACAAATGTATTAGTTCATATTTAAGTTCAAAACATACCTCCAAGTTGATATATATGATGAATAAAGGTTTCTGCTCCAAGTCTGGTACAACTAGTTTCTTAAGAGTTTGATAAACTACTCTTATGTTTTCTTTCTTAGATTCAAAATCATGCGAAAAAAATGGGTGGATTGATCCTCTTAAACTCAAGTTATAAAAGTGTTCTTGTTGCATCCAATAGTTACTTAGGTGTCAAGAACGAGAAAAGTTAGTAAAATAAAAAAAAAGGTTAAAAAGTTAAAAGAAACTAATAATTATTAAAAAAATTGTTAAAACAATACCTAACAACAGCACCATAAACTTAACACGATTAAGAACATACAAGTATATGTAAAAATGATAAATAATTTAAGAATAATGGTTGTTATATTGAGAATTGTTAAGAATGTTTATTCTTAATTACTAGTTTGTTAGTATGTTAATTAAAATTAATAAATGAGGGTTTTAATTATTTTTGAAAAGAATAACATAAAGCAATAAAATAAGGTTGTATAATAATATTAAGAGATAAATAATTATGAGACTATATCACCATTATCCTATAATTTAATTAGATATGTCACTAATGTATATTAGTTTCTTAAGTTTTAAATCACATTCATTATTTAAAATCATTATCGAATTATTAACTTTAGTTTTATAAGGCTAGGTTCGCTTAAGACTTTTTATCTATTCTAATTGTATAATTGATTAAAGATTTGCTTACATAAACCATAAACCTAGAAGTACGCTTATTAAATTTAGTTCATTCATTGCATTTAGATATAAAAATATGATAATTAAACTAGTCAAAATTATAAGAGTCGTTTAACCTTTAACATAGATGTTCAACCATATCTGTAACAACAGTCATAATATACAACTTTGAATAAGAATATTAATATTAGAGTTTACGTACTTACATTTTAGCTTAGATATAAATATATTCATATAATAAACTAGTTGTACAACCTAATTAATAACATGCATAATTTTAAAATTTAGATATAAAATTGAACACATCAAGAATAAATGATCAAGAATAAAATTATTCATAATATTAAATTAATTAAATTATAATCTAGGCTTAAAATTTCCACAATCACATTATTAAAATTGATTAGACATTAACTCTATAAAATCATCATTATAATCATAGAAAATTATAAAGAAGAAGATTAACAAAAACTTACAAAGATTCTAAGATCTCTTTCAAAAGTTACCCTAAATGTACTATTTAATCTCTCTTATTCTTGGTGTTTTGAAGACCTATTAGGTTTTTTATATAATGTATTTTTGAGTCTAATCTAAATTGGATTAGAATTTATTAGATCCAATGGTCATGATGAAAAATTGATACTAAAAAATGTCAAATTTGAGTGTTAATGATCGATCTAACCTTAAACGATTTCCAACTCGAGAGCTCTCAATTGATCGAGATCCTTCACGATCTATCAACCTTTACTTGTCATTCTTACCCCAATTCCACGATCTATCTAGATTTTTTTTTGTAGGAAATCAACCTAGGAGTATGGTCGGTTTCCTGATTTCCAGGGTGAAACTAACCCTTGATTTTAAGAGAGCAGTTTCTAGTATTTTAGGGTGGAACCAACACCTGTTTTTAGGATGTTAGTTTCCTGATTTTCAGGATGATTTACAACTGTATACTAATAACTTCCAGCAATGTATTAGGCATAACAAATGTATATATAAAGGGATCTAATATTAAGAAATAGAGAGAGAAGTAATTTTTTCTGTAAAATACATAAAACTTCATGGTATCAGAGCTCTGGGCAGAAAAACCACTGCTCTTATCTATCTCTTTTATTTCCAAATAATAGCTCACCATGGAAGAACATTCCTCTGCATCTAATCCCTCTTTTAATACCCTCACTACTACTCGGTTAACATCAGGCAACACAGATAATAATCTCGCCCCTATCATCACACACAAACTTAATGGCCAAAACTATCTTCAATGGTATCAATCAACGATGATGTTCATAAGCGGATGAAGAAAGGATGAATATCTCACTGGAAATATCCCAAAACCCGATCCCAATACTGCTGATTTCAGAATCTGGAAAGCAGAAAATAATCTGGTTATGTCCTGGTTAATCAGTTCTATGACAACCGAAATAGGAGAAAATTTCTTGTTGTACACCACAACAAAAGAAATATGGGAAGTTGCACGAGAAACGTTCTCCAGTAGTGAGAACACTTCCAAGCTCTTCTATGTGGAGAGTTCTCTCCAGGACCTGCGCCAAGGCGACAACTCTGTGACTATTTATTTCACAACTCTTACTCGTCATTGGCAACAGCTGGACTTGTTTGAGATACATGAATGGAAATGTCCAGAAGATCGTGCATATTTTAGAAAAATTGTGGAGACTAAGCGTGTCTTCAAATTCTTGATGGGACTCGATAAATCCCTTGATGAAGTAAGGGGTAGAATTCTTGGAACAAAACCATTACCAAGTCTGCAAGAGGCATTCTCTGAGGTGCGCAGAGAGGAGAGCCGAAAACGTGTCATGTTGGGACAATCAAATCCTTCCATGATTCCTGAAGTCCCAACATTTTCAGCAGTCAAAAGCAATTCACCAGATTTTGGTGCATGTGTTGCACGAAGCAATACTCAACATGCCGACACTAATCGAATAAGGAAAGGTCGCACATGGTGTGACTATTGTAGAAAGCCTGGACATTTTAAGGAGATCTACTGGAAATTACATGGAAAGCTTGTTGATTGGAAAACAAATCGAGACCGAGAGACAAAGGGAAATGCTGCAATTACTGACATATCTCAATCTGATAATCATGTCCCATTCACTAAGGATCAGTTGGATCTCCTCCAACAACTTATACAAAAATCAAACATTAATCCCACTCATAGCTCCAGTAATTCAGCAATGCATGCAGCCAAATTTCCCCCTTCATCTTGGATAGTAGACTCAGGTGCTTCCAATCACATAACAGGTGATCAATCACTTTTCACAACCTACTCACCATGTAACAGACTTCAAACAGTGTGTGTGGCCAACGGTACTCGAACCACAGTGGTCAGAATAGGAACCATCTATCTCTCGAACAACCTCACCCTCAAATCTGTGTTATTTGTGCCTGATTTTGACTGCAATCTCATATCAGTTAGTAGACTTAATCATGACCTTAAATGTGAAACTAAATTCTTGGCTAAATCTTGTGTTTTTCAGGACCTGAGCTCGGGGAAGATGATTGGAAGTGCTGATTTTCGTGTGGGCCTTTGTGTTCTTGACGTCAACACTCCTTCAATCCATTCTGTTAGTCATCAATGTCAATTGAGTCATAATCTTAAGTCTAATAGTCGTATTGATAAAGAAAGTGAAATCATGCTATGGCACTTTCGCCTAGGTCATCCAAATTTTCTGTACTTGAATTGATAACTGTATTTTATATAGTTATTTTCATCTATTTTAATAATTATAATTGCTATGTTCTTGACATTTTTGGTTAATTTTAGTTAAATAAAGTAATATTTACTTTTTATTTGTTAAGGAAAATATTTTTACTAAAATTAAATAATTTGAATCGAAAACGTACTTAATTGCAAATTTATGTATAAAAATATAATTTCAAATAAAAGAGTGCTTAATTGCAATTTATAAAAAGTCTAAAAATATAATTTAAATTAAATTTGGCCTTAATTTTAATTAAACAAAGTTTAAAATGTAATTTGAAATATATTTGTGGGTTAAAATGCAATTAATAAAACTTAATTTTTTGCGTAGGAGAGAAGAATCCACGCGTACAACGTGGACCGTCCGATCAAAGCATAAACGGTTAGGATGCGCGCGTGTCCTTCAAACCCGACCAAAGAGAGTGGGTGTAGGGTTTCCTCTATCACGCGGCTCGGTGCCCGAGTGGGGCCCACCTGCCGCGCAGGTCGGCGTGCAAGGTGAGACCCACGTGTCTGACGCGTTTTCAAGGTATGATTCCATGCGGCCGTTTCACATGCTCTCGGGTATTGAACCAATAGATAGCTACCACGTGTCCGAGTATTCCTTGCAACTAATCATATTCTGACACATGACATATTTTGGTGAGTGCGAAAGCGCAGGATCACGCACGAGTTGCAGCCGTTGTCCCCTACGTTCGCGCGCCTCTACTTTCGTGCGGTTGTGTCTACATGCAACCGGTTTCTTCACCGTATGAAATGCGGCCATGTGTCCATATTAATCCTTACAGCGAATCAGACGCAGACACGTGGCAGCCTGAATTAAAAAAATAGAGCCGCGTAGCTTTCCTAGTTTTGCGTTTTCGATACAATTTTGTCCCCCACGCGTATTTTTAAATTAATTTCTCCATCATTAGTTGTCCCCCGTGTGTATTAAAAAAATATATTTTAAAATGTATTTTTTTAGAAATTTGATGTTATAAATAGGGGATAGTATGAAGAGTTTTAAAAAGTTTTTTGTGAGTTTTAGAATTTTTGTGGTGTTAGGGGCTGGACTGTGGAACACGCAGAGGTCATTTTTGGCTTCTGTTGTGTTCTATGTGTGCCAAATATTTGCACTACGAGATGTTTTAATTTCCTTTCTTCTTCTTCTAATTTTTCTGTATCTGTTGTAATTTTATTTTAAATTTATGAAGTAATTTAATTTTTCTAGGGTTGCATTTGACGTAAATTTATGAAGTTTTGATTTTAATTATTTTTGATAGATTTATAAGACGTTTGATTTGTTTATTCTATCTTTGCTTAATGCTTTTTGATTATTTACGAATTTTATCAAATTAATTCGTGGCACATAAATAAACTTGGAAGAGGTATTTTTGTGTATATTGCTCATGGATAGAATGACATGTATGATGAAGGATAGGAATATACCCTAATTGTATATGTGGTCATTTGAGAACTTAGAACGTAATGAATCTTGGTGAATTTAATTCTCATAAGAATATAGTGAATTAATTTAACGAGGTGTGTCTATACGGAGCTCGGAAGAGATGTATGGATAAAATTAGAAGTTTTCGATTGACAAATTAAATGTACTAAAAAATATAAATCAAGAGAAAATAATATGATTTGAGTGGATTAATTTGGTGAAAAATTGCAATCCTAGATTTCTTTTATTTTGTTATTAAACTCTTTTCTTTACACTTTTTCCAAATCAACGATCGTTTTGGATAAAATCAAAGTGAAATAATTTTAGTAATCAACAAACTGTAGTAACATACTCGAAACGTTTGTTTCCATCCTTATTCATCAATATAAATCCAAATTTATTTCATTGTGAAGTTTGTCAATTGGAAAAACATACTCGAAACACTTTTTCACCACGCATGCACATACCAAGTGCAGTGTATTCTTCTAAAGTTGCCTTGTGCCATTCAAGAACTCTTAGAGCCTCGTTGACAGAATTAAGAATCTTGATGTTGTGTAGGGATGTCACAAATGCCTGAAATTTTGGGGACAAATTTTCGTAAGAAATGTAACTTCGAAGGGGATGTTGAGTGCATGATCGAACACCTTTTCTCTATGCAATAAGAAGATCAAACTCAGGATCAGAACGTATTGTTGGACTAGATTCTGCTTCATCTTGTAATCTCTCAGATTCAGCCTGGCATGGGAGAGATTCTTGGCTTTGCTGATTTCGTGTGGGCAAGTCAAAGTTTCTCTTTCTTTCATAGACTTTTATGGCATCATTAGGAAGGAGAAGATGTCTAGGATAGACAATGGGAGATTGATTAAGTTTGGAAGGAGAATCTGGAATGGGAACCAGGTTGGAAAAGGACAAGGTAGTGGAAGATAATTGAGATGGTAGGTTTGGTTCAATGAGTGATGACCAATCCCAATTCTGTAATTCATTCATGTGATTTTCCCCCTGAATTG
The DNA here is from genome assembly GCA_030763125.1 of Hippophae gyantsensis. Taxonomy (NCBI): domain Eukaryota; kingdom Viridiplantae; phylum Streptophyta; class Magnoliopsida; order Rosales; family Elaeagnaceae; genus Hippophae; species Hippophae gyantsensis. The sequence continues at coordinate 73,367,151 of CM061028.1, read as the reverse complement.
CAGAATTAGAATAGAATGGAGTTTCTTCAAAGAAAGTAACGTCCATGGAATTGTAAAACTTATGGGTGATGGGAGAGAAACATTTGTAGCTTTTTTGATTGGCTGAGTAGCCAAGGAAGATGCATTTAAGGGAACGAGGATCAAGTTTACCACGATATTGTGAATGAATATGGACAAAAATAGTGCAACCAAAAATCTTGAAAGGAATTTGTGACACAAGTTGTGAGATAAAATATTGATCCTGAAACACTTGTAAAGGTGAGTGAAATTTGAGAACTCGAGAAGGCATTCGATTGATCGAGTGTGTTGTAGTAAGAATGGCTTCACCCCAAATTTTTTTAGGAACATTGGTTTGAAAGAGCAAAGTTCGGGCAACCTCAAGTATATGTCGGTTCTTACGTTCAACTACACCATTTTGTTGTGGTGTGTCAACGCAGGAGCTTTGTTGGACGATACCATGTGATTTGAGATATCCACTAAGATCAGAATTAAAGAAATCCTTAGCATTGTCAGTTTTTAGGATTTGAATATGGGCATTAAACTGAGTTTGGATCATGGCATGAAAAAATGGAAATATGTGCTTGGTTTCAGATTTGTCTTTCATAAGAAATGTCCAACACAATCGAGTATGATCATCAACTAACAGTAAAAACCATCTAGCACCAGTAATACTGGGAATGCGACATGGTCCCCAAATGTCACCATGAATGAGAGAAAAAGGGTGACTTGGATGTTAACAAAGCTACCACATGGAAAGAGGACAGTGGGTTGTAAATGGATATTCTCAGTTAAACAGAAGACAGATAGAAATATCGACAGATATAAAGCTCGACTAGTGGCTAAAGGATTCACCCAATCATATGGAATTGATTATCAAGAGACTTTTGCTCCTGTAGCAAAACTTAACACAGTTCGTGTCTTGCTGTCTATTGCAGTTAATAAGGATTGGCCACTGCTTCAACTTGATGTCAAGAACGCATTCTTAAATGGAGATTTGATCGAAGAAGTTTACATGGATGTGCCTCCTAGCTTTGAGACTAAAGATACACAAGGGAAGGTATGCAAGTTGAGAAAGGCACTATATGGACTTAAACAATCACCTATAGCATGGTTTGAAAAATTCACCAAGGTCCTCAAACATGATGGATACTCTCAGACACATGCAGACCACACTTTATTTGTTAAACACTTCGCAGATGAGAGAATTACAGCTTTGATTATATATGTTGATGATATAGTTCTTACAGGAAATCATGTAGGAGAAATGAAGAGACTTCAGATGCTATTATCCAAGGAATTCGAGATTAAAGACTTGGGATATTTGAAATATTTTTTAGGAATGGAAGTGGCACGTAGTACTAAAGGAATCTCAGTTTCTCAACGCAAATATGTTCTAGATCCCTTGCGTGAGACTGGCATGAGTGGGTGTAAACCTGTTGAAACACCCATGGACCCTAACACCAAACTAATGCCTCGAACTGATGAATTGGCAACTGACAAGGGGCAATATCAACGTTTGGTAGGTAAGTTAATTTATTTGACTCATACACGTCCAGATATAAGTTTTTCAGTCAATGTTGTTAGTCAGTTTCTTGGCAACCCATCAGTAGATCACTTGGAGGCAGTAAACCGTATTCTAAGATACTTGAAGAAGGATCCTTGAAAGGGGCTCATGTTCAAGAAAACAATTAATAGGAGATTGGAAATTTATACTGACGCTGATTGGGCTGGATCTCCTAGTGACCGAAAATCCATATCTAGATATTGCTCATTTATTTGGGGAAATTTGGTGACATGACGTAGCAAAAAGCAAGCAGTGGTAGCACGTAGTAGTGCCGAGGCTGAGTTTCGTGCATTGACTTTGGACATCTGTGAAGGAATTTGGCTAAAACGACTGCTATACGAGCTCAAGGTTGAACATTCAGAATCTATTAGAATCATGTGTGATAACCAGTCAGCAATTGCAATTGCCAAAAATCCAGTCCACCATGATCGAACTAAACATGTGGAAATTGATAGACACTTCATCAGTGAGAAAATTGAAGGCAAGATGATCTCACTCAACTATGTTCCATCTAGGCAACAAGTAGCAGATATCTTAACCAAAACTTTGTTTCGACCTAATTTCACAGAGTTAAATATAACACTTAGTTTGAAAAACATATATTGACTAGCTTGAGAGAGAGTCTAGGAAATCAACCTAAAAGTATGATCAATTTCCTGATTTCCAGGGTGAAACCAACCCTTGATTTTAAGAGAACAATTTCCAGTATTTCAGGGTGGAACCAACCTTTATTTTTAGGACGTTAGTTTCCTGATTTTCAAGATGATTTACAGCTATATACTAATAACTTCTAAGAGTGTATTAGGCATAACAAATATATACATAAAGGGATCTAATATTATGAAATAGAAAGAGAAATAATTTTTTCTGTAAAATACATAAAACTTCAGTTTTAACTCTAAATACAAGTTTTTATCTTTTTTTGCTCATTTTGTTTCATAACACTTGTATAACAAAATAAACATATAAACACATAAAAACAATTTTTTGCTCATTTTGTTCCGTAACACCTTTATAACAAAAAATAAACATATAAACACATAAAAAACAGTAATTTATATATATATATACACACACATATATATATATATATATATATAAATTGATACACAGATATATGTATAAAATAATCCGATCAATAGTCCATATCCATTATTACATAGCCACAACAAATACATAAGAAAATTGAATAATATAAAATACAGCCTCCTACACTATTCCCCGTCTAAATTGTATTTTTAATGGTTTGATTCAAGAGGTGATATTGCTCATGAAACAGGCATTTATGCCTCAGAAAAGACATGAACCATTAAGTGCATAATGTGGTTCAATTCAATTGCATCGAATGTTACACAACTAAATATGTTTTATCATACTGCCCTTCACTTCCGTCAGCCCGCATAAGATTGCATCTGTATATCCACGTAAATCCCTGTGTAACTATTTTAACTATTCTTCAGAGAGAAGATTCCATGTGATGATGCTCAAGATTGCGAAGTACAATTCTAGCAAATATTTTAGCTTCAAGCGGAGCAGTTGCAGCAGCTGCAGCAGCCCGCAATACTCGAGCTGCTCCTGCATTCTGCATAAGACTTGAGTGATGCATGGCATGCCGGCCACCAGGTATAGTGAACTGCAGTTGTAAGTGTGGAAAAAAATTGACAAGTCAGTCTAAATATGTCCGCTAAAAAATATAAATAATAAAAATAAGGGAACAAAACACATATAAAAGCGTGTAACTGGCCCTAGCAAGTGCACCGGCCAATATACAAGATGCCTAAAAGTACCTGCAGGAGAGCAAATGCTGCACAGGCCTTAAGCACAGACAACGGATTCCGAAGCATGGCTATAAACCTTCCAATTTCAGCTCCGCTGAGAGGGTAAAAATACCATATCATAATTACCGATGTATAAAACCAGCCCCTGCCCCCATCCCCTCTCTACCAAATCCAGGCAACAGAACACATTATCAGGTAATTATGAAAAAAAATTAACATGCACACATCTTATAAAAACTATAATTCAATTAAGGACACAGCAAATGCCTAACTGACTACAGAGAGTTGTATCTCAAAAATAAATTCTCTAATATTTTAGTATCACGACTAAATGCTTTCTACACTGATAAACATGTCTCAGCATGTTCTTCTATTATTTTTTTTTTTTTCTTCAAAAAGATTGAATACAGATTTAAATAAAACAATGAAAATTCAAGACAATAGAATATCACAAATTAGTGGTACTTTGAGCTTATACAAATAATATAAAAAATGCATGACATACAAAAATGACAATTAAGATAAATGAGGTACGAAAAGATTGCATGACCAAAAAAAAGTGGTATGAAAAGATTGATGGGAAGCAACTAATGGATGACCTTACTTAGAGTTGCATGGGAAAAGAGATTAACTTGAACAGCCCAGATAGTAAAACTAGAAGATTAAAATTGGTAGGAAAGTTATAGAGAGGAAAAATAACCTGCATCTCAAATGTCCCGCTTCGTGGATACGAGCTCCCTCTGTTACTTGCGCCAATGCTGCAGGGGCTGATGATGCAGCAGCAGCAGAAAATGCTTGGGGATCATAAAACGTAAGGACAAAGGCTTCTATGTGCTTTAAGGCCATTCTTCTTGCACCATCTAAGCTCATACTCTTTGAAAGACTTTCAGATGAAGTCCCTATCAGTGCATATTCATCCATTCTGTAGAGAATATTAAATTAAAAGAGTATGCGAGCAAGTTATCTTCCCACAAAACAGTTTTTGTCAACATTGAAAGCTAAAAGACCTCTAAAATCATATGCAACTTTCACAGCTCATTTATTCCAACACTCTAAAAAAAGATTTAACACTAGCCACAGTAGACGACAAACAAACAGACAACCTTGAGTTTGGAAAAGTTGGATTTAAAGCACTAGTCTACGTTCAATTCACAACAAGGCTGTCAGCACCCTTCCCAACATTTCCTTCATGAGGCAAGATTTTTTTCTTTTACCCACCAGTAATTCCCTTGGAAAGGATAAAAGATTGCCTGAACGGCTACAATTCATAAGGGAAAGTTCCTCATACTGGACAAAATTAAGGAATGCAAAGAGATTAATGTTTTCCATGAAACCCTCTTGTCAGATTGGCAGTAAATGTCAACTTACAAAATTTGTTAAACGCCAACTTCCTGCCAGTATATTTCCTAATAACATGGAGTAGAAGATAGTTTCAAGATCATGAATAAAAGTTATTGTTAACTAGAGCTCACTAATTAAATGGAAAAGCTTTGGCACTGGTAGAATATGAGAGAGGAGATCATGTAGGAGAAAGAGGGGGAGAGAAGCAGCAGCAGATAAGGCACGAGAAACTCCCACCAACAGTGAAATTACGGCAATTAAATTTTCCACTACTGAACAAGAACTTCATTTGCACCCAAAATATCATAGTAGAATATCTAGATTTTGTTCGAGACCCATGCCTCGATAGTCTAGACTACGCGCATTAGTACATGACTAGATGGGCATACACTTCATTCAGAAAAAGCATCATAAAATTCTTAAGAACAAACACATAAGCTTTCCAATATTCATGGTCATTCCATCAATAGGTACTCTTCTCAAATAGAAGGATTACCATAAAACCTATGGGATAATTATGGAACAAAAATGGTATTTCAGGAGCAAAATGGTCAGTTTTGTTACATAAGATTATACCATAATTGACAATACTAAGAAACTTTAACATATAAAAAACTAAAAGATGATATTTTTTTGTCTACTCAGGATACCTATTACAAACTACAGCTACAAAATGTACCTCCCATCAAACATGTATGCTAATGCCAATGCAGCCATGAAGCGTGCCATCTTTGATACCGAGGAAGAGCAAAGATGGACAAGAGCAGGAACTCCCCCTTCCTCCACAATACGTAGAGCATTTCCAGGGTTAAATGCAAGATTCCAAAGAGCTCCTGCAGCTGTTTCATGAACATCCTGAAAGCAAAAAATTGTGGTGAAGCCAAAAACCAGGTTTCATTCAATTGAAAAAAAGAAAGAAACAAGTTACAAAGACTTTTACTAATACAAATCCAACAAATAATTTATAAATCACTTCTAGCAACCAGCACAAAAACAAGGATAATCTAACAAACACATCATTATTTACAAGCCATCTCTTATTGATTATGGTGATCATCTCCACCCTGAAGGAAAAACAGAGAAGGTTGCCCTACATATGTTCAATCCTTTAAGAGAAAGTAATAATATATCATGAATGTAACTTACAGCTTAACTACCAAGTAAAGAGCATGCCTATTACAAAATAATAAAAGCAATACGTTATTAACCATCTCATAAAACACAATAATATTAAGTAAAAGCAATGCTTACTTCAGCATCAGAACGTGCCAATGCAATCAGTGGTGCAACACCTCCTTCTCGTCCAATAGCAATGCTAACACACCAAAAACGTGTTAAAAAGACTTATTAACAGCATGTGCAGAAATTCATTTCAGGTGTAGGCAATAATTCCCACTGGTAAAAAAATAGATCATACAGTGCAACTCAAACTTCAGGAGTCAAAATCATAACTGGGAAATAGTCACTGCAGATCACTAATGAAACCAATATATGTTATTTACAATTTCAAAGAAAAACATTAAAATCATGCATGTACCTATTGGCTTCTGAGACTGATAATCCCCATAGAGCACCAGCAGCCCTTTCTTGCAGACCTGGAGAGGCATTTGAACTGGATTGTGCAAGAGCAACCTAAACAACTCAAACAACAAAGTTTAAGCAAATAATTTAAATATATATCATAAACTCTGAAACTATGCATCATGAACTAATGTCATATCAAGACACTACTATTAGAGACATACTAACGAAGGATTACTCATGGGCTGCAAGGTGAACATGGACAAGAAGAACAAGGCAAACATCATACCAGTGCTTCAACGCCACCAGTAGCTGCAATTGCTTCTCGATTTCTATCATCAAATGAAAGATTCCATAATGCACCAGCTGCTTCTTGCCTGCTTGTCATTGTTTAAAAATTAAACTCAGCAAAAGTTGAAACAAAACTCTCTTAACATTTGAATAAAGAACTTACAAATAATTTACCTAACACCTTCATGAGGAGACTCTGTAAGTTGCACTAGTGCTTCAAGAGCCCCTGCCTCTTGTCCAACTGCAGCATTATTACTATTACTATCTCCATGAGCAGCCAAATTTGCCAAGGCACGAGCAGCCTGGTATATAAAGTAAACTACGTAAACTAAGTTGCAAAGGGAAGAAAAACCCCACCTAGAAGGGCACACCTAATTACATGCATAGCACATAAAGGAAAAGGACAGACCTCACCTCAAAATGCACAATATCCTAGATAGTCATACAAAGCAAGAAAAATAGCAATAAATGAAAATTAATGTATAAAATAATAAGCTATTACATGAAAGTAATAAAGTGGAGGAGCAGAAGTTATTATCTGTAAGGTCAGAGTTAGCACTTAGTAGGTACAGGAAAAAATAGGTATTGCCAATTCATGGCAGGAAATACATGGTTGTGGATAGTCTGCATAAACATACAGTTAGCCCCCATGCTATAAGTACATACCATGTAATTGGCTTACATTTGCAGGTAGGCTCTCAGAGACTATGGTCCATAAATAAAACATATTGTTGATGGGTAGTGGGATCGCAGAAACCATGAGGAACTTGACCAATGTCAAAATTTTCATATATTATTGTTTATTTGAAATCATAATTCATGGAAAAATGTCAGCCATTCACCGCAAAGTAATATGATGTACATCCATATAGTTGTAGTTCTTTGTTAGATTGTTTTCACAGTGGGTTTATTAATAGTATGATCTCTAATCCAACTAGGCCTACAAAAGCATAAATCAACTACACAGAATTCAAGGAATTTAACTATTTGAAACAATTAAACAAATAGATATCATAATGCAATTACGATTAAACTTTGTTCATATATTAGATGGCCTAGTCTTCGGACTCAGTAACCTCATACAGGATACATTCTTTACAGCAAAATCATTGCTACCTGCTCTTGCACTCCCTCAAACTTGCAGTTGCGAGCAAGCATAACCAAGGCATGCACACCGCCTGCAACAGCAACCTCTGTACTACACTTATCATCAGCTGCTAAATTTGCCAGTGCACCTGCAGCACGTTCCTGAAATTACAGAACGGAGAAAATCACAAATAAAGATTGTCATAGCAAATAACCTAAGACTTGATATGTAATAAATACATATAAGCATTATACTTTAGAAGACAAAATGATTACACAAAAAGAAATATACCAAAACTCCATCACCACCAGAGGACCACTTGAATATGAGATCAACTAAAGCCTTTACTCCTCCAGCCTCAGCAATAGTACCCTAATTGGAAATATTTCATCATTTGAGACATAAGAATGTTGAGCACACAACATAAGATAAAATCAACAATTGCATTATAGCAAACCTTGTGCTCTTCTCCAACAGACAGATTCCATAGACCTCCAGCAGCCTCCTCAGCAACTAGTCTGTTCATAGACCTAGCCAAACCAGCAAGAATATTGATTCCTCCTTCTTCGGCAACAGCTTTTGCGACATTAGCATTCACAGACAAATTTGCTATAGCCTACTCAAGTAAATGTACAGAGGAAAATGAGAATAAATGAATAATATAACATTTTAAAAATCAAAATCGCCAAATAAAGAATAATCCAATCCCACATCTTCACATGAAAATTACGTTCTGCCAAATTAAAAATGAAGGTAACTAGAAAATGATTTTGCATGCAAAATTATATATTTTTTTAGTGTTTATTTTACTAAAGTTCAACTAACTGTATAACTTATAGTAACTCTGATGATTAAAAGGATGCCACTATTCACAGGAGGGAGGTGGAGGGAGAGAGGGTTCACCTTTGCAGCTTCTGACTGGAGCCCTTCTCTCCAAGATTTTGCCAGATTCAAGAGGAGTCGTATGCCACCATCTCGCATAACAGCCTCAGCTCTTCCAGGATCTATGCTAGCATTTTCATCATCAATGACAACAAAGGTTGCAAGCCCTGTTGCTGCCCTTTCTTGGACATCCACTTGTGAACTCTGCATTAAATTGAGCAAGAGTGTTGCACCTTGTTTAAGCCAAAACTCATCGAAACCATGCTGATTGCTCTCCGCAATGCGCAAAAGAGTATGGGATAAAATCCACTCAAGCCAAGTCATCATTTCATCCAAGTTCTTATCCTTGCTCTTTGAATTCCTCCAATCCAGAAACACATTTCTCCCGTTCTTTGTAATATCGACAAATAAAGAAGCTATATCTTTCATAATATCAGTAAAAAGAGCAAGGAGTAATTTATCTTTATATTTATTGACAGTGAATATAACATCTTCTTCGAGAACTTGACAATTCAATGCACACAACACCTTCAAGCTATGTGATGATGATAGCAAACGTGAAACAGCGGCTGGGCCAATATCAGTTCTTGAAACATCTAATCCAATTAAGTTAGGCAGCATCTGCCAATGGTGTGAAACCACACCCCACTTCATACTTGAAGTCCCTGCAACTGAGAGGAATTGGACTGATATAACATTTCCTAATGCCATCTCGTCAACATTAAGACAGTCTATGAATCCAATATCAGTCAATTTTGGACAATGAGTAGCTAAAGCATTAATTGCATCGCTGTTAACATCCCTAATTCCAGAAAGTCTAAGCTTCTTCAGTTTAGGACAACAGGAAGCTATTGCTTTTATAGCATCACTACTGATCCTTTCACAGAAATCTGGCCCAAGCTGGAGACTTTCAAGTGCTTCATGCCGGGCCGCGATAACAGAAAGCGTAGCATCATTTATTTTTCTGCAGTAATCACCACTTATTTCATTCAAATTCCTAGCTTGAATATGTATTATTGCATCGGCAGATTCTGCACCACGGAACCTAAGCTTCTGAAGATTCACACATCTTGAAGCAAGTGAAGCAGCCATTGTAGCATCGCATTTATGTGAACGAAGATCCATAGAAGTCCAGAGACACGGAGAACTACCAAGAACCCTCCAAATCCTGCATGCTGATGATAAGCTCGCCCGATCACGATAATTCAAACATGAAAATAGCTGAATTACTGTGTCGTCAGGAAGACCAGTCCAATCAACAATCCCATTTTGCTTCAAATCCAAAACCCCATCCGCAATTTCTGGATAGCTCGGTGAAACTACTTTGTCCTTACCCTTACAAGCCACCTTCCTCCGCACCCTACGATTCATGTCCAATATATCTATTGGGGAAGTTCTTTACTGATATCTTTCACCCTCTAATTCACGAACCCTGTAACCAAGGGAACGAAACACTCCCGCACAGAAACATGTAACTTTTACACTTAGATATCCTAAAATCAGTGAAGGAGCACAACCAAACCTAGCAATCAATAGTCTTTCAGCCCCCTGAAAACCCTAATTCTCAGACAAAGTTAAGAAAATTTATTTACGTCACATCGAATTACAGATTCAGAGCATCAAACCAATCAAGTTCAATAATCTTAAAAACTCAACAAAATCTTACGCGTGAGAGAAAAATCCAATGGTTTTCTCAAACCTGGGAATTGAAGCTATGTAGATTATTAGGACGCGACCCCTAAAGGAGACGCCCTTAATTTTTACAAGTTTTGTGAAAAATCATAGACCCTCTTATGGAATTACAGCACAAAGTTTAGAGAGAGAAATTCATGTATGAGTGGGAAGATTAGATAGGAAGAGAAAAGGGAGGCTACGCATTACAGCATTGGACTGTTGTAGTACGCCGGAGAAGGATTTTATACGAAATTACAACTCCTCGTGAGATGCCACCATCTTTAAATATTACCAAATCACGCCACGCATCAACTTAGTTTAGTGCTTCCATATTCATTGTTCTTAAGTAATGAAAGTAGGGTGAAAGATACTTATAGGTATTAAGTAGTAGTATACAAATATTTTATTAGTTTTAAAAAAAGTGAACATGATTTTAAATTGATGGTTGATCTGAAATTACAAATTAATAATAAATATCCAGTTTCGAGGAAAATGAATAAAAGGAAACTAAAATGAAGTAAAAAACTAAATGTGAAGTTAAAATGAATTGCATGGGGTGGATAACCTTGCATTTTGCGTCTTCTTTTTTTGACGCCAACAGTGGGTTTATCGCTCGGAGGTTATTAATTTATAATTTTAAAAGTATCCTTTAAAATACGGTAAAAAAAATGATTTAACTTCTGATTAATGTGATCATTTTTTGAAAACAATGCATCAATTGATAATTATAAAATTCGTATGTAAAAACTAAAGAAATCTAGGATCCTTCACGTTTCTATACTACTCTGTAGTTATTTCCTCTTCAAACTAAAAAAATAGAAGACAACTTTATGAAAAGGTAACACATTTTATATATTTAAAAAAAACACTAATTAGCCAGAATAAAATAAAAGCTATCATGCTACTAATAAGTATTAATACATCATTCATTTTTTACTATAACTATAACTCTGAAACCAATTTACTACTTTTAAGTATTGTTAATTGTGTTGTTGTATCTGGTAATGATACAGTCCCGGTCAAATCCAACGACTATCAACATTTTAGGATTTTAGTTAAAATGGATTGTGGGTGTTGCTAAACTTCAAAAATGCCCATAACAGCACCAAACTTCACAAATAGGTTATTTAAAACCGCCTATAGCAATTGGTTATGAATTTTGCTCGATCAAAATATACCAACTGACGTAAAATAATGTAAGAGAAAGGGGAAAAAAACAAAAAAAGGGGCTAAAGTTACTACCTGTATATGGGTAGCATATTTATGAAGTTTGGCACCCGCACAACAAAAACCCCAGCAAACTCACACCAGGTGAGCAGAAGAAATCATGCTCAAACAACATAATCATATATTTATCAGAACTTTTCATGAACCGTCAAACCAACTAATCCAATAATTGGATGGCTGAATTTATACACTCTTTTTTTAAGTCCCTGGAGTTTATCATACTTGTAATCTCAGCTTTCTTTCAAGGGAATCAAATCCATGATTAAAATACATATTCAGTCTCCGAACAATAAATCTAAAAACTTATGGTACCCTCACCCCATCAAAGACTAATCAAGTATATGGAGAGCCAGCTTCTTCTACAGATGACCAGAAATCTTATGAAAGTTCAAGGTTAATTGACATCTTTGCAAACAAACTGAGGGAGCCATGCCAACTCATATAGTCTAGCAGTGCTGCTGACCATCATTGACTAATAAATGAGGTTCTGCAAGCATTTAAAGAGAAAATTTCAAATCATTGACTAATAAATGAGGCTCTGCAAGCATTTGAAAAGAAAATTTCAAGTCAGATAGTAGATCACTTTTCCAATTCTTTATTATTTAAGATAAAGCTCAAAGAGCATGCCAATAGTAGAGCTTCTATATGAATAAGTCTTAACCACTATTCATCATATTCAACTAGATATAAAATGAGTTATTCAGTCTAACTCAATTTATTTAAGGTTGATCCATTAAACTCGATGAGCTGAAAATGTCAAGCTTATTTAGCTTACGAATTTAAATGAACTCACTTGAGCTCATGAGAACACTAGCTCATTTGAAATTTTTGTCTTTGACATATTTTTGTACTCAAGTATTTTTTTAAAACAGATTTTTTTGGCTAAACATATATTTTGATTGAAAACTTTTTTTGGGCCAAAGAAAGCTTTTTTTTTTACTAAACAATCATTTTTTTTATCCATAAACTTAAAACCTCAATTTCATTACTTCACAATATATATCACATCACTACCCTACATTAAAAAATGAATATTATATATCTTTTTTATAGCTATAAACATGCAAAAAAAAATAGTTAAGGTTAGATAAAAATGACTAAATTACATCCATGATAGTATTAATATTAATAGAAAATGAGATACAATTAAAATCTGTCAATATAAAACTACCTATGAATTTAATTTAATTTTTTCTGAAATAAAATTTAATCACAGTACACTTTATATTTTGTTTTGTACTTTTTGATGTGTCTTGTTATTAACCACGACAATTAAAGATGTCTGGTTATAAAAACAACATAAGTGAAATTCAAAAATAAGATTTGCTTTTTTTATAACCATTTCAATTTATGGATTATCAATTACAATTTTAAATTTTAAAATTTTTGAAAATAAATAACTTATTTTCAATTTATATTTTCTAAATTCTAAAATTAAAAAAATCAGTTTTGGAATTCAATTTCTATTTTTTTATATCTTAACACCAAAAATTAATGACCCAACCATGTTCAATTATATTCAAATTGATTAAAAAGTCAAATTTGATGAAAACTGATCAAAAATAAGTTTAAAATTGAATTTTAGAGCTTAAAAAGTTGAATATTAAAAATTAAGAATTAGTTATCAAATAAGCAATATCTAATTTTCAATTTATACTTTTCAAAATTAAAATTAAAAATTAGTTATCAAACAATTTTTTTGTTCAAAAATATTTTGAGCTTGAAAATTTAATTCTAATACTAAAGAATTAGAAATTAAAAATTGAAATGGTTATCATGGTCTCAATGTTTAAAATGAATCTCAATGTTTAAAATAATTTAAATGAGTTTCATAAAAAATAAAATTAAATAAACTGCTCGGCTCAGCTCACATAGTTCTACTAAAAGTTAGATAAACTGAACTCGATCGAGCCGAACCAGCTTACCTTGTTTGACACCTCTATATTCACCCAAGAATACTCCATCTATCATGTATTTACCAAACTTATGGCGGGCAGGGTAACTAGGTAAAAAACCTTATTGACTATCATCAAAATGTTGCCAACTATACACAAAAACAAAAATATATACACAGAAATATGACAAGCACACTGAAGGTTATTTTCTTACGCTGCTTCTTGAACACCAGTTTGTTGTATCAACTGAGAGTATATGTATTCATCCACTCTTTGTTTAGCCAATGCTACCTGTTAATATAAATAAAAGAACAATATGGTAATGTAATCTGATTTTTGTTTCTTATGAGAAGCAGGTAAGAGCTCCCACAACTTGAAAGGGTTACATCTGATAAAATATCACGACTGCAAGAGTAGTAAGAGCACGTTTGGATGCACTACAAGAAGAAGTTCCAATACAGTAATTTTGTAATGATTTATGATGGGCATTTCATGGAGAATCAATAACGTGTTTGGTAAAAAATAAATAAAAAGCATACTTACTGTTTATTTAAGTACTTTATACGTTTGGCAAAAATATTTACAACTGCTTTTAATTGTTAAAATTACTAAAGAAGACACTACATGCATTAATTGTTATTAATGGAGTTTCTATAATTGAAATTAAGAGGAAAAAAGGTAAAAAATTAGTTTAAACATTTAATATTGAAAGTGGGTTCTGCCTATTTGCAAAAAAGCTTTTGAAAGTAAGGGATTTACTTCTAAATATATACTAATGGTACTACAGAAATGAGTCCCATAGAACTTTACTTTCGCTTTTCATGCCAAACGCACAAAGAGATATGCTTGGCATGGTCACAAGGATTGCTTCAAAAAGCACTACTAAACCTTGCATTTAAATGTTCTCTAAGCTCGCTCTAAGTTGGTGGAAATGATGGATTCAAGAGATTTTCAATGGACAAGAGATTCCTCTCCAAATACAAGTACTGAGCAATTATGGATTTAAAGAAAGAAATGAACCCAGAAATGTATGAATAGATTATTTGCATCATCTACAATATGATATTGGTCAGTAAATATTTTAAAAAGTTGGGAGTAATACCTCATTAAAGACGGTTGAAATATACATCCACTCTAATAAGAACTAAATAAATTTGGAGATTTATGATAGTATATATAGATATATAGATATTGCTAGAATTGTATCATAGTACTTATGAAATTTGCTAGGATTTTATCAATGAAAGGGAGAGTCTTGTGTATAACAAGAATTGAATATCATTCTAACTAATTACAATTGATTCTCCCCTAAAAAATGGGTAAATATTAGTTTTGGATAAAATCTACATACATTATTAGATAAGGGCATACAATACTTCATATTTAAGAATTTCTCATTTCAATGACTACTTTCATTTTTGACCTATACACTACTTTTGAATACATGTTCAAAAATATTTTCTTCTATACAAAAGCACAAAGGGCAGTTACGACAACGGACAACTACTTGACCACCTACAAACCATGGCTTCAAGAAAAATTTTGAATCGTGGATATCACTATTGAACATTTGTTTAAATGGGCCTCATATTTGAATACGTGTTCAATTTTCACAATGGAATCAAAAATGAAAAGTAATGTACCAAGAGATCAAAAAAGAAAAATGCTCATATTAAAAATAATTGTGTTAAATGGGCCTCATATTTGAATACGTGTTCAATTTTCACAATGGAATCAAAAATGAAAAGTAATGTACCAAGAGATCAAAAAAGAAAAATGCTCATATTAAAAATAATTGTGTAATGCCTCCTCCTCCTCCATCCTTTCCTTTCATTTGACGGTTACTTAATGCTGGTTAGGAGTTCATCATGAGACTGATATCTTTTAACATGGGAAAAGCTTACCCAGCAAGACCAACTGCAACTGAATCCTGATACTAATATGAGATGCTTTCTATTAGGGGTGTCCAACCTGAACGGTTTGAACCATTAATGGCCCGATCCGGCTAGAACCATGCACACACCATTTAGGACTGTTCCAAATCATTTTTCACTTTTAATTAAAAAAATATGCTCCTATAGAGTATCGAACCTTGTCCATCTACCTTATAACTTGTTAACATTACCACATTGGTACCATTTAGTTTGTGCAATAATGGGGACTACTAATTTATTTGTTTACTTTTTTGCTTTAAAAAATAAAGAAAAAGACATTTGTGCTGGGAATCAAACCCACACATTTAAAGGCACAGTAGTCCGATCCTGTTTGGTGTCATATTAGACCGGACTGGTCCAGTCCATACCATCTTTTGTCCACTGAATACTGACTTACCCTCTCCCACTTTTTTTTTTTGCCGGGGGAGGGAAAGGGTTCTTAATAACAGAAACAGTGAAATCAAAAGGTCAAATATATACCTGGTGGGCACTACCGGCAAATTGAATCTGCCTAACTTTGCATTCCCCTTTTCCACCATAAACCTATGAAGAATGAAACCATAGAACCTCAAATGAAAATCAAAATATGTTACAAAGACAGACGCACATTGAAAATAAGTCGAACTTCCACACCCTGATGAATATATATTTTAACTTCAAACTACACAGCTGCAGGCAGTGGCCCACCAAATCACTGGCTACTGATTTTCAAATACCACAATTTTTTATACGAATTTTTCAAATACCAAACTAGAGCTCAATAATTTAAAAATTACACAAAAAAAACAAATTGTCTCACCTTGATCATTGCTCCAGATTCATTCCTGATCCTTGATATGTTGGTGCCACACCTACCGATCAACCCACCAACCAAAGCCTCCGATATCACCATTTCAAAGGTTACATAATCAGCTGCAAGATTGGTTGTCCTAAGGATGATGTGATTGTAAAACAAAAAATTAAAACTTGATATTGCCGCAAAAAGTGGCAGTGGAAAGATCTAGTCCTTTTATATAGGAAAAGAATTGAATAACCTGAAGTTGGAGCCACATAAGGTTGAGGTGGTCGAACTGTTGAATAATTATACGTTGGGCTGATAGAAATCACTTGCTGGGGTGGGTTTTCCCTGAATAAATGGATATCAAACCCAATGTGACACGGGGCAAAAGTACATCCTAAAGGATTAAGGTGAAACAGCAAAACAGTCTTTGTAAGGTGGTTGATTCCAAACAAAGTTAAGTTTTTGAAAGTAATTGATTACTCTTGGAAACTTAAACACAAATAATCCGATGCAAGTTACAAAAAGAATATGGGAATTCTTTGGTCTCTTTGGCCATCCAAAATCATGTCAATTTTTATTTCTAAAGACATTTAACATGTAAGGGAAGAGTAGTAAGGCTTCAAAAAATGGTGTCCTAAAACCGGGGGATTGGAGGTATTCTTTGGGACTTGTGGACGGAGAGAAATAGAAAACTTGTTAAAGATAGTGCGAGTGATCGTATTTTTTTGTGGGAAAAAGTTTTGTTTTTGCCATCTTCATGGGATTCAGTTTCTAAAAAATTTAAAAGATTATTCTCGGTTTCTCAAAAGCTTTAATTAGAGAGCCTATATATCTAATTAGTTTTTTGTGTTGTAGATTGGTGCTCACTTTTTTAAGAGGATTAATGATCTAATTTGTATTTTTGTATGTATTACATACATATATTAATGTAATATAATGTTTCTTATTAAAAAAAAGTAAGAAAGTCGGCCAATTTTAAAGCACCTTAGCTGGCAACCAATCTCCTCCAGAGCCTTTAAAACAGCAGAAACATCCCCTGATATCTGAATTTCAAAAGTCACTACAAATATTAGACATTGTCAGTAGTAGAAAGTCTGATTGAGTTACGGATAAAATAAAGTCAAATCTTTTAAGTTTATTTATTCAATATTAGAATCTCAGTACTCAAGTCCTTCAACTCCAACATTACGCAACAGCACCTTCAAAATCTTTCCACGGAAAGTTATTAGTTTCAACATTAATGAAGCCGAAAATCAATAAATTCTATCAAGTACTCAAGTATAGGCTTAAATAATATTGAAATATGGGTCAACTTCTCTAAGTTTAATGAGAAACAGTCCACAAAACTGGGGCAGATTATGAAAATAGCAAATCCATCATAACATTAGCATTTCTGCACCAGCCCATCCAATCTAACATAATCATATTGATTACTACAGTAATTTCGAATAAAAACATTCTAGCGTAACTATCCAACTACCTTAAGTTTTTAAAAGGCGTATAAAATGCTCAGGGCAACACAAAATGATTCTGAAATTATGGAAGTACACTTGGTGAGAGTGAAGGTAACATCGCTTCAAAAATTGTAGTTTGCTTTAAGAATTATATTTGTCCCATTTGCCAGGTGCCACCAAATATATTGATCCTCTCAAAGTGCTGCACAGCAATTAACTTCATTTTTCATTTTTTTTAACAAGAAACATTATATACTTAAGTAATAATTATAAAGGTACAAAGTGAATTAGTAATCCACCTAAAAAAAGGCACCAAACTATACCAAACAATTACTATAAGCTCCATTTAAAACAAAATTCCAAAGCCTAAGTAGGATAAACAAGCTTCCCAATTAAAACTTATGAGAAATTGAGAATAATTTTTCAATTCTTTTGAAACTGATGCCCAAGAAGACTAGATATAAAACTCTCTTACAAAAAATTACTATCATTCTTACTATCATCAAAAATTCTCTTATTCTTCTCCATCTATAACACCCAAAGGATTGCTCTCACCCCGCAGTTCCACAACATTCTTGCCTTTGGCGCCTTACTGCTCCTCCTATACGTATAAAAGATTTCCATAAATACAATTTTGCAAGATCCTGGATTAACCCATTGTATTCTCATATTCTTCTGTAACTTTGACAAAATAATATATGCAATTAGACAATGTAAACATAAATTAGCTATTCTTGCAAAGCACACACTAAATAAGAGAAGAGAAAAGCTTGGAAAATTTTAGTTAAATTCGATCACTTGTGTTCACCTTTCCAAGACAAATGAATCACTTCAAAAACTCAACTTTATTTGGAATTGGACAAGTCAACAAAAATGCAAACTGATTGAAAAATTATACATTTGAATCATTCACAAAAAAGTTACAAGAGAAATAAAAAGATGGATCCGAGTCCACACCCTTCTATCACTGCTATTAGCTCTTATGTTGACTCTTTTCAACTCTGACATAAAGCTCAAATACTATTCAACTTCTCAATCATTCAAGTTCCTTTTAAACATGAAATTCCATCCTTCGAGTGAATGCAACCTGCTAATAAGAATATATATATATATATATATATATATATATATTTCAAATATAACCTATAAAAGCTTGAGTATTTTGTTGAAAGAGAATCACCGTTCAACCAAAAATCATCCCAAAAGCAAATTTTACCTCCATCTTATACGATGCATCTCAAATTAGAAAAGAATAATTCTAAGTCTCTACAAATTGCTATTGAAGGAGTAACACACCCTCGATGCGAACCACAACCCGCAACCTATCCTTTCTCATTCAAACCATACTTTTATAATCCTATGCCAAAAAGAATCTTCTAAAATTTCTTCAACTCTAGAGTCCATAACATCTTCAACATCAAGTCCTTCCTCCTTATTCTCATCTTCATTCGATTCAAATTCAAATTCGCTACCACTATCTTCTTCATTCCCCACCTCATTACCCTTCAAAATAGGATTAGAAGAATTCAATCAACAAGGGCTAATACTTTTTCTTTTATTTACTACATTATCATCCAATCTTTCACATTGATTGGGAATGAACTTAAAAAGAGAGCTTTTTTACTTCCTAGTGCCCCAATTTTCCTTCAATAAAATCAAGTTCTTTAACACTAGGCCCACTCAAAGCTTTTATTAACTCTAAAAATTCTCCAACTTCCTTTCATTTAAGATCTCACAACTTCAACTTCCTACCACAACCAACATTTTATCCCTTACTAGGAGATAACTATGTATTAGCCTCCACCAAGTTAATTCTTGAGCTTACAACAAAGCTTCTTTTGTCATTGTGAATATCCTACGTAACAATTACCTCTTCATCCTCAAATTCAAATATTCTCCCATCAATAGATTTGTTTTCCTCCATAAACTCTACAAACTCATTCTTTGGGACCCAAATCTCCATTCAAAAGCCTTAATTTACAGCTTTTTAGAAACCCACTTTTTAAGGACAACATTACCCCTTACATCCCTAACTCCAACTCGAGTACCTCTCTTCCACCCATGCATGGATCCACTACTCCTTGAACTTTCATTCAAACCTCCAACTATATTCCTAACTAACAATTTGTAAATCATATCATTCAGGCAAAAATCGAACAATGAATTAAAATATTTGTCTGTACTCCCTTTACTCTTATCAACATCTAGTAATCCTCCAAACAAGTCTCCAATTCATTTGAACACATAGATACTTCACAAATAAATAAGTAGACCTTCAATAGCTAACCAATCGTTTAAGACAAATTTTCTTAAACACACTTCATCTATCTTACCATCTAAGTTCACAAGAGCCTCTTATCCAAGCATAATTTGAGACACTTCTTCAAATTATTGGAACTCTTCACAGAATCACAAAACAATAAAATTTTATCAGTCATGAAAGGCACAAGATTAAGTCTACACGTGAAGCATTCCTCTAACCTTTTTTCCAGATATCACAAAAATTTTGTTGTTTAGAAGTTGTGTAACTCTTGAACACCTCCAATGAAACTATGTCAGTAGTGATGTTTTTCTCTTTAACACAAAAAACAGCATAAGGTGATTTACCAGTAGACCTGTTTTGCATTCTCTTAAACGCAAATTCAGCTTGAGGAAGGACTAAATCTCAATGCTTAATTTATTATCAAAGAGGCATCTAAGCATGTTGCCTAAGGATCTATTCACCACTTCAGTCTGACCATTTGTCTGAGGATGACAAGTGGTACTAATTTTCAAAAAAAGTCACAAATCTTCTTCACATTTCTTTCCAAAAATGACTAGTGAATTTGACATCTCGATCAGAAACCAAAAACTTAGAAATGCCATGCAACTTGACTATTTCCTCGAAAAATAGTTGAGTCAAGTTACTAGAATCTAAAGTTTCTTTTGCATGGAACAAAATGAAACATTTCGAAAAATATATCTACTACCACCATTATAAAATCCACATTTCTAAAAGTCATTAGAAGATCCAAAATAAAGTCTATACTCAAATCTTCCCATATATTCTCAATGATAGGCAAAGGAGAGTAAAGTCCAATGTTTTGAGATGTGACTTTAGCTATTTCGCATATTGGGCATTTTTCAACATACTTTCTGACCTCTTTCTTGAGTTGTGGCAAATAAAACTTGTCTAACAATGCTAAGACAAGTGAGGTGCTAAGCCTCCTTCATAGTACTTTTTGATTAAAAATTCCCTCAAAGAAGTTTGAGGAGTGCATAATCGAGTTGCTTTGAATAAAAAATCTTGTAAAATCTCATCATCTTTGAGACTCATTCTGTTGTGTGGCAAGTTAGGTAATTTAGCTCTTGGTACCAAATCTATCTGGTGCTATATATTTCTTAAAAATGGTAAGTCACTTGGTAATTCTTCAGGTGCTACATCTTTAAATTCTTCGAGGAGAGACTTCAACAATGTTGAGAGTTCCTGTTTGTTCTGGACAACTTCTTTGAACATTAAAGCCAAAACAGTTTGATGTCTCTTGAGTTCTTAACTGATCTTAGTTCCAATGATATTTGACAAAACTGGTTTGTTTTGAGCTCCACCAATAGTTGATTTGGGATTTTTAGATTGTGGGACAAGAACTATTTTTTTGTCATGTCGCACAAATGAATGTTTTTTCTTTCCCTTTGTGCGCAGTCTCCTTATAAACTATCAAGGTCTACCAAGTAACACATGGCATGCATCTATATCAATGATGTCACATTCCACTTCATCTTGATAATATGTTCCATTGCCCTTACTAATTTCTTTGACACCACATCCTCTGAACTACCATTATCCACAATTACGTCACACATCTTTCTGTGGATTGTGCATGTTTTTCTAAAATAGAATGCCTCTATGACCTCCCTTCTTCTCTAGGTGTTAATAGAATCCTCTGAACTATGCAAGCAAATTTATCATTTTCATCTCCTATAGCAAACTCAACTTCGTCAAAACTATCATGTTCCTCATCACTATCATTGTTGTATTGTTGATCTCCAATGTCTTCCACAATGGTTATAGTTTTTTCTCAACGAGCATTCACTTTTTCGATGACCTGATTGGTTACATTTGAAGCATATAAAAGACCCAATCTTCATAGGGATTGGCTTTAGGATTAGGCATAGATTGCTTTCCCATGTTTTTAGTAGCTGGAAGTTGATTAAAAGGTCCTTTTTGTGAATTAGAAGGTTGGTTCTGTTGAGAAGATGGGAAATGGTGTTGTTTGTCATAGAATGGTTCACTGTTTAATCTCCTAGCAAAGCTTTTGCGTGAAGACTTGTTTAGTTGAGCTTCATATTTTGAGGCTAGAGTAACAACTTCTGCAAAGCTTTGCATATTTCGTACATCCACCTGACTCCTTAAGGGTTCTTTCAATCCAATTATAAATCTCTTAACTTCTTGAGATTCACTCTCTTTCAGATCATTTTTGGCCTGAGTTCTTGAAACCCATCCACATATTCAACAACACTCCTAGACCCCTAAAGACAATTGTGGTATTACTTGAAAAGCGTTTACTGATAATCAGAGGGTAAAAATTGTTCAAACATAAGTCTCCTTTCAAAACCCAAGAATTAATAGCTAGCTCACCATGCCTCCTCCTAGTGCTTTGAATCCTATCCCACCATACACTAACTCCCCCTTTGAGCTTATATGATACCATTTTAACTTACTTATCCTCTGAAATTTCCATATATTCAAAGTAATTGTCCACTGATTTAACCCAATCCAAAAATTCAATTATATTCATTTGTCACCACATAAACTAGAATGTCATTTTTGTGTTTATAGTCTGAATAATCAGGCTATCTGTTTTGAAATGGTGTTGTTGGGGGTGGGTTGTTGCAAAAAGGAAGTAACTCGATTGGGTTCGCTAGGTTATGGGTTTCGCAGTTCAGTCATGATTTTTTCACGAAATTGTGGCATGGTCTGCTTAAATTCTTGCAGAAAGGTACGAAACTATACCTCATTCCTTTGTTCTTGTTCGGGTACATATGTAGCCAACACCCTCGCAATGGTCATCCCGTTGGTTTCCTTCGTCAGAATTAGCCAGTGTAACACGGGGAAAGCCTGATGCTCTGATACCACTTAGTGTAAAAGCTGGAAATTGATTCTAAGAAGATGAAATCTCTCATAATGGATAGAACTCTATGGTTCGAACCCAAAAAATGTCATAGAAAATTCATAGAGGATTATCTCAATATAAAACTTGCTTAACAAACAATATACAATATGCTTTTCCATGCTGCACGACTCTATCTATTTCTACCAAAGTTTGTTATGCTAAAAGACAAAATAGTAAACTTTAAAACACCTCAGCTAAAAGCATTTAAAAAAATAAAATAAAGAGCAAATAAACAAAGCATTTGTAGTTTAAAATAAATGCTAAATGGGAAAACTAAGCTCGTGCATGAGAAGCTTAGATTAAACTTAAAGGAATTAAAAACCTTTAATACGGAACGAGTTCTTCGACTCAATCCTAAAAGTTTCTAATAAAGAAAACAGAGAGGAAAAACTTTCAAAGTACAAATTCATATCATCATAATCATTTGCCCTCTCCCTTAACTCCTTTACCCTATATTCACTACTTAGACACAATATAAAATTTAAAAAAAAATGGACAGCAAGCAAATAACAGTAAATGACATAAAACACCCTAAACAAATGACATATTAGTGAATTAAAATAAATGACTTAAGACGACTTGGTACAAGTTATGCTCTTGCATCAAATAACAACAGAAGTCTGGCAAAAAAAAAACTTAAAATGTAATGAAGTTGATGGTTATTAAGGTAAAAGTGGTTGATTGAATTTTAAGGTGAAAAAGGTATATTTTAAGGTTGTTTAAGGTTTTCCGGCAACGCCTAGATAAATGACAAGGTAATATGATAAGGTTGGTCGGAAAAGGGAAGGGCTTAGGTGGGAAGTTGTCATTGAGGTGGGTAAAGGTTAACATGAGGTTGGGTTGTTAAAAGAGGTAAAAACGCAGTTTACCTATTCCTGGAAGGTCACTGCAGGCCAGTTGAGATTCCAACAGACAGAGGTGGCAAATGGTGGTCGAAAAAGGTAAGGATATAACTGGATAATGGTGGCTGGGAATGGGTGGATAGGAGGGGATATGTAAGGTTAGGTTATCACAAAATCCCTATTCCTTATTAGTCACAGCCAATGGGGTCAGAAAAGATAAAGGTAAGGCTAGGTAAAGGTGGTTGGGAGTGAGTAGTAGTGGTTGGTGATGATTGGAAGAGGTTGGGTTAGGTTATCACAAGAGAGAGATGGATAGCACTTCCTTGGTTCTACTCTATATTCATTCAATCTTAGCCAGACACCATTTCTCACAAGCTTTTACATTAGGTCAACCACGTGATTTTCGCTCCATTAAAATGTTTTAGTCTAACAATAGTCTCAAAAGACCAAGTATTAATTTCAAGGTTGCCCACCCCTTTTTCCTTGCACTTCTTTCTTTTTATTCATACGATCTCTTTTTAAAAAAAACAATAAAATTTAGGAAACATGTACCATCTACAATGATTTGAATCAGCAAAAGATGAACAGTAGTATTTGCCTTTATACTTATCAGTTAGCAAGCACACCTGTACTACTCGGTCAGATTCATAGGCAGATGCACACAAAGGTAACTGATTCGGAGCAAGAATCATGACTGTTGCACCAGAAGAGTTCCTTAATTTCTCAATGTTCTCGCCAGACATCCCTATCAAGTTACCTGCTTGTGACCCAGCAATCAAAAGCCTAATTGTGTTTGCAGCCACATGTCTTAAACCAACATTTGAAGCCTCCGCACTGCTATCACCTTCCTGACATTACAAAAGTGATTATACAGTCAGTTACACTTAAACTTAGAGACTGAGGGAGCTAGTGTCCATTGGGAGCATGTTCCCCCTTCCATTACTTTTTTATGTTTGTAATATATTTAAGATTGGTTTAATGCCAAATTTTTAAAGTTTTGTGTAATATCATCTCATGTTTGACTTGAATAACAATTTCATCGCAAGTTTGTGATACATTCTTAAGTTCTGACAACTTTTTATCAACTTTTAGGTCAAAAGTCAAAACATGCATTTTATAACTCAGGTCCAGTATGTTAGAGCCAACAAGATTGTGCAATATATAACTTAAATTGCAAAACATGTACATTTTTAAGAAAAGGTTGCATTGATTTTGGATCTTAATGTAACTTATAATCTAGATTTCAAAATTTTCTTTCCCATTTAAAAATGCTTTCTACTACATTAATTCAATTTAATTATCAAAATAAATTAGCTATAAATGGTCGGTTGCCTTTAATGAGCTAATCTCATTTTAAAATGCCTTTTTTTGGCTTTATCATGCTCCTTTTCACGGAACCTTGGTTTCTCCTTGGCAACATTTAGCTATTTGAGTTTTTTTTTTTCATTTCTTTACTTGTATCTTATAGTTATTTTACTTTTTCACTCTTTAACTTGTATCTTATATTTATTTTTTATTTATTTTTGTCCCAATATTTGTTCACTAACACTAAGTTATAGCCCTATAATATATTGTGGGCACATTTTATCTGTGACTCTTTTAGAACATTGAGTATCTTAAATTTTTAGATACATATCCAAGTATTAGATTCACTTATTTGCTTCAATTTTATTTAAATTTCCACTAATTTAAAGTGTCCAGTAATCAAACCCACGCTCATATCTATGTCGTATCCCCTTCATGAAAAATGAAGAGTCCATATGAGATAGCATATTTTATAGAGTATTCAAGATTGATTATATGGCTTGATTGGAGCATTTAAGTTCTATTTCATATAATATTATCATATTTGCTGGCAAAATTCATATTAGTTAAGAATAAATAATTAAAAAAAATGCTGTGAATAACATAGTGCCCTCTAAACAAATTTTGTCTTTTGTTGCAGTGAATAAAACAGTAGAAATTGACATGGCAATTTGTAACTAGAAACTAACTGTCTCCTTACAACAACAAAAGGGTTCAAACTGCACCACTAAAAATCCAGCATGGAATGCAGGGATGTTAATGTTAGAGATAGCAGTTCTTGTATTATAAGTGTTGACAGTTTTGTTAGTTAACATTATGCCTTCATGGCACTTCTAGTTTAGTGTAATGCTTACGTACATTGCTTTCATATAATGATTGTTTAGTTTACTTAATCATTAGGTTTACTTGAACTCTATATATATCTTGCCGTAATTGATCTTTGTTAATTAATTCAGTTACACTCTTTCTCTCTTAGCTGCTTAGTAGTTAAGGTGGTGTTCATGTATTTAACGAATATCAAATGCAGAAAAGGCAAAACCTTTCACTAATAATTTAAAGCTTGGGTTACTTAGCCGAGCTGACACAAAGAATTATGCCAGACAGAAATTTCCCTGATAAATGATATTTTTTGAACATGTAAGTTCATTGCGGTAAGTTGATGAAATATGTTTCAGGTATTTGTAAGTCAAAGGGTTCCTGCACTCGCAAGAAAGTCCCCACTCACCTTCAATATCACAGTCGCGATTTGTTGAAGCGCATTTTCAGCATCAGACACTGCGTTATCACAGCCCTTTGAACTTATTATAATCACACGCTCTTCGTGCCGCTGCAAAAACGCTAACATTCTATTCAGAACAGTAAATATAAGAAAAAATACTAATTTCTTCCACAGTTCACCCACGACATTTTTAGCCATCAATCGAACACGGAACGCTAAAATCCTAATTTAAAGATGGGGCGATAGACTTACGACTATGGCGTCAGCGATTTTGATGGTAGCTTTCGTAGCCTCGCGGATCTTCTGGATTCGACATCCCTCTATTCCAATAACTTTGCCTATCTGCTTCGAGGGGACAACAATCCTGAAGAGCACGTCCAGGGATTTGGCACGCTTTTTTGGCACCTCTTCGCCCTCCCCTCCAGCTACTGCCGCCGGAGTCGGAAATAAATCTTCCCGGCGGCGCTTACCGGAAGTCAACTGTGCGGTTTCTATACCGGGTAACGGTAATACGACCGACGCCGTAAGGTTTTCAGGGATTTCGCTTGGCTGCTCCATTTTAGCTCCAGGGAAAAGTGGTGATCTGATCTATTTTAAAAGTAGTCAATAAGGGTTTTGTTGGTTCTACTTCAATCGTACATAGAATTACGTATTTGTCCCTCTCGCTAATGTTCTTTTTAAAGGTAAATGCGAGTGAATTAATAGTTTACGTTATAAAATATATTATTTAATTTTTTATATTTTATAAAAGGTATTAAATAAAAATAAATTTTATCATTCCACTAATATTTTAATATTTTATGATAAAATCTAACTTTACATTCAATATTTTAGTAATTTTTATATTAAAATATCATGATAAAAAGTTATTTTTATTACTTTCTATTTATCAATAAAATAAAATATCAAAAAATATTATTATTTTATTCAAAATATTAATAACAAATTTTCATGATTTTTTTATGATAATAAATGATTAAATAAATATTTTTTTAAATAATTAAATAATTCATTTAATTAAATATAATAATCTGTATCATATTTTCTATAAGATATTATAATTTAATTTTTAATTTTTAATTTATATAATTTAGTTCCTAATATTTTTAAATTTATTTTAAATTTTAATATTTGTTAAATTAATTTAACAATATTATACTTAATTAGTATGATACTTGAAGTTTTATTTTATTTAATCTCTATCTATTTTAAATACATAATTTGTTATAAAATTTATAATTTGATCTCCAATACTCCAATATTTTAATAATGTGATATATAAGTATAATGTTGTTATTTTAATTTAATATAAATTAATTGTATTAAAAAATTAACAAAAATTAAATTTTTAGACTAAATATATTAAATTTGATATATTTAAAAAAGATGTATATCAAATTTATCAAATTTATCAATGATATGGATTTAATCGTTTTAAATACTAAAAAATATAATATAATATCATATATATAAATTACGGGTAAAATTGATAAATGATTTTTATTTAAATAATATATACACATTCATATACATTCATTAAATATGATTGAAATCTAACTACCTATTCACAATTATTAATATGAATTCAATCACACACTATATTATTAAATATTTGAAAATTTTATAATTTAATTACGTTCCTCTCAATAATTTCAACATTATCCGTGATTCTAATTAAGAAATTTATTTATTATAGAATTTTTAATGTTACATGCCATAAGCAATTACATATTTGATAAAAATTATAATAAAAATAATAATTTTAAAATTTTAAAATATATAATAATAAAAATAATAATTTAATAATATCAAACAGAATTAATTAGATAACGTTCAATATTGAAATGATTTTAATAATAATAGTTTAATTTAATGACATTTAATTGAATGACGTTTAAAATAAAATAATGTATTATACTTTTTTAATAGTAAAAATATAAAAAAAAATACATAAATATATTATTTTTATAGTTACAAATTTTAAAAATATTATTTTTATTACTTTCTTACAATATATTTGTAAAAATACTTACATAAATTTCAAAATAATGATTAAAAAAATCTCAAATAAAGTAGTTCATTTACCATCATAATATTATAATAATAATGGAATGTTTTTCTTATTTTATTTATTATTGAGATATTTTTCTCATTATCGATCAACTATTTAATATTTAAGTAATAATATTAATAAAATAAAATAAACAAAAAAAAAGATACAAACATTGTAAAATATAAACAATTTTATAGAAAAATTATTATATTTTATTATAAAGTATGTTATATGAGTGAACAAAATATATAATACAATGATTACATAAAGTAATTTTAGTGTATACATCGTACAAAGTTATCATATAAAATATATAATATCTTATCTTATTTTACATATGCGTGTTAGATTGCTCTTAAACATTTGATTAGGCATTTAAAATGTATCTCTTGTTATGATTTGCTAGTTCCACCTTCTTCTTCCCTTTATTAGAAATACTTAGTGACAAATTATACTTCATAATGTGATGATCGAAATAATACTAGTGTGTATTGTGTGTTTACAGGTGACAATGTTCCTTGAAATTCTAACAAATATTAAGTTATCTCAATCTAAGTATGTATTATGTTATATGGTCAGGGGTAGTATTGAGTTGCTTATGTTCACAATTCAACTTAAGAAATTGGTATCTTTATTTGTTATTTCAATTTTTTTTAACAATATCGATGATACTTATCTTGCTCACAATATAGTTTCTCATGCTCATACGAAGCTTATCAAAATTGACTCATATTTTATGTACAATATGGAACATAAAATGCTTATATATATGCTCTGTATTATTGATGGGTATCAATTTACATATCCATCAACCAAATCATATATAAAATATGATATATATATATAATATTTAAATATTTAATTAATTTATCTTTAGTAAAATTTATTACTTATAATCACAACTAAAAACAATCAAAAGAATAATAATAAGTATATATATTTGGATAATTATTAAATTATTATAGAGATTTAACATTTATATTTATTTTTTGAACAATAATTTAAGATAATTGTGTTATTAATGTAACAAATCATAAAATATAGATAAATGTCACGGGATCTGGTAAAAGTGTTATTTAGTTCTCTAAATTAATAAATATGTTTTTAGTCATTTTATTTATAAACAATTGTTCATTAGTCATTGTACTTATAAAAAAGAAACCATATAAAGACTTTTAGTAATATTAATAAAAAATTTATTGATAAAAACTTTTAAAATAAATAATTAGGTAATTTTATATCGTGAACAATGAAATAATAGTGGATACCCTTGATAATTTTTTTTATAAAAAAATTCAAAATTATTAAATATTTTTTGACACTTTTTTAAAAACAAAAATGACTAAGTGACACATTCTCTAACTTAGAGGACTAAATGATACGTTTTGTAAAGAAACAAAATTAATATTTCATCCTATAAAATAAGATATGTATTTACTTATCATTTTAATAGTAGTTTGGTTTATGTCGAGTTTCAATTGATTATAAAATATGTCAATTCAATCTGATTCTAATATGATATATTAGTTTTTTAAAATTTAGGTATATCAATTAAATTATTTGCTTACCTTTAATTCCTACTATTTTGTTTGCTGGTTATTATATGTAAGTGATGCTATACTTTGTATCGGTGTGTTGGTTTTTCATGTACAAAATAATGTGTCTGCTTATTTTTACTTAGCGGTATGTCTTTCTTTATGTAAGGTTAGTTACTACAGATCAGTAATACACACACATACATAATTACGTATACTTTGTATATGAGTATGTGTACACGTACCATGGGGTTAGTTTTCATAGTATACGCTCGCTTGTCGACGTTGTTGTCGTGCTTTTGTTCCGTTTTTGGGATGCAGGTATTTATGAAAATTACTTAGCGATTTTTAGAAACAAAAAATTAGATATTTTAACACCTCACCACCACCCTTGACGAGGTGGGTGGTGAGATCCATCATGAGGTGGTTAACGAGGTTCATGGTGAGGTGGCCGACAATTGGGTTTTCTTCTATAAATATCGCCATTATCTCTTGTTTATTTATCCAGAAAAATGTAATGGAGTTTTGTCAAATTGACATATCATTTTTCTATCTTTGGATCACTAATACTTTTAGTGTTGTTCGATATTAGCGATTCATGAATGTGTAAGAAAACTTGTGCATATGAATGGTAAGTACTCAAGGTTGTGCTTATAAGTGGATTTTATGTGTTGAGCCATGTGTCGATTGGTAGTTGCTTTAGTGTAACTTTTTCATATGTGAAGAGCCTATATGGCTATGCACCGTGTATCAGTTGATGGTTTCCTTCATACAACATTTTCTTATTCATTTTACACATTAGTAAACTTCATTTACTAATCACACCACTTTAGGTGGTGTTGGTTTTGGAGAAGAACTGAGTTCATGTGTCAAATTAGATTATTGCGGAGGTAACAAGTGAGGGCAACAATAGGCAATTAATTGTGATAGAGGTCTTGACTGATAAAGGTAGTAGGGTTTTATTTTTATCAGGGTTGTAATTATTTTATTACATAGTGGATTTGTTTGTTGTCGAGTGGTTACCATAAGCAACCCGATAATGTTACCATATATATAGGGTTTCTATGTTAGTTTACTTTATTATATCTAATGTTATGTATACTCAAATGTGTAGCTAGTACAATCAAAGTTTAAATAGTGAATGTCTTTACGTACTAAAGTTTAAACTTTGATTAGATAACTTTTAATCTGCATCACCTACTTTCTGTTTATTGAATTCTATATCGACAACACTTTTATACTATTTATTTATGTTTATTTATACTGCAGTTATGATTATCTATTAAGTGTTTATATCTTTGTTGTTTGAAAGTTTTGGTTAAGTTCTTAAGGAGTCAGCATCTCAACCTGATTGTGTATCTGGTCTTAGACTTCTTCTTTGTAGTTATGTATGATCAGATTGTGTGTTATTATAACTTGTCTTTTATCTACATACAAGTTTAGTGTAAGTCTCTAAGGAATTTGTATTTTCTTAACCTAGAAGTGTATCATGAGTCATACTCTTTTTTATGGTTTATTATGTATGTTTATTTGCTTGATGTGAGAATACAATCATCACTTATCGAATATGTTCTCACATATGAGGTATTGAAGTGATTAGAAATCCTTTTAACCATCAGATCTGTATGCTAGTATCACATTATGTGTTGATTACTATGTATGCATGTTGCTAGCTTGAATAGGATCTTGTGAGACATGTCGTCATTATTATGTTTTACCATGAATTGTTATTTTTGCATCTACTGAATGTTTTAGTTGTGCGTTGAATTGAGCATGTTATGTTTGTACTTTCGTTGTATAATTTGCTTAATCTACATTTGTGGGGTCATTTTGATCGAATTGATATAAAGCTCGCGAAAAGATTTCATAAATTGGTAGCTTCATCCTTCATTTAGATCCTGGTTATCTATTTGAGTTAGACGAAAAATTAATTTTCATGTAATTATTTTTACATATGAGAAACCTTTATTATATATATATAGCTTGTTCTTGAGACAAATAGTTATAACAAATCATCTTAACTGTACGATAATCAAAATCAAAGATATAGATGCTATATATTTTAAAATTTGAATTTAAAAAATAACTACTAAAATCAGGAAAAAAATTAATAAAATAAAAAGATATATTCATCGTTAAATTAGCTTAAATCAATAGTCAAAAATGATTTATTAAAATTGTTTGTTAAAATCGTTTATATGAAAACGATCTTCGTTAATTGAGAGATTGTTTTGGTAAAAGTATATTACAATCATACTACAATAATGAATAGTTATTATTATCCTTCAATGAATAATACATATTTTTATATTAAATGAATCAATATTTTAAAGAATTTATAATTTTTGTCCATAAATATTCGAACGATCAATGGCATAAACATACCTAATTTATTGTTGAATCTATTCCACATGTTGAACGCTCTCTAATAACCTGTAGTTAAAATTTTTAGATGTGTATGTGCATTGTGTTGAGTTTAGTGTTTGATGATATTTGTGGAAAACTTATTCAATATTTTTTAAACAAAAAACAACTACATTTGTAGCTCACTAATGTGCCTCATCAAGTGATCGATGAGAGCTCATCAAGGTGGTTAGTGACTGATTATGGTGATTATATTTGTTGAGGTAATCAACAAGGTACTAGTGAGGATAATAGAAATTGAAAAGTTTTCTATGAATAATCCATCATTTTGAGTTTTTTTTAACTAATTAGAAAAAATAGAAATATTCTGATAGTTTGTAAAATCAAGTTTTTGAGAAAAATATTTTATAGTTATGTATTAACAATACACATAGTTTAATTTTGTATTGGTGATATGTTGAGTGAATTAGTGAAAAACTTACTTTTGTGTCTCTTTAATAAAAACCAGATAAAACATCAAGACATAATTTATCTAGATACATGTTCATGAGATTTGCCTTTATCCTAGGTTGTTTCAATATACTAAGCGGTTAGTGATTGTACCACATCACGTGATAGTGGAGCTCCAAACGGGAGCAAGATTTACTTGGATCACATTTGCTCTAAAGAAAATTGTATAAGTTTTGAATTATCGATTTACTATTTAATAAATTATTTATTGTTAAGTGGTTACTTTAAGTAACTCGTAGATATTATTACACAAATGTGAATCTTTTATGTATATATCACATTATATTGATATATTTGTATGAACATATTTGTTGTTAATACAATGAGAGGTATGATTGAATGTGTTTCCACGTAAAAGGATCTAATTGTAATTATAAAGTTCTATTTTTTCCCTATTTTTCTACTCATGTCATGTATTTATCTATAATGTGTTGTTATGGTTATTGACTGTTTCCTCTAATTATCTATTTATGTAATTAAACTTGTTTCTTTCTTGCTATTTACATACCTATTTATTATTTTTTCTCTACGTGCAGAGTTAATGAGTCCCTAAAGTGTTCGTATCATTTATGCTTAATTGTGCACCAGGTTATGGACTTTTCATGCATAAGTTATGAAGATGGAACTTGTGCTATATTTCAAATTATCTAACTACCAAAATGTGCTTTGTGATGGTGTACATTTTATCTATTAACTTGGAACCATATTATGATGTTTTTTTCCTATTATTTTTTTCCTTTTCAATAATTATAAAACAAATTTATTATTGTTTTTCTAACATAATGCTTCTTTTAATTAAATATATGCATATATTATAAAAAATAAAAATAAGCATATTCATGCAAAACAAAAATATAAAAAAAACCACAAAAAGATTTTGTTAATGGGCATGTTTCTAAGTTCTAACTTGGGAGAGGTTGTTGAATCTAAAGACAACGAGATAAAAAGGCTTTGCATACTTAGTCAATGTATCAAATCGATCAAGAAAATTAAGGATGGTGTTGAACAAGTCAGTATTACTTAGGTTTAAAACCCACTGTATTTTCTTTTACTTAATAAAAAAAGATGATTTTAATATTTCTTTTTACCTTACACCATATTGGAAGCAAAGCACTCACCACTTTTTTATTTAGAATTGTTATTTAGAATTGACTTGTTGTCTAAGTGTTATGTCTCCACACCTTTACAATCATGGATCTAAATTTGAATCTCATTTAATATTTTCTTTATTTAATAAAAGAAAGGGGATTCAAGTACCTCTTTAAAAAAAAGTTAGTAGAGCATATCAATTTCTTACCGAAAATCCACAAAATAACAAGATAATTTATTAATAAAAACTCAAGGAAACAAGTTCTATACATAATACTTATTTGAGGTGGCTTGACTTATATGTCAAATCAATTTGTTTTATTTCCTTAGCTATTATGTTTTATAATGTACTATGGATAGAGTAATTAACTATTTTTTAAATAATTAATGTATAAAATTATATAAACAAAATTTTATATATTTTAATTTTTAATTCATATTCATAACATATAAACTTAAAAATAAACTAAAGACTTTATATACTATGTGTTCTATGTGATTTGATATCAAAGACCCATGTTTGAAAATAAATGAAAAATAGGCATGTTTGTGTGGATATTTCACATATACCCCACATCAATTCAAATTATTATGTAAGCCCATGATTTACTTTTTATAGAAAAACATCATGGAACATATTAACATAATTTTATTTGTAAAAATGAATAGATTTTTCTTTTACAAAAGCATCCCTCAACTCAACTTTAAATTGTTATAAAACTAACATTAAATCTTAATTGTCATTATTAATATATCATTTCTCGTTAAATTCTTAAAAAAAATGAAGGAAAGAATGTCACATGTAATATGTTTATGGATAATTTTTAAATTTTTTATATTAAAAACACATTATTTTTAACCATGTTCTACCATTTATTTGACATGTAGTTTTTTTTTCTATTTGATGTGTAGTTAATAGTTTATTAAAAATTTATAGTAAAATAATAAATGTATCATTAAGCTATGCTCATTTATATAAATTTATCATTAAATTTTAGGTAGTAAAAAAAGTATAATTGAACTTGTAATTAGTGTTACGAATCTATTTATAGGTGGCGTTTGGTTCATAGAATGAAATCAAAATCGAAATGAGAATGAAAATAGAATGGAATGGAAAGGAAACAATGTTGTTTGGTTTGACCATTGGAATCAAGTTCGGAATCAAGATTACAATATTTGGTTTGCCATTGGAATGAAATGAAAAAAAAACTGTAAATTACCTTAATACCTCTACATTCAGTAAAGTTAAAATAATGTTATTTAATTACTATTTTTTCGTGAGACAAAATATATTATTGAAATCATTATTTTTTTAAATAATTATTACTTAATTAAAAAGAAAATATATTATTTTTCTAAATAGGGTTTAGGGTTTTGAGGTTTGGGATTTGAGATTTAGGGTTTAGGGATTTAGGATTTGGGGTTTAGGGTTTAGGGCTATATTTATGGGTTAAGGTTTAGGGTTAATATTATTAATTTTCTAAAAAGGGGTTTAGGGTTTTAGGATTTGAAATTTAGGGTTTAGGGTTTAGGGTTTAATGTTTTGGGATTTAAGGTTTAGAGTTTAGGGTTTAAGGTCTTGAGATTTAGGATTTAGGGTTTAATGTTTAAGGTTTAGGGATTTAGATTTTAGGGTTTAGGATTTTAGGGTTTAGGGTTTAGGGTTTAGGGTTTAATGTTTTGGGATTTAGGGTTTAGGGTTTAGGGTTTAAGGTTTTAGGATTTAGGGTTTTGGGATTTGGGGTTTAAGGATTTGGGGTTTTGGGTTTTAGGTTTTGGGCTATATTTGTGGGTTAAGGTTTAGGGTTAATATTATTAATTTTCTAAAAAAGGGTTTAGGGTTTAGGATTTTAGGATTTGAAATTTAGGGTTTAGAGTTTAATTTTTTGGGATTTAAGGTTTAGAGTTTAGGGTTTAAGGTCTTGGGATTTGGGATTTAGGGTTTAGTGTTTAAGGTTTAGGGATTTAGATTTTAGGGTTTAGGATTTTGGGGTTTAGGGTTTTAGGTTTTGGGATTTGGTGTTTAAGGATTTGGGATTTTGGGCTATATTTGTGGGTTAAGGATTTAGATTTAAGGTTTAGGGTTTAGGGTTTTGGGATTTAGGTTTTAGGGTTTTGAGATTTGGGGTTTTGGGATTTTGGGTTTAGAGTTTTGGGAATTAGGGTTTAGGGTTTTAGGATTTGAATTTAGGGTTATATTTGGCGTGAGGGTAAAATTGAAAAAAACATAAGATGAGAATGAAATCATGATTCCTAAATGGGTGAGAAGGAATTGTGATTCTTTTTCCTTTAGTAATCGATTCCATTCCTTCTCTTCTATTCAACTTAACCAAACACACAAATAAAAAGAATTAATTTTGATTCATTTCTATTCCCTCCACCAAACATCACCATATTATTATCTATTTAATATTGATTTATGTTTTTCACCACATGAAAGACATCATATATCTTTAAAGTTTAAACTTATGCTCTTTACATAGTAAACATTATTAACGTGAGTTATAAAGATAATAACAATGATAGATTCTTAATATTAATTAAATTTTTTATGATAAATTTATAAAAATACAATAAATCGATAATATATTTGTTAGTTTATTTAAAATATTATTATATTGAATTTATATTATTTATCTTAAATTCTTAACTTCAAGATTTTCAAGGCAAATCTTCACATTTATTTGCTATACATAAATTTTAATTATTTATGTATTCAATATTTTTCCAAAATATAAATGTTAAGGGAAATCTAATAACTTTGACAACAAACAATCACTAAAATATTGATAAATCATACTATGATTCAAATAAAAGTTATTGACATCGGATGTTATTTTAGTATGTACTCAAAAAAAGTTTTAGATTATATATATTATTTTTAAAAATGTATTAAAATATATTTTGTTTATAACACGTATCTTATTTTGAATATAAATTAATTAAAGAATAAAAAATAAAACATTTGATTATTTTGCAATAGGAAAACTTTTTTTAAAAATATATTTATAAGTTAAATTTATAAGCAAAACATTTAGTTATTTAAAAAAAAGAATCTTTCACTTTGAGTTTGATACTTTAATAATATTTATATTATAAAAAATGTAGGTAAGAAAACCCATATTTTTAGTACACTAGTAAAATTACATTTAACTCCGAGTACACTAGTAGAAATATTTAATTTTAAATATAATCGTGATTTAAAATTAAGAATTAATTAAAATTTTTAATATATATTATACACATGACTCAAAATTTAATAATAAACTCATTTTTAAATTTTTTAAAATAATTAAGGAATAAAAGAAGTTTATCTAACCACTAATAAAATATGAAATGACATCATAAAAATACATGAGAGATTTTTAAAAAAACTAACTCACATTGAATATAATGATTGTGTGATATAAATCGAATGAGTCATATACGACACGACAAAACATGACAAAGCCCATGAATTTAGAGTAAAAACATGACACAATCCTCTAACTAACAGGTCACGATAGATATAACACGTTAGTTAATGGATTAGGTCATGTAGTGTTAGGTGAGATTATTTTTTTTTGACAACTCTACCTAAAATTAAATATAAAAACTAACAATATATTGTTATAAAAATATGTATATTTTTTATTGATTAGGTGTGATATGAAAGAAAAGACTAGTATACCTATTTGTTTTTGAAAATATATATATAAGTTTATTTGTTAATAAAAAAATGGTTAGAAAAGTTAAAATTTTTCATAGGATCACGTGACCTTTTTTGTAAGACAAAATTGTCATGAGATAATTAAATGCTGGAAATTAGAAAAAAAAACCCATAATGTCCAGGAACCTTCATTACCGTCATCCACTCAATATCGTCAGTCTCCACTCACCATCCATGGCAACCTACTCATCGCAGTGAAATTGATTTTTTGTTTTTGTAAATTTCAGACTGTCATGAGCATTTGACCTTTTATTTAGTTCAATATCGCAGTTGCTACATTTGCGTCGTATTTCTACTTCAATTTAATAACTTTCATATCTCAGATAAAGGTAAGTTATGAAATTTATGGAATTTTTGCGGCATCAAAGAAAAAAAAAACTAGAGAACAGAGACAAAAATAAGAAACAAATTAAAATCAAGTGTTTTCTATAATGGATCCTCCGAGGAATCCAAAAGGGAACCGCTAAAGGAACTTACGTTAAGGTGGGCACATCGATTGAAAAGTAACAGAGATTGATCGAAGCCAATGTCGTTGGTTACTTCAAATGTGAGATTAAATGGCTCTTTTCAACGAAATAGAGAAAAACCCACGAAAGAACGGGAACAGATAAACAATGATTTTGGGTTTTTCTGTTTTATTTTTTTTTGAATTTTCGACCATTTATAATTTCATTAGAATCATTTTGCTCCTATGAAAAAAGTCATGTGTAATATTTTTGACTAATATGACATTTTATAAAAATGAAGGTATTAAAGCAAAATACTTTACACGTTTCGAAACAAACGAACCTGTACATTTTTCCGTAATACTTTCATTTGCTATCTTTACTCCAATTTTTACAGTCCTTTCCGTCTCGCCTTCTCCTCGCTCTTTCACATACCACTGTCTCTCTCGTCTCGCGACGAACAGAAAAAACCCTAGCCCTTCCATTTCGTTGTTGCCATGCTGAAATTTTCTGTTACAGCCGCGAATCAGATTCGGTTCCTTCTTCGGAGCGTCAATGAGGCCAACGCTGACTCTGTTCTTCGAGATCTTTCTCAGGTATCTCTCTTCAAACTTATAATTTTTTTCCTCCTTCAATTGATTTTATTTAGTTATATTGTTTAACTTGATATAGTTTTCGGTTGGTTCAACAGTTTCCTTGGAGATCATATCCTATAACCTTTTACCGTTTTTTCATTCCAATTACTTTTCAGATGAACTTCAGTGACTGTGAACTGATAGAATTAGTTAAATATTATTTTTATTCCGTTAATGTTTTTGCCCTTGAATCCTTCACGTACAACCTTAAAATTTTGATCCGGATTAAGCATTCAAATTTTGTAATTTTCTAGGGTAGGCATAGAATTATTAAGCGTAATCAAAGGCTTGGTTGGAATTAAATGCAGTTTCATGGATTAGGTGCTAATATATGCTATTTATTTGTGTCAGTTTATGGAATATGGAGTTGGGGAAAGCACTTTGCTGCTACAGAGTTGTTTGGATATTGTGGATCTGTACAAAACAGACCCCAAGAACGCGCCACTTGAAAGGGTTGTTGTCTCGAGTTTCAAATGTCTTCTCTGCAGACCAAATTTCACCACAATATTCTGCGAGGCACTAAGAAATTTGGATGTGAATGAATCGTTTCTTGAGAATATTGCTAATGCGTTGCACATGTCTGTTTCTGAGAAAATTGCCATTGGTCTTGCTTTGTCAGAATCAGAAAACTTGGACATCCGGATATGTGGTTAGTGCTGTTGAGTGCTTGTGGGTTGCTGGTTTTTTGTATTTACCCCATAATTTACTGCAAGTATCTTGTCCTTTAGCCTCCTCTCACAAGCACACACATTTTGATATTTTGGGCGTTTCCAATTATTATGTGCGCTTTCTCTGTTTTCCAGGCAATAATTTTTGTATAGCTCGGATTGAAGAACTGTATGCTAATCCTGTTGGTTTGACTTCTTCTGAGCAAATTCAAAGCATTCTTTTGTTCCTCCAACGAACTGATGGCCTTTCCAAGCATGTAGATTCCTTTATGCAGATTTTAACATTGGTTCAGCAGAAAGATGTCTCTCCATTTGCTCCAACTCCATTGCTTCCAGTTGAACTTTGCAAAACCAATTCTTTGAGGTACTTACATTTATTAGTTGTTTACCTGCTGGTTATTTGTTGATGAAATATATGCAGTTTCTCTTCATGTTTGATCATGGCAACATATATCATACCTTTAACAATTTTTTTTTCATGTACAGCAATATGGATCTGTTCAATGGATCTGGAGATAATGACTTTGATGCTATTCTAGCAGAAATGGAAAAGGAAATGAGCTTGGGAGATATCATGAAGGAACTAGGTTATGGATGCACAGTTGATGCATCTCAGTGCAAGGAGATATTGTCTCTTTTCTTGCCACTAACTGAAGTTACCATCTCTAAAATACTGGGCATGATTGCTTCCACTCATACTGGTCTTGAAGACAATCAGAATATGTTCTCAACATTTGGTTTGGCACTTAGTTGCAATAATTTGTCTGATCAGTCTTCATTGAACACTTGGAATATTGATGTCCTCATAGATACGATCAAACAACTTGTGAGCGTAGTTTTTAATTCTATTATCATGATTTATATCTTTATATCTGAGAGCTTCTACTTCTATGAATGGAGCAATTTCTTATTTCCCCTTTTTTGATGAATACAGGCTCCACTTGCCAACTGGATACAGGTTATTGAGAATCTGGATCATGAAGGATTCTACATACCTAATCAGGAGGCCTTCTCTCTTTTCATGTCTATGTACAGTCGTCTATGCCAGGTATGTTACAATGATCTGAACAAAGCAGCATGCGTTCCATTATAAATTACAAAAACAGATATATGTATACCCTTAAAGGTTTTTCAGTAGTTTTCTGAACTTGTGGGTGTGAGCTTGCAGGAGCCATTTCCTCTCCATGCTATTTATGGGTCACTTTGGAAGAATACTGATGGTCAATTATCATTCCTTAAATATGCCGTATCAGCTCCAGCAGAAGTGTTCACCTTTGCCCATTCTGTCAGGCACCTTGTAATTATCCTACTTTTGTAGTTGTTATGTCTAAATTCTCATGAAGTCTTGTTATATCTGCTTCATAGGGGCAACTAACTTATCGTATTTTCAGGCTTATAGTGATGCCGTGCATGACCATAAGCTTCAACATATACACTCAAATCATGCATGGCTGTGCATTGATCTTTTGGATGTACTCTGTCAACTAGCCGAGAGAGGCCATGCTTCTGATGTTCGATTAATGCTTGACTATCCTCTTCAATACTGTCCCGAAGTCCTGCTTCTTGGGATGGCACGTATAAATGTATCTCCCTAACTTTATGTCTATTGTGGCTTATACCATTACTCTAAGCAATCTTATTAGAATGAAAAAAAAAATATTTTCCATTGCAGACTGCATACAATCTGCTGCAGAGCGAAGTTTCATCTAATGTGTTACCCTTGATTTTGAAGAATGGTTTGGATATTGGTATTCTTTCTAAACTGTGGCATAGCAACACCAATTTGGTAGTGCGGGGATTTGTTGATTCTTACAATAGTGATTCAGATAGCATCACTAGAATTCTAGACATTTGTGAAGAGCTGAAGGTACATCATTGAAATTTTTTGCAATTAACTTTCCTTAATTCTGATGTTGCACCCAATGATTTGATTTTCTGTTCCCTGAAGCAAAATATTTATGTCAATATGCTTTTTTTCTTTTTTGCATCAGTATGCTGTCTTTTACTTTAAATTTATTTGGCTTTAGTTTCCTCATCTTGTTGTACCCATTTTCTTATTTCTTTATGCAGATTCTTTCATCCGTGTTGGACTTGGTTCCTTTCTCATTTAGTATTAAACTGGCAGCCCTTGCTTCAAGAAAAGAGCTTATAGACCTGGAGAAGTGGTTGAGTAGTAGCTTGAATATATATAAAGATAACTTCTTCGAGGTAATATTTAGTTGGCCTGGCCATCACTGCCACCTCTTGATAAGAATTCCAAGCCTAGGTGCAGTTCATAGAATTAAATTGTCTCAATCACAAATAATGTTTACAACGGATACTATGAGTTTGATGAGCATCATTCAACTTTCAGGCGTGCCTAAAATTTATAAAGGAGAGTCACATTGAGGGATCACATGATTTTTCTGCCAAGCCTTTTCAACATTCGGGTTCCATCTCTAGTCTTTTTGCAGACACCACTGCCACTTTCCTAAAGGTTTGAAATCTACAGTTTTAACATGACTTCTATTCATTTATGGAAAGTTTGTTCAATTGTAGATTGGCTCTATAGGTCCTCGAAGCTCACCTTGCTTTGGCTAGCTCTAGCAAACTTGTGGAGGAAATGGAAAGGTTGCATATATCGATTATAGATGCTAACCCAAGGTTGCAAAATGGTGGTGCTACAGATTCATCAACCGATGGATATGCAGATGATATTGAAGCTGAAGCGAACTCTTATTTCCAACAGATGTTTTCTGGTCAGTTGGCTGTTGATGAAATGGTCCAAATGCTTGCTCGATTCAAAGAATCATCTGTCAGAAGGTATAATCTTTTTTGAAGCATTAATGTATAGATTCTTTAATACTACAGTGTATAGTATTTACCGTATTCACTTTTTCAAAACTTATGTTTCAAAAAATACTCTCTTTAAGTGCTTCATAAAATTGTGGAGCTTTCCTCAAGTTTAATGATGATTAAATTTTGTACAATTGCAATACTGGTTTATTTGTATTTGCACTAGGGGATTTTGATTAATATCATTGATCATAAAAACCCTGTAATATTTTGTAATTTATCTCAAGTTGAGATACATATATTTTTTCTCCTTGAATCTCATTTTGTTGACACTTTAAGCCTTTATTATATGGACTTGGAAGGTTGGGATGCCATACCCGTGTAGACATGACACGACATGACACTTACATGAGTGTGGAATGTGTCAAATGCAGTACAAGTCAAATGGAATCGTCTCCCTTGCCGAAAAAAGTTTAATAAAATTTTCTTTTTGGCAAATGAGATGAGATGTAGAGAAGCCATGGAAAGAAAGGAAAAACTTGCAAAAGAAACAAAAGAGGTGGAAACATGAGGGAAGAAGAAAAGTTAGATCCGACATTGGGAAAGTAAACTACTTTTCCTATGAAAAGAAAAGTTAAAATATTTAAAGAATTAAGTTAAAATGAAAGAAAACTAACATCCTAGGAAAAAATATCAATCAAGCCCATATGGGTTATGCTTTAAAACATTTTTATTTTTTTGCATTAATTAATATGGGTATTTAGATTTTGCCATGCCCATTTTAAAACTTTATATGTGTATATATACACACTATAAAACAATTTAAATCTAAATTGATGCATATTGATGCAGAGGCATGAACTGCTATTACAAGGGAAGTTTATTAGTCTTTGTTGTTTGGAGTGGTTTTAGGTGTCTTCTGCTTTGTTTTGTGTTGTTTTTTTATTTGCTAGAATTATTTTATTTTGCTAGTGGTTGTGTTTTGTCCTTAAGTGTGATTTGGCATTATGTTTTTGAGAGCTTCATCGTTTTGGTAACATAATTGGTTATATCACTAGTTGAAGGTAAGGGCTAGGCAAATATTTATTGTGTGAGTTTTGTATTGAGATTTTTCTATGAAGTTAACGAAAATTACATGGATTTGAATCATATTAGCTCAATCCATTTATGAGTTTCTTCCCTCGGAACAAAATTAGGCTTTTATGCCAATTGGTATTGGAGCCAAGATTGTTCTCTGAGCTAATGATGCCAATTCCAATGAAGATGTCCATCATGATGTGAGCGATGATTATAGTGAAGTTTTTTCTTACAACTACTAGAGCAAAACCAAAAGAATGACGATTGATTCCACTCTTTCCTATAAGAATTTTGCTAGGATTTTTGTCAATCACTATGTCAATTCATGTCACAATTTTGAGATGAATTAGTGATTGAGTTGGGACATCGAAAGACCCATGATCCATAATGATATCCACCAATTCCACACACATTATCTTCTTCCAACCTAGCCTCTTTTGTTTCTTTAGCATTGATGTTGTCCCAAGCCACGACCACTCAAGGAACTTCATTATCTCATTTTGACTTCCTCAGACCCATTTCCATTCTTCTAGAGCGTTTTCTTCTCCAAATCCTTCAACACTTCACCACGCCCAACTTATAGAACAGTATCACACGATTGACATTGATCATCCTCATGTTACACTCACCTTTAATAAGTATAACCCCCAAATTCTTTTATTATCGCACTAGTATTGATATCCCCAACTCTAGTGGGCAAATGAATATGCCATAGTTGATGGAGTGGTTCAAAGTTGTGGATATTTCTTTGACTCTATTGAGATGGCAAAGGAAAAACAAGTGAAAATGGTTGCCTAAAGCTAAGTCGTAGAGCCAATGCTTGGTGGGGCAAAATTCAGGCTACCAAAAGGAGACATGAAAAGGTAGCTATCAATACTTAGGACTTGATGAGGAGGTTGATATTTTAGTAGTTCTTTCTCTCGGATTATCAGTAGGCCTTTCTTAGACAATACAACCATTGTCAACAAGGCAATAGAACTGTGCCTGAATACGTGGATGAATTTTAAGAACTAAGGGTCAGGAATGACCTGATTGAGAATGAATCCCAAGAAATTTTGAGGTTCATCACTGGTCTTAAAGAACCTTTGAGGAGTTAGGTTGATATAAGGAATGTTTTGAGTTTCCTAGATATGCATCCCAATCTTCAGCCACTTACTTGAAAAAGAACCATTTTGAATCACACAATTAGAAAACACCTTATCTAGCATTCAAATACACAACCCAACTTTAGTACCTATGAAGCCCCCCAGATCAA
Source organism: Hippophae gyantsensis (assembly GCA_030763125.1). Taxonomy (NCBI): domain Eukaryota; kingdom Viridiplantae; phylum Streptophyta; class Magnoliopsida; order Rosales; family Elaeagnaceae; genus Hippophae; species Hippophae gyantsensis. The sequence continues at coordinate 73,323,090 of CM061028.1, read as the reverse complement.
AACTCATTTCAAAAGACTCTTGGAAAACAACCTATCAACCCTCAAAAGCCTTATCCCTATGCCAAAATAGGAAATAACAAGTTTTTTAAGTTCATTAACTTGGCCAGGTCAAGTGACTACCCACTCAGGAGGACAATGAATATTCTAGAAGGTATGGAATAATAGGAAGAAGTTTATGCATACAATGAGGACTTTGACGCGATAGACTTTGATGCGCTAGAATTTTTTGATGGAGATGATGTGGAAAGGTTTATGTGTATTGTTCAAAGAATTTTGTTGATTCCTAGGGAAGTCAAAAGCTCAGAGTTGATAGTGGCAATATTGAGAATGTGATGTCAAAGTGTTTAATGAAATCCATGGGATTATCTACTGAGAAACACCCTAAGTCGTACAAAGGGGGGGTGGATTAAGAAATGAGTTGAAACAAGGGTTATTGAGATTTGCAAGGTGCTACTGTCAATGGGGAAATGCTACTAAGATGAGGTGTATTGTGATGTCTTAGACATTGATGCTTGCCATGATCTATTGGAAAGGCCCTGATAGTTTGATAGGGAAACAATTCATAAGGGTAAAGACAACACTTACTCTTTTGTTTGGAAAAGCAAGAAGATAGTACTTATTCCATGAGATGAGAAGCTGCAGGAAAGTCCAGTTTCCACCTCTAAAAAAACTATCCTATTAGGGCTCACAGAAGTTGAACTTCATAAGGAACTTAAGGGCTAGTAAGCATTCTTAGCATTGTTAATTAAAGAATCTTCCTCTCAAGTTAAGCTACTCAACTCTGAATTGCAAATGCTCTTGGAGGAATTTAAAGACCTCTCTCCTGAGTAGCTACCAAATTAACTTTCCTCTTTGAGAAACATTCACATTAAATAAATCTCTTGCTTGGAGCTAAATTACCTAACCTATCCCATCATAGGATGAGTCCTAAAGAGCATGAGACTCTCCAAGGCGTGTTGGAAGAACTATTGTAGAAACAACCCATTAGATAAAGCTTAAACCCGTGTGCTTTGCTTGCATTACTTGTCCCCAAAAGACTGGAAGTTGTAGAATGTGTGTTGATAAGATGGCTATAAACAAAATTATTTTGAAGTATAGGTTTCCCATCCCCATTTAGAAGACATGTTGGATAAGCTTGAAGAGTCATCTATTTTCTCCAAATTAGTTTGAATAGTGGTTATTATCAAATTCGAATTAAACCCTGGGATGAGTGGAAGACGGATTTCAAGACCAAAGGAGGGCTCTATGAATGCCAAGTCATGCCATCTGGGATTTGCAATCCCCTAGAATCTCTATGAGGCTAATAACAAGGATTTGAAATCCTTTAGTAATAAAAAAAATTGGATTTGAGTAGTGGGTATTATCAAATTTGGATAAAACCTCGGGATGAGTGAAATACAGCTTTCAAGACCAAAGAAGGGCTCTGTGAATGGCAAGTCATGCCATTTGGGCTTTGCAGTGCCCAAGCACCTTTATGAAACTAATAATGAGGTTTTGAGACCCTTTAGTAATCAATTTTTTGTTGTCTATTTTGATGACATATTGATCTATTTAACACATTTGAGGACTGTGTTAGTGGCATTAAGAGACAACAAATTGTTTTTGAATTTGAAAAAATCTTACTTCTTCACAGGCAGTTTGGTATTTCTAGGGTTTTTGATCGGTTTTGAGGGATTTCTGTTGACCAAAAGAAGGTTCAAGCAGTCCAAGAGTTGCCTGAGCTCATGAATGTTCATGAGGCAAGAAGTTTTCATGGGTTCGTAACCTTTTATAAGAGGTTTATTAAAAAATTCAGCGCTCTGGTTTCCACCCATCACCGACTCTGCTAAGAAAAGGAAAGTTTATATGGGGTACTGAGCAGCAAAACATTTTTCCTTCAGTTAAAGAAAAATTGACCAATGCTCCAATGTTAGCTTTACCCAATTTGGATTTGGTTTTTGAGATGGAGACTAATGCATTAGGGAAAGGAATTGGGGTTGTTTTGACTCAATAAGGGAGGGTTATTGAGTTCTTTAGTGAGAAGCTCAATGAAGAAAGAACGAAAGAAATGGTCCACTTATAAGCAAGAGTTTATGCTCTTGTGAGATCTTTCAAGAATAGGGAGTACTATTTAATACAGAAGAAATTTGTGTTACTCTGTGATCATCAATTACTATAATTCCTAAACTCACAGTAGAGCAGGAGCAACATGTATACAAGATGAACTTTGTTTCTTCAAAAGTTAAACTTTGTCCTCAAGCACATGAAAGGAAAGCAGAATGTGGTGGAAGATGCCCTTAGTAGGATGTCCCATCTCCTCACTATGGTCAAGACAAGCATCACAATCTATGAGTAGCTAAAGGATTTGTATGATTCTTATGAAGACTTCAAATAGTTATGGCAAGATTCCTCTATCAAATAGTTCAGGGGTGATCATATGCTCAAGGTTTCCTCTTCAAAGGAAACATCCTATGCATCCCTAAGACCTCCCTGAGGGAATTTATCATCAGAGAACATCACGCCAATGGCCTCAACTTAAGAAAGAATTGGCAAAATTTGTTCAGAGGTGCCCTATTTGCCAAACTGCTAAGGGTACTTCTCAAATTGTGGGCTTTTATTCCCCTTTTCCAATTCCAGAAACATTTGGGAGGACTTAAGCATGGACTTTGTTTTGGGTTTCCAAAAACTCATAGACAGGTTGACTCCATAATGGTGCTAGTGGATAGCTGGATGGGCTATCCAAGGAGGTACATTTTGTAGCATGCAAAAAAAAATAAAAATTATTATGCTAGTTACATAGCTTGGCTTTTCTTCAAGGAAATAGCCCAGCTGCATGGGATTCTTAAGTCTGTGTTTTCAGATAGGGATGTGAAGTTCAAGGAGGTACATTTTGTAGCATGCAAAAAAAAAATAAAAATTATGATGCTAGTTACATAGCTTGGCTTTTCTTCAAGGAAATAGCCCAGCTGCATGGGATTCTTAAGTCTGTGTTTTCAGATAGGGATGTGAAGTTCACAGACCATTTCTGGAAGGAATTATGGACAAAGGTTTGTTATAGCACTCAAGTTCAGCACAACATGCCATCCCTAAACAGATGGCCAAACTAAGGTGGCCTATGAACACTGGGAACATGCTGCGATGCCTTTTTGAAGGCAAGCCTAAACAGTGGGACTTGGTTCTTTCTCTGCCAAAATTTGCTTCAATGGTATGGTCAACATTTCTACTAGAATCTCCATTTGCTCTAGTCTACACAAAGTTCCTAATTTCATTGCAGATCTCACCAGTCTGCCACAGTTTAAGAGCAAACTAGCTGCTAAAATTGCCGAAGACATTAAAGCTATGATGGAGCTGGCCAAGAAATATTTAGAAATTGCTAGCAAAAGGTATAAACATCAAGCGGATAGAAAGAAAAGGGTGAGGGACTTTCACGTGGGAGATGTGGTAATGGCACATCTCAGCAAAGGCTGAACTCCCTGTTTCACATATTCCATACTTCAAGATCATAAGGTTGGAACTAATGTCTACATCTTGGAGTTACCAGATGACATCATATCCTCCACTGTCAATGTGGTAGATCTGTTTGTCCTCTAGATGATGGTGAGATATAATGTGAAGATGAAGACAAGGGTCAAGAGGATGATGCTCATCTTCTCCAAGAGAGAGACTATGATGCAGGGGCATGAACTGGTATTACAAGGGAAGTTTATTTTTTGTTGTTTGGAGCAGTTTAAGATGTCATTTGTTTTGTTTTGTTTTGTTGTCGTCTTTTTAATCGCTAGAATTATGTTATTTTGCTAGCTGTCGTGTTTTGTCCTTTATTTGGCATTCTGCTCCCCAAAACTTCATCATTTTGGATAACACAATTGGCTATATCACCAGCTGAAGGTGAAGGCTATGCAGATCATTATTGCTTAAGTTTTTGTATTGAGATTTCTCTTTGAAGTTGATGAAAATTACATGGGTTTGAACCATAGTAGTTCAATCCATTTATGAGGTTTTTCTTTCAAAATAAAATCAGGCTTCTACGCCACATATTGATATAAATAGTTATTTGGTTTATTGTATATTGTATTTATGCCATGTCCAAACATGTGCGTAAGAGTTGAACACTTCTTGTGTCCTAAAATTATGCAAGTTACGAGTTCAATACTTAGACCCATACCTGTGTTTGAAACCGAGGCCATGTAATAGAGCTTTTAGCTTATGTTTGTGTTTCTACATCACATTCCCATACCAGAGCAACATCTATTTGCATGATTTGTCATTTAGCTTTGCTTTCTCATGACATTACTTACTAGATGGCTCTGACTCACTACTGAAGCCTGACAAGTTGCTCTTATTATGAACTTTGTCTATTATTTTGCTTGTTAAACGATGCTGAGAGATTATTGAATGGACTTACAGGGAACAGTTAATTTTTGAGTGCATGATTGATAATCTATTTGAGGAGTATAGATTCTTCCACAGATATCCTGAAATGCAATTAAGAATTGTTGCCATTCTCTTTGGTAAGTTCTTATTTTTTGTTTTTTTGGTCCCATACTCTTGCAATATCCTGCAATCTCAGTCCTATTGAGGGCTTTGTAAACTTTTACAAACAGTTTATAAGATTCGTTGGTTATTATAATTTTTCCTAATTCTATCCGTTTCTTTATGCTGTTTGTCATTTTTTATTTGAATTAAACTTATCTAAGCTATGCCTTTTGTGATTATTATCTGAGGTTTTTTGTTACTGCTTGAGTGTTTGGAGTTTATTGATCATGCAAGCGTATAAAAGTTCATCATTTTAGTGTGTGGAACTCATTTTCTGGGAAACCTTCTAAAATAAAATAGAGTTTTTATTATTACATTTCTATGTGCCTATGCACTGCACCATAAAATGGATGGTTATGCTTCTGTGAACTGTAGCTGCTCACCTGTTGCTTTTTACTTGTATATGGAACTCTCATTTCTATAGCTGACATGTAATGTTCCATACCTTGTCATATTTCAGGATCTGTTATCAAGCACCAGCTTGTAACTCATCTTACACTTGGGATTGCTCTTCGTTGTGTTTTAGATGCATTACGCAAACCTCCAGATTCACGAGTATGTTTCATCTCTTATGCAACTTTTCTTTGTTGTTCATAGTCTTCTTCACGGTCTAACACTATCTTGGCATGCAGATGTTTGTGTTCGGGACTAAAGCTTTGGAGCAGTTTGTGGATCGTTTAATTGAGTGGCCACAATATTGCAACCATATCTTACAAATATCCCATCTACGTAATACCCATTCAGAACTTGTTACTTTCATTGAACAGGCTCTTGCCAGGCTTTCGAGTGGTCATTTAGATTCTGAAGGTGGTTACCAGACTTCTGCTGTTCATCACCATGGTCCAAGTCAAGCGACCTCAGTAAATGTAGATGTGAGTGGTGAAGTTTACCCCCTTCTTCTGTTTCTGGTCTGACAGTGTTTCTTGTTAGATACTTCTACATTTCTGGTCTGACATGCATTTCTTATGATGTTTGGAAGACTAAAAACTGATCAGATCTCAGAAGTAAACATATATTGGGCATCACCTTCTACTTTATTCAACATTCAACTACTGCTTATAGATTTCTCAACATGGTTTAACCATCCATGTTCTGATTTCTTTCACTTCATCCAAGGCCTGCTTTCTTTACCTTCTTCAACGACCAAACAATGAAAATTGCAAGTTTTATTACCACCAAACTTGTTTGTTGATGCCCCATAGGGAACTAAAAATCATAAATTCCATATCATGGTTCTATTGCCATATTAGTTGTATCAATGACTGCCCAAGATAACTTGCCCAGAACTATTTATCAGTTTGCCTCTGAGGTTCACCTTTCATCTCGGGATATATTTTTTCTTCTAGACCTAGAGAATGGAGAACTGTTTGTGTATGATATTCTTATATCTGATGTTTATGACTGTTTGTTCTGTAAGCATTATCGATATTCTATCAGAAACTTCTATGAGTCAACATTGTTAATTGTGCAGTTGATTCAATTGATTTGTGATGGGTAACAAGTTGTTTCATCTTTGCACGGTTGGTGTTACTGCAGGCTAATACTTCAAGCATTGCTCAACTGTCTTCTCCACTTCAGATTCAACATGGACATGAAAATTCTTTTGATGACCGTCAAAAAGCTTCTTTATGTTTATCTAATGAGGTGAAACCGCTTCTATCTTTTGTTGGCACTTCAGCTGCTCCCACAGGTGATGCATCTGGCTCACATAAGGTATGCTTTCTTTCACTTAATTTTTCTTCCACTACGTACTTGCAGCTTTACTGCAGCTAGAGTTTATACTTGTTTTCATTGCAAAAATAGCAGTTACAAAGTGCAGCCAGTGCACCAGCGATGCTGTCTAATTCCCCTGGTTTAGTTCGTCCTGCACGAGGAGCTACTTCTACGAGTAATTTATAATTATTCATCATTTAAATGCTCTGGTTTATTTTGGATTTGTGCTTATCCACTTTTTTACAGAGTTTGGATCTGCTTTGAACATTGAAACACTAGTTGCTGCTGCTGAAAAAAGAGATACTCTTATTGAGGTATTCAGTTGCATTTTTGACTTGTCAGCAATAGTGCTTCGTTGGATTTTCTTCTCATTTGATGTTTGATTTTGCTTTTATCTCTATTTAAATCTTTTTTTTCTTTCTTTCAGTTTTCTGTTTTGTTCCTGTGTTACTGATTTTTCCTTGTACTTAATGTCAAGTTACTGATTCTTCTTTTTTCTTAACGTTGGAACTGTGCATAATTTTTTTTTTTTGAATAAGCTTATCATGTTGCAGTTCTTTTTCTTGTATATTTCTGAGTTCATTTAATCTGCTATTTCTCCATAAGAATTCTGTTCATTTTACAATTCCTATTGATCAATCTCAATTTACACTAATGAGTCAAGTTCCATATGCTTTTTTCTAATTTATTTATTTATTTTTTGTTTTGTGTCTAGCTAAAACTTGTGATATCATTACAATAGGAATTGTTTTGATGGGATGATGGTACAAGTTTCTACATAACTTTCATGATTGTCAGCAAAAAAACTTGAGAAAACTCTACATGAACTTTATATTTATTATTATCATTTTCCTAATAGATTCTGCTTTCCAAATTCCATGTGGCCGAAGAACTAGCTACTTTCTTAGATTGAGTGAAAATTATTTTTCCAACTATTTTTTTTTTTGAACTTTGGAGTTTTGATATGTCCTTGTGGTGTTTTTTTAACCAGATTGACCATAAACATCTGTTACTTAATATGCATGCATTTACCTGTAAGAATAAGATGGAAATAAAGATAATTAGGATTTTAATTTATGATTATATAGATTAGGTTGTTATCTATTAGGATTTCATTAATAAATTTGATCTTTTATCAGCTAGATTTGAATTTCTTTTTTGTTATCCCAATAGTCCTATAAGCAGTACATATGTTGTATTCTTATAACACGAACTTCAATTATGAATTGAATATCAGTTTCTGCTCTATTGTGTTTATTCTGCCCATTTCTATTTTTTTTAATTCCCTAACCCTAATTCTTGTTTTTTCTTCCCTAATTCTATGTTATTCTATTTCTCTCCCTTCTATTTTCATTCTCTATCCACATTAAAATAGGACTTCAATATTTCTTGGTGTTGGTTGTTTTGCTCATAAACAGGGGTTTTTCCGTAAATTTTTAATTTATTGTTTCCATTAATCCACCCACAGGCTCCAGCATCGGAGGTTCAAGACAAAATATCGTTTATAATAAATAATATATCAGTTGCTAACGTTGAAGCTAAAGCAAAGGAATTCACTGAAATTTTGAAGGAGCCTTACTTTCCCTGGTTTGCACAGTATATGGTTATGAAAAGGTTTGGATTTAGCAACTCAAATTCACGTCTATATGATATGCATGAACAAAGATACTTAAAATAATTTGCCATCCCATCAACCTTTACCATCACCAATGCCACCTTACATCTTGCAGAGCAAGCATTGAGCCAAATTTTCATGACTTGTACCTCAAGTTTCTGGACAAGGTTAATTCAAAGGCATTGAGTCGGGAGATAATTCAAGCAACTTACGAGAATTGCAAGGTTAGTGTCTCATAAATGAGCGCTTATGTTCATCTCAACTTGAGATGGGTTCACAACTAATGTGGCAAAGCATGATGGAAGATGAAAGTGGATCCAACAGTTTCATCCAGTCATGTCTGCAACATTGTTTCAGAACATTTCAAGCTGAGATGAGAAGACTTTTCGTAAACTATCTTATTGGTGCATTTGGTTTAAGCATCAAAGTGCTAATGTTTAAAATATGTGCATTTTGTTTTGCTAAAGTTTAAATTCGTGCATTCAATCAGGTTCTTTTGGGATCTGAGCTTATAAAGTCAAGTTCGGAAGAGCGTTCGTTGCTTAAAAATTTAGGTAGCTGGTTGGGGAAGTTAACAATCGGAAGGAATCAAGTCTTAAGGGCCCGTGAAATAGATCCTAAATCTTTGATCATTGAGGTACTAGTTTCTGTTTTGGCATTCTAAAATTTGTTACGGCTCAATAGTCTATGGACAAGCTTATATATTTTGTTCATAAATTGGTTAAACTAATATCTACAGCTTATATATTTTTGTTCATAAATTGGTTAAACTAATATCTACGTGCTACCCTTAGGCCTACGAAAAGGGCTTGATGATTGCAGTCATACCATTTACATCTAAGGTATGGTTTTCTTAATCTTCTCATGTTTGGTTACTTTGATTGTGAATAAAGTGCTGTTTTTTTAATATTACTCTTTGCAGGTTCTGGAACCATGCCAAAGCAGTTTAGCATACCAACCACCTAATCCTTGGACTATGGGGATTCTTGGATTGCTTGCTGAAATTTATTCTATGCCAAATTTGAAAATGAACCTGAAGTTTGACATTGAAGTAAGCACTTGTGTGCTGTTTCACTGGACAATGGAGATTTTATTCCTCTTGTTTTTCAATTAGTTTTGTATTTTGGCATTTATAAACGTATCGTCTTAATGTTTTTCTGTGTAATGTGCAATCCCAGGTTTTATTCAAGAATCTTGGTGTAGATTTGAAGGATATACAACCAACTTCTCTTCTGAGAGACCGCAAAAGAGAAATTGAAGGAAATCCTGATTTTTCTAACAAAGATTTTGGAGCATCCCAGCTACAGGTTGCTGAAATGAAATCTAGCTTGATGTCTCCATTAAATCAAGTAGAGCTGCCACATGAAGTTGCCCCTTCCTCTAATGCTGCTGGGGGTCATACACACCTCTTGTCTCAGGTTGGAGCTCTTTCATATTTTTGGAATGTGACTTTACTGATGAGATACATTTTCTCAATTGTTTTTTGTCAATGTTTTAATTCATGTGTTGGACCAGTATGCTCCGCTTCATCTCCCATCTGGCACATTGATGGAGGATGAGAAGTTGACACCTTTAGGATTTTCTGATCAAATTCCTTCTGCCCAAGGACTGCTACAGGCTGCCCCGTCTCAGTCGTCATTTTCTGTTAATCAGGTATGATTGCATTTTTTTCTGCTTTGATCAAAAGAAAATTTACTTGTTAGCGCAATTTGTTGATGTGATTTATTCTGTTTTTGTTTCACTGCAGCTTCACACACCAATACCTAACATTGGAGCTCATGTAGTTATTAACCAGAAGCTAAGTGCACTGGGCTTGCACCTGCATTTCCAGAGGTGCAATGATGTTTCTCTCTTGCATTTTAAGTACTCTGTTCTTTGCGATTGACATTTATCTCACATGTCATGTGTAGAGTTGTTCCCCATGCGATGGATGTAGCGATCAACCAGACAAAGGAAAACATTCTTAGTCGCCTTGTTTCCATAGCCACTCAAACAACTAAAGAGCTTGTTCTAAAGGTTAGTTGACTTGATGAAGCCTTGTATATGAACCAGTCAGGGCCTTTTTCTGAATTCTTTTGCTACTTTTCATTTTGGTTTTCTTCAGGTTTAATCTTGCCCTTTTTTGTACTGGACTGTTTCCTTAATTTCAATCAACTAGTTTCCCAAAATTTATATTCTAAATCTTTCATCGTCTCCCTCTCTCTCTCCCCCCCTATTCTTTCTACTTTCCATAATTTTGTGTCAAACATGTTCTAAAAATTCTTTTTGCTGAATAATGTGTGAATTCTTTAGTGTAATTTTAGTTTATTTAATTGGGTTTATAGGACTATGCTATGGAATCAGATGAGACACGCATACTTAATGCAGCACACTTGATGGTTGCAAGTTTAGCAGGAAGTCTAGCTCATGTGACATGCAAGGTTTCTTTTTTACTTTGCAAAGTTCTATTTTTTTTAGTTCTTTGGCTTGTATGTGCCTCATAACTTATTCTATCTGCTTGTTCACTGTTGTTTGTGGTGTTTTGAAAAGCAGGAACCCTTGCGAACTAAAATATCAACCGAACTAAGAAATTTACTTCAGGGCTTGAAAGGTGTTGCTAGTGAACTTCTGGAACAAGCTGTGCAACTAGTCACTAATGATAATCTTGATCTTGGCTGTGCATACATTGAACAGGCTGCTACAGATGAGGTTGGTTTCGTGGATAATTTGTATTTTACATGATAATGTGTTGTTGTTTCAATATTATTTGGACAAGAAATATGAACTGAACTCATATGTAGAATATTCTAAAGATGAGTGGATTTCATTTCGTTTCATACTATACAACAGTTGTTAGAGATAATATTTGCTTCGGGAAGGAAACATAAAGTTCTTGACTTCAAAAAATATTCACTGGTAGAATTTCAGATCTTAATATGTTGGATAAATATTGAGGTAGCTGACGTTCATGCATGCATTAGGGAACTTTTGTAGATTAAATTTGCATAATTGACCTTGCTATATCAAAATCCTTGCTGATATATGAGATTTAATGTCATCTTGGTTATTATAAAGAAATGAGTTTCTATTAGAGTTATCTACCCTGATGAGTATTGTCCTCTGGAGGAGTGATGAATTGATTACTTTCATTTTTCCTGTTACTTTCTGCATGGAGTAAATTTTTTCACAAATATTAGTGGAAACATGATGTTCATAACTTATGGTAATAAAGCTTCACCAAGTTTTAGGCTGACATTATGTTTGTGGTTTGCATATGTATGTAGGCAATGAAGGCAGTCGACGATGAAATAAATAAACAGCTTGCATTAAGAAGGAAACATAGAGAAGGGATGGGTCCTACCTTTTTTGATTCTAACATGTACGTACAAGGTTCTATGGGTGTTTTTCCAGAGGCACTTTGTCCTAAACCTGGTCATTTGTCCCTTTCTCAACAAAGAGTCTATGAGGTAAAATCTGCTGATCTAGCCTAATTCTGTATGGTTCTGGGGAATGTTATATAGCTTTCACTTTTGTTGCAGGACTTCATTCGGCTTCCTTGGCAAAATCAATCCAGTCAAAGTTCGCATGCATTGCCTGCTGGTCCATCATCGTCATCTGCCAATACTGGTCTGCATAGTGCATATTGTTCAGTTTCAAGTCAACTTAATGCAGGCATCTCACCTAACTCTGGAAATACTGGGTTTGGAGGAGTCTCCCATCCAGTTGAAGTGATGGAATCTAACCCAATATTGCATCTTAGGTTTCTAGTTCTCTTATTTCCTACTATCTTCTTCTGGAACTTATAACCTGAACTTTATGTTTTAGGATAAAGCTAATTGGATTCATGGAGAATTAGTTATAGTCTTGATTCACAGTCTACCTTTTTCTGATGTTTTGTTTCGTCTAACTCCTGGAATATCCAGTGTTCCTTCATTGCATGTTGGGCCAGTTGATGGGGTAACTCAGTTTACTCTTGAAAATGATGCAATTAGTTCATTTACTTCTTCAGCTTCTCAACCCGAGCTGCACCAGGTGGAGTCTGGTGATGGAAAGGTATATGTTTTTACTTGTACAAGGTGGTACTAAAATTACAGTTTCTTTGCTATTCATGTTTTTCCATTTTTATGTTAGGAATCTGGTTCTCCTTCACAGCGATTACCTTCACCAACTGCTAGTGAGCGTAGTATGGGAAGTAGCATCTCTGAACCTTCTCTCAGCACAAGGGATGCATTGGATAAATACCAGATTGTTGCACAGAAGGTTGCAATTTCTTTTGTTTTTAACTAACTTTTCCATTTTCCCTTTGCATGTTTTATTCTATTTATCTGCCGTTTCAGTAAGTTGTTAGTATCTTTCTTATCCCTTGGTTATGTTGTGACTGATTTATCTCAGACAAGAAGGGAAGACTGCCTCTCATATTTGCATATTTTGCCCCAAGTTGCTGTCTATCTTGACTTACAATTTATTTTAGTTTATCTGTTCTATTTGTTCTTTTTGGTGAGGAAAATGAGACTCCTTGCATTGCAAGATAATGTGTTAGGGCAACCCACATTTAAAAAAAAAACCTTGCTTTGAACTTGCAATATAGTTCTCAAGTTTCAAATGCAAAGAAACAAATATTTTTTGTCTTCTCATGATAAATATGAGCAGGTCCTATGTTTCCATTAATAGCTATTAGCTTCTTTTTTTCAGTCTTCCTTTCTGTTGTTTTCTTATCTTATTTAGTTTGATGTGATTTCACCGCTGACTTACTCGTTCTTATGGCTTTTAGCTGGACGTGCTAGTAACTAATAATGCTAGAGAAGCAGAGGTTCAGGTACTCTCTGGTCCACCCCATTTCTCCTTTCCTTGTCATTTTAATTATCTGCATCAAGACCATAAACTTTGTTACCATGTCGGTATGTTATGTAATTATCTTTCAATTTTATGGGTGATCTTTGAATGTGTTTGCTGATGATCACCTCTTTCTACTTCATTAAGTATTCTTCTTATTAGTTTTCCCTGGAAAGTAATTTATTTGCAAAGGAATTTTTGTTCTACGAATTATCTGTTTTCCAGGGGGCCATTACTGAAGTTCCTGAAATAATACTAAGATGCATTAGCAGAGATGAGGCTGCCTTGGCAGTAGCTCAAAAGGTCAGTGCTACTGTAAGAAATATTTGTATTGTGTTAACTAGAGTGTGTTTGGCTTATTTTTGACCATCTTTCATGCTGAAAAAGATGCTGTACGGGTAATACTGTACTCTTGATTCATTCTAAAACCAAATTTTATTTTGAATCATGATGCAGGTTTTCAAAGTATTATATGAAAATGAATCAAACCATATCCACGTCAGTGCTCATATTGCAATTCTGTCTGCCATTCGTGATGTTTGCAAGCTTGTTCTCAAGGAGCTCACTAGCTGGGTATGTTATTCTGTTCTTAAACTAGCTTCATTATAATTTGTTTGAATAGAAAAATCTCAAGATTGTTTCTCGCCATTTGAGTTGAAAATTTCATCTTATCATATTTGGCCTGCCTCAGATTTCTTTCAAATTCTTTGCCTTCGGTAATTCTGTCTTAAAATTTCTGTATAAGTTCATCTTATCATAAATGTATCAATTTGCAACCTCTTAACAGGTTATCTATTCAGATGAGGAGAGGAAGTTTAACAAAGATATCACAGTTGACCTTATTCGAAGTGAATTGCTTAACCTTGCTGAGTATAATGTTCATATGACAAAGCTTATTGATGGAGGCAGAAATAGTAAGCTGAGTGTTTTTTTTTTAATATTTCTTTTTAATCATCATCAAAGTAGTACTTAGTTACGTAATTACCTCTGCAGGAATTGCAACGGAGTTTGCCATTTCACTTCTTCAGACTTTGGTAACCAAAGAACCTAAAGTTATATCAGATCTCCATAACCTTGTTGATGCATTGGCAAAGGTTTGTGCTTGTTTTTACTGTGTAAGGGAGTGGCTATTTATGTATAGTTCAGTTGCTCACTTGTTCTGGCTTACAGCTTGCTGCCAAGCCTGGGTCTCCTGATTCATTGCTGCAGTTAGTTGAGTTGCTAAAAAATCCTGCTGCCAATTTGGCTGCTTCATCTGGTCTTAATGTTGGGAAGGAGGAGAAGCCCCGTCAATATAGGGATAAAAAAGTAGGCACATATTTCCTATTCAATTAGCTTGACATACTCTCTTTAAATGCGTATCTGTCTTGCATCACGTTTCTCTGTTGAGACAGGGTCCTGGTCACTCTCTAGCAAGCAGAGAAGAATTTAGTAATGTAGAGAATGTAGAACCAGATCCTGCTGGTTTCCGTGAGCAGGTATGTTCCTAAATTTTCTTTATACGTTTCATCAGTTGGTAAGAAATGTGATTAACTACTTTTTTAGAGATAATAATTGATAGATGTATTGGATAAGTAAAAAGAATGGATTGTTTCATATAGTGTATTAATATTATGGTGTACAATTTGGCTCGATTATGGTGTACAATTTTAGTGTATTAATATTATTCTCTCATTCAACTTTTCCTGAACATCTGGATTACTTTCTTGAGTTAGCTTGTAGGGAAACAAGCTTGTATTAAGAAGTAATATGTGTGATAAAGGGTGCTGGCAAGCATTCAGCTTCTGCCCAAATAATTGCTATGCACATCTTTGCTCCTTTTTTTTTGGGTTCAAACTTCAGCCAAAATGACTAATATCCATCATAACTTCTTTTTGCCCATCAACTGTCTTACCATCTGTCTGCTTAGGACGTGAACTTTATTGTTTGTTCATGGAAATGTTATCTTTCTTTTTTGCTTATTCTGAACCAGGTTTCTGTGCTGTTTGCGGATTGGTATCGATTTTGTGAGCTTCCTGGCACAAATGATGCAGAGTGCAACCATTTCATTTTACAACTACATCAAAGTGGATTACTTAAGGGGGACGACACAACAGATCGGTTTTTTCGCATTCTTACTGTAAGTTTTCTTTCTTATTGAATGCTATGGTTTTCCCGAACGATATCAATATAACCATCTTCATCCTCTTTCTCTCACTTTCAGGAACTTTCTGTTTCACATTGCATATCTTCTGAAATGATAAATTCAGGCGCACTGCAAGCACCCCAACAAGTGCAAAGTCTGTCCTTCCTTGCCATAGATATTTATGCAAAACTTGTCTATTCAATTCTAAAGGTATGTGATTATTTTTCCTCATGGTTGTAATTGTTATATTTACGTAATTATATTCTTAGATTTAATTGCTAATATTTAAATGCTGACTACTGGAGCAGGGATCCAGCAAACCATTTCTTTTGTCTAAGGTGATGTCAAATTTATGATTTAATTTAGGGTGTATTTCTTGCGTTTTCCTTGAATGGTTTCATATGGATATATGCTTATATACTGTTTAGCAGATTCTAGCTGTGACTGTCAGATTCATTCAGAAGGATGCAGAGGAAAAGAAAGCTTTATTTAACCCAAGACCATATTTTAGATTGTTTATTAATTGGCTTCCAGATCTATGTTCCCTAGACACTGCTAATGATGGTGCAAACTTTCAGGTCTGTACTGCATGGATTTTCTTTTGATATTAAGTCTTGTCAACTGGCTTCAACGTGGCTGTGCAGTGATAATTGCATTTGAGTTCATATCTTGTATCTATTGTTTATGCTACAGATTTTGACAGCTTTTGCAAATGCATTCCATGCTTTGCAACCTCTTAAAGTTCCTGCATTCAGGTTAGTTTTATGGCTCACCTGCCTTCCCTAGCTGCATGATACTATGGAATGAAGTAGAACTCTTATTTGGTAATTCATAGTTTCTGTTTCATGAGTGAGGTTGCATTTTTTTTCCTGAAGAATCCTGGGATGCTAGATAATTTCATGCTGTGGTTGAAATTCATGTCATCAGTAATTTTTGTACGAAATAATAAAGAAAGTTCTCAATTTTCAAGGGCTATGGTACTGTTGCTGGAGTTGTCCATACTTTGGTATTTTTTGTCATTTTAGGATTGTGTTTTCAGCTGTAGTATTTTAGTGCGTTAAATGGAAAGAATTAGAGAAATCTTCAGCCTCATTAGATTTGCTGAGGTTATAAGACCAAAGGTCAGCTGGCTGTTCTCTCCTCCTATGCTCAAAGTGAATCTTTTAAATTTGTGGTGAATGAACCCGTAAAATTATCTTTGGCTTTTGAGTTTACAATCCAACATTTAGGGCTGACGTTTATAATGAATTATCTTGCATAGTTTTCAGCAGTTATAGTTAGGTTGATTTCCTATCATTGACTCATTGACTTTGCTGTAACCATTGTGGCTTATACTTGTAGGATTTATCTCCACCTTATAAAATGTTCAACTTGATGTACTGGTATGCATTTTGCAAAAAAAATTAAAAAAATACCCCAAGAGTATAAGCCTCTGAGTGATTAGCACTTTAGCTGTCAAGTGCTCATTTAGTCAAATATTTTGGGGAAGTAACCAGTACATAATAGTCCATTCAGTCATAATAATAGGTTAAAGAGAGAACAAGTAATTGTTCCAAGCCCTTTTTGCGATTTTGCGATGACCTAGTTTTCTTGATTTTGTGATTCCATACCCCCATCCTCCCTCCACTTACACTCACACTTAGCCACCCTTACCCAGACTCTCGGTCTTCGTTCGTCCATCCTCGTCGCCTCAAGTTGCTGGAATCAAGACCGATAACCCTTTTGTGAATTTTAGCTAAGCTTTCCATCTCTACGATGACTCAAGATTTTCATCCCTTCCACTATTTTCCACACTTACCCACCCTTAGTTAACTTAGCTAGACTTTCTTGCCCTCTTTGTTGGCTTAGGTTGTCAGATTGTTGTCGACGGTACTAGGGAGTTTTTTGAAAAATCTCCTTCAGAATAGACGATGGTTTTCCTTGCTTGCTAAGGCATAAACCCACATTGTATCTCCATCTACATATCTTGCCGGTGATCTTTTCCTTCGTTCAATTTTTTTGGCTCTTTTGCACTATAATTTCTTTTCATCCATCTTCTTTTGATCCTTTGACTAATGCTCTGTTTTTCTTGAGATTTTTCTGTGAGGTTATCCAATTTTATTAACTTTATCTATACCATCTTAATCCACTCTTTCTGAAACCTTTTCTACTTGCCGTTGGCAAACTTTTAGTTTTGTTTTTTTTGGTGTAGTTTTTGGTTTAAAAACTATTCTTCAGGGCTCTTTTTTTTAGCAAGATGGTTAGGAAGCTTTATGGCCGTTTTGCAAATGAGATTCAGATTTTACAAAAAAAATTTATTATTGAAGTTGATGAATCTTCTTATGGCCCTTTGGTATTTGACACGGAAAGGACCAAGGTAGCTAGTCATAAATTGAACTGTGACTTAGGATGCTTACAAGGGAAGATTGTTTGAAAACAATTTAAGCTTTGGAGGAAAAAGATTGTTTTTTAAGAAGCTTAGAAAGGATAATTGTTGGTACAACTTTGAGAAAATTAAGAATTATGGTGGATGCTTTGTTTCTTTGTTTAGATGGAGGATGAATGAAGGATAGATATTATCTCTATCTATGTAGATTTCCAAAATAAAGGATGGAAGGCTTTTGTAGAGTTGATTGATGGGTTCTTACATGGTAGGCTTCATGGAGGTTCTTCTAAGACCTCCAACGACACTTCAGATGAAAGGAGGAGGGTCGCTCAGGTTTTTTCTCCGATTGATGGTTTCGAATTTGGAAGAAGAGATTGGAATTTGTCTATTTATTGTTATATGGAGTGCTTTTTTACTTAGTTTTTTATTCAGAAAGGCATGGAGAAACCATTCAATTGCAAGCTCTATTTTATGCCTTTTATGGTAGCCAAAGCTTTGATGCTCTATGACTCTGTAGCTAGTTTACGGTGGACAAAAAGCCCTCGTGTTTTTGCGTGGATGAGAACTCTGATGTGTAGATAGAGAGATGAATAGATGAATAGATGAATAGATGAAGCTTTTTTGAAATGTGATAAGCTTGTTGTCCTAAATAACTGGGTATTGAAGGATTGCCCTACTACTTGTGGAATGAGATTGTGTTCAAAAGAATAGGAGGATTATTTGGGAGATTGATAGAAGTTGATCAAGGAACTAATAATGTTTCATTCTAGCTTCATGTAAAGGAAGCAGATTTACTATCTTCGGGATCAAGAGTAGCTTTGAGTAATTCAGGGTTCACAATGAGAGGTGGATTGTTTAAAGGAAAGATTGGGCACTTTAAAGCTAAACATTTGTCTCCCTTCAAGTTTAATTTGAAGCATTCCGGAAGAATGGATTGTACTGATTATCTTCGATTGGGTTTGCGTAATCCTATTTTAAGGAATATACAAGTGGAAAAGGAAGTAGCAAATAGTAGTGAATTTGATTCAAATGTAACTTTAACTGCAAGCGAGGAGAAGTGTTGTGATGCTTTTCATCTCGATTCAAGAGATGAAGAGACTAATTTGGATATCTTGGATCACTGCTAAGAAGGTGTAGGGGACTTGAATGGAGGTGATGGTTTGAATGGTTTTTAAGAAGCAAGGGTTAATTCTTTACAAGATTTGGAGATCAACTCTGATTCAGATATAGGGAGTATGGATGATGATGTCAACTTCGAAGATTGAAAGTGTGAGACTTGGATAAAGTGATGGCTGATGTCCAGAGTTTGTTTTTACCTAAGTCGGTTGAGCTAGGTAATACTGTTGAATCTTTGGAGGTTGTTGAATCTTTTGAGATTCTGGAGGCATGTGAGAAAGGCAGACATTGTTGAACAAGTTGAGATGTTAGAGGGTGGTGAGGCAGATAATGTTGTCCAGATTTTTCCAAATTGTGTCCAAATTTTTGTCCTTCAGTACACTAGAAACAATAAAGCAATCGTTAAAGATTTAGGGGTTATTGCAAGAAAAATGGATTTAATCCCATGTTCTTCAAAGGAAGAGAATATTGTCTTTTAAATAAGAGAGAAGAAAGGCTTGAGAGAGTTACGAAGTTTGATAAGAGAAATCATATAAGACAAAGATAGCAGTATTAATAATAATTTGGGTGAAGGTTCTTTTCTTTGAAGATTGAGTTGGAAGGCTTAAAAAGGTGTTATTAAGGAATATGTGAGGAAATTGAATCCCAATATTATAATTATCCAAGAGTCTAAAAGAGAAATTGTAGATCATAATATTAATCGTAGTATTTGGGGATTTTGCTTTAAGGAATGGGTCTATCTCCCTTCTTTTGGTAGGTCTAGCGGTATCTTTGTAATGTGGGATATTAAAAAGGTGGAGACAATTGAGTCTTTGAACTGTAATTTTTCAATTTTAATAAGAATTAGACCTTCTCAATGGAAGGATTAGTGGTTTTTAAGAGTTTATGGTCCTTGATAGAGAAAGAAAAGAAATAGTTTGAGAAGAGTTGGATGGCCTTTACGGGCTTTGTAATTCGAATTGGTGTGTGGGGGGCGACTTTAATGTGGTCAGGTTTCCTTTAGAAAAATCAAATGGTGGAAGAGAAACTAAGAGCATAAAGAACTTGAATTCTTTTATAAGGGAGACATGACTAAAAGAAATTGTTGATTTAGGTGGTACTTTCACTTGGTCTGACTTTAGATCCACTTCTATTTGCTGTACGCTCGACATATTTTTATTTTTACCAATGTGGGAAACTTTGGTTGGGTCTAATGTTAGACAAGAGATTTTTCAAATTGTTATTTTTGATCATTGCCCAATACGTTTGAGCACTGAAACCAAGGAGTTGGGTTCAATCCCTTTTTAAGTTTGAAAATGTTTGGCTCGGGCACAAAGATTTCATTAATAAAGTTGTGAGAAGCGTATGTTTTGGGATGAAGTGGCTATAAGTTTATGAAAAAGTTACTTTCTAATAAAAAAGCTTCAAAGATGGAATAATGAGGAATATGGAAACTTGAAAGAAGAAAATCTTTAGAGAAAATGATTTCTTTGTTAGATGAGTGTCAAGTGGGTAGAAGTTTTAATGATTCTTTGAAAGTAGAGCTTTCTTGTCTAAAATCTCAGATGGAAAACTTAATTGTAAATGAAGAAATTTCTTGGAGACAACAGTTAAGAGCTACATGGATTAAGCAGGGTGATGCAAACATAATTTTTTATGTTGTAACTAGCATATGAAAGACTAGAAATTTGATTGAAAAGCTTGAGAAGGGAGATGGGAGTGTAGTAGAGGATGGTCTTCAAATTGAAGAGGAAGTAGTAAGTTCCTTCATGAAGCTCTATCTAATTCCGATGGGTCGAGATAGAAATTTCAAGGGTTGGACTAGGGGTATATCTTAGATGAAAGGGCTTGCTAGTTAGAAAGACCTTTTGAAGAAGAGGAAATTAGGAAAAGGAATTTTTGAGTGCTCGAAAGATAAGGCCTTTGGTTTTGATCGATTTTATTTTGCTTTTTTTAAACAAGTGTTGAGAGTTGGTTAAAGATGAGCTACTAGTGGTGTTTTGGGATTCTTTTAATAATGGCACAAAAAAGATAAAGCTTTGAGAGTCAGATTTTAGACCAATAAGCTTGGTCATTAGTTTATCCAAAATCATCTCCAAGGTGTTGTCTCTGAGGCTAAAAGAGGTTCTCGAGCCCACCATATTTGTTGAACAAGCTACTTTTGTTCAAGGTAGACAAATTTTAGACATAGTCTTGGTAGATGATGAAGTTGTTGAGGAGCATAGGAGGAATAATAATGAAGCTTTGATTTTCAAGATTGATTTTGAGAAGTCCTATCATATTGATTGGAATTTCTTAGATTTTGTGCTGAAAGAGAAATAGTTTGGAGAAAAATGGAGATTTTGGATCAAAGGTTATTTGAGTTCCATGAATTTTTGAGTTATTATTAATGGGAGATTAAGAAGACATTTTTAGTCGTCAAGAGGTTTAAGGCAAGGAGAACCACCTTTTTTTTCTTTTCTGTTTTGGTAGTTGATAGGTTGAGTAGGTTGATAGAAAGAGCTAAGAGATTTAAGCTGATAGATGTTTTTGTGTTGGAATATATTGTATTGAGGTTTCTCACCTTCAGTTTGCAGATGATTATTTTCTTTTATTTGGGCAATGGGGATAAATTCGAAAACTTGGTTAATGTGATTCAACTTTTTGGTTTTGTGTTAGGATTGTAGATTAATTTGTCCAAAAGTTGCTTATTATGTATTAATTGTGGTGCAAATAAAATGTTGGCTTTAGTTAATCTAAGGACGAGAGTTTTGGTCACTAGTTATTGAAAGATTTGAAAGAAGATTTATAGGATGGAAGAGAGTTTTTTCTCTAAAGGGGATACGGTTAACTTTGATAAGTTCGATTTTGTTGAGTCTTCCTACCCACTAGTCAATTGTTAAAATACCTATGAGATTAGCCAAAACATTAGAGAAAATGTTGAGACTTTTTATTGGAAGGTGCTAGTAAAGGAAGAAAAAAGTTATCTGGTTAGTTGGGCGACCATTCAAAGATTGAAGAAAAAAGAAGGTTTAGGTATCGGTAACATTATCAAAAGAAATAAGACTTTATTAGGAAAGTGGCTTAGGAGGTTCCTTTTGGAGGTAAATTCTTTTTGGCATAAGGTAATTAAAAGTAGATATGGGTTTGATGAGAATGGGTGGGATGCGATTCAGCGTTCTAATTGGATTCGATATAGTCCTTGGATGACAATTGTTAATGAATAGGATTTGTTCTTTAATGATGTGAAATAAAAGATGAGAGATGGAAGTAAAATTCATTTTTGGAAGGATCGTTGGATGGAAGGTGATTATTTTTCAACAAGATTTTCAAGGTTATACAATTTAAGTTTGGAGCAAAATATTTTTCTCTGCAGGTTGCTTTTGACTCGAAGGTTGAAACTTCAGGTTTAAAAGAAACTTTAATAATTGGGAAGTTGTAGATTTCTCTATCATGATGTTAGAATTGGAAGGAGTCATGATAAGAGCAAATACATGTGATAGAAGGATTTGGATCAACGATTTTTCTGAATATTTTTCATGTAAATCTTATTTTGAGACTCTTGTGGATAACCCTTTGGATCAAGCATTTGATCATTTCACTTCTATGTAGATAGGCTCAATCCCTTTAATAGGAATTTTTTTGATGTGGTTGATTATTCTTTCAAAGTTGAACACAAATAATCGGATTTAATTGAAGTTTTTTAAGTTTCATCTTTCTCCTAATTGGTGTGTACTATGCAAGATATTCTTAGGTTGTTGCACGTTCTATATGTATGAGAATAGTATTAAAGCTTTGAAGGCAAAAGGTGTTGTGGATTTGTGGGATAGGAGCAATTGTTTGGGTATTGTGGATGGAGAGGAATAGAAGAATTTTTGATGATTGTGAGAACGATCTGAATGTGTTATGGGAGAAAGTTCTGTTTTTTGCTTCTTAGGCTTCAGTTTTTGAAGATTTAAAGGATTATTCTAAATTTCTCATAAGGGAAGCTTGTATATCATAATTAGAAGGTTTTTGTAAAAGTTGTATCTTTATTTTTATCTTTTTATTAATATAATATAAAGTTTCTTATTAAAAAAAAAATATATAAATATATCTAAATATCTGAGCTGGTCTTTAATGAATGTTTTGTTAGTTGCGTTTGAGGAGATATTCATATATTTGCCGGGTATTTTCCATTGATTCCTGAGAAACGTGATTTTCATTTGTCCCTTTAACAGATATTCGAGGTGTTTTAGTTTACAATGATCCTTTGGATCTTGTGTTTTGTTGTGCGGCCTTATCTATTGATTTTATCAAACGCTAGTTTGAGGAGTTAGATGTCATAAACTGTAATAATCAATTACCATTTTCTCTATTGGATTTTGATGCTCGACAACTCTGATTGGCATGTTTAATCAGCTTTGCATGGCTTGAGTTGGTGAGCCATAGGAGCTTCATGCCAAAAATGCTCACTGGAAATGGTCAGATGGGTTGGCCCCATATTCAGCATTTGTTAGTGGACTTATTTCAATTCATGGAACCCTTTTTGAGGAATGCAGAACTTGGAGTGCCGGTTTGTCTCTTTTTATCGGTGAACTTTGGTTTTTTGTTTAAGCAGGCATTAATACGTATTATAGTTACATTGCTTTATTTATCTCGCAGGTGCATTTTCTTTATAAAGGCATTCTTAGGGTGCTGCTAGTTCTCCTCCATGATTTCCCAGAGTTCTTGTGTGATTACCATTTTACTTTTTGTGATGTGATTCCTCCTAGTTGCATTCAGATGCGTAACATAATCCTCAGTGCATTTCCTCGTAATATGAGGCTTCCAGATCCATCTACTCCCAATTTAAAGGTCACAAGTGATGCCTTGCATGTGCTTTGTGTTTTCTTTTCTAATAAAAGCAGCTTATTCTATTGGTACTATTGTTGCTCTCATGCATACAGATTGACTTGTTGCAAGAAATCAACCAATCTCCACGCATCCTCTCTGAGGTTGATGCTGCTCTGAAGGCAAAGCAAATGAAGGCTGATGTGGATGAGTACCTCAAGGTATTTGTTTTGGCTTGTTTTTAATTTAATTTGGTTTATTGACTAGTTATACCTATAAAGAACCATAAAGTAACGTATACACGTTCTTGTTAACGTTTTCTTCTCACGATTTTGTCTTGATTGGAATTACCTGCTATATGTCATTGGGTTTTGCTATAAAAAATGGTGTTTATGGTATGGTGAGAGAAATGCACATATCTTGAGAAGCACTTTTAGGAATTAGGAAAAAGTAAATCAACTAACTGTTTGATATCTACCGGACAATGTAAGAGTTAAATCATCCACATTATGCCATATTTGTTTAATGCTCAAGTGTTGTAAGCTCATTGATTTTAACCATTTATCTTTATTCTGCAGACAAGGCAGCAGAATTCATCATTTCTTACCGAACTGAAACAGAAGTTGCTCCTTGCATTAGGTGAAGCTGCTACTGCGGGTACCCGTTACAATGTACCCTTAATCAACTCTCTTGTGCTATATGTTGGGATGCAGGTTTCTTTCTCTTCCAGACCTATGGCTCCGTACTTTTCATCTGTCAACTGTTGTATATTCCCTCTTTTGGCAGAAGTTAAATTTTTATCTTTAATTTTTTAAGTTTTATGCGTTCTTTTTTTTTTTTGGATTTAAGTTCAGGTTAAGTAATGTTATTTGTAATTTGGTTGATAATTGTTTTAGTATTTAATTTTTGCGTAATAAGTTCAACTTTTCCATGAAATACCTTCGGTTCTCATCAGTTTGCTCATAACTTTTCAACTTGTGTCATTATATTTTAACGTTTTATCTCAAGCATTCTTGATTAAGAAAAGATAAGAAAGAATGTCAATTTAATTAAAAGTTTGTGATCGAGGACTGATGTAAAACTTCGTATGTTCCCTGTTGTCTCCTGACAAAAAACATTCAATGTCTGGTGCTCACCCGGATTTTTATTATGCAGGCCATTGAACAGCTTCAGGCTAGAACTGCTCATACACAAGCAACACAGACTGTTCCACTGGCTGTATTCTTGGTTGGTGCTGCTTTGGATATTTTTCAGACGCTGATAGTGGATCTAGACACTGAAGGCCGATACCTTTTCTTGAATGCTGTAGCTAATCAGTTGCGCTATCCAAACACCCATACTCATTATTTCTCCTTCATCCTTTTGTACTTGTTTGCTGAATCAAACCAGGTGAGACATTTGAAATAGTAATTATTGGCAGTCATAGCAATAGTGCATAGGATTTTAATTGTATTATCCAAAACAGGGTTTTGTCAAAATGTTTGACAGATGTGCATGATTTATGGAAATTACTTTTTATATGTATAAGAATTTATGGAAATTACTTGAAGAACACCAGTCTCTCTCTCTCTCTTTCAACATGAGACTAACTCACAAGTTGTGTGACAGTATGTTTGGATGAGACTGGTCATTTATGTCATCCTGTCACAATCCGTCACATTGTACCAAAAATATGGAAATTTAAGTGTTCCAAATCATTTTTGCATTAAAAAATTTATGCATTTAGCATGAAGTTTAGAAAGATAAATCATGGTTAAACAATCAAGTAACAGATTAAGTATTGCAATTTGTATATGCTTTTTGCCTACGAGATTTGATTGTTAAGCTACATGGTAAATTGCTAACCTAGTTTCAGCATTTGCAGGAGATTATCCAGGAGCAAATTACAAGAGTGTTGCTGGAACGGCTGATTGTGAATAGGCCTCATCCATGGGGTCTTCTTATTACCTTCATTGAGCTAATTAAGGTGACCTCACTACAAATAAACTTGTGACAACTTCTGTTCATATTAATCAAAACTTGCTTTCTTAGGGTTAATTTTCCATTTATATTTCAGAATCCTAGATACAACTTTTGGAACCGAGGTTTTATAAGGTGTGCTCCAGAGATTGAAAAACTCTTTGAATCCGTTTCAAGATCTTGTGGAGGCCCCAAACCTGTTGATGATAGTATGGTTTCCGGTTGGGCATCTGAAAATGCGCACTAAATTAAATGAAGCTGTTGCTTTGTATGTTGTGTACACTTGTGACTGGAAATTAGCCGTATTCTGTGTATAGTATTATTTTCTGGTAGATTTTAAATTTATAAACAAAAGCTCCATTTTCTTATAGTTTGCCAGACTCTGAAATTATGATGTTAAGTTGCCTTAATTAAGATTTTCATTTGAGAGCTGCTTATGCCAATGTTTTACCGGACAAGGCGATGTAGTAGGTCTTACCTGTCATGTGCTACAGGTGCACCAATAACATCTCCTTTGGGGCCCATATGTGTGTTGTGGGGGTGTTCAGCTTCATATATGCACTGAAAGCTATCTTGCTTGTAGCTTTTATCGATGATGCACAGGTTCTTTTAATATTGTGGTAAATTTTTGAATATAGGTGTTTGAATTGCCTTTTTTAAATTTTTTTCTTCCGAAAATTTAGTGTTTGAATAGTTATATTCATGTTCATGTCATGTTTGTTGTTTGGACATTGATAAAAAAAACGAGTAACATTAGTTTTGGTAAAAGATGCCAAAAGATTTAGTATCTTTATTCAAGCTTTCATAATTCAAAGTAAAGGTGGATTTTTTGTCATTTAGCAAGAATCTTAAAAGCGGGACTGGTTTGCATACGAGACACAAAAGAAGACACGAATGCATAAAGTGTTAGAGAATTAGATAAATTACATACATTCTAGAACTAAATGGAATTGACCACTTTAGCAACGTAGTGGGCATTTTTAAAATAGGTTGTCGTTAATAATGTTTTAAAATTGTTCTCATTTTGAAACATGTTTCATTTTTCAAATCCGTTTTCTTGTAACGAAGTAAATATTTTTCCAAATTCTCTCTTTTTCTTTCTTTATGTAGTTCCAAATTAGATGGAAAAATAAAACTCATTTCTAATTAAAATAAATACCGAAATCATTATATTTATTTACTAAATGATAAATGAAAAAACATAGAAAACAAAAAAGAGGACATCTTACAAAATGAGACTTGCATTAAATTTTTTTTTTTTGAAGTTCCAAATTAGACGAAAAAAGAAAACTCATTTCTAATTAAAATAAATACCGAAAGCATTATATTTACTAAACAAAAATTAATTCAAAAATTTGGAAAAAAGAGAGGACATCTTACAAAATGAGACATGCATTTTTGAACATTGCAACATTCTTCAATTTTCTTAATGAATGAGTTGAACGTGAATGAGTTGAACGTGAATGATAGTCAGTCACTCAGAACGATTTGTTCTGTCTACCCCAAACATTTTCTCCACTTTCTCTTTTTTCTATCCCTTCTATAAGCACTTGAGTGCAATGGGTACTAGATTTCTTGATTTATTGAATGCATAGGGAAATAGACTTTTACTTTTTATTTTATTTCTCATCATTTAAATGAATAGAATAGAGTACAGTACAAAACATTACTATAAAACCGTGTTCATCTCACTCAATTTTAAATCACAACTTTTACTTTCCAGCTAGTAAGATGGTGACAACATTAGTCAATACATAAAGAAGATATAGTTTCTAGTGAATTTTTTCAACACAATGTCGGAGCTTACAATCTAGATTTTAGATACTCTTGAGCGTACCCTTAATGTCCTTAGCATATAACAGAAGTCTAACCTTCCCTTCGTACGAAGTAGAGTTTGCCCATAACATGAAGAATGGCAACAAAGGCTATGAAACCAATGCTCATTACTAGAACAACATTGGGAGAGATCTTGAGTCCGGGAGCGTCGTCAGTGTAAAATTGGAGCATGGTCCCAGCACCAGATGCTCCAGCACCACCATCACCACTTGTTGTCCTCCTCCTCCTCATACTCGCTGTAGCTGCTGCACTTCCTCTTGGGGCGTTTGCCATTTCTTTAACATCCAAATCTCCAATCAGATGTTATTTTTTCAACTTTGTAATTCACACTAACTCAAATGATTGAAGCCTAATTCCATAAAAGATGATTTGTTCCATAGCAATAATAAGACTAATATAAAATGCCAATCCTCATTAAAAAAAAAGAGCTTTCTTAACAAAATTCCATAGAGATTGTAGGCAGGCCAAGTTACGATCCCTACCTACCAAATTTGTATTAATGAATGAACTGGTATTATTTATTATACATTTGGTAAGAAATGGTTTTATTGATTATGAATAAATGAATGTTTACGATCTATTTATACAAAAGAAAAAAAATTGTAATAATTAAAAATAAACACAATTATGAAGAGACATGTTCTTGGACAACCTATCCTTTCCCACCAAGTTGTTGGTGGCTGTTTTCAGTTGGTGTGTTGGTTGTCACCAACTGGATCTCAAGTTCTTTAACATTCTCCCTCAAGTTGGAATATATGTTAATTATTCCTAACTTGTCAAGTAAGCTTTAGAACTTTGAAAAACTTAGGGATTTGGTAAATATATCTGCTGGTTGCTCTAATGTAGAGATATGATAAATTTTGATCATTCCAGCTTGAATCTTTTCTCTTACTAGATGACAATCGATCTCTATGTGTTTGATTCGCTCATGAAATACTGGATTTGATGCAATGTGAAGGGTTGCTTGATTGTCACAATATAACTTGGTTGGTTATGAGTGTTTGATATCCAAATCATCCAAAATGTATCGTAACCAGGTTACTTCGCAACATGCTGCTGCCATAGAGCAGTATTCTGCTTATGCAATTGATCATGAGACCGTATTTTTTTTCTTAGTCTACCAAGAAATTAGTGAGTTTCCAAAAAACATACAATATCCTGTGGTTGATCGTCGTGTATCTGTGCATTTTTCCCAATTTGCGTCACAGAAGGCATTTAATTGTAATGAACTAGTTGCTGAGAAAAAGAAACCTTACCTTGGTGTGTTCTTGACATATTGTAGCACTCGTTGAGCTGCTTCCAAATGTGGTTGATGTGGTTTATCCATATATTGACTGAGAATGTGCACGACATACACTAAATCGAGCCTTGTGATGGTCAAGTATATTACTCTCTCAACAAGTCTTCGATAGGATGTAGGATTACTGATGAATTCCCCTTCAACCTTGCTAAGGGATAAATTTTTTTCCATAGGTGAATTGGTAGATTTGGCACCAAGATAACCCATGTCTTCCAATATTTCAAGTGCGTACTTGCGTTGTGACAGAACAATTCCCTTCTTGGAATGTGAAACTTCTATGCCCAAAAAATACTTTAATTCATCGAGATCTTTAAGCTTGAATTGTCTCATGAGATGATTCTTAGTTTCTTCAATGTCTTGTACATTGTTTCCTATTATGATTATATCATCTACATAGACAAAAAGAGCAGAGAAGGAATTACCACGGGTTCAGACGAACAGTGAGTAATCATACTTAGATTGGTTAAAACCAACTAGCTTAAGTATTGTTGATAACTTGATGAACCATTGTTGCGAGGCTTGTTTGAGTCCATACAAAGATTTGTGTAGCTTACATACTCGTGTTTCCCCTTTTCGTCTGAATCCAGGTGGAAGGGACATGTAGACATCTTCACGAAGATCACCATAGAGAAAAACATTGTTGACATCGAGTTGTCAAGATGCCAAATTTGAATAGCAGCAACGACAAGAAGAATCCAAACAATGACGAGTTTGGCTACTGGTGCAAAATTTTCTTGGTAGTCAAAACCTTCAATCTGACTGTATCCTTTAGACACTAAGCGAGCCTTGTATCATTCCACAGAGCCATCAGGATTATACTTGATTTTGTAGACTCATTTACAACCAACTGGTTTCTTGTTTGGAGGAAGCTGTTGAAGCGTCCAAGTGCCATTAGTTTCAAGAGCATCCAGTTCTTGTTTCATGGCAAGCCACCATTTTGGATCTTTGAAAGCTTCAACAAAGGTGGTTGGTTCCCTGAGAATGGAAATAGAAGTAGCAAAGGCACGATGTGCAGGTGATAATTGGTCATAGATAAGTACATGAGATAGAGAATGAGAAGTACCTTTGTTATTGGACGATGCTGAGTTAGATGAAGGAAAGGACTGAAAAGGCAAACTGTTATTAGATAAATGACCAAGTCGTTGATGCCATAGATGAGAGTTGGTGGAAGCAGTATTTGAAACAGAGAAACATCAAGCCTTTTCAAAAATAGTCAGGTAGTAGAGTCCTGCTTTCTCAGTTCCCATCCCAATCGTTTTCCCTGAGCATTTGTCTTGAACAAATCACATACTATTAGTGAAAGTGACATGACAAATTGTAGTTTGAGTTAGTTTAGCTACTGAAACTAAGTTTAATTTGAAGGAGGGAACATACAAGACATTATGGAGTATGAAATTATTGGAGAAATGTATAATGCCAATATGTGTGACACGGGCAAGAGAATGATCAAGTAAATGCACATGTCGATTAGTGACTAGAATGTTAGAGCTCATAAGGTTTTGGGAACAAACCATGTGATCAGTTGCTCTTGTATCAAAAATCCAACGAGTTTCTGAATAGAAAACAGTTGCACATAATGTGTTACCTGAAGAAGTAGTCACTTGACTTGCCATGCTACCTGATTTGGATTGATTGAGAAATGTAAGGAGCTCTTGATATTGGACAAATGTAAGGTTGTGGGATGGTGTCTTTGTGTCGGAGCAGTTTTCTTGAAAGTTAGTATGATGAGCTTTGGAGGGGAAGCCATAACTTGTATTTCTCTTATCTTGAATTGCTCCTTTCTTCCAACACATGTTGATGTCATGTCCATTCAAACCACATAAATTATATTTGAGACGTTTTCGGTAGTTTTCAAAATTGTGTCCATTGAGATCACAAAAATCACATTTGAGGTGACTTCGGCAATTCTCAGAATTATGACCTATATTGTTGCATCGATTACACTTAAGATGTGGGTTCCTTGGTGGGTAATTTTTGTGAGGATATTGTGGACGACTATCTCTTGCAACAAGTGCGGCAGCTTCTGGCATCCTTCCTATGGTTTGTGTGGAAACAACTCTTTACTTTTCATCTTGAACAACGAGTGAATATACCTTATTTACTGTAGGTAAAGGTTCCATGAGCAAGATTTGTCCACCTGCTGATGTGTAAACCGTGTTAAACCTCATGAGAAACTTTATGGTTCGCTGCTTTTGTTGATATTCTTGTAGTTCCCTTCTGGCATTTCCTCCACAATATGGAAGAGGACATAGTGCATCGCGACTATCCCATAAGCTTTTCAATTTGGTATAGTATTCTCCAATGCTTACACCTTCTTGTATGCAATCATGGATCTCTTGCTCAATGTGGAAGAGGTGCACGCTGTTGGTGTGCGAAAAAGGCTCCTTCAATTCTTCCCATAGCTCATATGTAGTATCATTATACATGACTTTCTGCAATTTTAGGTGATGTGGTGTTGAGGATCCATCCTTTGACAAGAATGTTGCAGCGAGTCCATTGTTTGATTTCTACTTCAAAGTTTGTTGATGGTCTTTTGATTGTGCCGTCAATAAATCCTTCTTTGTTTTTGGTGATGAGAGCTATGAGCATTACATGACTCCAAATGTGATAATTTTCTTGATTTAAGGATTGAGCTACTATAATCATGCCTGGTTGGTCTGAGTGGTATAGATATAATGAATGGCTAGGGTCATCATACCACTTTGGTAAAGTAGGGTTGGTATTGGTGGTTATAGACATTATTGTTGAGTAAAATAAATCAAAAGAACGGGTTAGGTTTAAGTATTTTAGACAATAATGACTATTTATGAAACAAATAATGAACTAAAATATGCTTTATTTTATAGAAAATGAGTCAAGGATTATAGAATCGTAAATTTCAACCGCAGAACCGGTCGGAAAGTGGGTGAACTGACGTTTGGAGTGGCTGGGACGACGGTTGTAACGCTGGAGCGCTGAACCGGATGAACGACGCGTCGTTTGCTTTAGAGGCGTGCGAACGACGTGTCATTGTAGTCGTCTTCCTCAGCAGCTGGCGCGTGTTGGCGCGTGTGACTCCAGTGAGGTCCGTGGAACGCCGGTGAACTTATGGAAGGCGCGTGTGAGCGCGTGAAGTGGTATTTTGGCTTGAAATTAATTGCAGATTGCTCGGATTCTTCTGGATATTATGATGGGATTAAATTGAAATTATTTTGTGAATCGAAATTGATTTTGAAAAAAAAAAACAGAATGAGAAAAGAAAAAAAATTTCTATGAGTTGAATTTTCTAGGAATTATTTTCTAAGCTCTGATACCATGTAAGAAATAGTTTTATTGATTACGAATAAACGAATGTTTATAACCTATTTATACAAAAGAAAAGTAAAATTGTAATAATTAAAAATAAATACAATTATGGAGAGATATGTTATTAGACAACCTATTATTCCCCACCAAGCTGTTGGTGGCTGTTTTCAACTGGTGCGTTGATTATCATCATTTTGATATCAAGTTCTTTAACACATTTTAAACATATAATGGATTAATCATAAACTTACAAAAGAGGTTGATCAAAAACAGAAACAGATGAAATAATAAAATCCAAAATTCATATAGAAGAAAGCATAGTTGAAAAGCTAGTAGTAGTAGTGTATCTACAAACCTTATCAAGGAGTTTTGAAATCGGAGATCTGCAGTCCGACTTTGAGAACGCGTCTTCTCGCTATAGCCTGCCTTCAATATATCTTATCTGAATCCTAATTAGCCTCGTCAATTCCCTAATTCTCAGTTCTCACTCTATTTTTACACAAATTATAATTTTAGTTTTGACACGTTTCCAGTTTTCCACGTCTCTCTTGCCGATAAATATCTGCCACACCGGACTTCCTCTCATTCAACACATCTTGAACCTCTTATTATTATTATTATTATTATTCAGTATTAAATTTATTATTATTATTATTATTCAGTATTAAATTTATTATTATTATTATCATCATCATTATAATTATTCAGTATTAAATTATGCCCTTAATTTTCGGTATAAAACAATTTAGACCTCTTTATACTATTAGTGCATTAATCACATTCAATATACTATTATTATTATTATTATATCAACGTGTTTTTATTATTTTTCACTCTTATTAATTTCTTATTTAATTTAATTTTTATTTCACCAAATATTATTATCTAATTTCTTATTATACTAAATATTTTTTTTTCTCTTCTAAACATAATAAATATACATTAAACTGATTAGTATGACCGATAATGAAAGAAAATATATATTAGGACATTATATATGATGAATACGTTTTTTATTTTTATTTTTGTTAAAAGGATATCTTGTGTTGTTAATTAGAACATGATACTTAAAATAAAAATAATAAATCTTATTACCATTCTATTATATTAAAACCTATTAGAATATGTTATGCATATTTAATTGTAGTAAAGATATCTTATCATTATGTCTATTTAGTTTGAGAACTATTTTTTTACAAAAAAATTGAAGTTGTTGCAACGATGTAAAAAAAATGGTCAAATATGAGAAAATGTCAATAAAATATAATACCTTTTGGGAAAATATTGCCAGATAACAACTTAATTTTTTTCAACTTTATCATCAAAATTTCTAGACACATCCCTTAATACAATAATTTTATTGTGAAAATATTTACTTTTTACTCATACAATTATTTCTTAGTGTGAAGGATTTGTTTATCCCATATCGATCAGGAGTTAAGCAGTAATACTGTTTATAAATCTGAACAATCTTATAACTTACGAATTAGTTTTTAAGTTGAGAGTTAAACCCAGGGGTTATAACATGGTATCAGAACTAGGTCTTGAATCCATCGTGATTTGTACCCTTTGTTGTCCCTGTCCGATGTGAGGGGAGAGGTGTCGGGGTTTATAACACTTACAATATATAACTAACGTCATAATAAATTTTCAAGTTAAATATATATTTAATTATTTGATTAAATAATTTATTTTTTATGAATTTTAAAATATACATTTACAATATCTTTTTTATATATTTATTATAACAATTTTTGAAAACAATATACTAGTTTGATTCGAACATGAGTTTAAAGTAAGAAGAATAAATCTTACGAACCATTCTCCTAAATTAACACCTATTTTGAATATGTTATACATACTTAATTATACTAAAGATATCAATATGTCTATTTAGTTTGAGAACTATTTTTTTACAAAAAAAAAATTAAAATTGTTGCAACGATGTAATTTTTTTTTTGTCAAATATGAGAAAATGTAAATGAAATATAATCTCTTTTGGGAAAATATTGGCAGATAACAACTTAATTTTTTTCAACTTTATCATCAAAATTTCTAGAGACATCCCTTAATACAATAATTTTATTATAAAAATATTTACTTTTTCTCAAACAATTATTTCTTACGGTATATAACTTGCAACACAATAAATTTGTAAGTTAAATATATATTTAGTTATTTGATTAAATAATTTATTTTTTATGAATTTCAAAATATACATTTGCAATATCTTTTTTATTATAACGATTTTTTATGCATTTATTATATATTGCATATTTTTCATCAATCTTTTCACATCTTTTAAATCAAAGTCGTATGTGCACGTTCTCACGTGAAATAATGCATGTATTATTGGTTAGTACTAATAAATAAAAGAGCCTTCAAAATGACGTCAACAAATAAACAATGATATAGTTAATTTGATTTATTGATGTATGTTTTGAATATAATTATAATTATTTATTGTTAAATTCATTTCATAACACATGTTATTATGCTATTGAAAGACATTGAATGTTCGATGAGTTGTGGACTTGACTTGATGGAATTGTTAGTCCGAATCCATCACTCATCTTAAGAGATTTTGAAGAAGAGCAACAACTTGTTATTAGATTACATAAGGGCAATAACACTATAAGGATAATTTAAGAACATTATTTTTCAAAATAGATATGTGATGAATACCTTTCCTCTTAGGTGTGTCTTTGGTTGTTTTTATATAAATATTGTGTGTTAAATATTTAATTTTTATATTATTATTTTATACATAATTGTATGTATTATTATTTTGAAATTTAATTTTCAACCGATTAAACTTTTGAAATTGTTAATTCCATAAATTTAAAAATAATATATACATACTAGTTATATACATATTATTAAATTTTATTTTTGTTTAAAACTATAGAATATGTCGGTATTGTTGTCTAAAAGCATTCACCATGCATTTATGCTCATAATTTAAATATATTTTATGATAATTTTTGATATTTTAAATACTAATAATTTATTATTTAATTTATAAAAAAATAAAAATTTAAATAAATTATACAATAATTTAATTAAGAGATAAGGCCAACAATAATCCTTATTATAAAATATGAGTAACTTTTTTCAAAAAAATTATAACGACTTATTTAGATTTTATATATAGTATAAATATATTAGTTTTTTCTTTGTTTATTTTGTCAATTATTGTGTTTTCTGATAATTATCAGATATATTTCATATTATTTCTATTCTAATTAATCCTGTACAAGTGTATAGTATTTGTATACAAAGGAAACGGAAAAGAAACAAATTACAACATTATTAATTTTCACTATTATTCTTGTCTCACACATTGGTGCTTATTATCTGCCACAATTTAATGCAGTGTTGTCTGCTTGTTGTCTGCCATACTACTCACGTGCCAACATATTTTTCATTATTTTCACAAAGATCTAGTTAACTTTTAATTTATTTTTGGTTGTATCATATAATTTTAAATATGTTGAGTAGAAATTTAAAAGAAAAAAAAAATTATTTATAACAATTCATGCGTAAGACAATTTAATTTTTCAAAAATCCATTAGATATCTTTAATATAATTGTTCTTTAAGTTTTTCTAACAGATATGTTATTAATTGTTGGTGGCTTGTTCATAGATATGAAGTTATTCGTGTTTGTACTTGATCATGTCAGAGCTATGTCTTTAAGGATAGCGTAATAAAAGAGAATAATAATTCAAAGACCAATCATAAAAAATAATTCAAGAATCGTCTACCATGCCAGAGCTATGTCTTTAAGGATAGCGTAATAAAAGAGAATAATAATTCAAAGACCAATCATAAAAAATAATGCAAGAATCATCTACCATGCCAAACTTCACACATTACATAAATAAAATAATATTATAATTATTTGAAGGTGCATGTTTTCTTTAAAACTCATTATAATATGATAATGATAATAATAAAAGCATTAAATTTTGAAATATGCACTTGAAATTAATGATTTTTTATAAATTCTAACTTAATAATAATTATTATTATTTAAGTGTTACGGATTAAGATACCTCATATGCACGAAGTACTCACACAGAGTGTATGAGATATATATGTGAACATATCACACGGGGTACTTTGGGTACGAGAATAATTTATATAGTACCATATGAGATGATTAAGTTAGAAATAATCATTCCAATTGGATGCTGATATTTGGGGGTAATAATGTTTATATATATGGACATGTATCACCTATGAGAGGGATCTTACTTTCTATCATTTCTCTAATCTTGAAATATTTGAAATTCTTTCTAAACAATTAGCATTCATCGTAGGGACTTGATTTTTTCAATCTATATTGAGAAGTTGAGACTTTTCATTTAGAAAATCAAGAGAATTACCACGTACATTAAAGGAATTCACCTTTTATAATGTCCAGTCATCACATTACCTTTATTTCAAGAAGTAAATCTTAGAATCACTTCAGGCACCTCATGCCCCAAGGTGGGTCCTGAGGTTAATTTTATAGAACACATACCTCAACTAGTAGCCCACCTCATGTCTCATTGAGGATTGGGGTATCATTCTAACCATCCATCTGTCCCTAAAAATAGGACATGAGTCACGAAAATGGTATCGCATGCTACCAATGCAATAAATGTTAACTTTTAAGATATATTTATAGACAAAAGTGCTTAAATAGAAAAACTTCAACAAAAAATAGAGAAGTTATAGAAATTTTTTATCCAATCTCAAAATGATAATCATAGACTCCGTGCTCTTTTATTATATGAAAACTATTAGGGAGAAACTAAAAGCTCTTTCCAAACTGTAAGAAATATTTCACCCCCACAATCACATCATTACCAATCCTTCAATCCTTAATAAGCTCAAGAACCTTGCTATTCTATCAAACCCACCAATGACCAACCTGAAACCTATACACAAGCATCCCACACAGAGACATATGGCAAAACCCAATCGAATCATCTCAATAACGAATGTGATGAGAAATGGAAGAAGATGGAAGAAAAAAATGTTTGATCAACTCAAAAAGCAATGAAATGGCATCCTACAAATGATATTGAGGCCATATGTGACCAAGGTTTTAGCCCCAAAGTGTCCACCCTATAAGGGAATGGATGATCCAATAGCCCATATCATACACTTCAAAATGGTTATGACTCCTATGTCCATCTCAGAAGAAAAAAGTGACTCCATGTTTTGTAAGATCTTTGCTTCAAATTTTTAGGAAACGACACATAAATGGTTTGTCGAGCTTCCACTTATAAGCATCATCAATTTCAATCAATTAGTGAAGACATTCATTACGAACTTTGCCTGTAACAAGCCCATTTGAAAAGAAACACAACATTTGTTCTCCATAATCCAAGAAAACGAGAAGACAATAGAGAACTACATAAAGAGATTCAAAAAAGAGAAAATGATGATTTCACAGTACCTTGATTCTATCACTATCGAGGCTTTCAAAAAAGGAATAAGAAGGGACATTGGATAGTTGTTAGAACTCACTAAAACCATCCCACATTCATTGGAAGTGCTTTATAAAGAGGCATAAAAATTTGTTAATATTGAATTAGAAATGAAACCCACCAAAGTTACCACATATACGTCGTAAGCCAAGCCCAGTACAAGCAATGGAAGTGCTCAAGGATTGTTACAAGACCTACACAAGGTGGGATTCCATACACCTCTCTCAAGAGGTACATATCGTCTATGGATACCCTGGTAAGAAATTTTTGAATCTTCTTCTTGTGAAATTTTTCCATAGGCTCCCTAGTTAGTTCACGATGGGGTTTCTTTTCCATGTGTACCTTTTAAGGGATGGTGAGATGAATTAGAGGTACATGCCCTGATGTTGTGGCACCCAATGGATCTAAATCCAGGGTATTGCAGGATGCAGGAACTCGAGTCATAATTAGGTGATCGACTTGGTTACTTGAGCAATGCTCATATCGATTTGACTCGATGTGATTTCACGGGACATTTAGCCCATTTCAAAGCTACCATAATGCTTTATTCTGAACCGTGTGGTTTCTTTCACATGGATTCCACCGTTTGGATCGAGGGTGGACACATGGAACACTAAAACCCCACTTTGTGTTATGGGTTCTTTTACTTGTATTTCTCTACCCCATGAGCTGTAACTATGGATTATTGGTGGTAGAATGTCTTTGACCCCTGAGTTGGACCTAGATGGAACATTGTTGGGATGATAATCGAGTTGCTTAGCCATAGATAAGAAAATTTAAAGCAATAGTTCACAAAAGAACCTGAAGATTGCAAGTTGATGGTAACACAAACTGGTTTTTCTTTAACACGGCCTGAAATTGTCTGAAGGAAATTATGAGTGTTTGCAGAAATAATTAAGTGAATGGGAAGAATAGAAGGGGCTAAAGCCCTTAATATAGTGGGTGGGAAATCTGGATCTTCTAATGGAAGTTGAAAATTCAAGAAGAATTTGAAAGATTTAATTCATAAAATTTAGAAATGTTTAAATACAAAGAAGAAGATTACATCCCAAGGAATTGATACATCTGGTTTCTCAAATAATTCTTTCATCTTGCTTTAAAATAAAAAAAATAAAAAATATATATTTAGGTGTTACGAAGTAGGGTACCTCATGTGTATGAGGTACTCACACGGGTATATGAGAGATATATGCGGAACATATCACACAGGGTATTTGGAAATAAGAGATTGATTTATCAAGATATTATACAATATGATTATGCTATATGAGATGACCCGATACATAAGGTGGTGTATGGGGTGTCCTAGGTATGACCCCAATCTGGTACTCAAGATAGGGGACAAGAAGACATGATTTGTAGAGGTATATAGATGTGATCTCATCTTGTGTCAGTGATATAAAGAAAAAGTTAATATTATCGTTGTATAAACTTGTATGACACATTAGAGGGATGTAACTCTTTTACTATTATTTCTCTTAACTTATAACATTTGAAATTATCACAAAACAATGTTTTCTCTGTTTTAATATTTGAAAACAATGGAGTTTGAGCTTAAATTATTTATTATTATGATAGATGATGATTACGTTTTTTTATTCTTTTTGTTGCTCTAATTTCATTTTGAAAGCATTATTTGTTGAAATGATTCTGTTAAGAGTTTGTTGAAGTATTAGTTACAGCTTAAAACAAACTATCCCCTCTTGTAATCTGCTATAAATATGGAAAGGGTCTACATCTCTCAGAAGTTTTTGAGAGTTGATTTTTTACAGAAAACTTATTCAGTTTCACATTTCCTTTCTTGGTATCAGAGCCCTAATTTTTTTCCTTTCTCTTCCGTCTTTCTGTTAAGATTCTTCTCTATCAGAGCCCTAATTTTTTTTTCCTTCGCTGAGAAAGATCGCGATTTAAAGATTTTGATCAAGAATCTTTCTTATCTGATCTTGTGATGTCTACCACAGCTACTGGATCGACTACTTCATCTTCATTCTCAGATTCCATTGGAGCGACTCAGCTTTCCTCCTTTGCTCCTACTTCAGGTTTGTAATTTTTCAATCATACGCTTCCTGTTAAGCTTGACAAATAAAATTATGTCATTTGGAGATCGCAGATAGATAACGTGATATATGCGAATGGATTTGAGAACTTCATCGAAGGTTTATCAGTTTGTCCAGAGAAAATTGTTCCTACTACTGGTGTTATCAATCCAGAGTTTGTAAATTGGCGTCGTCAGGATAGATTGATCCTAAGTTGGATCTACTCTACACTCACTCCTGAGGTAATGGCTCAGATTGTAGGCCATACCACGTCAAGCTCGGCTTGGAAAGCTCTTGAGAAGATCTTCTCATCTTCCTCGCGAGCTCGTCTTATGCAGCTGCGACTACAATTGCAAACAACTAAGAAAACTTCAATTTCAATGATTGAGTTTATTATGAAAATCAAAAGTCTTTGTGATAATCTTGTAGCAATAGGAAAGCCTGTAACAGATCAAGATCAAATTATGAATTTGTTAGCTGGTTTAGGATCTGACTATAATGCTGTAGTCACTTCAATCAGTACCAAAGACAATCAACTCACTCTTGAAGATGTTCATAGTCTTCTTCTCACCTTTGAGCATCGTTTGGAGCAACAAAACTCTGTTGATGAGACTGGAGTCATGTCTGCTAATTTTGCTCAAAACAATAAATATACAAGTGGAAGGAGCTATAGCAAGAACAATCAGAAGCCGCCTACCTATGGCACTGGACATGGAGCAAACTTGAATTATGCCTACAGAGGAAGGGGCCGCAATCGTGGAGGCCAGGGTGGAAGAGTCAACAACAATCAAACAAAACCTCAATGTCAACTTTGTGGTAAATTTGGACACACTGTTCAAAATTGTTATCACAGGTTTGACATAACTTTTCAGGTTCAATCCTCCACTGACAACAATCAAGCTCAGAGTTCTATGTCAACAATGCTAGCCACTCCTAACACAGTTGCTGATAACTCATGGTACCTAGACTCTGGAGCAACCCATCACATGACTCAAAATACAGCTGGTCTCTCCAACATCACTCCTTACACCGGCTCCGAAAGGGTTACCATTGGTAATGGTAAGAAAATCCCCATCTCTCATGTTGGTACTACCTCCTTTATTTCAGATTCTTCAGTTCTTTGTCTAAACAAAGTCTATCATGTTCCTTCACTCTCCAACAACCTCATCAGTGTGGCTAAACTTTGTGCTGATAATAATTCAATGATTGAATTTTATCCTAACCATTTTGTTGTGAAGGACAAGTTTTCGAAGAAAGCTCTAGCTCGGGGCAGAAATGAGAATGGCTTGTATAAGCTTCCAGTTATCAACTCACAAGACTCCAGGCATAATAACTCTTTTTGTGTGCATAATAACAATGTATCAGCTTTCAATCTCTCAACTAATAGCAGCAAAGTTTGGCATGATCGTCTTGGACATGTCTCATCTATTGTTGTACAAAAAGTTTTGAATAACTGTAATATTTCTTGCTTAATGAATAAAGATCTGGTTTGTTCCTCTTGTCAATATGCTAAGAGTCATCGATTACCCTTTCCCATTTCTCATTCTCGGGCATCATCTCCTTTAGATCTTATTCATACTGATATTTGGGGGCCAGCCCCTATGTTTTCCACTTTTGGCTCCAAATATTTCATTCTTTTTGTTGATGATCATACACGTTTCACATGATTTTTTCCTCTGCAGACTAAGGATCAAGTTTTAAAAGTCTTTATTCAATTTCAAACTATGGTTGAAAATCAATTTCACAGCAAAATAAAAACACTTCAGTCAGATAATGGAGGGGAATTCAAGATGTTTGCTCGATATCTTCAAACCAAGGGTATTGCTCATAGGTTCTCATGTCCCTACACTTCTTCTCAAAATGGGAGAGTTGAAAGAAAGCATCGTCATGTAGTAGAAACAGGGTTAGCTCTCTTGGCTCGGGCTTCTTTACCTTTAAAATATTGGCTATATGCATTTCAAACTGATGTGTATTTAATCAATAGAATGCCTACTAAAGTTTTGGATTTCTCCTCTCCATATTTTGTCCTCTTCAATAAAATTCCTTATTACAATTTGCTAAGAATTTTTGGCTGCTTATGCTTCCCATTTATACGCCCATTCAATAAACATAAGTTGAAATATAGGTCCATTGAATGTGTTTTTATGGGATATTCAACTGTTCATAAGGGATACTTGTGTTTAGACTACCAATCAGGCAGAGTCTATACTACACGTCATGTAATCTTTGATGAAAACAAGTTCCTTTTTGCCTCACCAACTACTCCAATTGTTCTTGTTTCATCAGACTCTAATCTGTTATCTACTGATCTGCCATCTGCTCTTATTACTCCTCCTTTGAGACAACCCGTCCCTGCATCCAGCTCTACTCCATTCATTCCAG
The DNA here is from genome assembly GCA_030763125.1 of Hippophae gyantsensis. NCBI lineage: Eukaryota > Viridiplantae > Streptophyta > Magnoliopsida > Rosales > Elaeagnaceae > Hippophae > Hippophae gyantsensis. The sequence goes on along the minus strand of CM061028.1, from coordinate 73,281,782 downwards.
TTCTGCCAAACTCTTTTGAGCACTCAACTGATGACCTATCTGAACACACCATCTCTCATGATCTTTCTACAAGGTCTCTTTCCTCCTCTTCTCATCAACAATCTAAACATACTCTTCCTCAAGAGCCTATAGCAGCAACGAGGAGGATGGTAACCAGGTCTCAGAATGGAATAGTTAAAAAGAAACAATTATTTCTAGCCACAAGATAGAAGGAACCAACAACTATTCGGCAAGCAATGAAGGATCCAAATTGGGTAACTACGATGCAAAATGAAATAGAGGCTTTACAAAGAAACAATACATGGGAGCTGGTTGATCCTCTTTCCTCTGTCAATGTCATTGGGTGTAAATGGATTTTCAAGCTTAAATATAAGGCAGATGGGTCATTGGAAAGGCATAAAGCACGATTGGTGGTAAAGAGCTATAATCAAACTCAAGGGTTGGATTTCTTTGACACTTTCAGTCCTGTTGTGAAGCCAGCCACGGTAAAAATAATTCTCACTCTTGCTCTTACTTATGGTTGGACAGTAAGACAATTGGATGTACATAATGCATTCTTAAATGGAGAACTTGAAGAGGATGTATATATGTCTCAGCCACCAGGGTTCTCTCATCAACAGTTTCCTCACAAGTTATGTAAACTTAGGAAAGCTTTATATGGCTTGAAACAGGCACCACGAGCCTGGTTTACCAAATTAAGCCATGCCTTGCAAGAATGAGGCTTCCAATGTTCTAGGTCAGATAGTTCCATGTTTGTGAAATTTGGTAGAACTGACACCCTTATTGTTTTGGTATATGTGGATGATATTCTTGTCATTGGTAGTTCTCATACACAGATTGAAGGCCTTATAAAACAACTCAACTCTATTTTTGCCATGAGGGATCTTGGTCAGTTGTCTTATTTCCTTGGCATTGAGGTAATTTATGATGATCAATCGATTCATTTATCTCAAACCAAGTATATAGCTGACTTGCTTGAGAGAACAGAAATGCATGACTGTAAACCAGCCACAACTCCGGGTGCTACTGGTAAAGCTTTGTCTCAATATGAAGGAGAGCCTTTTAAGGATCAAACAAAATATAGAAGCATAGTTGGAGCATTACAATATGCCACTTTAACTAGACTGGACATAGCTTTTGCAGTTAACAAAGCTTGTCAATTTATGCACAATCCCACAACTGCACATTGGCTTTCTGTCAAACGTATTCTGAGATATCTAAGAGTTACAATGCAGCAAGGCTTACGCCTCAATCCTTCTACTCATCTTCAAGTTCAAACTTATGCAGATGCTGACTATGCTTCCACTCCTGATGATCGACGAAGCTCCAGTGAGTATTGTTTGTTTCTTGGCGATAATTTGGTCTCTTGGTCTACAACTAAACAGAAAGTTATCTCTAGAAGTAGTGCTGAATTCGAATACCGAGGTCTTACCATAGCAGCAGTAGAGATTGTATGGACTTTATCCCTTTTACAAGAGTTGTGCATTCCCCAACAAGAAGTGCATGTCCTCTGGTTTGAAAATATTAGCTCCAGCTCTATGGCAGCCAATCCTGTGTTTTATGCTCGGTCTAAACATATTGAAATTGACATTCACTTTGTTCGTGACTTAGTGCTTAAAAAGAAGCTGCAACTCTGCTATGTTCTAACAGAAGATCAGCTAGCTGATTTGCTCACCAAGCATTTGTCAAGCTCCAGGTTCGACGTCTTGAAGTCAAGACTTTACATCGTGCCTCGACCCTTCAGCTTGCGAGGGGATGAAAGCAGTATTTGTTGAAATGATTCTGTTAAGAGTTTGTTGAAGTATTAGTCCTGTTGTTGAAGTATTCGTTGAGAGTTGATTTTTTACAGAAAACTTATTCAGTTTCACATTTCCTTTCTCATTTCACGCAAACAGGTCGTATATTGATTTTTTTTCCATCTCTTCCGAACATAGTAAATATACATTAATTAACATAATTAAAATAAATATATATAGGACATGTCTAAACGATAAATATGTTTTTTTATTGAAAGAATATACTTGTGTGGTTGTAACATGGGATTTAATCATAATAAAGATATGGATTTTGATAATGAAAAAAAAGGTTAACGCAAAGCATATATATTTATTTTGAGCCCAGAAAAGACATTATAGTAAACTGAAAAGAAATATATATATATATATATTTATAGAAATTTGACGGTGATCCAAAATGAAAGCACTTGAAAATATTTAATATTACAATTAATTAAAAAGCTGGGGAACATAATTGCAGGAATAGCGTAGAATTAGCTAGAGGGAAGGATTATTATTATTATAATTATATATATGATTAGGGAGGCAAATGAGATTTTGATTATTAATATGAATCCACTGATTAGCTAGATCAAGGTGATTGACATCGAGTTGGCGAGATGTGTTGATATGGTTGGAGGAGATAACAGTAGTAGTAGTAGTAGTAGTAGTTGGAAATATGGAGGAGCTGGAAGAGAACTTCTGATGATGACGATGATGAGGAGGTGGTCGAGATCGAGATATGGATGAATTAATATTTTGTCGTCTCTTATTATTAATTCGAATGGGAATGGGGGTTGTGATGCCAGCAGCAGCAGTAGTAGAGCTGCCAAGAAGATGAGGAAAGTTAAGCTTGGCCTTAGAGCCCCTTATCTTAAAAGCGGCTCTGTCATAAGCTAAAGCAGCATCATATGGTGTTTGGTAAGTGCCAAGCCAAACTCTAGCTCCTTTTTTCTTTGGGTCTCTAATCTCAGCTGCATATTTTCCCCAGGGTCTTCGTCTCACTCCTCGGTAATGATCATCATCTACTACTACTACTACTGGTGCAGGTGTAACCGCAGCTGCTAAAACGTTATCCTCATCATCAACACCATTATCCGAACGTCTTCGTTCTTCATCACCATCACCATCACCAAGAAGGTGTTGTTTGATAGCCTCTAAAACATCATTAACATCATCATCATCATCAGCTGACCAGTAGTACCTTCCACTACTACTACTCATTTTCGATCCATCCATCTCTCTCTTTCTTTGTTCTATAATAAATATATTATTCGATTTCAGAAATCTGCTTAATTAATTTGCATCTTAATGTTCATGTTTGTGTTATATATATATATGACTTGGAAAGAGAGGTTCGTCCGTCCGTCTCATTTCAATGTAGTTTCCTAGCTAGGACACTAAATTTATATATTAATATCTATATGCATGTATTAAATCACGTGGAATTCATGCCTCTACTTTACCTATATATTAATTATAAATTCAAATGGAAATCTCAATTATATATTAAAACAAACAATTAATGTATATTAATTATTACTTTTTATTATTTATAACTACTGCTAAATTTTTCGAATCTACCTGCAACTATATAATAATATTATTAATTTCAGTGTTGATGACTCACACTGTGTTAACATTTTAGCCCTTATAAACCAACCCATTTAATCTCGACTAATCTTATTGTCTTTTTAATTTATTAGGTTGATTTGTTCAAGAGTTTGAAAATTTATATATAAAACATAATATTTTAAAATTTATAATAATAAAAATATTATTAATTTTGAATATGATTCATTTAACAACATTAAATATTAAATAAATTTAAATTAATAAAATCTAATCGAAGATGTTTACCCTAAAATAATGTGTTAAATTATTTATAGTAGTAAAAATATGTAAATCAAATATAATAATATTATTTTTTAATTAAAATTTTTAAATTCAAAATGTGTTAATACATTACCATTTTAAATTGGAACACGCGAATCGTGAGAGAGATTAATTTTGCTTTTAATGTATTGGCTTTATCAGGCGGCCACGTCAGCAAATGGTGACCAATAAGATTCTTTCAAAATTTAAGATATATTAAACAAAGTCAATTTGTTTCCTCCACCCTAAAAATAAAAATATTTCTATTTTCCTATGAATTAATTATTTAGATATTTTATTTTTGAATTCTCTCTCTCTGTATATATAATGTTATAAAAAATATATGTTAATTTAACTAAAGACGAGGAATATGTTTTAGACGTTATTATCATAGTTAATTACTCCAGAATATCAAAGAACCCCCCCTTTTTTTTTATCAAAATAAACAAAGTAATATTCGTGGTTACTCTTCTTATCTCACATATTCAAACCATTAAAAGCTTTTTTAAAGATAAAAGTGATTTTATTCGTGGTTACTCTCCTTATCTCACATATTCTAACAAAAATGGTTTGCTAGCTTTTTCGTACATTAATTTTGTAGAGAAAGAAATTGCACAATTGACAAGAAAAAATTAAAATTAAACGTTGGCAATATTGTAAAGTGATTTTTGCTTGTTGTAAAATAACACTAATGATACCGATAAGAATATTATGAAATTAATTAATAGTAATGGGCAGTGACTTTTTTTTTATTTTTTTTTATTTTTAATAATTTAGTTGATTTATACTAAAAATGAATACATGTTTAACAAAAGTAATAAAAGGGTCAAAAATAATAAAAACAACTTGAAAGTGCAGATTCATCTTAAGCCTTTATTGGCGGTCTTCTGATGCCCCCTACACATGTTGATGTTTTGGATGGATCATGACGTGTACAATTACTTATTCTTTGTATATACATGAAAATCTTTAAATTTTTTTTAAAATTAATCGATTGTGAATAATTTAAAAAAAAATTCAAAAATTTAAAAAATAAAATACAATTTATAATTTATATATTATTAACTAATAATAAAAAAAATAAAAAATTATAATTTACATATTATTAACTAAAAAATATACTTTAATGCTATTATTACCAAATAAAATTAATAAATATTAACCGTGAAAATTATAATTTACATGTTAGTTTCCAACATTACTAAGTTTTGTTATCTATTAAAAAAACTCTTATTTTTATATATTATTAGTTCAATATATTTGAGTTGTTCAATAATTTTTATTTATTTCATTTAATTAAGATTATGCAAAAACAAAAATTAACATTGTAAAAACATTTCTTTTAACAATTTTTTATAGGCTTTCTTCCTCTATTTTCATATGTATCTATTCTTTTTTATTAAAGTCCAAATTTATCATAAATATATTGCATACAATTTCAAACTTTAATTTTACTTCAAAACCTTCTAAAAAATATATCTCAACCCGTTCAAAAATAAAGTTGTAGTTACTCTACAAAAAATGAACATCTCAATTTATTTATTTAAAAAAAATTATAATATCAATAATTAATTCTTATCAAACAATAAAATTTAAATTTGTGAAAGACTCACATGTATCATGTTACATCTAGTATGTTATATACAAAATTAAAAATAGATATAACATGTTATATATACTTTCAACATATGTATCGATAATAACTGTCGAAACATTGATAGAATTAATAATGACTAATAAAATGTTTCGATAAAATCATCGATGATTAATAAGAATATGATAATATATAATTATGATCTTATTTTATTAAGTTAATAAATAAAGATATTTTAATCTTTTTAACGTATAATTTAATATAAAATCATGAATTATATGAAAATAATAAGTGATTTAAAAAAAATAAAGTGGTTAAAATTTTACTCCTACGAGATATCCCAACTTCAAGCGAGGGGCATCATATTTTCGTAAATTACCTTTTCAGTCCTTAATCCTTGTTATAAGAGTTTATTAACAACCAACAGTTATAATTTTGCATAAATGATAATTAACATGTAATACTTAATTAAGTACGTACACTCGATTAATTTTAACGTGGAACTAGTTAGCTAACGTGTCTGTAAAGATGAATAATAGTATGATAAAAAAAGTGAAGCATCAAATCTAATGGCTTTGATCTCGACTTTAGTTGAAGTGGGGTTTAGTTTTTCTTAATTGGGTGTTATGATCAATAAATAATAATTATTATTATATAATAAGATTCCGTAGTATTTAGTATAAACAAGCGTACAACTTGGAAAGTTATATATAATATATAAAAAAAAACACGTGGTTAAACGAATGAAATTTCAGTGTATATATATAAAAGAACTTATATATTTTACACATGTTTTTGTTATTATAACTGACAATTTATATCTTACATCTTTAACTAGGATTTCTATCAACGTACGTCTCAAAATTCAAGGCACTAAATAAAATTTAAAAGATATAAACCATTTAATAGTTGTTAAAAGAAACTGGTTAGAAGTTTTATTTGACTTATTTGCATAAAAATAAAAATAAAAAATTATATAGTTTCATGACTTCATCTTTTAATTAGCGTCAATATATATTTTAATTTTTATTCCTTTTTCTCTTGAGAATCAAAGGAATTTTTAGGGGGGTAAAATAAAAGGAAATGTGTTACACAGATATTCCATCTTCAAATATATTTTAACCCATTTCCTTTTATCTTTTAATGGATTTATTTATTGGAAACTTAGAGTAATTTGTATTCCCACGAAAAGGTAGAAGGTGAATCAACTCGCCTCATTTATAACCACGGATCCTGACCGGCATTGTTGAGCATTTGATTTTTAATTAGTTCTATCTTGATTTCACCTAATACTCTCTTGAAATTTTAAACTCAACTTGAATATATATATAAATGTTTCCTCCGCACACTCCCACCTCTAAGACATTAAACTTATGTTCATTAACGTTGATTTAGTATAGTAAATATTTAAATGACACAGATGATGCATTTGAAATTGCTAATATATGAGTGTGTGAACCGAGATACCTCATAACTATCGAGTGCTAATCACCCCATGTTATAGGAATATCACCACAAACACAAATAGAATGAGGAATGGGACCACTCCATGAATCCAACAAAGATGCAAATAATCTCATATTTCTTTAATTATCAAATTATCTCATCCTCCTAATGAGACATCTCCTTTGAACAATGTACCTCTTATCATTGAGGTATCTTTTCCCAACGATGTACTTCCAACTAACAAGATACCTCCAACCAACGAGATACCTCTTCTCAATAAGGTACCTTCTTCTAATGAGGTAACTTCTCCCAACGAGGTATCTCTTCCTAATGAGTGGCGAATGCTCGATTTGTAAAAGGAAAGTCGGTGGACTAGGATGTAACAGACTGGATAGCTCTATAGCCTAGTAATCTATCGAAAGTAGACTAATTTTTGATGGAATAGGCAATAGTTTGGTTCAAATGAGGATGAGTGACAAACTGGTTGTTCACAAAATAGAATGACGTGCAAAGGGAAGACTAATGACAAGCTGAAAGACTACGAGCTGATGTAGAAAAGGTGTTACGATGACCCAATTCTTGATATGAAAAATGGAAGAACTTGGCTGTGGGCTTCATTAAAAAAAAGAAGGGACTTGACTGAGCTAAAGTTACTGAGAAAATAATCATTTCTCTAAAATGAGACATCAATGCCACAATCTAGTTTTGATTTGGTGCTGGTTGTGGATTTGATTTGGTACTATAACAAGTTGAAATTCCCTATGGCCTAGTATTCAAAATGATTGGACTAGATTGCTACATTATTCACACACACACAAAATTTTGTAAGTGGATATAATTTTCGCAAGTCCATTGGTATTTGGCCAATAGTTAGACTAAGGACCTTGTCACCTATATATATATTGACAAGATTAAGGCCATAGTGTATAGAGCATTTTCTTTAATGATTCAAGTCAACATACATAAGTGGCTTAACGATATACCTATCCAAAGTATTTCTAGCTTCATGATTACCCCTAGAATATTGGATTATTTGTCTATGCCAAAGAGCTACTACATACAAGACGTCATGATCTCATCAACAAGCTTATATAGGCCATCATTACCAACCATGTTAGTAGCTATTCCATACAAAATGAATCACTTCACATGTTCTTCATTACCTAACGCCCTACGGAACCAACTCAAATTTTCATGAAATGATTCAAGGTCAAACTTTAGAGATTTGATTGTTCAAATTTAGTATAACCGAGGCATTTCTAAAAAGAGTTCTAAGGAATTCAACACCACAATCCTCTGAGGTCGCATTTAAAGATTCCCATGAATCTATGAACCTCAAAATGGATATAAAGATCAAATTAGACAGAATATGAGAGACAATGCACACAAGACCCAATCAAGGATGCCAACTTTATGATCCTTAAGAGAAGAGGAATGTCTTCAATGTGCCTCTCCACTCCTTGCTTTTGACACCATACAATGAAGATCCAAGAGAAACAAGGGAGATGATTAAGGGTGGTAAGATAATATGTGAAAGTTAGAGGATATGCTATAAAAAGGTATGATCCATTAAGTTTAGTAATGCTTCTACTTCTTGTATTTTTGTTAAACAAAAACAGGTAGGTTAGACTGACAACTACTTGGAAAACTATGTATTCCTAGTGTAGAGTGAGGAGGCCAAACAACCCCCTTCCGCTAGAGACGCAGACATAAAAGGCACGTGTGCAAATGCCTAGTATAAGGAAGAAGAAGAAGAAGATTCATTATTTAAGGATTGATCTCGTGAAAAAAATTAATGTGATAACCCCCAAGTAGGAGTGAGGAGGCCAAATGTTTCCCCTTCCTAACTTGGTATGCAGGTGTAAGAGGCGTCTAAGAAAGAGTCGTAAGTTCCTAAAAGTGAACCTCCTCTTTAGAAAAACAAGACAAGTAAAGAATTTTATTTTCAACTTGTCTATTTCTCCTATCTCATGAATAAAATAATGTGATAACCCTCAAGTAGTAGTGAGGAGGCCAAATGGTCCCCCTTCACTTAGAATGTAAGCATAAAAGGCAAGGTGCCTATCCCAATAAAGGATTATAAGTTCACAAAAAAATGAATCTTCTTTTTTGGATAAATAAGACAAGTGAAGAATTTTATTTTTGATAACTCCTAAGTATGAGTGTGGAGGCTAAATGGTCCTCTTTACTTGGAGTGCGGGTGTAAGAGACGAGACACCCATTATAAGAAAGGGCCATGAGTTCACAAAAGTGAACTTCCTCTTTAGGATAAACAAGATAAGTAAAAAAATTTATTTCCAACTTGTGTATGTATTCTATCTCACAAATAAAATAACATGATAACTCCTAAGTAGGAGTGTGGAGGTCCAATGGTCCCCCTCACTTGGGATACGGGCGTAAGAGACGAGGTGCCCATCAAAAGAAAGGGTCATGAGTTCACAAAAGTGAATCTCCTTTTTAGGATAAACAAGACAAGTGAAGAATTTTATTTTTTACTTTTTTAATCTCTCGTGTCTCATGAATAAAATAACACGATAACCCTTAAGTAGGAGTGTGGTGGCCAAATGTTCCCCCCCACTTAGGATGCGGGTGTAAGAGATGAGGTGTCCATCCTAAGAAAGGGTCATAAGTTCACCAAAATGAACCTCCTCTTTGTGATAAAAAACAATTGAAGTTCATTTCCAACTTGTCTATGTCTCCTGTCTCGCAAATAAAATAACACGATAACCCTCAAATAAGAGTATTTGGCCTCCTTAATTGGGAAGCGGGTGTTTGTGGCATGAATCAACCCAAGTAAAATATGGCTTGATTCAGCCCAACCAATACATGGCTTGAAATTCGATGTAAAAGGGTTGAAATTCCTCAAATGTGGGATGAAATTTCTCAAATACGATTTACATTTTTTCAAAAATGGGAAGAAATTCCACAAAAAAGCCTATATTTTCTCAAATAAGGGCTAAAATTCCTCAAATGTGGGCTGGAATTCCTCAAATGCAGGTTGGAATTCTTCAAACAGACTAGATTTCTTGAGGGAAGATTTAGAAGTTTGAAGTTGAAAGGATTATACCAAAAGAATTTGAAGGGTTTATACCCTTAAGAATTTGAAGGGTTTACACTCTTAAAAGAAGTTGAAAAGTTTGTACCCCTAAAATTGGAATTGTAATTACCCACTAAAGTAACACGCCCTGGTGAGAAAATAATTCTTTCACCTTACTTTAAAATAAAAGAATGTGGGACTTAGTGTGTGGGTGTTACAGATCGAGATACCTTATAGCTATATGGGGTACCTTGGGGTGTGCAACAACGAGGTACTTCAAAATTATAACTACTACTAAAATGACACCCCGATAAGAATAACATTCTTTCATATTGCTTCAAGATAAAAGAATGTGGGACTTAATGTTTTGGTGTTATAAACCGAGATACCTCATAGTCATCGGTGCTTCCATATGAGGTACCGTGAGGCCTGAAATAATAAGGTACATCGAGGTACCTCTATGAAGATATCCAAGAATGAATATTATTGAAAAAAAGAAAAAAAATGAAAAGGTCGATGTTTAAGAGGAACATGGGGTACTCGACCCAAGGTACCTAACAATATGGTGTATTTACGATGGAATACTCGACCTAAGGTGCCTAACAACGGGATGTATTTACCATGGGATACTCAACCCAATGTGCCTAACAATGGGATGTATTTACCATGGGATATTTGACATGACCAAGAGACAGGAAGATATGTATTGTAGAGGTACATAGGCATGACCTCATGATATGAACCAAGGGGTTAGGACCTAGCTAATTTTAGATTATATAGCAAAAGATTTCTCCACAAATCAATGGATATTACTCACCATTTTTTTGAGGGGATAAGACGCCACAAGGAGGTGCTATTTCCTTGATAAGTCTAGCATAAATGATACCCTAACAAGTATGGATATTACTCACCACAAATGTTTGGATGCTAAACAACACCACAAAGGTTTTCAATCCTTTGATAAGTTTCTTAAAAAGGAACAAAGAGCATGAATGAGCTCTCAAATGATCTGAAAAATCAAAATTCATTCAAATTGTATTTTCCAATAGTTGAGTTGCTCTTAATAGGATACAAACAAACCCTAAGCTCTACCCATCATAGCCCTTGATCTCATCCAAGGGTTGAAAATAAAAATAGCCAAAAAACACAAAAGGTAGCAGAAAACATGGACCAAAACATGAAAAAATAGGGCAGATGACTACAAAGGAATCCTATGAAAATATTACATCTTAACCTTTGATTTCATCCAAGGGCTGAAAAGAAAGCTACCCAAAATCAGTCCAAATGACACAACAAAATTGGAGTAGCTGAGAACAAAAGAAACCCTATAAAATATTACATCTTAACCTTTGTTTCCATCTAAGGGCTGAAAATGAAGCTGCCCAAAAAAGTCCAAATGGCACAACAATGTGCCTAGTTTTCTTTTGCCAATTTTTCCCTAATTTCCATCCTAGGATTTTCCCAATCCTTGCACTCCCAATTTAGGTCCCCTTGGTTATGCATGACCTCTTGAATGAGCCCATTTAAAGACTTTTCGAGTTGTACCTTCCTAGACCTTGTGATTGGTCCACTTGGAATTTGTAGAGCTTGATGATTCTCATCACCTCATCTTAAGACATTGAACCTACCTTTATGTCAACATAAGCCTTATGTGGTCGTTATAATGGAGTGTCAACATTTGGATGTGGAAGAGCCTATATATATGGACCTATGTAACCCATTAAAGAGATCTACTTCTTTCTCTAATTCTCTCCAAAAAAAACTATAGCATTTACAATTCTCCAAACATAACCTATAGTTGGAAGTTGTTTATCTCTCTTAAATCCCTCTAAATATCATGTAGTACTTGCAATTCTTCAAATAATTACTACTATACTTTTTCTCACTGTTTCAAGTTTTGAAATTTGTGAACATAAATTTTCTTTATTAGAATTGTAAACTACTCCATCGATTGATCCCAAAAAAAAAGAGAAAAGAAAAATCAATTTATCTTCTGCTAATTAAATTTAATCCATTTTGTCATATTTGAATTAATAAGTTCTTTTTTCAAAGTATAAGTGAAATGCATTAAAAAGTAAAGCTTGCCAAAAGGTTCAACAATACAAACTACATATGCAAGAAACAAAGAAATAAAAAGACAAACAAACCCTACACTTGACTCTACTGTCACAACCTAAGGTAACTTGAGACAAAATTATAAACAATTTCTAGTATCCAAAAAACTAGGAGCATACTACATCAAAGAAAAGATGCTCTATATGTATTATCCAGTATGATATTGAGCTATTGCTAACTCTACTAAGGAAGCGATCAAAATATTCAAACAAAAAAAACAACAAAAACATATACAAGAAAACAATGACTAAAAACTAAAATAATAATAGAAGTGATAGTGGAAGCTAATATTGCAACTCAATATTGGAAGCCATGAGAATATGAAGTGCTAAGACACATCTTTGTCAATGGAATTTTAAATTATCCAACCCCAATTGCCTCTTGCTTTCTCTTCTTCCCTTACTATCCACAAAATTGATTCTAAAAGCAAAATGACCATATTCTTTGTTATCATTAAGTTTTTTAACATTTGCAAAACATGTGTGCTTCTTCCATGTTTTCTTACCAAGAGTGAGCTTGAAACAATAGGCACCAAGAAAAAAATCAACATTATCACCCATAAAAGAATTAACACCACAACTTGCATTCACTTCAATTACAATAGCCATAGTTCAATGACATAAGTAAAATCAAAGAAAATAGATTGAGAGATCCAAAAATTAGGTCAATTTTTTTAAGATATACATGCAAGAATTGAGTTTCCATGGAGTTCTTCCCAATGATGTGTCATGCTTATAAGCTTCTTCAAGATGGAAAACCATAATAATGTTGTTTTACCCTTTTATGATGAGCCCTCCACTAGCCATCGAGCTCCCCCAATGCACATTGGGAATAGTCAAATGATTCAAGGAACATCCATAGTCCAACAGAGTTTCCACCATAAGATCAAATGAACATTGCCCTAGACTTCGCAACTACCTCAAATATAGAACCCACTTAGTTTGTTCCAAATCATTAGCTATTTCTTCCATTTATTATTTGAAGCTTTAAATAGAACTATCACACAATTCTTTGCACAAACTAGTACCAAATCAAAACCTTATATCGAAAATGATAGGCACTATAGGAAGAAAAAAGCTTGAAAGGGATCAATGTAGAGCCGAAAGGTCGACGATGAAATATAACGGTGCATGATGAACCTATTGGAAAAATCTGATATATTTTTCACTATTCTAAATAGTTACTATTCATAAATATTATGATTTAAATTAATATAACTCAAACTAGCCTCACAAAATAATACTATTGGAAATATAATGCTAAAAGAAACTAAAGTGAATATTAAATAAAATATTAAAGTAGAAAAATAAAAACACCAAAAATTTTAGAAGATTCGATATAAATGTTACTTATATCCCCGGACATCATTGATCACTTCCATTATCTTCAAATTGGATGAAGTCCAAAAATTACAATTTAATGGGCAAGATTGAGCTAATCAATTACCTATAAAAAAGAGAGGAAGAAATACAAATTTTGGGATGATTTCAAGGTAGAGAAAGAGGCTTTATTTATAGACCAAAATATAGCACCCACCATGGTTTCTAATCCATGTGGGACTTTTTCAAATTACTCACTAAGGAGCTATACAAAACATCTCTACTTAGCGACTTAGTGATGCTTAAATGATTTCTTCAATCTCTAGATTAGCGACGCCAATGCCAACTCAAATTTGCATAATGTTAATCAAGTCCAAACAATGTTTGAACTTGATTGTTGTTACCACCTTGGTTATCATATCTGCGGGATTTTCTATAGCGTTAATCTTTTGAATTAGTACTTTGCATTCTTCAATAATCTCTCACACGAAATGGTAACGAACGTCAATGTACTTTGTACGTGCATGGTAGACTTGTTTTTTGCTAAATGAATAACACATTGATTGTCACAAAACACTTTAATATGCTTTTGACCAACTCCCAAGTCTTCAAGCAAATCTCGTAACCAAATAGCTTCTTTCATAGCCTCTATAACTTCCATATACTCTACCTCTATAGTAGAAAAAGCAACGGTGGATTGCAAGGTAGGCTTCCAACTAATTGGTACTCTAGTAAGAGTAAACACATAGCCAGTAGTTAACCGACGTTTAGCTAAATCTTCTGCAGAGTCAGAATCAAAATATCTGATTGTGTATTGACCAATAGTATTATCCTGTTCAAATACTAAACCAACATCTCTATTATTTAGAATATACCAAAGAATCCATTTCATAGCCAACCAATGTCCTTCACCAGGATCATGCATGTACCTACTTACAGCCCCAATCATATGTAAAATGTCAAGTCTCATACACACCATTTCATACATCAAGCTACCAAATGTATTAGCATACGATACATTTTCCATGTATTCTCATTTTGCATCATTCTTAGGAGACAATTGAGCACTAAGCTTAAAATGAGGAACAAACAGAGTACTTATAGGTTTTGTTTGTTCATTCATACCAAAACATTGTAGCACCTTCTTCAAATATTGACTCTAGGTCAAACAAAGCTTCCCCTTCTTCTTATCTCTACTTATCTCCATACTGAGAATCTTTTTGGCTTCTCTCAGATATTTCATCTCGAACTCCTATCTTAGTTGAGTCTTCAACCTCTTAATTTCTGCTTGGCTTTTTGATGCAATTAACGTATCATCAACATACAATAGGAGATAGATGAAAGACTCATCTTGTAGCTTGCTAAAATACACACAATGATAATGTATGCTTCTAATGTAGTTCTATAGTAACATAAACTAATCAAATCGCACTACTACAAAAATGGATATTTAAGTCGATATGTAAAGTCAGTTTTTGGAAAAAATTGACTTATAATGAATTTAAAGTCGGTTTGGTGTAGAACCGACGCTATCCATGTAGGATGTAGTGTCGGTTGACGTATCGAACCGACGCTATGCATGGACGTAGCGTCGGTTCCAAGTGTCAACCGACGCTACGCTACGTGGATAGCGTCAGTTCACCACGTCAACTGACACTACATCCACTTGTAGCATCGGTTCCAAGTGTCAACCGACGCTACGCTACGTGGATAGCGTCAGTTCACCACGTCAACTGACGCTACGTCCACGTGTAGCGTCGGTTCAACACATCAACCGACTCTACTGCGCTACGATTGACGTGGTGAACCGACGCTATCCACGTAGTGTAGCGTTGATTGATACCTAGAACTGACCCTATCCATGTAGCATAGGGTCAGTTGACACCTGGAACTAACGCTATCCACGTAGCATAGCATCGGTTGACACGTGGAACCGATGCTATATACGTGGATAAATTCTTTTCTCTTCTTTCTTCCCTAGATAGAAACTATTCCAAGCGTTGCATAACTCTCAAAAACCCAAAACCTTCTCCACTTCTCCTCCACTCTTTCTCATTTTCTGACCATCTACGACTACAAATTCCAACGCCGATTAGTGGATTTTCTTCCTCTCTAACTAATCTTTTAGATCCCCTATATTTTTGAGCAAAATATTCAAATTTTTTATACCTATTTCTCACTTACAAAACACCATTTTTCTTCTTTTCCTTCATTTTCTTACTTCATTTACTTTTGTAAGTATTTCTATTAATTTTACGTACTTATTATTCATATTTTTTCTGTTATTATGTGTTATTATTTATGTGTATAAATTTTTGTATTATATATGTAGGTTTGTATTATAACATCAGGAGAAGAATATGATGATCTTGAATAAAATAGAACAAAATCATGATAATTTTTCTACTATTAATTAATATTTTATTTTTCAAATATTTGTATTATTTGAACTATTTGCTAAACTGATTTTGGTTTTTTTTTCTGCTCAAACACAGGTTTTTATTTGAGTATAATAAAAAATGAGTAAAATTTTTTTAAAAATAAAAATAAAAATAAAAATTAAAGTCGGTTCATGCGATGAACCGACTTTACATTTTAAATCATTTAATTTAAAATCGGTTCAACGAACCGAATTTAAATTGATTTAAAGTCGATTTTTAACCGACTTTAATGCCCATTTTTGTAGTAGTGCCGCTTGTACCACTGTCTCGGAGATTGCTTCAATGCATACAATGATTTGTTTAGCTTGCAAACCCAATTCCCTTTACTAGTAAAATTAAAACTTTATGGTTAAGACACATAGATTTCCTCTTCCAAGTCACCGTGTAGAACACGGTCTTTACATCAAGTTGAACTAGTTCCAAATCCAAATATGCTACTAAGGCCAACAAAATTCTAATTGAGGAATGCTTTATAATTGGAGAAAATATCTTATCACAATTGATTCCCTCCTTCTGAGCATAGTCCTTAGCGATCAACCTTGCCTTGTAGCGAACACCATCTTTGTTAGAAAATCCTTTTTTCCTTGTATACACCCATTTGCAACCAATTTCCTTATTACCCTTAGCTAGTTGTGTCAACCTCCATGTCTGATTCTTCTGAAGGGACAATAGTTCTTCATCCATGGCTTCCTTCCATCTTTTAACATCAGAATTTCTGATTGCTTCTTTATATATAGAAGGAACATCATCATGCACAACTAAAAGTGCATAGGCCACCATATTTTTAAATTGAGCAGATAGATCTTTCATATCCTTATATCGAGTAGGTATCTTGACGTTTTGTCGTTGTTGCCCATCAACTGTAGTTTCTCCTTGTTGTTGTGTAATCATCACACACGAAATATGTACAATAAATATGCAAGTATATGTATCCCAATAAGTAATATAATTATAAGAAAATATCGTTCTCACATAGATTATTTTATTATAAACTAATTTTTAAAACTAAAAAAATCAATTTTTTTGTGTTTTTATATTTTAAGGAAACAAAATTAAAATAACTAAAAGTAAATAGTAATAATTAATTAAATCAGATTTGGTAACTAAGAAGATATATGAGAAAATATCTAGGAATATTTAATCCCCTAATTTTCTAAACATGTGAATCACTAAAATCCCCCCAATATTATTATCAATTAATTTCATGATAAATTGAATCTGACCAAGCATGTATTCCTCTCTCAAGTAAACTACACACCATATATTAATTAATTTAATCACATTCTCATGTCAATTAAATTGCATATTACTCATTAAGCTCATCAATTGTTGATCACATCCATAAGAATCATACATCTCTGCCTAGAAATTATGTATGTTATTTAATCAAGACAAACAATTAAATAATTCTCTCAAATCTATTTAATTGTCTCTATAGATAAATTGTTAGCCAAACAATTAATAGTATACAAATTAGATTAAATAATAAAATTAAATTATAATTATAATTGGGATAAAATATTAGATCATCATATGGTGAAAATTGGGTTCATAAGATCCCCAAATTAATAAATTAAATACACATAATTGGGTTCATAAGATCCCTAGATTAATAAATTAAATACACATAATTGTGTTCATAAGCTCATATTTTTTATAAAGGAAGACATAAAAATTTATAAAGAAAAGAGTAGAGGAAAAAAATACAATCAAACTCTTGAATTGTAGTACTAATCTCCTCTTGAATATCCACCAAAATTATATCGCCTTTTGAATTTTTCTATATTTTTCTCTCTTCTTTGCTCTAAAAACTGATCAAAATTATGCTAATGACGACTTCTTAGGGTTTATGGGGTGATTTGGGGGTTAAATATAGCTCAGGTAAAATTTGGGTCGTCTGATCACCTTCAGATCAAAGGCTAAGATGAAAAAAGGAAAATTTTCAACACCATCTAATTAGAATCACACTCGAGACAAGCGAAAATCATAGGGCAAATCAAAACGTGATGCATAGTATGGGAGACCAGTCTGGGCCAACACTAGTTGAGTCATTGACATGCATCGCAACTTGATTAGTGAGAGCATATGGCATGGCGCGTTGGTGAAACGGGTGGACGAGAATAGTAGAGACACATGGCGTAAAGGTTTAATCGTGCTTAAACTCGAATTGAACATCGTGCTGACACATGGCATGTAGTGCATCACTCTTTACATGTGGCTATCTACGTGGCTTTCCCAATCAACTCATCTACTTGCATGGTCAGGCACGTGGTACATCCCGATTGGCCTTGCGTTAAAAATTCATAAAAAATTCATAAAATCTAAAAAAAGTCATTCTTTATTAGGAAACATATGGACTGTACACACTGAATAAAAAATCCAATCACCAAGATGGGATGCTATTGACGAACAAACCAATGCAAAATATGAATCTGTGTCGCTTTCAACTACACATGCATCAGGTGACACAACTTTTCTTTTCTTCTACAACTTTGGACAGTTTTTTTTCTAATGACCTTTTTTTATGACAAAAAGCACATTCATCTTTACCAAGCCTTCCTTTTGAATGAGAGTTTCCTCTCCTTCCTTCCAATGTCTTCTTCATGAACGTGTAATTTTGTTCTCTTAAGAGACACAAATGAATAATACCACATGTCAATTAGTTGATATTTTTTCACTCAACTTCATCTGCTCCATCTAGATTCTTTTCTTTAATGAAAATGTCTAGATCTTGTTGAAATAAAGCATCTAAAACTTCGCCTTACCACATGACAAAATGACTGGTTCCATCAAACTTCTCCGTCTCAAACCTTGCATTCATCACAGTTGTTCTACCTAATATAGAAGACTTGGATGGCTGGCCTTTATTTGAGGGAGACTTTTCTTTCGCATTTCATAAAATTGCAACTATCAACTATATTTCAATAGAAAACAAACGAAATACAAAAAAAGGCTAGGTATAAACCTTCGACTCTGATACCAATTGTTGGAAAAATCGAGTATATTTTTTCTATTCTAAATAGTTGTTATTCATAAATACTAAGATTTAAATGAATAGAACTCAAACTAGTCCGACAAAATAATGTTATTGGAAATATAATGCTAAAAGAAATTAAAGCAGATATTAAATAAAATATTAAACCAGAAAAAGGAAAACACTAGAAATTTAACAAGGTTTGGTATAAATGTTACCTATGTCTTCGGGTGTTGTTGACCACTTCCACTATCTTCAAATTGGATAAACTTTAAAAATTATAACTGATTGGGCAAGATTGAGCTAATCAATTACCCATACAAAAAAAAGAGAAAGAAAAACAAATTTTGGGATGATTTTAAAGTAGAGGAATGAGCTTTATTTATAGCCCAAAATATAACACCAACTATGGTTCCTAATCTATGTGGGACTTTTTCAAATTGCCCACTAAGGAGCTATACCACAGAACCTTTAGTCGCAAAAAATCACGAAACAATAGTGATCAAAACAAAATATTATAGAGAATTTATTGATTAATTATTTTAATATATTGTTAAATTATGATGATTAATACGTAATAGTTAATTGTGAATTGTTACTTACATAACAAATCAAATATCTAGGTTAAAATATTGTAATCTAACCTTAATTTTACATAGTTATTAACTTTTTAGAACTTAATACTAATGTTTAATTAAATCTAAAAAGTGCACCTCTAAATTACTTAGAGATATTTTGCGGTAGTTAGAGCAATTAAATCAACTCTCATGCGAACGCATGATGGTTCATTCATCTTGGCGTAGAATAGAACCACTTTTGATTCTATAATATTTTGCTCATTAATTATTTCTGATTCTTTCATTTTCATGTAAAGATCATTTCCTTTATGAGTACGTTCACCTATTCGATGATTAATGTTAATAAATAACTGTGTCGTTAGTTAATTACATAGTAAAAAAAGATAAAAAAATCTTAAGTGTACTTAAATCCCTAAAGCTAATTTTTTTTCAAAATAATTGATTCCAAATGATATAATAAAGATTGGAAAGTAAATGAATTTATAATATTATAATTGAAACTTGTTTTACTTGGGAATAATATTCCTCATGTTTGGTTGATTGGAATAGAATTAAAATTAATTCCTTCTAATTTTATGTTTGGTTGGGCTGAAAAATGGGAATAGAATTGAATCAATTTTTAAAAGAGAAGGAATCAGAATTGCTTCCCACTTAAGTAAACATGATTCCATTCTCATCTCATTTTTTTCCAATTTTACCTCAACCTCAAATATAGTCTTAAACCCTAAGCTTCAAACCTTAAATCACAAATCACAAATCTCAAATCTTAAAATCCTAAACCCTATTTAGAAAAATAATAATTTTAACTTTAAACCTTAACCAACAAATATAACTCTAAATCCAAAATCCCTAAACCCTAAACCTTATACAGAAAAATAATAAATTTAACCCTAAACCTTAATCCATAAATATAACCCTAAATCTTAACCCATAAATATATCCCTAAACCCTAAACCTTAACCCATAAATATAACCCTAAATCTCAAATCTCAAAACCTTAAAACTCAAATCCCTAAATCTCAAATCTCAAACCTGAAAGCCCTAAACCTTATTTAAAAATAATAATTTTAATAATATATTTTATTTTTAAGTAATAATTATTTAAAATAATTTTAATAATTTATTTTATCTGACAAAAAATAATAATTAAATTATATTATTTTAACTTGATTAAATATAAAGATATTAAGATAATATCTAATATTTTTGTTTTATTTGTAAACCAAAAACTATAATATTAATTTATTTTTTGATTTCAATGATCAATTTAAACAAAATTATTTCTTTTCCGATTCATTCTATTCACATTCTAATTCTGATTTAATTTCGTGAACCAAATAAAACCTTATTGAATCACATATGTTTCTCATCTGAATTCCAAATTTATTTTACTCCCTTTAGCTATTTTATTTATTTTATTTTTTTCAACAAAATAAAAAAAATGTTTATTTTCATTGTCCTATTTTAGCTTTTGTTTTAGCTAATAAATTAACAATATAACTTTCTCAATATGGATAATAACTCTTACTTCCATTTTACAACTACCAGCACAATTTTTAAGAAAAATAAGTTTTAATTTTTTGTCCTTCAAGTCCAGCAAAAAAAATTAAACTCATGTAAATTTTCAATCGTTGTATTCAAAAACTAACGGATTTAAATATTAGTCAAACTACTAATTTGATTCCAACGTTTTTTCTTTTTCTTTTTCTTTTTATTTACTCCACTTTCTAATCTGTTCAATTTAGATGTATCATTTCAAATTAGACCGATTAGACAAATTTAGTCTACCTTTTACAAATAAAATATGCACACCTTATGCAGTGATAAAAATAAAACTCTTTATAATTAGCTATAACCAAAACCAAATCCTCTCGTAGTAAAAGGTTGGCGGAGAAAAATACATCCATCCACTCAAAGAAGATGTCCACATATTACAAGCCATTAAAAATTACAGCATGGAAGTACACACAAAATCAAAAATCAATACACTTAAAGCATTCAAAAATGAGTGAAGGAAAGAAGAAAATTTGAATAAAAGATACATCTAAGTGATTCCAATGGTGCTTAGAATCCATCCTTGGAAAGAGTCCTAGACCGAAGAACTCCAGTATTTTATGTACAGACTGACTTCTCCAATTCTAAAGAATTAACTGCAAAAATCATGATGCAGAGCACTAACCCATACAGAAGAATTCACCCTAATTATGAATGGTCAATCAGTACCCCATCTAGAAGTATTTGTAGCCTGATGCGCCAGACACAGGAGGTGGAGGAGCTCGCCTGTTAGGAGTGCGACGGCTACCAGAATTCACATCGCCATTCTGGGCTGGATCACTGTAGTGTCGACTGTGAGCATTAGATGAGCTCTGAGACAAATCAACAGAGCCATTTGCAGCAGCATCAAACGCAGATCTCCAATCATCACCTGATGGACTGCCTGTATTTGGGCTACTTTCTGCAAATTTAACAAAATATCAAGAAACAACCTCATGAAAATTTAGTGACCTCTGTTTTCAGCGTGATACTAACTGTCACGTTTAAGCAAAATAAATAGGATGAGACATTATACCAGCCCCATTATCACCATCTGACCAGCTGGAGGAAACAGCTGCTCGGTTGTCATGGATACTAAGATGACGTGTTAACTTGGAGAGAAGAGAAGACTGTTTAAGGTAGTGTTCCCTGCGACGCTTTACATTCTGGTCCTCTTGAATCAACTCTTCAATTCTTGCTGTACTAAGAGCGCTGCTCGAATAGATATAGATATTTGTTATATTCAAACGAGGGGAGGTTTGAGCATAATCATCAAAAAAGCAAGACAAAGCCATTCAACAAAATCTGGTAGCTTTTTGGGCTGTTCGAGTAAACAAAATGCTCAATAAGATTACTGCTATCACAACTGAAAGTAGAATATACTGAAGGAAACATCTCTCCAACCTTATAGAGCTATACAATTGATTGAGCATGTCTTCTTTGGCCTTCTCAACTTGGCAAAGGACAACTGCCTGTTCAACGAATGAAAGCATGTATATTAAGAATTGAACAGTTGGACGAAGGGCAAAGATGAAAAACTCAATATCAATATCACAATCTTACCTTAGGAACATTAGCAGCCAGGCTGTTCAAAACTGCTTCAACGTAACCACGCACTTCCTGAGACATCCACCTGAGCTCTTCTTCAGGATCAGCAGGTCTTTGAGTCATAGTCTCCTTTAAAGAGCAGCACAAAGAATGACTCAGGTTTTAGAATTTTCTTACTGTGTGCAATAGTAGTGGGTATACAATATACATGCCTGATAAATATTTAGCAGTCAAGGTTTAGAGTTACAGTTATAGTGGAAAATGACTCGGAATGTCATGAAAGATTTGCCAAGGAATTTTCAATCCCCTGACTGCATAATAGTGAACCAATAGCAGAACACGATGACTCACCAGAGAACCATCAGAAAGACTTTGCCTCATGTTAGCACCACCCTCAGTGGATGGACCCCTTCCTCCTCTAGACGGTTGAATGACATTTGATATCTTATTTATCCACTCAACCTTGTCAGCTATACTTTCAGCCTTCAACACAATAGCACTATGTGCTGCTTGATAAATGGAACTTGTACAGTTATAAGGGGATTGAAACCGAAAGAATGTGTAAAACTCCCACCACTAAAATATAAGAAAAGGCAGCACCTTTTAAAACAGTTTTGTATGGGATCTTGCTAGTAATTTTAAATACAAGACCAGCTCCTTTTCCAGAAACTAGTCCATTTGCCTTCTTATCCTTTGAGCTTTTTGAGGGAGGCTCTTCTTCATCTGAAACCTCTTCTATATTACACTCCTAAAGACAAATAAAGGTTATCAGACCACTGGGGTGGAAACCAACTACATGACACGTTCGGACCACAAGTAATCTAACTTGGCAGAGACACTATGTCACATTTTAGTGGAATGATAATATTAAAAACAAAACAAAACCAAAAAAAAATTCTAGAGACACATGTATCGAAAGGAAAGTATATAAGAACAAACGGGTTCTTTTTTATTCTATATATTTTAACCATTGTTCTACATATAAATGTATAGAAAAAAAGAACATGAAAATAAAGAAATGAAATCTCCTACTTACTAAAAGATATCCTAATTTATACAGAATAAATCATAAATGGAAACTTCTAATAAACCTCAAATCTCCTAATTATGCCTCTAATAACAACCTAAAAATTACCCAATTAAAATCTCAAATATTTTAAGACTTTAACACTCCCCTTCAAGCTTGATTATAAATGTCTATCATTTCCAACTTGCAAATGAAATCATCGAAACTTTGCTAAAGAAATCCTTTGGTGAAGATATTAGTAATTTGTTCTTTTGTTGGAACATAACTCATACAAATAGTTCAATTGTTCACTTTTTTTTGATAGAGTGTCTATTTACTTTCACATGTTTTGTCATATCATGTTAAACTGGATTAAGAGATATGTTGATGACTGTTTTGTTATTGCAATAAAGTTTAATTGGTAGCTTTATTGAAATTAGAAGTTACATTAATAGTTTTCTTAACCACGATGTCTCATAATGCAACTGCCTTAAATTTTGCTTCAACATTACCCCTGACAATTACATTTTGCTTCTTACTTCCTCATGTCATTAAGCTTCCAAAGACAAAGATGTAGTATCTTGTAGTGGATCGTCTGTCTTCTATTGAGCTAATCCAATCTGCATCGGTGAAGATCTCTATATCTTTGGTTTCATTTTTTCTAAAGAAATAACCTTTGTCAGGTAACCCTTTTAAGGTATCTAAGAATTTTATAAACTGCTTCAAGGTAACCACCCTTTGGGACATGCATGTGGTGACTTATTACACTCACTGCAAATGCAATGTCATGTTTAGTGTGAGACAATTATAACAACTTTTCTACTAGTCTGATATCTTCCTTTGTCTACTAATTTTCAAAAGTTTTCTATTTTTTTTCTGATTTTAATTAGAGTATCACTCAGTTTGCATCCAATCATGCTTGTTTTACTAAGAAGGTCAAGGATATATTTATGTTGGGAGACATTGATTCTTTCTTTTGATCTTGCAACTTTCATTCCTAAGTATCGTATTTATCCCAAATCTTTGACTTCAAATTCTATAACCAAGTTTGTTTTTAGTTTCTTGATTTCTTCTAAGTCATCTCCGGTCAGGATTATATCATCAACATACACGATTAATTTTTTTTTTTCATTTCCAATTTGTTGGAAGAACATTGTATGATCTAATTGCCCCAACTTGTATCATTGTTTCCTTATCACTTTTACAAATATATCAAAACCAAGCTCTCGGTAATTCTCCATTTAAGAATACAATTTTTATGTCAAGTTGGTGAAGTGGTCAATCTAAATTTGTTGTTAGTGACAGAAAAACTCAAACTATATTTAGTTTAGTCACTAGAGCAAATGGAATCTTTCCTTTTGGTAGTTGTATAACATCCCATGTTCTATTTTTTTCCAAAACAGCTTCTCTCCATTCTAGAATTTTCAAGGTCTCATGATTATCCTTTGAAAATTTGGTTCTGTCAAGGTTAGCAATAAAGGCACAAGACCATTTGTATTTTCTCAGAACAATAGGTAACTCAAGAGACAAAGGAGGTTCAAAATTACCTACATTCAATGTAGGTTCAAAGATATTTGGATCTAAAATCAATCCCGACTCTTTTGGTGCTTCAACTATGAAATTCTAGTTGTCTTTTAATTTTGACCTCCCCAAATAAGTAATTGTCTCTTTGTTATTTTGTTTCTCGATTACTCCTCCTGGGTTCAAGTTACTCTTTGTAGATGGCAAAGCAGTACCAGACGGTGTGATTGGTTCGACCTTTTTATGGGACTCATTACTCAAATCATAAGTAATATTGAGTGGAGTAAGTTTGGATAGAGAGAGATCAAGGGTGGAGTCATGGTTCAAGTATTGACCAAAAGTTATATCATCATTTATATTATTCTCCTCCTAAGAATATGACTTTTAGTAGTAGGGAATGTTTTCAAAGAATGTCACATCGAGACTGACAAAGACCTCGTTGGTAGAAGGATCATAGCATTTGAACCCTTTTTCAGTCGGAGAATACCTAATGAAATCACATTTAATAGCTTTTGGGTCGAATTTGGACCTAGTTTTTGAATAGTCCTAAACAAATGTGGTACACGCAAACACTTTCATGTTCAGATTAGACTGTAGATGAGATGTGATAAAGTGTTGAAATTTCTAAAGTGAAGTTTCAAAGGATAGAACCCGATTAGGCATTCAATTGATGATATATGCAGAAGTAAGAAAAGCGTCTACCCAAAAAATTTGGGTATGTTTGTGGTGAAAACTAAAACTCGAGCTATTTAGAGGAGATCTCTATTCTTTCTTTCAACTATTCCATATTATTGAAGAGAACTTTGAAGTATTATGCCATGATTTTGAAAGTAATATCGTAGGGTATGATTGAAATATTCAATGCCATTATCAGTGTGGAAGATTTGGATTTATGCTTGAGACTGGGTTTGAATCATTGTGTGAAAGCTATTGAAAACATTTTGAACCTTAATTTTTTTTTAAGTGAACCCAACAAACACAGGTATGATAATCAATAAAGGTAACCGATCACTTATTGTGAGTATGATTATAGATACATGATGGACCTCATATATCACTGTGGATTAGGGTAAAGGGCTTTAGATGGTTTATATGGGACTCATCGAAACAAAGTACGTTAGTATTTTGCAAGCTCACAAGTCTCACACTGAAAATTGAATGTTTTATTATTCAAAAACAAAGAAGAGAATAATTGTTTCAAATACTAAAAATTGAGATGTCCCATTCTATAATGCTATAATAAAATTTCGTCATCCCTAGGAACAGAAACAGAATCACACTTAACAAGTTGACAACACTTACTCACTTCAACTTTATAAAAGTAATACAAACCTTCACTCTCTAGCATTACCAATTATCGTCCCCGATGATAGGTCCTAAAATATACAATATGATGAAAAATATTTAGTTGAGCAATGAAAGGATTTTGTCAGTTGGTTAATAGAAATTAGATTACAGGACAAATTTAGAAAATGAAGTACAAAATTGAGAGTTATACAATTCGAAATTCAAACTCATTTTTCTGGCAACAACTGAAAGAGATTCATCTACAATTCTGACTTTAAGATTTCCAACACAAGGAGAATAAGGGGAAAATAAATTATACGCATCAATCATATAATCTGATGCTCCTGAATCAATAATCCAAGGGATTTTGGTTTGAGAAATGGTAACAAAAACACTTAAATGGTTACCTTTGTAGGTTAATGAGAAAGATGATACACTTGTAAATGACTTACCAAAACTTTGAAAAAAAAACTTATAACGTTGATCGAGTTTTGCATGTTATGAATTTAGACTGGGCCTAAACTGATTTCCATGAGGCCCAACAACTGTTTTATTTTGATTAGGTTACAGCCCACTATCAAGCCCAATACACCCAAGCCCATTTAAGGGTTGTTAACATATTATGTCTCACAATGCCTTTGTGGGAACCGAGAGACATATGGGAACCCAACCCGAGAGTTAAAATTGGAAACAACGAGACTTGTCAACGACGAGTTTTGCATCGTACCTTCGAGGTCTCCATGAGCAACGACATTGGGAGACGACACAATACAACTTCGCGTCAAAGGGCTTCACGTCGCTCCTCAGGAAAAAAACTTCCCCGATCAAATCAACAAAAGACTCAACTACTCGTTCATTCTCCGATTTTTTTGTTAACATGTATTACCTCTTGAATACTCTCATCCTTCTTTATAACTGAGGTCAAGTTTTCCCCTTATTAACCTTGGTGAATTTAGGGAGGAAAATGATTTTGAAATGTTATTGGAATTTCTTGTGGTGTCTTCTGGTGTTTGAAAGGCGATTGGGTCATCCATAACTCGTTGGGTTTAACAAAAACCGAGCTCTGATACCATATTAAAAGGAAAATATATAAGAACAAATGTGTTCTTTTTTATTTCTATATATTTTCACCTTTGTTCTACATAAAAATTTATATAAAAAAGAATATGAAAATAAGGAAATCAAATATCCTAATTACTATAGAATATTTTAATTATACAGAATAAATCATAAATAAAAACTTCTAATAATCCTCAAATCTCCTTTTATGTTTCTAATAACAGCCTAATAATTACACGATCAAAATCTTAAATATTTTGGGATTTCAACAACATGCAATGCAGATCGCAATTTCTATAAATATTATGAAAACAGTTAATTGACATTAAAGAAACAATTTGCATAGTGAGCATAGCTAATAGAGAACAAATGCAATTGGAAAACAATTTGCAATATATTGAAGGCATTTTAATAAACTAAAACTATAAAGTGAAAGTTGCAATGATGCCTTTCCATACCTCCAAAGTGATGACACCACGGAAATGTCTTTCCTCCTGTTTCTTGGTATAGCCAAGCTGCAAAATTAAAGACAGGTTAAAATAAAATCTCCACCATGAGCAAACACAAACACCTACAGTATCTGATGTTTCCATCTGAAAAATTCTGTTAAAAAAGATTGAAGGTTTCGAAAGGCTTTGTAAGGTGTTCCTTAGGGCAAGGCGCATGGGTCATGAATTCACATTGTTTCTCAAGATTTGATGAGGTGAAATCAAAGTTGATCAGCCGTATACAATGAGGCTTTACGATATGAGGTGCATGAGAGATAAGCCTCACACCTATCACCTATGTATATTTGAAACATTTATTCTCCTTCAATAAAGCAAGTAGGCTTTGTTACTGCTTTAAACGGCCGAACTTTGCTGTAGCCATTTAACCTTTTTTTCCCTCCCTATTCTTCTTTGCTTATTTTCCTTCTGTTTCGGCATATAATTTCTATCTCTTCACCTCTGCAATTACCAACTAAAGTGCTAGGGATTTATTTACCTTATTTTGGTCTCCTTCCCTTCATTTCTCTTCTTTGAGCCAGAGCTTGATGTCTGTGGCACTGTGCTGTGGTATTTCTAAGAACACAACACTCTTTACAAGACACATTTGAATTCATATATCTAATGAGCTCTTCTGGGAAAGCTGGGGCAGGACTTGAATGGGGTTTTTTTATTTTTAATTTGCTTTTTAAAATATTTGTATACCTCTATTATTAATATTTTACTAGTTTTTATCTTAAATTCTGATAATTTAAAATGATTAAAATGGTACTATTATCTGAATGCTTTAGTTTGTAATATAACTTAAAAAGTGATTAATATGTCATTGTTATCAGAATGTTTTGGTTTAGATTATAACTCTTTCACTTATCCGTATTTTTTGCTAATTTAATGATCTTATTGAGTTTTTGGTTAGATGATCAATATTTCACTTGGTTAAAATCTAATTGTAATTTTGTTTATTGTTTTTTAAGTTGAGGCTTCTACCTTGAGGCTTACGTCTTTGCCTCATTAAAAGATTTTATCTCGAGGGTAATTCGACCTTTTAAAACCTTGAGATAACTAATTAATATTGCAGTTAAAAGATAGAGATATCAATTCAAGCTAATTACTCATTTCTCAAATAAGCCTAAACTAAATATCAGTTGAATCGATGTTTTGCAACATTGGCGTTGTTCTTTTACACAAGAAAAACCAAAACAAAGAGAAGTGCTAGAACCCACATTTAATGACATGGTCAACTAACATATTGGATACGGAGTCATTTTAGCTTAAAAGAACAAACTTGTTTGGTGCACAAACTTTAATAAAGACATTACATCAACAATTTTAACTGAACGTTTGATATAGATATTTATCCTCAGTTAATGATACGCCAAGCTCATAAAGGAACCTAATAAATGGGTATAGAAAATAATTGAATTACAAATCTTAGTTCCTAGTTAGAAGATGATGTACAAACCTTTCCCGTCTTTGCATTCAAAACAAACCACCGCTTGCTCCACCCATTCGTTTTTGCACTCTTCTTCCATAAAAAACCTACACAGAAAAATGGGAAGGCAAGTTAATTGTTATTATCAAAAGTTAAGTGAAACAGTTCATGGATCTCAGCAAGCATCTCTAGTGAGTATCTAGTGGAAAGGGGGTAAAATAAAAAGGAGAGAGAGCATCATATGATTAATATCATCATTTTACAACACTTCATACGCCTCAAATGGAGAAATCTTCCCTAGAGTTGCAACTAAATTAAATCACACAAGTTGGTAAAACAATCAGTCGACAGTAGATGGTACTCATAACAGTATATAAGTGTAACAGCACAATAAACTTCCAAGGTAAGAATCATATCTTAGCTACAACTATTTCTAACTGCAAGAATATAGGCATAACTTATAAGATTAATCATTTGGCACAGTATCCAGTGACGTAGTTTACTCAAGTTTTCGAGATCTAATATGACAAACTGTTGTTTTAAGTCTCCATGATTGCAAGCAATGCTTTAGAAATTGAATTTGATAGATATATACACCTGCTGTTATTTCGCCTTCAGGACCTGCAGTCTTTAAACCAGAAGGTTCTTTTTCTTCTTTCTCTGACCTGTCAGACTTCTCCTTCATTGATTTCATGCTTCCACCAGCTTGTTGACTGCCTGTTTGGGGACTAGTTGCCTAGAACGAGGATATAAAAGCATCAATTAAACAAGCAAACAGAACTTGAATGAAAATTTATGACCAAAAAAGCACCGTGTACATATACAATAAATAAAAAAGCACAACATATCCACTCAATCTGCAGAAAGAAAGAAATCAACTACCCTGTTTAGTATAGCTTGCTCTGCCTCTTGTCCTTTCTTTGAGGACTGAGTTTTCAGCTCCTCCTCACGGCGCTGTCTCTCCATCCTGCAGAACGGAAAAAGGGGAGTTGATAAAAGAAATTAAGAAACTGCAGATAAACAGCATGCACAGACACGAAAACTCTTTGTATGCTCAAGAGAGAGATGATTGCAAAATGGGAACATATAGCATAAGATATAATCAAAGGCTACATGAACAATTAATAGTTTTACAGAATACATTCGCCATAAAACAGACCACAACATACAATTATGTTAAATTCATGATAATAATGCTGCATAAGTATCAAACATGTCAACAACAAAAAAACTAAATAGGATGCCGACGGTAAAAGAATCTTACAGTACCTCCTTTGCACCAGACGAATGAAGTGTTGTGGAGGAACAAAAGCTCGCTCCATATCAACAAGTGCAACCACCATATTCTTTGCTTCATTCTTGAAACCATCTAGTGCACCCGATGCAATGGCCACGACCTAGCAACATAAAAAGCACATATTTCAAAGCAGAGATTCAACAAATTTAAAAAAGAGAGAAAATAGGGGGCAAAAAATCCAAAAATTGATGATGACTACTACCTCCCTCTTGAAAGTAGGATATCTACCAAGACCTGGTGTAGCATTTGCAGCAGCAGAGACTATGTCTACCAACGCTCGATGAACCTATATGTTATGTCAGAAATAACTATGAAGTATTTGCTTGATAATTATTATAAAACAATTGAAACTAGAGAACAAATCACAACTGGAGGTCCCACATGCTGAATGCAAGTACTCACATTGTTGAATGTTAACCCTTAATTCAAGGAGAAAATCAAGGGTTCTAGTCCACTATGATCGAACTAAACATTGTGGAAATTAATACACTTCATCAGTGAGAAAATTGAAAGCAAGATGACCTCCCTCAACTATGTTCCATCTAGACAACAAGTAACACTTGATTTGGAAAACATATATCGCCTAATTTGAAGGGGAGTGTAGGAAATCAATCTAGGCGTATGATTGATTCCTAAACAGCTCCTGATTTTTCAGGGTGTAATCAGCCCCTGATTTTCAGGATGTAGTTTCCTGATTTTCAGGATAGAATCAGCCCCTAATTTCAGGGTATAATACACAAATATACAGCTGGAATACACTAATATAAAGCTGGAAATAAAGCTAAAAGTAAATCAGGAAACTAACCTCCTGAAAACAGGGGTTGATTTCACCCTGAAAATCAGGAAACTAACTCCTGAAAATCAGGGGCTGCTTAGGAATCAATCATACGCCTAGATTGATTTCCTACACACATAATAATTAATGTAGAAGCATGAGCTGGCTAAGTCCTTTCCACTTATTAAATTTCCAGTGTTGTTGCATTTGTCATTTATGCATTAGTTGTATCGTTTATTATTGCTAAATACTTGTAATTTACTTTAGTGGGTCTCATGGGTGTGCTGGACCATATATAAGTCAACCCACACCACTTTTAGAGTTAGTTTTTGAATGCTTTGTTGACCCTTTCCTGTGGTCGACTCTATAATGATGACTTTATCCTTATTAATCATGCCTTCCCAACATTGAGTAATTTCACTAAACCAACATCCAGCCTCAATATTCACCCAAGTCTTATGAAAGAACTTATTATAATTTCAATATAGACCTACCGAGTTTTGCCAAACATACTAATATTGAAGCATTTATAGACTGGCTCACTTCAATGGATACATTCTTTGATTACACTGATATTCCTGAAGAGAAGAAGGTTAAACTAGTAGCCTACAAGCTGTGTGGTGGTGCACCTTTTTAGTGGGATGAAATTCAACATGAAAGAAGGGCCATTATAGGTCTACAGTGGTGAATTGGGTTTGCATGAAAAAGTTATTGATTCAACAATTTTTACCCCTGATTATGAGCAGATTTTGTACCATAAGTATCACCAATGTCAACGGGGGAATAAGACTGTTAATCAATACACTTACGTGTTCTGGAGACTTGGTCTTAGAGCCAACATGTGCGAATTGTTATGCACAATGCTTGAATTCACCCATTCGTGAGTGTTTGGAGCTAAGCCAAACTTTGTGAAATGTTAATCAAAGCTAACAAGCTCTCAAACATGAACCCCACGTACCCAAATGAAACCATACTGAATACATATATGACAAATCCAAGCTCTAACAATTCCTATCCTCCAAAACCCCAAACAGACCCTCAAGCCCAAAACAAACCACCACCCAAACAGATTAACCCACTACCCAAGGTAACTCCTACAACAAGAAGAAAAAACTAAATACCCCGAACATGATACACAAAGAGCTAAGGCAGCATGAGGTGGTGAGGGAGAAAAGAAATTCATTTGTATTGTTCAAAAGCTATTGTTGGCACCCAAACCATCTGTTCCTACTAAACGTCATGCCTTATTCAAAACTAGATGCACTTTAAATTAAAAGTTTTGTGATGTTATTATAAACAATGGTAATATAGAAAACATTGTTTCTAAGGCTCTAGTCAAAGAAAGATGGAACTTATAGGATGTTCTAAGGCGCTAGTCAAAGAAAGATGGAACTTATAGGATGTTCTAAGGCTCAAGTCAAAGAAAGATGGAACCTATAAGATGAGTGCGGATAGCCAGGCTATCAACAAAATTACCATCAAATATAGGTTTTCTATTCCCAGATTGGAAGGCTTACTGGAAAAGCTGCAAGGACCCAAAGTGTTCACTAACTAATCACTCTTATTCCTAGGATTCAATATTGGGGAAAATGGTGTAGTGGAAGGTCCTAAGAAAGTAGAAGCTAATATGAGTTGGCCTAGTCCCCAAACCATTCAAAAGGTAAGAAGCTTTCATGGTTTAGCTACTTTTTATAGAAGGCTTGTGAGGAACTCTAGTAGTATTGTGGCTCCTATAACAAATTGTTTGAAGCAAGTGCAATTCCATTGGGGGGAAGAAAAGAAACACAACTTCAAAGCACCAGTTCTAGCCTTACAAAACTTTAACAAGCATTTGAAGTTGAAACAAATGCCTTTATGTTAAGCATAGGTGTTGTTATTTCTTAGAATGGCAAACCGATTGAATTTTTCGGTGAGAAGCTAAGCAATACAAGGCAAAAATGGACTACCAATGAGTAAGAACTATATGCTATCATAAGAGCCTTCAAACATTGGGAGCATTATCTTCTACAAAGAGAGTTTGTTGTATACAATGACAATCAAGCGATAAAATACCTCAATTCACATACAATTATCTCTAGAGTACACATGAGATAGGTAATGTTCCATCAACGTTTAAACCATCTTAAAGCATAAATCAGAAGAGCTCAACAAGGTAGAAGATGCTCTTAGTTGAAAGTATGCACTACTCACTCTTTAGAGAAATGAACCTACTGCTTTTGAAAATTTTCCCGATACTTATGCTTCAGATGAGGATTTCTCTGAAATTTGGGAAAAACTTCAAGGGGAGAACCAACTCAGGATTATTTGCTACAAGATAGGTTCTTAGTTCAAGGAAATCAATTGTGCGTGCCTAAGGGCTCAATTAGGGAACATTTGATACAGGAAATTCATTCAGGAGGATTAGTTGATCTTCCAAGGAGGAATAAAACTATTACTTTGCTAGAAGAAAAGCGTTTTTCGCCACATATAAGGAGAGAAGCAGCTAAGTTTTCTTACAAGTGATACAATTGCCAAGTGAAAACTTACAACATTCATTAATTATAATAAGTTTGATAGGCAAGTGATTCTGGGATAAAAATGTCGACGTTTTCCATTTATACATTCTAACATCAAAATGTAATGTCCATATCTTTTCCCCAAATTGTCACAAAAATATCGTAATGTTGCTAAAGTGCCGATAAAATGTCGTTGTCGCTAAAAATGTTGCTTAAATATCTTTTTTTGGCTAAAATATCCTAGATATTGTCGCTAAAATGTGGAACATATCAAAAATATCAATTCAATTCAAAAATATTGTAGATACTCCCTTTTTATTTCTTCTTTCTGAGTAATCATTTCAATTCAATTTTTTCTCACTTTCGTAATAGATAATATATCCTCTCTTTTTTTAGCATGTTTGATATATATGTATATATATATATATAAATACATTTAAAAACAAATAATCAATAAAATTTATTTTCATACTGTCGAGATTTATTTATTTATAATAGTTACAATTAAATAGTCTACTTAATTATTTCAAACCTTTTAACTATTTATTCTACAATATTTAAAAAAATATATTTTATTATACAATATTTTAATTAATTAATCAACTTATTGATTAATATAAATATTTTATGTATTTAAAAATACATGTGTTAAATTAAAATTTAGTTTAAAAAATAAGTAATTGATTTTTTTGATGTTTTATAAAGTTTTACAAAAAAAAATCATATTTTTTATAGATTTTTCATAATTTTCGTGATTTTTTCCAAAATTTCCGTCGACAACGACAATATCTTCGACATTTTCGTAAAAATTATATCTCGATATCTTCACCGACATCGATATTTCAAACCTTGATTACAGCTAAAAGGAAACACATAATCCACTTTATAAAGTAGAAAAGATAATTCCATGATGCATAATACCTTCATTTATGACAGATAACTGTATGCTCCAAAATGATCCAAATCATAACAAAATATGCCTAGATTTACCTCGTTAACACAAAGACGTGATGGCTCTTTCGCAAGCTCCAAGACACCTTTTATTAAGGATCTTAAACCTTTCTCAGGGGATATGAGATAAGGCTGATAACCATCAGCTTCTAAAACAATCTGTTAAAGATAGAAGAAAACAAAAATCATGGGAGGTAAAACAAAACGAAAACATATATAAAACTACCTAGAAACCAAACATGGAATACACACCCTTTTCACATTACTAATATCAAAATGCCGATCTAATGGAAGCTGCTTGATTCTATTCGGAAAATTTCCTTCAAAACTCGCAACTATTTTCCACCCAGCACCCTGCGATATAAATATGTCAAAATAAAAGCAAGACAACGTGCTACAAGTCTGTCCTCTACATACTGGAACAGGTAACAAAATGAAAGCCAAGAAACAATGCCACTACTTGGCACAAGTAACTAAAGGATTTTGCAATGTGGCCTCTAATGGTGAATGACACTACAGGTGTGTCCTCAGAAAATTACTATAATGTGCATTAACATGCATGATTACAATCTCTAGAGAAAGAAAATTGCGACACAAAATTCATTGTTGACTAAAGGCTATTAGGGGATTGGAGATCCATTATAAATAATCAAGAATCTTAATAAATATCCACAACCAACAGTACAGTTACAAACATACCATTTATTCACAAACAAAAAAAAAGAGCAAGCCCAACAACAACAAAAAATAAATGAATCTCTCACCTCCCCAGTAGTAACATGTTGGAGAAATTTATCCTCAAACTCACGGCAAAGCTCCAAAGCTATTGCTCTGGTACCCTCCGCAGTAGTAACCATTTGCTCACCAAGTCTTACCAACTCGTCCTGAACAATTTGGCACTTACCCTGCAACCTGCCAAAATGTAAACGAAAAACATGGATAGAAAACTTATCAAGGGACCAAAACTTATTCCATGCTTGCTGATGAAATAAGGATGAATCCACCAATTAGGTATCCCATAAGAAAAAGTCCTCCTATCCAACACACCTATCTATAATAACTTTTAATTCACCAGCTGAACTACTTCTGAAGGAAAAGAAATTTAATGGTGAGCAACCGTTGAAACACTACATTCTCAAGTCTCAACTGCTAAAAATAGGTGGAATTTACATGAAATTCTATTCAATTAAAAAACCAGCACATGAACTTGACCGAATCATAATAAAAAACAAATTTCACCACTTACGGAAGAAAAGGACAGAATGAGGAGATTTTTTCAAAGGATGTAAATGTCAAAAGCATGTTACTCGCAATAAAATTAAGATGAATATAGCAGAAAAAAAGCAACCCAACAATTGAGGATAGAAAGAATACCCAGACAGGAGGTTTGGAAGTCGAACTTTCATTCGGTTGCGAATCTGCTGGGCCAGAGCATCCATCAAGGCTACTCTGCCAAGCTTATTTTGAGGAGCTCCTTTCAAAATAGACTTGAGACTCTCACTCTCAGCCCTCCATGCTGTTTCCAAAGAACTCTCTGAACTAACAGATCCAGAAGATGATGCTATTGAAACTGATTGACCAATTAAGGCAACCCATGGTATATCAGATGCTCTTGATGGCCCCTGATTTAACAGAAGTGCCTGGACTGCAGCTAGAGCTTTTTGGTCTGAAGCAGCTTGGTCTATTTTACTAATAATGCCAATGGTTCTTGTACCTGAAACCAACATTCTTCAAAGAATTAAGAAAAACATATGGTGAAGACCAGATCTACTAGGAAGTGAGCAACACATGTTAACTCATCTGGAAACATTTTCCTTAACAATTAACAAGTTACTCCATCTGGCACATATTTTGACACCACAACCAAGAAGTAGAAAAGAAGTGACAAGACAGAAAGCAATTTACAATCTCCATCGTAATCCTTGGCAACTCGGAGTGCACGAGATGAAGCAACCTCGGGTGCTTGAGCCGCAGGAATTATAACCAGTAAGATTGCATCACTATGCTCACAATATTCACAAACCTGTTAAAAAGACCATTACAACATTAGGAAATTGTTGCTAAAAGAGACAGAAAACACTAAATGTTCCAGGATTTCTGGTGGCCACTTACCGTGTCATCCATACTCCGTTGATCCAAACCAGGTAAGTCAATCAACATGAGTGAAGGTGCTGAGAATTTTTGTTTTGCAAATGAATATGCTATGATTAGCCAAAAGAAAATGAGGAGATAATATATATATATATACCCAATGCCAATGCATCAAATGAGAACTAATCGTTAACAATCACCAATGCTGATGCCAAAATGATAAGGCGTACAATTTCAGTAAAAATAACTCAAATGTCAAGAAGTTGGACACAAGTAATTTATATTAATTTACAAATCAGCCACTTTAACTCCCATTAGGAGCAAAGTTACCGAATGTTGGCAAAAGGCATCAATAAATTTTAACGTAAGATCCCTTGTTCATACTATTGAAGTTTGTTTCAGCATTGAAAATCGTTAATCAAGAGAGCACTCTCAAACTTTTGACCTTAAGATTTCCCAAGTTTGTATAGGTCAGCTAAGCCTCCATAGTCCATACTTGTAAATTTTTAGGTGTAAAAACTAGAAACACTGAGGACATACATTTCACAAGGAGATGCTTTGCTATTTTTGACACCAAAAAATCTATAGAATAAATCGTCATTATTTTAATCTCAAAAAGACATTCAGTCTGTAAGTGACACATAAAAAGAGCTTTGCAGAAGCACTTTATACAATCAAAAAATCTGAAACAGTACATAAATCATTAAACCCTAACAGCTAAATAACCATGGACCAATGTAGATAAAGCAATAGACAATTAAAAACAAATACAAGCCGCAGATTGCACTGAAGGCTGTGGCCATAACCAACCTGTACTAGTCCGTAGTTTCAAATGTATTTCATCTCGACTCTTGCCAGAAGAACCCTTACTCAACCTATCTTGAAGAGAACGTCGTAAAGAACCTGCAAGTAGAATATTATAATGATAGGAGAATGCACATTAGTAAAAGAAAAAAACTGGTGTATGATGTTTTGAAATGAAAGCAAGAATTGCATTGGGGGAGAAAGATAAAGAAGGAGACTTGAAGAAAAATTAGAGAGCTACACACTCTCAACTTCATTCATAACATCAATATTCATTGAAAAGTTCTACCGTTACAACTTAAACATACCTATATATAGTAAACTAAAGATACTAAAGAGCAAGTATATGTTTATGGTCCTTACAATATCCACTTAAAGAAAACAATAGCCAATAAAAAGACCAAATTAACCCTACTTCCTACATTTAAAACTACAACCCTGGAACAAGATGAAATCCTATACAGCATTAAGCATTTATAACATAACCAAAAAGCTATGTGGTAATGGCTATTATGTTACACGGCAAGAGTCAACTGCAATCTTAATACCATCACAACAAATCTATAATATAAGTTAAGGACCACGTTGATAAAAGTATTAGTAAAGCAAAAACTTAAAATTTACTAACTTGCATTAACTTGCTGGGATTTATCATCAATCTGTAGTACAATTGATTTGCTGCTCAATGAACTATCACTCTGCAAACTAATGTTTATGGGAACGCGAGTAGCACCATTTTCACCGGTTGGCTGGAATGACAAGATGAAAGAAACTTAAGAATAAAAGTAGATTTCCAAATACACAAATTAGAATAAATAACATACAAACACAAAAGGTCCAACTTACCAAAACTGGATGTCCTAGTAAGGTATTCAAAACTGCAGATTTACCAGCACCCTGAACAGACAAATCATCAAACAAGAAGCATAAAGTTGTCGTTTCAACAGCACATAATTCAAAAGAGAAAACAACTTCCACGTCTCAAGCTTCTGTTAATGCCATTAGCAGCAACTCCATTTCTTCAGTAAAGAAACATGGCCTAATCTATCCTCACGTGAAAATATAAAATATAAAAGCCTAGAAGCTGCCCAATCACGTGTCAATTTTTTAGAGTTGATAAGCTATCTAATCCCAAAGGTTAACCTAATAGGTGGAAAGAGACTCATGATTCTTACAAAGAATACCCTAGTATTATTTTTAATTAATCTGGGACATTCATTTTTATTTCCACTAACATCGCCAATAATTGTATTTTGTCTCTTACAAAATTCATCACTTTATATTTTTAACCTATTCTATTGTCACATTTTTCTTTTTTTGCAAAGCCCATATTTTTTTAGGGAGGTCAAAAGGTTTTTGACCCAATGTATCAGCTATAGCTAGTATGAGTAGGCTTGCTCAATTTAATGATTCTTATAGAGCCAATTCTAGTTACATCTCGTGAAACCTCAAAGTACATACTCTCAATGTATAAAATCCCTAGGCATATGTGCCTAAAGGTATGTATTGGAGCTTTTGATGGATGTATTTAGAAATGTCCTTATAAATAAGAGGTTAAACAGCTTCTAAAGTCTTCAAACTATGTATTGCTTCACATAAAGGTCCACAAACTAAAAAACCTAACATTTTGATCCCAAAATTATTGTGTTATACAGAAATCCTTTTTATCGCACATAGATCCCCAAACTTGTTAAGTTTGAGGACTTAGCACATTAGTCACATTCTAGTCCGCAAGCCAAGCTTCTAATTTTAAATTTTTTTGCTAAAATATAATAGCTCGGGACCAAAGTGTTATTTTTAAATTGATACCCTTGCTCTTTTAGCCTAAATAATACCATAGTATTATCTTTAATCAGTAGAAATCGCCTTGGTTGGGATCCAATTTGAGCATATTTCATAGAAAATGATGAATTGAGCAAAATATTTAATGTAGAGTTGGGTGTATAGAATTTTCACATGTATGAAAGAGAAAATTAAATGGGTGTGTAAAATTCTCACACTTTTGTAAATTCCTCTTCTCTTAGTAAGATTGAAAGCTTACTTAAATGATTTTGTATTTCATGTTATTCCAAACACTAAACTATTTAATTTTGTAGATTTTTTTGTTGCTTGCCTGTTTTAGTTATTGTTTTTAAGTTCTTAATGAGTTAGTAAATTTTATTTTGTGATAATTAATGCCTTATAGTATTTACTTTAGTTTTATATGTTTTTCAAAAATTCCGCCTCAAGGTTTATACCTCACTAGTTGAAAGTAAATCACTTCAAGGCTAGTCTCTGCCTTTTAAAAATCTTGATATTAATTCTATTACTGGTGCCTTTTTTTTATTTTTTAACCACACACAACATAATTATGAGAACAAATTCCACTAGATCCAAAAACAATACCATATTCAATCTTCAACAATCTCTCTCACCTCACACAACAAAAATCGTGTCTAACAAAACAAACAAAAAAAATCTAAACGAAACACAGATAAACATCAAGAGGGATGGGCTCACTCACAATATTTCCAAGAGCTACAACATTAAGAAAAGTGGAAGGTCGTCGAGAGGAACCGCTTGTACTGGAATTGTCGTTCAAGTCGTCATCGGCGAGTAGAGCAGCAGCTTGACGCATCGAATCAGAAAGCTGCTTCAACTCTTCGATCGCTTCCATCTCGACAAAGTATTCAAATATCGACGATCTGAAGATTAATTTTATCCGGGTAAAATTAGAGGAGAGAAGCAATGGATCGGATCGAAACCCTGGAAAATTAGAGAAGAGGAAGGAGATCTATCTGGGTGCCAGCAGGAGATAAATTCGATTTCAATGAATCATAAAGTACACCAAACGTAAAGAAATGCTGAGAGGAGAATGTAGGTGAAGACCGTGAAGAACCCCCTTGCTTCTCTCTCTCTGTGCGTCTTCCCCACTCTTTCGTTTTGAATTCAAAATCGGCTTAACAGTTCACGTAATAAAACTTTTATTTTAGTTATTTTTTACCTACATTTTCTTTTCACTTTTTTATTTATTAATTTGATAAAATTTTCATTTTATTTTTTTATTTATTAATTTGATAAAAAAATTATTTCATTATAGGTTTTTACTACGTTTAATAAAATATATATTTGTGATTATTTTTAATATTTAATCCGTTATAATATTAATATTTTATTTTTATTTTTAATTATTTATACATATTTTAATTTTTTTAATTTTTTTTACGTTCTATTTAATTTTTTCTATCTTTATAAAGCATAAAAATAGACATTTATAAAGAAAAGTTTAAAGTGTACCTAAATCACATTTTAAAACCCAACACCATGACCCAAAACTCAAGTGTGGCTTAAGTGGACCAACTAATTGTTAACGATGCTACCGGATTGTCCTCGTGAGTTAAAAAAAACGGTGAATAAAATTTGGGTGAGTGATAATCACTCAATAAATAAACTTATCATACAAAAAATATCAAGCATAATAAATAATTTGTTAAAAACAAATAACATATCAATATTTATGTTTTTAATATAAGTATCACAACATAAAATAATAATATTTAAAAATTATTTTTGACATAATATCATGACTAATATTAAAACATTAAAAAATCATATTCCTCAATAAACAATAACTCATTAAAAAAATTTAAAATTTTATTTTGAAACCAATATAAAATATCATACAAGTAAGATTAATATAAAATTTCACTTATCAGAAACAAAAGAATAATAATAAATGAGCCAAAAAAAATCATAAAATTAAAATTAAAATTCTAAAATAAATTCTCACTAAATCAAATGATAAGTACTCATATTTTTTTATATGCATGTAAATTAGGAACACCTTCTCATACTGCTAAAAACAAATGTAATAAGATCAAATCATAACTTTAGTATAAGATATTTTATCAAAACAATGTTTGTTTTAAAATCAAAAACATAATTTATAATAAACTTATAGGCAAACTTAATTTTCATTTAAAAGCTTTGAAAGTCATGCATGAAAAATGCACATACCATACAAACAATTATGTTGTTAAAAAAAATACATAAACAAAATCTTGATATCAATCTGTTGGGAAAATCGGGTATATTTTCCCTATTCTAAGTAGTAACTATTCACTTATGATTTAAATGAATAGAACTCAAACTAACCCGACAAAATAATACTATTGGAAATATAATGCTAAAATAAACTAAAACAGATATTGAAACAGAAATATTAAAGCAGAAAAATAATAACACCGTAAATTTAACGAGGTTCAAGACAAATGTTACCTAAAGTCTCTCAAGGCCGCTGACCACTTCCACTATCTCCAAATGGATGAACTCCAAAATTACAACTAATCGTGGGCAAAATTGAGCTAATCAATTACCCTTACAAAAGAGAGGAAGATTTACAAATTTTTGGATGTTTACAAATGTAAGGAAGGCTTTATTTATAGCCCAAATCCAACACTCATCTTCATTCCTAACCAATGCGACTTTTTCTAATTTGCTCACTAAGGAGCTATATAACAAATCTCCACCTTATGACTTAGTAATATTAAATGATTTCTTTAATTACTAGATCATTGACGCTACAATTCAGATTTGCAGGATGTTAATCAAGTCCAGACAATGTTTGAACTTGATCGTTTCACCACCTTCGTCATCATATTATCTCAGGATTCTCTATCGTACTAATCTTTTGAACTAGTACTCCACCTTCTTCAATAATCTCTCGCATCGAAATGATAACGAACGCCAACGTGTTTGTACGTGCATGGTGATTTGGTTCTTTGCTAAATGAATAAAGATTGACTATCACAAAATACCTTAATATGTTTTCACCAACTCCCAAGTCTTCAAGCAAACCTCAGTAACCAAATAGCTTCCTTCACACTTCAGAATCGCCATATACTACCAGAAGTAGACAAAGCAATCGTGGACCGCAAGGTAGACTTCAAGTGACTGGTGCTCTAGCAAGAGTAAACACATAACTGCAAGAGTTGATCGACGTTTATCTAAATCTCCTGCATAGTTTCCGAATCACAATATCCGATCGCACATTGACCAACAATATTATCCTCACAAATACTAAACCAACATCTACAAGATTTATAATATACCGTAGAATCCATTTCACGACCAACCAATGTCCTTTACTGGGTAATCATGCATGTATTCGCTTACCAACCGCATGTGAAATGTCAGATCTTAATACACCATTGTATACATCAAAGTTACCAACCGTGATTTGCATATGGTACCTTTGCCATATATTCTCGTTTCCGCATCATTTTTAGGAGATAATCGAGCACTAAGCTTGAATCGAGGAACTAGCGGAGTACTTATGTGCTTGTCTGCTCATTCATACCAAAACGCTAGAAGATCTTCAAATATTGATTCCGGGTCAAACTAAGCTTCCCTTCTTCCCGTCTCGCTATCTCCATACCGAGAATCTTCGCTTCTCCCAAATCTTTCATTTCGAACTCCCGACTTAGTCGAGCCTTCAACTTCTCAATTTCTCTTGGCTCTTCGATGCAATCAACATATCATCGACATAATGTAGGTAAATGAAAGACTCATTGTCAGAGCTAAAATACACACAATGATCATGTAGGCTTCCGTGTACTTCGCAACATAAATCGATCAAATCGTTTGTACCACCGCCTTGGAGATTGCTTCAATCCATACAATGATTTGTTCACTTACAAACCCAATTCTCTTTACCAAAGAACATTAAACCCTTCCGTCGAGACATATAGATTTCTTCTAAGTCACCGTGTAGAAACGTGGTTTTCACATCAAGTTGAACTAGTTCCAAATCAAATTGTGCTACCAAGGCCAACAAAATTCTAATGGAGGAATGTTTTACAACCGGAGAAAATACCTCATTATAATCGATTCCTCTTTCTCGAAGCGTAGGCCCTTAGCTACCAACCTTGCCTTGTAAATAATACCATCTTTGTTAGGAAATCCATCTTTCTTTGCATACACCCATTTACATCCAATTGCCTTCTTACGCTTAGGTAGTTGTGTCAACTTCCACGCTTTTATTTTTCTTCAAGAGACAGGTTCTTCATCCATTGGCTTCCTTCCATCTTTCAACTTCGGCCTGATCGCTTTCTTTATATATGGAAGGAATATCATCATGCACAACCGAAGTGCATGTGCCATCAGATTCTTAAACCGAAAGCGGTAGGTCTTCAAAATCCTTGTATCGAGTGTGCAATTTTGACATTTTGTCGCGTGGGCCTATCATCTGCATAGCTTTTCGCACTGGTGTTCTCGGGTTAAAACCTCTTCATCTCGATTCATCTTCACAACGGAGGATCAAACATTGCCTTATCTTCACTAACCGGATTAACAATTTTGCTTTCAAACTCCACTTGTTTTGGAGTTTGCTCCACTCGCTTCTAAAGTTGCCATCAATCTTCTTAGTTACCTTTTGCAACAACAAGCATTCATCAAAGGTAACATCTCTCGCTAAAGATTATCTTTTTTGTTTCAAGACACCATAGTCGATATCCTTTAAAACTAGTAGTGATCCCCAAAAAAATGGCTTTCGCTCTTTGGGTCCAACTTTGATTCCATTACATGGTAGTATGCAATTGAACCAAACACATGTAAGAAATCGTAATCTCTAAAGGGTTTTCCTGCACATACCTCCATAGGTGTTTTGCCTTCAAGAGCAGCATACAATGGTAAATCCATTGACGAGATGACATGCATAACGTCACCTCTCACCCAATATCGCTTCCTAAACCAAGATTTGACAACATACATCGAACCTTCTCCAAGAAAGTCCGGCTCATACGTTCCGCAACTCCATTTTGTCATGGTGTTTTTCGAATAAATAGTGTCGCACTATCTCCTTCTTCTTCACAAACTTTCATAAATGGATCGTTTGTGTACTCAAGGCCATTATCGCATCTAAGACGCTGATCTTTTTACCACCGAGTCTCGATCATCTTCTTCCATTTGAGAAAAATTCCCAAAGACTTCATCCTTCTTCTTCATGAGATACACCCAAACTCTTCTCGAAAAATCATCAAC
The DNA here is from genome assembly GCA_030763125.1 of Hippophae gyantsensis. Taxonomy (NCBI): domain Eukaryota; kingdom Viridiplantae; phylum Streptophyta; class Magnoliopsida; order Rosales; family Elaeagnaceae; genus Hippophae; species Hippophae gyantsensis. The sequence continues at coordinate 73,237,324 of CM061028.1, read as the reverse complement.
GAAAGTGACATAATAATATTTGCCACTCATGGATGGAGTTCTTGTCAGGCCCCTATACATCAATATGGATGTAATCCAAAATGCTCTTTTCAGACATGGAGAAAGCGTACAAAGCTTACTCTTTTCTCGCTTTCCCAATACACAATGCTCGCTGAATTCTAACTTGCCGATTCTCGCACCTTTTAACAAGCCTTCGCTTTACTAGAATCGCAAAGCTTTTTCACCAAAGATGTCCCAAACGCATATGCCACATCTTGGTAGTTTCTAAATCTCTTTTCTTCCTTCCGAAACCGCTCACACGTCTGCCCCAATAACCGTACTACCAAGGTAGTAGTACAAGTTATTCTTTTGAACACCTTTCATCGCCACAAGCTGCTCCGTAGTAACCTTCAATGCCCCATTTTGTATGGTTATAGGAAGCCTTTTGATTCTAAGACTCCCACAAAGAATGAGATTCTTCTTCATATCTAGAACATAATGAACATCTCAAGACCCCGGTTGAACCATCTTGATTCTTCAAAAGAATTGTACCAATTCCCATAACTTTGCATGGATAATTATTACCCATGAAAACAACTCCACCGCTTCTAGTTCTTCAAAGTTAAAGAACCACTCCGTTAGGAGACATATGGAAAGTACATGCTGAATCAAAAATCCAATCACCTGTGGATGAGATGCGTCATTGGCGAACCAACCAATGCAACTGAATCAATCAATTGCTTTCGCCTACACATGCATCGATTGTACAAATGCCTTTTCCTTTCTTTTTGGTACTCGACAATTTTTCTTCTAATGGCCTTTCTCATGACAAAAAGCACATTCATCTTTACCAAGTCTTCTTTTTGATATAGATCTACCTCTCCTTCCTTCTGTTGTGTTTACAGACGCCCTCTTACGTACAATGCCTCTGCGCTTCATTCCTCGCCTTTTATCTTTCTTTCTAATTTCATAACTATACAAAGCAAGCATAAACTTCCTCAAAAGACGCTTTATCCTTCCCAACGAGTAAGCTCGTAATAAGATGATCAAACTCATCGTAGTAGGCTAACAACATCAAGGCTAAATCTTCATCTTTAAAAGTTTCATCCATGTTTAACAAATCACACTAATTGATTAAAAGCATGTGTCGTTTATTGTAGTACCTGAAGGTATTCAATCGAACAACTTCTTCTTCAAATAGAGTCGATTCTTCACTCTTTTCATGAACTTGTTCTCCAACGCCTTCCACAACTTACTTGCATGGATGTCTCCTTCCATTAACGTGTACTTTTGTTCTCTCAGAGACACGAACTGATTGTACCACATGCCAATTCCGGTTGATATTTTTCCACTCTACTTCATCCGCTCCATCTCGATTTCTCTTCTTCAATAGCGATGTCTAGACCTTGTTGAAACAAAGCATCTAGAACTTCGCCTTGCCACATGCCGAAATGACCTATTCCATCAAACTTCTCCACCTCGAACCTTGCATTCATCACCATAGTCTCGCTTCGACGATGACTGCCTTTGTTTGAAAGAAATTTTTCTTCCGCCATTTCTTCAAATTACAACAACTAGCAACTATATTCCAATAGCAAACAAACGAAATACAAACAAATGCCTAGGTAGAAAACCTTCTACTCGATACCAATTGTTGGGAAAATAGTGTATATTTTCCCTATTCTAAGTAGTAACTATTCACTTATGATTTAAATGAATAGAACTCAAACTAACCCGACAAAATAATGCTATTGGAAATATAATGCTAAAATAAACTAAAACAGATATTGAAACAAATATTAAAGGTAAAAATAATAACACCGTAAATTTAACGAGGTTCTAGACAAATGTTACCTCTCATGTCCTCAAGGCGTCTGACCACTTCCACTATCTCCAAATGGATGAACTCCAAAATTACAACTAATTGGGCAAAATTGAGCTAATCAATTACCCTTACAAAAGAGAGGAAGATTTACAAATTTTGGGATGTTTACAAATGGTGAAGGAAGGCTTTATTTATAGCCTCAAATCCAACACCCATCTTCATTCCTAACCAATGTGGGACTTTTCTAATTTGCTCACTAAGGAGCTATATAACACAATCCATAACTGTCTCATATCAAAAGGCAAAAATATATAATATATATCAAATAAAATATTTAATATGTCAGGTAATGTTCGACTATTTACCTAACAGTGATAATTCCAAACTAAAATAACATTAACACCCTGTTAGATCTTTATCCTATACACCAACGCAATTAAGAACATATATTAGATCTTCAATGTAATAATATTGATTACACTTTTACTTCTAAATCAAATTATAATTATGTCAGATTAAGAAACAAAGAATCATTACTTTTATGTCATTATATATCATAAAAATTATCAAATTTTACAAAACAAGACATTAAAATTAATTTCATTAAAATTTTAAGAAAAGTGTATGAAGAAAAAATATTAAATTATGTTAACATTTAAAACATTATTCTTAAGTTACTAAATAATATATATATTGTTAACAACTTCCATCGATGTGGGACTTTTAACACTCTCCATCACATCGGCAAGGATCTGTCCCCTTGAGACCGATGGGGATGTTGAGTTTATGGAACCCAAGTGACGGAATGCATCACTCACCAGTGGCGAAACAACTATACCGACCGGATAACCTTGCTCTGATACCATGTTAAATTTGGGTCTAACTCTATCTCAAAACTCAGGCTATGAGATGGAGGACTGTCCTTGTTTATATGCGCAGCGTGGACGCGATCCCCAGTCGATGTGAGACTTTTAACACTCCCCCCCACATCGGTTGAGATCAACGGGATGTTGAGCTTATGAACTAAGTGACGGAATGCATCACTCATCAGTGGCGAAACAACTGTACCGACTGGATAACTCTTGTTTATATGCGCAATGTGGGTACGATCCCTAATCGACATGAAACTTTTAACACTTTGTAAATTAAAAGAAACAAAATCAAACAATTTGTTAAACTTTTTAATTTGACATAAAATTTGAAACCAAAATGTTTAAGGTTGGTAGAACAAATCAATTAAACTTATATTTCATTCATATCAATAATTATTTTCAAAAGCATAATCTCAAAATACCTTCCTCAGCCTTCCTCTAATGATCTGTGCACCTTAAAAAGTAAATCATCACGTGCCTTTTATACATTGGGTATAATATTCTCTTTTTGTTCATAATTTGGGGAAATAAAAATATCACCTACAGATGAATTCTATTAATCTACGTGTAAAGTATCTAATGAGTTTTTCATGGAAGGGATGGAAGGATGAAAAAGAGGAGCACTTTATTATTTCTTATTCCACGTAATTAACTCTAGCTTAAGTATCGCATTTATTAATTGTAGGAACTATGATCAATTATAGGCAGCTTGGAATTCGCTTGTACGTAGTCTGATTATTATAATGTCTTACCCATAACTATAAACTAATTAAGTTCGAATCTCATATCCTGATATCCGTGTGATATCTCTTTTAATATCTTTCTTATTCTTTTTTTGTTATTTTAATATTAGACTTTTAAGTTAACCTTAATAAGCACGATAAGAGTAATATTATTTTTCAATTTATAAATTAAAAATATCATAATTAATTTATAAAAAATACCAATATATTTTAAAATATATTTTTAATTAAAGATGAATAACGGATAAGTTTAGTAGCTATTACAATTACAACACTTATGTTACTAATTTTAAAAAAGTATTAGTTTAATCAATATTGTCAAAATTTAGGTCTTTAAAAATTATTTTTTATTCTTTCTATAAAAAAAAGTTTTAATATGAATATCTTTTTAAGCAATTTCTAAATATAGAAATTAAAAGAATGAATAAAAATATAAAATTCATCATTTGAATATGTATCGTTACTTTTTCAAAACTAGTTAACTAAACTGTGATTAAAAAAGCTATTAAATCTAAGTGGTCTATTATAAAAAACTAGTGAACGTGCCAATAACGCTCCCTTTTATTTATTTAAAAACATGTAAGAATATCAAATTAAATTCATTCCAAATCAAAACTTAATATCTAAAAAGATATTTTTATTTATTTTAAATCATTAAAAGTAAGAATATTATAATTCATTTCAAATAAAATTCCAATGTATCTTTCTATGAAATAAAAATACTAATTCCAATGTATTTCAAAAGATATTTTTATATTTAAAATCGTTAAAAATTAAGAATACTATAATTCATTGATAATCAAATTTTTAATGTCTTTTAAATTATTTTTATTTATTTAAAATCGTTAAAAAATAAAAATATTATGATTTATTTCATATGAAAATCCTAATGTATCTTAAAAGATACTTTTAATTATTTTAAATCACTAAAATAAACTTATGTATATTACACTTATATTCTATGAGACTCTGAGTCATTGTAGTTTATTTTAAGATTTTTCTAAGTATATTTTGTATTATATTTTAATATGTATTAATTTATCAAAAAAATTTGTTTAAAATTTGACTTTTTTGTAAATTATTAAAGTTATTCTGGTCAAGCTGACAAGTGTCTCACCACCAACAAGGGTGGACGGTGATTAGTCAACAAATACTAGTGAGCTTAGGGTAAACGTTGGTCCTACACTAGAACATCTTTAATAACAGTCGTAAAATAGACGTTGGTCCTGTGAACCAGTTGTATAATAATATATATTTTAAAAAAATTAGATTTAATAAAGTATAAATATTATAGGACATGACATTAATAGATGCTTATAAATATAGCATAATTTTGTAAGCCTTATATTACCTATCCTTATTGAAATGGTGAAACTACCTGGATCGCGTTATTTGGGTAGAGCTTTCTTTGTAATATTGCAAACACATTTTTTCCTACATCTACCACTTTATTATCTTTTTGCTTGCATCTGGTTGTGCACAATTTCTTAAGAAATTTTACATAATTTAGCACTTGCTTGATAGCATTTAATAATAGTATGTTGACTTACATATTTTGAAAAGTGTCCAAAATTATCCTTTATGTTTTTCTTTCTTTATGTTTTTGAACATGCTTAGAAAAGGAAAAATAAGTTCATAAGTGGAAAGAGAGGGTTTAGAAATTACCTTTGGTGCAATCTTAGCTTTTTGTGAGATGGTCATTTCTTCTAGAGCTATTTGTTTTAAATAATTTCCTCATTTGATTTGACATTTTTGGGAACTAGTTTGGGCTAATCCAATTGCTTACTATTTTTCAAAATAATGGTATTGATGATCTCCTTATAATTTATTACAATTTTTGAAAGGAGGTTGTCATATGTGTGTACTTCCAACCTTTTAACAATTGTGGGAAATTAACTTATATGAATTTCAATCTTGGAGATTCTATTTTGGACTTTATGGTGAAACTTAGCAAGATTAGTTGTTGTACACCAATCAAATCTTCTATAGATTTATCATGAGGTTATTGCAGTGATTGAAGTCTAGATTGATATTATTGTTGTGACTTAGGGTTAGGGAATCTACGTGGGTTGTAGGAAATGTCTATTTAATTATTATCTATATAGCTAAAATTTGGGTAATCCTTCCATCAAGATTGATATTATTGTTATGGTCTAGGGTTAAGGAATCTACGTGGGTTATAGGAAATGCCCATTTAATTATTATCTGTATAGCTAAAACTCGGGTGATCCTTTCATCATAAGTTATAAGTGTTAGAATAAGGGTCTTACTTGAGCCTCTGTACTTAAAAACCACTAATAATAATGGCGTGTTCCTCTTGAAGGGTATGACACATATCAGTAGAGTGTCTCATTATAGATTACATGCTACAAGTATTAACCTATCCAATTACCAACTATTGCACCAAAGCGGTAAAATTATTTATTTTTTACTCAAGGTGGGAGTTAATGATTACCTCATTTACCTTTCCATGTGAATCAAATAAGATGCCAAATTGTTAAGAATTAATAGTCATGGTTGCAATCAAAGGTCGTGCTTCTCTTAGTGTTTTATTTACCAATGTCCCGCCACTAATCATGTTTCTCTTTGCAGGTACTAACTCTTTATAGAAGTATTGAAGCAAAATTTGCTCATTTAATTGGTGTTGTGGGCAGTTAGTATATAACATTTTGAACCTCTCACAATATCCATAATGTGTTTTTTCATTTGATTGTATAATTTCACAAAATTGTTCCTTATTATTGTGGCTCTAGAATTTGGAAAATATATCCTTATAAACTATCTTTTCATCTCATTTTTTAGATTGCAATGGATCCAGAAAATATATAGTAATGTCATTACTTAGCACTTTCCATCAAAGAAAAAGGAAAAGCTCTAAGTTTGACTTGTTTTATGTGATTCCTACTAACTTCACGATGAAACAAACTACATAGATGTCCTTCAAGCATTTATTCAAGTCTTCTCCAACTAAATCCTTGAAAATAAGTAACAAACATATCATTTTAGACTTAAGTTTAAAACCTACCTCTACATTGGGGTATACTATACATAGAGGTTGTTGCTTCAAGTCAGATTCAACTAAGTTCTTAATTATTTTATCAATCATTGTCATGTCTTTTTTATCCCTTTTTAAGTCACTTGAAGAAGTGGATTCAATTATCTTTTCTTAAAGTGGGTTTAGTAATCATTTTGATCTTAAATTGTAGGAATGTTCCTATTATATTTAATGCATTCTTGACGATTAATACTTAGAAAAATTAGTGAACTAAATTAGAAAAGTTTAAAAATAAAAGAATATTTTATTAAATAATAATAATTAGGGAAAAAATTGCAAATTCAATCCTAATATCACAATTTGATACGCTTAAAAACACGTAAATATACGCGGTGAATTGTATAAATGATAAATTATTTAAGAATAAAGATTATCGTACCTATATGAATTGTCGACAATTTTTATTATTATTTATTAGTTTGTTATTGAGTTCAATAAAATTAGCAAATGTGGGTTTTGAAATTATTTTTAAAGAAAATAACATAAAGTAAATACATATAAATTGAATACGAATGCGAGAGATATGTGATCATAGGATTATCATCACCATTAACTTACAAATTCAACTAATTATGTTATGAATCAATATTTAGTTTCTTGAATCTTAAATTACAATAATAATCTAAAAATATTATCGAATTTTTAACTTTAACTTTAGAAGTTTAGGTCCACTTAATACTTCACCTTGATACTTATAAAAGGTGACTTATTGCTAGCTCTTTTACTCTTTAAAAGGTAGTTGGGATATATGAGACATCTTTCTACTACAAGGAGGTTCTTTACTCCCACTTGTTTGAAAATACCATATCAAGGTATAGTGTGACACAATTAAAGTCAAGCTTCTTGACTTACACAACTGAAATTTCAATAGAGATAAGATATTTCGACTAGTCTTTAGCATTATGGGTTACATATCATAGGTACTAGACATCGATCGAATCTTTAAAATCAATCTTTGTATAATCTATGCCTACAAATATAAATGAACTCGTCCTAAACTAACGAGGAGCTCACTAACAAGAGACGTATTATTGGGAAGTTTTAATATTAATGCACGACTAATAAAGTATAGATATATGCCCTCCAATTGCAAGGTCATTCACTTCCTTGTTCATAAAGACTACTCAATTGTTCTACTACAACAATAGAAAAGTGTAGTAGCATTCACATAGAGACTTAAGAATCAAGACTTGAGAGTCAAGACCTAAGGGCTAAGCCCTGGCCTAAGTAAATGGCTTGGCACACCATCCTAACGACATGTGTCACCTCTGAATGTACGACCTCAGGTAGTACTTACATGACGACCTAATCAGGCAATACTTATATGACGACCTTATCAGGCAATACTTATATGGAGACCTGATCAGGTAGTATTTACATGGCAACTTGATCAGGTAGCACTTATATGAGGACCTGATCAAGTAGCACTTAAATGGAGACCTGATTTTAGAGTTAATAGTGAGACCTAAAGAAAGGCCGAAAGGTTTACCCCTTGAAACCCGAATTAATAATAAGAATATGCTTTTAATGACCTGGTAACCTCGCCATTAGGGGAGTTGGTATCAAACATGAAGAGGTCGTAATCTATTAAAGAGCCCACTTAATCGGACTTTCTGTTCATAACAACCTAATTATACAAGGATGAAGTAACGAAGTATTATTCTCTTGACTTATCAAAATCAAGGAAATAAGGGATTTAATGTTTGGTATTATTCAGGTAATAGGTACGTGACCCTAGCGACCAAGATACCTCGCCCATGGTAAGGGTAGTTTCTACATAGTCGTTAGTATATCACGACCTAATGAATTCGAGGATCAAGACCTAGCATAAGTAAACAGGCTAGTACTTCATCTTGATGACATGAGTCACATCTTATTATAGAGTCTTAAGTAGCATATATATAACGACATATTAATGTAACGCCTATAACGAACTAATTTTATGTAAATTAATTATACTCTAACAGTTCGTACGTGAGTACCAACCTATGTAACCTCGACACCTATCCAATATGTGCTATATATACCTCCTTAGGAAAAAGAATAAGAGACCCTTCTCATTATGAACATTTCATACTTTTCTCTAAAATTCTTAACACATTAAATTCTCTCCGAACACAAGAAAAACGTACAGTAAGATTATTTGTAATTTTAATTTATAATATTTTTACTATAATTTGCTTCTCTTAAATTGCATATACATTTATTTTAAATTAATTATTTAACTATTATTTAAACATATAAAATTTCTATACCAACAACTAACAAAATTACTATTAAATTATTATATTTATCAAAATCTATTATTTAACTTTTAAATATCATAAATATAACAAAAACTTTTTCGTAAGTGTTAAAAAATTATTATCTCTATCATTTAGCTAATGAAAGTTAATATTTTTTTTTCATAAAAAACTACATGTGATACAAAATTACAATTAAATTTTTATTATTTATCTAAAATTATCATTTAAATTAATCAATGGGCTTCAAGTGATAAAAAAATTAACTTTTATTATTTAAATGATGAGAATGATACTTTTGTAATATTTATAAAAACATTAATACTATATTTATTTCTAAAATTTAGTAGTAGATTTTTATGGACTATAATAATTGATGATAATTTTATTAATTTATTGTATTTTTTTCACTTTAATTGATCAATAACCTACTATGGGTTATTCATTCCAACAACTTTGAATCTTGAAATTTTTTATAGTAATCGGTCCAAAATCTTCTCTTCTATTAGCTTATTTCAACATTTAATACCAAATATTTTTGATGCCAATCATATCAATGAAGATATAAATAGTAAATAAATGACATTAATCATGAATAATTGGTCAATTGTAGAATATTTTTAGTATATTATAACAAAAAATAATTAGATATTTTTGTTTAATGTTTTTTTATAAAATCACTGTATTAGTCGAGAGTGCAAAGTAAACATAACAGATTAAAGAATGTTCTCTCGTAGATCACGTAGAACAATCACCGACTATTCTTAATTTTTTAATTGTTACTTTGATGTATTGAAAAAATTAAACTTTATATCTATTTTTACTTTTATTTCATACTTAAATGAAATATTTTAGTTTTATTATACAAAAATAATAATAATTAATTTAAAATAAATTTACGTATCTTTTATTCAAAAATAAAATTTTACCTTAAAATTTTTAAAATAATAAGAATTAAAGTTTACAATTTTATTACTTTAGGGACAAAGATATTTGATTGTTTATACTTATTTTAAGTATAAGTATCTATTTTATATTATATTTGATGGTTTGAATATATTAATAAAAAATATTAATTTAATTTTTAAATTAAGAATGTATTATTTAAGTTCGATAAGTATATGAATGAATTTAAAAATTAATTCATCGATCAAATCAACTTGAATCGAACATTTAAAGTCAATTTTTGTTGATCAGTAAGCTTGATTCAATCAATTTTTTTTAAATTGAATAAATCGATTTAGTTTAAGTTTTTTATTAAAAAATATATAAAATTAATTTAACTAATTTATTAAAAATAATAAATTAATACTTGATTCAATCAATTTTTTTTAAATTGAATAAATCGATTTAGTTTAAGTTTTTTATTAAAAAATATATAAAATTAATTTAACTAATTTATTAAAAATAATAAATTAATATTAATTATAAGTAATTTAAGGATTAAATTTTATGGGAATATTGATTTTTATATTATAAGTTAAATAATTTGCTTATTATATATATATATATTTAAATTCGATGATTTTATTTAAATGAAAGTGTTTGAATTTTATGAGTAGTTCGGTTTTGGTTCTTTCAAGTCTGAAACTGAATTGATCGATCCGGTTAGTTTTACGGATTAAAACCGATTTAATTGATCTATGTCGATTAAGTAGAAGACTTTATTCTAGCTATTAGAGGTTCTTCACCTACATTCTCATCTCAGCATTTCTTTGCGTTTGGTGTATCTATGATTCATTGAAATCGAATTTATCTCCCGCAGGCACCCAGATAGATCTCCTTCATCTTCTTTAATTTTTCAGGGTTTCATTCCGATCCATTTATTCTCTCTCCTATAATTTTACTCGAATAAGATTAATCTTCAGATCATCGATCTTTGAATGCTTTCGTTGAGATGGAAGCGATCGAAGAGTTGACGCAGCTTTCTGATTCCATGCTTCAAGCCGCTGCTCTACTTGTCGATGACGACTTGGACGACAATTCCAGTAGAAGCGATTCCTCTCGACGACCTTCCACTTTTCTTAATGTTGTAGCTCTTGGAAATATTGTGAGTGAGCTCATCCCTCCTGATGTTTATCCACGTTTCGTTTAGATTGGCTTTTTCATTGTCTTGTTAGACGCGATTTTTGTTGTTTGAAGTGAGGGTGATCGTTGAAGATTGAATATTATATGGTTGTTAGATCTCGTGGAACTATTATATTTTGAAAGATAATTCCTAAATTAGAAGCTTGGGAACTACAATGTGTGTCCTCAAATAAGTTTGGGGACTTAAATGTTATCAGAAGTATTAAAGTGTAACACTCAATAAGTTTGGGGCCTTAGGGTGTTTAGTTTGTGGACTTTGTGTAGTCTTTGAGTACTTTAGAAGTTATTTAACCTATTATTTGAAGGGCGGTTCTAAATACATTCATGAAAAGGTCCTGTACATACAACACATTGTGGGTATATACTTTCAGGTTTTATGGGATGCGACTAAAATTGGCCTTATAACAGTCATGAAATTGGGCCAGCCTGCTCATATGAACTATAGTTGGTACATTGGGTCAAGAATTTGTGGCCTCCCTAAAAGAAAGATGGGTCTTGCAATGAAAGAAAAAAAGGTGACCCAATAGAATAGGTTAAAAATTCAAATTGATGAACTTTGCAACGGGCAAAGATACTTCTTTTGGTGATATTAGTGATAAAATTGAAAGTCTCGCATTGACTAAAGATAATATTTTGGTATTCTTTGAGTCTCTTCCACCTATTGGGTTAACATTTTGGTTTGGACAGCTTGTCAACTCTACAAAATTGACACACGTGAGTGGCAGTTTCTTGGCCTTTTTATTTTATATTTTCGCTGAGCATAGATCAGGCCATAATTCTCTCCTGAAGAAATGGAGTTGCTGCTAATGGATTTAACAGAAGCTTGAGATGTGGAAGTTATTTTCTCTTGTGAATTGAGCTGTTGAAATGACAAAACTTTATGCTTCTTGTTTGATGATTTATCTGTTCAGGGTGCTGGTAAATCAGCAGTTTTGAATAGCTTACTAGGACATCCAGTTTTGGTAAGTTGGACCTCTTGAGTTTGTATGGTATTTATTCTAATTTGTGTATTTGGACAACTACTTTTACTCTTAAGTTTCTTTCTTCTTGTCATTCCAGCCAACTGGTGAAAATGGGGCTACTCGGTTCCCATAAACATTAATTTGCAAAGGGATAGTTCATTGAGCAGCAAATCAATTGTACTACAGATTGATGATAAATCCCAGCAAGTTAATGCAAGTTAGTAAATTTTAAGTTTTTTTCTTTACTAGTACTTTTATCATTGTGGTCCTTAACTCATATTAGAGATTTTTTGTGATGGTATTAAGATTGTAGTTGACTCTTGCTATGTAACATAATAGCCACTAACACAGTTGGATGTAAGACGGATTGTTGGTTATGTTATAAATGCTTGAGCTATATAGGATTTCATCTTGTTCCAGGGGTGTTGTAATGGTAGAACTTTTCGATGAATATTGATATTATGAATGAAGTTGAGAACGTGTAGCTCTCTAATTTTTCTCCAAATCTTCTTGTTCGTCTTTCCCACCCTATACAATTCTTGCTTTCATTTCAAAACCTATTACGTCAGTTTTTTTTCTTTTACTAATATGCATTCTCCTATCATTATAATACTCTACCTGCAAGTTCTTTACGACGTTCTCTTCGAGATAGGTTGAGTAAGGGTTCTTCTAGCAAGAGTCGAGATGAAATACATTTGAAACTACGGACTAGTACAGGTTGGTTATGGCCATAGAGAGCATCTTGATGAGCTTTTCTTTCATTTCCAATTTTGCCTCTTCATTGTCGTTTTTTACTTGTTATCGTTTGTTCAATTTTTGTTTTAATTAAAAGAATAGGCTGAGGACAAAGGTGGAAATTCCTATTACAACAAAATTTCTTGTTATTTTTTGTAACGGATTTCCAACTGAATGCATGAGGATTAAGCAAGAGAGTTAGTTGATGAATATTTGAAACTTTTGTTTCATTTTTTTTTCTCTTTTTATATTTTATAGTTTGAGTTCTAAGGATTGAATTGTAGAATTCCTCTTTGAATAGAAGAGTTGTTATATTCTTCAGTTTGAATTAAAGGCTTCTATGTTAATTGGTATCAGAGCATTGGTCTTCCTTGAGCTTAAGGATGTCCAATTATGGTAATGAAGCTTTGCGTGACTCAAGTGAATCTTCCCTTGTGAAGATAGTTACCTCGTGTTTTCACGAGTAGGAGGAGAGAAATGAAACTCGTTTTCGAGTCTTCTTGCAAGAATTTCAATAGAGTATGGTGTAAATTCGTGAGGATTTTTTTTACGAGCTCAAAACTCTCGAACCCACTCTCGATAATCATCAACCATCTTCTTCGTAGCTTCCCATGGCTCCAACCCACCCATTTTCATCGCAACTCCACACTACCAAATTGTCGCCAACCCAATACCCAAACAAAGACTTCGTTGATGACTCTAAACATTGTCGAAAGTCTCTCTTTCCACCCAAAGCAAATCCAATGACCCATTCACCCCACGAGCTTACCCATCCCCAAATCATTATACCTAACACCATTCACACCTCATGGAACAATTTTCCTACACAAAAACAGAACATCATTGCCAAACACCAACCCCTTTAAACTATAGTGGGTAGCTGAACATTGGAGAATTTTTGGATTAGGTAAAGTCTGTTAATAACTACTTTGAGTATATGGAAGTCCATGAGAATAAAGAAGTACAAATGGTGGCTTATAAGCTCATGGAAGGGGCTAGTGGCTAGTGAGATAGGATTCAATCTATAAGGAGAAGACATGGAGAATTGGCCATTAATTCTTGAGAATGGATGAGTTGTTTAATGTTTGAGCAATTTCTTTTTTTAGCAGACATTGTTCAAATAGTATCACCAATGTCGACAAGGAATGAGGACAGTTGCAGATTATGTGGATGAGTTTCAAGAACTCAGTGCTCGGAATGACTTAGAGGAAAACGAATCATAAGAAATCATGAGGTTAATTTCAAGATTGAAAGAGCCTTTTAGGAGCCAACTAGATGTTCAAAATGTGGTAAGTTTTCTCGAGGCCATTACACTTGCCACCAAGTATGAATCCCAACTAAATAAGTCTACTCGTTCACCATTCCCCAAAAGACCAAACATTGAGCCTAGTCTTGACAAGGAGTCTTATTCCCCATTTAACCATTATAGTTTGCCGGTTAGTACCCCTTAAAGGACCCTGGCCTCCACCTTCCAAGAATTTGAGAAAACAACCTGTGAACTCCCAAAAGTCTAGTCCTCCAGCAAAAACAGGAATCTTGAAATGCTTTAAATGTAATCAACCTGAATATAGATCCAATGAGTGTACTTGAGGAGAACCTTGAATGTAGTGGAAGGAATGGTGGAGTAAGAAGACCATTTTGGTGAAATTATTGAAGAGGAGTATGAAGAAGTATTTGCAAATGGAGATAAAAGGGAGAGATTTATTTGCATTTTTCAAAGGATTTTGTTAGCTCTTAAGGAGTATAAACCAATTCAACGCCACTCAATTTTCAGGACAAGGTGCACAATCAATAAGTAGGTTTGTGATGTCATTATTTACAGTGGTAGTAGTGAAAATGTGGTGTTAAAGAGTGGTTTAAGGCCAGGGGATTGCTAACTGTTAAGCATCATTCACCTTATAAAGTTGGCTGGATTAAGAAGGGAATTGAAACTAAGTTTACAGAGAAGTGCACTATTCCTTTGTCAATAGGCAAGTACTACAAAACTGAGGTGGAGTGTGACGTACTTGACATGGATGCATGCCATATACTATTAAGGAGGCTCTGGCAATTTGACAAATATTCTGCACATAAAGGCAAGGAAAATACCTACTCATTCTTATGGAACAACAAGAAGATATTGTCGGTACCTTAGTTAACTTTTTCTGAATCGTACACCCCTGTTACTTCTAACAAAGCCTGTCTTATTGACCTCCTCTGATTTAGAAACATAACATGTAATTAAAAAGTTACAAACTTTGTTTGCCCTAGTTATTCAGGAATCACTCATGCTAATTACTATCGGTTTCCTACGCTTAAATGATGTAGGAAGGTGGAGGTTCATCATTCCTTATGCTTATAACAGGATGGGACCCAATCCATGTGACACAAGATTGTCCTCTTTGGTCCATAATTGTAAGTTTAGCTGGCCTACGGCCATGACTCGACAGTTCAACGAAACTTCACGGTTTTTCTTCTAGGAAAAAATCCCAAAATGTGTCATTCCATTTTAAAGAGTATTCATCCCTGATAAACACATCACCACTTAGCTTCCTAAGCACCGTGGTACATGTGCAGACACATTGCATCATACACCCCGACTTAGGGAGTCTTACGTCTT
Organism: Hippophae gyantsensis; assembly: GCA_030763125.1. NCBI lineage: Eukaryota > Viridiplantae > Streptophyta > Magnoliopsida > Rosales > Elaeagnaceae > Hippophae > Hippophae gyantsensis. The sequence continues at coordinate 73,222,223 of CM061028.1, read as the reverse complement.
TGTAAGAACGAAAGCCCTCATGGATCAATGGGGTCGTGGTTTTAATACCAATTGATGTAAGAGGATCAATCCATCTTCTTATGGTGGGACATGACCCAATCCATATGGCAAGAAATTTTCCGTTTTGGTCCATAACTGCGAGTTCAACGAGCTTACGATCATGACTTGATTGTTTAGTGGGCCCACGATCATAACTCACAATTCAGTGGGATCTCGACTTTCCTTATAGGGAGAAACCCCAAAATGCTTCATGCTATTTTAGAGAGTGCTTACCTCTCATAAGCACATCACTACTTAACTTTCTAAGTAACGTGGGATACGTGCAGGCACACTGCATCATTAAAGTAGTACTAGAAGAATTTGAGAAGTTGTCACTAGAAGAGCTAATGTAGGAACTCCCTCTTTTGAGGAATATCCAACGTCAGAATGATATGGCGATTTGCCTCATCACAAGATGAGTCTTAAGGAGCATGAAATCCTTCGGGAATGGTTGAAGAATTGTTAAGGAAATAGCATATACAGGAAAGTTTAAGCCCTTGTGCAGTCCATGCTTTGCTTGTTCCTAAGAAGAATGGTTCAAGTAGAATGTTTGTGGATAGTAGGGCCATTAATAGACAACGATCAAGAATAGGTTCTCAATACCTAGACTTGAGGACATGTTGGATAAGTTGGAAGGCTCCACAGTGTGCTCCAAACTGGACTTGAGTAGTGGGTACTATTAAATTCGTATAAGACTATGGCATGAATGGAAGACCTCTTTTAAAACTAGGGAGGGTTTACATGAATGGCTTGTCATACCTTTTGGTTTATGTAATGTCCTTAGGACCTTCACGAGGTTAATGAACCAGGTACGTAAGCCTTTTACCAACAAGTTTGTTGTTGTGTATTTTGATGACATTATGATTTTCAATCAAAGTGAGGAGGAACATCTCAAACATTTGAGATTAGTGTTATGAGTGCTGAGGGAAAACAAGCTTTTTTTGAATTTAAAGAAATGTGAGTTATTTACTGGAAGTTCAGTGTTTTTAAGATTTATTATAAGCCCAGAAGGAGTGGTTGATGATCAAAGGAAGATATAGGTAGTTTAAGAATGGCTAGTGCCCACTAATGTGCATGAGGTTCGAAGTTTCCATGGTTTTGTCACATTTTACAGAAGGTTTATAAGGAATTTCAGTTCTTTGTTAGCACTTGTTATTGATTGCTTGAAAAAGGAAAAAATTACGTGGGGACCAAAAAAACAACATAGTTTTACTTATGAGCAAGAGTTATATGTTGTGATAAGGGCATGTAAACATTGGGAACACTACTTAATTCAAAAAGAACTTCTACTGCCTAGTGGTCATCAATCTTTACTACACCTTAACTCACAAAAGAGTTTGAATAGAATGCACACTAGATGGGCTTTGTTTTTGCAAAGGTTTCATTTTGTGTTCAAGCACAAGATTGGAAAACGGAATTTAATTGTAGATGCATTAAGCAGGAGGGTTCATCTATTCACTTTGGTCAGGAGTGAGATTACTAGTTTTGAAGAGATAAAGGGGTTTTATGAGTCAGATGAAGACTTCAAAATCATTTGGTTAGATTGTTCTCTAAAGGCTTTCAGGATGACTACCACATTAAAGGAGGAATTCTATTCGAAGGAATCAAATTGTGCATTCCTTGAACATCCTTGAGAGGTTCCTCGTCAGAGAGCATCATTCTAATGAGCTGGCTGCTCACATAGGCAAAGACAAGACTACAGTCATTGGAGGAAAGATACTATTGGCTAAGAAAAGAGGTCATGAAATTTGTCTAGGGATGCCTAGCCAAGGATTTCTCAAAACACTAGTATATGTACACCTATCCCAATTTCTGAAAATATATGGGAGGGTGCTTGAACTTTGTCCTAGGGCTTCCTAAAACCCCTAGACATGTAGACTCAATGACGGTGATAGTGGATAGGTATTCAAAGATGGTCCATTTCATTGCTTGTAAGAAGACTATTGATGCTAGCTTTGTGGCTTTGTTGTTCTATAGAGAAATTGTAAAGTTGCATGGGTCCTTGAGACTATTGTTTCAGATAGAGATATAAAGTTCACAAATCACTTTTGTAAAGAAGTGTGGAAAACATTTGTGACTGATTTGAAATTTAGCACAACTTTCCATCCACAAACTGATGGGTAGACTGAAGTTGTTAACAAGACTTTTGGTAATATAGTTCAATGTGTTTCCAGGGTTGGGTTAAGCCTAAACAGTGGGATTTGGCTCTCCCTCAGGTGGAATTGCTTTCAATAGCATGGTAGATCCATTAAAAAGTCTTCATTTATGCTAGCTTATTGTCACGTCCCGCTCAGAATGCCCCGCGAAATCCAAAATAAATGGTGCTTGCCTAAAGGACCTAGACTTTTCTACATGAGAAGGTTCTAGAGTGGCTTAGAGATGTCTAGAAAGGGCTAGAGTTGGACGGACTCAACTCATGCTTGAAGACCCTAGAATGTTCTAGAGCACGCTGGAGAGTGCTAGAATGGGCTAGAATATTCTAGAACGTGCTGGATAGTTCGGGAAGGATGTAGAAGCCGCTGGAAGCTTACGGAACATCCTAGAACGTGCATGAAGGAGCTAGACAAACCTAGAAGACTCTAGAGATGGCTAGAAGGTCCTAGAGCCTTATGGCACATTGTACATAAATCTAGAACACCCTTGTACATTCTAGACTAGGAAGACTCTAGAAAGTGGTGGCAAGCTCTTAAGCTTAGAGCCACACTATAAATAGACCACTTGGTCTTCATTTGCATTCAACTTGGGAAATCTTGGGAAATTGTAACATAAACTCTCTCTAGAGCAATACAAAGCATTCTTTGCAAACTCTCTTGTTAATCTCTTTGGAGAATTCGTTCGGGAAAGGCGGGGCTTAGTGCAAGCGAACGTGCTAAGTGCCGCACGATCGCTATTGAAAATTTAAGGTCGTGACAGTTGGTATCAGAGCTTTCGGTTGAAGCAATCTTACTCTTGGCATAATGAAGAACGTTGCTCCATCTACACCAAGCGTTGATGTTCCACCTATGGAACGTGGACGTGAGGAAGTTCGGAAACCATCGAAGGAATCTCGAGCCAAGTCGAAAGACATGCTTTCTAGCTTGGAAGCACGAGTGGGAAGTGCACAGGACAGCTTAGGGGAGCTGTTTGATCGGGTGGACAACTTAGAGGAGCGTTGCAATGGCTTGGAGGCCGAGGATGTGGAGATCCATGCAGCGGTTAAGATGTCCCTCAACGAGCTAGACGGTGGACTAAGGCAAGAGATTGATGGGCTAAAAACTGAACTTGCCAAGGTAAGGGATCTTGTCCAAAGAGAACTTGCTAACGTGTTGCTTAGAATGGAGGACATGAGTGGCGATCTAGCTCTATGTAAGCGGGCTATGGCGCCGCGAGAACTAACACGCCCACCGTCATTGAGGCTAAGAGGGTGGATGTTCCCAAGCCCAAGACCTTCAACGGCGTTAGGAACGCTAGGGAAGTTGAGAACTTCCTGGGGGTTGGAACAATACTTTGAGGCTCTTGGCATAACGGACCATGCCGGAAGATCCGAATCAGCCATGTATCTATCCAGGCAACTGCGATGTTATGGTGGAGACGGAGGCATGGAGATGTGCAACGAGGGGTTTGCACGATTGATACCTTTGATGACTTCAAAAGGGAATTCAAAATGCAGTTCTTCCCCGTAAATGCTGAAGAGGAAGCTAGAGGACGATTGCGACGGTTAAAGCAAATGGGTAGTATAAGGGACTACGTGAAGGAGTTCACAACCCTGCTGCTTGAAGTTCCTGACACATCCGACAAGGATGCCCTATTCTTGTTCATGGATGGGCTTCAATCATGGGCTAACCTTGAGCTCAAGCGACGTGGTGTCCAAGACTTGTCTTCGGCCATCGCAACAGCAGAAAGCTTTATTGACTACTCCACAAACAAAGAGAGCTCCAAAGCCACAGATAAGAAGTTTGTTGGAGGAAAGAGTGGAGGAAGCCATGGTAAAAGTCAGGGACCTAAGAACCACAAAGACAGCTCCTCATTCAAGCCACGGGATAAGGGGAAGGAGAAGGAGGATCGTAGTGCCTCAAAGCCCCGTGTGACGTGCTTCATATGCGACGGACCGCATTGGGCACGAGAATGTCCGAAGAGGAAGGCCTTGAGTGCCTTAGTTGCTTCCACTCATGAGCAGGATGGAGGCGAGTCGGACGAAGGTGCAAAGATGGGTTCTTTGCGCCTACTTAGTGCATTGCAGAGCGCCCCGAAGACCCCTAAAGGTTTGATGTACGTGGATGCCACCATCAATGGTAAGGTCGCCAAAGCATTGGTCGACACAGGTGCATCGCACAACTTTGTTTCAGTGGAAGAAGCAAAGAGACTCGGCCTAAAGGTTGTCAATGGAGGGGGTTCTCTCAAAGCAGTTAACTCGAAGACCTTTGCCATTACATGGAGTCGCTCGAGGAGTTAAGGTCGGTCTCGGTGCTTGGGCGGCCAGAGTGGACTTGTCGGTGGCGCCATGGACGACTTCTCTATTGTATTCGGCGTGGAGTTCTTGGACCGTGTAAGAGTTTTCTTGGTGCCGTATTCAAACTCTACGTGCATCATGGATGGTGCGAAGGCATGTGTGGTGCAGACGGAGAGGACCACTAGACCTACTACCCAAGCTCTCGGCGCTTCAATTCAAGAAGAGGTTGAAGAGGGATGAAGAGAGTTATTTGGCCATCCTAAAGGAATACGATGATGAAGAGAAGGCGTCACCAAAGCCTAGCTTGCCGACGGAAGTGCAAGTCATCCTAAACAAGTTCAAGGATGTAATGCCTGGGAAGCATTACCCCAGGTTACCTCCCGAGGAGGGAGGTAGACCGTGAAATAGAGTTGGAACCCCGACTAGGCCACCGAAGAATGAGCCCATATCAAATGGCGGGTCGAGTTAGCGAGTGCGGAAGCAACTCGATGAATTGTGGATCTTTGGCTTTATAAGGCCTCCAAAGCCCCATTTGGTGCCCCTTCTCTTTCAAAGGAAGAAGGATGGCTCGCTACGAATGTGCATCGACTATCGGGCTCTAAATAAGATCACGGTCAAGAACAAATATCCTATCCCTCTTATTGCTGATTTGTTTGATCAATTGGGGAGTGCAAGATACTTCACAAAATTGGACCTACGATCGGGATACTACAGTGCACGCATAGCTTGAGGAGATGAGCCCAACACTACTTGTGTAACCCGGTATGGTGCCTATGAGTTCCTTGTTCTGCCCTTCGGTCTCACAAATGCACCGGCCCACCTTCGCACTTTGATGAACAAGATTTTCCATCCCTACCTCGACCAGGTTCGTGCTAGCATATCTTGACGACATTGTGATCTATAGCTGGACTATGGAAGAACATCTAGAGCATTTGAAGAAGGTGTTCGAGGTCCTAAGGGAAAATGAGCTATACGTCAAGAAGGAGAAATGTTCCTTTGCCCAAGATGAGGTGATGTTCTTAGGGCATAGGATAAAGGATGGAAAACTAATGATGGATGGAGCTAAGGTGAAAGCCATCCAAGAATGGGAACCTCCTGCCAAGGTTCCCGAGTTGAGATCTTTCCTTGGACTGGTGAACTATTACAGAAGGTTTATCAAGTCCTACTCAGCAAGAGAAATTTCCACTCACTAACCTGCTCAAAAAGAACAAGGCTTGGGAATGGACAAGTGAATGCCAAGCCTCATTTGAAGACTTAAAGAAGGCCGTTAGTGAAGAACCGGTGCTTTGTCTTCCAGACCCCTCCAAGACATACGAGCTGCACACAGATGCCTCAGACTTTGCCATTGGTGGAGTTTTGATGCAGGAAGGGCGTCCGATAGCTTATGAGAGCCGCAAGTTGAATGACACTGAACGCCGCTACACCGTGCAAGAGAAAGAAATGACAGCTATCATTCATTGCCTAAGGGTGTGGCGACACTACTTATTGGGTCCTCATTTTGTTATCATGACGGACAATGTTGCAACAAGCTACTTCCAGACTCAAAAGAAGTTGAGTCCCAAGCAAGCTCAGTGGCAAGATTTCTTGGCGGAGTTTGACTACCGGTTGGAGTACAAGCCTGGTAAGGCCAATGTGGTGGGCGATGCTGTTGAGTCGTAAGCGGAATTAGCGACCTTGAGTAGGCCAAGTAGTCCTCTGTGGAAAGGATCAAAGAAGGGTTGGAGCGTGATACCTTGCTCAAAACCGCCTTGCCTCATCAAGGAAGGAAAGACGAGACGGTTTTGGGTGAGTGACGGACTCTCTATGCCAGCGGTCGAATCTTCGTGCCAAAATGGGGGAGCTTAAGGAAAACGCTTATCAAGGAGTGCCGTGATTCGTTATGGGATGGACACCCAGGAATGAGGCGCACCCTTGCTTTGATCAAGTCTATCTACTATTGGCCTCCACTTCGGGACGATGTCGAAGCTTATGTAAAGACTTGTCTCGTATGCCAACAAGACAAGATAGAGCAGCATGCACCCGGAGGCTTGCTAGAACCGCTGCCTATTCCAGAGAGACCATGGGAGAGCGTTTCTATGGACTTCATCACTTGCTTGCCAAAATCTGAAGGCTTTGGCAGCATTATTGTGGTGATTGATCGCTTCAGCAAATATGCGACATTCATACCGCTTTCAACGGACCGCACGGCAGATGAGACGCACGGTTGTTCCTCAAGAATGTTGTGAAGCATTGGGAATCCCATCTAATATCAGGAGTGACCGAGACCCACGATTCACGGGGAAATTTTGGACTGAACTATTCAAGCTACTGGGATCAGACTTGAATTTCTCTACCAGTTTTCATCCCCAAAGTGATGGGCAAACGGAGCGTGCCAACGCATTGCTGGAGTTGTACCTTAGGCACTTTGTTAGTGCCAATCAACGAGATTGGGCAAAATTGTTGGATGTAGCCCAATTCTCTTATAACTTACAACGGAGCGAGTCTACTGCCAAGAGTCCCTTCGAGATCATCATGGGGCAGCAACCCATGACTCCTCATGCCTTGGCCACGAGTTATGAAGGGAAGAGCCCTGCTGCCTTCAAGTTTGCCAAGGCGTGGCATGAACAGGCGGAGTTGGCCCAAGCTTATCTGAACAAGGCGTCTAAAAAGATGAAGAAATGGGCTGACAAGAAGAGGAGGATGGTGGAGTTTCGGGAAGGAGATTTGGTCCTGGTTAAACTATTGTCCCAACAGTTCAAGAGCTTGCGGAAGGTTCATAAAGGGTTGGTGCGGAAATATGAGGGACCATTTCCAGTCCTTAAACAAGTCGGCAAGGTGTCATACAAGCTGCAACTCCCTCCGAAGCTTAAAATATATCCTGTTTTTCATGTAAGCATGCTAAAACCTTATCATGAAGACAAGGAAGATATGAGTCGAGGGGAATCCAAGAGGGCGCCCACCGCAGTGGTAACCTCCTTTGACAAGAAAGTGGACTCAATCTTGGCGGATCGCCTGATCCGGCGTAGAGGTGTACCAAGTTATCGGGAATACTTGGTCAAATGGAAGAACGCTCCGAATGAAGAAACAAGCTGGGAACCTGAGGAATCCTTGTGGCAATTCAAAGATGACATCGAGAGGTTCAAGCTTGAAGGCGCGACGAGGGCGTCGCGAACTTGAGTGGGGGAGGGTGTCACGTCCCGCTCAGAATGCCCCGCGAAATCCAAAATAAATGGTGCTTGCCTAAAGGACCTAGACTTTTCTACATGAGAAGGTTCTAGAGTGGCTTAGAGATGTCTAGAAAGGGCTAGAGTTGGACGGACTCAACTCATGCTTGAAGACCCTAGAATGTTCTAGAGCACGCTGGAGAGTGCTAGAATGGGCTAGAATATTCTAGAACGTGCTGGATAGTTCGGGAAGGATGTAGAAGCCGCTGGAAGCTTACGGAACATCCTAGAACGTGCATGAAGGAGCTAGACAAACCTAGAAGACTCTAGAGATGGCTAGAAGGTCCTAGAGCCTTATGGCACATTGTACATAAATCTAGAACACCCTTGTACATTCTAGACTAGGAAGACTCTAGAAAGTGGTGGCATGCTCTTAAGCTTAGAGCCACACTATAAATAGACCACTTGGTCTTCATTTGCATTCAACTTGGGAAATCTTGGGAAATTGTAACATAAACTCTCTCTAGAGCAATACAAAGCATTCTTTGCAAACTCTCTTGTTAATCTCTTTGGAGAATTCGTTCGGGAAAGGCAGGCTTAGTGCAACGGAACGTGCTAAGTGCCGCACGATCGCTATTGAAAATTTAAGGTCGTGACATTATGCTAAACTACCAAACTTTTGTCTTGATGTCACTCCATTCACAAATTTTAAGAGCCAAGTAGCTGCTAAAACAACTGAGGATATCATGCAGATGATTAAGGAGGTGAAGACTAATCTTGGAAAGCCAATACCATTTACAAAGCTCAAGTAGATAAGAAAAATGAGTTTTCCATTGGGGAATTGGTACGGGTAATGGCACACCTTAGCAAAGAGAGTGCTCCAGTTGGTTCTCAATCTAAATTACAAAACAAGAAGATTGGGCCCTTCAAGATTGTTAAGAAGGTTGGTCCTAATGATTATTTACTTGTTCTGTCTGACACTTTACAAATTTCAGCTACCTTCAATGTTGCTGACTTGCATGAATATCATCCACCAGATCAGAGCATGATGTTCTGTATGGATGATACCAGTCAAGGACTAACTAGCTTCACCACCAATCAAGCAGGAGCTTTTCTCTTTCAAGATGGAAGCAATGATGCAGGAGCATTGCTTCATTTCCAATTTTGCTTCTGTTACAACAAAACTTGTCGTGTTGTGTAACAAATTTCCAGTTAAATGTGTGAGGATTAAGCGAGAGAGTCTGTTGATAAATATTCAGACCTTTTGTTTCATCTTTTTTTTTTCTCTGTAATTTTTGGTTTGAGTTCTAAGGATTGAATTGCAGAATTCATCCTTGAATTGGGGAGTTGTTATGTTGTTCAGTATGAATTAAAGGCTCCTAGGCCATGTAGCCTTTGGTGCAATCTGCGGCATGTATTTGTTTTTAATTGTCTATTGCTTTATTTACATTGGTCCATGGGTATTTTTACTGTTAAGGGTTTAATGATTTATGCACTGTTTCAGGTTTTATGATTGTATAACTGCTTCTGCAAAGCTCTTTTTACGTGTCACTTGCAGACTGAATGTATTTTTAGGATTAAAATAATAACAATTTATGCTATAGATATTTTTGGTGTCTAAAATAGCTAAGAATCTCCTTGTGAAATGTATGTCCTCAGTGTTTCTGGTTTTTACACCTAAAAATTTATTTTAACTTTGACAAGTATGGACTATGGAGGCTTAGCTGCCCTATGCAAATTTGGGAAATCTGAAGGTCCAAAAGTTTGAGGTTGTGCTCTTGATTAATGATTTTCAATGCTAAACAAGCTTCAATAGTATGAACAAGGGATCTTATGTTAAAAGTTGTTGATGCCTTTTGTTAACATTCGGTAACTTTGCTCCCATTGGGAGTTAAAATGGATGATTTGTAAATTAATATAAATTATTTGTGTCCAACTTCTTGACATGTGACTTTTTTACTGGAATTATACGCCTTATCATTTTTGGCTTCTGCATTGGAGTTTGTTAATGATTAGTTCTCATTTGATGCCTTGGCATCAGGTATTATTTTGTTCTTTTCCTTTTCTTTTGGCTACTCATAACATATTCATTTGCAAAAAAAAAACATTCTCAGCACCTTCACTCATGTTGATTGATTTACCTGGTTTGGATAAACGGATTTCTGGTGGCCACTGTGGAACATTTGTTTTCTGTCCCTTTTAGCAACACTTTCCTAATGTTGTAATGTTCTTTTAACAGGTTAGCGAATATTGTGAGCATAATGATGCAATCTTACTGGTTATAATTCCTGCCGCTCAAGCTCCCGAAGTTGCTTCATCTCGTGCACTCCGAGTTGCCAAGGATTATGATGGAGATTGTAAATTGCTGTCTTGTCCCTTCTTTTCTTCCTCTTAGTTGTGGTGTCAAAATATGTGCAAAATGGAGTAATTTGTTAATTGTTAATGAAAATGTTTCCAGCGGAGTCAACGTGTGTTGCTCACTTCCTAGTAGATCTGGTCTTCCCCATATGCTTTTCTTAATTCTTTGAAGAATGTTGGTTTCAGGTACAAGAACCATTGGCATTATTAGTAAAATAGACCAAGCTGCTTCAGACCAAAAAGCTCTAGCTGCAGTCCAGGCACTTCTGTTAAATCAGGGGCCATCAAGCGCATCTGATATACCATGGGTTGCCTTAATTGGTCAATTAGTTTCAATAGCATCATCTTCTGGATCTGTTAGTTCAGAGAGTTCTTTGGAAACAGCATGGAGGGCTTAGAGTGAGAGTCTCAAGTCTATTTTGACAGGAGCTCCACAAAATAAGTTATGCAGAGTAGCCTTGGTGGATGCTCTGGCCCAGCAGATTCGCAACCGAATGAAAGTTCGACTTCCAAACCTTTTGTCTGGGTAATCTTTCTATCCTCAATTGCTGGGTTGCTTATTTATTTTCTGCTATATGTTGCATCTTAATTTTACTTTGAATAACTCGCTTTTAACATTTAAATCCTTTGAAATTTTTTTCTCATTCTGTCCTTTTCTTCCGTAAGTGGTGACATTTGTTTTTTTATTATGATTTGGTCAAGTTTCTGGGCTAGTTTAATTGAATAGAATTTCATGTAAATTCCACCTATTTTTTGCAGTTGAGTCTTGAGAATGTAGTGTTTTCATTTCAACGGTTGCTCACCATTAAATTTCTTTTCCTTAAGAAATAGTCAGTTGGTGTTTCAAAAGTTAGTATAGGTAGGTGTGTTGGGTAGGAAGGCCTTTTCTGATGGGATACCCTAATAAGTGTGGATTCATCCTTATTTCATCAGCAACCGTGAATTAGTTTTGGTCCCTTGATAAGTTTTCTATCCTTGTTTTTTCGTTTATATTTTGGCAGGTTGCAGGGTAAGTGCCAAATAGTTCAGGATGAATTGGTAAGACTTGGTGAGCAAATGGTTACTACTGCAGAGGGTACCAGAGCAATAGCTTTGGAACTTTGTCGTAGTTTGAGGATAATTTTCTCCAACATGTTACTACAGGGGAGGTGGGAGTTATTCATTTATTTCTTTTGTTTATAGGGCTCTTTTTTTTTAAATAAATGGCATGTTTGTAACAGTAATATGAGTGGTGGATATTTATTAGGATAAAGTCAATCATTGGTCCATAAACTTTAAATTTACAAATAGGTTCCTAAATTTTTAAAACGTATGATTTGGTTCTCAAACTTTTAAAACTTCACACAGGTTTCTAAACTTTTAAATCATATGATTTAGTCCCCAAATTTTTAAAATTTCACTTATCGATCCTAAATTTTTTATATTTTAGTAATCAAGTTAGGACTTATGTGTGAAATTTTAAAATTTTAAGGACTTGTGTGTAAATTTTTAAAAGTTTAGAGATCAAATCGTACATTTTAAAAGTTAAGGGACTTATTTGTGAATTTAATTAAAGTTTGGGGACTAGTGGTGTACTTTAGCCTACTTATTAAGATTATTGCTTATTTATAATGGATTCCCCCTCCCTAAAAAAAAAAGAGTAGCCTTTAGTCAATAATAATGCACATCATATTATTGTAATTTTTTTGTGGACACCCTTGTATTGTCATTCACTATTGGAGGTCACATTGCAAAATGCTTTAGTAACATGTGCCGAGTAGTGTCATTGTTTCTTGGTTTTCACCTATTCCAGTATGTTAAAGGTGAGACATGCAGTACTTAGTCTTGCTTTTACTTAACATATTTATATTGCAGGGTGCTGGGTGGAAAATAGTTGTGAGTTTTGATGGAAATTTTCCAAATAGAATCAAGCAGCTTCCATTAGATCGGCATTTTGATATCAATAATGTGAAAAGGGTGTGTATTCCATGTCTGGTATCTAGGTAGTTTTATGTACGTTTTTAATTTGTTTTACTTCCCATGATTTTTGCTCTCTTCTATCTTTAACAGATTGTTTTAGAAGCTGATGGGTATCAGCCTTATCTCATATCCCCTGAGAAGGGTTTAAGATCTTTAATAAAAGGTGTCTTGGAGCTTGCGAAAGAGCCATCACATCTTTGTGTTAACGAGGTAAATCTAGGCATATTTTGTTATGATTTGAATCATTTGGAGCATACAGTTATCTATCATAAATGAAGGTTTTGTGCATTATGGAATTATCCTTTCTGCTCTATAAAGTGGAAAATGTGTTTTTTTTAGCTGCAATCACTTGCCTATTGAACTTATTGTAATTAATGGATGTTGTAAGTTTCCACTTGCGAAGTGTGGCACCTCCAAACAAACTTAGCTGCTTCTTTCCTCATATGTGGCCAAAAATACTTTCTTTCAGTAAAGTGAGTTTTATCCCTCCCTGGATGACCAACTTATCCTCCTGAATGAATTTCCCTTATGAAATGTTCCCTAATTGAGCTCTTAGGCACGTACAATTGATTTCCTTGAAATAATAACCCTTTTTGTAGCATATAATCCTGAATTGGTTTCTCCTTTTGAAGTTTTTCCAAATTTTAGAGAAGCCTTGATCCAAAGCATAGGTATTGAGAAAACTCTCAAAAGCATTAAGTTCATTTCTTGAAAGAGTGAGTAGTGCATACCTGCAACTAAGAGCTGCTACCTTGTTCTGTTGTCTTGATTTATGCTTAAAGACACAATTGAAATGTTGATGGAACACAACCCATCTCATGTGTACTCTGGAGATAGTTTTATGAAAATTGAGGTATTTAATGCTTGATCGTCACTGTGTAAAAGAACTCTCTTTGTAAAAGATAATGCTTCCAATGTTTGAAGGCTCTTACAATAACATATAGTTCTTACTCATAGGTAGACCATTTTTGCCCTGTATTACTTAGCTTCTTATCGAAAAATTCAATCGATTTTCCATTTTGAGAAAGAATAGCACTTATGGTTAACATAGAGGCATCTATTTCAACTTTGAAAATTGATCAAAATTTGGTAAGGCTACCACTGATGCTTGGCTCAATTTACTCTTAATTTTTAGAAGCTATGTTCTTGTTCTTCGTCCCAATTAAATTGCCCTTCTTCATACAATTTGTGAAGATAATATCGAGAGAAATGGTGGAGAAAATCTGAAGTATTATTCTTATTATTTTTCTCTGTTTTTCAAATGTATATTCAACACTATAAATATGACTAAAAATTAGACAAATAAGCCACTAATCTAGGAATAATAGAGCTGGTATCAACAACTAAATTTCAGTCTGTTCTACAACACAGCTTGTACAACACTAATCCAACCTAATTAAAGATATTCTCAGAAATTCTACAATTTTTTGTTGGAGCCACAATACTTCTAGATTTCCTCACGAACTTCTAAAAAACGTAGTTAAACCATGAAACCTTCTTACGTCTCGGATGGTTTGGGAATTAGGCCAACTCACAATGGCTTCTACTTTCTTAGGATCTACCACTATACTATTTTCCCGAATAATGAATCCTAGGGATTAGAGTGATTAGATAGGAACTCACTTCCTTTGGTTGAGGTATAGTTTGTTAGACCTCGGGGACTCTAAAATTATCCTCAAATGTTTCAAATGTGACTCAGTGTCCTGGCTATATATACGCTAAGATATCATCAAAATGCACTACAACAAAGTCTTTCAGTGTAGGGGTTGAAAATTTAGTGCACAACCTCATGAAAATGCTTGGGACATTGCACAACCCAAATGGCATTACCAACCACTCATAGATATCTTCTCTAGTCTTGATTGCTGTTTTCCACTTATTTCCTATCTTTATCTTAATTTGGTGGTAGCCACTTCTAAGGACCAGTTTGGTAAACACTTTGGCTCCTTGCAGCTTTTCCAGTAAGTCTTCCAATCTGGGAATGTAAAACCTATATTTGATGATGATTTTGTTTATAGTTTGGCTATCTACACATATCCTGTAAGTTCCATCTTTCTTTGGGACCAAAAGTGCAATACTGCACATGGACTTAGGCTCTCTGTGATCAACTTCTTTTTGTGTAAATCTTCCAAAATGTTTTGTTGCTCTTGATGTTCCTTAGGGCATATACGATAGTGCGGGAGATTAGGGAGTATTGTTCGAGGGATGAGATCAATTTGGTGTTGAATTGACCTCATTGGTGGTAGTTTAGAAGGTAGGTCGTCTGGTGACAAGTTGAAAAACTCAATTAAAAGATATTGAACCTCCTCTAGATGGTGGTGAGTTTTTGGGGAGCTGGAGGTGGTGACTAGTGCAAGAACTACTTTGGATCCTTTGATCTGCTTCTCAAAGTGCTTAGAATTGGTGTTAAACATCACCTTTTGTTTCTTGGGTGTTTGAACTTCACTGCTCTCAACATTTGGCAATATGGCTATCTTCTTGTATTTCCATTTAAATATATAGACATTGGACTTGCTCTTATGTGTAGCATTTACATCATATTGACAGGGTCTACCCAAAAGTATTTGGCATGCGTCTATGTCAACCACGTCACACTTTACTTTGCCCGGTAGAACTTCCCAATGGAGAGAGTTACTGTTCATCACTCTTGTACCTTAGTCTCAATCCCTTCTTAATCCATCCAATCTTGTAAGGATGAAGATGTTGATTGACTTACAATCCCAAAGCCTCGACTAGAGCTTTAATAATTATGTTTTTTGCACTGCCACTGTCTATAATAAAATCACAAAACTTTTGATGTACAGTGCAACTAGTTTTGAATAAGGCATGACGCTGAGTAGAAACAGATTGTTTGGGTGCCAACAATAGCTTTTGAATAATACAATTGATTGCCTTTTCTCCCTCATCACCCATGTTGCCTTAGCTCATTCAGTATCATGTTCGGGGTATTCGGTTTCTTCATCTGTGGTTTCACGCTCACCAACTAAATTGGAAGCTCTTTTTTGAGGGAATTCATTGGACATAGGTTCATTTTGCAGACACCTGAAGCACTTCACAGGTAATGGCTTCTTGTTCTTGGGGTTTAGCTTGGGTAGGGTTAATCTGTTTGGGTAGTGGCTTGTTTTGGCTTTGAGAGTCAGTTAGGGGTTTTGTAGGATAGGATTTGGTGGAGCTTGAATTTGTCATATGTTTATTCAGTGTAGCTTCTTTTGGGGTATGTGGGTCTTCTCTGTTTGGACAATTGGGTTTCGACTTTGAGAGCTAAATTGTTAGACTTTCCACAAAGTTTGGCTCAACTCCAAATGCTCTCGAGTTGGTGAATTCAAGCCCTGTATATAATGAGATACCCTCTTACCTTCTGTTTTTCGCACGTTGGCTCTCAAACCAAGTCTCCAAAACTCCTCAGTATATTCATTGACAGTCTTATTTCACCGTGGTACAAAATCTGTTCATAATCAGGTGGTAAAAATTGTTGAATCAGTAACTTTATTCATGTGAATCCAAGTTAGCACAGGAGACCTATTAGTGGCCCTTTTTTCAAGTTGAATGTGATACCACCAAGAAGATGAACACCACAGTAGACTATCAATATATCGACTGGAGTGAACTAGTCTATAAATGCTTCAATATTAGTATGTCTAGCAAAACTAAGCAGGTCTATATTGAACTTATAATCTGTTCTTTCATAAGGCTTGGGGAATATTGAGGCTGGCTAAATCTAAAATTAGTACTGGGTGTTGGTTCAATGAAACCACTCAATGTTGGGAAGGCATGATTAGAAGGGGTAAAGTCATCATCATCAGTGCTGACTATTGGGCCATAGTTGAACGAAGGGCTCTCTTAGTTCTATGTGACAGGGGTGGTGGAGAATTTCTGGTGGGTGAATGGTACCTGGGTGGATAGCGAAGAGGGTCTTGAAGAGGCTCTAAGTGGCTCTCGAACTGTGGGTGGGTGTGGTGGCTTTTGAACTGGGGATGAGTGTTGCATTTGTGTCTGGAGGTGTTGCGACTGTTTCCATGAGAGAACTCTCGTTGGTTGTGGCTTTCAAACTGTGGGTGGGTGTCGGGTCTGTGTCTGGAAGTGTCGCCACTGTTTCCATGAAAGAACTCTCGCTGGTTGCCACCATGGGTGTTGCGAGTTCTTCGGGAAGCCTCATGAATGACTTCTTGCGTTGGTTCATGAGTGGGTTCTCGCACTGTTTCTTTGCCGAGATGTTTGAGAGTGTGTTGAATATCATTGAGTTGGCTGGTAATAGATTGTAGTGACTGATGAAAGTTTTGCGAAATATCATCAAATCACTGTTTAAAACGAGATTCCATCTCTTCCATTGCTGTCCAAACATCCCTCATGTCGTGAAATTGTCACCCTCACGTCAACTATCATTGTTGGAATTAAACATCAGAGTCTAAGGAAGGCTTGTGCTTTGATACCAATCTGATGTAGGAGTCAATAGTAAATGTAAATCCAGTAACTCGTTGGTTGTTACTGTAAAACTCAGAATTCACTCTTCTTATTCTCATTCAAAGACACTATCTATTTATATACAAAGATAGAGACAATATTAGGTGACATACTAGGAATACACCACTAAGACACCTAATACACAACTAATATATTCACCTGGTGTTAGACACCTAATACACACACTCATAAATCATCTTTAACACTCCCCCTCAAGTTGGAGCATAGATATTAATCATGCCCAACTTGTTACAAAGATAATCAACCCGAACCCCATTTAAAGCTTTCGTGAAGATATCTCCTAATTGTTCTCCAGTCTTCATATATCCTGTAGAAATCAAACCTTGCTGAATTTTCTCGCGAACAAAATGACAATCAATTTCAATGTGTTTAGTTCGCTCATGAAACACAGGGTTAGAAGCAATATGAAGAGCAACTTGGTTATCACACCACAATTTCGCTGGTACTGAAGTTTTAAGACCTACTTCATCCAAGAGCTGATATATCCATATTATCTCAGACGCAGATTGTGCCATAGCCCTATATTCTGACTCTGCACTCGATCGTGACACAACATTTTGCTTCTTACTTTTCCATGAGACCAAATTTCCTCCAATGAAAATACAATAGCCTGATGTGGATCTTCTATCCACTTTGGAACCTGCCCAATTTGCATCTGAAAAACATTCAATATGAGTATGTCCATGATTTGCATACAAGATGCCACGTCTAGGTGCTCCTTTTAAGTAACACAAAATTTGCTCTAACGCTGCCCAATGATGAACTGTTGGGGATGACATAAATTGGCTAACAACACTGACTGAATACGCAATATCTGGACGAGTCACGGTAAGGTAATTCAACTTTCCAATCACCCTTCGATATCTCTCAGAATCTTTAAAGGGTTCTCCATCTCCTATAAGGTGGATGTTCGGAGTCATTGGAGCACTACAAGGTTTTGCTCTTAATTTTCCTGTCTCAGTTAATAAGTCCAAGACATATTTTCTTTGAGATAGAAATATACCTTTTTTACTCCTTGTGACTTCAACACCCAAGAAATACTTTAGCATCCCCAAATCCTTCGTGTGAAACTGAGTATGTAGGAAAAACTTAAGAGATGAAATTCTCGTAGTATCACTTCCAGTAATAACAATGTCATCTACATACACAACTAAAAGAATGATACCAGCTTCTGATTGTTTGTAGAACACAGAATGGTCAGACTTGCTTTTCATCATACCAAACGTTTCTATAGCTTGACTAAATTTTCCAAACCAAGCACGAGGACTCTGTTTCAAACCATACAAAGATTTGCGGAGACGACAAACGTGCCTAGACTCCCCCTGAGCAACAAAACCAGGAGGTTGCTCCATAAACACCTCCTCTTGAAGATCACCATGAAGAAAAGCATTCTTGATATCTAGTTGATGCAAAGGCCAATGGTGAGTAGCTGCCATAGAAATAAACAACCGAACAGATGTCAATTTAGCAACAGGAGAGAAAGTGTCAGAATAGTCCACTCCATAGGTTTGAGCATATCCCTTAGCAACAAGACGGGCCTTTAATCGAGCAACTGACCCATCTGGATTGACCTTAACTGTGAACACCCATTTGCATCCGATAGCCCGTTTCCCTGAAGGTAAATCAACCAAGTCCCAAGTACCATTGTCATCCAATGCATTCATTTCCTCGATTATTGCATTATGCCAACCAGGATGAGATATGACTTCATGAACAGTTTTAGGGATAGAAATAGAATCAAGAGAAGCAATAAAAGAGCAAGAGGAAGACGACAAACAATTATACGAAACAAAAGAGGAAATAGGATAAGTACATTGACGTTTACCTTTGCGTAATGCAATAGGAAGATCATCGTTCAGGACAAGATTTGATGACGAAGGAGCAGGTGCAAGACATGAATTAGAAGGTCTATGTCTGGAGTATACTTGAGTTATAGGAGGCCTAACAGGAACTGGATCAGAGACAGGCTCAGATGATGTGATAGAATAGACTAACAAATCGTCATCCTCCCCCTGACATGCAGGAGGAGGAGAAGACGAAAAATAGGGTATGTTTTCCATGAAGGTAACATCAATGGAGACAAGATATTTGTTAAGACTAGGACAATAACATCTATAACCTTTTTGGAGACGAGAATAACCAAGGAAGATACACTTCAAAGACTTGGGATCTAATTTAGTAACATGTGGACGAACATCCCGAACAAAACAAATGCTACCAAATATCCTAGGGTCAACCGGAAATAGTGACTTATTAGGAAACAAAATTTTGTAAGGAATCTCACCATGAAGAACAGATGAGGGCATGCGATTAATAAGAAAACATGCGGTTGAAATTGCATCGGCCCAAAAAGGTTTAGAAACATTCATTTGAAATAATAAGGCACGTGCAGTTTCGAGAAGATGTCTGTTCTTACGTTCGGTCACTCCATTTTGAGATGGAGTATCAACACACGAAGTTTCATGAAGCATGCCATTTTGAACCATATAAGATTGAAACAAAGCTGATGTATATTCTTTGGCATTATCACTTCGTAAAGTACGAATTGAAACATTAAATTGAGTTTTAATCTCAACACAAAATGCACAAAAAATAGAAAACAATTCAGAACGACTCTTCATTAAATATAACCAAGTTACACGAGAATAATCATCCACAAAAGTAACAAAATATTTAAATCTAGGTTTAGACAAAATAGGACAAGGACCCAAAATATCAGAATGAACTAATTCAAAAGGAACACTAGCACGTTTATTAACTCTTGGATTTGAACTAAGACGATGATGTTTTGCAAATTGACAAGACTCACAATCTAACGAAGACACCTTACTAAACTGAGGACAAAGTTTCTTCAGTAAAGGAAGAGATGGATGACCCAGTCTACAATGTGCCTCGAAGGGAGAGGTTACACTAGAGCAAGCGACAGATTTTGGTATTGGTGTGTCAAGAATATAGAGGCCTCTAGACTCTTGTCCTTTACCAATAGTCTTCTTCGTCATAAGATCCTGAAATAAGCAACAATCAGGAAAAAATGAGATACAACAGTTAAGATTGCGAGTAAGCTGACTTACAGAGATCAAATTAAAGGATAAGCTAGGTAAATGTAAGACAGATGACAAAGGAAGCAAAGGAGTGGGAGTAATTGTGCCAGACCCAAGAACACGAGATGGTGACCCATCGGCTAAGGTAATAGTAGAGGTAGAAGTGTGTGACTGAAGAGTAGAAAAGAGACTAGAATTACCTGTCATATGATCTGTGGCACCAGAATCAATAACCCATTTGGAAGATGAAGAAATGAGACGCATTTGATTTACCTGAATCAGCAATAGCAGTGACAGAGGGTGATGAAGACCTTAGTGATTCTTGATACTGTGAGAACTTGGTAAATTCATCTGCAGAGATAAGAATCGATTTTTCAGAAGTATCAGAAGTGGATGCAATATGAGCCGAGTGACCTTTCTGATGCTTGTACTGAAGCTTTCTACATTCATGTTTCGTATGTCCTGGTTTGTGACAATAGTGACATACAATACCTCCGAGGTCCTGTGGTCGAGTTTCAAACCCGTCTTGTTGCCGCTCCTTTATTTTTGTTCATATAAGTTGACCGTCCATGCTCATAATTATTACTTGGTGACCAAAGCACCGTTTAATTGAGCGGTGGAGGTGGAGTGCCTTGTCATGAAGTACTCGACTAAACACCTCTTGTAAGAGGAGATCTCGTAACGAGAAGAACACAGGACTTAGCAGTCTCAAAGGTAGAGGGAAGACCGGCAAAAAAACTCATGACCGCCATTTGTTCCCGTTGGCTTTGTTGAGCCTTGACATCAGGGCTAAAAGGCATCAAACTATTGAGCTCATCATAAGTCCTTTTAAATTCCATAAAATAATTTGTGAGTGACTGATCTTGTTTATCTGCATGGTAAAATGCTTTGCATACCTCATATATGCGAGAAAGATTTCCCTTACCAGAATATAAGAAATCCAAATAATCCCTCAATTCCTTAACGACTTCACAGTGATTGATCAAGTCAATTACATTGCTTTCAATAGAATTCCGAATCTACAGAAATAAGCGAGCATCGTCTCTAAGCCATGTCTGTTTTGAATCATCTTTAGGAGGATCATTAGTCAAATGAGTATCTTTTTCGATACTTCTCAAATAAATTCGAATGGTCTTGCTTCAAGTCAAATAATTCGAGCTATTGAGCTTATGATCCGTGATTTTAGACATCACAGGCACCATATCCGTTACAACATTAGATATCTTTTCAGCCATAACTCTTACAAACGACAAGACAACGAGCAAACGAACAAACAAAATCCAACAATAGCAGCGACCAAACACGCAGCGAACAAGAACACAAAATTGGAAGAACGCAAACCTGAACAATCACAAGCGATGAGTGCCAAACCACCACAGATGATGCAGGGGCGCGTGGAATTTGATAGAAAGTCGCGGTGGCGCGTGTGGCCCACTCGCGGCTCGTCTGGTGACCGGACTTTGGGGTTTGGTCGGCCGGTGACTATTCTTCCCCCCTGTGCCGGCGGTGAGACGTGTGGAAATTTTGACAAAAAGTCGCGGTGGCGTGTGTGGCCCACTCGCGGCTCGTATGGTGGCCGGACGTCGGGGTTTGGCTGGTCTGCGGCTGGTCTTCCTCCCTGTGCCGGCGGTGAGAAAAAATGTGTACTCCAAAAGGGTGTTCCGAGTTGGAACTCAAAAATGCACCAAATCCTAATTTGTGTTTACCCAAAATCAGCCCCCAATTTGAACGAAAAAAAAAAATTTCCCAAATTTTGTAACCCAAATACTCTGATACCATGTAAAACTCAGAATTCACTTTTCTTATTCTCATTCAAAGACACTACCTATTTATATACAAAGATAGAGACAATATTAGGTGACATACACCTAATACACCACTAAGACACCTAATACACAACTAATATATTCACCTAGTGTTAGACACCTAATACACACACTCATAAATCATCTTTAATAGTTACCTTCAGATATATTCAATGGCAAGAATCAAAACAGGAATGGGTTTACAAAGCATTCAAAAACTAACTCTAAAAGTGGGGTGGGCTGACTTATATATGGTCCAGCACACCCATAAGACCCTCTAAGGTAAGTATTCAGCAATAATAAACGACACAACTAATGCATAAACAACAAAGACAACAACACTTGAAAATTAATAAGTAAAAAGGACTTGGCCAGTTCATGCTCCTGCATTAATTATTCTGTGAGTACTTGCATTCAACATGTGAGACCTCCAGTTGTGACTTGTTCTCAAGTTACAACAGTTTCAATTGTTTTATAACAATTATCAAGCAAATACTTTGTAGTTATTTCTGACCGATATCATATAGGTTCATCGAGTCTTGATAGGCATAGTTTCTGCAGCGGCAAATGCTACACCTGGTCTTGGTAGATATCCTACTTTCAAGAGAGAGGTTAGTAGTTTGCATTTCATTAATTTTTTTTTTAATTTTTGAATTTTTTTTGCCCCCATTTTCTCTCTTGTATAACTTTATTGAATCTCTGCTTTGAAATATGTGCTTTTTATGTTGCTAGATTGTGGCCATTGCATCACGCGCACTAGATAGTTTCAAGAATGAAGCAAAGAATATGGTGGTTGCACTTGTTGATATGGAGCGAGCTTTTGTTCCTCCACAGCACTTCATTCGTCTGGTGCAAAGGAGGTACTGTAAGATTCTATTCCCATCGGCATCCTATTTAGGTTTTTTGTTGTTGACATGTTTGATACTTATGCAACACTATGTCATGAATTTAACATAATTGTATGATGTGATGGGTTTTTATGGCGAATCTATTCTGTAAAACTATTACTTGTTCATGGAGCTTGTGATTATATCTTATTCTATATGTTCCTATTTTGCAATCGTCTCTCTCTTGAGCACACAGAGTTTTCGTGTCTCTGCATGCTGTTTATCTGCAGTTTCTTAATTTCTTTTATCAACTCTCCTCCCCTTCTGCAGGATGGAGAGACAGTGCCGTGAGGAGGAGCTGAAAACTCGGTTCTCAAAGAAAGGACAAGAGGCAGAGCAAGCTATACTAAACAGGGTAGTGGATTTATTTCTCCCTGCAGATTGAGTGGATATGTTGTGCGTTTTTTTTCATTGTATACATACATGGTGCTTTTTTGGTCATAAATTTTCATTCAAGTTATGTTTGCTTATTTAATTGATGCTTTTATATCCCCTTTCAAGGCAACTAGTCCCCAAACAGTCGGTCAACAAACTGGTGGAAGCCTGAAATCAATGAAGAAGTCTGACAAGTCAGAGAAAGAAGAGAAAGAACCTTCTAGTTTAAAGACTGCAGGTCCTGAAGGCGAAATAACAGCAGGTGTATAAATATATCAAATTCAATTTCTAAAGCATGGAGACTTAAACAACAGTGTCATATTAGATCTTGACAACTTCCAACATCACTGGACACTGTGCTAGATGATTAATCTTATAAGTAATGCCTATAATCTTGCAGTTAGAAATATTTGTAGCTAAGACATGATTGTTACCTTGGAAGTTTACCATGCTGGTGCACTTTATACAGTTATGAGTACCATCTACTGTCAATTGAATGTTTCACCAGCTTGTGTGATTGAATTTAGTTGCAACTCTAGAGGAGGTTGCTCCATTTGAGGTGTTGTAAAATGATGATACTAATCATATGATGCTATCTCTCCTTTTTATTTTACCCTCCCTTTCCACTATGTTACACATCTAATATAGATACTCACTAGGGATGCTACTGGAGTCAGCAGATGCAGTTAAGATTCATCCTATGGTGGTGCAATATGTTCTTGAATTATACCATCTGTTAGGTATGTTACGTGTAGAGGGGTGTGCAATCCTAGCGACCTGGATCACTTCGCTTGTGTAAAGCACATCATATCGAGCATCTTGTGTGTGGTGATTTGGCACTATTGAGTAGCAGATCGTTTGAGCTCTTTTAGAGCATTTCCTTCACCCAATGACTTGGCCACGTGGACATCGGAGTAAAACAACATGGTGGCTTTCACATTTCTACCCCACATTCGTACAAGGGATACATAATCCCAACGACTTGATCGTTGGGATAACGACTTGATTGCTGTAAACTGGTTGTTGTAAAATGTCATGTTTACGTCAGCCTAACATCTTGAACAAAATACCTACCAATGTAACGTTAACACCTACTCCTTGTGTGCTTATATATATCAAACTAATGAAATGAATGGAAGATCGAATTATTAGCTTATCTCTAACTTCTTACTAGAATCTTTTACACACAAGCACTTCTCCAAATAATTAGCTCCTATCATAGGGCCTCAAATTTTTCTAGTTCATAATTGGTATTTGAGACCTTACATCTTACATCCCTGAAGAAGTAGCCTGTGTAGTAGGGAAATTCACTCCACCTGTTATGGCGAGCTCATAACCTCATCTCGAATTAACGAACATTCCTACTCGCTCAATCCAAGAGTTTGATCACAATGATCAGTTACATCACCTGTTGTCAAGCAGTACGTTGCATGGTGGTCTGAAGTATGGTCCCGCACAACCTTTGGTCAATGATGGCACGCGACCTGTGGCTCGTGATGACATGATCTGACCAACTAGGACGGTTCCACGAATCGCTACTTCTGCTAGTAACAGTTTTGAAAGCACATCTCGTGAAAAAGATGCCAGGTTAGAGAGTCTCCAAAAACAAGTGATGGAACTACAATAAGAGTTCATTAGGTCTCAAGATGATAATTAGAAACTTAGATCTAAGTTGATATATGATGATTATTCAAAGGTTGAAAGTTCATTCCAGATTGGTAGCCTACCGATAAGGGGTAAGTTGGCCACTAAGATCGAAGCATGCCTCCAAGATCCCCACCAGTATCGGCCCGGTATAATTGAGGAACAGTGTATACTTGCAACTCCAATACCCAATCCTGTCATAGGACCCGTGGATGCGGGGATTCAAATGATGGGTACAGGTCCTTGCGAAGATGATGAAGAGACTGGGTGTGATCCGGATGAAGCGGGGAGGGCTAAGACACTCTCCTTAATCGGAGCACCACCTGTTTTGGTTGATCCCTCGTGACGACCTATAGAGGCTTCAATAGGTCGCTTTGCTTGTTCTGAGCTTGCTTGCAAGCGGACTGAGTTGTAAGATCCTTCTTGGGATGTTTCTATCCTTAGGGGAACACTTTTTGTGCGGCATGGGTGGACATCTTTTGAAGAAGTCAAACGGGCTACATCTTTACCTTTATCAAAAGACATTGTTAAAAAGAAGAAAAAGGTGAAGAAGTTATCTAGTAGATAAAATGGGGTTGTAGATCTATTGATGAGTGGCTTGAAAGTAGGGAATTCGCTATCCAAACAGATTGAATTCCAAACTATGTATGAATTCAGCAGGTTAGTTGTGCAGAATTGTGATGCGAGAGGTTAAATCGGGCTCAGATTCTCTGGAGAAAATTTGCTAAATAAGAATCATCAGTTGGTAAAAAGTTAAAAACTTCACTATTTATAGAGGAAATTATCTAAGGATGGTGAACAATTTACGAGTTAAAATCAAATTAATATTCTGGAATATTCCTTGAACTTTTGAAAAGTTTAGGGAATAGGGAAGTTAATGTTAGGTATGTTATGTGTAAATGGGTGCGTAAATCTAACGATTTGGATCACCTTGTTTGTATAGAGCACATTGTATTGAGCATCTTATGTTTGGCGACTTGGCACTGGTGAACAGAAGATCGTTTGAGCTCGTTCAGAGCATTTCCTTCACCCAACGACCTGGCCATATGGACACCGAGGTAAAACGACTTGGTGGTTTTTTTACGTTTCTATCCCATATTCGTACAAGTGATACATCTTAAACAGAGTACCTA
Source organism: Hippophae gyantsensis (assembly GCA_030763125.1). Taxonomy (NCBI): domain Eukaryota; kingdom Viridiplantae; phylum Streptophyta; class Magnoliopsida; order Rosales; family Elaeagnaceae; genus Hippophae; species Hippophae gyantsensis. The sequence goes on along the minus strand of CM061028.1, from coordinate 73,196,928 downwards.
ATAATCTAACGTTGTATACTAATAACTTCCAGCAGTGGATTAGGCATAACAAATGTATATATAAAGAGATTTGATATTAAGAAATGAATGAAGTAATTTTTTTGTAAAATAAAAACAACTTTATGGTATCAGAGCCTTAGGCTCATAAACTGCTGCTCTTAGCCTCTTGTTCAACTAGTTCTGTAAGTTCACCTAGTATGATGTCAAATACTCAGGCAAGGAATGCACTTTTTCAATTTCCAACTCAAGTTTCAGCTTTTGGGCACGAGAGTTATGAAAAAACTGAAAGTTTAAATGTTCTTAGTACACTGGAAGATGACATGGATAAAGAGGTTCCAGATTAGCAATGTGAATCAATTCAATATGGAAAATTCAGTAGTTTTTGGGCTTGGATTCATTCTTGATCCTCGCTCCTAAACATAATCCTTTTTGGTCTATTTAACAAGACAACTATTAATGTTTCGCTTCTCCTTTTAACAAGATCCTCAAGGAGAGTTATTTCGCTTGCATCTTTTCAAGCCTGGGCTTCTCCAACCATCAAGATAAACTCAACCTTCAAACTCAAGTATATTTTCTCGGTAATCCTATCCCATTCACTAAGGAACGCTTAGAACTTCTCCAACAACTTATACAAAAAGAAAATATCAACACCACATTTAGTAGCAAATAGGAATAACTCCACACATATTTCCATTAATTCCAACAAAGCATGTTGGAAAATTTCTCCTCATCTTGGATAGTGACCTGGGTGCCTCCAATCACATGGCAAGTGATCAATCACTTTTCACAACCTATTCACCTTGCAACAGACTTCAAACAAGTGTCGTCAATGGTACTGCATTCACATCGCTAACAGTGGACCATTTGACTCTCAAACAACCTCATTCTCAAATCTGTGTTATTTGTGCTTTGAATTTCTTTGCCGCATCTCATATCGCTTAGTAGATTAAATCATGACCTTAATCGTGAAACTAAATTCTTGGCTAAATCTTATGTTTTTCAGACCTGGCTCTGGGAAAATGATTGGGCGGCCGATTTACGTATGGCCTCTAGCGTTTGATATCAACACTCCTTCAAACCATTCTCATTAGTCATCAATGTCAATTGAGTCATAATCTTAACTCTTATAGTCATACTAATAAGGAAAGCGAAATCATGACATTTTCGCCTAGGTTTTCGTGATTTGGAAACGCTTGTTTCCATCCTTATTTATCAATAAAATCCCAATTTATTTCATTGTGAAGTTTGTCACTGGCAAAACATACCGAAACATTTTTCACCACGCACGCATAAGCCAAGTCACCCATTTTCCTCATTCACGGTGACATTTGGGGACCATATGTCGCTCCCAGGTATCTTGGTGCTCGATGGTTCTTACTATTAGTTGATGATCACATTCGGATTATGTTGGACATTTCTTATGAAAGATAACCAAACCAAGCACATATTTTCACTTTTTCATGCCATGATCCAAACTCAGTTCAATGCCAATATTCAAATCCTAAAACCGATAATGCTAGGGATTTCTTTAATTTGATCTTATTGGATATCTCAAATCACATGGTATTGTCCAACAAAGCTCCCAAGGCGTTGACACACACCACAATAAAACGGTATTCAACGAAAACCGCCATATACTTCAGGTTGCCCAACTTTACTTTTTCAAACCAATGTTCCTAAAAAATTTTGGGGTGAAGCCATTCTTACTGCAACACACTTGATCAACCGAATGCCTTCTCGAGTTCTCAACTTTCATTCACCTTTACAAGTGCTTCAGAGTCAATATTCTACCTCACAACTTGTGTCACCAATTCCTTTCAAGGTTTTTGGTTGTACTGTTTTTGTCCATATTCATTCACAATATCGTGGCAAACTTGATGCCCGTGCCATTAAATGCATCTTCGTTAGTTACTCAGCCAATCAAAAAGGCTACAAATGTTTCTTTCCTATCACTCGTAAGTTTTACCATTCCATGGACGTTACTTTCTTCGAAGAAACTCCATTCTATTCTAATTCTGCAATTCAGGGGGAGAATCAGACTAATGAATTGCAGAATTGGGATTGGTCATCACTCATTGAACCGAATTTATCATCTCATTTACCCTCCATAACCTTGTCCTCTTCCAACCTGATACCCATTCCAGATTCTCCTTCAAAAACCAAACCTGATCAATCTCCCATTGTCTATTCTAAACATCTTCTCTTTCCTAATGATGCCATAAAAGTTTATGAAAGAAAGAGAAATCTTGATTTACCCACACGAAATCAGCAAAGCCAAGAAACTCTCCTGAGCCAGACTGAATCTGAAAGATTACAAGATGAAGCAAAATCTAGTCCAAAACTTGGTTCTGACCCTGAGTTAGATCTTCCTATTGCACAAAGAAAAGGCATTTGATCATGCACTCAACATCCTCTTCAAAGTTACATTTCTTATGCAAATTTGTCCCCAAAATTTCAGGTATTTGTGACATCCCTAGACAACACCAAGATTCCTAATTCTGTCAACGAGGCTCTAAAAGTTCCTGAATGGCGTAAGGCAATCTTAGAAGAATACACTACACTTGAAAAGAATGGTGCATGGATGTTAACAAAGCTACCACATGGAAAGAGGACAGTGGGTTGTAAATGGATATTCTTGCTAAAACGATGCGTATGGAAATATCGACAGATATAAAGCCCGACTAGTGGCTAAAGTGGTTCACCCAATCATATGAAATTGATTATCAAGAGACTTTTGCTCCCGTAGCAAAACTTAACACTAGTCGTGGTCTTCTGCCTATTGCAAATGAGGATTGGCCACTGCATCAACTTGATGTCAAGAACGCATTCTTAAATGAAGATTTGATCGAAGAAGTTTACATGGATGTGCCTCCTGGCTTTGAGACTAAAGATACACAAGGGAAGGTATGCGTTGAGAAAGACACTTATATGGACTTAAATCACACCTGAAAGCATGGTTCGAAAAATTCACCAAGGTCCTCAAATAGATGGATACTCTCGTACACGTGCACACACTTTATTTGTCAAACACTTCGCGATGGGAGAATTACAACGTTGATTGTATATGTTGATGATATAGTTCTTACAGAAATCATGTAGAGAAATGAAGAGACTTAAGATGCTATTATCCAAGGAATTCGAGATTAAAGACTTGGGATATTTGAAATATTTCTTAAGGATGGTGTGGCACGTAGTACTAAAGGAATCTCAATTTCTCAACGCAAATATGTTCTAGACTCTTCGTGAGACTGCATGAAAGTGGGTGTAAGCCTGTTGTAACCCCCATGGATCCTAACACGAAACTAATGCCTCGAACTGATGAATTGGCAACCGGCAATGGGCAAGATCAACGTTTGGTAGGTAAGTTAATTTATTTGACCCATACACGTGCAAATATAAGTTTTTCGGGCCATGTTAGTCGGGCTTGTGCAACCCATCGCAGATCACTTGGAGGCAGTAAATCGTATTCTAAGATACTTGAAGAAGGATGGTGGAAAGGGACTGATGTTCAAGAAAACAATTAATAGGAAATTGGAAATTTATACCGACGTACTGACAAGGATCTCCTAAGGACCGAAAAATTCACATCCGGATATTGCTCATTTATTGGGGGAAATTTGGTGACATGACGAGCAAAAGCAAGTGCTGGTAAAGCACGTAGTAGTGCCGGTGGCCGAAGTTCTCAGGCATTGACTTTGGGCATCTGTGAAGGAATTTGGCTAAAACGACTGCTATACGAACTCACGGTTGAACATTCAGAATCTATTAGAATCATGTGTGACAACCAATCAGCAATTGCAATTGCCAAAAATCTAGTCCACCATGATCGAACTAAACATGTAGAAATTGATAGACACTTCATCAGTGAGAAAATTGAAGACAAGATGATCTCCCTCAATTATGTTCCATCTAGGCAACAAGTAGCAGATATCTTAACCAAAGCTTTGTTTCGACCTAATTTCACAGAGTTAAATGTAGCACTTAGTTTGGAAAACATATATTGTCTAGCTTGAGGGGGAGTGTAGGAAGTCAACCTAGGATTATGGTTAGTTTTCTGATTTCCAGGGTGAAACCAACTCCTGATTTTAGGAGGACAGTTTCTGATTTTCAGGGTGGAACCAACCCTTGTTTTTAGGATGTTAGTTTCCTGATTTTCAGGATGATTTACAGCTGTATACTAATAACTTCCAACAGTGGATTAGGCATAACAAATGTATATATAAAGGGATTTGATATTAAGAAATAAATAAAGGAATTTTTCTGTAAAATAAAAACAGCTTCATTAATGTATGGGGGTCTTTATAGTCTTACTAAGAATAAGAGATTGGTTTCTTTGAATGGATGCTTCTAATTCTAGATAAATCTGACACTCAAATTATTTTCATTCACATCTTGTCTTAATTAATTTTTTTTAGGAGTGTTGCGCTTGCTAAGATCCATGGACTGTTTCACTAAACTTTTGATAATAAAAAATAATTTGCATTCTTATTTTTCTTTGTAGGTTTTTTATGGAAGAAGAGTGCAAAAACGAATGGGTGGAGCAAGCGGTGGTTTGCTTTGAATGAGAAGACGGGAAAGGTTTGTGGATCATCTTCTAACTAGGAACTAAGATTTGTACTTTGTTTATTTTCTATACCCATTTATTAGGTTCCTTTATGAACTTGGCTCATCATTAATTGTGGTTAAATGTCTATATTGAATGTTCAGTCAAAATTGTTGATGTAATGTCTTTATTAAAATTTGTGCACCAAACATGTTTGTTCTTTTGAACTAAAATGACTCCATATCTAATATGTTAGTTGATCATGTCATTAAATGCGAGTTCTAGCTCGTTTCTTTGTTTTGGTTTTTCTTATGTAAAGGAACAACGCTAATATTGTTGTTATATAAGCCCAAGGTTTAACTCTCAACCCAAAAGTTAGCTCGTAAGTTAGAGGATTGTCACAATTATAAACTACATTACAGTCGAATGCCTAGTCGATGTGGGACATAATCCTTCAACACTCCCCCTCACATCGGACAGGGGCAACGAAGGTCACAAACCATGATGAACTCAGGACCTACCTTTGATACCATGTTATATAAGCCTAAGGCCTAACTCTCAACCCAAAAGCTAGCTCGAAAGTTAGAGAATTGTCCACACTTATAAAATGCACTATAGTCGAACGCCTAATCGATGTAGAACATAATCCTTCAACTGTTGCAAAACATGGATCCAACTGATATGTAGTTTAGGCTTACAAGGTTTGAGGAATGAGTTATTAGCTTGAATTGATATCTCTATCTTTAACTGCAATTTTAATTAGTTTTCTCAAGGTTTTAAAAGGTAGAGTTAATCCTCGAGGCAAGATCTTCTAATGTGGCAAGAGGTAAGCCTCAACTTAAAAAACAATTAACAAAATTATAATTAAATTTTAACAAAGTGAAATATTGATCATCTAACCAAAAACTCAATAAGATCATTAAATTAGCAAAAAATACTGATAAGTGACAGTTATAATCTAAACCAAATCATTCAGATAACAGTGACATATAAATTACTTTTAAGTTATATTACAAACCAAAGCATTCAGATAATAGTAACATATTAATCATTTTAATTTATCAGAATTTAAGATAAAAATTAGTAAAATATTCATAATGGAGGTATAAAAATATTTTAACAAACAAATAAAAAATTAAAAAAAATCCCATTCAAGTCCTGCCCCAGCTTGCCCAGCAGAGCTCATTAGATATATGAATACAAATGTGTCTTGTAAACAGTGTTGTGTTCTAAGAAATGCAACAGCACAGTGCTACAGACATCAAGCTCTTGCTCAAAGAAGGGAAATGAAGGGAAGGAGACCAAAATAAGGTAAATAAATTCCTAGCACTTTAGCTGGTAATTGCAGAGGTGAAGAGATGGAAATTATATGCCATAACAGAAGGAAAAGAAGCAAAGAATAGGAAGGGGAAAAAAGGTTAAATGACTACAGCAAAGCTTGGCCGTTCAAAGGAGGAAAAAAACCTACCAGCTAAACATTGAAGGAGAAAAAACGTTCCAAATATTCAGAGTTGTGAGGCTTGTCTGTCATGCATCTCATATCGTAAAGCCTCATTGTATACGGCTGATCAACCTTGATTATGCCTCATCAAATCATGAGAAACAACATAAATTCATGACCCATGTGCCTTGCCCTAAGGAACACCTTAAAAGGCCTTTCAAAACCTTCAATCTTTTTTCACATAATTTTTCAGATGGAAACATCAGATACCATAGTTGTTGTGTTTACTCTTGGTGGAGATTTTATTTTAACCTGTCTTTAATTTTGCAGCTTGGCTATACTAAGAAACAGGAGGAAAGACATTTCCGTGGTATCATCACTTTGGAGGTATCGAAAGGCATCATTGCAACTTTCACTTTATAGTTCTAGTTTATTAAAATGCCTTCAATATAATGCAAATTGTTTTCCAATTGCATTTGTTCTCTATTAGCTATGCTCACTATGCAAATTGTTTCTTTAATGTCAATTAACCGTTTTCATAATATTTATAAAAACTGCCATCTTCATTGCATGTGCCTGTAGAGTTTTTTATTTTTTGGGTTTTGTTTTCAATATTATCATTCCACTAAAATGTTAACACAGTGTCTCTGCCATGTTAGATTACTTTGTCGTCCGAACTTGACATGTAGTTGATTTCCACCCCAGTGGTCTGATAACCTTTATTTGTCTCTAGGAATGTAATATAGAAGAGGTTTCAGATGAAGAAGAGCCTCCCTCAAAAAGCTCAAAGGATAAGAAGGCAAATGGACTAGTTTCTGGAAAAGGAGCTGGTCTTGTATTTAACATTACTAGCAAGATCCCATACAAAACTGTTTTAAAAGGTGCTGCCTTTTCTTATATTTTAGTGGTGGGAATTTTACACTCTTTCGGTTTCAATCCCCTTATAACTGTATAAGTTCCATTTATCAAGCAGCACATAGTAAGGCTGAAAGTATAGCTGACAAGGTTGAGTGGATGAATAAGATATCAAATGTCATTCAACTGTCTAGAGGAGGAAGGGGTCGATCCACTGAGGGTGGTGCTAGCATGAGGCAAAGTCTTTCTGATGGTTCTCTGGTGAGTCACCATGTTCTGCTGTTGGTTCACTATTATGCAGTCAGGGGATTGAAAATTCCTTGGCAAATCTTTCATGACATTCCGAGTCATTTTCCACTATAACTGTAACTCTAAACCTTGACTGCTAAATATTTATCAGGCATGTATATTGTATACCCACTACTATTGCACGCAATAACAAAATTCTAAAACCTGAGTCATTCTTTGTGCTGTTTTTAAAGGGGACTATGACTCAAAGACCTGTTGATCCTGAAGAAGAGCTCAGGTGGATGTCTCAGGAAGTGCGTGGTTACGTTGAAGCAGTTTTGAACAGCCTGGCTGCTAATGTTCCTAAGGTAAGATTGTGATATTGATATTTAGTTTTTCATCCTTGCCATTCGGGAACTGTTCAATTCTTAATATACATGCTTTCATTCGTTGAACAGGCAGTTGTCCTTTGCCAAGTTGAGAAGGCCAAAGAAGACATGCTCAATCAATTGTATAGCTCTATAAGGTTGGAGAGATGTTCCCTTCTGCATATTCTACATTTAGTTGTGATAGCAGTAATCTTATTGAGCATTGTGTTTACTCTAACAGCCTAAAAAGCTACCAGATTTTTGTTGAATGGCTTTGTCTTGCTTTTTTGATGATTATGCTCAAACCTCCCCTCGTTTGAATATAACAAATATCTATTTCTATTCGAGCAGCGCTCTTAGTACAGCAAGAATTGAAGAGTTGATTCAAGAGGACCAGAATGTAAAGCGTCGTAGGGAACACTACCTTAAACAGTCTTCTCTTCTCTCCAAGTTAACACGTCATCTTAGTATCCATGACAACCGAGCAGCTGCTTCCTCCAGCTGGTCAGATGGTGATAATGGGGCTGGTATAATGTCTCATCCTATTTATTTTGCTTAAACGTGACAGTTAGTAACTCCCTGAAAACAGAGGTCACTAAATTTTCATGAGGTTGTTTCTTGATATTTTGTTAAATTTGCAGAAAGTAGCCCAAATACAGGCGGTCCATCAGGTGATGATTGGAGATCTGCGTTTGATGCTGCTGCAAATGGCTCTGTTGATTTGTCTCGGAGCTCATCTAATGCTCACAGTCGACACTACAGTGATCCAGCCCAGAATGGCGATGTGAATTCTGGTAGCCATCGCACTCCTAACAGGCGAGCTCCTCCACCTCCTGTGTCTGGCTCATCAGGCTACAAATACTTCTAGATGGGGTACTGATTGACCATTCATAATTAGGGTGAATTCTTCTGTATGGGTTAGTGCTCTGAATCATGATTTTTGCAGTTAAATCTTTAGAATTGGAGAAGTGAGTGTGTACATAAAATACTGAAGTTCCTTGGTCTAGGACTTTCCAAGGATAGATTCTAAGCACAATTAGAATCACTTAGATGTATCTCTATTCAAATTTTCTTCTTTCCTTCACTCATTTTTGAAGGCTTTACGTGTGTATTGATTTTTGATTTTGTATGTACTTACAGGCTTTAATTTCAATGGCTTGTAATAAGTGGACATCTTCTTTGAGAGGATGGATGTATTCCTCCGTCACACCTTACTTCGAGAGGATTTGGTCTTGTTATAGCTAATTATAAGAAGTTTCATTTTTATCCCTCCATAAGGTGTACATATTTTATTTAAAGAGGTAGACTAAATTTGTCTAGTCGGTCTAATTTGAAATGATCTAAATTGGACAGATTAGAAAATGGAGTAAATAAAAAGAAAGTTTGTATCAAATTAGTAGTTTGACTAATATTAAATCCATCAGTTTTTGAATACAACGATTGAAAGTTCACAAGTTTAAATTATTTTTTACTGGATTAAAAGAGCACATCAAAAATTATATCTTACTTTTCTTAAAAATTGTGTTGGTAGTTGTAATATGGAAGTAAGTGTTTTTATCCAAGTCGAGAAAGTTATGTTAAATTATTAGCTAAAAACAAAAGCTAAAATGGTACAATAAAATAAATGGGTTATATTTTGTTGAAGAAAAAGAAAGAAAGAGAGAAAGCTAAAGCTAGTAATATAAATTTGGAATTCAAATGAGAGACGTGATTAAGTAATATTATTCACTACTAAAACAAGTTTCAATTATAAAACCAATCATTTATTTTTCAATCTTAAAACTTGTTGTGTCATCTAGTATCAATTATAAAATTGGCCTTAAGGACTTAAATATGCTTAAGATTTTGGCCTTTCTTTTTTACTTTATAATGAACTAGGTGCAAGTCTATTCCGTTGGGTAAGTTAGTTCTTTGAAATAGACTTAATAAAAATATTAGAAAAAACGTATTTTATAATTGTATTATTATGTAACTATTTAGGGATTGAATTGATACAAATAATCACATAGAAGATATATTTAAATTTATTTTATTAATTAGATAATTATTTTATGAAGATGAATACACTCTGTTTTATGTTCGAATTTAAACATATAATCTAAATTGTACAAATCGTTTGTACATTGAATCTTTCTTTTAACCAATCAATGATGACATAAACTAATTAAAAAGTATCTTTTAGAAGGAGTAAGCTTATGTTATAGAGGAAGTCCAGTCCTTAATTTAGTTTAGACGCGACTCGAATGCCTTTACGAGAAATATCCTATCTATTTCTTGAGTAATGGGAAGCGGACTAATATCTATGGTGAAATCTTAACGCATACATTGTGAAATTTTCTTATAATATATTCATATTTTTTTAACATATGGTGCATATTTATCAACAATTAACATCTTAAATAAGTTGTAATTAATATGAGATTAAAACTAGAGAGATTTTAACATCTATTTATCTTTACTCATGAAAAGTTATTAAAAAAAATTGTAAAAAGTAGGAACAGAATTTTGTAAAAACAATTTAGAAAAAATTAAAATGTAAAAGAAAAACTCAAAAAAAAAATGAAAACTAAAAATATATTTTGTTATGCGCAATGTACCAGTTCTCGTGCAACATTTTTTGAAAAAGTAAATCAAGTCAATCAATCAAAAATAATGGACCAATGGGATCCTTGTGCAAATAAATAAAAAGCTCATTCACACTAGATTTCTTAAGATTACACTAATTCAATAGAAAGTAGAAGAGGTCTTCTTATTCGATAGACAAACCTTGCATCATGGTGCATGATTTATGAGTAAAAACGTTACATGCCAAGAAGAAGGGTGTAAGTACACAAATCAATGTTTGAAAAAAAAAGGGATTCAGTTATTTGAAGATACATTGTGAAAGAGAAAAAATATATTAACTTATTAATAATACTATTTTATGGATCATTAAACCTTAAATCCTAAACTTTATCCTATACTCTAAATCTTAAACCCTAAACCGATTAGATTTAGGATTATATAATCGGTTTAGGGTTATATATATATATTTTTAATTACCAAACATTATTTTTGTCATTTTTGTAATTCAACAGCAACATGAGCCACGAAAGAGATTCATTTATGTTTATACGAGTACTGCTGTTCATCGGTGGGATGAAAAAAACTATTTTAGTGTAGGGTGTAAGATTAGGGACTGATCAACTTAAGGGGCAAGGAAATTTTAACATGTGTGTGATATTGGGTACTGAAATGGGGATGTTTGACACTTTTTTAAACATGTGCATGCAGAGATGATTTTTTTCCCCAAAAGGAATGCTAATTGTACCTATATTTGCACAATAACACTTGCATGCCTCGTGACAAAACCATCACTAAAATTGAGATGTTATGATTTTTGATACATGTAACATGCAATTATTGGTTTGAGCGCAATTGTGCACAAATATGGTCTGACACACATTCATTTACATTTAACGAGACTCAAACTTTTGTCCCTTTAGCTTCCCCTTAACATATATATAGTATTGTGCTACAGGGCAGTTGATTCAAATACTTGTTCGATTAGCATCTCTTTTTTCAATGCATGCAGACCAAGTAAACTTATATTGTTAAAAGGGCCTTGTACCAGTTAAATTTAAAAACATATTAAGTGGCTCAAACTGTTGATAGACATTTCAAATTTTCAATGGCATTCAGACAACTTCCAAAGTCTTTATATTTATTGTTTCAAAAAGAATACGTTACCATGATTATATATTCTTGAATATCCAAAATCTTCTTTTATTGCTTCAAAAGAAATACACTATCATGCACTTATATGCTTGAATATCAAAATAATACAAAATTAATCAAGAAACTTGAAGAGCAAGCAATCAAAAGACAAAATCATGTTGATTCAATGACAATAAGCTTAAAGAAATCCTTCATGACAAACCTGGACAAAGACAAAGAGCTGCTACAGTTGATTGTGTTAATATTGTAAACTGATTACTCCATATTTTATAAAATCTGTCCGGGTAGAATGCCTGCCGTGAAAGGGAATATCCACAAACTTCCTGTTTTTAATCTCATCTTTTCACAATTTCTTGTACCTTCGTCATAGCAGATCCAGAAGGGGTGGCTGTTCAGATGGTGATTTGACTTGAATAGGGTGAGAGCTTGATGCCGATCCCCTCACTCTTCCTCTACCCATAGGAGTTGAGGGGGGTGGGGCAAGCCTAGGTGCAGCCTTCTCATTCTTGGAGGAAGCATATATGGCTCCAAGATTTGTACTTGATGCTATTATTCCTTGGCTCTGTTTCAAAACCCCAATTGAGTTCTGGGGGTTGGATCCCCCAATTCCCAGGCTACCAGTAGTTGAAGTAGAATTCCCTTGACGCTGTTTTAACTGCTCATCAGAACTTTGGATATCAAAGTTCCAACTATTACTGTTACTTTTTTGCAAATTCATTTTGTTTGATGTATTCCATATCGTCTTGGATTCATATTTGTTCGACTGTAATCCTGTTACCCCTTTGTTAAGACTTCCAACACTTGCTGAGCCACTAGGTTTTGGGGGCCAGTTTGCAAAAGGGTCTATATCATCGAAACTTGCAGTGGAGGATATTTCTGTCTTCAAGTGTTTCTCTATATCACCAGACTGAGTGGTAATTCCAAAAGACGCCCGAGGCGGCCACTCTATATCAACTGAAGGGCATGATTCGGTTTTTTGTTTATGAGATGCTTCAGGTATCAGCAAGGACTGCAAATGAGTAGTTTGAATTGGTAGACTTCGAAGAACAGGAGAGGAGGTAGTGATGTTTGTGGAATTTTGAAGAGAAGCACTGGTTTGCCTAGCAGAGGTATCCCAATCTTCATCCCATGCAGGACTTATCTTTGCTGTAGAAGCCACAGTTTCACTTGCAGTATTTGAGGCTTGGAGCGGGAGTCCATTTGCAGGAGCAGATGCTTTCACCTCTGGGATTCCAGAATCTGTCACACTAACTCCCCGTTTTTCTTCTATCTTTCTGCCATAAAACCCATAAAAACAAAGAGAATTTACCAGTGAACATTAAAGTCAATAGTATAAAACATTATTGAGCTGCTGAGCAAATAATATTACAAAAAAGTTCCAACTTAGTATAATACTTGAGGATATTCTTGACAAAGAGCATATATTTGGCAAACTGCTGTACGTTTAGTTGTTGGGCAGTTAGAAGGGGAGTGACTAGTGGAAGGACATGCTCTGCAGTAAATTCTACTCCCAACTGCACCATAAGTATAACAGGAGACAATCAGCTGATAATTCAAATGCTGCATTAGTAATTTGTGAATCTAAAAGAAATGCAAAATCCAGATTTATCATCAGAGCTTGACCTGCTTCAGAATTGAGTTGGCAACAGCTAGAGTGCACATAAGAGTAGGAGAAGAACGGTCAACTTCTGTGCAACGCTGAATTGTTTGCAAGATATCTAGAACAGCGTGTTTATTTAGTGTGTATACTAAATCTCCCAAACATAGTAAAGCATTGACTCTTACCTGGCGGGGGTGAAAATTTGTCAGTAATTGTGATATCAACACGAAAATTCATATAAGAGTACATGCATACATGTAATTCATAGAGAAACCTTTTGAACAAGTCATAACATTCAGTACATTGTACTGAGCCAGGACGGCTATAGATTTGGTTAAAGCCAAAGACTTGGCAAGTATAAAAATTGCCATCTATTCATAGAACCCTGGGTACTTTTCTGATTTTACCACTAGATGCAGCAGAAGAGTCTCAACTGTCAATAAATTACTGCATTATATTAAATAAAATAGTTTCCTAATGGTTGGGCAAATGTTCTATTTGCTACTAAAACTATTAAGCCTAGTTTCAGTTTACTATGTTTTTATTTGGTATCAATGGACTACATTACGTATCAAAATCATTGCAATTAACTTTAGCAACCAGATTTTCAGGCCAATTGATCAGAAATTGAGAAAAACTTGGTCAATGCCCTCTATGTGAAAATTTTGAAGGGTATTTTAGACTTTTAAAATCTCTAGAGTTAAAATAAAAAAGAGGAAATTATTTCCCTCCTAATCAAGTAATCCCCCACTCCTGCCCCTCGATTGAGCCATCTTCTCTGTTAGGAAATTGTAGAAACCTAAATTTCTCAATTAGACAGTAGAACATATCTAGGCATCTTCTCTTCTCCATACTTTTAATTAAAGTCCATGGTTCCTTTTTTTTCGTTTTTTTTTTTTTTTGCAGAGTGGTGGTTGTGCAAAAGATTACCTTTGATGCGTATAGAATGATTGGCAGCAATCATCCAGCAACCTTATGCATAACTTTGACATGTTAATAAAAGTCTACTACATGATGATCTAATAGCTTAAATGAAACCAAAACTTTCAGTTTCTAGTGATCTCCACAACACCAAATAGATTAAAGCTTCTTTTAAGTTTGGTTGAGAGTAAAAGTAGCCAAGAAAGTCGCTAGTCAAAAACAGTCAGCACGCAAGCATAATCGGGAAATAACCACAACTGACCAGGAGAATAATGAATTACTTGTTCTTCCCAAAATTTGTGATACTTTATAATGTGTATAAGATTAAACCCTGGGCTCTTGTGAAGTCACCCAAAAATCCTAGCAAATAATTTAAATTTGTGAAAATCCATAGTATAAGAAAATTGAATTAAATTAAGTTCGGAACTTTGAGAAACAAAATTGAAAATTCCCGATAAATGGAGAGAAAAATAGAGTACCTTGGCATCCAGACTACAAAGGAAAAAAAAGATTTAGATGGAATATATAATAAAAATTTTACAAAAGAAATACATCAGCAGTTGCAACATAGGGACAACAATGGAAGCAGAAGCAATGTGGAAGGAGGTTTCAGTGGATGTGGGAAGAGGTGGATCTCAATTGGGTTTTAAGGTGAGAAAAATGTGAAAATTAGTGCAGGTAGGTGGCTCCCTTAGACAGATAGCCCACGATTTGTGGAACAAGGGTTGTCCTTGGAATTTGGGTATGCCAATGCTTTCACTTCCAAACTGGAAGTGAAGGCAACGAGACACGTATTGTTGTCAGTATTTGGGTATGGTTATGTTACATGGACTTGAGAAGAAGGGTCCAACACAGGTACATGTCTAGAGGTCAGATTCGTCATTTTTTAAAATTTTATGACACGTGGACACAGATTATGAGTATCTAATTAATAGACACAGATACGGAGAAACTGCATATTATACAAGTTATTGTATATTTTATATTCATATATTAACAGTTTTTATGTATTTTCAATCATTTTCAATTTCATGTACTTGTACTTTTTATTTTCAAATTTAAATTATTTTTATTGATTTATCTCATTTCTTTAATTAAATATGAGCCATTTGAAATGAACTAGCTCATTATTTTCTTTCATAAAACAGCAAATTCTTTATTAATTTTATGTCCAGTCTATTTCCATTAGAAAAATGAGTATCCAATCCATGTCCATTAGAAAAAAGTATCCAGCCCATGTTCATTAGTTAAAAAAAAAATCCAGCCAAGCCAAGATGTGCCTTTTAATTTTGTATTTGTATTTAGTTTTCTAATTTGTATCCAGCTCATGCTAGCCCACGTTTCACATGCATTAGGGTTACATTTAAGATGACTCCACATATCCCACACCCACACCCGAGTCATGTCATGTTAACACCCCTGGGTGCCGGGGGGGGGGGGGGGGTGCAAAATGACGAGTTTAGGTAACATAGGGGTACGGCGACGAAAGTAGAGGGAGTTGCGAGTGCTTAAGAGACTTTGTGAAAAATGTGGTGGGGTGGGGAGAAGAGTTCAGCATAAGGCATCTCTTCGACATTGATTGTCCAATGAAGGGATTGATGGGATGGGATGGGAAGAAAAGTGTGAGAATTAGGAGGAAGATTTTTTGTCTAGATTTTTAAAAGTCCAAAATAGCATTCAAAGTTCACATGGAGAACTTGTGACTAAGGGTTTTCTCTATCTCCTGTCATTTGGCCAGAAAAGTTAATTGCAATATTTTGATACTTAATGTAGTTAATTGATAAAAAATAAAGTAAGAGTACTAGACAGAAACCCTATAGTTTTATTAGTAGCGATATTACTTCCATTTCCCACATTATTTATTAGCAAAAAAAAAATTTCCATTTCCCGCATTTTAAATAGTCTGACAATTAGAGAAGTACTTTATTTTATAACTTAAACTTCACATCACAGGTAGCAGGAATGTTTGTCTCCCTTTGGATAGTCATACTGATAAAACAATCATAATTTTGGTGGCATCTAATATGCAACATTAAGAATCAAAATGAATACACAACCAAAAAAGGAAAAAGTTATTGAGACATCGATAACAATAACTAGAGGTGTCGATTGGGATTGGATGTCTCATAATTACAACCCATGAATTTTGTGAGCCCATTCATCTTGTCAATTTTTTTGTTTTATTGGTAGGTTGGGATGGTAATGGGATATCCCATTTGTCAATCCAGGATTTGAATTGATGCCTTTTCATTGAGTCCTCCTAAATTGCATTGATTTATCCTAAAGATTTCATTTCAATTTGGATTTGGTTATTCACCATGTACGAGGATCCTCTATGATAATGGGATATCCTATTTATATCAAATGGGTCAAATAAAATTACAAAAATAATGGAAAAAAGAAACATGATTATTTATAATAACCATGAGCTCATTACAGACAACTTCAAATGAGATGAAATAAGATTTAAATTAGATGGGATAACTTTAACCCATGAACCCATTAGGGATTTAAATGGGAAATGAGATGGGATGAGACAACCCATTTTACATTTCTAAAAATAATTGCAAAAACAAAAAAGGGTAGTTAAACATACATACCGCAGCAACTGTTGTTTTAAGGGCCAAGCCATGGACTCGAGGCAATATTGCTAGCTTCACTAACTGAAGAAGACAACATAGGGAACAATTAGGGCTTCACTTCATACAAACCCAAGAAAAAAAAACAAACATTTTTCGAAGTCCAATCACAACTAGTGAAAAAATAGGTAAACTACACAAATAATCAATATATTTCTATAAATTATACACTTTGGCCCCCTTATTGTTTTTTCTTATGATTTGGTCCCTTTACTCATTAATTTTCATACTTTGATCCCCTTAATTTTTTTCCTTACAATTAAAACCCTTTTATTTTTATAATTTAGTTCCCTTACTCAATTTTATACTTTTGAAGTTTAGTTTGATGTTGGTATCAAATTTTGGACTAAATGTGTGAAAATTAAAAAGTAAAGCGACCAAAATATAAAAAATGAAAATAAGGGCACTAAAGTATGAAAATTGAAAAAATAAAGAGCCCAATGGCAATGGTAGTAACCTCACTATCTAGTTGCTTGGCAAGAAGAACAGATTTTCTCAAAACCTCCTCCTGTATGCGAGCATCATTATCACTATAAGCCCGAACAATCATGGGCAATACATGTGATATCAACTGCTCCTGACTAGTCTGCATTAATCAAGATCAGAATGATAGTATGTCACAAGTATGGTAAACAGAAATACAGATTCCCCAAGATTCAGAGTAGGCATTTGAGTTACCTTATTGATTAGAAGTTCTGCATGCTTAACAAGCAGCAATAGGGTCTCCCCAGCAGCGCTATTCAGCACAGGAACAAGAGCAGGTAGTGTTGATAGCTCAAAGTCATTTGTGTCCTATTATTAATATTAGTTTAATGCATCATTTGTCATCCCAAATAATACAACTATTCATGCTTGGATGAATAACTGTACTTTCTTTTTTCTGTTTTGCACTTTCCTCTCTCTCGTAAGGTTGAAAGCTTACTTAGGTGACTTTTTTTTTTCTTTGTTTTTTTGGTTCATGTCATTTCAAAAGTAGAGTACATAATTTTGTAGATGTTGTTGTTTGTTTATTGCTTGTCTATTGATCGTTTGACTTTTAGTAGCTGATTTATGTCTTTGTTGAGTTACTAGACACTATTTTGTGATAATTAATGTCTTGTTATTATTTATTTCAGTTTGATATGTTTTTTGAAAAATTTTCCGTGAAGCTTAAGCTTAAGACTGCCTTGAGGCTTACGCTCACTAGGTGGAAGTAAAACGCCTCAAAGCTAGTTTCTTCCTTTTAAAATCTTGGATCTACTTTGTACTTTTGTAATTATTACATATATTAATAGGATGTTTCTAATAATAAAAAAGATTCTCTTTTGAAAAGATTAAGGGTAAACAGTCTATAATGAGGTTTATGTCCCCTGTATTGAATAACATACATTAATTTTTCTCTCAATTCTATCTCACCAAATTGCAAGCAATGATATTCCACAAATTGCTAACATCCAACAAATGAAAAATGCATTGTAGCCCTCCACATTCATTGTCACCAATTTGCATGCTTGCTTTATAATAAGATTACAAAGAAATTGAAAGTAGCTAGTCTAGACAATTCAACAAAAAAAAATGCTTTAATCAACAATGTCAGGATCCAAGAGAAGGTAAAGAAAATGAAGGTGGAAATGATCTAGGATATAGTACCTGAGATTCAGCTATAATAAGAACCATGGGCAAAATCATTGGTTGCATAACTAAATTCCGAAGTTCAGCGCAAAGAGGCGGAAGTACCTATACATAATAAGACAATATTCACCAAAATAATTCATGTCTTCCAAAATCAAATGTAAAGATAGGGTATGATTGTTGATTGACAAGTCATTCTTTAGTTCACAAGATCAAAACTCTAAATAATACATTTGACTATCAAAGATTAATAGACATATAATTAGACCCTTATTATCTTTTAGTTATATTTGGTTGCTGAAAAAACCATTTGTTTCTTCTACTTGATGACAGACATACCAAAGAATCCACAATCAAGTATCTAAATGTGCTCTAATATATAAAAACAAGCAAATCAAATGACACATGGGTAGGCCAGAAAGAATTCAAACCTTATACCGTAATACACGAGAATCAAATTCTTTCCACATGTCTGACAATGCTTTCAAAAATTCAGATTTCTGCATGTTATCTCTCTCCTGCAAGTAACAAAGATTTATGATGTTGGCCTCACTTTTTTCTTCAATGAACCTCACCCAAAATAAAATTAACAAACCCGGAAGTAATACTGAAACAAAAATATAAATGCATACAAGCATGTGATCAAGGAAGCGAAGAGCACGCAACCTAGTATCATTCCGGAAGAATGGAGAACCTGCAAATGATGGAAAATTATGGGTTGGGAAAGAAAGAATGAGCCCAGGTAGATACTTTAAAGGGTAAATCACTTTAACAGATAGTTTACTCATACAAGTAATAAATTAAGGGTAAACATTACATTTACTATTACAACTATAAAACAAACCCAAACTGCAATTTACTACTTTTTAAAATTTTTTAATATAAATATACTACCTTTTCTTTTCTATTCATTTCAATCAACTCCTGTTAAACGAAGTTGGAGAAATGGGCACGTAAAGCGCACTTGTGAAGTAATCGCAATACGGGTTGAATGTTCTTTTACTACTAAAACATTCAACTTTTTAACAATGTACTACTTTTACTTTTTTTTCCTTTCAGTTTACTACTTTATGATTTTGATTTATTTCAATCTACCTCTTGGGGCTGAATTGGATCAAATCAAAAGGATAAAGGACTAAGTTGATTAATAATACAAAGACGTAGTAAACTGTTTGGCTCAGAAAGAGTTGATTGAATCAAATTGAAAACATAAATTAATAAATTGACATGAAAAGAAAACATAGTAGTAACTTGCAATCAAAATGAAAGAAAAATAGTAAATTACAAAATGGGTGAAAGCTTTAGTGATAAAGAAAATATGGATAATATAACTTTTCCCTAAAATTAATAACAAAATGGATACCCATTAGTAGGGGGAAGGCCTTTCATGACTATTATAGGTTATCCAAATTGTCAATTAAGATTAATACAATTGATAATCTAGAATGGCTTCTTTTACCAGTGAAATCCTTTGCAGTTGGCCTTAAAGATTCATTTGCAGATAGCATCCTCTGCAAATTAGGAACCAATTCCGGTGGAATAGAGGAGAAAACTTCATTTGATAGGTAATTCAAGGTGTTCATGTACTACAGAAGAGCAATGCAACGATTAATACTACTGACATAACACAAGTAGTCGCGTCCTGAAAACTACTTCATTTTACAAATTAACTGAAAACAAAGTATGATAAGAACTAGAAGTATTCAAACATACCATCTTGACATTGTTGTGGCAGTCAAACAAAGATTTGCGAGCAATCAAGTGGTACACAAGACATCCATAACTGAATATATCAGAAGAGCATCCAGCAGATGGTGCTTTACTCCTAACAAGTTCAGGAGCAGTGTAATTAAGTGACGGCTGGAGAGGTAGTACAGAGTCCTCAACATCATATTCCTGTAAATCTGCAGAAGATCAGACCACGACAGCTATAGATTGCTCCTAGATGCATGATCTATCTGGGAGATAATTCAAAGCTCAATATTGGTAGAATTGATCATTACAAGTTTACAAATATGTGAAGCATATTCTAAAATAAGTGACCAAACCACATGCAAAAAAGAAAAAAAAAAGGAAAGAAACTTTTAGTTGTTGCTGCAGAAAATAAAATGAGAAAAGCATGGTCAAAGATAACCACATTTAAAAGTATAACCTACAAAAAAAAATTAATGGCTTTTGAAATGCAAAGGAGCAGATTTGGCTTTAGAAATGAAAATTACAAAACTAGAATAAGATTGGGCTAGTTTTTGTAAAGAGTTCTATTTTTGTTTTCTAAAATCAAACACAAATTTTTGAATATAGGGTTGTTGGCTAACTAGTTTTGTTCTCAGTTTTCATGATAATTGGAAACGAGTTCCATTTTCTAGCCTAAATTTGGAACTTGAAAAAAATAAATTCAAAACATTTTTCTATTTTTCAGATTTCAAAAAGAAAAAAAATATCAAATTCGACTCTAAGATGCCCTCTTTCCACAAAGATCACAACTCCATTTCTGCGTTTTTTTTTTCATATTTAGAAAACAAAACTTGTTAACAAATCAATTTTTGTTTTCTACAACAAATAGAAAACAGAATCGTAGTTTCAAGGACAAGAATAAAACTTGAGAATAGAACTCCTTATAGAATGGGCCCCTAGTGATTCTCTTGCTATTATTTATAAAATATCTGTTGCAAGAAGAGACAGATCCCAACTGGGCTTCATTGTAGATAACGTTAAAAGCTACATGGGACTCATCCAACAGGCACAAATCAGTTTTTCTGCTCGTAGTGCTAATTTTCTAGCATTCGATTTGGCCATATGAGCAAAGTTAAGATCTTTTGATCCAGTTACCAATTTCTTTGTATGCTCCCTGATCCTGTCATTATCAAACAGGCTCTAGATCTGGATTACTTGTTTTGTATTGATTCAGATTAAGGATTATTTTTCCTTTTGATTTCAAAATAAAAATAATAATAATTAAGATCTACCTAGCAAATCCCAATCAAAAATGAAGATCTAGAATGGATTGTCAAAAATTAACAGAGGTAAAAATATGAAATACAAGAATAATATTTATTCAAAATCTCATTGAAGGCTTTCACTCACAGCATAGTTGAAAGCTGAAACATTAGCCATATCTCCTGTGGCTTGATCCACGGAGATTGCAAAACCAAATCCCCCGAGCTTCCAAGCTCCATTTGATGTGATAAAGACATTCTGCATAATAAATATATTTTTACTTAGTCCCTTTTAATGTCATGAATCACAAACTATAACTGCAAACAGATAAGTGAATGACCAGAAAGACATCTCGTAAGCTTGATTAAAACAAATGGATGAGAAGAAAAATTCTACATTATGGGGAGCATAATACTAAGAAAATAAGCATCTTGCAAGTCTTTTGTTAAATTTCGACTAAGATGATAGGTACAGAAAATAAGGCAGCATTCAAAAGTCCAAAAGTTGTTCTTGCTAGATGCAGAGCATGCCACTAAAAAGGCCAGTTTAAAAGGTGGTCAGTACCATCAGCAATAAGGAATTTGATCTCCATTCTTAGAGCATATATTTATTAAAAAATAATAATAAAATATAAAAAAATTGATAATGTTCACCAAATCCTTTAAACTTGAAATGGATTGTAACTGAACAGTATCACTTTACTGAATAAGCATACGAGAAGAAAACATATGGGAGGGGGGAAAAGGCAACAGTTCATGCATTATTATGGAAAACTTTAAACTCCACCAGTTTTGAAAATAATTAGAAAACAAAGGTAAAAGGTTCTAACCTCAGGTGATATTGCACGATGAATAAGTTGTGCATTATTATGAAGAAAATCCAAAGATTCTGCTAATTGAAGCAAACCATGCTTCACCTCCAATAACCCCATTTCCTGCAAACCAAAAGTTCTTTCAGAAAATTATGAATGTTATAGTCACTTGAAGATACAAAAATATTGTAGGGCTGATCAAAATATCTTAGCTAGTTCTGCAGAAATCAAAAGCTTAATTTGCATGTATAAATTAAAAAATGCTAAAACATTGGGAAGATTTAGATGGAAGATAAGCCAAAAAAAAACTTTTTACTCAAACTATCAGAGCTGATCGCGATAAAATACAGTCATGTTGCAATTCTTCTTTACCCGGCTAAATCAGAAACACCTAAATTTTAATAGAATTTGTGAAAAGGCATCATAACAAGTCTTAGCGTTCATATCAAGGAATGAAAAAAAAATGTAGATTAACTACACAACTAAACTATTCAGGTATGGCAAAATACACAACCAAAAAATAAAAATGAAAGAATAGCGCAAGTAGATTACAGTCTTTGATACCAGTATGGAAATTAGATAATGACGACTAAAAAAAATATGGAAATAAGATGATATACTACAAAGTACAGGATAATTTGTAAGTTCTATATCGACAGATATCACGTGCAAGCAGTTAAATTGTACTGGGCATCAACAAAATTACAAGTGCGGAAGGAATTCGGTGCATGCAGCAAATCGTATAAACCAAACCAAGAACAAATTAGTCCACAAAAGGAGGCGCTTACGATCCCCTTAAGATCCTTGGGCACTTTAGCGACATTGTCCACATTGCCGAGAACATTGGCAACGGAGGCGAACAATGGCTCAGTTACCATGGCCATAGCATTCTTATTCTCATCAAGTGCCTGAACGACGTGTACAACTCCAGGGTGTCTCAACTTGACAAGACGGGTGCCATCAGCGCGAATGATATCCAAAAAAGCATCCTCCGCGGCCTTAGATAGACCAGCTCGGGTGCGGGCGTCGGAGAGGGCCTTCTTGTCGAGAACCCAAACGCAGACGGTTGGGTACTGGTGGGTGCGAGAGGAATCCCTCACGGGTTTGGCCGAATAGAGCTTCCATGCGAGACCGGGACCGGCGGAACCTATCTGTTCGAGGAGTTCGTAGTCCAGGAGGGGCTTGGGCCCCGTGACCTCTTGCACAGTGGTCTGCACCGTCTTCTCGATAACAGCTGAGGCCTTAGCTAGGGCTTGGGTTAGGGCCTTCATGTTCAGCGACATCTTTATTGGGATCTTACTTTGGGAATTGGATGCTGAATTGTTAAACAACAAGTTTGTACCTCTGGATTTAATTTTATTTAACCTGTTTCTATATTGGTGTCTGTATATATGATTCTGCGATAATTGTAAATTGAGGAAGTAAGGATTTTTTGAACGATCAACAAAGCAGATGAAATCGGTAAGAAGCAGAGGGTGGACTGTGGAGGGAAAGGAAGTTAGAATTTTCTCAGATCCAAGTTCGATCTGTGATTACACCTCTCTCTCTCTCTCCGGCAGTGTATGAGACTTCCCTTTTTTTTGTTATCATATTTATTTACGATGAGAGTTAAAAATATCAATGAAGTCTCAGAGATCAGATGATTTCAAAAGAAAAGTTGACGGGGGTGTAGTAATTTAACTATATTTTTATCAAATAAAATATATATTCTGATTCTTATTATTAATTAATATATTAATAATCTTTCTTATTTAACAAAATATACGATAATAATTAAATTTTTAAAAATACTTAATTTATATAAAAATATTTATTATTTTATACATTATCTCGTATATTTTTATTCATTTCATTATAAAAACAATAATATCTACTCTATCAATTATATCCACTTTTATTATCCTCTTTATCCTACTTCTAATACCATGGTTCTTTCATTCATCAACTACTATTCATTATTTGTATTTTATCAAAGTTATTTTTACCTTAGATTTGATCAAATATAATATAATAGAGAAATATTAGGGATCAATGAAATTAAAAGAAAAAAACAAATAATAATGATGATTAGGAACAAAAATGGATACTATAAATGAGTTGATGGTAATTAATTAAAGATTTGATAAAAAATATAACTTTAAATTGTTTCACACTAAATAATAAAAATTGATTGACCAAATGAAAGAATAAAGTGATATCGAGATAGAAAGAAGATGATGATGGAGATTAACATTAATTACTAAAGTGGTATAAGGTACTTTTTTATTAATAATAAGGCAAGTGGTTACTTTTTGTTTAATATATGTAATTTTTTTTCTTTGTTTTCTTGTGATTATCTCTTTATTATTAGGGAATTTTGTTTCATAAATAATCTATTACTATTATATGGCTTACTTTATTATATCTAACTTTAGAATGTCATATCTAGTACAAGTTTTGTTTCATAAATAATCTATTACTATTATGTGGCTTATTTTATTATATCTAACTTTAGAATGTCATATCTAGTATGTTTTTTACATTTCAGTTTGTTGAGTATAGTATCTAGGGTTGTTCATCGGATCGAAACCGTTGATTTTTCTGTCATCCGATCCGATCCGACCATCCGCTCGGATTGAAACATCCTAATCCGCATCCGATCCGATCACCTCTTACATCCGCTCAATCCGATCCGTAAACTATTCGGATGACATCCGATCAATCCGATCAATCCGACCAATAAATTTAATTAACTCTATTTTTTTGTATTTTTAAATAATTTTTTTAAATTTTTACATAAATCATAACATAAAATTATTTGACTTAAAAAAACATTAAAAAATTAAATAAATATATATTAATTATATATATATATATTTAATTTAATAAATATATATTAATTAAATATATATATAATTAATTTTGGTCGGATCGGATCGGATCGGATGAATCGCAGTGAAATCCGCCATCCGATCCGCACTTAACGGATGGAAAAAATCTCCATCCGATCCGACCATCGGATTGGATCGGATCGGATGAAAAATCAACGGATCGGATCGGATTGATCGGATGATCGGATTTTTTGCACACCCCTAATAGTATCTTTTATTATATAAATATTTTCGTATTTTTATAACTCTCAAATTTATAAAGATATATCAAGTTATAGATATTTTATTTAATTTAGAGTTTTATTAACACATTTATTCAAGCAATTATGGTTGGTAGAGAGATATATAAAGACAAACAAGACTAAAAAGTTCATGATTTGGTAATATCCTAGGAAAACTTTTGTTCTTATTATGTATGTTTTATTATTTAATTTTTGAATATGTATGAGTGAGTTTTATCTAGATAAATAATATTCTTATTGTTTTTTTTATATGAGTTTTAATGAAATGTCTTTAACTTTGTATAAAAAATACATTTCACATATTTGAAACAAGTAGTAAAAAAATTAAAAAGAGAGAAATTGAGAGTAATGATCTCAAATTGTTTCATAAAATTGAAATTTATGAAGAAATCCCTATTTTAACAAAGGTAAATGCCTAGTGGGAGATAGGATTGGGTTGGAAATTATCCTTCTCGTCCTGCCATTTCCATGCTCCGTTTTCATATAATTTTTTTTAAATATATTATATATTTGTTAAACTTTAGAGTTAATTTAAATAAATTTTGATTAAAATAAGATTTTTGATTAATACTTTAATTATAAAAATTATATTAGACAATAATTATTATAATGATCGTTAAAATAAAAAATAAATAAAAATTATAATTTGTATTCTAAATTTAAACATATTAAATTTAATTATATAACAAAAGAATATATTTGAAATTTTATGAGTACTTAAGTTATAAGTTTCTTAATTTATGTTATGTATTGTTGGTATTTTCGTGTGTAAAAAACATAATATGTGTTATTTTACTTAGTGTTTTATTTTTTTATGTAAGTTCGATTAGGGATGAGCATATAATCTGGTCAATCCATTTAAATTGAGAAATTTGATCTAATATGTTGAATTTAAATCAGATTGGATTGATAAATTTTGTATTCAGATCAAATTCAAATTGAAAAGTATATTGAAGTTTATAAGATACAGACCTAATTAACCTAGATAGAGTGAATAAGTTATTTTTAATTTTTATCAATTTCTAATTTAATAACTTAAACAAAATGATCAAGCATGCAATCATGTGTAAGAATAAAATGTGATAATAAAATAATAACTCACAATATTTTTAGGTAAAAACAACCTAGGCCACAACCATGATCTAAGAGGAAAACCACTGGTCCACCGAACCACCTAACTTTCCACTATAAAAACAAAATGTTCAAGTACAAACTCGGTTTTATGCTACCCTTCCTAAAATATTGTCAAAATGTACTTTACTTACAAGCCTTTACTCTATTTTCACAAATTCTAATATCAATGTGAGCAGTTTTCAAACCAACATTTCAATAAGTTTTCTGGCAATTAAATATGTTCACAAATAAACTGCAACAAAGGCTAGTACAAAAAAACACAAGTGCCTTTATGTATTCTATAACAAATTTAATAATAAATAATCATAATTAGATAATTCAAAACATATGTTGCTTAAATCAAATCAATTAACAAATCCTAGAACAAAAAAAATTAAGTACAAATTTAATAAAAATAACTTCTTTGTAATTGAATATTCAAATCAAATAACTATGATCACATATAAAATTATTTAATTTAAATACGTAAACATTTAATCAATAAGAAAATATATAAAAAGAAAAGAAAATATCAAATAAATTTATTAATAAATATCTCTAATACGATATTAATTTAATATTAACGAACCTATTTAATCACTCGTGATTCAAATGACACATTAATCAAAGATAATATTAAATCATTAAATTCTTACACTAAGAATTTTTCATCACTATCCCCACAAAACTATTGACCCAGCTTATATTGGTTACTTATCTTATATTTACCTTTTAATAAGGGTCGCTTCTCTAACGATGGACACAAAGTTGAACAAGTTGAGTTGTACGTGGGATTAAAGTAAATCAAGTGAATTATCCCAATACATTGAGAGAAGAACTATATTAACCTTCAATATCAGCCACTCTTGATATATCTATTTTCTTAATAGTTATTGATAGACAATAGATTCTGCAGTTTCAACTTCTATATCCCCACTCGCCTTTTAACCCTAACGTAGGATGATAATAATAATAATAATAATAACTTAGTAGTATTATGATTGAATATATTTTGTAATTAATTTTTCAAAACCTATTAAAAATCTTAATATTAAAAAAAATCATTTTCTAAAACACATCTTAAAAATATTAAAACACATCTAATAAATATTTAATTAGTAATTTCATAAATTGATTCAAGTTTAAATAAATATTTTAGCAGTAAAAATAATTCCATTTTTATGAACATATGCTATTAAATGCATGAGTGCGATCATATGTGTCGTAGTTATAAAAAATATACTTAAAGTACGATTATTTAACATTCTGACATTTCTTCGACTTTGCTTGATAGATTTTATAGTGAGCATAAAAACAAGTTTACATGAAAATATTTTGTGTACAAAAATAGCTAACACTCATAGTCCTTACAAACTCCCCTTTAGTATTTTCGTGTGACAAAACTTTTTACTCACTACATAAAACTTATAGGAATAAGATAAAAATACAATGATATTCTAGACTTCATAGTGAAACTATCCTATAGTCCGACGAATACATCTTTGCTGCAACTTGACAAATTTATAAGTAATTAAAATGACATAGACAAAACATATGACAACTTGGCTTTAAAGCCTCATTATACATTAATTCAAATTACATAGAAATAAGCGAAATGTTAGGAATGAGCAAAAAAATTACGATTTTGGTTATTCCACTATTGGTTCGATTTTTATCCGATAAATTTCAATGATGGATACGGTTTCAGATATAAACCAAACATGGAGGAACAAGTACCGTTATATTGATAACCATACCTACCCATACTTAAAATTAACTATATTTATTAAATGAAATTATATATTAATTAATAAATAATAATTAGGGTTCGATTTGGTTCCTATATAAATGAAAGTATGAAACATGAATCACCCATTCCTACTGTTGCTCTCTACCCTCGCCCCTTTACCTCTCTATGTGTGTCATTGGTTCACCATCTTTATTGTTGCATCTACCGTCATCATCTCTACATCTACCGTCCTCGTCTCAAAGAGTTGAGATCAAATTATATCTCTACCACTCTAGAGTCTCGGCTCTACCCTTGCCTCTTTGCCATTCTACGTGTGTCATCAGCTCGCCGTCTTCGTCTCTACATTTGTCATCTATCGTCTGCGTCTCTTGCTCTCTCCCTCTAGTTAGTTCTTTTCTCATTCACTTATAGTGCATTAATATGGCATTTTATGAGTTTTCCTAATTAGTTCTTTTCTTGCGTCTACTATTTTATGAGTTTTCCTATTTTTGATTCAAAGTTTAGTATTGCATGTAGATAATGTTATGGCATGTCAAATACCAACTAATCTTCCAATAATTTCTTGATATGTGCTTTCTATAACGAAATCAATTGTATTCATTGAGATCAAATTAATTATGAACTGACATGAAAAATGGTACTTTGAGTCCATTGCATTTGAATCTTCATACTTGGTTTTTAATAAAGTGTGAGCAATAGTTCCTCGAGTTAAAATAGGTCCAAGTTCAAAATATAGTGATAATGGATATATAAGTTTAAATAACCATGTCTGTCCAAGTTCATAATACAGTGATAATGGATATATAAGTTAGATAACTATGTTTGTGTCCAATTTTAGTATATTTAACAAAAGATGATGAATTAAATGGCTTTTTTTTAATATAAAACTGCTTGTGTGAAATTTTAAATTGATTTCTTAAGTTTAGCTCCATTAATTCATGATTGTTTCTATTCACCATCCTACCAGTGGTTAAGACAAATGAAAATTATTTATTAGTTGAAATTCTATCGCATGAAATGTACTAAAATTTTGAGGTTTTTTCTCCTTATCTTAACATATCAATATATCATTTCGAGTTGCTTGCTTAATAAAGAATGGTTTTGCATAGTTTTCCATGATACCTTGTTCTTGTTCCAATGGTCTATTCCATTAAAGATAGGTGGCCTCTTTTATGATTTGTATAGGCTAGTTATTAGATTAAATGAGATTTCTTCATATCTGTATGTCCAATCAAGAATGTTCCCTTTGGAAGGGATTCTCTTGTGGTGAAAGAACTAATGAAATGATAGATCATCTCGATTCTCTAGCTTAATTCTAACAAAAGAGCTAATTTTGGATTGTTATTGAAATCATTCCATTGAAGTCTGACAAACTCAATTTTGTATATATTTATTTTAAATCAATTTTAGATTTCATAGGTTTATTAGAGCTATTCCTTCTTCAATGTTGGTTTTGGAGGCATTGACGAAGAACTTAGAGGACTTTGGTTTTGAGGATTATCTGAACTGTAAAGAAATTGTGTCCATAGATTGACATCTTAATTTTTCTTAAATTTATGTATTTAGCTTTCAATATTTGTATAAGTTTGAAATATTTTATTTGTATCATTTCTTGCTTATTTATATGTGTGTGGACAATTGAATTTTGGATTTATTCTATTAAGTTAGAAGTAAAATTATTCATTTTTAATTATGTGTTTGTTATATTAGGTTGAATAGAAAATTTTTAAAAAGTTTGAAAAATGATTTTTTTTCGAGTATTTTTTAATAACTGTCTCAAATCATTACCTGGGAGTAAAAAACTGTCTCCAAATTATAATAGTTTTGGGGTAATTTTTGGTACAGATTTTACAATTCCGTTTAGGGATAGTTATATCAAAAACTATCCCTGCCCGTACTCGTGCTCATCTCTATGAAGTGTAAAAAGTAATCATGTAATGCATGCATTCATATCAATCAAGCTTAATATAAGCCTAACTAAATATGTTCTTCCCTTGATAAAAAAAACACGAAAGTGAAACACACACTTTTTCCCCTTTTTTAACATACGAGAATGATAAAACATTGGATAAAGTAATGAAGTTAAACTTCCCCTAAAGATAGAGCAATGTAAAAGCATATTAATGCAGAAGTGCAATTTAAACTCCTCCTAAGTTCTATGACTCCATAACTTGAAAACCGATTAAAAAGTTAATAAATAAAAAGAAGATGCAAATGAATAAAAATCCGATTTTTTTTTGAAAATTTTCCTAAATAGCCACATAAGGTAAGGTGTTAAACTCATTTAATCACAAACGAACACACAATCAATTGAGAATTTGTCTTTTTTCTTTCATTTTTTAATTTAATTTTTGATTATCTATTGTATAAATAAGCAAGTAGAGTAAAACAGACACACTTCGCACATATAATGACATATTGATATTTACTTAAAAATAATATATATGTTTAAACTTCAAAATATGCAAATTAAGTCATTTATGATTAATCAAGAAAAACTCAAAAGAAAAAAACATCACACATCATATAAAATTATAATTTAATCTTTAATCTCACAAAATAAAATATATCTACTATATAAGGACTTAAATTTTTTTTATCTTTATTTTATAAATGAGACAAATGATTTTTTTAATCTTTATTAGCCCTTTCTTTTTGTGCATTCCAAGTACAAGTTTTATAAGCAGTTGTTTTTTCACAATCCTTTTTTTTGCATGAGCTATAAACCTAGCACGATGAATTTTACAATAGTTGTGAGGTAGTCCTCTCCTCTCACTGCGGTAGCTTCACACATCATAGGTAGCCTTCTCAATATTAGGTGCCTCCACACGGTAAAATTTTAGAAAGCAAAAAATATAACTCAACATAATTTTACAGTCAATATTAGTTGAAGTCCTAAAGTCTTTTAAGAGAATTTATAAACTTCAAGCATAGCATATATGTGTATTCGTGAGTGTGTGAATAAATTCATGTCAACATCGATCATCAAATGTACAAGAATATGTCTGTTCATAAGTCAAAATTATAGAATAATTCATCTAATAAATATCAAAATGAGTTGAGTCACTAAAAATAAGGTTATATATATGTAAGTATTAAATAATTCCAATACCGTGTTGGCAAGATAAATATTTTACTTTTTTTTGTAAGTTTAACTAATAAATAAAATAAAGACAATACAGATTGTTCATCTAGGGTCATTTAAGCACTCTAACAAAAATATCTAGATGAAAGAATAAAAGAAGGTCAAGTGACTAGAAAAAAAATCTTTCCTAACCCAAATTTTTTTGTATTTTGGTTTCTCTATATTATTGGGTTAAGACTCAACTACCTTAGGTTTCATAGGTGTGTTCTTAGACTTAGTGGTAATTTTCTCATTCATCCCAAATGAAAATGCAGTATGCATAGTAGGATGATAATAACGAGTCCTAGCATTAAAAGTACTGAATTTTACTTACCTCTTTGAACCTACGACTTCATGTTCTTAATATAATTTCTAAACACGCTACTATAATTTCCATTCATTCTTGAATATGATGTAGCATGCATAGATGGATGCTGCTTATGGGTTCTACTATGTGAAACATGGAAATATGATTAAGTTTTGGAGCATTCATAAAAAATCTACATTTTGATCTTATATGACCTTTTCTACCACAATGATAACAGATAGACACAAAACTTAACAACTTTTTATACCATAGGTGCAATAGTTTTTTGTGCATAGGTAGTAATAATAGGAGTAGAGTTTAAAGGACTTATAAATGTGGTATTTGATGTTGAAAGTGTTGAATGTTCATATTTGTATCCAATACCTCTTTTTATATTTATGTGGCTTTTCATAGTCAAGGACTTTGGTCAATTTTTTTAGCACCTATAGTTAAATACCTCACCCTCTCTTTAGCAATACTAAGTTCTTGCCTAAGCTTTTTGTTTTCCTCAGTGGTTTCTACAAGTTTCAAATTGAAGGCATTAATATGTTTAAATAACTCCTTTTATCTTTCTCTAGACTAGAGAAATTTGTTTTGTGAACATTGATGATTTCATTATATTTAGTTACTTTCATAAGTTTATCCCTCTCTTTCCTAGCACCTAGAAAATCCATGAATAGTTCATCATAATTTGATACATTAAACTTAGATAGCAAGAAAGAAGAGTTTATTTCCTTATTTTATTCATCTGAGCTAGGTCGAAGTCATTATGGTATGCTTTGGTATTTGCGGTGAAGGCACAATAATTAATGTCATCATCCTCTAAGTTACTAGCATCATCCTCTAAGTTACTAGCATTATCCTACTCATTAAGTATAACATTAAAGGCTTTTCCAACTTTCTTCTTATTGTTCGCACACTTTGTAGAGATATGACCAAATCCCTCACAAGTAAAGCATTGAGGACTAGTGGGCTTAGTTTTTTTACCATAAGAGCTAGAAGGCTTGATTTCCCTTAACTTTCGGCCCCTCAAATAACTAGATTGTCCCTTGTTAGATTTATTATTCTATTAACCCTTATTTTTAAAATTTTTTAAAATTTTTGTACTAACGAGACTAGTCACTCATCATTCATATCCTTATCACTATCAAAGATATCCTTTTTAGAACTTTTGAATGCCACATCCTTGTTTTTCTTAGGTGGATCAAGAGTAAGCTCATATGTTTGAATTGATCTAACAAGTTCATCAATGTTTAGTGTGACCACATTATTGCTTTTCTCTATCGGTGTAACTTTCATCTTATAGTCTATTGTTAAGGAGTTTAGGAGTTTGCATACTTGTATAGGTTGTTGAATTTTCTCACCAAGATTAGAACAAATATTAATGATATCACAAAAACATGCATAGAATTGACTAAGTGTTTCAATATTGCTCATTTTAATAAAATCAAACTCAGATGTTAGCAATGACAATTTTGTTTGTTTAACTTGGGAAATTCATTTATGAGCAAGCGCAAGTGTATTCTATGCATCTTTAGTAATCTTACTGTCAGAGATGCGACAAAACTAATCCATCAACACTACAGCAAAGATTGAGCTTAGACCTTTTTGGTTTGCCCACTAAGGGTGCGTTCTTTAATGGTCTAGTCTTTTCTTGACTTTATAATTGTTACACCATTTTTCATTACTGAAGGTGGTTCCCAACCATTAAGAATAACATTCCAAACTTTTTCATCTTTTTTGAGAAAAACTTGCACGTGAGTCTTCCAATAAGGGTAATTATACCCATCAAAGAGTAAGACTTTAATAGATGACTCACCTTCTTTCATTTTGGTCCATAAGTATAAGTGTGTGTCCATAAGAATCAAACTCACTAAGTGTATCTAGTGTTGACTTTGGTACCAATTGAAAGTTTATAAGATACAGACCTAATTAACCTAGAAAATATGTTATTTTTAATTTTTATCAATTTATAACTTAATAACATAAACAAAGCGGCAAGACATATAATCGCATGTAAGAATAAAGTTCCAAAATAAAAAAATAACAACGACCTTAACTTAATATGACCATAAAACCCATATAAATATCCACAAAATATCATTTTGAAAAGAAGAGTGAGAGAAATTCAGAAAATTCTTTTGGAACATTTGAATAAATTTTGAAGAAAAAATTCAAGAATAAGTTTGAAGATTAGTGTATCTAACTAATTTGACTTTACTTTCTCATCAAAAAATAAGATTCTTTTATCTTCTTTCTGTTTATAATTATCAATTGTTTAGTTAATAAACTATGCTTCTAAAACATATTAAACTATTGAAGCAAACAAAATGATACTAATAATAAAGATAAGAACGTGCTTACACTATCCTACACCTAATTCTTACATTATTATCAATGTAAGCACATGCATATATGTAGTGTAAAATATGTAAAAAACAAATATGATGGGTTGCCTCCTATGAAACATTTTATTTAACGTCTTCAGCAAGATGCTATCATTTTA
Organism: Hippophae gyantsensis; assembly: GCA_030763125.1. Lineage (NCBI taxonomy): Eukaryota > Viridiplantae > Streptophyta > Magnoliopsida > Rosales > Elaeagnaceae > Hippophae > Hippophae gyantsensis. The sequence continues at coordinate 73,163,345 of CM061028.1, read as the reverse complement.
TCATCCATCATCATCAAAGATCTTAAAGGGTGTGATGTCAAACTATCGAGTTAGCAATCCATTATTTTCATTCTTGCATCTTGATAATAATCTCCTTTGAATTATACTAGACACATTTTTTTTCCACACCTATCTCTTGGTTATCTTTAAGCTTATCCTTGGGAATATATCCAAATTTTCCTTTTCATGATTTTGCTTTTTTGAATTCTTGAACCTTTTGAAAAAAGATAAAGTAGGGTCATAAATAAAAATGAAGGTTCATATACTACCTTTGGTGTCACATTTGATTATTAGGGGATGATGGCCTTTTCCTCTTCACTAGTCCCTATATATTATTTGCAGGGATTTTTTAGGGTTCTAATTGCTTACCATTATCCACATTAATGAGTTTGACATTCTCTATAGGTTTAGCGTTTGTTTGGGACGGGTGCTAAACAACTGTCAATGAATTTTTTCCACAATTGATACTACTTGGTTAATCTGTATCTCAAGATTTGTTCTTGCAATTTTCCTTTCCTATTGAAATTTCAAAGTGCAAGCAACTAAGGAATTTATTACGTCCTTAAGAAACTTATCTCGAGTAGTTAGAGTAAGTTGTTGTATTGGGAATGAAAAATTAGATGTGACGTTAAAATCGATTGTTGTATTTCTAACTTAGCTATTGATGATACCACCATCATGCATTATACATGTTAAAATATGGATATACTTAGGCATGTGATTTTGAAATTCTCCTATAACATTAATGTGCTTCTAATCACTTTTTTGTTTCAAAATAAGATACATAAAATTTATTAAATGTATGGTGATATGTGGCCATGTCATCTAATTATAGTTATATTCAACACTTCAAAAAATAAAAAATAGTACAAAAAATAAAATAATTCAAAAAAATTTAAAACTAAAACTATAAAAAAGATGAAAACAAACTAAATAAGAAAGAGAAAAGGAAATTTACTACTAAAATTAAAAAATAAAAATAAAACTAGCAAATAATAAGAAAATTTTAAATCAATCCCTGATAATGACGCCCAATTTTGATGAACATAAAATAGATTATCAAATATTTAAATTTATTTTAAAAAAATTGTGTTGTTGTAAATATTGTTGCAAGTAAATGTTATTATCCACAAATGATTGAGAAAATTCAATAATTATTACTCTAAAAATAAAATCCTAAAATATCATAACTAAAATAAATTGGAAATTTTTGAATAGTTTTGTACAAAAATAAAATAACATAAATGAATGAGAACATGAAAAAGCATAAGTTTTAAAATTAATAAGATAAGTATTTGTTTATTCGATTATCCTCACCATTAGATTATAATTAAATTTTAGATTATAATTAAATTTATTATGTTATGATTATTTTAGTTTTTAAATCTTAAATTTATTATATAACTTGAAGATTTTTTTTATTATTCTAAATTTTAATTTTTGGATTTCACGATTCCCTTAAAATTTCTTATTTTTTTTACTTTATAATTGACTAATAACTTATTATTAATCAACCTAACTTATGAATAATCTAAAATTATAACTATTAAATTTAATTCATTTTTTATATTATAATAAAAAAGTAATAATTAAATTAAATGAAATTAGTATCTTTAACAATTTATAACATAAAGATTTAATTCTAATTATAATAAAAATTACAATTTGTTACTTCAATTACAAAAAAATTTAATTTCATACTAACTTCACCATCTATCGATAAATAAAACTAAATATTAAACTAGTTATATACTTAATTTAAGAATTAACATATTTTGGTATTCAAATATGAAATTAAACACATCAAAAAATTAATAATTAAAATTTTATTTAAATCATAACATAATTCATATTAAACATAAATTAAGGCTTGTAATTACGAATAAATCATAATAAATTATTCAATTAGAAATAAAATTTAACACATATGATAAAATAATTAAAAAAATTATAATTATGAATAGAAGGAAGATACAATAATATTTTTTTATGAGAAAGTGAAATCAATACAATTAGATATACTAATCTCTAAACTTGTTTTTAAATTTTTCTTTAAATATTCTACAAAATACTTCAAAATAATTTTTTTATGAATTTCTCTCATTCTTCTCTTCAAAATGATATTTTTTGAATATTTATATAGGTTTTAAATTAAGTTTTATGGTCAGATGAAGTGAAGAACGTCAGATATAGTTAATTGGAGGGCTACTAGCATGCTACGTGTCACTATTTGGAATAAGCGAATGAACAATAACAACCATGCGATACGTTAGACGAGAAAATGACTATTTGACGAATGAGGTGTCGTTCACCTAGAGCCAAAAGATTCGACCAAACGACATGTCGTTTGGCACTATGTTGGTGGAACGACACAAGGGAAATGAATCATTTGGAATTAGGTCCTTTAAAATATGTAAAAATTAATAACTAAAAATATGTACAAATTACGTGTTATCAAGTTAAAAACAATATTCTTGAGAAAAAGTAAACAAATTTAGGGATCTTACATACTCAATTTAATATATGGTAGTTACAAAATATATTTTTGAAAAAAAAATACTATTTTGTGATATTTTTCAAATCTAATGAGGTTATATGACAAATGGTTGTTACAAAATATTTTTTTAGAAAAATAATAAAATAATAAATTTATAATTTATAATTATAAAAACAATATTTTTATATTAAATTCATAAATATTTTATTATTAAAAGAGAGTTTGTTATATCATTTTATTTTGAATGTCTAATTAAATTCTATTAAAATCGAACTACAATCATTTAGACCAGTTTAATATTAAATATCATCTAATTAAATCATATTTAATATTGTTATATATTATTTTAGTAGTTTTAGTGTCAGATGTATTTTTTTTATTTTTTAATATTAAAAAATAACAAAAATAATAACTTTAAAACTTGTAATTACAAAAATAAATCCCTTATATATATCTCATAAATTTTTACTATTAAAAAAATTTAACCATATTATTCTATTTTGAATGTATTTTAATTAAATATTTAAATCAAACTATCTATATTTAAATTAATATTAAATACTATTTAAAATTATTAATATATTATTTTTATTTCTATATAATTTTTTTGTAATTTTTTTACTTAAAAGTTTCTTCTAGGCCACATAGTTTCAGTACGTCTTGATCATTTTAACATCCACAACCGAATTTAAAAAAAAAATACGAACGAGTTAAAAAAAAAAAGAAAAAAACAAAAACACGAACGAAAGGCAAAGGTGAGACGGTGGGAGTCTTATCTTGAGAGGAGCGCTGGTTAAAATGCGCACTCTGCTCAGCCTGAGGCATCCATCGTCAGTGTCGTTCTACTCAATCTATCCGCTATCGTCATTCTTGTTCAGCTTCAGACCTAACAAGCGCTTCAACATATTGATCCCATGTTCCTCTCTCAAGCAAACCAAGAAGCAGAACCTCCAGAAGGGTACTACTCCCAACAGTCCACCTCAGAGCCTCAAGTGGCTCTTCAATAACCCCAAGGGCGACGAACCCGCCGATGAGAGTTCCGGAGATGCTTCTGATCAGGACTCCTTGGAGGGCGAGACTGCCGTCAAAGGTACCCTTTTGGCTGGTCTCCTGCTGGTCGGTATTGTTGGTGGTTTCGGGACCGTTGGCTATGTCTATAAGGACCAGATCAGTGCTTTCTTGAATCAGTTTTCCACCATCATTGAAGGTAATTTTTAACCAACCTTTCACGGTTCTATGCCAACTTTGCGGGCAAGATACTGTTGATTAGTATTCGCTTATTGGGTTTTTTTTTAAATACATTTGTATTCTTGAACGGAGAAAAAGAACACAAACAGAAATGTCAGAGAGAAAGATAAGGCCTTTGATTTTAATTTGTTAAGTCCCACATTGGCTAAGAGTAAGGCAATAATGCTCCTTATAAGTTTCATAATCCTCTAACTCATGTCTGCTTTTGGGTTCAGAAGCAGCCTGGGTTTAAGATTGGTATCAGCTCTTAGCTTCCTCAGACTCCCATTGGCCCTCGTGTCAGAATCCGACCGTGCCAGAATCCGACTCTAGCCGATGTGGAGGATGTTAAGTCCCACATTAAGAAGAAGAACAATGCCCTTATAAGTTTCAGTAATCCTCTAACTCACAAGTGGCTGTTCGAGTTAGCTGATTTCTAAGATGGATCGTAGCCAGCTCTTAGCTTCCTCGTACTCCCATTGGCCCTCGTGTAAATCCTGACCGCGTCAGAATCCGACTCTAGCCCGATGTGGAGGGGGATGTTAAGTCCCACATTGGCTAAGAGTAAGGCAATAATGCTCCTTATAAGTCTAGGCAATCCTCTAACTCACAAGCTGGCTTTTGGGTTCAGAGTTAGGCCTGGATTTCTAAGATAATTAAATTAAGATTATACGTATACGATGTTGGGGTTATTTCAATTCCGCTGCAAGCGAATTTGATAGGAGCTTTCTTTAAGAGTTTTATTGAGATAGTTTTATATGAATTGGTAATATGCTTAAGTTTGTCTGACTGTAACCATAGTGATTCTGATTTCTGATGGCGTTCTTTGTAAACTTCACCACCAATATATCTTTACTGCTGAGGCTAGTTCACTAGTTTTTGAAGATTTGTATCCTCGGATTCATATGTTCGTCATATAAACACGTTAAAGTCATGCCATAATTACCCTCCCCCTTTCTAAAGTTTAATTCCAAGTTCCAGGCTTCCAGCATACTTGCCAGAGTTGATCTCATATGGCTTTTGGTCAACAGGTTATGGACCTGCGGGATATGCCTTGTTTGTTGCAGTTTACGCCGGATTGGAAGTATGCATTTAATACTTGTTCCTTCAATATTTTAATGCTTACTTCATTTAAATTTATTGGGGTGGGGGATTCAATATTTTAATGAGATTCATGGTACACTTCAATAATTTTTAAAACCAGTTTGATTTGTTTTGCTTAATTTTTAATGGTAATGAGATTTATTAATTGAGATATCTCATTTGTCTATAAATAACCTAAATGAGACAAGTATAAATACAAAAACATTGAAAAATGTGATACATGATTATTTATAATATTAGTTTAATAAGAAAAATAATATAGTATATATTTAAAGTTAGGTCCATTAAGGTTACAATCTAAATGAGATGAAATAAAATTTAAATGAAATGAGATAAAATTTAAATAAAATGAGACAATATTGTATCACGAGTTTATTAGAACACTAAATGAAACATGGGATGAGATGAGATGGTTTACTTTACATCTCTACTTATATTCATCTGCGGTGTTTACCATTGCTAACTTTATATGGATTTTCTTTTATGCTTTATGCTACTGAACATATCATACTTAAAACGTTCCCATCGTTTGTGTCCTTTCTAATGAAGTAATAAAAACCAACCAGTTTTCCATGGACTATACATCTGATTCTTTCAACTCCCCCTTTTCTTTGTACAACAATATTGAACATTGCATATATTTCTTTATTGTTTCTTGTTTTTTATTTATTTATTTTTCCTCTAACTCACATTAACTGAAGCCATTTCCTTTGTCACCTTGAACTTGTTTTTTCATAGATCCTCGCAATTCCAGCCATTCCATTAACAATGTCAGCTGGTCTTCTTTTTGGCTCTGTTATTGGCACTATCATAGTCTCTATCAGTGGAACAGTGAGTCAAATTTTCATGTATAGTCAAATAAAGTATTAATACTTATGTGGTTGATTTGTTTCTCATATTGCTTTCCCTTTTCAGTTGGCTGCAAGTGCTGCCTTCCTAATTGCTAGATATTTTGCTCGTGAGCGCATTCTTAAGCTTGTTAAAGGAAACAAAAAATTCCTTGCAATCGACAAAGCTATTGGAGAAAATGGCTTCCGAGTTGTTACTCTCCTTCGTTTGAGCCCTTTACTTCCTTTCTCTCTGGGTAACTATTTGTATGGATTGACATCAGTGAAGTTTGCTCCGTATGTGTTGGGAAGGTATCATATTCTCCCTTTCCTTCCATTTATTGGGTCGAACAAATATTTTCCAGAGTTTTTTTTTCCCAATGCTACTCCACTTTTTTGCTCTTTTCTCAAGATTGGTATCCATCTGCACTCCTTTCTGGATGTGTAGAACTGTATCCGTTGATGTTGTAGATGATTAAAAACACTCAAATGTGAACAGTAACGACAAATTTTAACTTTTTCAGTCCAAAGTCCTGGATCTGGATTTTTTTAACGTATATCATATACATGGATCTAAGTCTTAGCTCTTCTAGTATTGAATGGATAGAATGCCATTTTCATATGCCAATTATTATTATTATTATTTTCTCTTTTTTTTTAGTGTCATTCTGTTATGGAAACAAAATGCAATCAGCCAGCCTTATTAGCTACCATCTCATACATTGAATGATTTTATATAACTTATTTGCTTTTGGAAATAGATGTTTTATTATAATTTGTATGAACTTTCAAGTAACAAAAGACTCACAAAGCTATACTTCAACATGTAGGTTATATATTTGTAACTTTAGTGGAAGCATTATCCAGTTATAACCAAATTAAATGCTTTTTTCCCGAATTAATAACGGACCATGGTGCAAAATTTGATTAAGATCATCATTGTCTTGCAGTTGGCTGGGCATGCTTCCTGGAACATGGGCATATGTAAGTGCTGGAGCATTTGGAAGAGCCATAATTGTGAGTTTGGCACTGCTTTGTCCTGTTGTGGTGCTTTTGTTTGCTAATCTTACTTTGGTTTGTTGTAGAAGGTGCTTGAGTTTTAGAAAGTGGCTAAGTTTTTTACTGTCAATAGGATATCTGAATGTGGAGTTTGAATTAGATTTATTTAGCTACCTTATTCTTTTTAAGAAAGATAAAACAGTAATTGTATTTGCTATTGTTTCAGCAAGAAGAATCTGATGTTGGTTTAGGTGGAGGAAACGGTCAGCTATTGACCATAGGTCTTGGATTGATAGTCACAGCATTGGCTGCAGCTTATGTGACCCGACTTGCAAAGGTTTATCTTATTTAGTTCCATAGAACTTTTACTAATTTGTTCTTGGGGTTGTAATCTAAATGGGATATGATGGAAAATACCTCTAATAGATATGTTAGAAAATTTCTGACCAAAAATAATAGATATGATGGAAAATTGGCATTTCCATCAGTTTATTAATTAGTTATATAAAGGGCAGACGGCCGATTTGAACTTGGATAAGTTGTACAAAAATATAGGAATCCCTTACCTTTATCTGAGTGGACAATTTAGTGCTCGATTTATTTTTTAAACAGTTGTCTGTCCAAGCCGTCTGAAAATTCGTACATATTAGTCCAAAGTTTGTAAAGCTTATGACTTAAGTGCTCAAATTTTTAACTAGGTTGGGGACCTAAGTCTTCAATTTGTGCTAAATTGTTCCAACAGTTTGCAATGAGTGACTAAAAGCAATTACATATACTGATAGTGCACCAAGAAACAATTAGTATTTGAGGTACGTTTTTGGTGGTATGAAATTGGACATAAGTGTTGTTTACCCCTTGTATTCTTGAAGATATGACATGTTTAGGAAGGCTGTATTAACTTCTCATTCGAAAGGGAAGGGAATGTAGTTTTATTACTCCTTTTGTCTACCCTGTCTTGATTTATACACACACCTAACTCATGTGCATATTTGGTTCTTAATATTGAGCGACCTTTTTTGTGCTTATTTGGTTTTTAATATTTACCTAACTTTTTTTCCCGGTTGTGACAGGATGCTGTAAAAGACATTGATTAGGAACCGGTCTTTGCTTTGCCATAATTGGAGTGTAGAAGTGGAACAATACGATCTTTACCATGTAAATTACAAATATTTTCCAATATATAAATATAGGAGCTTTTTCTTAGTCCTTATTTATTATGTATTATGGTTGCTATTGAAATAATATCATTCGTGGTATTTTATCTAGTGTATTGTCATCCTTTAAGTAAGGTTGTGTTTTAGTATTGTATACTCGTAGAGTTTGCACTTCTAATGTTTGCATGATACGCACACCTAGTTGAGTGAAGAGTAGGGATAAGTACACTATTATAAAATCGAGCATTAAAGTCGGTTCACACGTTGAATCGATTTAAAATATTTTTTTATACATATTTTACTCATTTTTTACTATATTAATAACCTGTATTCAATGTATTCGATTACATATAACAGAAAAAAACCAAAATTTGTTTAACAAAGTTTAAATAATAATACAAATAATTGAAAAATTGAATATAATTAATTACTTGTTAATTAAATTTATTACAAAGAATAATTTATATATAATACATATATATTTAACTTAAATTACAAATAAAATGATATCGTTAAAGTGTCATGAGTTTTATGATATTATCATTTTATTTCAAGGAGAGTAAGTTTGGTTTGCTTAGAGAATCATCAGTATAGTGATAAAGAAACCGGACAAAAATTAACTGGTCTATATAACAATTCATTTTCCTAAATACACAAGCACGTAAATATTCATCAAACAAATAGTCCAAACTTTAGAGACCTAAAAATGGAGAAATTAAAATATTATAAATATTATCATGGTATTGTTCTATGTTATTCAAGATCATCATATTTTTTTTCTTGATGTTATAATTTGAATAAAGTGTTTTGTTAGTTTTTCTTGTAAATCATCAAAAATATGCATATCATAGTCCCACTTGTTCCAACCAAAAGAACAATATGTAATTAAATTCAAAATAAGAATATAATATCATGAATTCACAAAAAATAACTTATATATGTTAACAAATTAGTAAAAAAGATGACCACATCGACACTCGAGTGATGTAATAATAACCTTATCCCTTTGAAATCATATTAACATTGTATTAATCTTTTTTCTATAAATATGAAGCTATTTGAAATCAAGCTGATATTTTTAATGCTATAATGAGTTCTAAATATGAAGTCAAGTGTAATTCCGATTTATTACTCATCAATTGATATAGATTTCTTGCATATTGTATTGAAGAATGAACAAAGATGATTTTTTGATAATCGAACATGTTTTGAAAGAATTGATCTAATAACAACTGGTAATAACTGTTGCATTAAGATATAACAGTCATGTGATTTCAATTCATAAAGTTTCTTATCGATGATAGACACAATTTCTTAAGTTGGATGAGTAACCATCAGGAACTTTCACACTCGCCAAACATTTACAAAACACATCCTTCTTTTTTGTTGACATTGTATATGATGCTGGTAGCAAGTATGTTTGATTTTCATCATTTTCCACCCTTGGTGCCAATTCAGGTTGTATGCCTAGTTTCTTTAAGTCCAATCTTGCTTTAATTTCATCCTTCGTTTTTCCAGGTATATTAAGTAATGTACCAATCAAGCTCTCACATATATTTTTCTCAATGTGCATGACATCTAAGATGTGACGAATGTGTAGGTCTTTCCAATAAGGTAATTCCCAAAATATTGATTTTTTATTCCAACCACCATGGTTTACTAATTCAGTAACATTTTCATTTTCACCCCTTTTATTAGTTGACCTCTTCGTTTCCCTACCTTAGTCAATATTTTTTTTTCATCTTTCCATATCGTTTGAATTTTATACCATTCAATTGTCTTAATATCTCAACACCTCGCAAAGGTCGGGGTGCAAGATCATGATCTTCTTCACCATCGAACGGTTTCTTTTGGTATCTAAACTTGTGTCCAAATGACAAAAATATTCTATGTCTTCTATGAGACATCTTTCGTCCATGAACAAGATAAGTTACAGAAGTGCCATCACTACATATATGGCATCCTATGTAACTTTTTGTTGCATGTCCTGATAAGTTCCCATAGACAGAAAAATCATTAATTATCCATAAAAAGACCCCCCTCAAGTTAAAGTGTTCTTCTTTATGTACATCGTAAACATTTACACCATCATTCCACAACGTCTTTAAATCATCTATCAGAGGCTGCAAATATACATTAATATCAACACTGGGTTGTTTCGGTCCTGAGATCAATAATGTTAACATCATGGATTTTCTTTTCATACACAACCAAGGAGGAAGATTGTATGTTACCATAATTACTAGCCAACAGCTATATCTACTACTAAGGGAACTGTGTGGATTAATTCCATCAGCATCAATGGCAAGACAAAGATTGCGCAGATAAGATGCAAATTGAGGTCATAAATTATCTACTACTTTCCAATTTGGAGAATCACAAGGATGACGTAGCACCCCATCATCAGATCGATTATCTGAATGCCAAGTCAATATCTTTGATGTCTTTTTTACTTTTGAACAACCTTTGAAAGCGAGGAATTGAAGGAAAGTACCAAAGAACCTTTGCGGGCACACCTTTCTTAGGTGTTGTCTCATTTGTAGCATGCTTTCATCTCGATTATTTACACATCAGACAATCATCTAATGTCACCTATTCTTTTCTATAAAGAATGCAATCATTTGGACAAGCATGAATCTTATGTTCTATGCCAAATCGACTAAGAGATTTCTTCACTTCATACATTGAAGATGACAATTCAATACCCCCAGAAACATATCTATTAATAGATTTAGTAATTCTGTGAATCCCTTGTCATAAAAACCATTATTTACCTTCACATTGTACAAATGAACCAATCCTGACATTTTAGTGTATTTCTTGCATTCTGGATACAACGATTTTTTGGCATCTTCATGTAGTTCATCTTCAACATCATGAAACATATTTTTTGTCTATATATTATGATAAGATGTATATAATCTACTCACATTCTTATTTATCTATTCTCCAAGAGTATTATCAATATTTTCTTCATGATAATACCAACATTTATAACTCAGAAGAATACCACTACAGATAAGGTGATACTTAACCTCGTCAACATCATGAAATCGCTCATTTTTACATTTAACAATGGACATCGAATCATACTAATTTCATTATTACTATTTCTACAAGCAAATTCCAAGAAACTTTCAACTCTAGAAATGTAGTCTTGCTCAATTCTACACTTTGACATCCAAGATTTGTCTATTTTCTATTAATGACATTAAGCATATTAAATATGTATCCAATCAATATATTTAAGATATTATTATATATGAATTATCTAATTATTAGAATATATACCAAAACATACATAATACAAAAAATTATCATTTTAATCATTTTAAAATTGTCTTATTTTTACTAAATAAAATATAATTATTTATATGTAAATAAATTTATCCACGTATGGTAATTAATAATAATAATAATAAAATCTGCACGACATTATTGAAACTAGCTAATATAAAAGTCTCTCTCTTCTTCCAAAAGGTAAGAAAAACACATTATTATTTATATCGGAGCAAAACTACCTAGAAAATCCACTCTTTAAAGTAGAGACAACAATTATGATTTTTTTTTGTCATTCTTCGCAAATAGTAGCTACATAAGAAGTAGGGTATCTAGTTTTGGTAGCTTTTCTTTTATCTTCATAACGCACAATAATTATTCTAGTCCCACAAACCCACAACATCCAGATATTATTTTCCTTGATCCACCTAGAAAATTAGCCAAACAAATAATAACATACATAATACAAAATATACATAATACAAAAATTTATACAGAAAATAACGTAAAGTGAATAATAAGTGCATAAGATTAATAGAAATATTTATAAGTGTAAATGAAGTGACAAAATGAAGAAAATGAAGAAAAAAAGTGTTTTGTAAGTGAGAAAATGGGTATAAAAATTTGAGTATTTTGCTAAAAAATAGGTGATTTGGAAGATAATTTGGAAAGAAAGAAAACTCACTAAATAGTACTGGAATTGGTGGTTGTAAGTGGCTGAAAAATGAGAAATAGTGGAGGAAAAATGTTGGTCGTTTTGGGTTTTTGGGGCATTGCAAATAAAATATGTTGTCTGATGGAGAAGAAAGAGGAGTAAAGGAAAATATCCACGTGTATAGCATCAATTGATGTGTTGCACCGATGCTACATATAGTACATAGCGTCGGTTCAACACGTTAACTAACATTACGTAAAATTATTTTAAATAATACAATTTTTTTGTTCAATTATTATATTTTTTAAGATTTTAACTATAGATCAAAACATGTACATAAAAGTATCCAAAAAAATACACAATTTTTTTATAAATTATAAAATTTTAAAAACCAATTGACTAAAAAAAAAAAGAAAAAATTATACTATCCAAATTCAATTTTAAATAGTTAAAATAAAATAATAATTGACCAAAAAAATAAAAAAAAATTGTATTGTGTAATTTCAATTTTAAAAATTGTTAAAATAAAAAAATTAACGAGTAATTTTACGTAACATCGATTGACATGTTGAGCCGACGTTACATGTGGACCTAGAATCGATGATAAAAACACATCAATTTTTCAATGAATTGACTTTAAATTCATTATAAGTCAATTTTCTTCAAAACTTGATTTTAAATCTCGACTTAAATACCACATTTTGTAGTAGTAGTAGTGGATAAAAACATGTTTTGCACAAATTTATGTTTTTCACAAGTTTAAATTTAATTCAAATCAAATTTGAAGATTTTTCATCCGAATTTGATTTAATGATGTAATCAATTCGAGTTACTTCGAATTCGAGCATTTGTTTTTCTTTTCTCGGATTAGTAAAAGTTAGATTGATGTTGAAATTTATTTGTGGATTATCATTGATGATTATAAAAGTAGTCATCAATGCACTTTTTGTTTAATATTTGCTCATTTCATTTAATAAGTAGTATTTTTGGGTTTAAAAATATTAAAATATGAACTTTCTAGTCAAAATATGCGAAATGTTTTAGATTTTTTTTGAATTTTTAATGCAAGATCAATTAGAAGCTATCACATGGATGCTACACAAGCAAAGAGCTAATTGTGTAAGCCACGAGAACACTATGCAAATGGAGGGAGCGAATCAAGCAACACTGCATGTTTTCAGTGATCCAACGCCATGTCACATGTTAACACGGTGTTCATTATGATTTGGTTGCATGGTCAAAGGTCTTATCACATGTTGTACATCTATCCTTCTCTTCCTTCCATTGTCATGCCACATCATCCGTAACTGAGAATCATTCTCGTCACGTGATGATGATTTAGTATGCATTGACTAGACTAATCCTTCCTTGTCATCCGTCACGCTCTAATTCGCCCAATAAATCTTGTGTACTATGTGTCGTGCTTCTATTGATCGACACGATTAATTTTTCCTTTTTTCATCTCAGCCTTTGATCTAAAGTTGATCTAGCGGTCTAGATTTAACCCCTTAATTGCCCCATAAACCTTAATGAGTCAAAATTAGCATAATTTTTATTAGTTTTTAGAGATAAGAAGAGAGAAAATACAAAAAAATAAAAAATATACAATTTTAATGGAGATTCAAGAGAAAATTGGTACTACAATTCAAGAGATTGATTGTATTTATTTTTATTTTTCTTTATTTATCAATTTCTTTATGAAAAATATGAGCTCTATGAACAACATTATGTCTAGTTAATTTATTAATCTAGAAGTCCTATAAACCTACTTTTTAACATGTAATAATCTAATATTTTATCACAATTATGATTTCAATTTAATTATATTATTTAATATAATTTTTTTGCTATTGATTGTTCGGCCAAAAATTTATCTATAGAGGCAATTAAATGGATTTGAGAGAATTATTTAATTGTTTGTTTTGATTAAATAACATATATAGTTTCTAGACAGAGATATATGATTGTTATATATGTGATCCATAATTAATGAACTTAATGAGTAGTATGTAATTAATTGACATGAAAGTGTGATTATGTTAATTATTATATGATGTGTAGTTTACTTGATAGATAAATACATGCTAGGTTAGATTCAATTGATTATGTATTTGGTTGATAATTATATTGAGAAGATTTCAATGATTCATATTTTTAAAAATTGTGGGATTAAGTATTCCTAAATATTTTCTCATATATTTTCTTAGTTACCAATTTTGATTTAATTAATTATTGTTATTTATTTTTTGTTATTTTAATTTTACTTCTTTAAAATATAAAAACACAAAAAAATTAATTTTTATTTTTTAGTTTTAAAAATAGTTTTTAATAACATAATCTCTGTGTGAATGATCTTTTCTTATCATTATATTACTTGTTATAATATGTATATTTGCGTATTCATTACACATGATTAATATCCAATCAAGTTTTTGGCGTCGTTGTTTTAGTATTTATTTTATTTTATTTGTTTAGTTATCTATTTTTAATTTAGACATCTCTTTTAGTGCTATTAAAAACATAGTTGAGTCTATTGCATAAATAGAGCATGTAAGGAATTTTTTTTGCCTTTAGATCCCAAAATTGAGCATAAGTCGAGGATAATAACAAAACAAAAGTGGAAGAAATAACTAATCCATTAAAAATAAACAATAATGAGCTAAATTTGATAAACTAGATTTCTTTAATGAATGATAGGGATATAGTTATGAATGAATATGCAATACCTACGTTGGAAGGAATGAATCCAAGTATTACAAGGTCAAACATTCAAGCCAATCAGTTTGAACTAAAGCCAATGATGTTTTAAATGCTACAAACAGCTAGACAAGTCAGTGGATTACCAATAGTGGATCTTCATTTACATCTCAGATTGTTTATTGAAGTTATAGATTCATTTAAATTTAGTGGTGTAATCAAATAGGCATTTAGGATTGGATTGTTCCCTCACTCATTGCGAGACTATGTTGGAGCTTGGCTAAACTCTTTGCCACCTAATTCCATTACAACTTGGAATGAATTGATAGAGAATTTTTTTGATGAAATACTTCCCATCAATAAAGAATGCCAAGCTTAGGAATGACATAATCTCCTATCAATAATATGAAAGAGAATCTTTATATGAAGCATGGAAAGATTCAAAGAATTTCTAAGGAAATGTCCTTACTATGGTATCCCTCATTGAATCCAAATGGAGACTTTTACAATAGTCTCAATGCTTAAACAAGAACCATTATTGATGCATCCACTAATGAAGCTTTATTGGCAAAATCTTACAATCATGCTTATGATTTACTTGAAAAATTGGTTAGCAATAATTACCAATGGCCAATGGATAGAATGACAACCATAAGAAGAGTAGCCAGAGTGCATGAGATAAATGATATCACAACAATTATAGCTCAAATGTCATCTTTGGTTAATCTTTTGAAGGCTTAAAACTCACCAGCAAGTATAAACCATGTCCAAGATTTAGTGGTGTTGTGTGTGTTTTATGGGATAACTCATTTGTTTGATAACTGTCCAAATAATCCTAAATCAGCGTTCTATATAGGTAATGTGAACCGCAACAATAATCTATACTCAAACATATATAACCCAAGATGGAGACAATATCCAAATTTCTCTTAGAGTAATAACAACAATGAAGGTGGTAATCAATTCATCCACCAATCATTTCCACCACCTTGATTTCAACAAACACAACAATCACAAGTCCAAAAGTAGAAGCCATCTACTGAGGACAATACAAATGCGTTAATCGGGATGATGAAAGACTTCATCCAATCAATAAGTACAAAAGTGTCTATTCAAGAGGCTTCAATTTGAAATTTAGAGACTTAAATGGGGAAAATTTCCTAGGCTATAAGACAGGCCTTAAGGCAATCTTCAAAGAGACACAATTGTAAACCCAAGAAGAGAAGGTAAGCAACATTGTAACGCTATAGCCTTGAGGAGTGGTAAAACTTTGGATGAGGAAGATGAGACTTAAAAGTATAAGTAGGACTATGAGACTAAAAAGGATAAGGAGGAACCAGAAACAAACAAGGATGAAGAGGAATTTATGGATAAAGAGAGCTAGGAATTAGTGAAAAAAGAAAGTAATGGAAAAGACATCCTATCTAGAAAAAAAGCTTATAGATAATGAAACAGTAACCTTGATCGAAGGTTGTAGTGTCATACTTATTAGAAAATTACCCCAAAAATTGAAAGATCTAGGTATTTTTGACATCCCTTGCACTATTGGGAACATCCACTTTGAGAAAGCACTATCTGACTTGGGTTCTAGCATTAACCTTATGCTATTATCGATTTTCAAAAGATTGGGGGTTGGTAAAGTCAAACCCATTTCAATAACATTACAAATGGTAGATAGATCAATTAAGAGACCTTGTGGTATGGTAGAAGATGTGGTAGTAAAAGTAGACAAGTTCATCTTTTCGACAGATTTCATTATACTAGACATGGAAGATGACTGTAACATTCCTATCATACTTGGTCGTCCATTCTTAGCAACCAAAAAAAGACTCATTGATGTACAAAAAGGTGAGATTATAATGAGAGTACAATATGAACAAGTAACATTAAATTTTTTAAAGCATCTGAACCCCCTCATATTGATAATGCTAATGAATGCTTAAGGATAAATGTTACTGATTGTGATGACAACTTAAAAGAATCTATTGAGTCACCTATACTTAAGACTTTAACACATTATGCTATGAACAAAGACATAAACTCACCATAAAACAACTCAACATGTTTTAACTTTGAAAGTATAGAATCAAAGGTTTATATTGTGAATTATGTGAACTTTTTGGAAGACATACCTCTCATGTGTGTATCAAATGCATTTGTGGAATGTCTTGAGATAAAATCAAGGCTCAAACCATCTATTGAAGGGCCACCAAGTTTAGACCTCACACTTTTATCCTATCATTCCCAATCAAGTGGGCAAGTGGAAGAGTACAATAAAAGGGTGAAAAGAATGCTGAAAATACATAAATTAGATGAATTGTGGTAGAGTTCTTATAAGAATGCCAAAAAGTACAAAAAGATAATAACAATATGGGATTATGAGAGAATTTATCACCATGTTTTTAAATTGAAACATAAAGTATTATTGAACAAATCAAGATTCAAACTGTTTTTAGGCAAACTCAAAAGTAAATTGACATAAAGGGATGTGCCTTAGGACTTGACATGACTGTCTAGTCAAGGGTGTTAAAACATGACACTGGTTGGGAGACAACCCAACGTAATTTAACTTATATTTTTATTGTTTTTGTTTTGTATGTGAATTAATGTGGAGAGTAATGACACAAGAAGATTGAACATTTTCAACGACAGATGTGTTGTGCCAAGACTAACAAAGTTTTCTTTCTTTATACTTTTTTCATATTTATATGTGTACATTGGGGACAATGTGTAATTTATGTTTGGGGGAAAGAAACTTCATTCTCTACTTTAGTATTTAGTTAGTATTTTCAATTTTTAGAATTTTTTTATTTTTAAGATTTTTTAATCATGGTTTGGGTATAAATTGATAAATATATGTAAACTAAATATAAGTGTGCTTGAGATGAAGCATATGAACTCAATGATGAAAATTGGTTATCATGACTAGGATAAGGAATGTAACATACTTGTTAAATTTTGTAATGAGTTATACGAGTTGATGAGATCTACTATGTTTTAGAATCTATTTGATCGTCTCTTGAGACGAAATTCTAAATAATATTTAGCAAAAGAGATGATTTAGGCCTTATTTGGATCGATTGAACCTTTTAAGCTAACTATTATTAATATTCGTAATCACCTATTTGAGCCTAGCAAAGAATATTTCATATCTTTAAGCCACATTTTATGCCTAACCAATAAGAATTAACTTACCTTTGCACCTTTAGCCTGTATGAAAAGAAAAAAAAATGCATTCATGTGTTATGCTATAGAGTGAGGTGAAATATAATGCACCCTATAAAAGAGAGAGAGAAAGAGAGAAACAAAACTCACAACATAATTATCCCTCTAAAGAAAAAAAAAAGATTGAAAATAAGTTTGAGGGTGTTGTGAAGTTACAAAAAAAACAATTTGGAATAAAAGAATATGAAAAAAATGATAAGAGAAGGTGCACTAAAATATCAAGTTAAAGCTCATTTGTAGTTAAAAAGTGCATGATGAATAAAAAGAAAACTAAGATGTGAAAAGAGCCTAAATGTCTTCATTTATCGACCCCCATCTAAGCCTTACATTACAAGCATGTAAAGTCCTTATTGATCTTTAGCTAAATGCATATTAATATTAGTAGAGATGGATGTGAAAAACAGAGTTATGAGACTTGTTCTAAGATTAAATTGATTAGCATGATCATAGAGGTTGATTTCATGAGATCATTGGATGATATCATATGCCACACCTGCACGAATCAATTCGTTAAAAACTTTGTATATCCTTGTATTGATGAGACGTTGATTGATGAATATATGATCCTCATTATTATAGAATTGTATGACTATTGAAGGGGATAGTTTTTGCTAAATATACATGTATTAATATATATATACATATATTTATATATTTATAAATATACTTCCCATGCCAGTTTATTTAGTTAGACTTGGCTTTACTTGAAAACAAGTAAAGAGTTAAGTTTGGGGGTGTGATAACTCTTTGAAAGTAGAGTCATCAGTGCACTTTTCTGTTTAATATTTGCTCGTTTTATTTAATAAGTAGTATTTTTGAGGTTAAAATTCTTAAAATATAAACTTTTTAGTGAAAAAGAGGTGAAAATATAATTTTTAAAGTTTTATGGGATTTTTTGGATTTTTATGAATTTTTAACGTAAGACCAATCAGAAGCTGCCTTGTGGATACTATGCAAGTAGAGGTAATACATATTGGTTAGGCATAAAATGTGGCTTAAAGATATGAAAGGTTATTTGTATTAGCTTGAAAGGCTCAATCGATCCAAATAAGGCTTAAATAATTTCTCTTGCTAAATACTATTCAGAATTTTGCCTCAAGAGATGATCAAATATATTCTAAAACTTGATAGATCTCATCAATTCACATGACTCACTACAAATTTTCTCTCAATAAGAACACTAGAATCAATCATGAATATGTGCATATAAATTGAATCAACTCAATCAAAACTAGCAAACATATCACATGATTAATGTAAATATCTTAACAAATATGCTACATTCCTTATCCTAGTCATGACAAACAATTTTTATCATTGAGTTCATACGTTTCATATCAAGTATGCATGCATTTAGTTTTCATATATTTACCAATTTCTACCTAAATTATGATTAAAAACATCCTAAAAATTAAACAAATTCCCTAAAAATTTAAAATGCATACTAAATACTAATGTAGAGAATGAAGTTCATTTCCCCAAAATTAAATTACACATTGTCCCTAATGTGCACATATAAATATGAAAAAGTAAAAGGAAAGAAAACTCCCTTAGTCTTGGCACACCATATCTGTTGCCGAAATGCTCAATCTTGTTGTGCCATTTCTTTCCACATTTATTCACCTATAAAAAATAATAATGAAAATATAAGTAACATAACATTGGGTTGCCTCCCAACCAGTGTCACGTAACCTCCTTGACTAGACGTTCATATCAAGTCCTAAGGCATATCCCTTTGTGTCTATTTACTTTTGAGTTTGCCTGAAAACAAGGTGAGTCTTGATTTGTTCAATAATACCTTATGTTTTGGTTCGTAAACACGGTGATCAAGTCTTTTCTCCTGCCATATTTTTGTTTTCTTTTTAAACTTTTTGGCATTCTTATAAACACTCCATTGTGACTCATCCAATTTATATATTTCCAACATCTTTTTCATTTATCTATTGGACTCTTTCACTTTTAGATATGAGGGTAAAAGTGTGAGGACTAAACTTTTTGGCCCTTCAATTGATGTTTTAAGCTTAAATCCAATCTCAAATTTTTCCATAATTGCCTTTGATATGCACATGAAAGGCGCGTCTTCCAAAAAGTTCACACAATCTACAATATCAACTTTCGATTCCATAATTTCAAAGTTAAAACAAGTTGAGTTGTTTTCTGGTGAGTTTATGTCCTTGTTCATAGCATCACGTGTAACAATCTTAAGTATGGGCAACTCAACATATTCTTTTAATTTGTCTTCACATTCAGTAACATTTATCCTTAAAAATTCATTAGTATTATCAATGTCAGGAGGTTCACATGCTTTAAAAACCTTAAATATTACTTGTTCATCTTGCACTCTCATTATAAGTTCACATTTTTTTACATCAATGAGTGTTTTTTTGGTTGCTAAGAATGGATGACCAAGTATAATAGGAATGTCACGGTCATCTTCCATGTCTAGCACAATGAAGTCTGTCGGAAATATGAATTTGTCTACTTTTACTAGCACATCTTCTACCACTCCCCATGATCTTTTAATTGACCTATCTGCCATCTACAATGTTATTGAAGTGGGTTTATCTTTACCAACCACCAATCTATGGAAGATTGATAATGACATGAGGTTAATGCTAGGACCCAAATCATATAGTGCGTTGCCAAAATGGATGTTCCAAATAGTGCATGGGATGTCAAAACTACCTGGATCTTTTAGTTTTGTGGTAGTTTTCTATCAAGGATGGTGCTACAACCTTCAGTCAAGGTTATTGTTTCATGATCTCTAAGCATCCTTTTCTTTGATAGTATATCCTTCATAAATTTGGCATAAGACAACATTTGTTCAAGTGCCTTTGCAAATGGTATGTTTATGTTTAACTTCTTGAAGACTTCCAAATTTTTTTGAAAACTACGTATCTGACTTTTTCTTACAGTATTTGAGGGAAAGAAATAGTGGGTTTATAAATGTTGTTTTTCTTTGACTAAATTATTTCCTTTTCAATACTCTGTTTATCCACTAGTTTCTCCTCATCCTTGTTAATTGCCTATTTTTCCTCATCCTTTTGTCTTATGTTCATGTTCTAAAGTTTTACCATTCCTCAAGGCTATGGTGTTGCACTGGTCCTTACCTTTTCTTTGTGGGTTTAAAATTTTGTCACTTGGAAGGTTACCTTGAGGCCTTTGACTTATAGCTTGGGCAGGTTGCTCCATTTGGTTTTCCAAATTTTGAATTGAAGCCTCTTGAGTGGAAACTTTTGTATTTACTTATTGGATGAAGTCATTCATCATCCCCATTAAAGCATTTGTATTGTCCTCAATAGGTGGCTTCTTTTCTTGGGCTTGTGATTGTTGTGGTTGTTGAAAACCAAGTGGTGGTAATGATTGATGGTTAAATTGATTACCACCTTGACTATTCCAAGAGAAATTTGAACGTTGTCTCCATCCTGGGTTATATGTGTTCAAGTATGAATTATTGTTTCAATTCATATTACCCATATACCATATGATTTCAAGATTATTTGGACAATTATCAAACAAATGAGCTCCTCCACAAAACACATACCACACTTATAAATTTTGGACCTGGTTTAGACTTGTTGTCGAGTTTTAAGCCTTCAAAAGATTAACCAAAGATGACACTTAAGTTGAAAGTGTTGTGATATCATTTACCTTATGCATTTCGGCTACTCTTCTTGTGGATGTCATTTTGTCCATTGGCCATTGATAATTATTGCTAGCCATTTTCTCAAGTAAGTCATAAGCTTGATTGTACGTATTGGCTAGTAAATCTCCATTAGTAGATGCATCAACAATAGTTTTTGTTTGAGCATTGAGACCATAATAAAAAGTCTCCATTTGAATCCAAAAATGAATACCATGATGAGGACACTTCCTTAGCAATTCCTTGAATCTTTCACATGCTTCATATAAAGATTTTTCTTCATATTGTTGATAAGAGGTATTGTCATTCCTAACCTTGGAATTCTTTATTGGTGGGAAGCATTTCATCAAGAATTTCTTTGCCAAATCATTCCAAGTTGTAAGGGAACAATCTACGCCTAAATATCTCATTGATCACACCACTAAACTTAAATTAATCTACAACTTCAATAAATAATCTGGGATGAAGATGAGAATCCTCTGTTGGTAATCCGCTGAATTGTCCAATTGTTTGTAGCATTTGAAATATCATTGGCTTTAGTTCAAATTGATTAGCTTGAATGTTTGGCCTTGTAATACTTGGATTGAGTCATTCTAACGTAGGTATTGCATATTCATTCATAGCTTTATCCCTATCATCCATCAAAAGTATATGATTGTTCAACTTTAGCTCATTATTGTTTGTCTAATGCATTAGCCATTTTTTTTCTCTTAGGTGACAACTTATTGTTTCCTTATTGGCCTTAAAGTACGCTCAATTTTAAGATTTAATGGTAAGATTTTTTTCTCATGAACTTTGATCATGCAATAGATTCAACTATGTTTCTACAATACTAAATGAGATGTTTAAATAAAAACTAAATAAAAATTTAAAAAGTAAACAACTAAATAAATAAATTAAATAAAAAATAAGTAAATTAAAATTAAAGTAAAGAAAAATAAATTAGAAAAAATAACTAAAATAAAAAATATTAATAAAAATTAATTTCTAATATTTATAATCTCCGACAATGATGTCAAAAACTTGATCGCTACACAAATTATGTATGCAATGAATACGTAAGTATACGTATCGCAACAAGTAATATAATGATAAGAAAAGATCGTTCACACAAAGATTATTTTATTAGAAAATAATTTTTAAAACTAAAAAAAATTAAAATCAATATTTTGTGCTTTTATATTTTAAGGAAACGAAATTAAAATAACTAAAAGTAAATAGCAATAATTAATTAAATCAGATTTGGTAATTAAGAAGATATATGAGAAAATATCTAAGAAATTCCTCAATTTTCTAAATATGTAAATTGCTAAAATCCCTCCAATATAATTATTAATTAATTACATGATCAATTGAATTTAACCTATCATGTATTCCTCTCTTAAGTAAACTACAAACCATGTAGTAATTTATTTTGATCATATTGTCATGTCAATTAAATTTCATACTACTCATTAAATTCATTAATTATGGATCATATACATAAGAATCATACATATTTGCCTAGAAACTATGCATGTTATTTAATCAAGATAAATAATTAAATAATTCTCTCAAATCTATTCAATTGCCTCTATAGACAAATCGTTGCCCAAACAATTAATAGCATAAAAATCAGATTAAATAATATTATTAAATTACAATTATAATTGGGGTAAAATATTATATCATCACATGGTGAAAATTGGGTTCATAAGATCCGTAGATTAATAAATTAACTACACATAATTATGTTCATAAAAATCCTATTTTTCATAAAGAAAGACATAAAAATTGATAAAGAAAAGAGTAGTATAAGAAATACAATTAATCTCTTGAATTACAGTACTAATTTTCTACCAAAATTGTATCTCATTTTGAATTTTTCTGTATTTTTCTCACTTTTAGTTCCAAAAACTTATCAAAATTATGCTAATGGTAGCTCATTAGGGTTTATGGGGTGATTAAGGGCTTAAATATAGATTAGGTGAAATCTGAACTGTTAGATCAACTTTAGATCAAGGGCTAAGATCAAAACAAGCAAAATGAACAACACTAGCCAATCACAGCGCCATACGTGACACACATAATTCACTCAATGAATAAGAGCGCAATGCGTGTCAAGTGAGACTAATCCGAGTTAATGCTATGTGGCACAATGTGATGTGAGATAATGGATGGTGTGGCGTACAGGTGGAACAACTTGATGAGTAGAGTGGTGACACATGGGGTGAAGGTTTGTCGTGCTCTGAACTCGAATTGAATCTTGTGTTGACATGTGGCATGCAATTCATCCTCCTCAAATGAGGCAATCTATGATTTGTTGTCCTTACTTGTATGACGTCTACGTGGCCTACCCATTCAGCCCTTCTGCTTGTATGGTAGGCCACATGGCCATTTCTGATTGGCCCTACCCAAAAACTCCCAAAAATTATATCTTCGTCCCTTTTCACCCAAAAGTTTATACTTTATTATTTTAAACCCCAAAAATACTATTTATTGAATAAAATAAATAAATATTAAGTAAAAAATTATGCTAATGACTATACTTGTATAGAGTTATCAAAATCCAATAGAACTAAACCTACGAGTTTAGAAGGTAAAAAATCTAAACCCACTGGATTAAAATGTTTTGAATGCTTTTGGATTGGTCATTTTGTAGCTAAGTGTGCTAATAAAAAGAAAAGAATTGGAAAAGCCTTCAATGTTATACTTAATGATTCCAAAAGCGACAACGATATTCCAAATGAAACATAAAAAAGTAACACCAATTATTTGGCATTTACTACAAATAATTGTGGACATTCTAATAAGTCAAATATTGATTTATACTATGAAAAAAATGATTCTGAATTCCTTCTAAATAAATTACTTACTAATAATCTTGATAAATTATTTATAAATTTAGTAGGCTCTAAGAAAGAAAAGGATAGGTTGTTTGTTGAAATGAAAAAATTATATGATAAACTTAAATCCTATGAATTAAATGCCTCGTCATAGAAAAAGAAAAAATTGAATTTTCTAAACTTGCTAATTGTTTGAATTCAAGTCTTGAAGATCTTAAACAGGAAAATAAGAAACTTGTGCAGGAACTTGAAAAATCAAAGGAAGCCATAAAGAGTCTAACAATTGAAATTAAAAATGCTAAACAAATTTCTTGACTATGGAAAACTATTTTGACACAAGAGAGAGTTAGGATATATTGATGAGCACTCTACACCATCATCTTCAAATACAATTTAGATTGTAAAACCTGCTAACCTTTCTTCTTCTTCACATGATACACATAGCCTCGGTTATAAGGATGAGAACTCCATACTTTCAACATCAAAAACCATATTTATAAGGCCTTCTAACTTTATTGTGGAAAATATTGTTATGTATGTGCCTTTTATCATCGCTCTGGTAGGAAAGATCATATAAGACCAAAATGGTGGTTTTTGATGAATGTTCCTAAGTTTAATAATTCTTTCCATGCTTCTAGTTATAGGACTCATTATTATCATCCATTTCTTCATATTGTGTCCAATAATTCTACTAAAAAGCACGAAATTGTTGGTTCAAAAAGGGCAAATCATCATCATCCTACCATGCATATTGCATCTTCATTTAGAATGAATGTGAAATCTAAAAGTAATGCTATGTCCAAGAACATGCCTATGAAGAATATGGTAGTTGAGATCCAACTTAAAGAAATAAAGAAAAAAATTCAAGAAAAATTATGCTAGGAATCATTATCTTTTTTCGGTCACCTGATTGTTCTTTATTGTACACCTAGATACTTTTGTTTGAGTGCTTAATTAACCCTAAATAAACATATTTGGTAGATTTGTTTATTTCTTTTTTTATTGATGTATCTTTAGTTTTAATAAAATAAAATAAAATAAAAAGGGCATAAATTTGTTTTAACAATGACATGGACTTTACATACTACTTTCACTTCCAAACTTCTCTTATTCAAATTGAATTTTCATTGAGTAATTAAATATTTTGACTTATGCATTTACATAATTTTTCACATATGGTGTAAAATATTGACAAGAACTTATTCACATACTCATTAAACTCATATGTATATCATGTTTGAAGTTTATGATTACTTTTGTAATATCTCAAGGCTTGAGCTAACCCTGACTAAAAATTGTGTTTGAGCTATGTTTTTCATTTTCTAAAATTTTACTTTAGAAAGACCCTACCCTATATTGAGGGGATTACTGACTGATATGTGTGTAGCTACCCTAATAAGGGGAGAGAGCTACCTTACAATTAGTGTAAAAATCGTCATACTAAGTTTTTGGCTTGTGCAAGATTCCTTAACATAAAAAAGGAAATAAAACAAAGAAAGCTTAACATACACAAAAAGAAAGAGTAATAAATTGGTTATATGAAAAGAAAACAAATAAATAAATAACCAATCCATATATAAAAAAAGGGAATATAAATTTTTAAGTTCTCTCTTAGAAGAAATTTTTATTTTTTGAAATTGAGGAATCAATTACTGTTTTTCAATGATAGGTGGTATTCCTTCATTTAAATCTTTTTTGACCGATCATAAATGAATAAATTGACATACTTTTGAAGTTCAAATTTTCTACATACTATTACTTATTGCTTATGTTTTCTTCTTCACTATACTATTATTATGTATACTGAACTAATGAATAATGAGTCATTCGAGGCAACTTGTGTGCATGTCTGTTGTTTTATTTTTCAGTATACATATGGCCATCAAGATTTAAGCGAAGATAACTTTACCAGATCATAGGATAATGCTACTATGTAAATTTTAATTTTCATGTGAGCTTCATGTAGTGAGAGAGAGCTTTTGTCACACGATTATGCCAAAGAGGAAGAATGTAAGGTATATATGAGTGTTGGCGATATTCATGAACAAAACATTTATATGTAAACTAGTTTCTAGGTACGTTTTCATGACTTATATTCAAATCCAAAGAAACTTTCAAGTTTTAAGTTAATATGTTTCAAGTATATAATTTTCCTTATGCCCATTAGAAAACATGTCATACACTTGAAAATATTTGGTATGTACTTTAGTCTATCGATCAAATATTGGTTCAATTGATCAAAGATCGATCTTATTTGATTGATCTTATACGATCTGTGTCCTCCCATGTTGATTTTCAAATTGGGATAGATCGATCAAGTTGGGCTCGATCGATCAAGTTGGGCTCGATCGATCGAGGGTTGGATTAATCAAGAATTGATCATATTCGATCTACCTAATCTTAGGTTTATTTTAATCATTGCTAGATCAATCAAAAAAGGGTTTCGATCAATCAAATATACAAGGTCGATGTATCAAAATCGAACTGGATCGTTCTAGCGACTAGGGTTTCAACTTATAACATTTGTTTACTTGAGTCAAATTATTCTTTTACCATATTTTTCTTATTAATTATTGGTCTATAAATTATTTTATTAACAGATTGGTAATTGGTCCTAAACCTAGCATTATAGTTTCATCTTTCCTATATAAAGAACCTAATGTTCCATATATCAATTAACAACATTCATTATATTTTCTAATTGTTTTTGCTATCTCTCTATCTCTCAATTTTTTTTTCAAAAATCAAATCATATATGGTTTAGGTTTGTTTCTTGAATTAATCTATCAAACATTGTGTGGTTATGCTTGATTGATTAATAAACCTATTTATTTTATGATATTGTGATTTCATGTTCATATAACTTTTTCTTGATTAGGTTCTTGTATGATTGGATCAAATAATTTTATGTGTTTTCATAATTATTTGATTTGATTTATTTAACTTTAAATAAGTTATCTTTATTGAACTTGTACTTTAACTTTTTCTCTAGTGTTGTTAGATGATATAAATGAACTGATTTATTCTTGAATCTTCTAGCTAGGATTTTTCATTATTGAATAAGCTCTAGGACACATTTTAGACTTATGTTATTATGCTAACTTTTCATGTGTTGGTTGAGTGAGATCGATTGCTCGGGTGAATCAAGTTATCAAAATGGTGGTTTGGATTCATACGCCTATCTTGTGGAGATTGTGAAAGAAATAACATATTATAAGTAGATTACTTGGGGGGCTTTATCTTCGATAGTAGTATAAGATGTGTCCTTGTAATTGAACATTGATTTTCATATGGATAGTTAGGTAGTCTGGTGAATCCATAGTTTTTCTCATAGGTCATTATTGTGGCCTAGGTTGTTTCCACATAAAATATCATGTGTCAAGTTCTTATTTATTTTTTCTTTATATTTATTGTACATGATTTCATGTCTAGCTGCTTGTGATTCTTTTAAATAACATATTCACTTTCTCTAGTCAATTAGATTCGTAACTTTAATCTTTCATATTTAAATAAAGATTCCTTGACTATTTTGATTGTTGATATAATTAACAACCACATGTATTTGAATAAAGATTCCTTGATGGTTTTGATTGTTGATATTAAGGGGGTACAAAAAAATCTGTTAATCCGATTAATTTGTAAAATCCATCTACATCCCAAGAAAGAATTATGAATGATTTTAATTCGATAGTTGAATTGGATTAGATAAAGAATTTCAAAATTTGCAAGATATGAATCAAATTATGGATTAGTACTTTTAAATCTAAATAAATCTGATCTGATCCGTATATATCAAATATTTTATATTTTTATATAATAATTTTCATAATTTTTCATTTTAAAAAATTATGTGGTCGCAAAAAATATTATTTAACGGATTGTACTGATTGATACAAACTAATTTGTATATACAATGAATCGGATTGGATTGGATCAAATGACTATAATTTACTGACTAATTACAAATTATAAACTCATAAACTGTATGGATCAGATCGAATTATAGATTTACTAAATAGTTGATATAATTAGAAACCTCAAGATTGTTTCCACAAGTAATACAAGCATGAGGTTCACCCCAGTGCTCACAAATAAGGTAAGGGTTTTGTACCATATTCATCCTCATAAGTGTCGCATCAAACATTTTTGATAGCCCCAATAATAATGCATTTATTTGTGCTTATATAGTTGTAAAAGTATCTGTATTTAACTTTAATGTCGTCCCTTGGGGTGGTTTCCGCCTAAAAACTACTAGAGATTAAGCCTCAATTGAGTTGTAATTATAGTTGGAGCATATATGGAATAGAAAATGGATCTTCAAGTAATTAGTTCCTTGTCTTTCAAATGTTATCCATTGTGCGTGCCAACCATAATTTCTCTTTGTAACCAAAGATACATGTAGATGGTCCAAGTAAAAAAGGTGTAAAGAAATGCATGCGAAAATTTCATATACTATTCCAGTAATCTCAATCAGATAACAATCCCAAAAAGTAACCAAACCAAAGAAAGTATGCATAGTCACACTAAAGAAACAAATGCAAGCTACTCTCATCCACGTTACCTAGAGAACATTTGTTATTACGAATTGGAAAGCGCCTTTGAAGGAAATCTCTAGTTGGTAAGCAATTTAATAAAACTTTCATAGAAACACTTTGAACCGATCATGAATTTTTGAATTCCAAAAATCATTTCAAAAAGGCCATCTAATATTTTGAATCCTTTGGATGGACGTATTAGAAAATAAACTTTCATAAGTACCATATTCTAAGTATTAGATATGGGATCTTTCAAATCATAAACTTTAGTAATGGTATCATTCTAACAAGATTTTAAAGATTTGATTTTTTGTCAACAATGTTAGGTACCCATGTTTCAATCCATACATTAATTTTTAAATGATTAATTTTTCAAGTCATTTTATTTTTCACTAATTTTAAACTTTAGTAATGGTATCATTCTAAAAAGATTTTAAAGATTTGATTTTTTGTCAATACTTAATTTTTACACTAGACACATTAATCTCTCAATTTTTAAAATCAAGATAGACATAACTTTATAATTATGTGACTTAAGTGTTCATTTTTTACAATAAAAAAGTAACAATTTAGTTACATTACTATATAATTATGTTATTAAAGTGTACTAATTTTAAAAATCAAGTAATTTAAATATCTCTTGTAAAAGTTACGTGACTTAAGTGTCCAAATTACACATTTTTAGTAATTAATTTTTACTTAATTTTTTGTCCATCTCCTAACACATACATAACTCCTTGGAAAACTAATTTCTTCGTAGCAAGGATTTCTCTTCAAATCATAGAATCTTGAGGTCTAGAGTAATTTCTCTCCTAACACATTTTTAGTGATCTCTAAGGTAATTTTCCCTTCAATTGGTATACAATGAAAAAAATTCGTTGAAGAACAATTTGACTCAACAGGTATCTTCTTCCATTGTCATTTTCCACCCAAGCTTTGTTAGGAAAGACATGTTAATATCTCTTGTTCTTCTAAAGCCTTAATCACCATAACGCTTAGATTAACGAATCGAATCTCACGCTTTTAAAAGCATGTAATGTGAAGAATCTAGATTTACTTTCCACAAATACTTCCTCATCATGGTATCAATATCATTACACAGATAAATTGGGATTTTAATACAACTCATCAAATACGTTGACATAACTTGTACCACAAATTTGAGCAAAAGTATATTACCAGCTTGGGACAAAAGATCTACGTGCAACCTCATAGTCTATTATATATTTTATCATTGTTTTCAAAAGTCTTGTTATTTTTTGAAATAAAAAGAGAGCTACCTAAATATTTTATATCCATTGGTAACTTTTTTAGGGGAAGATAATATTTGATTCTTCGTAAGGAACATCACAAATTTTTTGAGAAATGAATGCCCCGACAAAGAACAAAAAACGTCAAGGCATCTTTGAATAGCTTATGCTTCTTCTCTATTAGCCCGCACAAAGATCATCATATCATTAACGTAAAACAAATGAGAAATTGAAGGAGCACCTTTAGAAATTTTTATGCCATGCAAATTCCCCAACGCCATCTCTTTTAGTAGTAATGAATAAATACGGTGATAAGGGATCTTCTTTAGAGGAAACAAAATATCCATGAATAGACCCATTCAATAAGAGAAATATACTGTACTAATGAGCTGTTGAATAAGATTTACAAAGCAAAGAGTAAATCCCCAATATTGAAGCACTTTTCATAAGGACCACTCAATATTATATGCTTTCTTGAGATCAAACTTTATAACCATAATACGCGTCTTTCCCTAGTTTTTTCTAATAGTATGCATTAGTCATGAGCTACAATTCTCTGCAATCCAACGTCCTTCCACAAACTCCTCTTACATGGGTGATATAAGTTTTTTTTTTCTTTTCAAGAGGTTTGAGCCTATGAGAAATCACTTCATAATAGAAATTGCATAAACTGATGGGGATAGCTCCACTCCTCTTTGGTATTGACACTATAAAGGTATAGTTGTTTGAAGAACCTAAGGGCTTTTCTATTGGAGTCTTACCTGAGTTTGACATGGAAATGACACAAAGAGATTCATTTTGCAAGTTAGTTAGTTCCTACAAAGGATCGGACTATCAAAAAGGTAATCACTCCAATTTAAGCTTAATAATGAAGCCTCACAGATTTTATAATCAAAGTTGTAAAGTAAATCAAAATATCTAATTGACACGAGTTTTTATCATTGCAGCAAATTTGGTTTACCGTTCACAGATGTAACGATGGCCTGGGATGTTTGCTAACACCAATTTCTTTAAAGGGAATATATAAGAATTAAAAATTCTCTCTACAGAAAAGTATTAAGTCTTCCCGATAGAATAATAAACATGTATATGTGAAAAAGATGATAAAGATATTAATTAAGGGAGACCTCAAACTCCCCAAAAAGGGATGACAACCAAATATCAGCGATTCTCAACTCCTTTAAGGCTCGTAGCTGCCAGCGCCCTGCAAGCACCAGAATTGTAAAGATTAAGATTAACCCCAAAAGAAAAAAAAACAAACATACCAACCAAACCAAACTCCATTGCTTGAAAACACATAAATTACATGCATGCACACAGAAACCATAGCTTTTTATAAGATCTAGCAAGGGGCTGGACGGCCTTAATTCCACTGTCCCAGTTCAACTGACTCAGATATTAAAGCATATTCAAGCTGCACCTTTGGAACTACCTAGGAAGTGGGAACCAATCTCATCACCACTATATAAAAGAAATTTAGACTACCAGAATTTTTGAAAAAACTCAAATAACTCCCACACCAACTCAGCCTCTCAGTCTATACATATGTAAAATCAGGTGATCAATTAGGGCTCATTTTGTAAGAGTATCAAGATGTTCTTGACAAGGAGTGTACTAACATTAACAAAAAAGGCAATATCAGGTATGATACGTGAGAGATAAATCAATTTTGCTACTAACTTCTGGTATCTCTCCCGTTTATAGGCTCACTAGCTTCTCCAATCTTATAATTTTGCTTTATCGGAGAAGTTGGTCTACACCCTATCATCCCTATCTCAAATAAAAGATTAAGTACATACTTCTTTTGTGAAACAACAATATCTACTCTGCTTCTAGCCACTTCCAATTCCATCAAAATATCAAAATTATCCCAAATCTTTGATCTTAAATTCTTTGGACATGAACTCATTTAATCTAACCACTTCTTCATAATCATCTCCTGTAAGAATGATGTCATCCACAAAAACAATTAGAATTGCCACTTTTCTTGCCTCTATGATCAATATGTCCTTGGTTGAAACCAAATCTTTTTCCAGACTTGATAAACTTATCACACCAAGCTCGTGGTGATTGTTTCAACCTATATAGACATTTCTTCAACTTGCAACAATTCTTATATCACCAATGATCTCCAAACCAGGTAGCATCTCCATGTAAGCTTCATCATCAAGGTCTCCATTAAGAAATGCATTCTTCACATCTATTTAATATAGAGGCCAATCTAAATTAACAGTTGAAGACAATACGACTCTAATTGGATTTAGTTTAACTACAGGAAAAAAGGTTTTAGTATAATTAATCCCTTGAGTTTGAGTAAATACCTAGGACATCAATCTCGTCTTGTATCTCTCAATAATTCCATCAGTGTTATACATAATTGCAAACACCCACTTACAACCTACCACACATTTCTCTTCAGGGAGTCTTATCAGCTCCCATGTTTCATTGGCTTTTAGGACCCTTATCTCTTCTTTAATAGCATTTCTCCATTTTGAAATCTATAGAGCTGCATGGATATTTCTTGCAATTTTTGTTCTCTATTTGAATGGTCACAGCCTTACAAACAGGCAACTATCTAAAACATAGTTTGAGATAGGGTGTTGGGTGCAAGATCTCTTCCCTTTTCATAGTGCAAATGGTTGGTCTAGGTCATTAAAGTGTTGCCTCTCCTTGGTATCCGCCACTGAGTCTAAAGGATTGTTTTTTCGGGCTAGATGCTTGACAATGTTGTGGAGGTATGAATTCTTGTACTTCAACGATTGGTTTTTGTGTTCTCGTGTAAACAAAAAGCATAGCATCTTGACCCTATCTTTGTGATCCTGATTCTATTTCAAGATTATTCTTCTGCAGTGATAAATTGGATGAATTATTTTCAGGTAGTGAAATTGTTTGGTTTAGACTAATTTCTGGCTCAAGAGTAACACTAGGACTGACACTAAAATCCCAAAGAATATTGTCACTACTCCCACTACAGTGCAATCGATTGTTTAAAGAGGTAATGTGTTAAAGATGTGATTTGTGGGATAGACCTTTTGCAAGACATGAATTGGTGTTTGAAAGTAAGGAATGTTGATTAGGTATTTGAGTGTAAGAATAGTTTATCCCCACAAACATTTGGGCACCTTAGTTTAGAACAAAAAGGCACAAGCAACTTCTAATATGTAGCAGTTTATGCTTTCAAAAACACCATTTTATTGGGATGTATCAAAACATAAAATTTGGTGTAGGATAACATTCTCTGACAAATATGATTCTAGAATATAATTAAAGTATTCCTTGCCATTATTTGTGCATAAAACATGGATTTTCTTAATGAATTGGGTACAAATCATTTTGTGGAAGTTTTGAAACACAAATGATGCTTCATATTTTTCTTTCAATAAATATACCCAACATGCCAATGAATGATCTATAAAGGTCATAAATCACCTAGAACCAGTTAAACTAGTAACTCTAGAGGATCTCCAAATGTCACTCTGAATTAAAGAAAAAAAGGTCAGGATAGATGTATTCTAACCGAATATGAAACACGAATATGCTTAGCAAATTGACAGGTTTCACATTGGAAAGAATCACATCTTTATTAATAATAAAAAGTGAAGGAAACAACTGTTTTAAATATGAAAAACTTGATATCTTAACCTAAAATGCCATAACATAATGGAGTTTTGAAAAAAACTCAAAAGCATGATGGGCAACTATCCCTTGTTTATTCAAGTGAAGTTGCGAGTTGTAGAGAAAATATAAGTCTTCATAATCCGTAACATTGTCAATCATCTTCGCCGAAATCAAATACTAAAACTCACGATTATAAGAGCTTGAATTTCCTCTAGTTCTTTTGTAAAAGACTGGAATGAGAACTTGCTGGCTTCGTGTTTGTTTGCTGGATTAGTCTCTTCCAAAGTTGCTTGGAAGCCTCCATTCTCTCTTTGATTTTGGGGTTTCTAGTTTGAAGGTTTACCGTGGAATTTTTAGCAAGTTTCTTCGATATGCCAAGGGCGTTGGAAATGGTCACACCATGCTCGATTGTTGCCAATACCACGAGGTGTTCTAGTGTCTTTTCTTCAAGTGATAAGAGCATGATGTTGGCTGCTGTCTAGGGTGGTTTTGAGATTACCCATCATCACCCTCTTTTGACTCTCTTCTCTTCAAACCTCAACAAATGTCTCTTTGAGATAGAATAGTGTAAAATCAGAATTCTCTCTTATTATTATCATTCAAAGACACTACCTATTTATATACAAAGATAGAGACAATCTTAGGTGACATACACCTAATACACCACTAAGACACCTAATACACAACTCACACCACTAAGACACCTAATACACAACTCACACCACTAAGACACCTAGTGTTAGACACCTAATACACACACTCATAAATCATCTTTAATACTCCCCCTCAAGTTGTAGCATATATATTAATCATGCCCAACTTGTTACAAAGATAATCAACCCGAACCCCACTTAAAGCTTTCGTGAAGATATCTCCTAGTTGTTCTCCAGTCTTCATATATCCTGTAGAAATCAACCCTTGCTGAATTTTCTCACGAACAAAATGACA
Source organism: Hippophae gyantsensis (assembly GCA_030763125.1). Classification (NCBI taxonomy): domain Eukaryota; kingdom Viridiplantae; phylum Streptophyta; class Magnoliopsida; order Rosales; family Elaeagnaceae; genus Hippophae; species Hippophae gyantsensis. Next base: position 73,128,862 of record CM061028.1, on the reverse strand, counting down.
ATCAATTTCAATGTGTTTAGTTCGCTCATGAAACACAGTGGTTAGAAGCACATGAAGAAAGAGTTTGGTTATCACACCACACCTTTGCATCGAAGTTTTAAGACCTACTTCATCCAAGAAACGATATATCCATATTATCTCGTACGCAGACATTGTGCCATAGCCACATATTCTCGACTCTGCACTCGATCGTGACACAACATTCTCGCTTTCTTACTTTTCCATGAGACCAAATTTCCTCCAATGAAAATACAATAACTTTGATGTGGATCTTCTATCCACTTTAGAACCCGCCTAATCAGACCGAAAAACATTCAATATGAGTATGCCCATGATTTGCATACAAGATGCCACGTCCAGTGCTTTCCTTTTAAGTAACACAAAATTTGCTCTAACGCTACCCAATGATGAACTATTGGGATGACATAAATTGGCTAACAACACCGATCGAATATGCAATATCTCGGACGAGTCACCATGTAATTCACTTTCTAACCACCCTTCGATATCTCTCAAAATCTTTAAAGTGGTTCTCCATCTCCGTAAGGTGGATGTTCGAGTCATTAGCACTACAAGGTTTTGCTCCTAATTTTCCGTTCTCGCTTAATAAGTCCAGACATATTTTCTTTAGATAGAAATATATACCTTTTTTACTCCTCGCGACTTCAACACCCAAGAAATACTTTAGCATCCCCAAATCCTTCGTGTGAAAACCCAGTATGTAGGAAAGACTTAAGAGATGAAATTCCGTAGTATCACTTCCAAAAGAATAACAATGTCATCTACATACACAACTAAAAGAATGATACCAAATTTTATGATTGTTTCAGTAGAACACGAATGGTCGACTTGCTTTTCATCATACCAAACGCTTTCTATAGCTTGACTAAATTTTCCAAACCAAGCACGAGGACTCGCTTCAAACCATACAAAGATTTGCGAGAGACAAACGCGTGCCTAGACTCCCCAGCAACAAAACCGTGAGGTTGCTCCATAAACACCTCCTTCAAGATCACCATTAAGAAAAGCATTCTTGATATCTAGTTGATGCAAAGGCCAACGATGAGTGAGTACGCCATAGAAATAAAACAACCTAACAGATGTCAATTTAGCAATGTAAGAGAAAGTGTCGAATAGTCCACTCCATAGGTTTCAGCATATCCCTTAGCAACAAGACGCCTTTAATCGTTAAATCGACCCATCCGGATTGACCTTAACTGCGGAACACCCATTTGCATCCGATAGCTCGCTCAAGGTAAATCAACCAAGTCCCAAGTACCATTGTCATCTAACGATTCATTTCCTCGATCATTTGCATTATGCCAACCAGGATGAGATATGGCTTCATGAATGCTTTTAGAGATAGAAATAGAATCAAGAAGCAATAAAAGAGCAAGAGGAAAGACGACAAGCAATTATACGAAACAAAAGAAGAAATAGGATAAGTACATTGACGCTTACCTTTGCATAATGCAATAGGAAGATCATCGTTTAGATAGGATCCGATGAAGGACGGGTGCAGCAGGATACAGATTGGAGTCTACGTCCGGAGTAGACTTTGAGTTATAGGTGAGGCCTAACGGGGAATTGATCGAGACAGCTCGGATGACGTGATAGAATAGACTAACAAATCGCCATCCTCCCCCGACACAGGAGGAGGAGTAAGACGAAAAAATAGGTATGTCTTCCAAGAAGGTAACATCAATGGAGACAAGATATTTGAAGACTAGGACAATAACATCTATAACCTTTTTGGAGACGGGAATAACCAAGGAAGATACACTTCAAAGACTTGGGATCTAATTTAGTAACATGTGGACGAACATCCCGAACAAAACAAATGCTACCAAATATCCTAGGGTCAACCGGAAATAGTGACTTATTAGGAAACAAAATTTTGTAAGGAATCTCACCACGAAGAATGCGGATTTATGGCATGCGATTAATAAGAAAACATGCGGTTGAAATTGCATCGGCCCAAAAAGGTTTAGAAACATTCATTTGAAATAATAAGGCACGTGGGGCGGTTCGAGAAGATGTCCGTTTACGTTCGGTCACTCCATTTTGAGATGGAGTATCAACACACGAAGTTTCATGAAGCATGCCATTTTGAACCATATAAGATTGAAACAAAGCTGATGTATATTCTTTGGCATTATCACTTCGTAGAGTACGAATTGAAACATTAAATTGAGTTTTAATCTCAACACAAAATGCACAAAATATAGAAAACAATTCAGAACGACTCTTCATTAAATATAACCAAGTTACACGAGAATAATCATCCACAAAAATAACAAAATACTTAAATCCAGGTTTAGACAAAATAGGACAAGGATCCCAAACATCAGAATGAACTAATTCAAAAGGAACACTAGCACGTTTATTAACTCTTGGATTTGAACTAAGACGATGATGTTTTGCAAACTGACAAGACTCACAATCTAATGAAGACACCTTACTAAACTGAGGACAAAGTTTCTTCAGTAAAGGAAGAGATGGATGACCCAATCTACAATGTGCCTCAAGGGAGCAGGTTTAAGCGTGATTTCCCAGACGCGGTGTCAAGAATATAGAGGCATCCAGACTCATGTCCTTTACCAATAGTCTTTTCATAAGATCCCGAAATAAGCAACGATCGTGAAAAAATGAGATACAAAGCTTAAGATCATGAGTAAGCCGACTTACGATATCAAATTAAAGGATAAGCTAGGTAAATGTAAGACAGACGACAAAGGAAGCAAAGGAGCGGGAGTAATTGTGTCGACCCAAGAACACGAGATGGTGACCCATCGCTAAGGTAACAATAGAGGTAGAAGTGTGTAGCGATCAAGAGTAGAAAAGAGACTAGAATTACGTCATATGATATGTGGCACTGAATCAATAACCCATTTGGAAAATGAAGAAATGAGACACGCATTTGATTTACTCCGAATCAGTAAACAGGACAAAGTGATGAAGACCCAAATGATTCTTGATACCTTGTGAACTTGGTAAATTCATCTCAGAGATAAGAACCGATTTTTCTAAGTATCGTAAGGATGCACATGAGCCGAGGTGACCTTTTCGATGTTTGTACCAAGTTTTCTACATTCAGTGTTTCAGAGGTCCGGTTTGTGACAATAGTGACATACAATACCTCCGGGTCCTCGTGGTCGTGTTTCAAACCCGTCAGCAGCGCTCCTTTATTTCTCGTTTGCTATAAGTTGGCCGTCTACGTCATAATTATTACTTGACCAGCACCGTTTTGACCGAGAAAGCGGAGGTGGAATGCCTTCTGCATTTCGGGTACTGACTAAACACCTCAGAAAGAGGAGATCTCGTAACCGGAAAGAACCTGGGACTTAGCAATCTCAAAAGTAGAGTGAAGACCGTAAGAAGAAAACTCATGACCGCCATTTGTTCCCGTTGACTTTGTTGAACCTTGACATCGGGACTAAAAGGCATCAAACTATCGAGCTCCTCATAAGTCCTTTTAAATTCCATAAAATAATTTGTGAGTTGATCAGATCTTGTTTGTCTCGCACGGAAATGCTTTGCATACCTCATATATGCGAGAAAGATTTCACTTACCGAATATAAGAAATCCAAATAATCCATTAATTCCTTAACGAATTCACAAGATTGATCAAGTCAATTACATTGCTTTCAATAGAATTTCAATCTGTAAATAAAACGAGCATCGTCTCTAAGCCATGTCTGCTTTGAATCATCTTTAGAGGATCATTAGTCAAATGAGTATCTTTTTCGATACTTCTCAAATAAATTTGAATAGTCTTGCTCCAAGCCAAATAATTCGAGTCATTGAGCTTTAAGGTCCGTGATTTTGTACATCACAGTAACTATATCCGTTACAACATTAGATTTCTTTTCGGCCCATAACTCTTACAAACGACAAGACAACAACAAACGAACAAACAAAAATCCAATGTAGGCTACGAAACACGCAGTGACAAGAACACAAAAAATTGTGTTAACGTAAACCCGAACAATCACAAGCGATGAAGTGCCAAACCACCACGATGACGCAGGGGACGGAGAAGCAGCACGGGATGCACGAGAAGAATTACACCTGACGGACGCCCGTCACGTGCCGGCGCGTGGAATTTGACAGTAAAGTTAGCGGGCGCGTGTGGACCACTTCGCGGCTCGTCTGCCAGACCGTACTTTGGGGGTTTGGCCTGCCATGTTCTTCCCCCTGCCATGGGTGAGACGCGTGGAAATTTTGACAAAAAGTCACGGTGGCACGTGCGCCCACTCGCGGCTCGTATACGGTGGCCTGGACGTCGGGAGCCTGGCTCACGCTACTGTTCTTCCTCCCTACGCCATGGTGAGAAAAATGTGCACTCGAGTGGTGTTCCAGTTGGAACTCAAATGCACCAAATCCTAATTTGTGTTTACCCAAAATCACTCAATTTGAACAGGAAAAAAAAATTTCTCAAATTTTGTAACCCAAATGCTCTGATACCATGTAAAATCAGAATTCTCTCCTATTATTATCATTCAAAGACACTACCTATTTATATACAAAGATAGAGACAATCTTAGGTGACATACACCTAATACACCACTAAGACACCTAATACACAACTCACACCACTAAGACACCTAGTGTTAGACACCTGATACACACACTCATAAATCATCTTTAACAAATAGATTTGATACTGAGTATTCGGCCCCTAACTTCATCCAACTCCTTATTTGGTCCATGCAAGAAATCAAAAACACAGGCCCTTTCAAGTTTGAGTTGATTCTTTTGATGTAAGTTACATAGTTGTCTGTAAAAGGCCTTCAAACATATCTAGTTCCTGCCATAGACCCGTTGAATATTATAATAGTCATTAACAAATAAATCACCTTGTTTTTTATCATTCAACGTTGATTTGAGTTCGAAAAGTTGTGCAAAATTGTCCAAATTTGAGTACATATCCTTAATTGTTCCCCAAATATCTTTTGATGTTTTACATGAGAGAGAATTTCTCCCAATGTTCTTCTCCATTGAATTAACCAGCCATGTCATCACTAGAGTTATCAGATTCCTAAGCCTGGTACTTTGGATCATTTTCAGCAGGAGCAGTAATTGTGCCAGTTAGGTACCCGAGTCTTCCTTTGCCCCGGATGACCATCACAACGAACTGTGACCGATCAAGGTAATTAATTTCACCAAGTTCATGTAGGGTAATCTGCATAGAATGACTCCCAGCAGTGGAAGTAGAGAGAATATGGCTGATTGAAATATTTTGGGTAGTAGGAGGTGGGATAATGGTGGATTCTGTTGAGCTAGTACTTGGCATTTCCAGCCATTGGCGAAAAGAAATGGCTTGAGCCTAACCTCAACTCTGATACCATATAAGTAAAATTAGGAGAACAATATTCTACATTCTCTACTCATTCTTTGAAATCAATCCACTATAAATAGCGACAGCTGATACAAATAAAATCCTAACAAAATAAAATCCCAAAGATGATGGGATACATATTTGAATGATAAAAGCAAATAAACTGAAATAAGGAAAAGAACAAATCTTTCTATAATTATAATTAAGGAATTGAAACTGAAATTTGTATTTCTGTATTGCTATACCTTTACAATTGATCCCATTACATATTTATAGTGAAACTAGATAGAGTAAAAAAGGAAATAAATCCCATTAGTACAAATATTCTCAATTAAACTAATATAATCTTCTAATAATACACACAATAAAACTTGATATATTAATTAATTAACATAATCAAATTCCTTATTTTTTTGGATTTCAACACTTTCTATCAAGTTAGATCATAAATATTAATCGTATCCAACTTGTGTATGAAATTTTCGAAATTTGGCCAATGAAGTTCTTTGGTGAAGATATCAACAGTTTGTTCCTTTGTTGGGACATAAGTCATGCAAATAATATCTTCAATTTTTTTCTAATGAAGAATTTATCTACTTCTGCATATTTGGTTCGATCATGTTGAACTAAATCAAGAGAAATATTAATAGTTGTATTGTTATTGTAATAAAGCTCAACTGTGACTATATTGTAATATGGAGTTTATTTAAGAGTTTTTTTAGGCATAATATCTCATATATTCCTTGTGTCATAGTCTTAAATTCAACTTCAACGCTAATTCTAAACATCATGTTTTGTTTTTTACTCAATTCACTAAATTCTTGAATACAAAGGTACAATATCCAGTAGTGAATCTTCTGTCTTTTATAGAGCCATCCCAATCAGCGTCAATAAAGGCTTCTATTCTTTTGTTTTCAATTTTTTTTTATAACAAGCCTTTAACCGATGACCCTTTAGATATCTGAGAATTTGATAAACGGCTTCAATTAGTGCAACTTACCATACTAATTGTAAATATAATGTCAGATCTGATATGGGATAGATAAATTAGTGCTCTCTAATCCTTTGATAGAAGTCTCTATCCACAGGTTCTCCTAGCTTTTCTAAAAAAAATTCTACCTCGATTGAAGTGTCACTTTATTTATACCTAAGCGTTTCAGTCTCAATGAGATGATCAGAAGCACACTTTCGTTGACACTTATTCCTCCTTTCGACCTTGTCACCTCGTTCTTAAAAAGTATCGCATTTGTCCCTAGTTTTTAACTTCAAATTTTATTAGCAAGTTTTCATTTAATCTCTAAACTTTCTCCAACTTGTCTCCAGTTAAAATTCTATCATCAACATAAATGGGTCGAAAAAGCATTGTGTAATCTATTTATCCTTGTTAGTATCCTTGTTTATTCATCACTTTTGTAAATCAATCAAACCAAACTCTTTGAAACCATACAGTGATTTCTTCAATTTACACCACATTTTCTTCTTTGCATAATCCTAATAACATAGTCATGTAAACTTCTAATTCTCCATTTAAAAAGATAACTTTAATGTCTAGCTGTTAGAGAAGCCAATCAAAATTTGGTACTAGTGACATGAGAACCCTCATTGTTTTTAATTTGGTTACAAGTGCAAAGGTTTCAATGTAATCAATTCTATATGTTTGTGTAAACTCTTCTATAACTAAACGGGCTTTGTATCATTCTATTACTCCATCAACCTTGTATTTTATCGTAAAAAACCCTTACAGCTAATCGATATCTTTCCATTTGGAAATTCTATTACATCTCAAGTTCTATTTTTTCTGGTGCCCTTATTTCTTCCATAACTACTTATCTCCATTCCGTAATTTTTAAGGTCTTATAAATGTTTTTTGGCATCTCTGTTTATCAAGGTTAGCGATAAAAGTAAAGAATCTAAAAATAGCCGAGAGTATTATATGAGTCAAGTCTAAATACGAGATTAATTGTGTAGGACTGAATTGGTTTTCTAAGTGCAATAAGTAACTCTAAGTTTTTGATGACTCGAGATTATCTATTATTGAAGTGGACTTGTGTAGAATTAGATCCATCACGATTCTGAATCTCTTATGCCTCAAATGTGAAGTTCTCTTTGTTTTTTTATTTCGACCATTGTGAATAAACAATCATTCCTTTTGATTTTTTCACATCTCTCCTTGTGTTTAAGTGTTCTACTATGGATGATAGAATGGAATCAGGTGGTGTAACAAGCTCATTTTTTGGTGTAATATTATTATTGGATTCAGATGGATTAAATGACACTGGAAGAGTAAAACCTAAGACCAAATACTGGCCAAATGAACTATTGTCTTTCAAGTTATCCCCTTAAGAAAAGATGTTTGGTAGTAAAGAATATTATCAAAAAAAGTAACATTGAGGTTAACAACTACCCTATTTGTAGAAGGATCATAACATTTATAATCCTATTCAGTAGGGAAGTAGCCAATAAATACATATTTAATAGCTCTTTGATCTAATTTAGATTTGGAATGAGTACGAGCAAAAACAACACAACCAAACACTCGAAGAGATATGTTAGATTGAAGGTGGGTAGTTAGGAAGGTGTGTAGAGTTGTTGAGTGGTGTTTTAAATTAAAGAACCCGACTATGCGTTCAATTGATGAGGTAAGTTGAAGTTAGAAAAGCAACCCCCATGATTGTTTAGGTATGTTCATAGTAAACATCAATGCCTGGACTAGTTCAAAAAGGTGTATTTTTCCATTCAACAAACTCATTTTGTTGAGGAATGTGAACACAGGAACTTTGGTATATTATCCCATGTTTCTAGAGATAGTTTCCAAGAAATTATTAAAATACTATCCCACTATCAATTCGAAGTATTTGAATCATTAAATAAAAATTAATAAAAACATCATGAGCTTCACTCTTTTCTTTCAACAAATAGACCAAACAAACAAAAGTCTGAATCTGATTAAGGAAATGAGAAGGCCCCCAAACATCATTGTGATCAATAAAGATGACAATCCACTTGGTATGGGTCTGATTAGGGAAACAAAAAGGTCCCCAAATGTCACTCTAGATTAGAGTAAAGGATTTGGATGATTTGTATTGAACTTTTCAAAAAGAATCTCGCTGATATTTTGCAAGTACACAAGCTTCACACTGAAATTAGATCTTATTTTGGGAAAAAAAAACCAAGAGTCACTAGAGCACTCTTATTCCTCCTTTGAACACAAATTGACTTCTTACCAAAGAGCTACCAACTCCATGTAATATTCAATCAACCCTCTATCATCCTATTTAATTTACTACAATTGAGTTTTTAACTCGAAAAGTTTAGAAGCATCTTCTCAGTTGGAATACATCTCACTTACAGCCTCCCAAACTTCTCTCGGTGCTGGTAGAAAAAGATAGGATTTTTCTATCGCCGATAACATTGCGTTGATGAGCCACACAGTCACCATGAGTTCTCTAAGCTCCATTGTTATAGAGCGCTTGCATTGGTTGAGTCAGGCTTTCTCGTCACTCCGATCAAATACCCCAATTCCCCCTTTCCATTAACAATCAATCTTACATATTGTACCCATGCTTTGTAGTTTTTTCCATTGCTTTTTTCGACTGGAAATTGCAAAGATGAGTTGTCCAATCACTAGGATTCAAAGTGGTGATGGGTTATGAATTTCTAGATGTTTCAGAGGATGTCTCTGATTCTTGATTGGAAAAAATTTTAGTCATGGAAAAGCTAAGTTAGAATGAACCAAAATTATGGTACCATGTAGAAATAATTAAAGAATTGAAACTAAAATTTGTATTCTAAATTGCTATATCTTTACAATTGATCCCACTATATATTTAAAGTGAAACTAGGTTGAGTAGAAAAATAAATATATCTCGTAATACTTAGTACAAATATTTCCTATTAATCTAATATAATCTCCTAAGAATACACACAATAAAACTTGATCTCCTGATTAATTAACATAATCATATCCATTCTTTCATGGGATTTCAACATTATTCAAATTCAAATCTCTTAGAATATCTCTAGAATTACACCAAGATCTTCAACAACAAACACAATTATAAGTCATACCAAATCCCTATGTAAGACCACTCTAAAAACAATTTTGTCAAATGTGACAATTGGCTACCCTAGGGTTGAATTGGAATGAACGGGAATGTTATAAACTACAACAATATTCTGAAGTTGTGGAAGACATCAAGTTAAATGTATACTAAATCTAATTGAAAATTGAAGAAAGATCAACCCAAATAAGTACCAACTCCTAAGGACCATATAGATATTCTTTTGACTTATCTATCACAATCTCTTGCATATGTCTTCCGTATGAGATTCCTGCATATATAACAGGAGCATTAACACGTGATGGAACGAGTTTATATTAGTCCTTCATTTTTATAAAAATGGAAAATGTAAGTAGAAACGAGATCAATAACAATTACTAAGAGAAGGCATTAAGATTTTCTCATTCCCTAAGGAACCATCTTCTTAAGCTTAACCTATATCCACATATTATCTAGCAACTATTAATTAGTTTATAAAGGCTATACCAACAAGTAAATTTTTGCAATAGTTTCCCTCACATCTTAAAAAAAAAATCACAATTTACTTGAGCGAAATGTAATGAAAAACATAAAATAAAATAAAAAATTAGTTGTTTGATAAATATTCAAAAAGGGCAAGCTACCTGTTAAATAACAGACATCCAGTGATATTTTTCCATATGTGCCCGCATGAATGTGTAATGTTTGTTATATACTCATATTTCCCAAAACTGCAATTAGCATTATATTTTGACACATGGAAAAAAATGGAGAAAGAGAATAAAATAGGAAAATGGGTACTTCTTAATACCCGTCGAACTGAATGGTATAGAAAAACGAGTACTTCCGCAAAGTACCAAGAAGACTTGGAATAAAAAGAGAATAACAACTTTTGTATTCAAATACAATATAAATTATATAATATGTAAAAAAGGAAAATACGTAAAAATAATAATGATCAAAAATAACGTCGAAATCAATGAAATTAATTTCTTTAGTTCTTAGCTAATTTATTCAAACTTCAAAATAATTATAAAAACTAATAAATGCTCAATTTTATATTATTTTGTCTTGCACCACATATGGTTTGGTGCATCAAGCTCATCAAAATGCTATTTTGAGGCTCTTCTTGAGCTAACCAAGAGGCAAGGCTTAAAAAAAAAAATTCTAAGCCTATAGCTTCAAGAGATAAATTAAGGCAATAAGATTTACGCCTTTTTGGCAAAAGATGCATTCCTGAATATTTCTACGCCTAGAGACAATTAAGGCTATAACCTCAAACAATTCCTTTTTAAAATTTGTTTCTTGGGTTTCCCATAAAATATTGACCCCATTTCATTAAAAACATTGAAGGTAAAGAATTGGTAAGAAAACAAGAGGAAAAATATCAATCTCATGTTGGTTTCTTTACATTCTTTGGTCTTCCTCCACCTATAAAGTTCTTTCCTTTGTTTTCAAAAGCTCCAATTTTTGACAATTACTAAATTTGTAACCAAGGTCTAAAATATCGATGTGAATTGAATTATCGATACTAAATTTTACGAAAATGTCAAAAATATTATTATTATCGAAAGACACTTTAGAAAAATTCACGAAAACTATGAAAGCAATCAGTTACTTATAATTTATACTATTTTTTTATTTAATACATATATTTATAAATAATTACTTAGAGTTCATTCCGATCAAGTCAATAAATTAATTAGAAAATTTACATAAAGAGTAAATAAAATATGAAATAATTATTTAAATTACAATTTTAATGTATTATGAATGCAATTATAATTATATTATAAATGTATAAACTTTGATGGTACAAAGAATGATTGAAATTATGAAAAACAAAAACTATAGATAAAACTAGCATAATAAATGTGGTGATGAGGTAAAAATAAAATAAAATATATATAAATATAAATATATATATATATATATATAATGAAAATAAATACAAAATATTATCCCAAATTCAAAGAAATAATCTTTTTATTAAAGATAAAAACATTAAATAAATTCAAAGTTAAATTATTTACAAAATAAAAAAATAAAAAATTTAATAAGTAACATTTTATCAATAATGTCACGACAATATTCATAGTATCCACGGTATTTTGGAAAAAAACAACACTTCCTTAACAATTTTTCAACAAATTCTTGACTTTTTTATCAAACAAGATGGATGTCACATATTGACATCAAGGTGTCTAAAACCTCAACAATATTTGTCGACAATTTTTCTTCCTTGATTGCAGCCTTTCTACAAGAATCCTTATTTGACCACTAACATTTCTACTTCCTTTTCTTTTCTTTTTAGTCCAATACTTCAACTTCTTTGTACACATTGCTTAGACATTTTTGTTCTACAGTTTTGTGCTTTACCTCCACCATTGTTCATGCCTCTTATAACTACAATTTAACGAGCCACAACCCAATATGATTTACTTAGTTTGTTTTTATTATTATTTTCATGCTTAATTGCTTGTTAGATTAATAGTTGATTATTATTTTCATGCTTAATTGCTTGTTAGATTAATAGTTGATTTTATTAATATTTTTAGATTTTTTAAAGTTAGAAGCATCATCTTGCCTCGCCTAACATGAAGAAAATGCCTCGACGATTAAAATAGCCTTTTTGACCAAACACCTCCAATTAAATAGAAAAACAAGTTACATTTTAAATTACTAAGAATACAAGAGAATCAAATTAATAATTAAATTCAAGGAGGCATAAATATGTATATATAATAAAATCATCTCCCTAAAAAAAAAACTCCTTGAATATGCCATGGCATTAGTATACTTTACATGTAAAACATCAAACACATGCAACACTTCGACACCACTAGTTACAAGAGGGTAGAGGATGTGTTTGTAAACATACTTGAAAAGGAAAAGTTCTAATAATAGTACAAAAAGATTTATCAATTTTCCAAATATATCTATGGAAATATTAGGAAAAATTTCTATAAATCCTATTGTACTTGTGTCTGTATTAACTTTCTATGTACAAAACACGGTGTTTATTTTTTTTTACATAGTGTATTTCTCTTCCTCTATATAAGATTAGTTAATGCATATCTTTTTTTTAATAGTGTATTTCTCTTCCTCTATATAAGATTAGTTAATGCATATCAGTAATTCACACAAGCACACATTTAGGTACACTTGTATACAAACATGTTTACACACACCACGGAGTTGGTTTTCGTAGTATGCATACTAGGTAGAGTATTGGTTTTTGGCGAACGAGCGCATTTTTACTTGTGGATTTTGGCGTGTTTTAAGTACGGATATTTATAAATAGTACTCGACATTTTTGGAAACGAAAAAATGCAACTTTTTAGCACATCGGTACCACCCTTGGCGAGGTGGCTAGCAAAGTGTGCATTCCGACTCTTATATATACCTCAATCATTTATCCTCTTCACCGACATTTTTGGTGCCAAAACTTTGCCCAAATTCATATTGAGATTTATGTATGTTTTTGAAATCATTTTGGAGAGCTTATATTCGAATGTGGGTCATTTATTGAGTTTTGTATATCAAATCATCGTTTGTGTGAGTACATAATTTGATTGTCTTTCGTACGCGATTTGATATAAGTGTTGGAATGTGCATCCCATGAGAGTAACTTGTTCACTTCCAATTACTTGATCTGTGGTTTTTAATCACAACACAATGGGTGGTGTTGGCTATAGAGCTCAGCCGAGTTCGTGTGTCAAACCAAGTTGTTGTAGAAGCAACAAATAAATAGCAACAATAGGTAGTTTAGACAGAAGCTCTGACTGATAAAGATAATAGTAGTTTTACTGACTATTAGTGTTGTAACCTATTTACTGTTTAGTAAATTATTTGCTACTAAATGGTTACTGAATTATCATTTAGATACAATCTCTATATGAGTTTACCTTGTTATATTGAGTGTTATGCATGATCATATGTGTAGCTAGTATAATCTGAGTTTAAATTGTGTATGTTAAAACATATAATCTTTACACTCTGATTAGAACGTTTTTTAGTTCTCTATCTGACCTTTAATTTACTCATAATATTTTACTTTGAATGCTATCTGTTGTTTTGACATTATATCTATTGAGTGTAGTGCTTTCATTCTGTTATTTTGTTTGTTGCTTGTGGGGACAAGTCCATTAAGAATCTATATCTCCTTACCTATGTGTGCATCAAATTGTAGACTTTTTCAATTGATATCATAACGGTACACCTTGTTTGGGCTTAATCACTCCGGTGTTGATCCTTTTCCCCATCTTTGTGTAGTTAATTCTTTCAAAACCTTTATAATGGATGATATACAAAGGTTGGTCAATGAACCATCTAAGTTTAATGGTGTTCATTATTTTTACTGGAGGTATTAAATGTGCTCCTACTTGAGATCTAACAACAACGATGTTTGGTCCTTGATTGAGGTCGATTGCACATTTCCTATACACATCTCTAAGACTAGTTTGTCGAATCCAAACCTGTTAATGTCTAGAGTAAAGAAGAACTTCATCTTAGCAATTCAATCTATCAAGGATTACACCTTCTCAACTCAGCTACCTCAGAGGATTCTGTTGTTATGAGCAGGTTTACAAATGTCAAGGAAGCTTAGAAATTCTTGTAAAAGAAATATGGTGGTTATACTTCCCAAATTAGTGTGTTTTAGAAGAGATAGAGACAGTTACTCTCGAATGCTCTGCTTTTATGGCTTCTCGTTTTGAGAATGCTCTGACCAGCTCTTCTTATTGGACTAACCCAGGTGATAATGATAAGTTCTTTCTACAAGATTCCTAGGATCAACTTGTTTATGACAATCTTAAGCTAAAAAAGGTTATGAACAAGATTCATAATGGTATTTCTCAAAAGGAAAAGGAACTCTTGAATTTTTCTAATTAAGTGTTTGATCTCACTTTAGATAGTAATAAACTTGTGAACAATTTGAGACTAAGTCAGGACAATCATATTAAGTCTTAACAGATTCTAATACGGGATAATGAAAAGTGTCTTACCCAAATAAGAGAACTTAAGAAGGCTATTATGGAATCCTTATTGGAAAATTGTGATGTTGAGCTCACCAAACTTCAAGCTCGTGTTGAAGATGATACTAATAAAGTCATTCTTCTTGAATCCAGCCTTCTAGAAAAGCATGAAATGGCTGAAATTCATCTTTGAATGGTACGACTACAAGAGAAAAATTAAAACAGCTGTTGACATTGGAAATAAGTGGTCTCTTGATGATATGAGTTTTGAGAAATTAACACTTAAAGATGTTTATCCTTCCTCTTCTACTTTGGCAACTATTCAAGAACATTCCTCTGTCATTAAGATTTCGGATGAAGACTCATATTTCTTGCAACTCAAGTCATTTTGCCTCATTCTTCTCTCAAAAGGAGTTTTCTATTTATAATGGAGATATGTTAGTCATGTGAAAAAACTACTGAAACTTTCCATTACTTTGAGTAGTAAAGTCTCAACTCTATATAATAATGCTATGTTGATTTTGAATTAAATTGGTACTTATGATAAAGATTTAAATTGCAATGTGGTTTATGTTATGATTGTTCTAATTTGCAGATAAAGAAACTAGAGAGAAGTTAGATCAATTGATGGAATGTGTAGATCTCTTAAAAAGTCCATATATATATAGTGTTCTATACGTACAGGTGTCGATTACATAAAGTATACACGTATAAGTATGTCAAAGGGCATAAAGATCAAAACTAGCATACTTATAGACTGAGGTTGACCACCCCAAAGCTCGGGCTAGTGGTCGACCCTCCAGATGTCGAAACCCAACAGGAGAGGTTTATCCCACGAGCATATTCATGGATGCGAGCAGAGGCAAGTCTTTGGGGGTGACTCTTCTTAAGGCTCGGGCTATCTTTTGGACTCAAATCGGACTTCAGGTCGATCCATATGTCCAAACATCCAATCCCCACTCTTTCAGCTCGAGTTCTGAACTGAGGTAGAAGAGTAATGCTCGAACAATGAATTTGAACCATTCAGTAATGCGTGTCAGTTGATTAGAGAGAAATTTGGGTCTCTATATAAGAAAGTGCCTGGGCTGAGCTTTATCTTATCATTTCTTGCACATTAGACAAAAATTAGGAGAAAAAACGTTGTCGCATCAGCTCGAACCATAAAAACTTTTCAATTCAATGGTAAAAAACTAGCTCGGCACATAAATTACTTGCTCAAGTTTTAAAGTGAAAAATTCTTCAAGTCTGACGTCTTTCTACTTTCTCTTCAGGTCGGTTTCAAAGAATCATTCCCTTTTTTATTTCAACTTGACCCTAGGTAATCTCTTCTTCTCATGCCTTTCCCTTTTTATGTTTTTTGCTCTTTTTGTAGAGACCATGCACAGAGAAGAGACCTCAGGCTCGGCCTCTTGGGAGAGCCCACAATATCCTAACTTCTCGGGTCAAGAAGAGAGTGACAAAAGGGGGTCCTCAAGCGAGACGAGCTCTTCGAGTGAAGAAGGTCCATACCAACCACAGCTTTCCACCTCTACCTCTCATCCACAAGCCATATCAACTATTAGTCTGAACATGCCTCAGACACAGATATCAGTCGCTAGATCATAGAGGAAGAAAACAAGAAATCTAGGGACTGAGGAACCTACAGGTCGTACCAAAGGTTGGTCGACCAAGATCAAGACTAATGATCTATCACCACAAGATGAGGAGAGATTGAAGAGGACCTATAACATCCCCGCCTCGATTCAAATAATGATTCCAATGTCTGGGGCTCATGACAGTGATCCATCCCCAATTAGATGGACGGTCTTTCACGAGAAGGCTTTGTGGTTGGGGGTTAGGTGTCCCCTATACCCTTTTATAAGAAGGTTTTTGGCCAAGACTTAACTTATGCCAAGTCAACTAATGCCTAATGGTTGGAGGTACCTACTCTACCTTATGCTAATATGTAAAGAGCTCGGGTAGATCTAAAGATGCTCGAGTTTAATGAGGTCTATGTGCTAAAACAGAACCCCACAAACCCGAGGAGGGTATATATGTCAATAAAGCAAGACCGAGATATAAACGTGGCCCTTCTTGAGAACGAGAAGATTTGGAAAGAATATTTCTTCTACGTCTCAGGTCGATGGGAGACTTATTAGTGACACGAGGCTAATAAGGAGCACCTGGACTGACACAAAGGTCGTGATGAGGAACACAGGTTCCTTCATAATGACTTTAAGTGAGAACGCGAAGCAACACTTGGCTAATATCCAGAACTATCTACCTGAGCAAACCCCGTGGAAACAGCTATTAAACACCCCATACTTTGTCGCATTTGGGTTGATGAGGCAAGGTTCAGTGAAGCCCCCTCATCGAATCATTTGTAAACCTCGCGCCACATTCAAGCACTAGACCTCTCACAAACTATGGGAGAAGGTTTGAGGTAGTTGTCGACGATGGTGGACTAGCCTTAATACTTGAAGTTTTTTTAATGGACTTAACCCCTTTTTTTTCATAGACTTGACCCCATAATACTAATACCTCCTCGACCTTTTTTACAGATACTATGGAGTTCAATGTTGCCTCTCTCCTGACTCGTCTTAAGAGGAAGGTTGCCTCAAAGGGACAAGCTCCCAGAAGATTACTCCTCTTAAGGTAAGAAGAGAAGCAAGTCTTCTGAGCAAGAAGGCCTCTCCAACCTATTTGGAAGGAAAAGGAAAATGACAATCAATGAGCCCGTACTCAGACCAGAGCCTTTGAATGTCTTCGAGCTTTTATCCACATCCCAGGAACAATACACTTCACCACTTCCCAGCTCGGGTCCTCAAGAACCTGATCACCCTATAAGGGATTCAAGGAAAGGGAAAGGGAAGGGTATTATGAACGATCTTACCACCGACGTGGATGGGATGGCTTTATATTGGAGTATGGCACTAGAGCAACTCGACCACTATATGAGCCACCTTCCTTTGATGGTGCATAAGAAGCACCTCGAAACCATATGAAAACACAGGCTCTGAGGTTGTGATCAGGCTTGCTTCTTATGTATACACTTTTTTGTTACTACATATATTTCTTATGTTTGACCTTGTGATGCCTTTTTTTCAATTGCAACTATTGTATGGGTTTAGAAGGGCTCGAAGTGTGGGGCATTTGAAGCATGAGCTAGCACAAGAAAAAGAAGGTCATGCCTCCACTTGAGCCAATTACGCGGTGCTGTTGGAAAAGGCCAATAAGTGGGAAGGCGATGCCATAGACAAGGAGGGAAAATCGTCTAAGGCTATTGCCGAGCTAAATGAAAACTCGAAGTGTTTTGTTGAGCTCGAGGAGGCCCAAAAGAAGGTTGAGGCCAAGATTGAGGCATGTAACCGTAGGTCGGCTGAGACAAAAGAAAAGGTAAAGGTCGAGCTCGATGCAATGGCCAAACAACTCACCTCGAGCGTTGAGATAGAGTATGAATTGGTCATGGACTCTTTCAAAACGGAGGCCAAAAAGAAGGACCTAAGGGAGAGTACTACTATCACCCCTATTCGATCTCAGAAAGGGGATGAGGAAGAGGTCTCGAACTCTGATAAGAATGGTGACAGGCTCGAGGTGTTAGGCACAGAAGGTGGGGTCAGGGACTATTGATCTTTTACAGCTCAAGCTTTCTGATGAAATTGATCCTAGGCCCCCATATGCTTTTAACATTTTCCTAAGCTCGACGCCACTTCCATTTGTATGGTCACAAGCTCAACCTTCTGCAAGTTTAAATTTTATCAATGAAAACCAACTTGCTTTGCATAATTGTGTATTTATATCACTTGCAATGTTTCTTTATGATGTTGACCTACTTACCTATTTTTGGGACATATGTCACCAAACTTTTTCTTAGCATCATCCTTTATAAAAGAGGATTAGGGACACTTGTTAAATTCAGACAATATTATTGAAATAATTACCAACTCTTCCATTTTTCTTGCTCGAACCTTATGGATTTTGATCGGACAAATATGCATTCAGTTCAAGCTTTGAAACTAGAAAATGGTAAACTCAAGACTGAGGTAAGAGAATTAAAAATCAAGGTGTCTAAACTCTAGGATAAGTTAAAACTTTATGAGGAGGCCAAGTGTTACCCTGCCTTCTGTAAAGAATAGTTATCCCAAACTTAAGTTCGAGAGAGAAGGACCATGCCTAAAATAACCACCCTTGTGGACAGGAAGTCCTACTGAGCAAACTACTATATGAAGCTATCTGAAGGGATGTTTCTCAAGACGATGGGGGTCGCTAAAGAATTGGAGCATGTTGTGCTCACATTGAACTCGATCCCTCCTGAAATAGTGGTCAATGCTCAAAAAAAATTTATCAAGATTCAGGCCAAGTTGTTGCCCTTGGTGGAAGAAAAAGACAACCCCGACACCGATCGTGTGTCTACGTGTCTAAGAAATTTTTCTTTGGAAGATCGGGCTATGTATTAATAAATTTTAAGAGCATTGTAAGCTCGAACAATAAAAATGTTTTAATAGAGTGCACATGTTATGCCAGACTGATGTATATTTCCATTTTCATGTGAATTTGTTCTTTTTTCAAGGTGACCAAAGTGATCAACCTATGGCCTATATTAGTGGGAGAGAGCATTCTACCTAGTTCCTAACCAAGGTGATCAACTCGTGGCTTTTACAAGTATTAGGGCACTATACCTGGTTCCTGACTATTCTCTCGGCCTCCTCCAAACTTGCCTCTACTAGGATTGTTGTTGACACCACCCGATTCCGGTTGGTTTCTCGGATGGATGCTAGCCTGGCCAAAGCATCGGTATGACCATTCTCATTTTTGGCGATTTGTTTGATCACAAAGTGAGAAAACTTAGAGCACTCTTGTTTTAGCCTCTCCAGGTATTTTCTAATCTTAACATCTTTGGCTTCGAACATCCCCAAGTACTGACTGACCACTAATCGAGAGTCACTATGTAGGGTGATCTTGTCCGCCCCAAGTTTCTTTGATGTCATCGCCCCAAATATAGCCCCCTTCATACACTGCGACATTAATGGTTGCCTGAAAATCCAACCTGACAGCATACTCAAAACAATTTTTGTCATGATCAATTATAACCACCCTTAGCTCAGCGTCATTGAGGTTATGGGTGCCATCAACGAATACCTACCAAACTAGCATCTCTTTTTGATCCACAGCACACACTTCTTCTCACGCTTCATCATTGATAACCGCCGGTGTACAAAATCAGCCACTGCTTGATCTTTTATGCATGTTCTAACTATGTACTTAATGTCGTACTCTCCTAGCTTTATGGAGATTTGCACCAACCTTCCTAAAACTTCTGGCCTCATCAAAACACTTTCGAGTGGATAGGAGGTGAGTACTACCACTGTGTGTGAGCCAAAGTAATGCTTGAGCTTCTGCGCGTTGATTTTCAAGACGAAGCCAACTTCTTAATCGTTGGGTATCTTTTTTGGGCACCTGTCAGGATTTGGCTGATGTAATAGATGGGGTGTTGGACCTTGTTCCTTTTGATTAGGAATACGACACTACAAGTCTGGAGGGCCATAGCCAAGTATAAATAGTCTCTTTCTTGGGAGAGGGCTGACAAGGATTTGAGGTTTGCTAAGATATTGCTTGATTTCTTCAAAAGCTCTGTCACAATATTCGTCCCAAAAAACTAACGTGCTTTTCCTCAGCATTTTAAAGAATAGTAAGCACTTCTGTACATTTGGAGATGAACATGTTTAGTGCCACTCTCCTTCCGTTCAATTGTTGGATCCCTTTCAGATTGGTAAGAGGCCTTATACTCACTAGGACCTGTATTTTGTCTAGGTTAACCTCAATTCCTCGAGCAAATACGAGGTAGCCTAAGAACTTTCCAAAGGCAACACCGAAGACACTTCTTGGGGTTGAGCCTCATATCGTACCTTCGGATCACAGCAAATATCTCCTCCAAGTCTTTGACATGGTTTAGTGGTTATGATGATTTTACCACCGTATCATCCACATATGCCTTCATGTTCTTTCTCAGCTGATTTACAAACATTTTATTGATATGTGGCGCTCGCATTTTTTAACCCAAACGGCATTCTGGTATAACAGGTCCTCTCTTCGATGATAAAAAATGTTTAATCCTCATTTTTTGAATGCATCCTGATTTGATGGTAACCAAAGTAAGCATCCAAAAAACTTATTAATCCAAAACCAACGATGGTGTCAACTAACTAATCAATACTGAGGAGGGGAAAACAATCTTTGGGGCATGCCTTATTCAAGTCAATAAAGGTCACATACATACAAGGTGATCCACACATCTTCTTCACCAGTACCACGTTTGATAACCAAGTAAGGTAGCTGACTTCTCTTATAGTCTCCCTCAGGGTGTTGACCTGGCTTTTAATCACCTCATTTTTGTCCCTCGTGAACTTCCTCTTTCTGTGTTGGATAGGTCTAGCCTTTGGATCAACATTTAATTGATAGGTCATAACTCTTGGGTCAATCCCAAGCATGTCTGCACCAATGAATTATGGAATTGACGTCTTGGGCATGTTAATTATAAATTATTGAAGAAAATCTCAAATCTCAAAGTTGTTCGAGATCTCCCTTCTATCACACCTTCATACTTGAACACATTTGTGGTCCTTGTTAGATGAGTAAACAAAACAAGAGTCAACACAAGAAGAATCAATACTTATCAACCATTAGATCTCTTCAACTTCTTCACATAGATTTGATGGGTCTTGTTCAAACTACCAATATGAGAGGAAGAAAATATATGTTGGTTATTGTTGACGATTTTTCTAAATATACTTGGATGCTGTTTCTTAAAGAAAAATCTGAAGCTTTTGATCATTTCAAGACCTTGTGTATCAAGTTACAAAATGAGAAATTTGAATACGTTAATACTATCATCAAAATAAAAAATGACCATGGTAGAGAATTTGAGAATTCTAAATTCAGTGCTTTCTATGATGAAATGGATATTCAATAAGAGTTCTCTGCTCCCAAGACCCCCCAACAAAATGGGATTGTTGAAAGAAAAAATAGGATAATTCAAGAGATGGCCAGGGTCATGTTGGCCAATAAGAATCTAGCAAAGCACTTTTGGGCAGAGCCAATAACATGCTACACGTTGAATCGATACTTCACGAGACCCGATACTTGTTAATCTTCGTATGAACTAATGCACGAAAAGACACCAAATGTTAAGCACTTTCATGTGTTTGGTAACACTTGTTATATTCTTAGAGACAGAGAAAATCTAGACAAGTTTGAAGCTAAGAGTGATCTTAAAATATTCATAGGATACTCCAACAACAGTCGTGCATACCGTGCATACTGGGTCTACAATTTAAGAACATCTACCACTATAAAGTCAATCAATGTTGCGATTGATGATGTTGGTGCTACTAAACTTGTTGAATCAAATGACAACGATATTTTTGGTGCCTGGAGTTCTTCAGACAATGTCATCGTTAATGTTAAGACTCATCCAACAATGACTCTTGTTGATCCTCCAAAAAGTATTGAGAATGAAAGAAATGGTGCTTCAGAAGACTTGTCACTTCCTAAGTGGGTAAAGAAAGCTCATTCTACTAACAACATCATTGGTAATATGGAAAAAGTTGTTAAGGCAAGACATAACTGCACGACTTTGAATTACATGTGCTTCACTTCAACTATTCTTCCCAAAAATGTAAAAGAAGCCCTACAGGAAGTATATTGGATCAACTCCATACATGAAGAACTAAACCAATTTAAGAGAAACCATGTTAGGTATCTTGTCCCCAAACATCCAAAAAAACATGTTATTGGTACTCATTAGTTGTACAAAAACAAAGAAGATGAAAATGAAGTCATTGCTAGAAATAAATCTCGTCTTGTTGCACAAAGGTATACCCAGATTGAAGAGATAGACTTTGATGAAACCTTCACTCATGTTGCTCGTCTTGAGTCTAGCAAAATACTTCTTGGTCTTGCTTGCTTTTTCAGGTTTAAGCTATATCAAATGGATGTCAAAAGTGCATTTATGAATGAAATCATTAGAAAATAAGTTTTTATGGAATAGTCGAAAGGTTTTAAAGACCCACACTTTCCAAATAATGTCATGAGACTAAAGAAAGCTCTTTATGAATTGAAACAAAGCTTCTCATGCATAGTATGAATGTCTCATCGCGTTTCTCCTCGATAACGAATTTTTGAGAGGATGATATGACAAAACCTTGTCTTAAGAATTCAAGGAGAGTTTGTTACTCAAATCTATAATGATGACATCATTTTTGGTTCCACTAAAGATGACCTTGCTCAAAATTTCGTTGCTACCATGCAAAGTTAGTTCGAGATGAGTTTCGTTGGTGAACTAAAATTCTTTCTTGGTTTTCAAATCAAACAAATGACGGATGGGATCTTCCTCTCACAAGCAAAATATGCCAAGAATCCAGTTAAGAAGTTTGGGTTGGATAATACCTCTTATGCTCAAACCTTTATGAACACAACTCTGAAACTCCATCAAGGCTCTTCAGGCAAGGATGTTGAGCAAACTTTGTATAGGAGTATGATTGAGAGTATTCTGTATCTAGCCGCTAGCCTCCCAGACATCTCCTTCGGTGTTGGAGTTTGTGCTAGATACCAAGTTAACCCCAAAGAATCACATCTAATTGTTGTCAAAAGAAACATTAAATATGTCAAGAGTACGTCAGAAGTTTGTATTTGGTATCCTAGGAATAATACTGGAGAGTTGGTTACAGATGCTAATTGGGCAAGATGTAATGATGATAGAAAAAATACTTCGTGTGGTTATTTCTATTTGGGAAATTCCTTGATCTCTTGACACAATAAAAAAATAGTTCAATTTCTCTTTCAACAGTTCAGGTTGAATATATTGCCATTGGTTTGTGCTGCTCTCAATTATTTCGGATGAAACAAATTTTATCTGATTATAGTATCCAAGTTAAAGATCTTCTCTTACATTGTGACAACACCAGTGCTATTTGTATTTCAAAGAATCCTATCCATCACTCAAGGACCAAGCATATTGATATCTTTCACCATTTCATAAGAGATCTTATTAAATCAAACACATTGATTCTACAACATATATGCACTGATCGTCAACTTACTGATATTTTTACTAAACCTCCAGATTTTCAAAAGTTTAAATCCTTTAGAAAAGCTATTGGTCTCTGTCTCTCACCTTGAGACTTGTTTTGTGTTCTTTAGATTTGAATGAGCCTAAAGAACTTTGCTTACTGTTTTACTCTTGTGTTTTTCCTCTTCTCGTTTATGTGTTACCGTCTGCTGGGCGTACCTTCTTTCTTCTTGTGTTTTGAACTAATTTTGAAGAACCATGGTTGTTTTGTGACTAACATGCCTTTGTCTTAAATTGCAATAAGACTATCTTGATATTTGTTTTTCTTGAAGCTCATGTATGACTAAATTCTTGCATTCTTCTAAAAATGTTTTGTTTCTTATATTGGTGTCTAACATTGTGAATTTATAAGGATATTTTTGAGGAGTTTGTATGTTCCTTGCTTAAATGATTTGTATGACCTTAACAAGCTTTACAATCTATGGGTAGTGTCTCTCGAGGCAAAATCATAGGTGATGCTTAGATAAAAAGATGATTCAGACTTTTTTTAAACGGTTTGATCCTTCTTGCTACCCCTTGTCTACTTATCCTTAGCTTTCGCTCTTGAGCCGTTTTGTTATTTTTTCATTTATTTACACCTATTTGGCTAGCTTAAATGATAAATCTCACTTACCTGGCACTCTTTTTGTTTAGTTTCAACTTTGCCTTACTAAACGCTTTTGCTTTGGGATTAACTATATTCCTCTCGAGCAAATAATTACACTTTGTATGCAAGTATGTTTACACATACCACGGGGTTGGTTTTCATAGTGTGCCATGCTCGCTCACCAAAGTTTTTACTTGTGGTTTTTGGCGTGTTTCGATGTGGGTATTTAAGCATAGTACTTAGCATTTTTGGAAACAAAAAAATGAAACTTTTTAGTACCTCGCCATCAAGCTCACCACTACCCTCGCCACTACTCTTGGAGAGATATACATTCTGAGCCCTACAAATACCTACTCATTCTTTTTTCTTCACCCACGTTTTCAATGTCGAAACTCTACCCAAATCCATACCGAGATTTATATATGTTTTTGAAATCATTTTGGAGAGCTTATATTCAAGTATGGGTTGTTTATTAAGTTTAGTTATCAAATCGTAATTTGTGTGAGTACATGATTTGACTGTGTATCTCCCGTATACAATTTGATATTAGTGTTAGACAACGAATCCCTTAACAGTGTGAGTTGTTCACTTCTAGTTACTTGATCTACGATTTTCAACCACATCACATTGGGTGGTGTTGGCTATGGATGATAGCCAAGTTCGTGTGTCAAACCAAGTCGTTACGAAAGCAGCAAGTGAATAACAGTAGTAGACAGTTTGGACTGAGGTCCTAACTGATAGAGTTAATAGTAGTTTTACTATTTATTAGTGTTGTAACTTGTTTACTATTTAGTGAATTATTTACCGTTGAATAGTTGCCTTAAGCAACTAGATTATGTTATGCATGATCATATGTCAAGCTAGTATAATTTGAGTTAAAATTATGTATGTTAAAACATATGATTATTTTAACTCTGATTAGAACATTTTTTAACTCTCTATCTGACTTTTAATATACTTATAATATCTTATTCTAAATGTTATCTACTATTTTGATATTATACTGGTACTGTTTTGTTGAATGTACTGCATTCATTCTGTTATTTTGTTCGCTGCTTGTGGGAATACGTCTGTTATGAGTCTGTATCTCCTTACCTGTGTGTATCAAGTTGTTGACTTTTTCAATTCCAAAGGAAATAGCCTTAAGAAGTCAAGTAGAAAGAGAAATTGAACGAGGGATGAAAATAAATATAGCACATAAAATTAGTCCACTTCTATTGCGATCAATGTCAATAATTTAACCTGCAAATTTAAAATGAAAAAAAGAAACACAATCCACATATACCCAAATCTATACATATATACGTAGGTCTTTAGAATTGACATCACTGCATTACCTTGAAAATAAAAACGGAAACGCATTTTTTTCAGTTCATAAACTATTCTAAATATATTCTTACATTAATTTTATTTTTTTGGGACAAAAGTCATGTTTGAATCAGCAAACAACTTTATATCATATCTTTGGCATGTTGTATACATCAAACCAAATCCAGCAAATTTTGCCCCAATATATTCATGATCACCCGCAAAGCTATTGATTCTCCACATTGGACACCATAACAAACTTGATTTACTATTCCATTTAAAGCTATAACGTGCCAGAAAGATAATGCCTTGACTTCAACTTATCACTCATAACCAGTCAACTTCTTATTTTGTTATGCTTTTGGGTCAACTATAATTTAGTGAAGGGAAATACTCACGCCCACTAGCTTAAGACATGAATTGGCTTCCAGACATAGTATTATGGCAAGAGGGCTCTTCCAAACCTATGAAAGTATAAGCCTAGTATTATATAAGGACCAACAAAAGCAAGTCTCAACTCTTAACTAACCAAAACAATATTCAAATGAAGACTATAAATTCTCACATCCTCTGAAATCTGTGTTGGGTTGCAATCTGCTTAGGAATTTTTGGATAGCAAATCAAAAAACGAAGGCCAACAGAATCCTGCTGTTCCATTTATATAAAAAATTGCAAGAGGATGTAACTTTACTCAAGCGAGACTACCTTAACAAATTTGTCAAATTACATCGGTAATGTTCCAACAGTTATTCCCGCCTTCCCTCATTAAGACATAAGAACCACAAAAGCCAACAAAATTTCAAAATGTAGACTGCCATATACTATTAAAATTTAAATGTCAAGCACAATGAAATTAACGTCCAACAGTTATTACACTGAACATTTGTTGAAACTGCATGGTTATCAGTAAAAAGGAAAATAAAAAAGCCTACCATACTTTGTGTTAAACTTTCCTCTACAAAAACTAAAAAAGTTGTGAGCCATTCATATGGCTAAATTATATTTCTCCCACTAAAAAAACACACAATATGAGAAATTGACACAAGTATAAACTTGATTGTTCCATTAGCTTGGTAGCTTGGTACTTTTCTTTCAAATACATATGTCCAATAAAACTCCAAGATTAAAGAGCTACAGAGAGCACAAACTCGTTTGCAGCCTATCTTACACTGGACATCCCATATTTTATTATTTCCTAACTACAAAACGCACCTAAGAAGAAATTTTATCATTAGACTTTGTAATAGTGGAAAATTGCAAATCATAAGTTAATCACCTCATCTCTAGTTCACATCCACCCAGCTAAATTATCCCCATATATACACAAACAATTAGGTAAATCGAACAGAAGCACATGCAAGAAATTGACGAAGAAATGAAGAAGAATCAAAATGCATAGAAATATATATATATACACACTCATATACACACAAACAATTAGGTAAATCAAATCAAACAGAAGCACATGCAAGAAAATGAAGAAGAACCAAAATGCATAGAAATATATATACACACAGACAACTAGGTAAATCAAATCGAACAGAAGCACATGCAAGAAAATGAAAAAGAACCAAAATGCATAGAAATCAAGCCAAGCCAGTTAAGATGCAAACACAGAAAAATCCAATAAAAACAACAACAACAACAACTATAACAACAACAAAACCTTACTTCTTCGAGCGCCGACTACGCTTATGTCCCCAACCTTCAAGTTTAGCAACAGGGCAGCCGCATCTCGCTCGAAAGAGCAAAACTGCACGTCCATTAGCAGGAGCCATCTTTCTAAGTTCAGACCTAAGGCACTCATAATCAGGATTAGACTCATTCCCACCTTTCCAAGGCAACCTATCGATCTCTTTCGACCCAGTATTTATACACTCCTCGGACTGCAATTGCAAATCAAACTCCATAATTTTTTTTAACCCCTTACAGCCAGGCTTATCACACTTCCTCGATCTCGCACTACAGCAGAACTCGATCACCAAGATGATGAAGCCAAAGGAGATAACAAAGCCAAGAATGTAAGGGACGTGTATATGGTGAAGATGAGGGGTAGAGAGGGAGATTAGGAGAGAAAGAGAGTTGAAGACATAGGAGAAGTAGGAAGTGAGTAGGAAAGTGCCGGAGAAGAGAACGAGGATGAAGATGAGAAGGTCGAGAGTCGCCGATGGAGAATGACGGCAGGCATTGATATTAGGATTAGGGTTAGGGTTTGAGGATTTGGGTTTTGAGGAATTGAATGTTGAAGAAGAAGAAGAGGGCATGGCGGTGACGGTGGGTACGACGGTGGTGGAGAATACCAGATGGCGCATGTTAAAGAACGTGACGAAATTTTCTCTCTCCATATTTCTCACGTCACTTTATTTATTTATTACAAATTTTAAGGATTTTAATTTGTGAAAAGTTTCGGTGAAATGAAATCGGAATCGAAATGAAAAATAAATAATGTTGTTTAGTTTAATCACTGAAATCAAGCTCGGAATTAAGATTACAATGTTTATTTTGTCATCATTAGAATAGAATAGAAAAGACTGTAAATTATCTTAATACTTCTATATTCAATAAAGTTCAAATAATGTCATTTTATTATTATTTTTTCATAAAAAAAAATACATTTTTGATATCATTATTTTTTAAAATAATTATTACTTAACTAAAAAATATATATTATTAAAATTATTATTTTTCTAAATAGGTTTTAGGGTTTTGAGATTTAGGATTTAGAGTTTAGGGATTTAGGATTATATTTATGGGTTAAGGTTTAGGGTTAAAATTATTATTTTTCTAAAAAAGGTTTAGTGTTTTAGAATTTGAGATTTTGGATTTAAGGTTAAAATTATTATTTTTCTAAAAAAAGGTTTAGTGTTTTAGAATTTGAGATTTTGGATTTAGGGTTTAGGGTTTAGGATTTTAGGATTTCGAATTTGGGGTTTAGGATTTAAGATTTAGGGATTTGAGGTTTTGGGGTTTTGGGGTTTTGGGTTTTGGGTTTTGGGTTTTGGGATTTGGTTTTCGGTTTTCGGTTTTGATTTAGGGTTTTCGGTTTTCGCTTTTCGGTTTTCGGTTTTCGGTTTTCGGTTTTCGGTTTTCGGTTTTCGGTTTTCGGTTTTCGGTTTTAGGTTTTAGGTTTTAGGTTTTCGGTTTTCGGTTTTAGGTTTTGGGTTTTAAGGTTTAGGGTTTAGGGATTTGGGATTTGGGATTTAGGGATTTAAGGTTTAGGGTTTTAGGATTTAGATTTAGGATTTTAGGGTTTTGGGTTTGAGTTTTAGGCTATATTTGGGGTGAGGGTAAAATTGAAAAAAAAAATTAGATAGGAATGGAATCATGATTCCTAAAGGGGGGAGAAAGAATTGTGATTCCTTCTCCTTTAATAATCGATTTCATTCCATCCCCTCATTCCGTCCAACCAAACACATAAAATGAAAGGAATCAATTATGATTCCTTTCCATTCCCTCCAACCAAACATCACTTAAGGTGAATTAAACATGATAAATGATAAAAATCACAAATCTATACACATAAAAATATATATAAATACTAGTTATTTTTAGGATTTTTGTTTTCAAAGGTCCAAGAAAATTACCAAAAACCCTAGGTGGTTTTTTTTTATTAAAGTTTTTTTACGAACTATCACCCACTACAATTTGTTAACATATAAAAAAAATTGTTATTCATAATCAGCTGATAAAACAACCCAAACATCCCATAATCCCAGAATGCTCGAGCCAACTTAGAAAAGGTTCCCATCTTCCCAAGACATTTTGAAACCCCCACGACCTATCTTTCCAATACTGTTTGAAAATCTTCATCCTCTAATATTATATAGTTTTATGTTGTTAGGGATACTTGGTCTCATAGTTCGAATTTTCGTTCTCATTTTATATCATTCAAAGATTTTTCATTTTTCGTACAAATTCCAACATCAAGGTTTGCTTTTGTTTCTTTAATTTTTGAATCTATATTTTTTTTATTGAAAGTTCTTGGTTCAAACTGATTTGCTTATTTTAGTTTTTATCTTTTTTTATTTTAAAAGGAAACAATTTGTAATAACCTTTGTCTGATTTAAGATTTCCAACACATGTTAACATAGTATTAAGTTTAACCACTTGTCTCTAACCCTAGGGAATTCTTAGTTTCAACTGTCAGGCTTTTGAGTTTGTAACTTATGGCATGAGTATTGCAATAGAGAGACATTTAATTTAATTTTCATTGATAATAATTCAAAAACTTTAAATAGAAAACAAAGGGAAAATATTATCATGCATCTGCTTTTTAGCAAATTTTTACATTATTTCTCTAAGTTTTGTAAAAATAGTTTTAATGTTCTTGACTTTTGCGTTAATGTCATTAATGTCTTTAAATAGTTAATAGTATTAACTTTTCATTTAATGGTGTATTTTTCTTTCTTATGACTTTGATACCAAATTATGGTTAGTTATTTTTAGGGGTATACAAAAAATCCGATCATCTGATCAATTCGATCTGATCCGTTGATTTTTCATCCGATCTGATCCAATCCGATAGTCGGATCGGATGGAAAAAAAATTTATCCGTTAAGTGTAGATCGGATAACGGATTTCAGTACGATTCATCCGATCCGACCGAAATTAATTATATATATATATAATTAATTAATATATATTTATTTAATTTTTTAATGTTTCTTTTAAGTCAAATAATTTTATGTTATGATTTATGTGAAAATTTAAAAATACAAAAAATAGAGTTAATTAAGTTTATTGGTAGGATTGATCAGATGTGAAAAGAGATCGAATCGGTTGCGGATTATGATGTTTCAATCTGAGTTGATGGTCGGATCGGATGAGTATAAAATCAGCAGATTTCATCCGATCATAAATAGCCCTAGTTATTTTATACGTTAATTGATATTTCTTGTATATTATTATTTAAATGTAAACATTTAAATTTCTTATCAAAATATTATTTTATTTTTATAATTTTTTTATGTTTATTCTTACAAAGACTTGTGGCTCGTTTCTTTGTATTCATTTTCTTATTTATGAATTTTATAAATATTATAAACAAATATTTAATTATTTAAGATAATTAATTGACTTAAAATTATAATTATCATATTTAAATTTAATGGATCCATCATGGTCTTTCATTCCATTTTTCATCTTTTTTTGTTAAACGTGATATGTCTCGATTTACTCAAACCTTAATATTCTCCTCGTAGTGGTGAAGCATTTGTCTTTCATACATAGTATGATGTCCAAATTAGACTTACCATAAAATGTAAAAATAGTTATTGCACTCTATTTTATTTATAATATTAATAATTATTATAATTCTACAAGCCAATTATTTTACCTCTAAGAAATTATTAGTATCTCATAATTTCTAGATACATAGTTGATAAATAAATAATTTTTAGAATAAAGACTTTTTTATTAATGAAACTAAGTTAACTAATAGAAATAAGGGTTATTTTTATAAGATAAAGAATCTCTACTTACAATAGTAAAAAACCACTATTTTACCCTTAATTTAATAATTCACCTAATTTCTTGATTTTGGCTTTTGAATCTAAGCCTCTCATTCCTTTAGCATGATTTGTCAACTAAATATATTAGCTCTACAACTTTATTTATCTTTGTCATTTTCTACCTACAATCATTTTGATGGCGTAGACGATAATGCATATTCATCTTTTCGATCTCTAATATAGCAAATACATTGGTGATCCTTAGTGATTTTCTTGGCATAAATACAAAACACATTTTCTTGTTTCTTGACAAATTTTTAGATTATTACTACTAAAATTTGTTTCAAACTTATTGATTTTCTCACCATCTTCTTCAATAAGGGTCATATTGTTGTAGAAAGTGATTATAACCTTATTGGTCTAGTAATTTTTACTTTGACTTTAGAAGAATTATTAGTTTTTTTGAATTCATGATAAATTTGACTTACAATCTGTTCGTTTAGAATATAGAGTTTACCAGTATTTAATTCCTTTTTTGGAAGTGTCATTGGCTTTGTAACTTCCCTATTATAGTTATAAATCCTTAATTTGAAATATAGTAGGGACTAACACAACCTTTTTCATTCTAATCCACAAGTGAACTAAAAAAATTGAGATAGACAGACTTGTCACCTACTCTGATCTTTTTCCTAAAGTTCTTAGTCTTATTGAAATTTTCAAAAAAATAATTTAATTTATTTAAATTAATTTTTTGAATATATGTTCTCATTTAAACTTGCATAGAAAGCTTTATAAATAAAAAATACATCAACTTTTTCAAGGAGAATTACCTAACTAAAAAGGAGGTAGAGTGTTTAGATTTCTTTTCATCTGGACAGAGCTCATGGATAAATGGATTGTCGATAAAATTCTTTATCTCTTGGTTTGTGGTCACAATTCAAGGAGAATTAACTAACTAAAAAAGATGGTGTTTAAACTTCTTTTTATATGGATAATGTTAGAATTAAATCATATTGAAAGTCATAAACATCTTATTGTAGAATACCTAAGATTCTAAGATTTATATCATGCCGAATTATTAAGAGTTTATGAATTGAGTGAGAAACCTGGATCCATTGAGAATGATTTATACTGTTGCAAAAATGGTACAACAATCAATCATGAATGGATGAACATAAACGAAGGGTGATTTATAATCTTCCTTAACTAAATCGCCTTAGTTCCTCAATGGGACCGTCTTTTATCTTTCGAATGAGAAAAAGATAAATTATATTATGATTTGGTGTATTGAGGACCATACCTAAATGGTCCTTTATATATTGCTCAATTAGGCTCCCATGACCCCCTAATTAAGACAAAATTAATAACTACTCAATCAACCCATATCAATTTGAGCAATCTAAGGGATTATCAAAATTAGACAATTTAGTTTTAACCTATTAAATTAAATAGCTAATATAAATGAATAAATATGTTAATTTAGTATAGGAAATGTGATTTTTTAATGATATCTCAATTAGGCTACATATTATTCTTGAACCAATTATATCACAAAATTCCTTAGGCACACATTTGTATGCTATTTATCATTATACTTCTCCTTAAACAATCTAGTTCATCTCATATATTAGTAATGGAACCACTATGATTTTTATCACAATACAATCATAACTAAACCACGATGATCACTATACTAATACATTTAATAACATAGATCAAATATGGATGAGTAGCATGGAAATTACATACAATGTGATCTTAGAAATGTCTATTTCCAATTGGTCATTCTTCAATCTTTAGTGAGATCGATCCAAAATTTTTAATGCAATACGAACATTATATATAGAAAACATAAGTAAGCTCAAAAATAGAATCATAAACCATCAACTTTATTCGATAGAAGACTAAACAATCTAATGTTTAAAGTAAAACATATAGAACATAAAATGACACCCACTATACCAAGATATTATCAAAAATAACACTCATATGAGCAATGTGCTCATGAAATACCTTAGGTGTTAAGCCCTTAGTTAATGGGTCTGTTAGCATAGAAGTTGTTCCTATATGTTTTATATATATTGTAACTCTCTTCTTAACAGCTACAAACCTGATGTTAGTAATTTGTAACTTCGTTGAGCTTCTATTGTTGTTGGAGTATATCACTGTCGAGTTATTGTCCTAGTAAATATTCAATGGCCTATCAATGTCATCTATCACTCAGAGTCCAATGACAAAGTTTCATATCCATATCTCATGGTTGGATGCCCCATAACAAGCAATGAACTTTGTAACCATAATTGATGAAGCTATAAGAGTTTACTTAGCAAACTTTCATGAGATAACTCCTTTAGCCAACATAAAGAGTTAACCTGATGTGGAATGGTTGCTATCATGGAATCCCACAAAACCAAAGTTAAAGAACCCAATGACTTCTAAATTTCATGATATCCAAAAAATAAGCATGTAATCTTATTCTCCTAAATAATGCATCACATATTTGGTTGCCTTCCAGTGCTGCATATTTGGATAATTCAAATATATGTCCAAAACTCTCACTATAAATGCTATGTTGTGATGGATACAAATTTGATCATACATTAGACTCTCTACTGTTAATGCATAGAATTTTTTTTGGACATAGATAGTACTAAGTTATTCCCTGATAAGGTCTTAAGGGTCAGAATCGGGATTCAAAACCTGAAAAAAGTGAAAGAAACATATGTCAGGCTATAACCGTTCCACTGTGAACATAGATGAGTGCGAAGCATCAACGCCAAAACCTTGAGCTGACATGGATATCTCGAAAATAACCAACACTTATAAAAAGAAAGCAAACATAAACCATATTTATTATTTTTGATCGATTACCTTCACATACCTTTCAATATCAATAATCCTTTGATGTAGCCGCCATTCTAATATATATCTCCTTTGATTTTTTTTTCAGTTTCAGCAGGTTCCAGCAATTTTCAACGTACCAACAAATTTTGGTAGATTGATAGAGTTTTCTTTTTCAACAGTTTGACCAATACAATCTCTAACCACTAACGTGTGTATATATAGACAAGAATAATAATAACCTAATAAAATTAATGCTAAATATTTTTTGGATTTAATTTTTCAAAATTCATTAAAAATCTTAATATTATAAAAAATCATTTTTTAAGATACACCCTAAAAATATTAAAACATATCTAAGAAATAACTAATTGTTAATTTCATAAATTCATTCAAGTTCAAATAAATATTTAGCATCAAAAATAAATATATGTTATTATATGTATGAGTGCAATCATATATGTCGTAGTTATAAAAAATATATCTGAAGTAAGATCATTTGAAATTCTAACGTTTCTTCGATTTTGTTTGATAGACTTGATAGCAAGCTTAAAAATAAATTTATATGCAAATATTTTATTCACGAAAATAACCAACACTTATAATTCTTACAAACTCTCTCTTTCACATTTTCGTGTGGCAAAATCTCGTACTCACTACATGATACTTAAAGGAATAAGATAAAAGTACAATAATGTCATAAACTCTAGTGGAACTATCCTATGGTCTGGTGAATCCATCTTCGTTGTAATTTGACAAGTTTGTAAGTAATTGAAATGACATATATAAAACATACGACAACATAACTTGAGAGATTCATTGTATAATCACGTAGTGCATGCATTCATACCAATTAAGCTAACATAAGACAAAATGATGTAAAGTATTCTTACCCTAAATATGTTCTCCCCTTATATGCATAACAAAATAAAATATGAAAGTGAAACACACTCTCCTCTTGTTGACATACGAGAAGGACAAAACATTGGGAAAAAAATGAAGCTAAACTCTACCTAAAGATAAAAGAGCAATGTAAAAGCAGATTAATGCAAAATTACAATGTGGTCTAAACTCCCCCCTAAGTTCTATGACTCCTTAACTTAAAAACCAATTAAAAAATTAATAAATAATAAGAAGATATAAATGGGTAAAAATCTAATTTTTTTCATAAATAGTCACATAATGTATTAAACTCATTTAATCACAAATAAGCACACAACTAATTAAGAACTCGTCATTTTTTAACTCAAATTTTAATTATTTATTGTATAATTAAGCAAATAGAGTAGAAAAGGCACACTTCGCACATTTAATGACATATTAACATTTATTTTAAAGTAATATATATATATATATTTAAACTCAATAAATATGACAATTAATTTATTTATGATCAATCAATAAAGACTAAAAAAAATACATGTTATGTAAAATTATAATTAAGTCTTCAATCTCACAAAATAGAATATATTTACCAAATGATGACTTAAATTTTTTATCTTTATTTTATAAATGAGACAAACGATTTATTTTTATTTTTTAACTTCTATTAGCCTTTTCTTTTTGTGCGTACCAAGTACAAGTTTTATAAATAGTCGTTTTTTGCACAATCTTTTTTTTGCACGAGCTATAAACCTAGTATGATAACTTTCACACTATTTGTGAGGTAGCTTTCTTCTCTCATTACGGTAGCGTCACACATCATAGTAGGTAACCCTCTCAATACTAGATGCCTCCACATAGTAAAGTCCTAGAGTCTTTTAAAAGAATTCATAAACTTTAAGCATAGCATACATATGTGTTCGTGAGTGTATGAATAAGTTCATGTCAACATAGATCATTACATGTACAAGAATATATGTGTGTATAAGTCAAAATTGTAGGATAATTTATACAATAATTATCAAAATGAGTTAAGCACTAAAAATAAGTGTTGAATAAGTCCAATATCTTGTTGGCCATATAAGGATTCTACTTCTCTCTCTCTCTCTCTCTTTCTCTCTCTCTCTCTATATACTCCTAAGATACTTAAATCTTTGAGTGTCCATAACTTTACTGAATATACCAAGTAGTTGTCTCTCAATAAGTACAAAATCAAGTGTTACTACTTTTTTTTCAATTAATTCTCAAATAAAACGATGTCTAATGTTAATGTGCTTAAATCTAAAATGTTGAACTAGGTTCATAGAAATTCATATATCACTAGAGTTATCACAATATAAGGTGTTGATCGTAATCCTTGAGCATGTTTTTCATCCAAAGCATTTATGTGCGAGAGCTTCCTATAATAATGTATTTTGTCTCAATTGTAGAGAGTGAGATAGATTTCTATTTTTTAGTGTGTCAGGATACTAAGTTGTTCCCAATGTAGATGCAACCACCTGATGTGCTCTTCCTATCATTCTGATTGCTTACCCAATTGGCATCTGTATAATCACTTACCTCACAAGTAGTGTCAATAGTAAAATATAAACCATAATTACTTATTCCTAAAATATACCTAATGATTTTATTTACATTCTCAAAGTGTGATTCCTTAGGGTCAGGTTGATAACAGGCATACACACTAATGCTAAAACATATGTCAAACCTACTTGTTGTAAGGTAAAGTAAACTACCTATTATATTTCTATAAAGGGTTTGATTAACACTTTTACATTGAGTGTCCTTTGTGTTTTTTTTGCTGGTACCTAAAGGAGTCCTTAATTGCCTACTAATTTCAAGACCAAACCTTTTAACAAGGTTGTATGTGTACTTGGTTTGAGAAATAAATATATTACCATGAGATTGTTGGAATTTCAAACCAAGAAAGAAATTTATTTCACCTACCATGGACATTTCAAATTCATTTGTCATAACATGCACAAAATCGTCCACTGGTGTACTAGGTGTGGATCTAAAAACTATGTTATCCACATAAATTGGACCAATGAAGATCTCATCACTACTCCTTTTAATGAATAGAATCTTATCAACTTCTCCTAGAATAAATCCTTTGTTCAAAAGATAATTGATAAGTCTCTCATACCACGCTCGAGGAGCTTGTTTTAAACCATAAAGAGCTTTGTTGAGTTTGTAAACATGATTTGGAAATTTTGAATCAACAAATCCTTTTAGTTGTTCCATGTATACCTCTTCATTCAAAAATCCATTTAAAAAGGCAAACTTAATATCCATTTGATATAATTTGAATTTCATGTGATAAGGAATGGCAAGTAAAATCATAATTGACTCTAACTTAGCTATAGGTGAAACATCAAAATCAACTTCTTCTACTTGCGTGTAGCCTTGATTTACCAACCTAGCCTTATTTCTAGCAACAATGTCATGTTCATCAAATTTATTTTTGAATACTCATTTAGTTCCAATAACATTTTTGTTTATAAGCTTAGGTACTAATATACACATATGATTTCTTTCAAATTGAGCTAATTTATCATGTATGGCGTTTATCCAAAATTCATACCTAAGGGCTTCATTCACATTTTTTTGTTCAACTTAAGAAATATATCATAAATGGGTTACCTCACATATTTTTCTTGTTCTTGTTCTTGTTACCATACTTGCATTAGGATCTCCAATTATATCCTTAATAGGATGATTTTTTGAATTGTGGGTTGGAATTATCATTGATGAGATTGATGCTTCTTCCTTCTTTTCTTCTTCTTCCACAAGCTCCTATTCTTTTGTTCCAATTGTGTCATTGGTCATTGTTGATTGAGGTGCTATGAAATTTACTTCATTATCAACTTCTTCACTTGTAATCTACTTATCTTTATCATCTATAATGACATTTATAGATTCCATAACAACATTAGTTCTATAGTTGAAGACTCTATAGGCTCTACTATTTAGAGAATAATCAAGAAATATACCTTCATCACTTCTTGAATCAAATTTATCCAACTGTTCTCGATCCCTAAGTATGTAGTGTTTACTTCTTAAAATATGTATGAATTTCATATTGTGTTTTTTACCTCTCCATATCTTATAGGGAGTTTGGTTTGTACCTAGGTGAAGATATACACGATTTATAATGTGACATGTAGTGTTTATAGCTTCAACCCAAAACCTTTTGAAAATTCCATTGGCATGCATCATTACTCTTACCATCTCCTAAAGTATCATGTTTTTCCTTTCAACTATTCCATTTGTTGAGGTGTGATGGGAGGAGAGAATTCATGAAAGATACCATGTTCTTTGTAGAAGTCATCATACTTGGTATTTTCAAACTCTTTTCCATGGTCTATTTTCCCAGTTTCTTGATGGTTGTTATTTTGTCACTTCTTTCAACCTACACTATTGTACAATATGAGATAAAGAACTTGAAAGCATCTGAGTTATCTTTAAGAAAGTCTACCTAATTGTAGCAAGAAAAGTCATCTATTGCAACTATGATTTATTTCTTACCTCCTATACTTTATGTTCTCATAGGACCCATGAGGTCAATATGTATCAATTTCAATAATCTGTTTGTATTGATACTCTTGATCTTCTTACGAGCAATCTTAGTTTGTTTAACCAATTGAAATGGTCCACATAGAGGTTTTTCAATGTTTGGGATAATAGGTAGACCATGTATAATCTTAGTTTTACTTAATTTAACGAGATCTTTAAAATTCATATGACCTAGATTTTTGTGCTATAAGGTAGTTGAATCATTGATAGCTAGGTTACATGTTATTGTGGGTAATGTGTTAATGTAATAGCAATTGTCATGTGATCTAATTTCCTTAATTATACATTCACATTTTCGATGTGTTATAATGCAGTGATTGTTTGTAAATTACACATTGAAATCATTGTCACATATTTGACTTATACTAATCAAGTTTACCTTGAGTTTTTTCACGTATAAAACTTCATCAAGTTTAAGGATACCTTCTATTTGAACAGAGCATTTTCCATCAATTTTAGATGTTTTACCACCACCAAAGGTAACTGTCCTTTCATTGTATTCTTCAAAGGTTTTAAACAAAAAACAGTTCCCAGTCATGTGTCTAGAGCATCCACTGTCAAAATAGTAAGTGATATTTGATTTAGCTTTAAATGCTATGTGGGCCACAAAGCATTGCAACTCAAACTTATTAACCCATCCTCTTTTAATTTTGGACGTTTGAGTTATTGGTTTCTTAAGTTCTTCTTTTTGTGTAGTTTTTACAGTAAAAAATTTACATTTGAAATTTTTTTGAGGTGCCCTAGAAACATTTGTACATGTGATAGAATCATAGGAATAAAGAAATCTATACTTAGGTATAATGTGTCCTTTCTTACCATAATGATGACAGATGGGAACAAACTAAATTTGTTTAGAGTGATAAGGTGTAGAAATTACCTTTCCTAAGCAACAGTGGGTTTTACAAATTGAGTTTTGGATGATGAAGGTGTTGACTATTCATCTATGTATCCAAGACCTCTCTTATCTCCATGTGACTTTCCATAGTCTAGAACTTTGGTCAATTTTTCAGCACCTATGAAAAATTCTTCACCGTCTCTTTTGTAATACTAAGTTCTTTTGTTTTCCTCATTGGTTTTTGCAAGACTCAACTTCAAGGCATTAATTAGTTCAAACAATTCCTTTTATCTTTCTCTAGGATAGATGAATTTATATTTTGAATATTGATGATATCATTAAGTTAGTTACTTCAACAGGTAGTTTATCTCTCTCTCTTTCCCGGCACCTAGACAATCCATAAATAATTCATCGTAATTCGATACATTGAACTTAGACAGTAAGAGAGAAGAGTTTACTTCCTCATTTTCTTCATCCGAGTTAGAGTCGTAGTCATATGGTGTGCTTTGGTAGTTACGATGAAGGCACAAGTCATCATCCTTCGAGTTACTAGCATTATCTTGCTCCCTTTTTATGTCACTGAGTGTAGTATTAATGGCTTTTCCAACTTTCTTTTTATTATTCACACATTCTATAAAAATATAACTAAGGCCCTCACAAGTAAAGCATTGAGGACTAGTGGGCTTAGTTTTCATACCATTAAAGCTAGGAGGTTTTATTTTCTTTGACTTTTGGTCCCTCGAATGACTAGATTATACCTTGTTAGATTGATTATTTTGTTGACCCTTCCTTTTTAGGAACTTCTTAAATTTTCATACTAATAAGACTAATAACTCATAATTTATATCCTCATTACTATCAAAGATGTCCTTTTTTGGAGCTTTTGAATGTCGCATCCTTGTGTTTCTTGGGTGGATCAAGAGTAAGCTCGTAGGTTTGGATTGACTCGACAAGTTCATCAATGTTTAGTGTGTCCACATTTTTGCTTTCATCTATCGCTGTAACTTTCATCTTGTAGTCCGTTGTTAAGGAGCTTAAGAGTTTACCTACTTGTATAGGTTGTGTAATTTTCTCACCAAGATTGGAACAAGCATTAGTGATATCACAAAAACAAGCATAAAATTGACCAAAAGTTTCAGTGTTGCTCATTTTAATGGAATCAAACTAAGATGTTAGCAATCTTAATTTTGTTTGTTTCACTTGGAAAGATCCCTCATGAGCAAGAGCAAGTGCATTACATGCATCTTTAGCAGTCTCACAATCGGAGATGTGCAAAACTCATCCATCAACACTGCAATAAAGATTGAGCTTAGACCTTTTTGGTTTGCCCCACTAAGGGTGCATTCTTTAGTGGTCCAGTCTATCTTGGTTTTATGATTGTTACACCATATTTTGTTATTGAAGGTAGTTCCCAACCATCAAGAATAACATTCTAGACTTT
Source organism: Hippophae gyantsensis (assembly GCA_030763125.1). Taxonomy (NCBI): domain Eukaryota; kingdom Viridiplantae; phylum Streptophyta; class Magnoliopsida; order Rosales; family Elaeagnaceae; genus Hippophae; species Hippophae gyantsensis. Next base: position 73,088,479 of record CM061028.1, on the reverse strand, counting down.
TTCATTTTTGTTTGAGAAAGGCTTGCATGCGAGCGGGGGTTTAATAGATGACCCAACTTTTTTCATTTGGTCTGTAAGTAGGAGTGTGTGTCCCTAAGGATCAAACTTATTAAGTATGTCTAGTGTTTTCTCTAATATCGATCGAGAGTTTATAAATTACAGATCTAATTAACCTAGAGAGAGTGAATAGGTTATTTTTAATTTAATAACCTAAAAAAAGTAGCTAGGTATGCAATCATGTACAATAATAAAGTACATAAATGAAAGAATAACGCACGATACTTATAGGTGAAAAGAACCAATTCCACAACCATGATCTAAGAAGAAAACCATCAACCATGATCTAAGAAGAAAACCATCAGTTCACCAGACCATCTAACTTTTCACTATGAAAACCAAATGTTCAAGTACAAACTCGGTCTTATGCTACCCTCTCTAGGATACTAACCAAACGTACCTTACTTACGAGCCCTTGTTATATTTTCATAATTTATAATATTAGCGTGAGCAGTTTCTAGACCAACATTCCAATAACTTTCCACGAATCAAATATGTTCACAAATCACCTACAATTTTTAGGAGATTAATTATTATCACCTTGTCGCCACTCCTTTGTTTTTTTTTCAATTTCAACAGCTTCCAATAATTTTTAGCAAATTGGTAGATTTCGACAGATTGATGACATTTTGTTTTTCAATAGTTCGACCTATACAACCTCTGATATGTATATTTATAAATAATAATAATAATATAATATCAAGGTTAAATATTTTTTGGGTTTAATTTTTCAAAGTTCATTAAAAACCTCAATATTATAAAAAGTCATTTTTAAGACACCCTAAAAATATTGAAACACATCTAAGAAATAACTAATTGGTAATTTCATAAATTGATTCAATTTTAAATAAATATATAGCACCAAAAATAATTTTAGATTTATGAACATATGCTATCATATGCACGAGTACAATCCTATGTGTTGTAGTTATAAAATATACACATGAAGTATGACTATCTGAAATTCCAATGTTTATTTGACTTTATTTGATAGACTTGATAACGAACTTAAAAAATAAGTTTACATGTAAATATTTTATCCATGAAAATAGCCTACACATATAATCCTTATAGAATGTTTCATGAACATTATGCACATTCGGTTAAAGCAATCCCGCTTTTCAATTTTAACCTCGTTGGATTTTCAGGAGTAGTAGTGGGTCGATCCAACCAAAGTGCAAGATCCAAATCCATATAACCGAAGACAATCTCCACAACTTCTTTCTAGATTTTAAAGTTCATTTTGCTCAGCATTAAGACGTTGTTGCTTGGATAGAAACATTCGTAATAATAGTAACAAAAACTACATAGGAAACAAAATAAACAAGCATACTTACATTTAACAAGCATATCATAGAAATAAATCAAAACATAAACAAATAATTCAAATTAGGTATCCATCTCAAGATACCTAGCATAATATTAATTCCTAGTCTTTGGATAGAGAAATTAACTATAAGTGATATTCTTAGTATAATGATCAAATAGTGATAATTAGTTTTATCAAACAATAGCTTTTTTTTAGACTCACTATTGTTCACATGAAAAAAAATCTTTATAATCATCATATATTTATCATCATAGGCTCATTGTTATTTAGCCAAACTATATCTTTCTTTAGACCGAACACAATTCGCATAAATAACTCCACACAAACATCTATGTATTTTTAGTTAAATTAATCTTCATTATAGAGGTTATTTTATAAACATGTTATTTCAATCAATTTAATCAAACATACTAGACTAATTGGGCAAAATAATAAACAACTACATAAAAAACAAAAGCTATAGTTTTAATTTATGTAAAAAAGAATCAAATATTCTACCTTGTAGATAACTAAATCACTTTAAAAAAATTAATAATGTCAAAACCATGATATAACAAACAAGATTGAAGATCTGGATCACAAACAACTTTATCTTAAAAAATAATAATACATTAATTAAACGACAAAACATAGAAATCCAAGGAGCATGTTTTAATCCCAAATTAAAAAAATATTAACATTCAAGGAATTTCACACAAAAAATAAATATTCTATTCAAATCCCATACGAGTAGAATATTCACAAATCCTAATAATATAACTATGATGACCATTCTGATACCACTTGATAGAATTAAATCATATTAAAGCTATAAACAAATTCTAAATGCAAACATTCTAGAACATAATACTAAAAATTGTAAGATCTACATCATGCCAAATTATTATGGATTATGGATTTGAGCGAGATACTTGGATCCATCACTACTAAAAAAAGGGATATTTAAGTCATCGTGTAAAGTCGGTTTTTGGAAAAAATCGACTTATAATGAATTTAAAGTCAGTTCGGTGTAGAACCGACGCTACACCCGTGGCTAGCGTCAGTTTGTCACGTAAACCGACACTACGTCCTATTTTTTAAATTAAAAATGGATGAAGTAAATACAATTAAAATTAATTATTATTTTATTTGACTCTTTAGAATTTAAGTTGGATATAAATAGTATAATTTTTCCTTTTTTTTAGAAAATTAGTTTTAAAAATTATATAATTTTGTTTATTTGTTTGGATATTTAAATTTATATATGTACCTATAATATATCTTTATTTAATTTTGTGTATATGTTTTAATTAAATATTATTCTAAAGTTATTATTTTTTTCTTTTTCTATAGTACGTATATGTATAGTTTAAATAAAATAATAATTGACAAAAAAAATTAAATTATGTGGATAGCGTCGATTGACGTGGCGAACCGACGCTATCCACGTGTGTAGCGTCGGTTTTCCCCGTCAATCGACGCTACACACACGGCTAGCATCGGTTCACCATGTCAACCGACGCTATCCACCTAATATATCCGTTCAGCTTATTTTTTATGCAGAAACCCAATTTCTTTATTTCTTTTCTCCATTTTTTCCCAAAACCGAACTCACACCCACCTTCTTTCTCAATTTCCGGCCACCTCTGACCACCATTTGCAACGTTGTTTTATGGGTTATATTCCTCTTCTCATTATCTTTCAGATCTACTATTTTTTTGAGCGAAATACTCAAATTTTTTTTATACCCATTTTTTTACTTATTCTCACTTACAAAACACCATTTTCTTCTTCTTTCCTCCATTTAGTCACTTCATAACATTATTGTAAGTATTTCTATTAATTTTGAAGTTTATTATTCATTTTGTTTTATTTTTTATATAAATTTTTGATTTAGGTATGTTTTTTTTATTTTGCTTGTTATTATGTTTGACTTATTTTATGTGGAAATGATATCTGAAATGTTGTGGATTTGATGAATTATATATATTTACTGTGCGTAGATAAATTTATTTATATATAAATAATTATATTTTATTAAGTAGAATTTTGTAGCTTATTATTCAGTTTGTTTTATTTTTTGTATAAATTTTTGATTTAGGTATGTTTTTTATTTTGCTTGTTATTATGTTTGACTTATTTTATGTGGAAATAATATATGAAATGTTGTGGGTTTGATGGATTATATATATTTACTATACGTGGATAAATGTATTTATATATAAATAATTATATTTTATTAAGTATAATTTTGTAGCTTATTATTCAGTTTTGTTTTATTTTTTGTATAAATTTTTAATTTAGGTATGTTTTTTATTTTGCTTGTTATTATTTTTGATTTATTTTATGTGAAAATAATATCTGAAATGTTGTGGGTTTGATGGATTATATATATTTACTGTGTGTGAATAAATTTATTTATATATAAATAATTATATTTTATTAAGTAGTGAATATATAAAAAATTATATATTTTTTAAATTTTTAAGAAATTATATTGGTATAAGAGTTATACGTGCTATCTATTGACTCTTAAAAAATTATAAATATATATTTATAAACTCAATAATTTAAATAATTATATATATATATATATATCTTTTATATAGGGCGTGTTATTATCGACTTCAATATAATCACTCATCATATTTAGTAATGTTCTATGATTCTTCATATGTCAATCAATATCAAGAGAAAGATGTTAGCATTAGAGCTAAACAATTATGTGATAGGGCATTAATGATTAACAGAAATCAAAAATTGATAATCTCTTGACAATTAAGGTTTGAACAAGGCTAAGATCATTGGATGTTGATAATCATTGATCTGTTCAATAATCATGCTTGGTACTGTGACTCAGCTTCCATAAAACTGAGTAAAGATACAAAAACAGTTGTTGAAACGTAAGAGTTATAACTACATATTAGTTTCTTCTATTATTTTTTATAATATTTAATAAAAACTAACCGTTTTAAACCTTGATAGAGCATGAAAGTTGTGAAACAAGTTTAAAGACATTGTCCTTAAAAAAATCTCATAAGATTATATGGACAAAAGTTATGGTATGTACAAGCCAATATTAATAATTTTTTTAATTTTACAATTGAATAATAAAGATATTCGAATATGAAAAATCATGTACACTTATTTTTGTAGGTTCCACAACAAAATAATTGAGTCATGTGTGGTTATTATGTCATGAAGTTTATGAGCGAAATCATCACAAATATCAAAATTCCAATTGATGATGTGGTAATATCTTTTACCCATATACATAAAAGTTTTTAACATATTTGAGTTATTTTTTGTAAATAAATGAAATTACATTCTTATTTTGATTTTAAATACATGTAGTTCTTTGGTTAGAACAAGACGGGCTACGACCAGTAAATTTTTGATGATTTACGAGAGGAATGGGCAGAACACATGGTTCAAATTATATCATCACAAGAAGAATCAGGAGAAGATTCTGATGATCTTGAATAACATATGACAACATAACAGTAAATTTTTTAATGATTTAATTTCTCTATCTATTCCTGTGTCTAAAGTCACTTGTTTGATGGATGATTTTATGCTAATGTATTTAGGGGAATGCATTGTTTTATGGACCTATTTTTGGCCCAAACTACATCTCATCTCTCTTTCCTACTTTCCTTACGAACTCATATTAGCACTTTATTAATTATTTGTTTATAAATATGAAGTTATCTGGAATCTCTGCTAGTATTTTTAATGCTATAATGAGCTCTAAATATGAAATCAGGTGTACGTAACTTCGATTTGTTTCTTGGTTTGTATGAGTTTTGGTGTCCATGAACGTGTTTCATATGTTCAAGGGTACCAAAACTCACACAAGCCAAGTAAGAAATCAGAGTTACTCTTGATTTCATATTTAGAGTTCTTTATAGTATTAAAAAATACTAGCAGAGATTTCAGATAACTTCATATTTATAGACAAATGATTAATAAAATGCTAATATGAGTTCGTCGAAGGGTTATATCACTCGAATGTCGCTATGGTAATCTTTTTTTTATGGTAATATTTATAATAATTTAATTTCTTCATTCGTATGTCTTTGAAGTTTAGACTATTTATTTGATGGATGTTTACGTGCTCATGTATGTAGGGGAATATGAATTGTTATATGGATCAACTGTTTTTTGTCTAGTTTTCTTGTCATAATGTTGGTGATTCTAAGCCAACTAAGCTTACTCGCATCCAATTATACTTTGACAACATTATTTTATTTGTAATTTAAGTTAACTATATGTATTGTATATACATTATTTGTTTTTGTACTAAATTTAATTATCAAGTAATTAATTATATTTAAATTTTTAATTATTTGTATTATTATTTATATTTTAGTTTTTTATGCTATATATATTGAATAATATGAAAAATGAGAATAAAAATTTAAAAAAATTCATAAAATGTACGTGTAAAGTCAGTTCATCGCGTGAACCGACTTTACATTTTAAGTCACTCAATTTAAAGTCGATTTTTAACAGACTTTAATGCCTATTTTTATAATAGTGCATTGAGAATGATCTTTACTATTGCTAAAATATTATGACAATCGATTGCGAATGGATGAACACGAACGAAAAAAGTGTTTTTGTGATCTTCTTCAATTAAATCGTCTTAATTTATCAATGAAATCGTCATTTCTCTTCCATACAAGAAAAAAATAAATTATATTATGATTTGGTATATTGGGGACCATAATTGAAAGAAATTTTATGCACTATTCACTTATGATTCCTATAATCTCTTAATTAAGATAAAATCGATAATTATTCTATCAATCTATATCGATTTTAGTAATTTAGATATTTATTAAAATTAAACTATTTAATTTTGAAAAAATATATATATATTACCTAATTTAATATAAGAAATGTGGTTTGCTGACGGATAGAGCTCATGGATAATTGGATTGATGATAAAGTTTCGGTTTGGAAACGCTTGTGTTTGATATTGGAGTGAAACCTATAGGGTTAAAGATCAATAAGAGAACAGTATTCCACCAGGAAACAAGAGTTGTCCAAAGGCATTTGTGGAATGCATTATTTCAGAATTTGCAGAATGTGTTGTTTGTAATGAAAGTAGGAGAAAGAGCTATGGGAAACAAGAATATGGAACTCAGTTGTTCAAGTTGTTAAAGCATGGAGTTCTGGTTACTGTGAGTTTATGTTTTTGAATGTTGTCGGTCTTTGGAGTCCATACGGATGGAAGCTAATTAGACTTTGTAATTATTCCTGATTTTTGCCTAGTAAGTTTTGATTTTTTTTTTCTCTTTTCAAGAAAATCTTTATTAATTTTCTTGTTTGGTTGAAAAAAAATTATATATTGAAATTTTGTTTAATTAAAATATTAAAAAATATACCATTCATAAAATATATAATAACCAAAATAGTATATCAATAATATTTATCTAATTAAACGAATATAAATAATTGTATTTTAATTTAAATATTATTTAAAATAAATTAAATATTTTTTAATAATATAAATATAAATAATATTAATTTTTAGTTAAAGGGTAAAAACGTTATTTTTATAGATTCTTTCTTTAGAAGCTTCCGACATAAGAAGTCATAACAATTATGGATAACGCATGTGTTAATAGTATTAAATATATTAACTATATAATTATATATTTAATTATAAAATTAAATTACATTATGTAATATAAAAATAACATGATTATACAAAAATTTAATACAATTAAATAATATAATTTTAAATTATAAAATTAGGTAACTTGATTTTTTTTTAACCAAATAATCAAATACCGTACATAGTAGGCTGATCATGCTTTTTAATGAATATTTTCGTTTAAAAAAAATTTAAACAATTAGCCATGCTAAGCAACCCTTGACCTTACGATACCAGTATTCAACAATTAGATTTTAAAATTTTAAATAAATGTTTGAGATTTAAGTTTATGTTAAAAAAAATAAAAAAATTAATAAAATAATTGATTAAAAAATATTATAATAATATAAGGGAAGAAAAATTTACGTATTCAACAAATTATTATATCATATTAATTAAAAAAAAATATTAATTATTCTTTTGACGTCATAGCTGACGAAAAAATATTGTTCTTAGATGAAACTAGACGAGTGGACGTCTAGAATCACCCCATTCTTTAAATAACTAAATAACTAAGATAATCAGATTTTTTTTTTAAATTTAATCAATTGAATTGAGTCAAAGTCGTAAAATTTAATCAATTGAATTGAGTTAAAGTCGTAACATAACTATGATTATATTTGTCACTTTGGTTAACATTACCGATCTAATTACTGCAAATTTATATGCTAATTATTATTAACATATATAATAAGCAATAACTTAATTAAAAAAATACTAATTATTTTTAAGTAATTACTCACATAATTCTATTTAAAATATTTTTTAAATATTACAATACAATTAAAATTAATATAACAAATAATTATTAATTAAAATAATAAAATATATCTCTTTAACCTAAAATTAACTGTAAAATCAATTATAATAATATAAAATAAACCTTCAACAAATGGTATTTTACTCTAAATTAAAACTAAAATATTATATTATATTTAAAATTAAAATTAAAATAAATGAATTTAAATATAATAAATCATCGTATATTAACCATCTCAACGTATTTTAGTTTAAAATTATTTAAAAATATAAAATTTTAATAAAAATATTTACAAATTAAAATAATGATATTTTATTTGTACTTAATATATTCTATTTTTCATAAATATTAAATTATATTTATTTTTATATCTATTTATATGAAAAATATAATATTTAATAAAATATAAATTTTTAATTTTGATTATCGGAATCAGATTACTCCACTTCCTAAACTAAAGTCAACTCAAAATTTTAAATAAAAATTAACCAAATCTAAAATTCTAATCAAAACTTACCACTTAAAACTGAATTAATTGGAACTTAATAAAATTTTGACATTGATAAATTTTAGTTCCGTTATGGAATCAATTTTTTTTATTTTTTTAGTTATGTTATGGAATTAACTTTTTTAACCTCTCTTCCTACAACAATTTTTTTTCTTTCACTTTTTTTAGCTATTAAAAAGTGATAATAAAAGGGATAATAAAAGGGTAGAAAACATTAAATTTTAATGAAATATTCTATAAAATATTATTTTAAATTTTTTGATTAAAATATTATTATTTTGATAATCATAAAATGCATATTAAAATTAAAAATAAATAAAATATAAAAAATAATACACTAAAATATTAAAATTATTATTAAATAAAAATAATAATAATTAAAATTTCAACTTTAATTTCTATTAATAAATAATATACATATTACATAATAAATTTTAATTAAAAATACTAAAAAAACAATTTTATGATTCCTCAACTTTATTCTTAAAAGCAATAAAAATTATTATTTATAAACTATATAACTAAAATAAATGTTAATATCATTTAGTTTATATATGCTTTTATATTTGAATTCTTTACATATTATATTGTTTTATAATTATTTTTAAGATAGTATTATAATATTATATGGAGTGCGGTAACATATAAATTAAGAAAAGTAAGTGACCATGGGTGCGGTTCTTATAAATTTTTAAGATAAATTCAGCTAAAATACTAGGCGATTACATAATAATTTATCCTTATTTAAAGGACTAGTGCTGCTGTGCTAATTAGTGTGCTGTGTTCCCAAAAGAAAGGAAAAAAAAAATGTCAGGCCCTCAATGCTGCTCAAACCCTCCTACTCTAAATCCAAGTAGCGGAACTGGCCAGGTTGAGAAACTTGGTGGTCTCGACTCGTATGTCACTGGACCCTCCGAATCCAAGCTAGCCATTATTCTAATTTCGGATGTTTATGGTACTCTTTTCTCCTTGTAGTTACTTTTTCGCTTTTTATGATATGGTCATGTCCTCTTAATTTTGTTTTGATTACCTATGTCATTTGGCTCCGAGGTTTATTTGGTTTTAATTTTGTGAAGATAATTTGGGTTTTTTTTTTTAAATTTATTGGAATTTTTGATTTATACCCTTGTGTTCTGCTTTGTCCATCAGGCACTCTTCTTAATCGGCTGTATATACGTGTTACTTACTCTGTATTGATTGAATATATTGTCTAAAATTTCTTGAATTGTTGTTTAAAGAATTCAACATCAATTTATAATCTTGCTTCGTTGCTCTAGTTGGAACATGTAACTGACTATCAAGAATTGATTGACTTTGAAGATGTTCAGATGGTTCTCCCGTACTTTGTCTGAGTTATTGGTTTTTCTGTTTCATAATATAATATACTAACTCTCAATCTTCAATTTGGCCTGCAGGATATGATGCTCCAAACTTGAGGTATGTCTAAAGGATAGCTGTTTTCTGCTGTCATTTTGCATGGTTGATTTGGACTTTCTTCATTAAGTTTACAAGGTGGATTCTAAGAGAAGGATCTGGTACCATATTAGTAACTATACGAATATGTTGCTACCCATTGTTGTACAAGTTCTTGAGTAGTTCCTTAAAAGTACCTAAATTGTACAAAATGTACCCATTTGGTAAAAAAAAAAAAATTGTGCACAAAAAATTGAAGGGTATTTTAACAAATAATCCGAACGGATTGTATATTTTTTAATTTGAATTCGATCCGATTATAGAATTAGTTAATCCAATCCTATCCAAATTCGACAGATTGGATTAGATTTCTTAATTTAGGCAGATTGATTGGATTATTTTTTCATCCCTACTTTTAAGATATTACTAAAGAACTTTGGCAATAATGGGTACAAAAACAATAATATGGATACTAATAAGGTACCAACCCTAGAAGAAGATAGGAAATCATAATTCAGACTACTCTTTATGTCTTATGAGTTTTATGTAGAATATAGCAATATTGTTTTATCTCATTTGATACTGTGTTTTTTTTTCATTCCCTCTTTTACCCGTCTGCTGCTATTATGCTATAAAGGAAGCTAGCAGACAAGGTTGCTTCTGCAGGATTCTTGGTAGTGGTTCCAGACTTCTTACATGGAGATCCCTATAACCCTAAAGATGCTACCAGGCCTATATCTGTTTGGATTAAAGAGCATGGAACGGTTAGTTTTAATCTTACATACACCTAAGGATTCTAAACATTACTTGTGTATCTTAGCTTTATTTTTATTTGGAATTAAAAATTATGTCCTATTTGAACTGCAGAAGATTCCCAGCTACTGTTGGTGACCTTTGATAACTTTTATCTAAACTTATCCTTCCTACTATGGCAATGTGTGTTACAACTTTTACAACTCCATATATTCTGACATATTTTGTTTTTTATTAGGATAAGGGATTTGAGGAGGCAAAATTGATAATTCAAGCTCTGAAGAGTAAAGGTGTTTCTTCAATTGGGGCTGCTGGATTTTGTTGGGGTGGTAAGTATTTTCACATAAACTGTTTGTTTCACAACATACTTAAGATGAATAAAAGTGAAAGAACTCAATTTATGTTTCTTACTTGAGCTAACACATGTGAATGCTATTTTCAGCTAAGGTTGTGGTTGAACTTACTAAGCATAACTTAATCCAAGCTGCTGCGCTATTGCATCCTTCTCTTGTCACCGTGGATGATATCAAGGGTACAATACTCTTCTATACTTGAAGTTTATTATAGAGTCATATTATTGATATCATGGTTATATATGAAAATATTTAGATAAGAGAATATCTCATAAGTTTTCTCGACTGTAAATTTTGCAATTTTAAATTTGGTATAGTTTATACTTTATACGTAGGAAACGGAAACCATGAAATGAAATGAAACTGTGTCAGAATATCCTTCTATTTTTCTAAAGAGATGATGTAATGTCCATGCTCTGTTTCAAGCTGAAACCAGAAGCCCATTTGGACAGATTATCTAGCTTCAATCATCATAATTTAGAACTATTTTCTTAAGTCTTAAAATTCTAAATTTTCCCATCTAACTAGAAATTCGACAAAATTGGGCTGGTTGGTGAACAATGGTATTATATAATTTGTTTTTTCCCTTTGTTATTTAGTAATGTTATTTTTGCTATTATTATTGTTATGTTGAGAAAGGAAAGGACGACAAGGGAAGATAACCATTGCAAAGTGTTTACTTCTCTCAAGATCTTAACTTTCAGCATTTGAAATATTTTCAGGAGTTAAGGCTCCAATTGCAATATTGGGAGCCGAAATTGACCAATTTTCTCCACCAGAACTCGTGAAACAATTTGAAGAGGTCTTGAAAGGGAAACCTGAGGTAGGAATATAATGTATCAAAACAGCATCTAATGTGATGTGGCATTGTCGTTGATTAGTTGATGGTCATCATAAGTACTCTTTGTCCTTGTTATGTTACTGTCTTTCTTCTTATAGTATAATCTACTATAATTGTCCTTGATGAAACCATGGTGCATGAATCATGTAATGTCATGAATTATCAACAAAATCATTGATTTGTTTTAAATCTAAATGCTGGTTTTTGTTCTGTCTAGGTTGACTCCTTTGTGAAGATATTTCCAAAAGTTGTGCATGGTTGGACAGTGAGGTACAATGTTGAAGATGGAAAAGCTGTCAATCAAGCCGAGGAGGCCCATAATGACATGTTGGATTGGTTCTCTAAGCATGTTAAGTGAATGGTATTAGACTAGCTGGAATAATACAATTTAATCTACGTGTTTATTGGTTTTTTTTCTTCTCTCTCTGAATTTATATCGACAGGTTGGAAAGTGGTTGTTTTAGTGTCATCGAGTCTAAGGTATGATGCAAAAAAGCATTTTGTGGGTTTGTCTGCGACTGCGAGCAGGGCAGGGTGGCTGTTACTTGATGCTGTTGCTATAATGTGTTTGCTGATGACATGACCACTTTCTTGTTTTAGATTTCTATTCTATTACATTAAAAATTATTATCGTCATTTATGCATTTCTTCTTTAGACTGTTGAAGATTTTACTGCCTTCATGGTAGACTCGGAGCCATATGTAAAACTTTGTTGATTAGTTTGTATCGACTTTCAAGTTTACAGTACCATTTCACTGTACATTACAAACCAATAGCCAATCACATGTCGCACTGCATAACTACACAATAACCAGCAGTACCAACCTCTAGTACATGTGTAATACTTATGGACCGATAAATTCAACAAACACTGCAACACAATTCAACAAACACTGCACCGATGCTAAACATTTTTTCTAATATATACGGTGTCTATTAAGCAGTTGTAAATAATGTATTTCAATCATGATGTTTGGTGAAATAGTAATTGATATTTGTCTATATAAACAATGTAAATTTCTGATACAAATTAAGAAAATATACGAAGTAAAACGTTTATTTCTTCTTCTGATTATTTCTTCAAACATTGATTTCTTCATGGTATCAGAACCAAATCGTTGCTTTATACAAATTTGAAACTCTTGTTCTCTAAAACAGAGATTTCTTTCTCTGAAAATACTTCGGGTGCGTGGGTGGCTTTTCTTCTACTCTATTTTTACCAAAATGTTTAAAATTTGTTTAGAGTAATCTGGTAAAATTAGGTGGGAGAAATACTGCTTTAAAAATGATGTTTTTAATTAATATTTGTACGGGTGTTTGAATGAGAATTTTTTTTTTCAGGAGAAATATTTTCAGAGAAAGAAATCTCTTATATTCATGACAAAAATTTGTAACCAGAAAAAACATCAAACAATTATAACAAGTGGTATGTAGAAAATCAAAAAGTGAAGAGATTGATACTTATGTTAATGAGTCCAGAAATCATGAAGCGATATTTACACATACTTACTGCTCTTGAAATTTGGGGTGCTTTGGCAAAAACATTCTATAATGGAAGTGACGAATTACAGGTATTTGTCTTAAACCAAAAAGCCTTTACTTCTAGACAAAATGGAAAATCACTTTCAGAGTATTATGGAGAGTTGACTGAAATTTTTCAAGAGCTAGACCATCGTGATAAGGTGGTCATGAAAGACCCTCATGATCTAATATCATATCAAGAGTTTGTTGAAAGACTAAGGATACATATTTTCTTTGCTGGATTAGATGATGAGTTTGAGCAAGTTCGTGGAGAAATTTTGCGAAAAGAAACTATCCTAGATTTAGAAGGTTGTTATTCCTTGATTCGACGGGAGGTAGTACGTCGAATCTCATTGAAGGAAAAATCTAGAGATGTTGGCCTTCGCCATAATATCTAAAAATCATTCTTTTTCAATCAGCAAGAACGAAAGGTGATTGATAAATCATCATTTAAATGTACCCATTGTCATCAAAAGGGTCATACAAAAGAACGATGTTTTGAATTGATGGGATATCCTGATTGGTGGGATCACAAACGTGACTCTCGGAAGAAAAATCCATGACATATGTCTACTGCCACCATTGCTGAAACAACAAAGGATCATGTTGCAACCTCCTCAGCACATGTTGGTAAGATGCTTAAAGTTTTTTCTCCTGTTTTTAATAATACATGGATAATTGATTCAGGTGCAACTGATCATATGACATTCGATTCTAGACAAATCTTAAAATCATCCTCACACAAAACTGTTTGCACTGTCAATGGTAACACAACCCTAGTCATTGGGGAAAGATCTTTGTCTCTCACTAGTACTTTGAATTTAGACTCAGTACTAGTTGTTCCCTCTTTAAAGTATAACCTTATATCTATTTCTCAAATAACTACTACTTTATCTTGTTTTGTTATTTTTTGGCCTGATTTTTGTGTGTTCAAGGACATTCAAACAAAGCAAATGATTGGTCGTGGTGTTAGGCAAGGAAACCTATATTATTTGGACTTGGATTCAACAAATCATGCATTGGTAGCAACTGGATCTAACAAGGATGAATCAAATATATGGCTATGGCATAGGAGATTGGATCATGCGTCTTTTGGATATTTAAAGAAATTATTTCCAAGTTTATTTTTGAGCTTAGATATTTCTACTTTAAAGTGTGATGTCTGTGAACTAGCAAAAAGTCATCGTTCCTCATTTCCTGTAACCTTAAATAAAAGTCCATTTCCATTTATGGTTATACATTCTAATGTATGGGGTCCTTCCAAAGTCTCTACGTTGGGAGGATCACGTTGGTTTGTTACATTTATTGATGATTTTAGTAGAATGACTTGGGTCTGTTTAATGAAATCTAAAAGTGAGGTAAACGTCTTATTTAGAAAATTTCATAAAATGATTTGTACTCAATATAAAACACAGATTCAGGTTCTAAGAAGTGACAATGGAGGAGAATATAAAAGTTCTGAGCTTCAAGAATGTCTTCGATCAGAAGGCATTATTCATCAAACTACTTGTGTTGATACACCTCAACAAAATGGAGTTGCAGAAAGAAAAAAATTGACATTTGTTGGAAGTTGTTCGTGCCTCATTGATCGAAGCTAATATGTCATTATCTTATTGGGGAGAAGCACTTACTTTTGGTGCATATTTGATCAATCGGGTACCTTCCAGTCCTATTAACTTCCAAACACCACTACAAGCCATCACTGAAGCAATTGTTGCACCAAATGTTCCCAATTTACCTTCTCATATCTTTGGTCGTGTGGCATTTGTACACCTACATAAACAACAACGTAGCAAGTTGGATCCACGAGCAATACGTTGTGTTTTTATGGGATATGCCATACAACAAAAAGGGTATCGTTTTTATCATCCTCTTACAAAACAAATGATTACTACTATGGATGTTATTTTTCATGAAGATACAATGTATTTCTCCTCTACACCTGAATTTCAGGGGGAATACAACCATGCTGAAATTCAGACCCTTACATATAAATTGTTTCCTTATGAAGAAAGACAAATTATATGTGAGAAAAATACAAATAATTTGAATTCAGATGGTAATAACTCTCAATATAGAAAAGACTCAAGGGAAATGGAATCAAGTCCTCATCAACTTCAAGATCATCAAGCAAGTTCCTTACTACCACTAAGTGAGTACGAGTTTCCTTCTCCACAAGCTGTTGATATACCTAACCAATCGTTTGCAGAGAATGTTCCAACTATTGAACCAGCCAGAAAAATACTTCCATCACGTCCTAACAGAGGTATTCCTAAAGCCATGTATGAACCTGAGATTTCTAGTAAAGTCAAATATCTCATGAGTAACTATATGTCTAAACATCGTTTGTCAAAATCAAACATATCATTTGTGAATCAATTATCTGCTGTATCTATTCCTAACAGTGTGTAGGAAGCTTTACCAAAATGGAAAAATGCTATGAATGAAGAACTAAGATCCTTAGAAATAAATAGAACTTAGGAACTTGTCAATCGTCCACCAACAAAGAAAATTGTTGGATGTCGATGGATTTTTTCAATAAAGTATCAAGCAGATGGTATGATTGAACGCTATAAAGCAATATTGATGGCAAAAGGATACACTCAGACATATGGGATCGACTATACAGAAACATTTGTGCCTGTAGCCAAAATTAACATTATTCGAGTCTTGGTATCTCTAGCTGTAAATTTAGATTGACCATTATATCAGTTTGATGTAAAAAATGCCTTTCTACATGGAGATTTAATTGAAGAAGTCTACATGGATTTACCACCAGGAATCAAGAAATCCAAAATCCATGATGAAAAAGTGTGTAAATTAAAAAAATCACTGTATGGATTGAAACAATCCCCAAGAGCATGGTTTGGTAGGTTCACAAAATCAATGAAGGCATTTGGATACAAGCAAAGCAATTCAAACCATACTTTATTTCTGAAAAAAGGGTATGGTAAGATCACTGCACTTATTGTATATGTTGATGATATGATAGTAACAAGAAATGATCTTGAAGAAAGGAAAGCTCTCCAAAGTTATTTGTCTAAGGAATTTGAAATGAAAGACCTTGGTTCCTTAAAATATTTTCTTGGGATTGAGGTTTCTCAATCAAAAGAAGGAATCTTCTTATCTCAAAGAAAGTATGCCTTAGATTTATTAAAAGAAACTGGTATGTCGGCATGTCAACTAGCTAATACACCAGTAGAGGAAGGATTAAAGTTATGTATCAAGGTTGATCAAGTTCCAACAAATAAAGAAAGATACCAAAGGCTTGTTGGAAGGTTGATGTATTTGGCACACATAAGACCAGATCTTGCCTATGCTTTAAGTATTGTCAGCCAATTTATGCATAATCCTGGAGAACAACATATGAATGCAATTATTCGTATTTTGAGGTATTTAAAGTCTGCTCCTGGAAAAGGAGTATTGTTTACTAAAAACTCAGAGTTCCAAAGAATAGAAGTATATATTGATCTTTGATTGAAATTTGGATCAATAAATGATAAAGCGATCTACATCAAAGCTACTTCACTTTTGTAGGGAAACCTTGTAACATGGAGAAGTAAGAAACAACATGTTGTTGCCGTTCAAGCCTTGGTGAATCAATACAGAGGCATGTCATTTGGGCTTTGTGAGGCCTTGTTGTTACAATCTCTCTTGAAAGATTTGGGATATCCTTCTAAAGAATCAATTAAGTTATTTTGTGATAATAAAGCAGCATGTGATATTGCTCATAATCCAGTTCAACACGATCGTACAAAACATGTTGAAGTTGATCGGTTCTTTATTAAGGAAAAGTTAGAAGAAAATTCATTGGAATTGCCAAAAATTAAGTCAGAAGATCAATTGGCTGATATCCTCACTAAAGCAGTCTCATATCGAGTATTCACAGAAGTTTCAGTCAAGTTGGGCATGAAAGACATCTATGCACCAACTTGAGGGGGAGTGTTGAATTCAACAAACACTGCAACACAATTCAACAAACACTGCAACACAATTCAACAAACACTGCAACACAATTCAACAAACACTGTACCGATGCCAAACATTTTTTCCAATATACACGGTGCCTACCAAGCAGCTGTAAACCATGCACTTCAATCATGATGGTTGGTGAAATAGTAATTGATATTTGTCTATATAAACAATGTAAATTTCCGATACAAATTAAGAAAATATACGAACGAAATTGTTTATTTCTTCTTCTGATTATTTCTTCAAACATCGATTTCTTCATGGACTATATCATAATATCAAAAATTTTACACAAATAAAGTGTGGACCCAATTTAATGAACTTATTACATGTATGTTGAGTTGGATTTTCAACCAAGCATTTAACACTCTCACTATCACCGAAGAGTGTAGGATAAGTAACAATAAGTAGCTTCAATTTAGAGAATAAGGACCTAAGCCACAAAAGCTCAATAGTAGTAAATATCATAGCATAATACTTTGACTCCATACTAGATCTAAAAATATAATTTTTGTTTAACCATGTGCTAAGAAATGCGATTAAAACCCAAGAACACATAATATACACCTATATGTTGTGAAAAGCAATGAAGATAAAGGAAAATATGCCAAATCATAAGAGCTAGTACCTTTGATATACCTAAGCAATTTCTTAACAATTACTCAGTGAACATTTGAAGATTTTATCATCAATTGATAAAGTTTATTAACAAAAAATGAGATATTAGTTATAATGAGAAAGTAATACTACAAATCACCTATTGTACTCCTATAAAGGCTTGCCTAAGTTGGAGATAAAGAAATCTCATTAGATTTACGTAGATCCTTATATGTCTTAGGAGTATCACACTCTTTTGTACCTAGTAAATCATGCATATCAAAGAGTTAATATTTTTATTGATTCAATTGAAGAACATCCTTATTGGGAGTCACCTATATGCCCAAATTGTAATTGAGATGGCCTAAATTTCAAGGCATAAGTAGTATGCAATTAAGGCTTCTTGTGATGATAATATCACCCACATAAACTATGACAACAAAATACACTTTAGAGGTCTCTTGAATCAACAACAAGGAATTAGACTTGACAGCCAGAAATCCAAATTGAATGAGACATTGAGTTTAGGAAACTAGACATGAGGTGCACGCTAAGCCATCTCCTTACTCAAAACCAGGTGGTTGGCACTTATAGAAATCCTCATATATCTTACCATTTAGAAACACATTATTAACATTGATTTCCTTAAGATGCCACCCTTTAGACACTACAAGAGTAAGCGTTATCCTGATTGTAGTTGGTTTGACAACACGTGAAAAAGTCTTAAAATAATTCACACCTTCAACCTGTAAGAACTATTTAGCAACCAATAATGCTTTACATTTGTTTAAGGTTCTATCTACCTTCAATTTAACTCTAAATACCTATATGCATCCAATAGCATGCTTATAAGTGGGGAGATTAATCAACTCCCAATTTCCATTTTGAATAACTGCATCAAATTTAAGTTGTATAGCATACTTTCACTCTGGAATTTTGAGAGCTTCTTTGTTACTCTTAGGGTAAGCCTACAGTGCCATGAATAGAAAAAAAATGTACAACTTTAGCTTGAAAATTCCAACCGTAGACCTAGTGATCATACCATGAGTGTTAGGTAGAACAAATGAATGAATCAATAGGAGTAGTAGTGAGACAAGAGCTTGGCACTAATAAAAGAAATGAAGGTAAGGAAAGATCAACATAAAGTTGTAATGTGATAGAATGAAAGGGAAGGACCTCAACATAAGTAAGAACATGTTAAGAAGAATGAGAAATAGGCTATGTTGAATGAGAAATAGAGCTAGAAGACAAAACTTCATATTATGATGGATTGATAATAGAATAGGAGTATATGAATATGAAATGAGTTATTTTACATACATTTTTAAGTGTTAATTTCTTTATATATGTAATTATTTTATTGTTCTTAAGCATTAAAATTATTTATTTTTGTAATTTTTAAAAAAATGAATTTTTTTTAAGAATTTTTATGGATTTTTTTTTTGCATAAGGTGGAGTGCTTAGAAAGACCTGTGGATGAACTTAGAAAGAAAAACTCAATCAATGTCGGCTTCGCATGCCACATGTTGTCATTGTTGGGAGCCACGTGTCACCTATATACGCCTCTCTCCTAGCAATATGTCACCTTGTTCTCTAGCTGCTTCCCAACTTGTGCTTCTCGTGCGTGCAACTCACCTCCCATCCAACGCACACACTGCTCTCTGCACAAGTGGAGTTTGCCTTTGATGTTTGACCAGTTTTTTCCTCTCCTTGACACATGGAATAGCATATCTATATTCATTTTCCATCATCCAATGATCCATTTTTAATTTGAGTCCAAAACCTAATATTTTTCATATAAATACTAAAACAACACTCCATTACACACTTACAACAGTAGAATTACACGAAAATTAAGAGAAAATTTAGATTTGGTATTATCTTACAAGATTTTTGAAAGGAGATTAAAGAACAAAGTTAAAGATTAGTGTAATCAGTTCATTTGGTTTCACTTATTCATTAACAAAATAAGATTCTTATCTTCTTCTTCTTCTTTTCTCTTATTTATTATAAATTATTATTTTTATGGATTCGATAAATTCTATTCCTAGCTAAATAATTTATTGTGATTGTGAGAAATTTCAAAGCCTTGGACTATGATTTGATTAATTTAATGTCATAATAAAATTTAGTTTCAATTTTTTATTTCTTTATTCTTAAGGTGTACAATTATATGTTTGAATGTCAAAACTACATATTATTAACTAGGGTTTACAACTAGTTCATTACATAGATATGTTTATTGCCGGTTTAAGATATTAGTCTATAATTGCTAATGTTCTTATTCAATATAGCACCTTGTGA
The DNA here is from genome assembly GCA_030763125.1 of Hippophae gyantsensis. Taxonomy (NCBI): domain Eukaryota; kingdom Viridiplantae; phylum Streptophyta; class Magnoliopsida; order Rosales; family Elaeagnaceae; genus Hippophae; species Hippophae gyantsensis. The sequence goes on along the minus strand of CM061028.1, from coordinate 73,068,426 downwards.
CTTTTGTTACAAGTAGGAAATGCTTAGGTTAAAAATTATCAATAGTTTAATCTTAGTTTAGTTATGATCTTTTTAGATCTTAATAAAATGAATGAATTAAATTTAATAAGTGTATCTCTAGGTTGTTTTGGATTTATGTTAATTGATAATTACTTTATTAATCATTTATACGGTAAGAAAATGTAGAATGTTTTAAGTGACCTATATTTTTTAAGAATTTAAGAAAGATTTTAAATAATAAAAGTGATTTTAAACTTAAGGAATTATTTTTTATTTATGACAAATTTAATCAAATTGTACGATAGTGTAAAAAGATAATCTCATAATTACATATTTCTCATTATTTTTTTCTAAAAATCATGTTTTTTCATTTTTGTTTATTTATATGTTATTTTATCTTTTTTTATCATTAGTATAAAACTCCTCGTTGTTAAATTTAATTAATTCCATAAAAAACTAGAAATTAAAAGTAGAAGTGTTGTCAAACCTCTATGGGTTTGACCCCTTACTTCAATTATAATTCTAAAAATCATGTTCGTTCTATTTTGTTCTTAATGCTTTTTGATTATTTACGAATCTTATCAAAACGATCTGTGGCACATGAATAAACTTGAGAAAGGCATTTGTGTGTGTATTGCTCGTAAATAAAATGACATGTGTGATGAAGGATAGAAATATACCCTAATTGTATGTGTGGCCATTTGAAAACTTAGAACGTAATGAATCTCGATAAATTTAATTTTCATAGAGATATAGTAAATTAATTTAACGAGGTGTGTTTATACGGAGCTCGAAAGAGATGTATGAATAATAAAAAAAGAAGTTTTCGGTTGACAAATTAAATGTACTAAAAAAATATAAATCAAAAGAAAATAACATGATTTGAGTGGATTAGTTTGGTGAAAAATTACAATCCTAGATTTCTTTTATTTTCTTATTTTACTTTTTTATTAACCAACGATTGTTTTGGATAAAATCAGAGAGATACAATTTTAGTACTCGACAAACTATGGTAACAAATCCTCGTGGGATCGATCTTTACTTACTATTCATATTACTTGTGACCGTGTATGCTTGCATGAGTCCGTGTGTTGAAAAACACGCAACAAGTTTTTGGCGCCGTTACCGGGGATTTGTTTTACTATTTTCATTGTTGATATTAATACCAATCAATCTGATTTTAATTCAAAAAATAATAATTTATGCTTATTGTTCTTATTTATTTTATTTTAAAAATTTTCTCATAAGTTGAGATTTTGTTTGACACACAAATCTTAACTTACAAAAAGAAAAAAAAATTACTTATTGTTGTTTTATTTTATTTTTCAATTTTCTCGTGGGTTGAGATTTTGTTTGACACACAAATCTTACCTCACAAAAAAAAATTATTTGCTTATTTTTGGTTGTGTAATTTATTTTTCAAATTTCTCGTGCGTTGAGATTTTGTTTTACACACAAATCTTAACACACATAAAGAAAAAAAAATAGAAAACAAAAAAAAAATTATTTGCTTATTGTTAGTTTATTTTATTTTTTTTTATTTTCTTGTGGGTTGAGATTTTGTTTGACACACAAATCTTAATACACGAAAAGAAAAACAAAAAAAAAATTATTTTCTTATTGTTGGTTGTTTGTTTTATTTTATTTTTATTTTTATTTTTCTAATGAGTTGAGATTTTGTTTAAACACAAATCTTAACTCACAAAAAGAAAAAAAAATTGGTTATATTTTCTTAATTTATTTTTCAATTTTCTCGTAAGTTGAGATTTTGTTATACACAAATCTTAACCTACAAAAGAAAAACAAATTGAGAAGTCAAGCTGAAGACTATAAATCAAGCGCTTCTTGGGAGGCAACCCATGTGTTTTATTTTTTTTATTTTTTCGCATGTATTACTTTTTATATTATGTTATGTACTTTTTTTTCGTAGGTGCAAATTGGAGGTAATGAAGCAATTTTGGCTTAACCAATCAAACAAACCAGGAAGTTTCTTTAAACCCATCTCGCTATGTTCTTTTCTTTCACACATTGAGGACAATGTGTATATTAAGTTTGGGGTGGTGGATGTATTGAACCTAATTGAAATACTTCGGATGTTATTGCTTGTGAAATTTTTTTTTTGTTTGTTTGGTTGATTGAAGATATTTTGCTATGAATAGTGATTTAGTTTTATTTCTTCGATTTAAATGATGCATAATTCTTTGAAAAATTTGAATATTGTCTAAGTGATGAATAATTTTTATGTATGTTTCGTTTTACAAGAATAAATATTCATGAGCACTGTCTTGATTTTTGAGTTGCTATGATAATTTAGAGAAGGTTTATGTGAGTATGAAGTCGATTGATTTTTGTGGTGTCACATTTTTTTAGAATTTGTTTGATTTTCTCTCGGCGGAAATTATAGATAACATTTAACTAAGAAAATGATTTAGGTCATCTTTGGATCGTTTGAGCCTTTCTATCTACCTTGAGTTGCATTATCTATAGGATACCCCTTTTGAGCCTCAAGTTTATATATATATTTTTATCTCATTTCAAAAACCTTCTAAAAAATATATATGAGATATATCTGTGTTCATTATCCCACTAACATGTGACAATTGTTAGTAAATATTTAAAGTTATATCCGGGAAAAAAGGGATCTTGAAAAAAAAAAGAAAGAGAAAGAGAACAAGAAAAAAGAAAAAAAATATAGATTAGAAAAAAAAAGGAAGAAAAAAAAAAATATAGAATCGAAAAAAATATAGTTATTGTATGTGATGAGAAATCCCAAATTGGGAAATAATTATTGAGATGATAGAATTATCTTTTTCAATCCTGAAATGTTATGCTCGGGAAAAGTTAAGCTAAATATTATCCTTCATCCACTTCACTTTACCTAAGCCATACATTACAAGCTTAATAAAGTCCTATTGATTTGGTGTTTTGTGTTTGTCTACATTAGTGGAGAGAAATGAAAAATAAACTTATAAGATTTGTGATTTCATTCAAATTTGTTTGATTTTATATTTGTATAAACTGATCCAGGATTACATGTGATGAAATATGAAAAGACTTCACACACGCACTAAAATTCATTGTGAAAATGTGATATACTTTTAAATTGATTTTGATGCTTGGATAAAATTCTTTTATTTCTTTGAGTTATGCAATTTGAAAAGAGAAAAAGAAATATTTTGAAAATCACTATTTTAGATGCAGTTATCTTTGTTTTATTTCCTTCCTTTTGCTCGAGGACTAGCAAAAACTTAAGTTTGGGGGTGTTGATAACTGTATTTTATATAGTTATTTTCACCTATTTTATCAATTATAATTGCTATGTTCTTGATGTTTTTAGTTAATTTTCGATTAATAAATTAGTATTTACTGTTTTTTTATATATTTTAATAAAAGTAAATAATTTGTATCGAAAATGTACTTAATGTTAAATTTATGTCCACAAATATAATTTCAAATAATATACTTCTTAATTACAATTTATAAAAATCGAAAATATAATTTAAATTAAATTTGGGCTTCATTTTAATTATTAAAAGTTTAAAAATTTAATTTAAAATTAGCAAAGGGCTTAACTGTAATTAAATAAAGTTTAAAATGTAATTTGAAATATATTTGTGGGTCAAAATACAATTAAGATAATTCAATTTTCTGCGCAGATTAGAAGAACCACGCGCCAACAACAAATGCCAAAGGTGGACCGTCCGATCAAAGAAGAAACGGCTACGATGCGCGCGTTCAGATCACTCCCGACCAAAAGGCATGTGCGAAGATTCTTTCACGCGGCTCGGCGCCCGAGTGGGGCCCACCTGTCGCGCAGGCCGGCGTGCAGCGTGGGACCCACCCGTCTGACGCCGCGCAGACCTGTCCCCCACTTTCGCGCGCCTTTTCCAGTGCGGTTGATCCACGTGAGCCCGGTTATTACGCGAACCAGAATCTGCCACGTGTTGCACTTAATATTTTAGCAAATCATATTCCGACACGTGGTATGTTACAATGAGCGCGACCGCGCTGGATCAAGACCGTGTTGTAACCGTTGGCTCCCGTGCGACAATTCATCGTGCGCCTGATTCCCTTCAACGAATGAGTTGTTGCCACGTGTCCCACTAATTGTGTCCGCGAATCAGAACGCGACACGTGGCAGCGTGGAAGAGAATTAAAACAAAAACGTGCAGCGTCCCTCGATCCCATTTTCGATACAATTTTTGTCCCCCACGCGTGTAATTTATTATTTTCGCCACACTTTTTTGTCCCCCCGCATGGATTTAAATTTAATATTTTATTGATGTATTTTTTTGCTATAAATAGGAGATAGTTTTTAGTTGTAGAGAGGTTTTTGGAAGTTTTGGAGTAGAGTTTTAGTTTTAGTTTTCGAAAGTTTTTAGAGTGTTTTAGTTTTTTTAGTTTGTAATTTTTATTGTGTTTGTGTGTTGGTTGCGGAACACGCAGAAGCCATTTTTGGCTTTTGTTGTGTTCTGCGTGTGCCAAATATTTTCTTATTGAGATGTTTTAATTTTATTTCTGCTTCTTCTTATTTTTCTGTAGTTGTTGTAATTTTTTATTTTAATTTTATGAAGTAATTTAATTTTTCTAGGGTTGCATTTAATCTAAATTTATGAAGCTTTGATTTTAATAATTTTCCTTAGATTTATAAGACGTTCGATTTGTTCGTTCTATTTTGTTCTTAATGCTTTTTGATTATTTACGAATCTTATCAAAACGATCCGTGGCACATGAATAAACTTGAGAAAGGCATTTGTGTGTGTATTGCTCGTAAATAAAATGACATGTGTGATGAAGGATAGAAATATACCCTAATTGTATGTGTGGCCATTTGAAAACTTAGAACGTAATGAATCTCGATAAATTTAATTTTCATAGAGATATAGTAAATTAATTTAACGAGGTGTGTTTATACAGAGCTCGAAAGAGATGTATGAATAATAAAAAAAGAAGTTTTCGGTTGACAAATTAAATGTACTAAAAAAATATAAATCAAAAGAAAATAACATGATTTGAGTGGATTAGTTTGGTGAAAAATTGCAATCCTAGATTTCTTTTATTTTCTTATTTTACTTTTTTATTAACCAACGATTGTTTTGGATAAAATCATAGAGATACAATTTTAGTACTCGACAAACTATGGTAACAAATCCTCGTGGGATCGATCTTTACTTACTAATCATATTACTTGTGACCGTGTATGCTTGCACGAGTCCGTGTGTTGAAAAACACGCAACAAAGGTACTTGCAAAAGAGAGGGACTAGTCACCTTTGAGAAAGAAGCATTAAATTATGAAACAATTGTGTAGGGAAAATAGTCTCTTTAAAGACTACATGCTTATTAACCTAAAACTTATGAGCTTAAATGTTATAGCATATGTAATCTCATTGCTTAGCGCTATATCCTAAGAAAACACACTATGTAGACCTAGCTTTAACCTTGTTTTTTTAGTGTAGGGTCTCAAACACGAGAAACACTAAGTCCCAAAAATTTGAAAATGAATTGTATCATACTTTTAGCAAATATACAACATCTCATAGGGGCATTTTTGACCAAAAACCTTAAATGGTAATCTATAGTAGGTACACAATTGTTTTAAAGGCATAAGTCCTATTTTGTGGGTACAATCTTAAGGTTTGTTTGGCTAGTTAACTCAAGAATTATTTTAAAAAAATATTTTCCAATTACAACCTAAAAACAATTTTCTATAGTTTTAAGTTTGTAGTTTTTCTTTTAGGATTGTTATTTGTTTTTTAATTTTTTGTTTTTCTTGAGGATTAGCAAAAGTTAGGCATGAATTATATGTTTTTTTATAGGAATAATGTTGTTTTGGATGGTATATTTGTGTTGTATAAGTTTATAAACTATAGGATGAATCTAGGACTAAAACGAGCTAAAAGAGCAAAAATAGGGCAAGAAATGAAAACTTGAATAAGTCAAAATGAATAAAAATCAAGCACTTTTGGATTGCACACTACAACACAAAATTTCAAGTCCACAATTTGTATGTCTCAAGAAATTTTTGGTTTAGGTCTCACAAAGAAGAATAACTTTTCTAGGCTACCACACAATGCTCTCGAGTTGCTTTATAAGATTTTGAACTTGTCTCGCGTCAAGGAAAGAACAAAAGTGCACTGCGGCCTACCTTTATTTTTTGGCCATCAATCCCTTCAGAATAGTGAGGTGTTTTTCCTATTTTTTCTCTTAAACTTAACCTATAGATACATCATAATTTATTCTGAAACAAGCAAGTAGAATTTCATATATTGTACTCGGAATTTAGAAAGAAAACTCCCAATTGTGAAGTTTTTCCAAAAACTTCAAGAAAGGGATCAACTAATTTCAAGGATTTAGAGATAAGAGATCAAAAAGGGATATTTTAATTGCTATATTTTATTTTCTCTAGATTTTAATAATGGTTATGTAATTAAATTGATTGATATTAATTTGATTATGATAGGGTAGGTTTTTTGTGTGAGATATTAGTTTTGCTTCTATGAATGGATGAACAATTAAATGATTTTATTTAATTAAAGTGAATTTTTTCATATTTATAGCTTTTTTCACCTTTGTCTATGGATTATTATTGGTCATTTTAATTTGTTAACAAAGTGACTCTTTTAGAACTAGGCATTTAACATATAATCTATTTTTAGTTATGTATTTATGAACAAAAATATAATTTAATGGCATTGATTTGTGTTAAATTATATAGTTAATTTATTTCTCTTAAGTTTGATGATTGACTAATTAAAAGTCCGATCAAAGAATTAATTGGTTAATTTATATTTTGGGGACTCACCATGATCATTGGGGGACTTTATTTAAAAAGAAAATATCAATAATTCTAACTTTTAAAGTTAGCTAATTCATTCTATCTATAAATAGTTAGCTAGCTAATTTCCTACATTTGCTTATTCATGTGGATTAGGCATAACAATTTATCCATTATACTTTAATTTGTTTAAGCATTTTAGCATTTATAATCATTTTTTCAACCAACAATTATTACAATATTTAGATTTGTTTATTAACTAATTAAAAAAACAAGTAAAGTTTAAAACTATTACAAATTCCCTTATAAATCATCCTTATGTTAAATTTATTATTAATATATTAGTAATTCATATACTTACAAGTAATTAAAATGTGTGCATCAATTTTCAAGGAAGGTTCCTCGAATCTTATGTGTCATGCATGCCTATTCAAATACTTGTAAGTCATAAGACATTTGGCTTTGAGAATAGTTATTTTGTCCTTATACAGGTGTTGAAGCCTAAACATAAGCATTTTGACCTAGAAGATTGTTTGTGCAATGATTGAGTGTAATGTTTTGACACTAAGTTGACGAGTTCATGTTTGACTGGGACATGTTCATCATTGGTTCCATCAAAGCCATTTTTGCTTGAGGTGTATACTGCAATGCATTCATGTTCATGTTAGGTTGATTTGGTTGTGGTGATGTTTGGAAGTTTGAGAAAGAATTTGGATTCAATAATTTATTGAATTGAGATTGATTTGGTATGTTTAGGGATATAACTTGATTGTTTGGGTACGAAAAGTATGATAGAGACTATTGAGATTGTTGAAATGACACAATTTTTTTAGCAAATCAATGCCAATGTTTAGTTACAAAATGACCAACTTTACCACAAATTTGACATTGTGGCCTTGAAGGGTTAAAGTTTCTTCCCTTCCTTCTATGAAAACCTTAGTGGTTATGATTCTTTTGAGATAGGTTAAAAGAATCATTGAATGAGTTTATTGGTTGGTTAAAATCCATTTATAGGTTGATTCATATAGGTGTTAAGGCTTCTAGGATCAAGATTTCTCATCATAGGGGAAGATTGGACATGTTGGTTAAAGATTTGAAGTCTATCAGTAATATTCATATTATCAATGGGATTAGATGTCACATGTCTTTATTGACATTGATATTAGCAATATTTCTTGCAAAAAGTAATGAAACTGGTGCATTTCTCCAATCTAATCTACTCTCATGATTGAGAAATTTGTGAAGCACTTCTTGTAAACTCACATCTCCTTCTTGAACATTAACCATAACAGAAACAAACTTAACCTTTAATCCATTAACGATTTTCATAATCTAATCTTCTTCTGATACTACACACCCTGTTGATGTCAATTGTGAGGCTATAGATTGCATCCTCTACACATATTCACTAACAATCTAGAAATCTTTCTTAATAGACTTATTTCTGACTTATATTGCATGTGAGTGTGACAAGAAATACCTTTCTAAGCACATCCATATTTCTACACTTGTTTCATAGTTAAAAATCTTTTTCACAAATTTTCCATTCATTATGCTAATTAATCAACCATGACCTATCATCTGATCCTATCTAGCCTATAGTTTTCTTTGCATGTTCATCATAGCATCTTGCTTTAGCCTTGAAGGAAATTTTGTGGTTCCCATGGCATATCCCTCAAGATCGTAACGTTTTAATATTCTAATAACTTGTTTTTGCCAAATATTGTAGCTTTCTTTGTTCAAATTGATAGATGTTACTTGATTATGAAGTGAAATGATCTTTGCTTGTTACGTATTCCTTTGACTCATCATTCTTTGATTTTCTATTTCATGTTAAATAATTATTGGATTCTTTCTTCTCTGGTCTTCTTTTTCTTCATTTCTTTTATGCTCTATTTTTAGTGTTAGCTTTCAAGGGCTCTAATACAATATGAAATTTTGATTATTTTAAAATTTGTATGGTTTATGAGTGTTAACGATATTCCTAAACAAAATGTTTAAATATAAATTAGTTTCGAGGCGGGTTTTTAAAATCATTATCCAAGCTAAAAACTTTCAAGTTTCAAGTAAACATTTTTAGGAATAATCTTGTTCTTAAGCACATTAGAATAAATGTTATGAACTTAAAAATATTTACTATAGATGTTACTCACTCGATTGAATAATAATAAGGTAGATCAATCAAGTACCAATCTTGTACCATCTATGTCCTCTCAAGTTGAATTTAAAACTGGGGTAGATCGATTGAAGTTGGGTTCAATCAATCGAGGGACTGAATTGATTGAGAATCGATCTTATTCGATCTACTTAGTCTTGGGCTTTTATTAATAGTGAATGGATCAATCAAAAAGGATTTCGATCGATTAAGTTTAATTTGGATTGATCGAGCAACATGAGTTTCAATTTTAACCTAATTGTTTACCCGAGCCAAACATTTCAATAACCATATTGTTCCTATAATTTACTACTTTATGAATTGTTTAATTAACAGATTTATAATTAGATTTTAACATAATATTAGGGCTTTAATATTTTCTATTTAAACAACCTAATGTCTCTTATTTTCTTGAATCACAATTGCATCAATCTTTAATCTTAAGTTTGTTCTCTCAAATTGTTTTGCAATAACTAAATCATATTTTGTTAGTGTTCTTTCTTTAGTTAATTTATCAAACATTATATGATTATGTTTGATTGATTAATAAACCTATTTATTTTATGATCATGTGCTCCATCTTTTGTTCTAGGGTTTGCTAGTTGATTTTGATTTAATTGATATTTTATTAAATCATCTAGCTAGGATTTTTTATTATTGTATTACTTTATAACACATTTTGTATTTGGATTATTATGTTAACTTTTCAGGTGTTGCTAAATAGGTTCGATTACACATATAATTCAAATTTATCGAAATATTGGTCCAAATCCGTACACCTTTCTTGTAAAGATTGTGAAAAAACGATGACCTGTAAGTAGATAATTTAGGAGTATTATATATGACGGATAGTTTAAATCATGACTTTATAATTAAACATTATTTTTACAATAATTAGATTATATGATGGATTGATAGTTTTTTCTCTTATGTTATTGTTGTAATCTAAGTGATTTTTATCTAAAATATCATGTGATAAATTTTTATTTATTTATGTATTATTTTATTTATACATTATTATTATTTGTGAAATTTTAATTCAATATATTTCATTTAATTAACTATTCAACAAATCTAATTTAATTAGATGGATAGCTAAAATCTTTCAAAATATAAATCGACAAAACTGAGAGATTATGAATAATACTCGTTGGTTTCTATTTCTGCTTCTGAAAGGATGATTGCTTTACATGCACTGTTCTCCTACTCGGAGTAGTATGCGTGCAAAGAGAAAAAACAAATGAAAAATGAGAGCAGATTCTGCATAACTATTTCATTGCTTAAATCATCAATGTCATTTTTGATAGCCAATGTAGTGAGAGTAAATGAGAGCAGATTCTGCATAACTATTTCAAGCCTTCCCTTTCTTTTGTTCTACCTCTATAAGCCTCGTGGATGTCTCTATTTTCCAAGTTCAATATCAGCTATCCTCATTACTTGTCAAAAATTCAGGTAAAATTTTTAAATATAAAATTAGCATTTTTAAAAATATATTTTTAATCAAAAATAACATCAATAAATATTTAAATAAATTTTTTTATTTCATTTTCTTATAACAAATAGTCTCAATTATATATTTTTTATATTTAATTTTTTATTTACTTAAAATTTTAAATCATAAATTATTTATTTTTTAAATAATTTCTTTTAGTTTTGGTGAAAAATTTATAAAATTTTAATTTTATTCATGATTTTTTTTAAATCTTTAAGATAAATTTTGATGATATTTTTAATATAGATAATGGATTTATACTGATATATTTATTAATTATTGAATTAAAATATATTTTTATTAAAAATATTTAATTTTTAGTTTTAAATTTAAAAAATAAATTATTTATAAAATATTAATTTTATATAAACTTATATTATCATGTTTAATAATTAATAAATTAAAATATATTTTTGTTGAAACCATGAAATTCTATTATTTTTCGTTAAAAAAAGAAAGAAAGAAGAAACTATGAGAATACGAAAATCGAGAAGCGGCAAGTTGCGAGAGAATCTGAAACCTGTGCCCGTACCCGAAGACGAGAGAGTTGTTTTGCCGACTTGATCACTTGAACCCCAGGAGTGTTACGATTCCATACTTAATCCTCACCCACATGAGTGCGCCTCTCTCACGTTCAATGTTTCGTAGATTCCTCTGCACTTCCTTCTCCGGAAACAACCTCTTTCAATCTCCAATTTTTCTTCCAAAACCCTCCAATCCTCTCACTCAGTTTCGAACCAATAACACATTTCCCTCAATCCCACGATTGTTCTCTCAAGACTGTAAATCCCGAAGGCCCATGTCAGTTCCTATACCAGACGTCGAACGAGCCGACCGGTCCCAGCTTTTAAATGCCTTAGAGGCCTCACTTGGGTCGGCCTTCAGGATTGAGCCGCTATGGCCTAACCCTAATCCTCTGGTCATCGTTATTAGCGGACCTAGTGGAGTGGGTAAGGACGCTTTGATCACTAAACTGCGAGAAACCCGTAAAAGTTTGCATTTTGTGGTCACTGCTACGAGCAGAGCCATAAGACCAAATGAAGTTAATGGGAAAGATTACTATTTTGTTACCAAAGAAAAGTTTCTGGGTATGGTGGAAAGGGATGAGCTTTTGGAATATGCACTTGTTTATGGGGATTATAAAGGGATACCAAAACAGCAGATAACGGAGTATATGTCAAAAGGGTATGATATTGTGTTGAGAGTTGATATTCAAGGTGCTCGTACCTTGATGAAGAAACTTGGGAAATCTGCCATTTTTATATTTTTGATGGCTGAGAATGAATTGAAACTTGTGGAGAGGTTGATTGGTAGGAAGACAGAGACCAAGGAGTCACTTCTTTTGCGGATCGCTACTGCTAAGGAGGAGGTTAAGCATGTTAAGAATTTTGATTATGTTATTGTCAATGCTGAGGGGAAATTGGACAATGCTGTTAAGTTGGTGGAGTCTATTATTGATGCTGAAAAAGCTAAGGTCCATCAGAGGAATGTTGTGATTTGATTCTTGAAGGTAATTAGGAATTTTGTTAAGTTTGTTTTTGTAATGCTTTGAGGTTTATGAATGGTAGAAAAAGTTGATTTGCTAGCATTATAGTTGTATGAGTTAAAGTGACCAAATGATTTAAATATCAGCAGTTTCCGAGTATGACTTTACACTATTTAGCGCTGGACACTGGAATTTTTTATTTTTATGTTCTTCCTAATGTGCCATTTGAGAAGCCATACTTGTCTTTTTGAATCAAGGGGACCAGTTTTGCTATCCTTTTCACCAAATGTTGTTTAGCCATGGCCATTTTGCTTCCTACCAAGGCTTCAAGTTCTGACTGCCTCTTCCATTTATGGTCTTAGCTACTATATAACAAATAGTTTATTCGAATTCAGGGGCATTCAATTCACCTGTTGATCAATCTGGTATGTAGTTGCAGTGTTGAAATGATGGTCTTGGTTCATTAATGGTGTTTAACTATAACCAGTTATGGTTGGAATTCTATTATATCCCTTATATTTTGATTTATTTTATTGACCAAGTGCTTGGAATCACTTCATCTTTGCTAGTATGTCATTTTGTATGAATGCCCATTATTTTCTTAGTGACCTTACTCAAACTTAATAATATATAGATGTCACATATATTTGTTAACTTTTTGAAGAATTATGTAATTGTGTACACTCTCCTCACTTGAGTTTGACAAAGAATTTATGGCCCTTTTAGTTATGATTGCTGCTCACCTAATTGAAGCAGAACTTTGGGGATCTTATCTGATGTGGCACTTGGAATAGGCTGTTGGCTGTAGAGATATTTTCTTACATTACATGTTTCACATAATTAAAGAACCTTTTTTCTGCTGTAGTTTATTTTGGCTATGCATCTCTCCTATTGGTAGAAAGGCGTTGAAGAATGCTTTATTGGCCTTGTCATGTAAAGTCTTTCTGCATTGTATTTGGTTTGTAATGACCATCTAGTTTCTGTACATGCCTATGCGTCTCATACTATTATCTATATTCAAGCGATGTCACATGCAGGAGACAATGAAGACCAGAGTTTTATGTGAACCCTCTCTTATTGTAAATTGTTCTGTTGATTGCAATGCACATGGATGCATATATTTTGCTGTTTGGTAATTGTCTGAATGCCATGGAAACAGTAGAGCTCTAGACTCTAGACCAAAACACAATATTCGGTTGAAGCATCAAACATTGGGTGGATATTGCACATTGTCCAAACGATTTTTCATTCCTTATTCCTAGTTTTTGCTACCCAAGCTCCAAATGATTAGTTTCAAAAAGCTAATACTAGTTTTGAAGTGAGTTCGAATTCATTTATATGAAAAATGAGAAGCGTATGAAAACGCTTTTCACTTGTATTGAATACCAAAAGGAGTGTATGTTGTCACTTCATTTCTCCCCTTGGATGTTGATCTGCCAGGTATAATTTGATACTTAACAGTACTTTGCCATTTCCTCTTTATGTCGTTTTTATTAGATCTGCTAATTTCATTAAAGATAAGTCATAAGACGTCAATTTTTCTTCACACTTTAATTTATAGCGGTGAGTCGGAGGCCGTAAAACTTCTCAGTATTGTACTTCATTGCTGTGTGTAGTTGTAGATTACGTAAGCGCCGTACGCTTTAGTCCAATCAATTGTAAGGTAAAAACCTTCTCTGCCCAACTCATGACTTGTGGACTCGATGGGATCTACCATTGTTTTATTGGTTTTGAAAATTATTTTTGACGAAAGCAGAAATATATTGGCATTTGTAAAAAAAATTATAAAAAAAAAGTAAAAAGAATAGCGCCTTTTTTGTAGCGTAAACTTTAATTAATTGGCACTTTATGGTATATATAAACTCCACATGCAAGGAATTCTTAATCAAATGGAGGACTTCATCTTCTACCTCTCACACTTCTCATTTAGCATAATATTTTGTATTTTCTACCTATATTTTGTTCCCTAAAGATTGATATAATCCTTTCACTTTAAAGATTTTTTTTTTATTTTGGAGATGGAGAGAAGGGGGGGTGGGACTTCCTATATTTCATTATTTTCTATTAATTAGTTCATTTAATTTGTGTCAACTAAATTACAATAAAATCTAATTCCAATTAGAATTTAACCAAAAATTACATCTCCTCGACTTTTAAAGAGTACTACACGGCTATGTTAGGTTTGTCATGAAATAAATTACTTCAAATGCAAATCCCATTACAAGGAAGCGTCATCATTGTTGCATTGAGCATCGTCAAAAATTATAAGTTACTAACATAGCCGTTGAGGTTCGAAATGTATACCTCATTGTCTAATAAGGTAGTAATACCTCTTGCATGTAACTAGATTTTCATTTGAATTATCCCACGATTAGTGTAAATTTAATTTGTTTAAATATTTAAAAAAATATTATCATCTTGTGATACTGTATTTGATATACAACAATAATAAAAAAGCGTATATTGGTATGCATATATTATATTTACACATTGTACATAATATATATTAATTTATGTCAGTAAATATTTACATGCTATGTACATATATGTACACGCTATTCAGGGTTGACCCAAGACCAAGGCTGTGCAATCGGTCCTCTATGGCCCAATCAAATGATTGTTTTTTTTTAATTTTTTAATTTTTTGAAATATAGCAATAATTTTTTTTCATTAAAATATAAAGTGTGATAATCTTAGCACAATAAGTCAATACCACACAAACATGATCATTATAAAATTAAAATAAAATTGCATTATAATTTATCTTTTTAATTGCTTAATAAATTAAAAAACTTTAGTATTTTTTAGTATTTTAAATAATTTACTCAAAAATTATCTAAATTTTTAATCATGTCAACTAATATGTGAACACGAACATGACAAGATACGAACTTAACACGTGAATGCAATACAACAAAATTATCAAACCTGATATAATTTATTAGGCTAAAAAGTTATATTTTTAAGTAAAATGTCTATATTACCAAATAAAATTTGATAAATAATATAACTTTATTTCTCGTTAGACTTGAATCTATAACCTTTTTGACGTGCGAAACTCGTTTTATCTTAATCAAATATCCATAATATTAATTTTACACTATTATTTTTATTTTCAATAAACACTCTATTATTTTCCTACAATGAATTCAATGAATAACATCAAAAATACTTTCAAGCTTTGAGATATCTTTAAAAATATTCCTAAATTTTAAAAAAATTCAAAAAAATCCCTCAAATATGACATAAATTAAATCTAACATTTCATAAATAAAAATGAAAGAAAAAATAATAGAAAACCAATAAATAATAAGAAATTAATGAATAGTAGAAATTATAAATAGAAGATATCTAAATATTTTTTCACAGGAAATGTAATTAGCAAAAAAAAAATTTAAGAAATTCAAAAGGTAAAATTAAATCTTAAAGGAAGGGATTGATTTAAAGATCCATCATTTTCATTTTTAAGGAAATTATTTACAAGAAAATACGTAGTTTATTATGGAATAAGTAATAAAAAATAAGCATTAATATCACAGCTACCAAAGGAAAATATAATATACCATTAATTGATAAATAAACTATAATAAATAAACAATCCAAAAAATTTCAAAAAAAATAAAGAAAAAAGTAGATACATTCATTTATG
This sequence comes from Hippophae gyantsensis, assembly GCA_030763125.1. NCBI lineage: Eukaryota > Viridiplantae > Streptophyta > Magnoliopsida > Rosales > Elaeagnaceae > Hippophae > Hippophae gyantsensis. Next base: position 73,052,868 of record CM061028.1, on the reverse strand, counting down.
AGAAATCCAAATATTAATACAAACTCATTTCATAGAAGGAATAGATACACCCATAAAAATAACTTTACTAGATAATAGAATAATAAACAAGAAAGATGTTTTACTATGAATGATTAATGGTAATTTGGAATATCAAAAACTAAAATTTATAACATATCATCGGTGTGTTATTAATATTTATAATAAAAACTTAAACCAAGTGTTAAGTTTAGCTTATGAATTTCAAAATAGAGATTTATTGAAAGAATAAAATCATACAATCATAATAGTTCAATATATGAACAAAATAAATTTATGAAAACAGATAAAACCTTTCAAGAACTTGGAAAAATAATAAAACTAAAAATACTAAAAGAGTTTGAAATATCGGAAGAATGATGCTTACATATCAAGGAAAAATCTCTGATATTAGGAAGAAAAAATAATTTGGTTAAAAACAATAATATGTCGAGATTTACTTTTATAAATTATGAAAGAAAAACTTCTAACAAAAAAGAAGTTAAAAAACTAAAAGATGAAGTTCAAATAATAAAAACATTAGTTTATGATGTAATATTAAGAAGATAATAATGCTTAAAAACAAATTAAAAAATATACGATTAGATATAGATGGAAGTTTAGTAAGCGTAGCAAAAAATAAAGTAATATTAATGAAAGTTTTGAGACTTATAACAAATGAAATGAACTTAGTACAAGAATCATACATGACATATCTACAAGGTATAATTGAAACACAAAAGAAATTATTAAAAGAAATAAATAAATATAGTTATAATAAATTACAACAAGATATACATATGAAATTTACAAAAATAAGAATATATATGTATATATATATAAATAATGATATTATAAGTCATAAATACGATCTCTTAAAGGATTAAAAATAGTACAACCTAGAAGATTAGATACCCCGATACCTAGAAATGAGAGAAGAAAAATCTTAAGAAAAAGATATAATTTTATTTTAATGGAGTTCACGATTGAGTTCTTGTTCATTTCCGTGAGTTATTTCTTTTTCTAAATGGTTTTGACCAAGTTTAGATTATGCTTGTTTTCTTTTTTTTGTTTTAAGAATAGAGAGATAATTTGATCTTTTACACATTTTTGTTTAGAGCTAGTTCTTAATGTTAGAATTAGAGCCCGAAATAATAGATGTGAGTTGACTAATTTATTTTTTCAATAACATATTACTTATTACACATATATCAATATTGGATGGAATTTTAACTCATTTTTAGTACTTGCTTGTAACATATGTCATTTCATTGAAAAAATGATGATTATTTCTTTTCCTAGATATGATATGATTTTAAAAAAATGATTAATTTAACACAAAAATGATAATCTTATAAATAAATTAACCAAATTCGATTAATTCTTTATCAATAAGCATGAACCACTTCAATTAACATACCTAAGAATTAAACTAATTATACAATAATATTAATTTAAACTCAATACACAACAAACTACAAAAACAACTATTTATAACAAGTATGTTTATTATATATATTTTTTATTTATTAAGATAAATAAATAAAAAGGACAAGATTTATTCTCATTTTTTATATCCTTTCCTTTTTGCTTTCTATTTCCAAACAAAATTATCCAACAAAATAAAATCAAATAAATAAAAAGGTACAAAATCTCTTATATATATTTATTTAATTTAAAATTTAATAGAGTTAATAGTATCATATAGAAGAAAATTAAGAAAATAGGCAAGTGTTTAGAAAAACATATTTGACAAAATATGTGACAACATTCATATATTATATATTATAGAGAAAAATATTACATGAGTTTTTAGATTAATTTATTTATATAATTTAGTCTTATAAGTTAAAAACGGTGTAATTTAGTTTCCTTAACTATATAAAAAAAACTAAGAAACAATTATATTATTTTAATAATTTTTATATTAATATATTATTATTTTTATCAAGTTATTAAATATGATTATTTAATAATGATAAAGTTACAATTAATATAAAAAAATACATTATCAAAATATTTTTTTTAATATTTATTAATTGCTAATATTTTATTTTAATATTATACTAATTTTGAATATTTATTAAAAACTAAAATGTATATTTAAATAACTTTTTGTTCGAATTTTATTATTGCTTATTTTTTAAAAAATATTTCATAATAAATTTTATTTTTATCATTATTAAAAAAATTATATTTTAATCATATTTTAATATTTTTTTTACAAAACTATGTGACTAAATGACAACATATTTTAATATGAGAAGACTAGATGACACAAATGAATTAGTTGAACTACTTCATTTGAGTTTTTGAGCTCAACGAAATAGCTCATTTTTTCTTTTTTTTCTTCTAATAAATAAAAAATTGTCACAATCTTGTTCTTTTAATTTATTTCATAAAAAAATAATCATATCTTTTGGGAATATATATTTTATTTTATGAAAACTTTGAGTTGAATCATTAAAGAAATACATCATGCAGTGTCTGATCCGATTATGTTTTAATATTGATAGTATTTTAACATAAATCTTTAGGATAAAAGTGATTCCAATAATAACTTGAAGTCAATATCTGAAAATTTGATGCCAAATACATATAAATGTTTAGAAATCATACATTTTAAGGTTGAAGTTGTTGTGGCAATTTTCAATCCAATCTTCATAAATTTTTTAATCTTTATACTAAAAGAAACACTTATATTGTGCTTGTATTTTCTTTTAATTACTTAATACATAAGGCATACAAGAGAAGATAGAAAACATATATTACTAGAGTTGTTAGAAGAATATATATAACTTCTTGAAACCTTAGGAAAAGACCTAGCTCATACACGTTAAAAAATACTTCTCACATAATTTCCAGGAGTTGTTGCCCGAATGTCGACGAAACCACTACTATTTCATGGTCACCTAGGCACCACCTTTACTTCCCTCATTGATAGCATAACCTTTTATCTTGGGTCCAAAACTCGTGACATTATATTCCAATCAAAATACTTCATTCCTAATACTTAGTAACCATTTATCTTGACTTCCTTGAAAACATATGTAACTATATTATGAGACTTGAAACATTAGTCCATCTAAAACTTCACGATCTAAAGTCCAAACAAACATGTTAATATTTTAAAAACTCTATATTGTAACTCTTAATATAATCATTCGAATAGATAAGTAGTTTTCATGTCACATTATACTTAAATGAAATAAATGTTTATCTACTTATACTATTTTTATAATATTTAAATGTATTGACGATGACTAGTAACCTATGTAACTCACATCCAATATTTAACTTAACTTCAAAAGAGGAGGATTAAGTCTTACCCTACACGTGAACACTCCATATAATAAGTATATTATAAAGAGAAAGGAGGATTAAGTCTTACCCTCCAGATAACCATGTTAATTATTCCATATAACAAGTATATTATAAAAAATATAAGTATAAATTTTTTAACAATTAATTTTAAAAAATTACAAAAACAACGATACCAAACTTAAAATGATACAAAATTAAATATTTACCAATAGATTTGAGTAATTAAATAATCAAATATAATTTATTAATTTTTTTGGTTAAAATCTTTGATTTTTGATTGTTTTCAAGATAAATGTTGTGAATGTCTACTAGTTATTTGTACTTAAAATATTTAAATCAAGTAGTTTTTTATGTGATATTTAGTCCAATATCTTTTAAAAAAAAGGATAGTTTATATGGTCAAATTTTAGATTTGTTTTTTTAAAAAACTTATTTTTAATTTTTTTAAAAGAAAGTTTTAACATGAATATTTGAAGAAATATTTTTTTAAATAAAATAATAGGAAAAAGCATAAAATTAATTATTTAAACACGATACTATTTTTTAAAAAGCTAATAAATTAAAATATTGTTAAAAAAATTATTCTATTTAAATACTTAGTCCGTCATCCGTCCTTAATATTTAAGTTTTTGGTGGCCGAAAAAGCATGTAATTTCAGTATTCGGGGACTATTTATGTCTTTTGTTTTTTTAATGAAACTATGTTCTTGTGTAAAATTAGAAAGTATTGGGGTAGCTTTAGAAAAAATAAATTTCCTATATAAACCTTTTGTTACTATCCTGTTCTACTAGGGTTTAGTAACGAACAGGCTTGAACCAGAGCGGGTCTGTGTTCGGCGCAATCAGGTTTCTCTCCACTTTCTGTCCCTCTCATTTCACTACTTTCCTGCAGAAGATATGTGAATCGGTGATGAAAAATTAAGATTCGACTGCAACATTTTTTGGCTAGATTTACTCTTAGATTTTTTTTTTGCCTCAGTGGTCGGGTTTTACTAATGTCTTTCAACCATTCAGATCTTTAAGTTTTTGTTAGTACTCGATTCAGGTGTTTGGTATTATGCGTATGTAACAAATTTTTTGAATTTGGTTTTCCTTTGTTGTTTCCGTTCGGAGTTTTGGGTATTTTACCTGTCTACCTCGATCAATCGACCATTGAACATCTCATGATGATGTTTCTCGTTGTCGAATGTGATGTTCAAATTCATTAATATCATTTTGAGCTTTCTATTGGTATAATAATGTGCTCAAAGTTTTTGTAGGGTTCCTTTGGTATATTAATGCATAATACCTATTAAGAAATAATCATATCTGGGTGCCTTATACTAATTAGCCTTTGTGTTTTCATCAATATTTATAGAGAAGAATGTCTCACAGGAAGTTTGAGCACCCCAGACATGGTTCCCTTGGGTTTCTTCCCAGGAAGCGAGCTGCACGTCACAGGGGGAAAGGTATAAAATGATGTTTTTTACTGTTTGAACATTGCCTTTCAAATTGTTGTTGTTGCCTTTTTATACTATTGTAACCGGATGTAATCTTTGTGTATTAATGATTTAACATTAAATGATACGTTTGGACATAGCCTTTGTTGCTTCCCTTTTTCTAAAAAGAATCTCATTTCTTCTTTATATTGAGCTTTGTTTGCGTTTTAACGGACATGTCACGTGTAGAACAGTTTGTTTTGTTTTACTTATATGTACAAAACCAATGTAGATTAATTGCACGAGCTGTGTCCATTGTATGTTTGGATCTTTTTGTATGTGCATTATTTATTGGTTTGTGCTCTCTAGTATTGTAGTCTTTAACCTGACTTCATTGTCATTGATTTTGAACTTATGCAGTGAAGGCATTCCCTAAGGATGACCCAAGCAAGCCTCCCAGGCTAACAGCCTTTTTAGGTTATAAAGCTGGCATGACTCACATTGTCAGAGAGGTTGAAAAACCTGGATCAAGTGAGTGATTAATTTAAACTTGGAACTGAAATGTCACGGATTTTGAAAAAGAAACTGAACTTATAAATGTCTTGCTTCATGTCACACTTAAAGGACCCAATGCATATTATATATATATATATATATATATACATGCATGCAGTCCTTTTCATTTGGTTTGATCATAGATTTTAGATATTTGATGGTTATCTGTATTAGTTTTTTCTTATTGTGCTTAATGTAGCTTCATAATTAAGCTGGTGACAAGTCTTTGCCTGTTCCTATCATGTACACCTTGACATAACTGTTTTTTAAACTCTTTACTTTATTTGTCAACTTATTGTTCTATAAAGAAAGAGGGGTGCAGAAACTTAGATATATCTGTTTATTCAATCATAAGTTTTTACTGCAATTTCTGATGCGAAGTAATCATTGAATCTTATGTTGTAGTTTTTTGGCTATATTGTTAACGCGAGTTTTGTTTTGATCACTATTTTTTAATCATGTTCTCAGAGCTTCACAAGAAAGAGACTTGTGAAGCTGTCACTATCATTGAGACCCCTCCAATGGTTGTTGTTGGAGTTGTTGGGTATGTGAAGACTCCACGTGGCCTGCGCACATTGAACACTGTTTGGGCACAACATCTTAGTGAGGAAGTCAGGCGTAGGTTCTACAAGAATTGGTGCAAGTCGAAGAAAAAGGCTTTCTCAAAATACTCAAAGCAGTATGAAACTGATGAGGGAAAGAAAAATATCCAGGCTCAACTTGAGAAGATGAAGAAATATGCTACTGTGGTTCGAGTTTTGGCTCACACTCAGGTACTAGAACAAAGTTTCTGGATTGGCTAGCGAATTTTGTTGTATTTGTTTTTATGGTTACAGATATCCATTTATACATTGTGTTGAAGGTTTTGATGGTGCTTGATGCCTAAATCTGTAATGGAAACTCTAGCATGTATTTACCAATAAAATGAATTAAATTACCCCTAATGATTCCCTTTCATTTGTTTACTTATAAGATAAAAATTTAAGAAATTAGGGGGCCTCACACATATATTAGTAATCAAGTTACTTATTTTTCAGTAACTTGATTCCCCTAGGAAAGTTGGTAATTAAATTTATGCTTAAAAATGCCAAGTTTATTTTTCAAAATAACCTTTTTTAAAATTATTATTACATTAACAATAAATTTTATTGAATAAAATAGTTACGGATATCCATTTATACATTCCCTCAATTTTTGATTCATTTCTTTTCCTATTCCTTTTAAATTTTATTACAAATTAGTAAACACACCCCTAATGGAACCAACTCTTGACACCTAACTATGTCATGCGAGTATTCTTGAATTAACTTTTGCCTCCTATCAGAATAACATAAAGGAAAAGAAATTAAAATAATTAACCTATGGCATGTGTTGATGATGCGATTCACAGAAATGGGCTTGGTTTAAGCTGGGGTACAGTTATAGTGTTAAGAGGGGAAATGAAAGGGTCCACACGTTTATTTTAAAATTAATAGGAGCTGCTTGTTACATTTTTGGAATCTTTTTTTAGTTGCAGTCAATGATTATTCTGAATTTGGAAGAGGTTTTAACATTTTAACTGTGTGTGTATCTTATATCCAGATTAGGAAAATGAAGGGATTGAAGCAGAAGAAAGCTCACCTTATGGAAATTCAGGTCAATGGTGGGACTATTGCCCAGAAGGTGGACTATGCATATGGATTCTTCGAGAAGCAGATTCCTATTGATGCTATTTTCCAGAAAGATGAGATGATTGATATCATTGGTGTGACAAAGGGTAAAGGTTATGAAGGTGTGGTCACTAGGTGGGGTGTAACCCGGCTTCCTCGTAAGACCCATAGGGGTCTCCGCAAGGTGGCTTGTATCGGTGCCTGGCATCCTGCTCGTGTTTCATTTACTGTTGCTAGGGCTGGTCAGAATGGATATCACCACCGTACCGAAATGAACAAGAAGATATATAAACTTGGCAAGGCTGCACAGGAATCCCACGCTGCCATCACTGAGTTTGACAGGTTGGTAATCTTGCTGTTTCAGTTTTCTCTTGTTATGATTGTACCTGCTTGATTCCTCAAAATTTTCCAACCTGCTTGATTCCTCAAAATTTTCTAATGCAGGACTGAGAAGGAAATCACTCCTATGGGTGGTTTCCCTCACTATGGTGTGGTGAAGGATGACTATCTGATGATCAAGGGATGTTGTGTTGGGCCGAAGAAGCGGGTTGTGACTCTTCGCCAGTCCCTTCTCAAACAGACGTCTCGTCTTGCCCTTGAGGATATCAAACTTAAGTTCATCGATACCTCCTCCAAATTTGGGCATGGCCGTTTCCAGACCACACAGGAGAAACAGAAGTTCTTTGGAAGGCTGAAGGCCTGAGTTGTCAGTTTTTTCCTTATGTTAGATGTTTTTGTGTTTTACCCATCTCAGACTAAGATTGACTTGTTACGTTCACTTTTGTAGTTCGATCTCCTACTGTTGAGCACTTTCATCTGTTCAGTTTTGTTTTATATCAACTGCATTTACATTCCTAATGGTCATGAGCGTTTGGATTCATTTATATTTTCTGAGATCTCTGTTTTGACATGGAATTCTCATAGATGGTGATTATTATTTATGCTTGTTAATGTCATGGAATTTTTACCTTTGGTGAAATATCTTTATCCAATGGGTACTATATGAATGAATGTAGGTGTTCGATGTTTTAAATTGATGAAAATTTAAAGAAATTTAAAAAATAGGCATTGGATGCTAAAAGAGTGTAAAATCATCGGTTGTCAGTACCTGAGTCTTGTTTATGATTTACTAATTTTTTGGTTCCCTATTTTCCTTCTTTTCTCTTTTTACATGTTTGAAAATGATTTGTTCTTATTTTGAGGTTTGGTTTAAGACAAGATATAAAGAAAAAGTTGGGGTTGCATGTCATCATCTAATTATTTATGTATTTATAAAAATGGGCCAACCGAATATATTTTTATGGGTTTGAAAAAGTAGATTGAATTTGGATTAAAATTGAACTTTTAATATAACAAGAGAAAAACCAATTTTTATAGATTTTACTAATTTTTTGGTTCCCTATTCTTTTCTCTTTTTACATGTTTGAAAATGATTTGTTCGAGACTTGGTTTAAGACAAGATATAAAGAAAAAGTTGGGGTTGCATGTCATCATCTAATTATTTATGTATTTACAAAAATGGGCAAATCGAATATATTTTTATGGGTTTGAAAAAATAGATTGAATTTGGATTAAAATTGAACTTTTAATATAACAAGAGAAAAATCTATTTTTATAGATTAGTATCTAGAATTTTTCATCAAATATTGTTTTAAATATTCATCAATTTTTTAAAACAGCATGGAATATTCATTAAAATTATTTTATTGAGAATTTCAGATTATCTTTAAACCAATAATATACGTGTAAATTTTAATTATTAATTAAAAATATGAATGTTTATAAATAGGATCAGAGATTTCATTTGTAACAAATCAACGGACATTTTAATATTTCATATTTTCAATACAAATTTTCTCATCATATTTTTCAAGTGTATTTTTTCTTCACATTTACTAATATTAAATGCTTACGTTGCTTGTTAGTTAAGTTTATTTAACCTTTTGATAGCTAAGTGTTGCACTCGTGACAATTTGCATCATAATCTAGTTGTGTAGGAGTTTGTAACTAAAGGTTTTAAGAACATTATGGCCAAGGATGTTGTCAAGAACACAATTGAGACTAACTTGGTGGAGGAAAATGTTACTCTTGAATATGAACTTGGAGGATTTGAAGAAATGGTGTCTATTCTTGAAGTATGTTTAACTCGTCTTGAATTCTATGTAAACAAAGTTAATACTAGTATGGAAGAAGTTATTAACGTTTGGCAGATCTTGAGAGTGAGAATAAAACTATGCAAGAGGCCATGACTAGTATTAGAAATAAGGTGATTCAAACCTCAAAAAAAGAATTTGCCATCATTGAAGAACGCATCATAGAACGTCTTTGTCATGACCTCAAAAAAGAGCTTAATACTTTGAGAGCTCATTGTGAGAAACTTAAATGTGATATGGCCTCTGGGATTGTCATCACCCTTGAGGCTCGCAAGCTTAACATTCCTAAACCCATGGGGAAGTAGGAATGAAAGGGAGCTTTAAAACTTCTTGTGGGGTTTGGAGCAATATTTTAAAGCCATGCAGATCAAGGAAGAGGCTACAGATGTACATAACGCCACTATAAATCTTACTAACACTACTATGCTTGGGTGGAGTAGACATGGAGATATTGAGAAAGGTATATGCTCTATCGATATATTTGATACTTTTAAGAAAGAAATCAAAATGTAATTCTACCTAGAGAATGCCGAAGGAATGACATGGTCTCCTCCTAGAATTGAAGCAAATGGGTAGTATTCGTGACTATATTAAAGAGTTTATCACTCTTACTCTTGAGATCTTTGATATGTCAGACAATGACTCTTTCTTCTTCTTCTTCTTTATTGATGGACTCCAACCTTAGGCTAAACCAAGTTAAGGAAGAGAGGTGCACAAGATCTTGCCACTGCTATTGTTGTAGTAGAAACCATAACCGGCTATTCCAAATACTTATCAAGATCCAAGAATAAGAGAGTTGCTCCTAGTAAAGGTAGAAGAGAAAAAGGTAAAAATGTAGCAAACAAAGGTGCCTCAAGAAAACCTTATAATGGAAAAGAATAAGGTAAGAGAGACACAAAACCCAAGTATAATTGCTTGTCCAAAAAGAAAGACTCTCAATGTGATGTCCACTAAATTTGAGGAGTCTCTTGAGGAAGGTGGAGCACAAATGGGATCACTTCAAATTTTGAATGCCATCAAGGCCTCTCCAAAGCCATAAGCAAAAGGATTGATGTGTGTTAACGTGCTTCTTAATAGAGTACAAACCAAGGCGCTTGTTGATATAGATGCCTCTCATAACATAGTAGACATTGGAAAAGCTCAAAGACACAATACAAAAAGCTTACAAAAATGGAGGTTCTGTGAAGGCAGTGAACTTTGTTGCCAAACCGATCCAAGGCATTACCCATGGAGTAAAGGCAAAGACAAGGGAATGGAATGGAGTGTTGAATCTATCCATAATGCTGATGGATGACTTTAGAGTAGTATTAGAAATGGAGTTCCTTGACAAGTAAAGGCATTCCCACTCCCTTTTACAAACTCTATGTGCATTCTTAATGGAACACATACTAGGTACCCACAACAAGGCTTAATATGGTCAATATCAAGACTTTATCTTCCATGCAATTCAAGAAAGGGTTACACAAGAAGAATCAGAAAATTTATGTCGCATTTTTTAGACAACTAGATAGAGATGTTGATGAATCATTCAAACGAGAGATTCCTAACCAAGTGCAAGAAGTCCTTGAAGATTTCAAGGATGTTATGCCAAATGAATTGCCCAAGGAACTCACACTCAGGAGAAAGGTGGATCATTAGATTGAATTGGAACCTCGAGAAAGGTCGTCTATCATGAGTCCATATCGAATAGTGCCACCTGAGTTGGAGGAACTTAATAGACAACTTAAAGAGTTGCTTGAAGTTGAGTACATTTGATTGTCTAAAGCTCCTTATAGAGCTCCTGTGCTCTTTCAAAATAAAAAAAAGGATGGGTCTTTACATATGTGCATTGACTATCAACCTCTTAATAAGGTAATAGTCAAGAAAAAGTACCCTATCTCCCTTCTTGTTGACTTATTCAGTGAACTTGGCAAGGCACAATACTTTACAAAGTTGGACTTGTGCTCTGGCTATTACCAAGTACACATAACCTCAGGTGATGAGGAAAAAACTGCATGCATGACAAGATATAGTTCTTACGAGTTCCTTGTTATGCTATTTGGCCTCACTAATGCTCCTACCACTTCCTGCACCTTAATGAAGAAAATTTTCTACCCATATCTTGATCAATTTGTGGTGGTATAGTTAGACGACATTGTGGTATGCATTAACACTCTTAATGAACATCTTCAACACTTAAGGCAAGTTTTTCAAATCTTATGGGGAAACAAGCTTTATATGAAGAAGGAAAATGATCTTTTGCCTAACAAGAGGTTGTGTTTCTTGGATATAAGATCAAAGATGGAAAACTCACGATGAATGAGGCCAAGATAAAGGCAATATAACAATTGGAGCTATTGACCAAAGTTCACGATCTATGATCATTTCTTGGACTAATGGATTGCTATTAGTGCTTTATCAAAGGCTACTCCACAAAGGCAACTCCACTTACTGACCTACTCAAGAAAAAAAAGACATAGGAGTGGACATTGCGTTGTCAAGAGGCATTTAAAGATTAGAAGAATGCCATAATTAAGGAACATATATTATGCTTGGTTGATCCTACCAAGCCATATGAGTTACACATGATGCATTTGACTTCGCAATAGGAGAAGTATTGATACAAGAAGGTCACACTATATCCTACGAAAGCCGGAAGCTTAATGACACCGAGAGAAAATATACAGTGCAAGAAAAAGAGATGACTTGCATCATCTATTACCTAAGAGCTTAGTGACATTTCTTGATGAGCTCACACTTCACCATTATGATTGATAATATTGTCACTAGTTACTTCCAAACTCAAAAGAAGCTTTCCCCTAAGCAAGTGAGATGGAAAGACTTCTTAGCCAAATTTGATTACAAGCTCGAGTATAAACCTGGAAAAGCAAATATAATTGTTGATGCATTAAGTTGAAAAGCTAAACTTTCCATCATGAGCAAGTCTAAAAGTTCACTATTGGAGAGAATCAAGGAAGATCAATACAAGACATGTTTTCCATGAATCTTGTGACCTTAGTCAATGAAGGAAAAACAAGGAGGTTTTGGGTCGCTGATAGCCTACTTTACACTAAAGAATATTGCATTTACTTTCCTAGATGGTAAAATTTGATAAAGAAGCTAATCAAAGAATGTCATGACTCTACGTGGGTTGGACACTTATAAGGCAAGATAACTTTTACCTTGCTTGAATTAACATATTATTGGCCACATATGAGAGGTGATGTTGACTCTTATGTGAGGACTTTCCTTGTTTTTCAATAAGACAAGGTAGAACAATGAATACTAGGAGGGCTACTTTAACCATTACATATCCCGTAGTGCCCATGGGAAAGTGTATCCATGGATTTCATCTATGCTTTGTCAAAGTCTAAAGGATGCGAAAGCATTATTGTAGTGGTAGATCAATTTAGCAAGTACGTTATATTCATTCCTGCCCTAACAGATTGTACAGTAGAAGAAGTCAATCATCTATTCTTAAAACACATAGTAAAATACTGGGGTATTCAAAGTAGTATATTGAGCGATCGAGATCCACGCTTCATTGGCAAGTTCTAGCCTGAGTTATTCAAGTTACTTAGGTTAACTTTAAACTTTTTGACAAGCTTTCATTGACAAATTCATTGGCAAATCGAACGTGTCAATGCCTTGTTAGAACTTTACTTGAGGCATTATGTGAGTGCAAATCAACATGATTGGGCCAAGCTTCTTGATGTGGTGCAATTCTCATATAATCTACAAAGAAGTGAGTCAACAAGGAAAAGTCCATTTGAAATTGTTATTGGACAACAACCCATCACTCCTCAAGCCTTAGTAACAAATTACAAAGGAGAAGCCCTAGAGCGTTCAAGCTTGCCAAGACATGGTGTAAACAAGTCGAGATTGCAAGGACATACTTGGACAAAGCAGCCAAGAAGATAAATAAGTTTGTTGATAAAAAGAGGAAAGAGGTTGTCTCTAACGAAAGTGACATGGTTATGGTGAAGCTCTTTCCTTAACAATTCAAGTCACTTAGAAAAGTACACATGGGGTTAGTGCGGCAATACCAAAGGCCTTTTCCTATCTTGAAGAAAGTAGGAAATGTTTCTTATAGAGTCTAGCTTCTTCCTAAGCTCAAGATCCACCCTGTCTTTCATGTGTCTCTCTTAAACCCATACCATGAAGACATAGAGGACTCAACTCATGGTGAATCAAAAATAGCACCTACAACCATCATAACTTATTTCGACAATAATATAGAATGCATATTAGTTGAAAGAAAGATACGATGAAGAGGAGTTCCCAATTACATGGAATACTTTGTCAAATGGAAAGGATTACTTGAAAGTGAAGCAATCGTGGGAGCATGAAGATGCATTATAGAAATTTTGAGACTATATTTAACGTTTCAAGGAGCAAGATGCAACAAGGGCATTGCAAGCTTGGGGGTGGGGGGTGAGGGGTGGAGGGTGGGGAGAATTTCATGATCCAATCGTTCATGTATTTATAAATTCATGATCCAATCATTCATGTATTTATAAAAATAGGCCACGGGAATATATTCTTATGGGTTTGGATTTGGATTAAAATTGGGCTTTTAACATAACAAGAGAAAAACTCATTTTCATAGATAAGTATCTAGAATATCCCATTAAAATATCTCGATATTGTCTTGAAAATTCACCTACTTTTAGAACAACTTATTATATTTGTTAGAATTATTTATTAAAGATATTTCATAGAGAATTCTAGATAATCTTTGGATGCGCGACACATGTACAAATCCTATTAACTGAGGAGGTGAATGTTGACTAGAGATTTAATTTGTAACACATCCAAGAACCAATCAACAAACCAACTAGCCTTGTAATATTTCTTCATACTTTCAATACAAATTCTTTCACCATATGTTCCTAAGTGTTCCTCTTCTTCACTTTCACTAGTCTTAAATACCTACTAAAGTTGCTTGCTAGTTAGGCTTACGTAATATTTGGGTAGCTAAGTTTCACACGTGATCTTGAAGAAAGTAGGCGTGTGACATACAAGTGGTAAATTAAATCTTGTGGTTTGTTTGGTCTAAGGAATAGCCTCGAGTAGTTCATTTTTTAAGTTGGAGGTTACTCATAAAATTTTGAATTGATTTCATTAAAATTTAAAAATGTAGAAAGTAGTAGATATCACAATCTTTTAAACATTCTTTGGTCCTTCATAGCCAATTATCTTCTTTTCCTATTGCTTCCTAAAACTTCAATTTTTTCCAAAATTGTGGCATTGTAACTAACATTTTTTCATTTATTTGATTATTTATATTTATATTTCTTCTTTTCTTTTACTTATACAACTACATCTTTGTACATATTGTTGAAATATTATTTCTCTTTTGTACCGTGCTTATATTATTGTTGATGCATTTGATAACTCTAAATTGATATTTGTGTAATAGAGTTATAACATATATGATATATTTTACATATTTAATTACTTATTGGATTAATAATTTATTTTATTAATATTTTAAGATTTCTTTAAAGTAAAAAATCGATGTTGTGTTTCAACGTTGTTTTCATGCTTGTTGGATTAATAATTAATAATTTTTTTTATTAATATTTTTAAAAGTAATGTTTGAGGATTATTCTTTGGATTGTCTTATGTTTAAGTTTCACCTCACTTAATAAAAATACATTGATAGTTTACAATATTGAGTTTTTGTTTTAAATTAATATACGATTACGTAGTTAGTAAAACAATAAAACATCTATATTATCTTTGGAGAATTTCTATTTTCTTTATAAACATGCTCATCCTATCCATTATTTTCATTTTCATGAAACTCCTAATGGTATTTTAATTATGGCAAAAGATCTTGGAGTTCTTATAAATTTTTTAAAATGAGTATCTTAGTCTCACAATTATTAGATTAGGCATTAAAGATTTTGTAATTTTTCAAAATAAGCATTATAGTCATGTAAGTTATAGATTAGGTATTATCAATCCTCTTATATAAAAAAAATAAGCACTTTTAGTCTTTATAATTTATTAAAATTACCATTTTTAATCTAATACAAGTATTAAAAGTGAATACTTATGGTACTCAATTTTCATAAATAACAGAATCATATTTGTCAAACTTATAAATATTTTCATAAATAACGGAATCATATTTGTCAAGCTTATAAATTATGAGATTAAAGTAATTATTTACACATTATACATGATTACCTACTATGTTATTCTAAGTATCATCGTATAACAAAAAAATATAGTATCATTCCAAAATTTTTGTTGGATTAATCTTGAACAAAATAAAAAAAATGGTCTATTACAATCAAGTTCATGCTATGTTCATCGATTTAATGTTAGCAGTGTCAAAGTATATTAACTATTTTGTTGCTTTTTATTCAAATGGTTGCTTTAAGTCATTCTCACCCTACACACATAAAATAATATATGTTAGTAATTTTATTTTATGATATATTAATGTTTATATCTGTTAGTAACTTATATTGTTTCATTTCCCCCCTTCTTTTGAGATGCATGACATGTGACAATATCTAGGAACCAATTTGAGATGAAATAATTTGAATATTAATATTGATGGAATGATAATCAAATATCAATTCTTAATTAGATATGATAGTGTGTTATAATTTTTAACTTTAGGCTTCTATTTTTTTTCAATGATAATCAGACTTATAATTTTCTCTTTTATTTGTTCTTTTTGTATGTAATTATAAAATGTTATTATATTTATTATCTCTTATTTTTATTTTTATTTTCAAATTTATGTAAAATTATATATGCAACATGTCATTCTTTTTGTGTGATTAATTCATTTGAAGTAAAATTAAATCATATATGTAACATGTCATTATTTTTGTGTGATTAATTCATTTAAAGTAAAATAATTTGAATATTATTGATGGAATGATTATTGTCTCTTATTTATTGTCGCTTAATACGCCTATGTCCAATGAATTTTAAATAATTTTATGTAGTTGTTATTTTGTCTTTTCTGTCAGATATATTATATTATTAAAAATATTCTTAAAAAAATTTAAAAATAAAAAATTATTTTTGATAATTGTTTCTTCCATATTATTTGTAAAATAATACTCATATATTAATATATGATAGTGAAGTCGTATTATTGATCTATGATATCAACATCGAAAAAATAATTTTAAGATTTAGGGTTTAGAGTTCTAAATTTTTAGGATTTATGGTTTTGGTTTTAAGGTTTTAGGGTTTTGTGTTTTAGATTTTGGGTTTAGGGTTTAGGGTTGTAAGGTTTTAGGGTTTAAGGTTGTAGGGTTTTAGGGTTTAAGGTTTAAGATTTAAGGGTTTAGGTTTTAAGGTTTAAAATTTTAGGTTTAGAGTTTAGGGTTTAGATCTTTGGATTATGGTTTAAGGTTTTAGAATTTTAAGAATTTAAAATTTGAGATTTAAAGTTTAGAGTTTAGAATTTATGGTTTAAATTTTAGGACTTATGGTTTGAAGTTTAGGATTTGAGAGTCAAATTGGAATAAAAAAATTATATACAATGAGTATGAAAATAGAATAATAATTACATCTCTTTTAAGAATTCTTTCTATTTTGTTCTTAGTTTATAACACAACTAAACATAGGAATGTGTGAAAATGATTCCATTTCTAATCACATTCCTACCAATCATACATCACCTTAGGGATTATATTTTAAGATTTGTTTAGATCTTAAGGATTAGGGTTTAGAGTTTATATTTTAAGATTTAGGATTTAAGATTTATAGTTTAAAGTTTAAGTTTATAAAATTATATGTAATTATGTCTCAACATACAATGGGAAATATCGCTATATATATAATAATAAAAGTTTAAATTACGCTTCAATTTTTAAGGACAAAGTACCATACATTTTTAACCTAATGACTTTTAATTACCTTTTTTGATTTATTTATTTTATTATTATAATTATATGTGCCCAAAGTATGGAGAATATTACTATTATATATCATGTTTTTAACTCCAATAGTATTTTTTTTTCTAAACTTACAAAAATATAATTTAAAACTCATAGTTTCATGCATAAAAACACCAAAATATCCTTGTTACATCAATTCAATCAGACGAAAATAATATTAGACTCCATAGGATCTCTAACGACTCATATGTGCTTCAAGAGCGTATAATTCTATCCAATCGTGAATTCTCCTACTTCAAATTTTCATTTAATTAAAAGGAGAACCATGAAAACCAAAATGAATAAGATTATTATTATGCCAATTTTCAACATTTAAGAGGATATTTTTGTCTTTTTTTGTCGCCATGCCATTAACAAAGTAACTTGTTAGGAACTTGTACTACTAATGATAACCTTTTTACCTTTCGATGCTTAGTTGATAGGAGATATTTGTAGAGAATAGAGGAGTAAAGGTCTTGCCTGATTATAAGAAAGAAGTGTAGGGTGAATATATATAAGGTACACGTATCCCTTATCTATTAAGATAGATTTTTTGTATCATCATGATTATATTTTTGTAATTATTTTTTATGAAAAATTAGAGGATATTTATCGTTACTTATCTCATAACTGATTATCCTACATATATGCTTATACACAACACCTATTAAATTGACACTTATCTCATAAATGATTATTTTACATATATGTTCACCTATTAAGATGACATGTGAGTCATTTCACTGTTTATTACTACTCATCACATGACATGTATTATTTGCTTTTAACTACATAGTTTTAATACTTATCCTTTTCACTTTCAAATGGAAACCAATAATAAGATTTTAACATAGTGGAGTAATTAAATTATGTTTTAAATAAAAAAATTTAAGATAACAATGATAGATTCTTTTTTTATTCTCAATAATAATTTTAATTTGTTTAGAAACTCTGCGTGGTAGGGGATTTTGAATGTTATAACAAACTAATCAAAGAATTATTTATGTAGTTATATTTTAGTTTTTATTAAGTCTAGTAGAATTTTTTAAAATTAATATTGAATAATGTTCATTTAAGAAATATAAAATATCATAATAAAAAAATCAATATTACACCAAATTTTGTTTCTTTATTAAATTACTTATTTTTTGCTAAGAAGAAAAATGAGAATTTGATATTTTACATGAATAAAAAGAACAAACAAATGAAAAATAGAACTTAGAGAAGACAATAAATTTTATAAATTAATAAAAAAAAGAAACAGTATATTTTAGATAAGATATTAATTATTATTGTTTACTTGTATTCTGCCTTGAGCCCGCTAATTATGCTAATAGTTTAATAGAATTATTTTAGAGGAGCTCAAAATTATTTTTATCCTTAACTTTTTTTTAAAAAAAAAGAGAGAATTTTTAACGTTAGGATGCCTCTACATAGTTTTGGTAATAAGGTACTTAATTTGTTTATTGAGGGGTGGGGTGTAGAAATGGATGGAGAGTAGTGTGAACAGTTTTTTAATAATTATAATTATTTTAAGTTAATTTTAGATATATTTGAGAGAATCTGGGACATAGCCACAACTTGACTCTTTGTTTTTATAAAAAAATAAAATAATAAAAGTAAAAATAAAATCAATAATTAATATTAAAAAAAAATATAACATATTGTACGTAATACTTTTTCATTATCAAAAGAATTTTTTCATATTTTAACAACGTTTCTTATTTTTTTAATATTTATTTAAAAATAAATTTAATTTAAAAACATTAAATATTAACGTAATTTTTACTCTAAAATATTTAATTTTTATTTTTTAATTATTTAATACATATTTTTAAATAAAATATAAAAATATAAAAATATAAATAAATAATATTTAAACCAATTATTCAAAATATTATATATATTTTAGTTTTTAAAAATGTATTTAGAATATCAAGTAAATTTCAAATATATATAAATAAATAAATAGAAGAAAGAAATAGCAAGGAAATAAATAATTACGTACTAAATACTAAATAGTCAATACTCAATACTCAATGAGGACGACAATGATGAAACAATGGTTGAATTGTTAACTTGTGTCCCTCGCTATCAGGTGGATATTTATGGTCGAAATGATGAAACAATGGTTGAGTTAGAAAGGTATGGTCCTGGTTCTTTATCACATGTGACGAGGTCTGAGGAGCAATCCCGTCATGAGCAATGAATGTTATATTATGCTGTAGGAACACTCTAGGGCTCAATAGTTTTAGAATTTATAGAGCTTGGTTCAAATGCATAATCCTTTTATTGTTTTTGTTGTTATTTCCAAAAATAGATTGCTTTTGTTATATATGGAGGGATAAGGTGCTAATCTTAGTTACCTCAAGCACTACTAAAGGTCATATTGATGCTTGCTTGGGTAATGGGACAAAAAAAAATGATTGAAATTTCTGGACTTCATGGCGATCTGGAATTGGGACAACAAGTATTTTCTTGGGACCTTCTTTGTTATATATTTAACGCACGTCCCAACCTGTTGTGCCATGCAATGCATGGTTTATGGTGATTTTAATGAGATTATTTGTGTCGAATGATGAAACAGTAGATTATACTAGGACGTTAGATAACTGATAATGCTACAATAGCATACGAAACAATCTACACTGTTCGGAGGTCTAAAAGATGATTGGGACGAATTGTTTTAAAACTTGACAAGAGCAAGGCTTACGACAAAGTGGAATGGGATTATATTATTGAGGTGATGAACATCATGGGGTTTCCAGATAGATGGTCATGTTGATTCAACAGTGTATTTCTACAATCACTTACCCTAGTAAAATTAATGGCAATACTGTGGGAAACATTTAGCCTACCAGGGGCTCCGACAAGATGATCAACTTAGTCCCTATTTATTTCTTTTATGTGAAAATGGTATGTCATCTATAAATGTTATGACATTTTGAGAATAATGAGTCGATTAAAGCGATTCGTGTTATCAAGATCTGATAATTCTCATCTTTTCTTTGCAGATGATTCATTAATTTCTTTTCAGCAACACTTTTTGCTAATTAATCGGGTTTTAAAATAAAAATATGCTATCAAATAATCTTTCTTTTCAGCTAGTAACAATGGGAGATCAAGCCATGTTTGTCGAAGTTTGGTTTGGATTGAAAGTGGTGAATCTACACTCGTTTACAAGGACCCTGGATGCCTAAACCCCCAAAATGGTTTTAGGTTCAGTCTGATTATTTACTAGGAATGGGAGCTATGGTTCCCTCATTAATAATGGCTGATAGTGGTTGGAACATCTTATTACACAAACATTTCGAATGGATGAGGCCAATGTGATATGTGCCTTGGCATTACCAGCTACTTGATGGTCGAATGTGTTGGTGTGGAATTTCACTTCAAATGCTCTGTGAACTATGAAAAGTGAGATACGATCAATAAAGTTTGGTTGCATTTCATTATCTGCTATAACAATTATGTAGCAACTACGGTAGTGGTTATTGGGACTGAAGGTAATGAATAAAGTGAAGCATTTTACATAGACAATGTTGGGGAAGATTATTCCTTGCAATTAGGTGCTTTACAAGCGAAAAATAATCACTCACTATAACTGTCCTTTGTGTGGGGTAGATATTGAGAATGATAACCACACTTTATGGGTTTGCAAATGCATCAAAAAATCTAGGAGCAATCTAGCTTGGCTAAATTTTATAGTCGATACGAGAATATTGATGTAGCTGAAAGTGTGTGAGTTGGTTTAATGGAACTAGGGGTCGATAAAATACAGGTGTTGATTACACTCTTGTGCGACATATGGCGTGCTCGTTGTTGCTTTGTTTTTGAGATGAGAAGCTGGTGTGGGAGCAGTATATTGGTGTAGGCATTGATGCAAGGTGGAAGAGCATTGCCAGTAAAACTACAATCAGATTAAAAAACTGTTGCAAGAGGAATCAAATGGATAGCACCACTCGCTGGAAAGGTAAAGATGAACGTTGATGTAGTTGTTGCTACTGCAACGGGTTTGCTGAGCTATGGGTGCATTATCATAAATAACTTGGGGGACGTTATAGGTGTTGTGGCTGATAGGAAATGTGGGAGAGTACCAATTAGGGCAGTCAAATATAGTGAAAAATGAGTTAAACGTATTAACGGTAGATGATGAAGAACCTTTGGATGCAGATGTCCTTAGGATAGATCTTAATTTACCACATAACAAAAAAATCAAAAATTGGTTCTATAGCACACACTCGATTACTACTAGGGCAAGCTGCTTTAAGAAACATGAGCGTTACGTTAAAGAACATAACAAAAACATAGACTTCATAGATTGGCTAAAAATCTATAGAAAATGAAAAGGACTATCTTCTATAACCATAGATATGGTCAGAGCTTCTTTTGTTAATAAAATTGACAAAAATAAAAAATAGCAATGTTAGCCTTAGCCAAGAAGACATAACAGAATCATCATCACTAGAAGTTAACCTTAAACTAGTTAGCTGAGTATCACCATTGGTCCAACCAATAGAAACATTACCAAATCACATTGTTACCCGAACACAGGATAACATAATCAGATCATTATCAATAGTTAATCCATAACAAATTAGCGAAATACCATTAGTTGACCTTAAGTCAAATAAAACAATAGCACCTGTTGACTTAGTCAAATCATCAACGGTCTTAATAGGTAACCTACCAGTTACTATACATGATCCATTACCAAAACTTATAGTTACACCTATAGTTCAAATTGACCCTAAACCAATCAACCATATAGTAGAACCAATAGCCATAGAACCTATAGCTATAGTTCCACATTACAAATCATTTAGTGTCTCGGATGTCACATAATCTAACTTCGATATGCTTTTAGAAAATGAACCTGTAGAGTCTCTAGCTAGCACACCAATAGCTTTAACTCCACAACTCAAAACCTTTTCAGGAATTAAACCTAGCGAAATCACATTAGCTGACTTCGATAAGTTTTTAGAAGAAACGGATGATCTAATTAACAAAGTTAATATGATCAAAACAAAAAAGAAGTTACCCGTATGGGAAACTCCAGATGGTTCAGTTGAAGCTGTACATCCTCCATTATGACCTATAACAATCCCTTACCAGGATAGTCAGGTAGAAGCCTTTCCTCTTAAGAACCTTCAAGAGAACCAGGAAACCAACCTCAAAAACATAGTTACCTAAAATAACTATACAAACATCAATCTAAATACTTTAGGTAAACAATTAATCAGGATAGAGAAAAATCTAAGAATAGATATCCCCTCTACCTCTAGCCAGATAACAGATAAGATAGTTAAGAACCCTATCTTCAAACCCTTACAGGTCTCCAAACCAACCCAGGAAGAAATAACATCAAAATTTGAAAAACTTCAAAATTGGAATAATACCCTTAGGTCCCAATTAGAAGAACAATTTTCAAACAAAATAGGACTAGTTGTTCCTCAGTCACCATCGACTTCAAATTCAACCCAAAAACCATTACAAGATCTTAGTATTCTTAGCAAACTAGGATCTGAAATATCATCTGAGGATAGTTCCCAGGAAACCATTTCTGAACCTATTCCTCACCTTCAAAAATTAGCTTGGCAAGAACCTAGCCCAATTAGGTATCCTCACATCATAGGTATCCAACCTAGTCAGGTTATCCAAACTAAGTATAATGCGTCTTCAATCTATGTTTGGAACATATATGGTATGATTGATCATGAGATATTAAATATCTTACAACAAATGACCATGACATCAAATGTTTATAAAACCCAAATTGGTACAATTGATAAAACAGTTGTTGAATTATTAATAGCTGGCTTTTCAGGCCAACTAAAAGGATGGTGGGATCATCATCTTTCAAAACAACAATAGTCAGATATCTACAATGCGATATTGACCGATGAGTGTGGTATACCCATACTTTCCCATCAAGGTGCTCCTATACAGGATGCAGTCTCCACATTACTCTTCACCATATCACATCATTTTATAGGGGATCCATCCCATTTAAAAGGTAAAAATGATGATCTTTTTTCCAACATAAAATGTAAGAAGATGAGCGATTTTCAAAATTATAAAACTACATTTCTATCTAGAGTTATGTTAAGAGATGACTCTATTCAACCATTTTGGAAGGAGAAATTCCTAGCAGGACTTCCTCCCCTCTTAGGTGAGAAAACTAGAAGCAAAATCCGCAAAACTTATGGGAACCACATCATCCCATATGATCAACTAACCTATGGTCAGTTAATCAGTGTTGCTCAAAACCAGGGTCTTCAAATTTGTTAGGATTTGAAAATCCAAAAACAAATGAAATTGTAACTGAAAGTTTCCAAAAGAGAAATTGGATCATTCTGCAAACAATTTGATGACAACCTCTCTATTGACAAAACCTACGAGGGAACTTGCAGTAAGACCAAATCAAAACCTTATAAGGAATCCCATAAAACTTATAAGAAATTTTCAAAATCAAGAAAACCATTCTTTGAAAAAAGAATGAATTTTTATAACAAACCTTATAAAAACAAATTTAATAAGGTATCTAAACATCATAAAAAACCCTTTAAAAACTTTAAAGAGTTTAAATGTTATAAATGTGTCAAGAAAGGTCACACTGCAAATTATTGCAAAATGTCTAAAAAACTTCACGAATTAAAACTTGAAGAAGACACCTTTGCCAAAATATCTGCCCTAATGGTAGAAACATTCTCATCATCTGAGTCTGACCAATGGAAAGACGAAGAATCAAATTCCCAGGATGATGAACTTGCAACCAACAATTTAGATTCTTCTGATAAAAATATTAATGTATTAACTAAGGAAGAAGATGAACAACTTCAAGATAAAATCCTTAAGTTAAACGACCCATTAATAACCAAACTATATGTAGAATACTTAACTACATCTTTGGATAAAACAAAATCATTAAAACACTTTGAACTTCCAAATACCAGCACAGGCTATTACAACCTCACTGATGTTCTGGAACGAAAGAACAAAATTATTAAACCAAAAAGTCAAATTCAAGACTTAAAAATGGAAATCAAAACTATTAAACTGGAAATCCACCAACTTAAAGAAAAATTAAAAGAATATGATATTAAGTTTCAACTACTTAATAATGGAGATAAAATATCAACCTATGTAAGTGATTCTGACGATGATCTTACTCAAAACAATCAAGAAATCCAAAACTTGAAAAAAATTACCACCAGGAAATATAAAACTAAGAATACCTTAGTTTTCCCTGATGATTCAAAACTCGAGACAGTTGCCTTATTTGATACAAGAGCTGATCTCAATTGTATCACACCATCAATAGTCCCCAGGAGGTTTTACAAACCAACTGAAGAATGACTAAATTCAGCCAATAAATCTCTAAACTACAAATCTCTTTTGAAAAAGAGGCATGTTCTGAATTACCCAGTGCTTTCTGGAAATGGATTGGCTTTACAACCATTCATATTATCAAGAGGAATGGATTGGCTTTACAACCATTCATATTATCAAGAGGAATGAATTGGATTTATCAGCCAAGAAAATGACTCTTTTTCAAACAAATATTAGGTTTCTTGGACACAATGTATCTAATGGAACAGTTATTCCAATCAATAGATCCCTACAATTTACAACTAAGTTTCCTGATAGAATTATTGACAAAACCCAGCTACAAAGAGTCTTAGGTAGCTTAAATTATGTATTAAGTTTCTGCCCAAATATTAATAGGTTAACAAAAGCTTTGCATAATAGGCTTAAGAAAACTCCTTAACCTTGGACAGAAAAACATACCAAAATTGTGCAAAAAATAAAAGCACAAGTTCAAAACATTCTTTGTTTACATCTTGCAAATCCAACACTTCTCAAGATAGTAGAAACCGATGCCAGATAACTTGACTATGATGGGATTTTAAAACAAGTCTAAGATAATAATGAACAAATTATTCAATTTGTTTCTGATCATTGGAATGATTGTCAAAAAAATCATTTTATTATCAAAAAAGAAATACTTTTTATAATACTTTGTATTTCTAAATTTTAATCGGATTTATTTAATCAAAAATGTTTACTATGGATTTAAGGCCGTCAAATACAACTAATTTCTTGCTTTTTCTTGTTTTTATTACATATGATATTTTTGGGCTATTTGTTATTTTTTATTTTTTTGTTACTCTTTTTCTTGCTTTATGGATGGTCAATTAACACATCATTTGTTTACAGATGTAATGGTCAATTAACACAACTTTTTTTCTTCCCTTTCTCTAAACATTCTTTTCATTTTAATGTCTAATTCATTAAAATTGTGCTTCAAGTGAATCAAGTGAAAAATGATTTTTTTTCCCTTCCTATCAGCAAGTAATTACAATTTTTTTCTCAAACTTAACTTCACATTTAACTCGGTTATATTTTGTAAATGTTGAGGGTATGTTAAGAAAGAGAGAGGATGAAACTTCGGGGCTACCAGTGTAATTTCCCTACAAATCATTTACCAAATTTGATCATTTTCACATCCACCGACACTAAAAACTAAAAGCAAAAGGCCAGGCAATCCAATCCTGTTGTTATATTTGAGAAAGAAAGAAAGAAAGAAAAGAAAATTTGTAGAGAAAGAAAGAAAGAAAAGAAAATTTGTAGAGAAAGAAAGATGTTTGGGTACAAGGGGATGAGGAGGAGCACTAAGGTGCCGGAGGAGATAGATCTTGAATCAGGTCATACTCTATACCCGGGTCTGAAAGCCGGCGAGAACCAGCTCCGGTGGGATTTCATTTGCAAGGTATACGGCATTTTGGCTTCGCAGGTCCTTCTCACTACCTTGGTATCCGCTATCACCGTTCTTTCCTCTCCCGTCAATGATCTCGTCAGAGGCAGCCCTGCTCTACTTCTCTTCTTTGCCATTCTTCCTCTCATCTGTACGTTCAATTCCTTCTCGATCCTCTTAATTTTCTGGGTTTTTTTTTGCTTTGAAATTGTGGGGTTTATTATGTATTTGTTTGAGCTTTACGGTTCTGATTAGTATTTGTAATTGGATTGTTCAGGAGTTGTGTTAATTTTATGATCGCTAGGCCTTGCTTGGTTGGAAAATAATTTAATGTTCAATGAGTTCTTGAGAAAACAAGCAAAAAAGAAGACCATAGGCCTTATGGTTGGTAGATGAATTTTTTTTCTTGAATTATTGTTTGAAACGATGATTGGTTAATAGAAACTAAATTCTTTGAGGATTGCTCCTTTCCTTTAGTTTATCAGACTGGAGGGAGGAAAATGACTTATTTGGTGGATTCATGTGCTTGTATATCCATGTTTCCTTATGGCATTCAATTCATTATAATGATCAATGAATTATGTTTTCTGCTTCCTATAACTATTTGTAAGAGTTCTAAAACTTGATGATATTTATTTTTTAAAATATTCTTGGTTTGTGGGGAAATTTCTATCCCTAGCCTTATTTGATCAAAATCCATAAATGTTTAAATTTAACCCCTATACCCCTCTTTCACTTGACTTGATATAATTTCATTTTATGCAAATATAACATTTTAGATATCTATTTATTTATTTATTTGTTTGATGTGGTCAATACAAGAGTTGTTTGTGTATTTTAGATATCTATTTATTTATTTATTTGTTTGATGTGGTCAATACAAGAGTTGTTTGTGTTGGATTCATATATTTTTATCTCCTGCCAATATAATAATTATCAATCATCAAATGTATTATCTGCAGTGTTATGGCCGCTGCATATCTATCAGCAAAAACATCCCTTCAACTTTGTCTTCCTTGGGCTTTTCACTGTGTCACTCAGTCTCACAGTTGGCATAGCCTGTGCTAATACTGAAGGTTGGTGTCACTATCCCCTCATAATTGGATTTGTAGAAAGAGGAATGCGAACTGCACCCACTATTAAACATATTATTGCTATCAATTTTAGTGGGTGATAGTGTCACTGTTGGATTGAATTATGATTTTGGGTTTTGTACAATCTGTTGACATTTGATTTTGATTGCAGGAAGAATAGTGCTTGAAGCATTGATTTTAACCTCTGCTGTGGTTACTTCCTTGACTGCCTACACATTCTGGGCTTCCAAGAAAGGCAAGGACTTTGGGTACCTTGGACCAATCTTATTTACCGGTCTCACTGTTCTCATCCTAACCAGTTTCATCCAGGTTCAAACTTATATTGTAATCTTATATTGCATTGATTCAATTTCTATTGTGGTAATTCAATGTTCTAACATGAAATATGTCTTGGTTATTTTAGATGTTCTTCCCTCTTGGCCCTACATCTGTTGCAATTTATGGTGCAATGGGTTCTATTGTCTTCTCGGGTTACATTGTTTATGACACTCACAATTTGATCAAACGCTTCACCTATGACGAGTACATTTGGGCTACTGTTACTCTCTACTTGGATATTCTTAACCTATTCCTTTCCATTTTGCGCATGCTGAGACAAGGTGACAGTTAAATTGACAGCCTGGTATTGAGCTAGGAACATTCAAATGGTATTGTATACAACTACTTAAAACACTTAAGACTAGTATGGATAAGATTGTGGACTACTGTTTCATGTTTGGTACATAACTTGGATAAGATTGTGGACTACTGTTTCATGTTTGGTACATAACTTGGATAAGATTGTGGACTACTGTTTCATGTTTGGTACATAACTTGGATAAGATTGTGGACTACTGTTTCATGTTTGGTATATACATTGGATAAGATTGTGGGTATTGTATTTGTACTGCTAAACACTTTTGATAAAGTTATGACCTTGATTACATACAAATATCATCGGCATAGATTCGTGTCTCGTGATGCTTTTATTCCAACTCGAATTATTGCTTAATACATAAATGCAAAACTTGTTAAGTCTCTTTTTCTTTTTCTTAAAAAAACTTTTTTTGTTTCTTAGTAAGCCACCATGGTTTGTGTTGTGACACTGGTTAGTTTTATGTCATCTTCATGAGGTGTCTCAAGATTGGTTGATCGCATTAGAGTTGTTTCGCTTGTTTTACAAGCTCATATTTGAATTGTTTAGTTTTTACATTAAAAATATAGAATTTCACGAAATGAAGAGAGGTAATAATGCTTTAAAAAAAACAAATGATATTATTTTCAACTACTATACAATATAAAATGACAATTAAATTCAAATATGAGTTAAATCATATCAAAAATTGACAGCTTTAAATTCGCAACAGACATTCTTCGGTAAACTGACTGCAATAACGATAAGAAAAAAAGTCAGAATTAGAAGCAGATAACAAAACCATTCAGTACCAAATGAATTATTGACATGAATTTAATTGCTTGCACTTTGTACGGATTACACAAATATTTACCTAATTAAAAACATACATACTAAGACAAGATATACAATTATCCAAATTCCAAAGCACGAAATTTCAACAACTATAGCTTGGAAACTAAATGGGGGAAGTGAGAGAGAGATAGAATAGAACCTCTCATATATAGCTAATTAGTACACTTTGCAATCTCCAGTCAAGACTTCAATGGCTTATGATCATCATCATCTTCTTCTTCAATATCCCAACTTAAATCCTCATCTTCCTCAGAAGCACTCAATCGCTTGTGCAAATCAACCCTGGTGATGCTACAGCTAGAAACACGAACACCATCTCCTTCACTGTTTTTCCCAATATCTTCAATCTCATCCCACCCAATGTCTTCTTCATCAGGTCTCGATACTATTGAAACATCACTATATTTGCAAGAATCACCACTACTGTTCTTCCCTTCTTCTTCCGAACCCTCTTTATTATCAGATTTACTCTCCAATTTGTCAATCAAATAATCATTAACAACTTCGTTATCAATCTGTACCTTCTCCTCCTCCTTCACATTCCCACTTGAAGCAGACTCATTACTCTGTTTTTCTTCATTCTCATCTTCATCATCCAAATCCCAACTCAATTCATCTTCTTCTCCAGATATCGCTCTTTTCACCAACTTAGCCCGAGCTTCTTCAATTTCCCTCAACTTATGCACTTTGTACAAGTATCTCAACCAAAACGCTTCATGATCAACCATGCCCGGAACGATCTCTTTGTAAATCTCATCAATAGCTTTGTTTTCTCTTACTAGATTCTCAATCTCCTCCCTTTTATCATCCAATGTAAACCCTAATTTCCAATCTTTATAAGTCTCCAAATCCTCGGGTTCCTCCGAGTAAGTACTTTCCTTGCTCTGCATTGCACGCAATTGCAATTCAAACCTACTTTGCTTTCTTGAATCCAATCCCCGATTACAACTATAAATCAATTTCCTATTCTTATTCATTCCACTGTCACTCAAATCAGAATCAAGATCAACGGCTGACAGAGCATCCCTACTGTGGGATATAATCCCCGTCGTAGATTTCCATACAGTGGAACCGATATCATCAATGGCTTGACCGACAGACTCGAGGGATTTCTGAGCCACCGAAGCGCCGATATCGAGAGAATCCGGAAAATCCTTGACGACGCGAGAGGCGACTTCTCGGATCACTGATGTCTCTTTATTTAAACCGGAACCAAATTCTTCAATATCGCGCCGGTAGGTTTGGATCACTGACTCTGACTTGTTGGCTAAAGACTTGATCAAGCCACCGAAACTCCAAGTATTGTCATTCAGAAAGGTATTTGGGTTGAGATTGGAGCTCGATTCGGCGTCGTTTTGTTCGTCATCGTAGGAAGTTGGAGGTGGAGGTGGAGGTGGAGGTGGAGGTGGATCTTCAGAGAAAACGGATTTGAAGAAATACATGGGATGGATGGATTGCTAATAGGGTTTTTGGTTGAAGAGGTATAAAGATCGGCGTGTATGGAAGTTGGAGAAGATGGGAAATTAGGGGAGAATTAACTAAAATAGGCTAAAAGTTATAACATATTACTAAAATAAATTGAGTATAAAACATTTATAAATCTATCCTATGTATCTTAACGATAACACGAAAAAGTTTTAAAAATTTCATAAATATTTTTATAACTCAACAAAAATTAAAAATAATTTTATGATAAAAATAATAAAAAATCAAGAATAATAAAAAATCGATAAATATTAAAAGTAAAAACAGAAAATATTTCAAGATACTTATAAAAAGAAATAGTAAATAATAATAAAAATTTAAAAAGTAAGATTAAATCTTGAAATAAGATGGTATAAAGATACATCATTTTCAAAACTATGAAAAATGTTTTTAAAAATGGAGATAAATTATTATGATATAAATAATAGAGAATTGAGTATCAATATTACGTACGTAAAAAAAATCATAATATACCATTAATCGATAAGAATTTAAATATTAATAAAAACTCATTTTAGAGAAGAAATTGATACACCAATAAAATTAACATTATTAGATAGTAGAATAATAAATAGAAAATATGTTTTATTCTGAATGATTCATAATAACTTAGGATACTAAAAGTTAAAATTTATGACATATCCTAGTTTTACTATCAATATTCATGATACGAACTTAAATGAAGTGTTAAATATAACTTATGAATTTAAAAGATAAGATTTAATACAAACTCATTTCAGAGAAAAAATTGATACACTAATAAAATTAACATTACTAGATAACATAATAATAAATAGAAAATATGTTTTATTATGAATGATTCATAGTAACTTAGGATACTAAAAGTTAAAATTCACAACATACCTTAGATTTGTTATCAATATTCATGATAAGAACTTAAATCAAGTGTTAAGTATAGTTTATAAATTTAAAAGAAAAAATTTAATAAAATAAGAAAATCATCAATTTCAATACACTACATAGAGAAGTATTTATTAATAATAAGAAATATGTTTTAATATTATAATAGAATAATAAACTAGTAATAAAATAATAATTAAGAAAAATGTTTTACTAGGAATGATTTATGATAACTTAGGATACTAAAAGTTAAAATTTACTAGATACCTTATGTTTGTTATTAATATTCATGATAAGAACTTAAACCAAGTGTTAAGTATAACTTATGAATTTGAAAGAGAAGATTTAATGAAAGAATAAAATCATTCATTTTTAATACACTATATAATAGGATATTTATTAACCAACAGTCATAACAGTTTAATATATGGATAAAATGAATTTATAAAAATACGAATTATTTATAAGGTATAATTAAAACACAAAAAAAATTATTAAAATAAATAAATAAATATAGTTATAACAAATTATAACAAGATATATATATATATAATTTACCAAACTAAGAAAATATGCATATAACATACATATAAACAATAATATTATAGGTCATAAATACGATTTCTTAGAATGATTAAAAGTAGAACCACATATAAGATCAAACTCCTTGATATCTGAAAATAATAGAAGAAAAAACGATCAAGACTTTGTGTATCCTACAATGTACTTAATTTTTGTGTTCTCTATTTTGGAATATATTAATTGAAACAAAATGTTTCCAAAACAATCTTTTTTGTGTAGATTTATTTATTTTTGAATAATAGGATGTGTGTATTTCTTGCTTATGCGATCAATGATTTACCCCAAAGGAAGCTTATTGATTGGCCAAACAACAAATGCACTTGTTGAAATAAATGAGTGATAATTATATATTTTCCATGTGAACAATATACAAGCCTAAAGGAAGGTTGTTGTTTGACAGGATTTATTATCAACATTTGATTTCTGCACGAAGAGTACCACTTACAAGTTGATGTTTCTATCTAAAGACTAAACACCAATGTTGTGTTAGGTATCTTGTTTAAATAAGCTCATCACTATAGTTGATTGAAATTTATGTCTTACATGATTATTTTATTATTTTGCATGTTATGACATTAATTTCTATTATGTGAACTTATGTATTTATTTGTTCTAAATTTTTTTTTGGTTATTGCTTCTGTTGCTAATATCACTACCAACATGAACTCAATTTCTGTGCTTAACGACATAAACATTAAAAGCTAGAAAGAGAGAATTTTGTTAGTTCTTGGCTACATGGATTTATACTATGCATTAAGAAAAAAACAACTCGCTTCTTTTATGGAGAAAAGTTCCACCGATGAAAAACTAAACTTTGAGAAATGATAACGTTCTAATCGTTTAAGTCTAATGATGCTGAAATGCAACGTTTTAGAAGCATTCAGGGGCGGTATGTTCGATGAGGTAATTGTTAAGGGTTTCCTTGAAGAAATTGAAAAGTGTTTTGTAAAGAAAGAAAAGGTTGAGACAAGCAAGATTTTAGCTAACCTTGTCTAGATGAGGTATAAAGGAAAGGGAAACATTAGGGAGTACATTATGGAGGTGTCTAACATCGCTTCCAAGCTTAAGACACTAAAGCTTGATCTTTTTGATGAATTGCTTGTGCATTTAGTGCTCATATCCCTTCCTACACACTATGGTTAGTTTATAGTTAGTTATAACACTCAAAAGAAGAAATGGGCTCTTAATGAGCTCATTTCACACTGCGTGCAAGAAAAGGATAGGTGATAACTGTATTTTATATAGTTATTTTCACCTATTTTATTAATTATAATTGCTATGTTCTTGATGTTTTTAGTTAATTTTCGATTAATAAATTAGTATTTACTGTTTTTTATATATTATAAGAAAAATAAATAAATTGTATCGAAAACGTTCTTAATTTCAAATTTTTGTCCACAAATGTAATTTCAAATATTAGAGTTCTTAATTACAATTTATAAAAGTTGAAAATACAAATTAAATTTAAATTTGGGCTTAATCGTAATTATTAAAAGTTGAAAAATTTAATTTAATATTAGCAAAGGGGTCAACTGTAATTAAAGAAAGTTTAAAATGTAATTTGAATTTAATTTGTGGGTCAAAATATAATTAAATAAAGTTTAATATTCGTACAGGAGAGAAGAATACACGCGTACAACGAGGACCGTTTGATCAAATCATAAACGGTTAGGATTGGCGCGTGTTGATCACATCCGACCAAAGCGAATGGATGCAGGGAAATTAAGTATCGCGCGGCTCGGTGCTGGGGCCCACTGCGTCGCGTTGTGCCGGCTGCAGTGGCGTGGACCCACCGTCCGACGCCGCGTTGCACTGCCCCCACTTTCGCGCGCCTTTTCCAGTGCGGTTGATCCACATGAGCCTGATTTTTACGCGAACCAGAATCTGCCACGTGTTGCACTTAATATTTCAGCAAATCATATTCCGACACGTGGCATGTTACAATGAGCGCGACCGCGCTGGATCAAGCACGTGTTGTAGCCGTTGGCTCCCGTGCGACCATTCATCGTGCGTCCGTTTCCCCTCAACGAATATGATGCTGCCACATGTCCCACTAATTGTGTCCGCGAATCAGAACGCGACACGTGGCAGCGTGGAAGAGAATTAAAACAGAAACGCGCAGCGTCCCTCGATCCCATTTTCGATACAATTTTTGTTCCCCACGCGTTTAATTTATTATTTTCGCCACACCTTTTTGTCCCCCGCGTAGATTTAAATTTAATATTTTATTGATGTATTTTTTTGCTATAAATAGGAGATAGTTTTTAGTTGTAAAAAAGTTTAGAGAGGTTTTTGGAGTTTTGGGTAGTGTTTAATTTTCGTGTGTTGCTCGGTTTTGGACGACAAAACACGCAGAATCCATTTTTGGCTTTTGTTGTGTTTTGCGTGTGCCAAATATTTGTTTTAAGTGATGTTTTAATTTTATTTCTGCTTCTTCTTAATTTTCTGTAGTTGTTGTAATTTTTATTTTAATTTTATGAAGTAATTTAATTTTTCTAGGGTTGCATTTGATCTTTAAATTTATGAAGCTTTGATTTTAATTATTTTTGATAGATTTATAAGACGTTCGATTTGTTCGTTCTATTTTGTGCGTAATGCTTTTTGATTATTTACGAATCTTATCAAAACGATCCGTGGCACATGAATAAACTTGAGAAAGACATTTGTGTGTGTATTGCTCGTAAATAGAATGACATGTATGATGAAGGATAGAAATATACCCTAATTGTATGTGTGGCCATTTGAAAACTTAGAACTTAATGAATCTTATTAAATTTAATTCTCATAGAGATATAGTGAATTAATTTAACGAGGTGTGTTTATACGGAGCTCGAGAGAGATGTATGAATAATAAAAAAAGAAGTTTTCGGTTGACAAATTAAATGTACTAAAATATAAATCAAAAGAAAATAACATGATTTGAGTGGATTAATTTGGTGAAAAATTGCAATCCTAGATTTCTTTTATTTTCTTATTTTACTTTTTTTTTCTTAAACAACGATTGTTTTGGATAAAATCAGAGAGATACAATTTTAGTACTCGACAAACAATAAGTAACAAATCCTCGTGGGATCGATACTTTACTTACTAATCATATTACTTGTGACCGTGTATACTTGCACGAGTTCGTGTGTTGAAAAACACGCAACAATAGGCTGAAGCAAGAAAAGACTGAAAGTGCTCATCTTGCAACTACCTTAAAGAGTAACAAATGAAAAAGACTAATGATAAGGAAACTACAGTAGGAACATCACAACCCAAGAAACAAAAGACTTAGGATGCCTGCTTCTTTTGCAAGAAACCTGGGCATTTGAAGAAGGAATGTTTCAAATTCATCGCATGGTGTTTAAAGAAAAGGTTTCATTTGGAGTCGATTACCAAGTGATTCTAGAAATAGGAATTCTAGTGTTTTACAATTGATATATACTGATATATGTGGTCCATTCTCTACAGCTTCTTGGAATGGCCAATAGTATTTTATCACTTTTATAAATGACTATTCTCGTTATGGGTACTTATACTTGATCCATGAAAAGTCACAATCCTTGGATGTTTTAAAGGCCTTGAAAGTCGAAGTTGAAAATCAACCAGGTGAAAGGATTAAAGCTGTCAAATGAGACCGTGGTGGTGAATACTATGGTATATAAGACGAATTAGGTGAACAACGTCCAAGACCATTTGCCAAATTCTTAGTGGAATGTGGAATCGTCCCGTAATACACAATGTCAGAGCAACCTCGCATGAATGATGTTGCTAAGAGTTGTAATAGGACGCTTAAGGACATCGTAAGAAGTATGATTAGTCATTCTTCTTTGCCATAATCACTCCAGGGAGAGGCACTTAAGACTGCAACCTACATACTGAATAAAGTACCTAACAAAGCAGTAACTAAGACCCCTTATCAACTATGGACAAGGAAAAACCTAGTATTAAGCACTTACACATTTGTGATTGTCCAGCTAAGGTAAGGCCTTATAAGCCACATGAAAACAAATTGGACTCAAGAACTGTTAGTTGCTATTTTTTTGGGTATCCTGAACGGTCGAGGGGTTTTAAGTTTTATAATCCTTCAACTAGGTTCTTTTTCGATATGAGAAAAGCGAGATTTCTTGAGGATGTTTTGTTTAAGGGGAGAGATAGAG
Organism: Hippophae gyantsensis; assembly: GCA_030763125.1. Classification (NCBI taxonomy): domain Eukaryota; kingdom Viridiplantae; phylum Streptophyta; class Magnoliopsida; order Rosales; family Elaeagnaceae; genus Hippophae; species Hippophae gyantsensis. The sequence continues at coordinate 73,017,488 of CM061028.1, read as the reverse complement.
TTAGGAATGTTGTCTTTGAAGAGAAATTCATTCCTCTACCAAATTTTGTTATTGACAATGATCAACCTATTGACATTGTTCAAGATACAATTGATGACAACAATAAGGATTTACCTATAGAAATCCCTACTCAAAATCAAGAGGTTGCTTTAGAAGAGCAAACTCAACAGCCTCAAGAGCAAGTGTCACTTAGGCGATCCACTAGAGAGAAAATAAGTGTAATTTTAAGTAATTACATTGTATTTCTTCAAGAGCATGAGTTTGACATAGGGACAATGGACGATGACGTTTAGGATCTCGTCAAGTTGCTTGAAAGTGCAAAACCAATTGGTTGTAAAGAGATATTTAAAATAAAAAAGGATTCTAAGGGCAACATTGAGAGGTATAAAGCACGTCTAGTCGCCAAGGGTTTTACTCAAAAGGAAGGTATTGACTTTAAAGAAACTTTCTCTCCAGTATCAACGAAAGATTCTTTTAGGACAATAATGGCACTTGTAGCTCATTTTGACTTAGAGTTGTACCAGATGGATGTTAAGACAACTTTTCTCAATGGTGACATTGAGAAAACCATATACATGATGCAACCAGAAGAATTTGTATCAAGTGATCCAAGGTCCATGGTTTGTAAACTGAAAAGATCTATCTATGGTCTCAAGCAAACTTCCTATCAATGGTATCATAAGTTTCATCAAATCATTATCTCTTATGGTTTTGAGGTCAATGTAGTTGATGATTATGTATATCACAAGTTTAGTGGGAGTAAATTTATCTTCCTGGTGCTCTATATTGATGACATATTATTGGCTAGCAGTGATATAGGCTTGTTGCACGAAACCAAGAGATTTTGATGAAGTATTTTGAAATGAAAGATCTTGGTGATGCCTTTTTGTGTTAGGAATTAAGATACACTGAGATCGTTCTCGAAGTGTCCTTGGGTTAACACAAAAGAGCTATATCAAGAAGGTACTTGCTAGATTTGGCATGAAAGATTATGCATGAGAAGATACTCCTGGTGCCAAAGGAGACAAGTTTATTCTCAATCAATGCCCCAAGAATGAGATAGAAAGAATAAAGATGCAAAAGATTCCTTATGCTTCGGTAGAGGTACTTACATAGAGCAAAAGATTACATGCTTACCTATTGAAAATAAGATAATTTGGAAATAATTAGGTATTCTGACTCTGATCTTGCGGGTTGCCACAATACAAAGAGATCCATTTCTAGCTATGTCTACATGTTGTTTGGAGGAGTTATATCTTGGAGAAGTGCTAAGCAGTCACTCATAGCTCCTTCCACCATGGTAGTAGAATTCATAGCTTGTTATGAGGCAACCAATCATGCGATATAGTCATTAGGCTACGAGTTGTGGATGGAATTGGAAGACCAGTAAATATTAATTGTGAAAATCTTTCAATAGTCCTATATTCGAATAACAATAGAAGCTCGTCAAAGTCTAAACATATACACATTAAGTTTCTAGTTGTCAAAGAGAGAGTTCAAAGTAAAATAGTGTCTATTAAGCATATAAGAACAAACTTTATGCTAGCGGATCCACTGACTAAAGGTTTGACACCCAAGGTCTTTTTTGATGATATGTAGTTTTATTGGGAGTTTGTGTTCTGTATTTGGTTATTTTGTTTGATGTTATTATAATACTTTATGTATGTTCATTTTTCTACATAATAAAGTTGATGGTTTTATTATCTTTATTACTCTGAATGTGTTATCTTCCAATTGTGATTTGACATAAAGTTTGAAAGATTGAGGTTTGATCTCACTAAGGAATAAATGATCAATTGAAAATAAGCATGATTAAGATCACATTACATGTAATTTCTAGTTACACATCCATACGTAATCTATGTCGTTGGATATATTTGGTATGATGATCATTGATAGATAGAATTACGATAAATGTAACAAATGTCGTTTTGGTCTCATGTTGGTATAGGATATGAACCAGATTGATTAAAGAAGATGTTTATAGAATAATTAGCAAGTTTGTGTGCATCTAAGGTTATCAAATATAATTGTCATTGCAATTAATTTGTAGCCCAAGTGAAAGATTATTGGATTATTTTTTAATAACCCAATGAGTGGGCTAACAAATTAAGAAAATTATATTTTGAATTATTATTATTCTAATTGGACCAATTCAGTGATCTAATTAAGAGAGTCTAATTAAACATCTTATACGATATAGGCTTCGCAATGTGTAATACCTAATAGTTAACATAATTAGGATTAATGAAGCTCTCATTAGTTTAATATATAAAAAACACTATAAAGCTTGGTTCCAAGACTAATCACAATCGCCTCTTCTCCTCTCTTCTCATGTATTGAGTGAGAACTTATAAGAGAGAAAATATTAGTTTGTGGAAGATTATAAACTCTTAATCCGTTCTTCAATCATTTATCATAGATTCAGATATGTTTTTTATTTTTTGTATAATCTCGATAATTTGATATGAGTCTAAGATCTATGCATGTATTTAGATATAATTTATTTAGATATAATTATAATATAGAGAATATAAAACTAATTCAAAAGTTGAAACAAAAACCAAGTTGAGAACTTTGCTTTATTATAGAGCATTTATAGTCTAAACTATGTGAAGTCCAAAGAGTTACGAAAAACCAAGAATACGGGAAGCCGATATAATCAATATATTTGATATTCAGGAGACGTGGGTTTTCTTAATATACTGAGTTCTTAGTTAAAAAGATATCAAATATGATGAAAAAAAGTAGTTTCAAACACAAAATCTGCAATCTACAGGATTATAACTGCTACTGTATCAGACTCATTGATTTACACAACGGCAACTCAAAAACCACCAACATCTCCAGGTGGGTACGCGTCAATTTCAATAGAACATTGTTGATACAATAATTGTAAATATTGATGGAAATTAAATGATGGTTAAGAAGATAGGAAAGGTTATGGAAGAGAGAAAACATGGAACCCCATGGACTCGTCGACAATGGTGGTAGAAGTGCCAACGATAAAGGTGGAATCATTGGCTTGTTGGGTGTATTGGACAAACAAGAGATTTCGGCGTGTAGATGGAGAGATAAAGAAAGAGAAATGATAGGGGAGCAAACATCTAGATTTAAAGAGTGGAAGTGAACTGAGCAAGCAAATAAGGATATATCTAAAAACTCACCCTTCAAAAATGCTATATATTTTAGAACAAGAAATGTAAAAATGAAAGACACACTCAGAATATTGCTATGTTATCTTAATATTCTCCATAATACAGATCGACTTTTGTTTTCGAGATTGTATTTGATAATATCACTTCCTATTCTATCATAATAAATGTAATATTTTTTTATTTGATAAAAAAATATTTAAATGTTTTTTTTTAAAAGAAGAAGTTAATATTCTCTTTGAATGATAATATCACCCTTGAAAGTTGTCTTATCTGAGAAAGAAAGAGAGATATAATATCACCTTTTGAATGATAATTCTTTTTTAAAGTTGTCTTGAATTTGGAACTCTCAATGAAATAATTGAGCGTTGTTTAGAAAAAAAAAATCAAATAAAATAATAAAAAAGAGATGTAAAGTCTTGCCGTGGAAGAAGGTCCAAATCGTAGCATCTCATCCATTATTTTAATTAAATTGTTATTTAAATAAATAAAATTCATATAATATTATAAATGAAAAATAAATTTATTAAGATAAAAATATTTACTTTTCCTTTAAAAATAAAAGAAAACTTTTTTCATGAATAACAAATATACATGATTATATTTAAAATATGATGTGATTTTTATATGTTTAGATATATACAAGTACAAATTAGGGGTATCCAACGGTCCGATTCGGTCTGATTTTGAGAAAAAATATTTAATCAGATTGGACCAGACCGTTTGATTTATAAAACCGTTCGGTCTTATCTGATTCGATTTGGTTCGATTTTTTTGATATTTTTAATGAAAAATAATGTAGAAATTTTAATATATTTATTAAACCGGATCGATCTGGTTCGACCGGTTTAAATCGGATCGGACCATTTGAAAAACGATTTTAATAAATACAAATCGGATTGGACCATTTGAAAAACGATTTTAATAAATACAAATCGGATCGGACCGTTTGAAAAACGATTTTAATAAATACAAATCGGATCGGACCGTTTGATTTGTAAAACCATTCAATCCGATCCAGTTCGATCTGATTTTACGGTTTGGTCCGACCTAGAGACAATCTAATAATTTATATGTATTAAAAATATTTTTATTTCAATATATAATTAATTCTCTATTATTAAATAATTACACAACCACTTTATCATATAACGTTATCCTCTAAAAATAAAAACTAAATGAAATTACTCACCACCGACACATCCATTTTATAGTGTCTTGAGTGAGAATGGTCTTAGTCTTACCGTGAAGGAAGCAAGAGAGTGAGAGACTCGAGAGAAATTAATTCTCATGGCTGACCACGCTGCACCTCTTAAGGTTGAGAAAGCAGAGGAAGAATGGCAGGCTATTCTCTCCCCGGAGCAGTTCCGGATTCTTCGTCAAAAAGGAACAGAGTAATTCCCCATCACTCTTATAATCTTTCTCTTTTTCCCAATCAATGTTTTTAAAGTTTACCTGTTTATGCAGCTTTTGATTTATCAATCCATCTGATTATTTGTTATTGCCTTAGAAAAGGGTTGGAATTGGGAATAGGGTTTTTTGGGTTTATTTTAGGTTCTATTCTCGTTTGCTTTATTTTTATGGTTATGTTCTTTGGGGCTAGTTATAGTTGTCAATTGTTTTGAGTTTACTGTTTCAGCTAATTTTGTGTGCCTGTGTGTGTATTGAAATGGTGCACAGGGAGAGAGGTACTGGTGAATATGACAAGAACTTTGAAGAAGGGATCTATAATTGTGCAGGTTGTGGCACACCACTCTACAAATCTACTACCAAATTTAACTCTGGGTGTGGCTGGCCTGCTTTTTTTGAGAGTCTACCTGGTGCTATAAATCGATCTGTGAGTTTATTTTGTTAACTCATTCCTCAATTGTATTTGGTATTCAACATTATCTAAAGTGTAATTGTTGTCTTTCATTCTTTATAAAAAAAAAGAAATTCTGATGAATGAAAGTTAAAACAAGGTTGAATTTGGTCGTAATAGTGTTAAGATTTGATGAGCTGATATTATAACCGGTTAAAGGGTCCCAAAAAATCTAAATGATGTTTTGAATTTGCTCGTTAAATGGGTTTTAACTTCTAAGAGGGAAATTTTCTTCATTGTTGTTCTACAATTGATTTATGTTGTTATCTGAAAAGAAACATGACAACAAGTAGAAAATATTCAGCTTGACCCAGATGGGATTCAGACTGAGATAACTTGTGCAACATGTGGAGGGCACTTGGGACATGTTACTAAAGGAGAGGGTTTCAAGACTCCAACAGATGAACGCCACTGTGTCAATAGCGTTTCCGTCAAGTTTACTTCAGCAAATCCTTCACTTTGAAGTTTGAAAGTCTTTGAGGTTGGGGTTTGTTTTTATGATTATGAAAGACCAAGCTTGTAATAGAATAAATGGGTGATGAGTGTGTTTGTTTTGGGCTTTTGGGTGCTAATAAAAACCTCTACTTTACAATGTCTTCTTCCATTCATGCTTGATGGCTCCAATCACCTATCTATCTTATCACTATCTGAATGTGTTTTTCTCTTATATTTTGCAGTCATCAAATAATATAGGGGACTTAAGAGCAGAGGCCATTAAGTGAGCTAACCATTTGATAGAAAGAGGAGAGAAATTCTTCTTCTTTTATTTATTTATTTATTTTTTTGCTACAACAAGAGGAGAAAAATTCAATTGAAGGTATACGAAACCAAAAGTTGCAGAGATGAATAGTATATCTCTAATTAAAGATACTGAAATCATAAGCAAGTTTGGTTGGGAACAAATGAAAAAGACATGTGAGAAGGTGCAAGATAGTGAGATATATAATCTTATCCCTTCCTGTGTATCTTTAATCTTATCCTTTATTTTGTGATTAGGTTCATCTTTGTTATCAAAATGTGTACTTTAGGCTTTTGTCTTTAGGTCCATTTATTATTAAAAGTATAATATATTCAAAAATGACACAAGATTGATCATTTAAATCTCACTTGAACTTGTACATGTAATTGAATGAAGGCTATAATTGTCAAACAATCTATTTTCCACCAAAAATGTCTTCTTCAATGCCCACCCACCAAAACACCATCACTCATAAAAACCATCAATCCCTATTCCCCATTTATTTTAATATTTCTTGTTCCTTGCTTTCTCTCTCCATCATATAGTTGATTTCTTCTTCCCATTTTTCCCTTTTTATCTCGATTGTATGCTAATACTGGAATGAACTTATGATTTCTTATCTTATGTGTTGAATATGATCTTTGATTTTATGGTACTTAATGGATTGATATGTGTAAGAGATGATTTTATTATATGAATAAACGAATATTTACAATCTAATTTATACAAAAGAAAAGTAAAATTATAATAATTAAAATAAACATAATTATGAGGAGACATGTTCTTAAACAGTCTGTTGTTCCCCACCAATCTATTGTTGCTGTTTCCAACTAGTGTGTTGGTTGCCACTAGCTGGATTTTGAGTTCTTTAACATTTTCTCTCAAGTTGGAATATATGTTAATTATTCTCAACTTGTTAAGTAAGCTCGAGAATTGTGAAAAACTTAGGGATTTGGTAAATATATCTGCTGGTTGCTCTAATGTAGAGATATGATAAATTTTGATCATTCCAACTTGAATCTTTTCTCTCACTAGATGACAAAGAATCTCTATGTATTTGGTTCGTTCATGAAACATTGGATTTGATGCTATGTGAAGGCCTGTTTGATTGTCATAATATAACTTGGTCGGTTGGTAATGTTTGATATTCAAATCATCCAAAATGTATCGTAACCAGTACTTTGCAATAGGCTGTTGCCATAAAGCGATATTCTGTTTCTGCACTTGATCGTGAGACCATATTTTGTTTTTTAGTCTTTCAAGAAATTAGCGAGTTTTTCAAAAATATACAATATCTTGTGGTTGATCGACGTGTGTCTGTGCATCTAGCCCAATCTGCATCACAGAAAACATTTAGTTGTAATGAACTAGTTGCTGAGAAAAAGAGACCTTACTCTGGTGTGTTCTTGACATATCGTAGCACTCATTGAGTTGCTTCCAAATGTGGTTGACATGGTTTATCCATATATTGACTAAGAATGTGTACAACATACACTAAGTCGGGTCGTGTGATGGTCAAGTATATTAATCTCCCAACAAGTCTTCGATAGGATGTGGGGTCACTGATGAATTCCCCTTCAACCTTGTTGAGGGATAAATTCTGTTCCATAGGTGAATTGGCAGATTTGGCACCAAGATAACCCATGTCTTCTAATATTTGAAGTGCGTACTTGCGTTGTGACAGAACAATTCTCTTCTTGGAACGCGAAAATTCTATGCCTAAAAAATACTTTAATTCATCGAGATCTTTTAGCTTGAATTATCGCATGAGATGATTCTTAGTTTCTTCAATGTCTTGTAGATTGTTTCTTGTTATGATTATATCGTCTACATAGACAAGAAGAGTAGAGAAGAAATTACCACGGGTTCGGACGAATAATGTCTAATCATACTTGGATTGGTTGAAACCAGCTAGCTTAAGTGTTATTGATAGCTTGATGAACCATTGTCGTGAGACTTGTTTGAGTCCATACAAAGATTTGTGTAGTTTACATACTCGTGTTTTCCTCTTTCGTTCGAATCCAGGCAGAAGAGACATGTAGACATCTTTGTGAAGATCACTATAGAGAAAAGCATTGTTGACATCGAGTTGGCAAATATGCCAATTTTGAAAGGAGGCGAACAGTGACAAGTTTGGCTACTGGTGTAGAAGTCTCTTGGTAGTCAAAACCTTCAATCTGACTGTATTCTTTGGCCACTAACCGAGCCTTGTATCGTTCCACAGAGCCATCAAGATTATACTTGATTTTGTAGACCCATTTACAACCAATTGGTTTCTTGTTTGGAGGAAGCTGTTGAAACGTCCAAGTGCCATTAGTTTCGAGAGCATCTAGTTCTTGTTTCATGGCAAGCCATCATTTTGGATCGTTGAAAGCTTTAGTAAAAGTGGTTGGTTTCCTGAGAATGGAAATAGAAGTAGTAAAGGCACAATGTGTAGGTGATAATTGGTCATAAGTAAGTACATGAGATAAAGAATGAGAAGTACTTTTGTTATTGGATGATGTTGAGTTAGACGAAGGAAAGGACCGAGAAGGCAAGGAAGCTTCTACATGATACTTGTGAAGGTAGCTAGGAACATTGGTGGATCGGCAAAGCCTATGTGTGACTGGTGTTAGAGGAGTCACGTGTGGTGTAGAAGTTGATGATGATGTTTTAGGAGATGAATTTAGATGAATAATGTCTGAGTCGATTATTGGAAGGACATATGGTGTATGATGAAGTGATGTATTTGGAGTGGTTTATTGACGAATGTTAGACATGTCATCATAAATAGTATTTTCTGATGGAGTGAATAGAGTTGGAGTGTTGACAACGAAAGTGAAATAAGGAAACACATGTTCATGAAAGATAACATCACAAGACACTAAAGTCTTGCTTGTTTCCAGATTGTAGACACGATAACCTTTTATCCCAGATGGATACCCAATGAATATGCATCTATGTGATCTAGCATCAAACTTGGTGGGTCGATCATGATGTGCATACACAAAACAAAGGGAACCAAAGGCACGAAGATGTTCATACCTAGGAACTTTGTGAAAAAGGATTTCAAATGGTGTTTTACCCTTAAGAATAGGTGTTGGAGTACGATTTATGAGGTATGTGGCTGTAAGAATGACATCTCCCCAGAATTATTTAGGGAGATTGGCTTAGAAGAGCAATGCACGAGCGACATTAAGAAGATGACAGTGTTTGTGTTTAGCAACACCATTTTGTTGAGGGGTAGAGACACAACTAGTGTGATGTAGGAATCCTTTGGTGGAAAACAACTTGGTCACAGAGAATTCTGGTCTATTGTCGCTACGAATGATTTTAACTCTAGATGCAAATTATGTTTCAACAAGGTTAATGAAGGTGGTAAGAAATGTGCGTGTATCAGATTTAGTATGTAAGAGATAGACTCATGTGCATATTGAGTAGTCATAAACAATAGTGAGGAAATAACGTGCTCCATTTAAGTGTTGGAATGTGATAGCCACCCCAAATATCAACATGAATTAGTTCAAAATGTGCTTTTGTATTGATGGAACTTAAAGGAAATGGATTACGAGTTTGCTTAGCTAGTGGACAAATAGAACAATCACTAATGGAACAAAAGGGTGTGTTGATGGAAAAAGAAATTACACGTAAATTGTTATTAGATAAATGATCAAGTCGTTGATGCCATAGATGGGAGTTGGTTGAAGTAGTATTTGAAATGGAGAAACATCTAGCCTTTTTTGAAATAATCAGGTAGTAGAGTCCTCCTTTCTCAGTTCCCATCCCAATCGTCTTCCCCGAGCATTTGTCCTGAACAAAGCACATATTATTAGTGAAGGTGACATGACAAAATGTAGTTTGAGTTAGTTTAACTACTAAAACCAAGTTTAATTTGAAGGAGGGAACACACAAGACATTATAGAGTATGAAATTATTGGAGAAATGTACAGTGCCAATATGTGTGACACATGTAAAAGAATGATCAGGTAAATGCACATGTCGATTGGTGATTGGAATGCTGGAGCTCATAAGGTTTTGGGAATAGACCATGTGATTAGTTGCTCCTATATCAAAAATCCAACGGGTTTCTGAATGGAAAATTTTTGCACATAATGTGTTACCTGAAGAAGTAGTCACTTGGCTTGCCATGCTACCTGATTTGGATTGATTGAGAAGTGTAAGAAGCTCATGATATTGGGCAGATGTAAGGTTGTGGGATGGTGTCCTTGTGTCAGAGCTACTTTCCTGAAAGTTAGTATGGTGAGCTTTGGAGGGGAAATCATAACTTGCATTACTCTTATCTTGAATTGCTCATTTCTTCTGACACATGTTGATGTCATATCCATTCAAACCACATAAATTACATTTGAGGCGCTTTCGATAGTTTTCAGAATTGTGTCCATTGAGACCACATAAATCACATTTGAGGTGATTTTGGCAATTCTCAGAATTATGGCCGATATTGTTGCATCAATTACACTTGAGATATGGGTTTCTTGGTGGGTAATTCTTGTGAGGATATTGTGGACGACTATCCCTGGCAACAAGTGCAACAACTTATGGCATCTTTCCTATGGTTTGTGTAGAGATAACTTTCTGCTTTTCATCTTGAACAATGAGTGAATATACCTTATTTACTATAGGTAAAGGTTCTATGAGCAAAATTTGTCCACGTGCTGATGTGTAAACTATGTTAAGCCCTATGAGGAACTTTATGGTTCACTGTTTTTGTTGATATTCTTGTAGTTCCCTTCCAGCATTTCCTCCACAATATGGAAGAGGACATAGTGTATCGCGAGTATCCTATAAGCTTTTCAACTTGGTGTAGTATTCTCCAATGCTTACACCTTCTTGTATGCAGTCATGGATCTCTTACTCAATGTGAAATAGGTGCACACTGTTGGTGTGTGAAAAGCGTTCCTTCAATTCTTCCCATAACTCATATACGGTATCATTATACATGATACTTTTTACAATTTTAGGTGATATGGTATGATAATCCATCATTTGATAAGAATGTTGTAGCGAGTCCATTGTTTGATTTATGCTTCAGAGTTTGTTGATGGCCTTTTGATTGTGCCGTCAATAAATTCTTCTTTGTTTTTGGTGATGAGAGCCATACGCATCACATGACTCAAAATATGATAATTTTTTTGATTTAAGGATTGAGCCATTAGAACCATGCCTGGTTGGTCTGAGTGGTGTAGATATGATAAATGATTAGGGTCATCATACCATTTTGGTAAAGTAGGGCTAGTATTGGTAATTATAGACATTATTGTTGAGTAAAAAATTCAAAAACGGGATAAGATTGAGTGTGTTTTAGACAATAATAATTGTTTATGAAACAAATAATGAACTGAAATAAGCTTTATTTTATAGAAAATGAGTAAAGGATTACAAAACCGAAAATTTGAGCCAAAGAATCGGTTTGAAAGTTGGTGAACCGACGTTTGGAGTGACTGAAACGGTGGTTGGAACACTGAACTGACTGAAAACTAAACCAGATGGAAGATCGAGCTGGCTAAAGACCGAATTGGAACAAACGGCATGTCATTTTCTTTAGAGGGCGGGTTGAATGATGTGTCGTTTGAGTCGTCTTCCTTAGTGTGAGCGCGTGTCACTCCGACGAGGCATGTGGAACTTCGCCGAACTTAGACAAGGCGCGTGTGAGCGCGTGGGTTATTGTTTTGGCTTTAAAATAATTTCAAATTGTTCGGAATTTTCTGGATATTATAATAGGATGAAATTGAATTTTTTTTTGTGAATCGAAATTGATTTTGAAAAGAAATAAAATTTAAAAGAAAGAAAAAAAACCGTGGGAGCTTGTTTTTCAAAGAACTACTTCTTGAGCTCTGATACCATGTAAGAGATGATTTTATTGTATGGATAAATGAATGTTTATAATCTAATTTATAAAAAAGAAAAGCAAAATTGTAATAATTAAAATAAACATAATTATGAGGAGATATGTTCTTGGATAATCTATTTCTCCCCACCAATCTATTATTGGTTGTTTTCAGCTGGTATGTTGGTTGCCATCGGTTGGATCTCGAGTTCTTTAACTATATGTAAATTAGTTGAATAGGTCATTGGAGACTTTAGAGTTTGTCTTTTTAGTTGCTCATTGTACTTTAACTACAGTGCCGAAACTTCATCAAAATTGGTTTTGCTATCATTGTTAGAGTTTCCTTGTCTTTAAGCCTATATTCTTACGGTGTTTGGCAGGGCATGAGGTGCGGTGATTGGCATGGCGTGGGGATTGCAATTATAATGCTATGAAATATTTTCTGGTATGCAGAGAGAGATAGGGAAGTAAAAGGAAGAAAAATAAGACATTTTGGTTGAGAAATGGACTTTATGGATAATTATTCCCCTTATTAATGTTCAATTTTGTGTATTTTTACTTGCGGCTCTTTTTAATAGTTAATAACTTCTATGATCATTTTCAATAACATAAAGTACACTTTTTATAATTTCTAATAATAAATAGATTTTTATAACTTTTGTCCCATTTGATTTAATAACAAGACTAGTGTTTAAAAACGAATACAAAATTTAGATGTTGGTGAGATTCACGTATAATGAATAGATAGGTTTCACGTGATTTAATAATAAGAATAGTTAAAAATGAATACAAAATTAACGTACGGATGGAATATAAGAGTTCATGCCTAATGTATATAAATAAAATTATTCACCAATATAATTTCTCATAGCAAGTAGACAAATGACCCGAGTATAAGGGATGAAAAGGATTGAAGAGGTGGTGCCATTTTTAGGAGGTTTGTGATTTTGCTTTTTGAGATTGAAAAGAACGAGTACCAAGAGATCTATGTTGCGTTGCAACATTTCTTTATGTATGCGAAAGTTTATAAAATACAGATTTAATTAATCTAGAATGAGTGAATAGTTTATTTTTAATTTTTATCAATTTATAATTTAATAACTTAAACAAAGCGGCTAGGCATGTAATCAGGTGCAAAAATAAAGTACGAAAATGAAATAACAACACAATATTTTTAGGTGAAAACAACATAGGTCACAATCATGACCTAAGAGAAAAATCACTGGTCCACCAGATCACCTAACTTTTCACTATGAAAAAAAAATGTTGAAGTACAAACTAGATCTTATGTTATCCTCTCTAGAATACTGCTTCAATGTACCTTATTTACAAGCCTCTACTCTATTTTCACAATTTCTAATATTAACTTTAGCGGTATCCAGACCAACGTTCTAATAAGTTTCATGTCAATTAGATACGTTTATGAATTAACTGCAAAAGGGTTAGTACAAAAGCACAAATGTCCGTGTGTAATCTATAATATATTTAATAATAAATAACCCTAAATAGATGATCTAATAACTATATCAAATAAATCAAAATCCATTATCAATCTTAGAACAATCAGTTTACGCACAAGTTCATTAATAATAGTTTCTTTAAAAATTAATAATCATACCAAATAATTATGATATGACACACAAACCAAATAATTTTGATATGATACACATAATTATTTAATCTAACAATTCAAGAACAAAAATAAAGAAGAAGATATAAGAATATATGATCAAAATATCATAAACTAATTAGACTTATTAATAAATTAAACACAACCACCAATGTTTGATAAATTAACCAAATAAAGAAGCCTAAAAAATTATGATATTATATTTACAAAATAAGAAACAGAGATTAAGAAGAGAATAATGACCTTGTGTGGTTGATTGAAACAATGAGCAACATGCATAAAATTTCAGATTCATTTGTCATAACATGTACAAAATCATCCACTAATATACTAGACGTGAATCCAAAAGTTGTCATTTATATAAATTTAAGCAATGAAGATCTCATCACTACTCCTTTTGATGAATAGAGTCTTATCAACTTCCCCTCGAATAAATCTCTTGTTCAAAAGATAGTTGGTAAGTCTCTCATACTATGCTCGAGAAACTTGTTTCAAACCATAAAGAGCTTTGTTGAGTTTGTAAACATGATTTGGAAATTTTGGATGAACAAATCCTTTTGGTTGTTCCATGTATACCTCCTCGTTTAGAAATTCATTTAAAAATGCAAATTTAACATCCATTTGATATAATTTGAATTTCATGTGACAAGTAATGGCAAGTAAAATCCTAATTGACTCTAAGCTAGCTATAGGTGTAAATGTTTGTAGCCTTGAGCTATCAACCTATCTTTATTTCTAACAACAATGTCATGCTTATCAGATTCATTTTTGAACACCTATTTAGTTCCAATAACATTTTTTTAGGCTTAGGTACTAATATTTACACATGATTCTTTCAAATTGAGCTAACTCATCTTATATGACATTTATCCAAAATTCATCCCTAAGGTAAGATTCACATTTTTTTGGTTCAACTTGAGAAATATAGCATAAATGGGTTACCTCACTTATTTTTCTTCTTCTTGTTATTGTGCTTGCATTAGGATCTCCAATTATACTCTTAATAGGATGATTATTTGAAGTGTTGGTTGGATTTATCATTGATGAGGTTGATGCTTTTTCCTTCTTTTCTTCACTTTCCTCAAGCTCTTCTTCTTTTGTTCCAATTGTGTCACTGATTATTGTTAATTGAGGTTCTGTGAAATTTATTTCATTATCAACTTCTTCACTTGTAATATGCTTACATGTACCATTTATAACGACATTTATGGATTCCATAACAACATTAGTTCTAGAGTTGAAGACTCTGTAGACTCTACTGTTTAGGGAATATACCTTTATCACTTCTTCAATCAAACTTACCCAATTGTTCTCGATCCCTAAGTATTTAGAATTTACTTCCAAAAACATACATGAATTTCAAATTGGGTTTCTTACCTCTGTATATCTCATAGGCAATTTGGTTTGTACCTGGACAAATATATACACGATTTATAATGTAACATGCAGTGTTTATAGCTTTAGCCAAAAAAAATTTGGAGACTTACTTGGCATGTAACATTACTCTTGTCATCTCTTGAAGCATCATGTTTTTTTCTTTCAACTACTCCATTTTGTTGAGGTGTGATGGAAGTAAAGAATTCATGAAAAATACCATATTCTTTACAGAAGTCAGTATACTTAGTATTTCCAAACTATTTTCCATGGTTTGTTCTCAATCTCTTGATGGTTACTATTTTGTTACGTACTTCAACTTGCACTTGTTCAGTATGAGATGAAGAATTCAAAAGCATCTGACTTATCTTTGAGAAATTCTACCAAAGTGTAGCGAGAAAAGTCATATACTGTAATTACAATATATTTCTTACCTCTAATACTTTCGATTCTCATATGATCCATGAAGTCAACATGTATCAGTCTCAATACTCTATTTGTATTGATACTATGAATCTTCTTATGAGCTTTGTTTGCTCAATTTACATGGTTCACATACAAGTATTTCAATTTTTAGGAGAATAGGTAGACCACACATAGTCTCAGCTTTACTTAATCTAACCAGATCTTTAAAGTTCATATGACCTAGCTTTTATGGCATAAGGTATTTGAATCATTTCTAGGTAGGTTATATGTTACTATAGGTGATGTGCTAATGCAATAACAATTGTCATGCAATCTAATTCCCTTAATCATATACTTACCCATTCGATCTGTTACAATGCAATGCTTGTTCGTAAATTACACATTGAAATCATTGAGACATATTTGACTTATGCTAATCAAATTTGCCTTGAGTCTTTCCACGTATAAAACTTCATCAAGTTTAGGAATGCTCTCTATTTGAATGAAACATTTCCTAACAATTTTAGATGTTTTGCCATCACCAAAGGTAACTGTCCTTTCATTGTATTCTTCAAAGGTTTTAAACAAAAAACGGTTCCCAATCATGTGTATAGAGCATCCATTGTCAGAATACCAGGTGATATTTGATTTATTTATAAACAACGTATGGGCCACAAAGCAATGCAACTTAGACTTCTTAACCTATCCTCTTTTAATTTTGGAAGTTTGAGCTAACGATTTCTTAGGTTCCTCTTTTAAATACATAAGAACATTTAGTATATAACTCACTCAATTGATCGAGTAATATCTGGATTAATCGAAGAAGTAGATACTATGATCTAAGTCCTTTCGGGTGATTTTAAAATTGGGTTCGATCAATCGATGATTGGATTGATCGATAATCGATCATATTCAATCTACCTAGTCTTAGATTTTTATTAATCGTTGCCTAGATCAATCAAAAAGGGTTCGATCCATCTTAATCTAGATCAATTGAGTGATGTGGGCTTCATTTTTAACTTAATGGTTTACTCAAGGCAAACATTACAATTATCATATTGTCCCTATAATTTACTGTTCTATGAATTATTTAGTAGACATATTTGTAATTAGACTTTAACCTAGCATTAGGACTTAAATATTTTCTATTTAAACAACACAATGTCTCTTGTTTTCTTCAACGATATTCATTATCATATTGTCCCTATAATTTACTGTCAAATTTAATGGTCGTGTTTGATTAATTATTGAGTCTATTTAATTTATAATATTTTGATTATATATTTATATATTTTATTTTTTATTATGTTCTTGAATACTTAAATCAAATAATTATGTGTAAAATCAAAATTATTTAGTTTGATTATTTAATTTTAAAAAAGTTATATTTATTGAACTTGTGCTTAATTTGTTTATTTTATAATTGTTAGATGATTTAAATTAACTGATTTATTCTTGAATATTCTAACTAGGTTTTTTATTATTGAATATGATATAAGATACACTTTGTACTTGTGTTATTGTACTAACATTTTAGGTACATGTTGAATGAGTTCGATTACTCGTGTGACTTGAATACCTTTCTTGTGAGGATTGTGAAAGAAAGGAGTAACTTATAAGAAAATTAATTGGGAGCATTATCTTGAAAGTGACTTTAAGTCCTAACCTTATAATTGAATCTCATTTTTATAATAGATAATTAGGTATTTCGATAGATCAATAATTTTCTTCTCAGATCATTAATATAATTTAGGTTATTTTCAACTAAAAATATCTTTTGTTAATCTTTATTTATTTTTATTTTATATTTGTTGAACACGTGCATATTTGATTGTTTGTGACTTTTTAATTAATTATATTTATAATTAAAAAACTATCATTTTTTTTATTTACATAGTAACAATGTTATCATATTAAATATTAATTACTCATTCTTTCTATTAATCTCTAAATTTTACGAGAAAATAAAATTAAATTAAAAAATATTAATTAAAAACATAATTGAAACATATAAATAATTACTGTGAATAACATGATTGAAAAAAAATTATAACTATTTTCAAGATTCAATGCGAAAGAGACAAATTTATATTAAAATTATAAATGAAAGGAAATCCATAATAAAATGTCACTAAAGGCATTAAAAAAAGAAGAAAAAAAAAGATAAATAATAAAAAAACTGAAATTATTCTTCAAACTAGCCATTTATATTAATATGAATAAAATAATAACAATAAATTTACAAATTATTAATTACTTTTTAAATGAATAATTTATTATTTAATATAATTAGTAAATAAAAAAAATTAAATATTAAAATATTAATTTAACTATCAGTTATAAACTATGGTATAGTTATGAATAAATGATAATTAATTAAATATTTTTTATTGTCACTATGGTAAAAAAATAAAATATTAAAAATATTAAATTTACTCATTGAAAATTTATCTTAAAACTTTCAAATGAATTTCGTGGATTCTGGTAATAGAAGTAACGAACTTCTATTGTGATATTGAAAAAAATTGATGTAAAATACACTTGAAATATAGGTAGCACACTTTTAATATCCTTTATTTTTTTTATTAACTTAACACTAAACATTAGTTAAAAAAAATCAAAAATCAAAATCTTTTATTTATCAAAATTGTTATAATTATTTTTATTAATGTTACAATAAATATATATTAAATAATTTTTTAACTTTAAATTAGTTATAAAAAAATAATTATGTTAACAGATATTCAAGTTTAATAAAAAAATTAAAATGTTCAGCAGATGTTACATAAATAATATTCTATGTGATTTTTTTATCATTAGAAGTGATATAAGGTAGTAATATTATTAAATATAATTAGATTGTTAATAATTTTATAATTTAACTGTATATATTATAGTGATATAAAATAAATATTTTATATTTAAAATTTAAAGATATAAATATTAATGTTAAAAATACAGACATAATTTAACTCAATAAAATTCCGTTAAGTTAAGAGTTGTTTAAATTTATAAATAATAATGTTGCTTTGTTCTTAGTCGATGTGAAATAAAAATATTTAACAATCTCTTCCATACGATGAACAAAAATAGACATAAACATCATAATAAGATTATGGTAGATTATAAGATCCAATCATATAGAGATCATGAGTAGAATTTTGATATTATGTTAAAAAATAATTTTTAATTAAATTTAATAAGATTTTATTAAATTAAAGATTATTTAAATTTATAAACAACATATCTTTCTAATTTTCGATCGTGGACGTAGAATAAAGATAATTAATAAATAAAAATCTACTTAAAAAAAACATATAGAATTAAAATTATATAATTATATTTAAAGAAAATTATTATATAACTATAAAATTACTCGAGAAAG
This sequence comes from Hippophae gyantsensis, assembly GCA_030763125.1. NCBI lineage: Eukaryota > Viridiplantae > Streptophyta > Magnoliopsida > Rosales > Elaeagnaceae > Hippophae > Hippophae gyantsensis. Next base: position 72,999,112 of record CM061028.1, on the reverse strand, counting down.
TAACAGAGAATTTTATCGCTAAGAACCTGAAAATCCCTGGAGAACGAGTAGCCTTATTTTGACGATTAGGTTCTGCCCTTGGCTCCTTCAGCGACGCTCCCACTCTCTTCCTTTGTCGGTTCGTCAAGAGCTTCCCGGAGACCGGCGATCTCGCTCCGTCTATCAGAGAGGTATTTTGGTTTTTGTCCTTCCCCGTAAACTGTACGACGCTTATTTCCTCTGGCTCTCTCCTTGTTCCTTTCGTTTTTTCGATTTTGATGTTTGATTTTTGACCCGTTCTTGGATATATTCTAGACAGAAGTAAGATTTGAGTATATAATTGCCAGAATAAAAAGTTGCCCACTCTGATTATTATATGCTTCTCATCTTCTGCACCTGTTTTAAATTTTCCTCATCTTTTCTCTATTTCCCCTCTACTTTTTTTCTTATACGTATATATGTCTATTTGAGTATTTCTTATGTGTTGAGGATTTCAATTGAAAGTTAAGATTTTGCAAGGTGTGTGACGGAACGAGGAAACTAGTGGTTGGGTCTTTCTTGAAAGGAAGACAAACTATGATGAGGAACAGTTGTTTAGTTTATGGGCATTCACATCCGTTTTATTTGGTTTCTGAAGAATGTATTGATCTGTAAAATATAAAGATGATCCATCCTGAAGAGCATATTGTCAATTACTTTGATTCATACATCCTTTTCTGCTGCTCTCTTAGTCCTTGTAAACTTTCCGAGTTTTTTAAATTGTAAGATTTGTTTCTTTTCTCAAGAGATTGATATTTGATAATCGGTGTACGTGTCATAGGTTTTAATGTTAGAAGTTACTGGATTTAAGCAATTTGTTCTTGTTAGGGGTTTCGGCTTAAATTTTTGTAAACTCATTGAAAGTGATTCGTGTGCTTATATGGTTCATTGTTTATCTTTCGTACCTTGGGTGGCTATTTGGTTCTTGTATGAATGAATCTCAGAACGGGGTAGTTAATGATAGATTTTGTGGCTTTAAAGGAGATCGAATTGAGAAATCTTTTCTGAAGGAAACTAATTTTTATGACGACTTGATGCATGCATCAATCCATGTGTCATAATATAATTGGCTTATATTAAGAAGTGATCCCATAGGAACTTCAACATCCCACATCCTAACTTTATCCAATCTAATAGTGAACTTGATACATATAGCATTATGTATATCCAAATTTGTTTGAAGGTTGAAGATCTGATCAATTTGTTACCATTCCCTGTAGCTTTTGGTTCAACTTTTTGTGGACCCTTTGTAACGATTTCATTTGGATGTTAGGAACTTTTAATTACTCTCAATATGCATAGAAAGTAGTCCCTAACAATTTGCAAGACAAATGTTAGGAGTGCAAATTTCTGTTGCAACTGGTAATGTGACCGTATGATTTATTTTTGTGCTTTGTATCTTTTCTTATGTTTCTCTTTATTTATTGGTTGAGTAATTAGTCTACTGCAAAATTCAACAATTGTTTACAAATAATGGGCATATGGCAAGATATAAGGTAAATTCTTAACTCTCACCACTCTTGCTATTAGTGCCAAAAACTGTGGATGGGTTGATTTGGAACCAAAGTATGGATTTAATTTTGGGCTGGTAAAAGGTCATACTTATTCTGATGCACCCCTTTAAGTCTTGAACATCTATACTTTTCACTTTTGGCATTTGGTTATCTGCCTATTAATGAATTTTCCAACTGTTTTGGTTGCAGTTTTCATGGCAGCCAAGTACATAATTTCTGCTTTAGTGGGATCATTTGCTATTGGTTGGGCATGTGACCACTTAATTGCTGATAAGAAGATATTTGGAGGCAAGTTTTGAGTGTACCTACAGTCTTTCTGTTCTGTATTCCAAATTTTGTTTTTTTCTCATTTTACGTTTATTATCTTTATTCAGGCACAACACCAGGAACTGTTTCCAACCAAGAATGGTGGGAAGAAACTGACAAGAAGTTCCAGGCATGGCCTCGAACTGCAGGTCCACCAGTTGTTATGAATCCCATCAGTCGTCAGAATTTCATTGTCAAGTCCCGCACTGACTTGTAAAGCCACCCTTCAGTTCATAGTTTCTTAATTTGTTTCTTAGGAGCACCTGAGTTTAAAGGATTGTTTCACCTGGATTGTGTTGAAAAAGATAGGACGTAAGGTATAGATGCTTTTGTTTAATATCATTAACGGCTACTGTACCTTTTGTTTTTTGTGTACTTGCCTTGTGATGGATGGCTTGGTAATATCATCAGTATTTCTCTAATAAACATTTGATGAAAGAAAAAAAAATATAAATATCACAAATTTGTACTATAACTCAAATGATATGGCAGGCTGTGATTGGATATTACAGTTGTGCACAGAGGGTTGTATCCAATGTCATTTTGCCTTATTAGTTGTGCTTGTGGTAGTAGATTTGTGATGTAAAGTATTGCTTTCGATGAAAAGTATTTGGATGATTCGATTTGTTGTCAGTAGAGTGACTTCTCTCATAACCATTGTTATACCTCTAGCTCTAGCCTTTAGGTGGAAGCTATGAACACTAAGGTAACATGTTATATACAAGGAAGCTATGAAACAGTAAGGAAACATGTTATATACATATTACTTGCAACAATTCTTGGACTTGATAAGTTGTTAGCCTATAACATTGTTTTCAAAAGTCTGCATCTTATACCACATGTACCCTCAAATAGATCCCCCTCTAAGGAAAGTCTTTAGGTGAAGCAGGTTTATGTATATAGATAATACGTATATATATTTTGGAGACTTTTTTTAATTGAGAAATTATTTTCTACTCCACTTATTTTAGGAATTTTGATTCCTTTATGAGATAAAAAGAATAATCTATCTTTTTATGGACTTTGAACATTTAAGTTCTTTCTGATTAATTGAGAGGTTAACCTCTTTGTTGTTATTCTTTAAGGATTTCTTAAGAAATAATATGGTAGGATTTTGATTTTTTTAATTTTTTATCATGATGTATATGCAAAGGTGATCTATTTTTAATATATAAAAAATATTAAAAGTGTTAATTCTAATCAATTAAATTGTTTTTATTTTATGGTAAATGTTTGACATTGAATTTATAATGATTGTGTCATTGTTGTCATTTGATTGATCGACCTTCCTTATAATTATCTACAATATTAGTGTTTAAGAAATATTTAAAGTTTTTATTATCCGTTTTAATAATAAATCTTGAACTGACAACATATATTATAATTTTTTTTATAGTGTTTTAACAACTAAATGTTCATTTTTATTACCATGATAATTTAATTTTAAATCTTAAATAATCTTGATGTGTATCTAAAAATATATTCATCTTTGTCATCTACCTTTATTTTTAAAATTGTTTCCTAATATTCATATGAAACATTTGTTCTTATTATCATTTTATCACATGAACTTGACAAGTATAAAGTTAGAGAGTTTTTTATTTGTATTTTTATCTTTTTCATATATTGCATGTCATGTTTCATCTATTTCTAAACATAATCTTTTTTGAGTTTAGTTTGTAATTGTTTTGTGCTAACTTTTTGATGTAAACTTCTGCACAAGTCAAACATTATAAAAATCTTTATAAATGATTTTTATCCTTGATTTTACTAAGAAATTATGTATACTATTTAAGATATGAGGTTAGAGATGATGTTTTTCATGCTCTATTTCTAATCTAAATATTTAATTTTTTTGTGCTAACATTTCTTTATGATAGAATAAATCTTTCTTTCTTATATTTTTGTGAGATATTAATAATATATAAGTAATGTTTATTTAAATCATTACTAAATACTAAAATATCATTGATGTATACATAACAAATATCATGTAACTTTTTAAAGATATTATCCATTTGTCTTTGGAAAATACCTTGTGCTTGTTTTAATCCAAATGGTACAAATATCCATTCGAATTGTCATTGTGAGTAATTAAATGCTATTAATTTATGTGATTTTTCATCAAGTTATTTTCCAAAATTCACTTATATATCAAAATTTGAAAAAATATTTCTTTTCTTTTATTAATGATAATAATTATTTTTTCAATAGAACAAAATATTCATCATCAATTATTTTTTTTTTCAAGGTTTTGAAGTTTATTATCATTCTTATTTTACTTCTTTTTTTCTTAACTTTTTTTTCAATTAAAAATACTTGGCGTGAGTGAGATGAATTACTGGGTATCATGACTTTTAATTCTAAAAGTTCTTGAATTTGTTTTCTAAATTTATCTGTCTTCTAGGGTATAAATTATTGGTTTTACAACTTTGTTAGGATTTTTGAGTTTTATGTTTGCTCTTATTTTAGACCTATTCATTTTAGGATCTAAAAGATTTTATAAACTTATTATTTTTAACAATTTACTTATTCATATTAAGATTTTATCTTCCTGTAGTTTATTAAGAAAAATAATTTTTTTTTCTTTTATGTTCAATAAAATGTTTTCTAAATAATATTGTTGTTTTGCGTCCATCTCACCATGTTTTTTCATTTTATATTGTTGCATTAAAGTTGGATTTGATACTACCAAAGCTTTTCTTATTTCTGACAATAAATGATTTCAACATCTAGTGTTGTTAAGCTTATTTTGTATAAATATTGAGTAAATAGTTGATAAATGTTTAAGAAGTTATTTTCTATTAATAAATAAACTTATATTTCTTGTTGATAAATGGTAGAATTATAAAATTTTATCTCCTTATATCATCATATCTATATTTATTAAGATTTATTTTAGAATTATTAGTCATTCTTATAATGAAATCTTTTGGTTTTTGTTTATAGAATTATAATGAGAATACATATTTACTAACTAACACATACTAGCTCTTGTATCTATATATGCATGTAAATGAGAATTTATGTAACCTTTATATTTTAGTCTTATTTTAATGTAAGTATTGTTTGGATTTATAATACTAGACAAATCATTCATCATTTGATAAAGAATATTCAAATTCAGAGTTAGTTATTTCATCTTTATTTTTTTCTAAAAGATAAATACTACAAGTATCATATATATATATATATATGATTCCTTTATTGGTTTTAATTCCATTTCAAAAACTTCTTTTAAGATTTTTGCTTTCTGTGAAAATTTATTTATAAATTCTCCTTTGTGTTAAAGTTTGTTCGGGTATTTATTAACATAATGACATTCCTCATTGCAAATCTAATATATGCATTTTTTCTAATAGATAATAATTTTTTTTCCCTGGTGGCTTAAGTATTTTTTTTCCTAAAATATTTTTTTCTATAAAGTTCTTTGTTATATCATTTCTTATAATTTTGAAAGTCTTGTTTTCTAAATTTATATCTTTTGAATTTTTTATATTTTTTATAATTTCATTTATAAGATTTTATGTTACATTTATATTTTTCTGGTATCCTAAAATCTCTTGAGTCAAAATAGATTTTATTGATTATCTAGTTCTTAAGAGTTTGTATTCTTCCTTCTAAAGTGTCTGATATGGTTTTTCTATCCCTTTTATTCTATAATTTTGTTATAGTTTTATGTAATGTTCTAGATGATATCTGAAAAAATATTTCCTTGTATATAGGATGGTAACTTGCGATAATACATTTCATATTCATAAATAAAAAAATCTATATATAATACATGTCACATATTTTCATATTTGTTAAATTCCATTTGACTTCCTTAATTTCATATTCAATAGATTTAGTTATATGTCTTTCTTTGACTTATCCAAATTAATTTTTGTATATTTCATTTACTATAATATCTAAGTATTGTCTACCTATAGGAGCATTCTTCTGTATTTATAGATATTGTTATGTTAAATTTGTAAACTAAATTTTAAGTAAGCTACTAAGACTCTACAGGTAGAAGGGTTTAACTATATGGTTTGAGAAGTTTATATGATTACACTAATATCACAAGACCATTCCTTTATTGTTTTTTTCCTATCTCTTATGCAATCTAAATCTAAAAGATTATATCTATAATTTTTTGTGAAGTTTGAATTATGGAGGGACACTATCTCTAGTTATCTGTTGAGAAAAATTGATGGTTGTAAAGAAATAAATTTCACAAACTTAGGATAATTTCTCAAACCAAAATAAAACAAAAATAACACCAAAGATTTTTAGTGTGAAAAACCTTCCAAAATGAAAGTAACGACCATAGAACCCGTACACCACTTAAAACTTTCACTCTAATAAAATGAGATTACAAACTTTACCTTTAGGTAGATCTCTCACAAAAATACAATAATTATGTATCTTCAATGTGTGGGTAAAATTTCACAAATTGGTTCTCTCAAGTTTCCTTCTCAGAAAATTCTCTTATTGAGGCTCTCTGTAACTTCTTCCACTCACCTTATTATATATCAAGATTGAGTCAAAGGCTATATTTATAGAGCCAAAGCTCCATTCTTTCCACTATTCAAGCCAAAATTTGTGGAGACAAACAACCATTTTTTTGACTTTTTTTTTCTTATGGCATTCTCATTCTTCATTGTTGAATGCTTTTTATTTTATTTTTTGTTAGCCCACATGAGATGGACGAACAAATCTCCCCTTCTACCTTATGTGGGATAGGGCTCCTCCACACTTGCAATCTCTCTATAAATAGCAAGCTTTCTCTAGTCAATGTTTTCATCATCATATCTACCACGTTATCATTGGTGTGGATCTTCTCAACTTGTAGTAGTTTATGTTCCAACACATTATGAATCCAATGACACCTTATGTCGATGTGTTTGGACCTTGAGTGGAAGGTTGGGTTCTTGTTTAGGTGAATTGCGCTTTGACTGTCGCAATAAAGAACATAATTTTCTTGGTTCTTATGCAATTCTTGTAGGAACTTTTTCATCCATAGGATCTCCTTACAACCTTCAGTGATTGCAATGTACTCTTCTTCTGTGGTACTTAAGGTATACACTTTTGTAATCGTGATTTCCATGATATAGCTCCCCCTCCAAATGTTATTAGGTACCCAGATATAGACTTTCTCGTATCCATATCGCCAGTCATATCTGAATCTGTATATCCTTTTAATACATGTTTATTATTACCAAAGCATAAACAATGACTAGAAGTTCCTCTAAGATACCTGAGTATCCATTTGACAGTTGCCTAATGTTTTTTTTAGGATTTGATAAGAATCGGCTCACAACACCAATAGCATATGCAATGCCTGGTCTAGTGCATACTATAACATACATTAGACTGCCAATCACCGATGCATAAGGAACCTTTCTCATCTCCTATTTCTCCTCCTCACTTGAGGGACATTAACTCACATTAAGCTTGAAATGGCTTACAAGTGGACAATTAATAAGTTTAACTTTGCTCATGTTGAATCTTTCAAGAACTTTTTCAATATACCGTTTTTGGGAAAGCCAAATCCTTCGCTTTTTCCTATTGTGGGTAATCGTCATGCCAAGAATCTACTTGGCGAGTCCTAAGTCCTTCATTGAAAAGGACTTGCTCAACTCCTTCTTCAACTTGTTAATATTATTAATATTTTGATCTACAATTAACATGTCATCAACATAAAGTAAAAGAATAATATAATTATCATTAGAGAATTTCTTGATGAAGACGTAGTGATCAACCGTCGTTCTATTGTATTCATTTTTCTCCTTGAATTATTCAAAAAATTTGTATCATTGTCTTGGTGCTTACTTCAGACCATACATGCTCTTTTTTAGTCTACATACCAACTTCTTTTTGCTTTTGACTTGGAAACCTTCGAGCTGTTCCATATAGATTTCCTCATCAAGATCACCATGTAAGAATGTGGTCTTTACATCAAGTTGTTCAACCTCCAATTAAGGCTAGCTACCAAACCAAGAACAACTCGGATTGAAGAAATTTTAACTATTGGTGAGAATATTTCATCGAAGTCAATGTCCTTCTTCTGCTCGAATCCTTTCACAACCAATCTTGCTTTGTAACATAGTTACGAGTTTCCTTATTCAATTTTGATTATATACACCCACTTGTTCTTGAAATCTTTCCTTCCCTATGGTGGTTTCATCATGTCAAATGTGTGGTTTTCATGTAGAGATTTCATTTCTTCTTGCATGGTTTTTAACCACTCAGTCTTATGCTGATTAGTGATAGCTTCACCATAACTCTTCAGTTCTCTCCCTTCAGTGAGCATCACATACTCGTTAAAAGAATATCTACAACTTGGTTATCATACTCGGGTAGATCTCCTTGTATATACTTCTCTTTGGACCTGTTCAGAAACTTGTTTTGGTTATGAACTACCAGCTGGTAGATTAACATCATTAGTAAAAATAAATATATGATATTTTATCATATGTAAAAATCCTAGCATTCAATGCAAAAACCTATAAAGATTATCTAAACAATTCGAATTGATAAAAAAGAGTAAAAATGTATAATTACTTAGAATAGAAGGATAAATGCTCAAAATATTTGTATAAGACAAACTCCATTATTTGATTTCTAAATACCTATTTCTAGTTTATTGCAATTTCAACATTTTATTATGAAATAATTTATGAAAAAAACTAATTAATTATTATATTATCCCACTAAATGTTCAAGAAATTAATCTAACAGTGCAAAGATTTTATCATTTATTGAAAACTAATTAAAAGACATGCTAATTTTGTAAGAAAAATTTAAAATTAAACTTGAAATTTCTAAACCAATAAAAAAATAAAAGCAAACAAATAAAAATAAATAAAAGTGTAAATAATTTTTAATAAAAAATTTTAAAAAATACTTAAATTTATGTAGATGCAACATTTCTTACCCCAAATCTAGAATTGATAGTATCTTAAATATAATAACTATAAATTAAAGATAAAGAACAAAGAGGATAAAAGTTACCCATTTGAGAAATATGCTCTAATATTTATCTGAAAATGAATTTGCATTCATCATTCCAAACATTTTATATATAGAATATTGTGTACTTCTTACCTATTTCAAAAAATTGTTATAAATTTAACAATTTTAAAATAATAAATATTGATCACATGATAGAAAATAAAATCAAACATAATATCCAAAAATAATTAAACTAAAAAAAATAATATTAACTACAATGATGTGTTACCTCCTATCTTGTACTTAGTTTAACGTCTCAGCAAGACGTATCATCATAATAGTGTTAAGGATTATATATCTATATATAGTCATGTGAGACCCAGGTCTTATTTAATAGTTTTAAAAGAAAATTTTATTTTTTTCTATTTTAAATTTTGTAAAGTTTTAAAATAATATTTTTATTTAATTAATAAAATAAATATTTTGAATTTACAAATTTGATTTGTAAATAATCTAAAGTATTTTTTTTAAGTTTTCTTGCATACTTTAGAAATTTGGACAAATTAATTGAAAATTTTCAAAATACCATTAGTTTAATAGTTAGAAAACTTTTGAAGAAATGGTATTTTAGTATTATCACAATCCATATATCCTTATATTCTCAACAAGATTTTTTAGGGTTTTTAGCCGACCCATTTTTTTCATGTCTCTGCCTCAATGAGAGCTAGAACAAGAGAACGATGGAAGAGAAAAGCTCAATTTTTTTCCTCAAATTGAGTTTAACGCTAAAATATCATCTTTTCTTCGAGTCTTTTTCACAAGTCTTTTTAGTACTTTTTTTTAATGATAATTCATGTGGAAGAATCATCCTTTGTGGAATGAGGTGTTTACGAATATATTATTGGATATTTGAAATATTTTCCTTGAGGAAGTAGTATTTTTTTAGCCAAAACTTGAAAACTCAAAAATTGTGTTGTTATACTTCAAAAACTATTTCCAGGAAGTTGCAATGGAAATTGGGAATTTTTCTTGAGCACTTAAGCTTTGATCCATATTATTTTGTAAATATATAGATGTCTATTTTGTTAAGAATTTTATGATTTATCATTTGAAGTTTTTTACACAAAATTACACTAGTTTTACTAAAACATGTTCTATATATAGTGAAACTGAAAACTTTGTTTTAGCCTGATATGTATTTTTAGATTTTGAAATGACTTTATAGATCTTATTTTGGTGGGTTATAATTTTGAATATTGGCATGTCTAGTTTTATAAATATTTTACAATTTGTTATTTGGAGTTTTTTTTACAAAAAGTTATACTTTTTTACCAAAGCATACTTGCAAATCTACCTACATTACTTGGAATTGATAAATCAATAAATTAACAATAATTATACAATTCAAATATAAATAATGTCATTAAAATAAGTTTTTTAACCTGTATAAAATGATTTCCATCGACAAAACAATTAACATATATCTTATGCTTGTTAGGTGCCTTAGAACAAAGAGAGAGAAAATTTCATGATTTGTGTAAATTGAACGTGACAATTATGACTTGCATGTAGAAGCAATGATATGTCCCATGTCCAATAGTGTCATATATTTGTCAAGACCACAACTATCATTAAAATGAGAAAGTTTATAAACAAGTTCTATCGTCACTTCAAGAATATCACATAAAAAAGTGTAATCTTCATAATGATTTTAAACCTCACTCAGCATGTCAGTCCTAACTTGAGGTCATGCTTTCTCCCTAAATCTAAGTCCAACAACCATAGTTCTAAACCCATAATTAGCGTCACCTAATATATCATTAAAATGCCTTACATATTGTTTGAATCTAATAGGCATTTGACTTGTATATATTGAAGATTTTTGGTTGAGCTCTTTTCACTGTTAACTTTTGTTTTCTTAAGAATTGTTTCCTATTTGAAGAAACAATTAGTTTAGAATCAGGCATAGATGTATCAAGTATTTTCTTAGCTAATGCATACTCAAAACTAGAAGGATCACATCCTATTGAAGAGTTACCTTAGAAGGATGACCTCGGTTTCTTTATTTCACAAGTGACTCATCCATATAAGTTATACTTGGACTTTCCAAGATATTAAATGCCCTATACATCTAAGTTTAAACATGTCTATCACTACAATGAAAGCTTTTCATAAACTTCTCATATAAATGGGTGTAATCTAAATCTAGATTAATATCTTGTAATATTGGTGCAAAACTGAGTTTCTTCCAATGAGCAAAGTAAAGACATTTCAATAGGATGACTCAATCATTTGTATTGATCAATGACATACAAACATGATAGTCTATGCGTTTGAACCTTTGCACAACCACACTTAGTAAAGTCAAATGATACTTGATCTACTCTATCAGATTCTTTGAAAATAAGCTCTAATGTAATTAGTGAAACAAATCCTTCTAACTCCTTAAATAGCCACTAGAACTTAAAATGAAGTTGGAATGTAGTTAAGCTCATCACAAACAAAGCTTTAATTTGTACATATTGGAGCTCCAGTAACTAGTGAATGTTATCCCAGTTTGACACCAAGTTGCCTTGTGATGTCCTCAGTCGTCGTTTCAACATCGCATATGCACTTTCTGCTCTGTTTATTTTTGTATTTCCTAAATGCATATGTAAATCTATCCAAACTAAAACAAATTTTTCTTTGTATATATTCAACCATACATTTTTCACATAATCAATTACTTATTAACATTTGAAAAAACTTCTCTAAAGATAATCTGTGTGCAAATTATATTCATCCGTAGACTTGGATAATACAACTATATACCACACATTGTTGAAAGCTTTCCATATTTCCTTATCTTTGAATAATTTCTTCATATTTACTAGTACATTCTTAAAAATATTTCATCTACAAAGATGGTGAGTAGATGTGGGAAACACTTCTATGATTGCATTCATAAGAACTTTCTCTCTATCTGTTATATTGACATTAGGTGTAATACCTTCGGTCATCAAAGATTTCAATCATTCTGATACCTCATTTTTAAAGTTTGAAAATGAGGACAATTATCTTTGGGTATTGGAGTGATTGAAATCTTTGATGAATGAAGGTATTACACCTAATGTCAATGTACATGTAATAGAAAATTTCATGTTTATAGAAGTAACCCCAACAATTTCAAGAAGTGACAATTTGTACTTATTAATCTTGTAGGTGCAATCCATGATAATCATATAAGGAAAAGCTCTTAACAAATAAATGGATACTAGATGAGCAAAAAATAGGTATGTAATAACTTTATCAACGTCATAGTTCCTATGACACTTTATAAATGTGAAAAGCCAACAAATTCATCAATTATTGGGAAATTGTCCTTCCACCTTGTTCTTTGAGTCTATACTTTTGACAAGCATTGTATATATGTTTTATTACTACAATTTTGCTCATTATGTTGCTTCATCCTATACAAAATGTGTTTGGGCCTAATATTGCATTTTATCATATTAACTATCAAATTCATCTCTTCATTAGTATGTTTTCTTGCATATTGATGACCTTTAAGATATCGTGTTAATCAGTGATTATGTGTGATACAATTAATTATCAACTTTCAATGAGAACTATTTTCTATCATTCTTTCTTTTAAAGAAAATTGACGATTACATTTTCTTATTCTGATTTGCTTCTCTTTCCCATGCCCTTTTTTTTATCCTAAGGGCCTTTTAGTTTTGATTTAGAATGGTAAACCCTACTTCTTTCACATGCAAAATCAATCTTAGGTCTCCTATCATCTGAATCTGTGTTAGATTTTTTCATCACAATCACCATTCCACTATATATTTCAGTAAGACTTCATCTATGCTATTAAATCTTCTTTTGAAATAAACGTATATTAAAATAATATAAATTAATATATTTCAATAAGATAACATGTACGATTTATTATAAATTTATAAGATATTTCACTTTATCTGTCTTGAATAAATTGGTATGATCAATGCTTTGTACATCTTGTAACCTTTATGCTCCATCATCCTATAAAAAAATAAAAAAATTCAAAAATATAAAGGTTCGATAAAACCTACCGAATATTTATGAAATATTTGGTATGATTTATCGAACATATCTTGAATGTTGGTATGTTCTATCGGGCCAATTTTCAAATATTTTTATTAGGTTTGATACGGTCTATCGAACATATGGATCTACCAAACATTTAGGATATGTTCGGTAGATTCGTACCGAATAGCTACACGATCTTTTGAAAAAAAAATGTACAAATATTTGTTTTAATTGTTTTTTAGCTTTATTTTTTTATTTTTTTCCATTTCACATCTTTGATATATATCTCTTTTATTTTTAATATTTCTAATATTATGAGTATCAAAATGTTAGTATTTATATATGATTAGTGAGAAATGTTAAGAGATATGAAAAAAAGAGTAAATATAGATTAATTTTTATTTAAATTTATAATTATTGAAATATCTAGTAATAAAAATCGAAATTTCTTGAAAATTTCCAACTAACTACAATACAAGCCTATAATTTCCAGAGAAAAATTGGTTGAACATGCCAAACTAAACTGGTTAAAAAATTTCAATGTAAAGAGACCTGGCCGAAGCCCCCATCCATCCGGTACAACTGGCCCTAATTTCAATAACTTCCTCTTCCACACCATCGCAGCCGATCAAGAATCTCGATAACACTATTGCAGGTCGGTTAGCTCCATCTCCCTTTTACGTAATATGTAAGATACTTTTTTTGTGATTCTCAAATTTGTGTTTTTAACTTCGTTGTGATCTGAAGATAGGTTCGTTTCATGGTTCTTTCAAATCAAAGAAAACATCTCTCAGTTTCATTTAGATTAATGTTACTTTTGCATTCATCGGCTTGTAGTTTTCGGTATTCTGTTTGGTTGGCTTTTAGTAACAGGTAGTGTATGTAACTTGGCTCTGTCGGTTTTGATTAATTGTTATTAGCTAGTTTTAATTGTTTATATTGCAATATGTTTATAGTAAGGAGTAGATGATATACTGAGTTGGATTATAAATCTACATTTTCGATTTGGATTCTGATATATTGTTGGTCGTTTGGTTTTGATATATATAATTTCTCATATATTTTATTTTGTTTATCTTTTTAATGTCGCATTAGGGACTGATAATTTATTGCAGAGGTAGTATTTTGCAGCTGAAATGGAATCGATGGTTGCTAAGGCCAGTAGTAGTTGTAGTAATCAAGTGTATTCTTCGATCACTGTGCAAGAAAAGGGAAGTAGGAATAAGAGGAAATTCCGAGCTGATCCACCTGTTAGTGATCCAAATAAGACACTGTCTTTACCTCTAAGTGAATGCTCAGGTTATGAATTTTCAGCTGAGAAATTTGATAACAATCCAGGTCATGGAGAATCCAGTGTCTGTGACCTTTTTAATGTTAATCTAGAGCATTCTGATAGTTTGAAACTTGATCTTGGACTGTTTAGTGCTGTAGGTTCATCTGAGGTTAGGCCTAGTTGGCCTAGAGAGGAAATAGAGGCAGATGAATTCCAGGATGCTGATTGGAGCGATGTTACAGAAACACAACTCGAAGAACTTATCTTGAGTAATTTGGACACCATTTTTAAGAGTGCAATTAGGAGAATTGTGGCTTGTGGTTACACCGAAGAAGTTGCCACCAAGGCAGTCTTGAGGTCTGGTCTTTGTTATGGATGTAACGACACCATCTCAAATATAGTGGATAATACTTTGGAATTTCTTAGAAGTGGACAAGAAATTAATCCTTCAAAGGAGCATTGTTTTGAAGACCTACAGCAGCTGGAGAAGGATGTTTTGGCTGAGTTGGTTTGTGTACTTCGAGAGGTTAGGCCTTTCTTTAGTACTGGGGATGCAATGTGGTGTTTGTTGATATGTGACATGAATGTATCTCATGCTTGTGCCATGAATGGTGACTCCTTAGGTGCTATTGTCAATGATACCTCTTCAAATGGGAGTTCCTTAATGTTGACCCAACCCCAGCTTAACAGTGAAACCAAGAATTCAGAATTGAACCAACCAAATCCCTGCAAGACAGTCCCTATACTTCCTTCTTCTCATAGTTCACAATCTGAGGCACCCAACAATGCAGCAGTACTTAACATTGCAAAACCAAAAAATTGTCTTGGCCTCGGTGGATCACAACCAGAAAAAGGAGGCAAGAAATTCACTTCCGATTCAATAGATAAATCTTTTAGTGTTTCTGGAACATCACAATCTCCTGCAGTAGAAGAAAAGTTTATAGGCAGCAGAAAGGTCCATTCTGTTATTAGCAAAAGAGAAAACATGCTTCGACAAAAGTCACTTCATTTGGAGAAAAACTACCGAACTTATGGAACCAAGGGATCAAGATCGACAAAGCTGAGTAGTTTGGGTGGCCTAATCTTGGATAAGAAACTAAAATCGGTCTCAGATTCTGCTTCCTTGAATTTGAAGAATGCTTCCTCAAAGATCAATAAGGCTATGGGAGTTGATGTGCCTCAGGAGAGTGGGAGCCATAATCTTCCTGCCACCTCTCCTCCTGTAGCACTTAACTTGGAGACTGACAATAGTCTTTCTTCTGCACCTAAGGTTAATATGCAGTGCAGTTTATCTGCTGGTAATACTCTAACAACGTTACCCACAGGCAATGCCGCTCCTTTATTGGCAACTACTGACACTGAGCTATCTCTTTTATTGCCCACAAAGAGTAGTTCTGCTTCAGTGCCCATCAGCTCCATTGCTGATGCCCCTAGTGGTAGCCATGCAGGGATATCATATGATAAGTCTCTGGGACAGTGGATTCGTTGGGACAAAAAGGATGATATGATTTTGAAACTGGCTCCAAGAGTACGGGAACTCCAAAATCAGCTACAAGAGTGGACAGAATGGGCCAATCAGAAAGTAATGCAGGCTGCTCGTAGGTTGGGTAAGGACAAAGCAGAGCTTAAGACGCTACGGCAAGAGAAAGAAGAAGTTGAACGATTGAAGAAAGAGAAGCAAACTCTTGAGGAGAATACCATAAAGAAGCTCTCTGAGATGGAGAATGCATTGTGCAAGGCTAGTGGGCAGATTGAACAAGCTAATTCCGCAGTTAGGAGGCTGGAGGTAGAGAATGCTGCGTTGAGGCTGGAGATGGAGGCTGCTAAGCTTCACGCTGCAGAATCTGCTGCAAGCTGTAAGGAGTTAACAAAAAGGGAAAAAAAAACCCTCGTGAAATTCCAATCATGGGAAAAGCAGAAAACAGTATTTCAGGAAGAGCTCATGGCAGAAAAGCACAAGATAGCGCAGCTACTAAAGGATGTAGAGCAAACCAAGGATCTCCAGGAACAATTTGAGGTATGTTTTAAGAGTTAAGTTCGGAGCCTAAAATTGAAGAAATTAAGTAGTAGAACTTTTAAAATTTACTTTGCACATTTATTTCGAATATATTTTTTTCCTTTTCTTTTTTTGGAATAGTTTCCCGCCAGTTACTTCGGATGTAAATTGGTATATACTAGAATAGGTGGGAAGACATATGACATGTATTTGCAGTTAACACAAGATTGCGACTCGTATCTTTTTCTCCTTAGTCTCGAGACTTTTTAAATTGAATCTGAAAATTTTATACCCTATGGAGTTGTGAATGTGCCATCTACACATTATGATGCTGTCAGATGGACTTCTCCTTTGAGAAGGGAAATGATGCTGTAATTTTATATATTGTACTTTTAGTAGATTAATTTTCTCAGAGGATTATCCTCAGTGAGACTCTTCTTTAGTGGTTGGTTTTCTTATAAAGAAGATTGATCTCAGAACAAGAAAAAAAATGATTTCTCTTTGGCTTCATGCTCCCAAGTGTTTCAGTTTTACTTTTCTTTTTAAATATCTTCGGAAAAATTTAATTTGTTGGTATGACAAATTTATCCAAGATCAAGTGTTGAAGTGCATGTCATTTTTATGCAATTAATTTGACAGATGGATGTTGTGAACCCTAAATAAAAGGTAATTTCAATTGAATTGTCAAAAAAAAAAAAAAGTATGTTGTTTCATTTGATGACTGAAATTGACTTTGTTTTTAAAAGTTGTTCTTCCTACTCTTACAGGTTCATGATAGTTAGAACTGCAAGATTTATTAATCAAAAACTGTACTTCTGGACTCTTACTCAGAAGGAAAATATTACAGGCTAGCTGGAAGCATGAAGAGAAAGAGACGGAAGAGCTACTTATGCAGGCCAGTGCAATAAGGAAAGAAAGAGAACAAATTGTGGCTTCGGCCAAAGCAAAGGAAGATATGATTAAACTAGAAGCTGAAAACAATCTGCAGAGATACAAAGATGATATTCAAAAGCTTGAGAAAGAAATCTCCCAACTGAGATTGAAAACCGACTCATCAAAAATAGCTGCACTTCGGAGGGGCATTGATGGAAGTTATGGCAGCAAACTTAGGGATGGTAGAATTGGGCAGGATCAGAAGCAATCCAAGACTTCATACGCTTCCAATTTATTGACATATCTTCATGGCTATTCGGAAACAGGGGGGGTGAAACGTGAGCGGGAGTGTGTTATGTGCCTTTCAGAGGAGATATCTGTTGTTTTCATACCATGTGCTCATCAAGTGGTATGTACAACTTGCAATGAGCTCCATGAAAAACAGGGTATGACAGATTGTCCTTCCTGTAGGAGCCCCATACAGCAACGTATCTCTGTATTATACGCTCGCACTTAAAGAGAAGGGGGAAAAAAGTTTCCTTGAACCCGATTGAGTGTTCTGAATAATGATTGCGGGACTCCTATGATTGAATAATGCCTTTGAATTACTCCCAGGAGTAAGACAATTAAATTTTCATGATTACAAGGTTGATGCTTCATGCGCTTCCTGTTATATAAAAATTTGTTGATTTTCTCTCATGAAAAATATTCCAACTTGAAATTACAAAGAACTATAAGTTTCTGGTTAACATTCTAAAAAGAATATTTTTTTTTACTTTCCTCAATATTCAGTCTTGCTCCTTTCTACTGGATTCGGATGATGTGAATACTCGTGGAAACTGAAAATATGTTATATTATTATGTAGGGTAATAACGAAAAAACCCTTCAAGTTTTTAAGAAATATCGCAAATATTTTAAAGTTTCAAAAATATCACATATACTCCTGCAACACACAACATAACCGAAATTAAAATTAATAAAAATGAATAGTAATTTTTATACATAAAAATAAAAATAAATAATAGAAATAAAAATAATAGAAAATTAATAAATAATAAGAAACCAACAAATAATGGAAATAAAAATACAAAACATCAATACGTTTTTCACAAAAATGGTAATTAGAAAAAATAAATTTGATGAAATATAAATAGCAAAATTAAATCTCAAAACCTGAGGTAGATTTAAGGACTTATTATTTTCAAGATTAAGAAAAATATTTTCAAAAAAATATATAATTTATTATATATTAAGTAATAAATAAATTAGTATTAATATTACAGATACAAAACAAGTATAAGATATTATTAATTGACAAAAAAATTATTATGGATAAACTATTTAAAATTCTCTAAAAGGATAAAAGAAATATTAGGTACATCCATTTAATAGGAATTTAAATATTAATAAAATTAACATTCCAAGATAATGTAATAATAAATATAAAATATGTTTTATTATAAATGATTCATGAAAACTTAAGATAACAGAAATTAAAATTTTCAACATAGCCTAAGTTTGTTATTAAAATTAATGATAAAAACTTAAACCAAATATTAAGTTTAGCTTATGAATTTAAAAATTGGATATAATACAAAAATGTAACATCAAGTCCTTACAAGACATAAATAAAAACATAAAGAGCTTCTAAAAGAAATAAGATAATTCGGTTATAACAAAAAATTATAACAAGATATATATAAAGAATTTACAAAATTAAGAATTTATGTAAATAACACATCTAAAAATAATAAAATTATAGATTATAAGTTTAATTTTTTTGTAGGATTAAAAGAAGAATCACCGGGAGGTTAGATGTAATGAGAAAAGAAAGAATGAGGAAAAAGAAGAAGTTATAATAACAGTTTAATAGAATATAGAAAAAAAATTAGAAAAACAGTTTACAAACCCTGAAAATAGAGACAAAAATTTATTAACTTTAAAAGATGAAGAACTAGGAAGATATTATGATGAAATTTTTTATACAAATAAAGAGAAATATGATATGACAATAAAGTGAAATTGATTATAAGCCAGAAAATATGACCTCAAAAATCATATGGAACCAATTTCTTTACCAGTTCTTAAGGTATAAAATATTAATGTTAGTTAAAATGTTGAGATATATTTTTTATAGAAATATCGAAAATATTATCATTGTCGATGAAAACTTTGAAAAAAATCACGAAAATTATAGAAATTCTATCAAAAATATGAAATTTTTTTATAAAACTTTATAAAATATCAAAACAATTAATTATAATATTTTTCACTAATTTTCTATTTAATACATATATTTTTAAATACATAAAATATTTATATTAATAAATAAGTTTATCAATTAATTAAAATATCGTATAATAAATTATATATTCTTTTTTATTAAATATTGTACAATAAGTAATTAAAAGATTTAAAATAATTAAGTAAACTATCTAATTGTGACTATTATAAATATATAAATCTTGATAGTATGAAAATAAATTTTATTAATTATTTGTTTTTGAAAGTACTCATATATATAGTAAACATGTTACAAGTAAAAAATATATATATTCTCTTATGCAAAAGTGCGAAAAAATTGAATTGAAATGATTGTATAAAAAGAAGAAAAAAAATCAAGAATTGATATTTTAAATATTTTGTTCGACATTTTAACGAAATTTTAGTAGTAATATTCAAAATATCTAGGGCATTTTAACTACAAAAAGAAGAAGAAGAAGATATTTTAAACAACATTTAAGCAAAAATGACATTTAAGCGACATTTTAATGACATTCTCGATAATTTTGCGATAATTTGGCCAAAAGATATTGATATCATGTTAGGATGTATAAAAAATAGACATTGTCATAACAATGTCAATGATATCGTCGACATTTTTATACTTTCTAGTTTCTCATCAAGAAGGAACATGTGACACATGTAGAGGATCAAGAAATAATCAAAGGCCAAAAGAACTTGACCTTCCTTATAGAAGAAAACAACAAATTAAAATGGAAGAATGATTGCATTGAAAAACTAGAGGTAATATCCTAAGAGAATTCAAACTCTATAAAAATTATAGATTTGATCTTTTAGATTTAGACAGTATAAGAGGCTCGAAAAAAAGTCTTAGATGAATTGTCTAGTGGTATGAGTGTAATAGCTCTTAAAGTGACATTAAACCCTTCGACTCTTATAGCCTTAATAGCTCTTAAAGTGACATTAAACCCTTCGACTCTTATAGCCTTAATAGCTCTTAAAGTGACATTAAATGTTAAAGCTTTGTTTATAAATTTAACAAAATAACAATATTTACAAATATAGGAAAATGCTTCTATAGATAGGAAATACTTAGATACTGTAGTAAATAAAATATATAAAAAATTTATTGGATAAAATAAAGGTAAATATATCATTGAATCCAATAAAAAAGAAATTGAAAAGGTCAAATGGCATTTAACAGATATGAAAATAGATTACATGTGTTATATATATTTATTTATTTGTAAATATGAAATGTATTATCATAAGTCACTACATTTTATGCAAGAAAGTTATATGAAAATATTTTTTAGAAATTACCTAGAATATTACACAAAATCATAACAAAATGATAGAATAAAAGAAATAGAAAAACTACACCAGATACTTAAGGAGAAAGAATATGAAGTCTTAAAAATTGGATAACCATTAAATGTCAAGAAAGACGAGAATATAAACAAATGAGAAAAAAATGATAAATATGTTGTGATACAAAAGATTTTAAAATGCCAAAAAAATATGAATATAACATAAAATCTTATAAGCAAAAATATAAAATATATAAAACATTCAAATGATATAAATTTATAAGACACAACTTTTAAAAATATAAAAGAACGTATAATAAAGAACCTTATAAGAAAAATATATAAGCCATCATAAAACAAAAATTATTGCCCATAAAAATATATATAGCTATTAGATCTACAATGAGGTAGGACATGATGCTAATAAATGTCTTAACAAGCTTAAACATTAAAAAGAAATTTTTGCATAAAGTAAAAATCTTAGAAAAAACTTTCAAGATGGGAATTGGCACCAATAAAAGAATCGGATATATGTAATGCTTGTAGTATTTATCTATTAGAAGAAATTAAGGAGGAAATAACTAACTTAGAATATGAATACTCTTCATTAGAAGATAATGATTTATATAGTATTATAAATCTAAATAGTACATATATTAAGGTAGGATCAAAATTTAAAGTTTACACAAGTTAACATTTACATGCATATGTAGATATAGTAGCTAATATGTGTATAACTAGTAAATATGTATTCTTAAAAGTACTCTGGAAACAAACACCAAAATATTTAATTGTAAGAATTACTAACAATGATACAATAAATCTTGATAATGTCTTAAAAGATACAGACATAATGATAGAAAGAGAAAAATTTCATATTCCTACCATATATTAATAATAAACAAGAGTTGTTTTATTAATATAAAATAACTTCCTATATCTTTACCAACCCTTATATTTAGAAAAAATAATTTTAACAACACTAGATGGTGAAACCATTTACGTTTCAAAAATAAGAAAAACTTTAACAGTATCAAACCCTCGGTGAGATAGATGCAAAGTAACAACCTTATTTAGAAAACATTTCATTAGACATAAAAAAGAAATAAAACTCATTTCTTAATGAAATATAGGAAGATAAAGCCTTAATAAGAATAAGAAAATTGTTACAAATAGTAAGTTTTAAAAATCCTTTAGATCCTAAAATCAATAGGTCTAAAATAATAGCAAGCATAAAACTCAAATATCCTAACAAATTCATAAGAGTAAAACTAATAATTTATACCACAAAAGATAGAAATGAATTTGGAAGACAAATTTAAAAAAAATTTGTAACTAAAAGTCATAATACCCAGTAATTCATTTCACTCAAGTCCAGTATTTTTAATTGAGAAAGAAGCAAAGAAAAGAAGAGGGAAAAAGAGAATAGTAATAAACTTCAAAACTTTGAATAATAAAATCATTAATGATGGATATTTTATCCCAAAGAAAGAAGAATTACTATCATTAATAAAATGAAAAAAATATTTCTCAACTTTTAATTGTAAAAATAAATTTTGATAAATAAGACTTGATAAAAGACCACATAAATTAATAGCATTTAGTTGACCACAATGACAATTCCAATGAACACTTGTACCATTTAGATTAAAACAAGCATTAGGTATTTTCCAAAAGCATATGGATAATATATTTAAAACCCTACATAACATTAGTTGTATATACATCGATGATATTTTAGTATTTAGTAATGACTTGAATGAGCATTACTTAGATATCATTAATGTCTTACAAGAATGCAAGAAAGAATGACTTGTTCTATCAGAAATTTTTTGATAATAGTTCAACAAAAAATTAAATATTTAGAATTAGAACACCATCTCCAACCTCATATATTAAACAATATACAAGAATTTTCTAGTAAAATCAAAAATAAAAATTAATTATAAATATTTTTAGAATATTTTATTTATCCAAAAGTATACATCAAAAAATTAATATAAATGCAAAAAGCATTACAAACTAAACTTAAAAAAATTATGTTTAGAAATGGACATAACATGAGACACAATACATGCCAAGGTAAAAGCACAAGTAAAGAACTTACTAACTTTACACCACTCAAGTTCAAATGATAAAATAATAATAGAAACAGATGATTTTCATGAATATTGGGGATAGTTCTAAAAGCAAAGGTAGATGACAAAGATGAATTTATTTACGGATATATGTCAAGATCTTTTCAAGTTCTGGAATTAAATTATCATAGTAATAAAAATGAATATTTAGCTGTTAAAAAATTTATAAAAACATTTACAATATATGTTATCAATTTAAGGTTTATTGTCATAACGGATAATAAAAACTTTGGATATTACTTAAGGACTAATATTGTAGGTGATTATAAATAATTAAGGTCGATTAATCAGATGATAGTAATGCTTCAACCATTATAAGTTTGATGTTGAACATTTACTAGAAAATAAAAAATAGTTTAGTTGATGTATTAACTAGAAAATTAGCACTTTTAACCATTTTTTTATTTACCAGGAATGGATCCTCTTGACATAGACATCAGGATCAAAGAAAAAGAAATCAAAATCCTACAGAACCAACTTGAGATATTATATCTTAAAAAATCTTTAAAGGATAACATCAAAGAGTTTAATCCCTCTGCTAAGTGGGAAGAACTTAAATGTTCAAACTACAAAAATGATGAGATTATCTTAGATGAAAAAAAAGAATCAAAATTTTCAAAATAAGTGAAGAAGAAAACAATCTCTCAATTGAGTAAATGAAACAGAAAATGAAGAATTCTCAAAGACTAAGCTTTATGTAGTCTAAAATGACCAGAAGCTAACAAAGTCATAACAAGCTTTAGTGGAATAATCCATAGATTATTCAACAACAGAATAAAAGCAAAATAAAGTTTTGTCAATTATAGAATGCCAAAACTATTGACTTCTTTGAAGGTAACCATGAATTATTCCCAAATAGTACAAAAATCAGCTAGTCTTAGCATATTGAATATACTCAGAAGGATATCTTGACCAGTGCTATGTAGTGAAGCAGCCATCACATCTCTTATTTCAAAAGAAGAAGAAGATCAGTATAGGAACTTCCTAAGACAATAATGATTAAGTTTGTATAACCTAGCTAGAAAATATACTGGGAAACATCTTGGTAATATGAAGTTCTATACTTCAGACAAAGAATTCCCTGTAGGTAGCAAATTCAATATCCGAGAAGGAGTAGATACAATATTTGTATACAAAGAATTTCATATTGGGTTAATAGAAAACTTGTATCCAAGAAATAATTTAAATGGGTAAAATTACTTTCCTGAAAACTTCAGAAAATTCATTAAAAAATTTAGAAAGAAAATTAAGGCTATAGATAAGCCTATTTATTTAATATTTTTCAGTTCAATTATGGATGAAAATTAGAAAATTTCATTAAGTTCATATCATTTCATTAAGCTTGGACTTTCTAACACCAAAAGAGAATTTAATCATCCCAAAACTTTTTCAGAAAAGGATTTTAATCAAGATGAATTAAGCATAAAACGTGGCCAAAAAGCTAAGCTAGACCTATTATAAACTAAGAAAAATTAAAAACTCTTCTAAAGTTAAAGTTAATTATTCTACCAATAAAGTGATTATCATCTCACAAAATAATCTGTTATCATCAAGGAAGATGGTGAAAAGATCAATAAATATGAAGTTACTTTCAATTGCAATGAATTGAAAGTGCATATAGAAAGCAAAAAGGTATTATGCAATTATATCAGACAGCAAGCTAGGGGACATAAATGCATTTATTGCATTAAATTGGTTAGCTTCACAAGAATCAATACATTTATTGCATTTATTATGCAAAAAGATGAGGAAGAAGACATAGAGAGCTTAGCTTCACAAGAATCAATGTCAACAAATGACTCTAAATAAATGCAGGTTTCTTACACAGTAAATTGGCATTTCAACCTCAATAAAGTGTTAATTCTGAGAGTTAGGTGAAATAGTGAAATCTCACCTATGTCAAAGAAAAACCTTGTGTCTATAAAAGGAAAATCTTATTTTAAGATAAGATATACCTTTCACACTCTCTAAGAAAATTATTCACTTAGCTCTTTTTTTATCTTTTGTTATATTTTATCTAAGAACGAGTAACTAAAGCCTTCTTCAAGGTTCTTAGTACTCTAGTTGTAATAAATTATTATGATAAATACAAGTTCATCTCAAACAAAAACTCATATTTGTCACTCTACCTTTAAAAGAAATTTATAAATACTATAGATCTTTATAAGTCAAGAAGGATAGAGGGTTAGATCTAGTTGATGTGCTACCTTAAGAAAACACAAGAAGGAGATATTACACAATTGAAGATCGAGGTGAACTCATATTTATCATGTCAATTACAATTACATGCTATAGGACTACTAAAGATCTTAATTGTTTAGTAATTTGCTTATCACTCATTTAATAATTTGCATAAAATATGAAAGAAAAATATAATGAAGAAAAGAAATAAAAAATTAATTTATACAGAAGTAAAATAAAAGGAAAACAATAAACAAAAGAAAGTTTAAAAGATGTTATATATCTTAAAGCATCTTTGCTATATTTTAAGAAAACTATAAAAATTAAAAATTTATTGTTAGCACAGAAAGATCAAAAGTAAATGAAAACTGACAATGATTAATTGATTATTTTTTAAAAATAAAAAATGAGAAGTAATATAATATAAGGATTTGATAAAGATTTTTTAAATCTAGAATATAGTTTAGACATAATCATATCAGATATAGAATAAAATAATGAAATAAAAGAATTAAGTCATTGGTTATACAATAAATTTAATCCAAAAAATATTGAATTAAGTTTAACGTATGATCAATTAGAATGATAAGAATTTAACCATAATTTAGTATCAAAGCTATAAAAAAGAAAAATATATCATTGAATGGAATAACTAATGTCATTAAATATTCAAAGGTTTTAGTGATATTAACTCAAAATAGAAAGGATGTAACTGAAACAAACAAAACACAAGAGATATTAAAGATAATTACCCTTATCATGTGAGCTTTTTTAATTGTTTAATAAAATGACGTTTTGCATGTGGAGTCAATTAATCGATTATAATTCCTTTGAGTAGTACACCTTTTTTATGGTTGCAAATGAGTGAGAACTCATTATCTGACTTAGAAAGTCAAGCCTAATTCTGAATCCAAAAACCAACTTGTGAATCAAAGGATTGCCCAGACTTATAAGCAACATTGTTGCCTTACTCTTAGTCAATGTGGGACTTAACATCCCCCTTTCACATCGGCTAGAGTCTGGATTTATGGCACGGTATGGATTTACGACACGAGGTCCTATGGGAGTACAAAGAAGCCAAAAGCCTAGCTTTGATACCAACTTAGAAACTCAAGCCTAACTTTGAACCCAAAAGCCAGCTTGTGAGTTAAAGGGTTACCCAGACTTATAAGCAACACTACTGCCTTACTTTTAGCCAATGTGGGACTTAAGATCGCCCTCCACATCGGCTAGAGTCCGGATTTATGGCATGGTCCGGATTTACGACACGAGGGCTGATGGGAGTACGAAGAAAGCCAAGAACCTAGCTCTGATACCAACTTAAAAACACAGGCCTAACTCTGAACCCAAAAGGCAGCTTGTGAGTTAGAAGGTTGCCCAGACTTATAAGCAGCATTGCTGCCTTATTCTTAGCCAATGTGAGACTTAACAATCTGTAATCAAATCAAAATTTCATCCATCGATAATTCAAATTGTTGTGGGATATACCCTCTATATGGACATCAACCTTTTAGGGGTAAGTCCTATGTCAAGCACCATAATACATGCAACTACTAGTCTCTTACTATCAAAACCACTAATGTTATGCAATTATATATCATAATTTTTGGACTTCATAAGAAGTCTTATGCTCGTACACTTTAGATGTTTTTTATTAAAAAAAGATGAATATTTATTAAAAAAAACTAGTATAATTTTGTCTCATATTGTTTTTTTATATTATTTATGAAAAAATGTAACAATCATTTCCTAAAAAAAAAAAATCAGTATAACCTTGTTCTACATTAACCATTTTCTAAGATTTATATGATTTCTTTAATTACATGAAAAAATTCTAATCTAAAAAATTAACTTATTATTAATTATTTTATACAACTTATATACAAAATTTATTATTTATAATTTTTAAAATATTATTAATAATATTATATTAGTAATTACATATTCAAAACAATCACATTAATTATTATATATAATATCTAACAAAATTTATTTAAAAAATACATAGCTTTTTTATTTTTAAATTTATTTTTAGACGTGAAACATTATAATTAATAATTAAAATTTAAATATAAATAAATAATGATATTATCATAATTATTTTATTATTATTATAAAAATATTGTTTTATATAAAAATTAATAAAGTCGCCAAAATATCAATTTAGATGTAAATTTATCTGCAAATCCTGTATGAACAATTTGGATAAGAACATTAAATTGTGTGCCGCGGCTCTCTAACTACGTCATGGCCAGGTAAGATTAAGCGCCAAAAAAAGTCCCAGTCAAAGTCATTTCATAACAGCCAATAAATGCATGACACGTAATAAAGCATAAAATAAAGGGCAAAATAGGTTAATGTTTTAATAATTCAAAGTTCAGTTAGCGCTATATGACTTAGCGCTATAACTGTAATTTCATCCACTCATGTCATTATTCATCAAATCCAAGCTTTTTCCTCCTTGTATATATATATATAAGTTATTTTATGTGTTTTGAAATTATTAGAAAAAGCAAAATAATATCAACCGCCATTTCTTGTTCTTCTGTCGAAAAAGCTCTGGACCTCAAAACCCAGGGCAGTTTTGTATCTCTCACTGAAATTTCACTCTTCAATTTTATTCTTGTGCAAGTTTTGGTATGCAAATTTAATCACTTGTTTTCTTAATTTTCTCTGTCATAAAAGAATTTCATAAATTTGTAATGAATTTAATCTTCTTCTTTTTTTAAAAATGTTATATCAAAAGTAAATCATTTTCGTATAGCTAGAATCAATATTTTTGCATTATTGAATTTGTACAATCAAAATACAACATGGGCTTCTAAAAAATAATTTTGATTTCAAAGATCAGATACCTTTTCTTTGATAAACTCAAAAACGATGATGATGATGATATATATATATATTTCTTTAATTCCCGTTTGAAGTTGAGTAGTTTCATAGTTTGATTTGTAAAACAGGAGAAAATAAAATGTCATCAAGTGTAAAAGGCATGGTGATCAGAGTTGGAGGAGAGATATGTAAGAAGAAGGTGGATGAATTTGATCTGGGTGGAGAAAAATGGTCATCCTATGGGAATGTTCAACTAAGCTATCATTTCCATGTTTTTGTAAATGGGATCAAATTTTCAAAATCAAAGAGATGTAAGACTCACCTTCGTGCTCATCTCAGTCTCAGACCACAAGCCATTTTATCTCCTGTATCTGACCCCAGTGCTCCGGCTACCAAAAAGGTATTTTATTACACTTTTCTTGTGCTCGTATGTATAACAGTGTCGTATTAAATAAAAAATTCAGATGGGATTATACGGTGGATTTTAGTATATCAAATATTAAATATAAAATTTATAAATTAAAGATAATGAATTATAACGTGAAAATCATTTATATATATTGAAGTTTTAAAGTTTAAGTTTTATTCATGGGTATAAGAGTTTTTTTTAGAAAAAAAATTACATTTCGTTCGTTCAAACAATGAATATAAAAATAATTAAATTAATAAAATGAAAATACGTTAAATTATTTAATATTAAAAAATTAATTTATTATAAAAAGAAAATAATCACTTTTTAATCTTCAAACATTATTAAAATAAATTATAGTTATTTACTACATAATAAATAGGTAATATAATACTTTAATAATTATATTTTCACAAATTTAATACATTAGTTACATTTCTTAAAATTAGCACATTTTAGTCATATTATTGTTGCATTTTAAGAGCTTTAGTAATTTCTTGTCAATTTTTTTTTTTTTTTTGCAAAAATTTAAGTTGAATTAAAATAAATCTTACTAACATTAGCCTCACAAGTAGATGTTTTAAAATAAAAATGTCTCAAAAAGTTAAAACAATATAAAATAAAGTAAATTAAAATCACCAAAATTTACTTAAAATGATTAAAATATCTATAAATATAAAAGTAATGTGATTAAAGTGTATAAATTTAAAATAAAGTTACTAATATATCAAATTTGTGATACTAAATTGACCTCAAGAGTGATTATTTTAAAAAATTACCTTTAAATTTTATTAAAAATTGTACATGTTTTAAAGTATCAAATATTAAATATAAGATTAATAAATTAAAAATGAGTTATAACACAATGATAGAAAGCTCATTATTTTAACATATAGAAGATCTAGAGATCAAGTCTTATTTATATATAATCTATACTTTCAATATACAACAAGTCATTGTCTTTGTTTTATTTATAATTATATATCTTATAAAAATTTTCAATATAATTATTCAATATGATCATTATATTTTTATTAAAAAAAATATTATATCTAATAATAATTAGTAAAAGTATTAATATATAGTCAAGAAGTTTAATGAATTAAAATAACCTAGAATTAAAATATAATATTTGTTAAAAAATAATCACTATAATGTTAATTAAATGTATAATTTTTTTTATACACATCTTGTGTGTCTATGGTTTGAAATTTATATAATAGTGTTTTTTTAATTTTAGAATCAAAATAATTTAAATTATTATTATACTTTACAAATTTAAGAAGAAATAAACTGCAATTGTGTATTAAAAAACTAGTTTTTGTTAAAAAAGTATGATTAGACTTCTTAATCTTAGAGGTTAATAAGTCATTTTAGATAAAAATTTAATCTTGATTGAAGCCCGAACTAGCTCCGTTCATAGCTATGCCACTGGACACACCATGAGTGATACATGCAAAAATATGAGTAAATTTTTATAAATGGACACATTTGCTAAGCATTTTCTCTTTGATACTGCTTTATTATTTGCTTAGAAAAGCCTTTTTCATTTGTTCATACAGAGAGTATTCACTTTTGGGAAAGGAAGAAGTGAAGGCAACAAAGGCATGAAGTCATTGGTAAGCTTCTATCTAGTACACTATGGACCTACTTCTTCTATGAGGTGTTTCAAGATAATTTTTTAAAAAAATAAGTGGTTTGGTTAAAAATGATTTTAATACAAGCATTTAAGTACTTTGGCATGAACTTGTCAAAAGTGGTTTTAGGATGCAATTCTTTATAGACTAACAAACATCCAAAACTACTTCTCTTTACTTCTCCTAAAAACATTAGTAATAATACTTCTCAAAATTTTGAAAGCGCTTCTTATAAAAAGTTCTTTGACACACTTGAAACCACTTTCAACTTTCTATATGGACCCTTCCTCAGTACATTTTGAAGATTTTTGAATGTTCATGAAATTCTATGATTCCCAACTAACTTATAAAATTTGATGATTTATCATGTTTGTGGCATTATAGTTGGGAGGAAAGGGTGCAAACTTGGCAGAAATGGCGAGCATTGGGTTATCTGTGCCGCCTGGACTTACCATTTCGACAGAAGCATGCCAAGAGTATCAACAGAAAGGGATGAAGTTACCAAAAGACTTATGGGAGGAGATTTTGGAAGGATTGCAGAGTGTGGAAACTGATATGGATGCAGAACTTGGTGATCCTTCGAAGCCTCTTCTACTCTCCGTTCGCTCTGGTGCTGCGGTATGTTAACCTTTTAAGTTTGAAATTTTAGATATCTTCACTTCTTTGTGAAGAGATCATTGAAGCACTTCCATTTTCTTTTATGTTTCTTATTGTTGAATTTTGGGCTTTTGTATTTTCTTTTATGTTATGTAAATTTTGTCAAATGTACATTTGGAGAAGTATCGGAAGAAACAAGTTGCATGTTCAACCTTAGTGTGTAAATTACATAGGGCTTATTTTGTAACGAGTTTTGATAATGAATTCTGTTTTTTTTGTTTTCTATAACAATGAAAATTGAAAACAAAATTAGTTACTAAACAATACTAAATCCAAAAATTTGAGTGAGAACATAAAAAACATAAAAGAAAGTGTGCTATAGAACCATCCAGCTATAGCCTATGTGTGAAAGAGAATTCAATTATAAACATATTTGTCCAAAAGTTTATAGTATCATTGCATAATCACACTGCATGATAATTGATTTCTTCCTATGAATCAAGATTTCCATGCCAGGTATGATGGACACTGTACTCAACCTTGGACTCAATGACAAGGTCGTTGCTGGGTTAGCTGCAAAGAGCGGAGAGCGCTTTGCTTATGACTCCTATAGACGTTTCTTGGATATGTTTGGAAATGTTGTAAGTTTTCTCATCTTTGCCTAGTCAATTAGTACTGTGATGGCCTCAGTTTCATAGATGAGGCTTTAACAATTTTCAATGCAACACTTATTTTTCTCAAATCACAAATACCATATTAAGTTGACAGTACTCCCAAAATATTGATCTTTTAGCATGTGGACATCATTAGGTGATAGTTTTTTTTCTCCATAACGGTCCTCGAAACGTGATACTTGATGCCAATGGTTGAAAACATTAGATTATAGGTTACTAGCTCATAAGTTTAACTAATACTATCACCTTTATGTGTTTGCTAACTTCATGAAAAATATTTCTGGTCTCTTCATTGTAAGGTAATGGGCATTTCACACTCATTATTTGAGGAGAAACTCGAACTGCTGAAGCACACAAAGGGAGTTAAACTGGACACAGAGCTAACATCCTTTGATCTTAAAGAGCTAGTCCAACAATACAAGAATGTTTATCTTGAAACTAAGGGTGAAGAATTCCCTTCAGGTATCAATACCAAATGAGACTTAGACTTGGTTCATGATCACTATTCTTATAAACACCTAAAATTGAAGAGAACACAACTGCTAGAAGATTGTTAGCTACCAATTCGCCTATATGTTTGCAGATCTGAAGAAGCAATTACAACTGGCTATTAAAGCAGTTTTTGATTCTTGGGACAGTCCAAGAGCCATTAAATACCGGAGCATCAATCAGATAACGGGGTTAAAGGGAACTGCAGTGAACATTCAATCCATGGTTTTTGGGAACATGGGGAATACTTCAGGAACTGGTGTTTTATTCACTAGGAATCCAAGCACTGGTGAAAAGAAGCTCTATGGAGAGTTTCTAATCAATGCTCAGGTTTTCGAAACAGATTCAAATCTTATGTTTCTTTTTCGCTTCAAATTTCTATTTTAAGTAACATAAAGGAGGATTACAGATCATCTTTATAATGACTTGTAACGTAAGATTGGATTTTAATAGGGAGAGGATGTGGTTGCTGGAATTAGAACACCAGAAGATTTAGACGTCATGAAAAGTTGCATGCCTGAAGCTTACCATGAGCTTGTGGAGAACTGTGAAATTCTAGAGAGACATTATAAAGATATGATGGTAAGAGGTCTATTAAGAAAGATCTATTAACACTACATTCACTTTATTAAGATGATTCAAGCATGTTTGTTTGATCTTAGTCTCATTTTGTGAAATAATCACTTTATGAAGCACAGATTTGAAGTCATGTCACGTAGCACAACTCTTTCTATTCCACTAAATATGAGAGAAAAATGAAAGGTATAATGAAATAAAGGGTATGTATTTAGTCTTGTTTGGACCACTACTATTGGAAATCAAAGAGAATACCTTTGTTAAACGAAAGGTATAATCACAAATGACATGAAACTTTCATTAGTAAGTACACAAAACTGAATTCAAAGATAAGCGGACATGTCATGTGTAATTATCACAAACAAATTTGCAATACATAGTAATAATGCTCTTTTGAAAATGGCGCTAATCTTGATGATTCCTGGTCAACACAGGACATCGAGTTCACGGTTCAAGAGAACAGGTTATGGATGTTGCAATGTCGTTCTGGAAAACGCACCGGAATAGGTGCTGTAAAGATAGCTGTGGACATGGTAAATGAAGGGCTTGTTCATACGCGTTCTGCCATCAAGATGGTGGAGCCACAACATTTGGACCAACTTCTTCATCCACAGGTACTCTATGCTTATTTTAGTTCTAAAAGAAATGAAGCATAACATATGTTCACTTTTTAATGTAATGTTATGCAAATTGCTAAATTTTAAAATTAAATTGTCTTCAAGCATTAGCCACAAATAGAGTTGCACTTTGAATTAAATAGAAACAATGTAGAACAACTCTGATGTGTAAGTAGATTGTTAGGCTTTGAAAACTTAGAAACATATACAAGTTCCAACTCTGTGGCAATAATCTTGACAAAGACTTAAGTAGAAAAGATTCGTGAATGCATTTTCTATTTATCTGCATTAATTCACATTGTGATGATTAATGCTTTTTTCGTGGATCAGTTTGAGGATCCAAGTGCTTACAAAGAAAAAATAGTTGCCATTGGCTTGCCTGCTTCTCCAGGAGCTGCAGTGGGGCAAATTGTATTCACTGCTGATGATGCTGAAGAATGGCATGCACAAGGAAAAAGTGCCATCTTGGTATAATTTCATTATTCATACCCATTGTAGTGTAAATTTGATTTATTCTTTTTTAAATTATTTGAAACCTTGTAAAAGCGTTTCTGTCAATAACAAAAGAAGTTTCTGAAACAAACAAATTTACCAAAAGCACCTTCATGGCTCAGAAATCAATCTTGCCGTTCCTAATAGAAGCACAAATAATGCGTTTCTACGTGAAAGTACTTCTTCTGAAACCATTCTTAGCAAAAAGCACAACAAAGAGATATGTTATCATTTTCATTCTCCCTCAACACAGCCCAATTACAGATAGTTTTGATCTAAACATAAGGTTAACTCTAGGAAGGTTTATACGGTGATCTTAAGTTTTTCTAAATTAGTAGTATGTATTAAATGTGCATTTTATGCTTTAAAATCTGTGTGATTATTTCCACTTTGGTTTTTCCTTGTTTAGAACTGAACACTATCACCACTGTCCCTGATTGCAGGTAAGGACTGAGACCAGCCCAGAAGATGTTGGAGGCATGCATGCAGCTACTGGAATTTTGACAGCAAGAGGTGGTATGACATCTCATGCAGCTGTTGTAGCCCGTGGATGGGGAAAGTGTTGTATTTCGGGATGTGCTGATATTCGAGTTAATGATGCAGAAAAGGTTGCTTTACAACTTACTCTTTCATAATTGCATCTGCCTTGGTAAAAAAAGAAATGAAAAGAAGATAGTGTTTTACTAAACAGGGATTGTTGTTCATTGGTAAGGCAGGTTGTTGTAATTGGAGAAACAGTGATTGCAGAAGGAGAGTGGCTCTCACTCAATGGATCCACCGGTGAAGTGATATTGGGAAAGCAGCCTCTTTCTCCACCAGCTTTAAGTGGTGATTTGGAAACCTTTATGTCTTGGGCTGATCAAATAAGGCATCTTAAGGTGATTTACATACCAAAAATGCTAACACATAAATTTGCATCACACATCTCGTCCCATATGTCAGAATTATTTTGAAAATTAGAGAAGTGATTTATTATTTTAGATAATACTGACACGCAGCGCAACATAATGGGTGTGGATGTAAATTGTGTCCTTAGCATTCCTGCCCTACATATTTACTTCCATTCCCAGCCAGGAGAGGGCTCGAAAATGCACATTTTACTCTCGGCTAATCTGGTTCAGTGATGCTATTACAGGTTATGGCAAATGCTGATACACCTGAAGATGCACAAACAGCAAGAAATAATGGTGCACAAGGGATTGGCCTTTGCAGGACAGAACACATGGTAACTTTCACCTCTGAGTAACATAGGAACAGTTTATTTATTGTATACTTTTTTAAGTTATAAAATATTATCAATTTTTGGGTGCTCTAGTTCTTTGCTTCGGACGAGAGAATAAAGGCTGTGAGAAAGATGATAATGGCAGTCACAATTGAGCAGAGGAAGGCAGCACTAAACCTCTTACTACCTTATCAACGATCCGATTTCGAGGGGATTTTTCGCGCAATGAATGGTACTTATTATTAATATCTTCTATTTTTTTTTACTGTATTGAAATATTTTTCTTATTCGATGAAAAAACATGATAAATGTTATTTTAACAATCAAGCTCAAAAGGCAAGCTTATTTGATCAGCATTTTCTTCTTGTCTTTTTTGGTTTTTCAAACTATAATTTAGATTAGGAAAAGTCCATATATGTCAAATTTGAGATAAATTTCAAATGATACGGTGCAGTGTCATTAATAAGTACAATTAAAATTACGTAAATTTTTGATAAGTCAAATTTATAAAGAAACAAAAATAGATAAAATAATACAAATTTGATAACGGAGTTCGACCAATTTTTCCTAAACCTCCGGACCTACTATAGATCTTTTTATTTAAAAAAGGAAAAAATTATACAAAGTGTTTACGACACTCACAACTCACAACCCAATTACACTCAATAAAATTGCTCTCAATTTTCTTTCTTTTTCAACAAAAGAATGCATCGTCCATTCAATTTTCTTGGGTTGTTAACTTGACAACCACTCTTGGGTTGTTTGCTTGACAACCACTCTTTTGTTTTATTGTCATTTATTGCACCATTTGGTGCATGTAAGTTTGATCAATAATTTCCCACTTGAAGAATGATTTCAATATGTCTTCAAACCTTTATCAATATTGCAGCTTTTCTAATCTTGTTACTCTAACAGACCAATTGAAGTTGAACACAACTTTAGTTTGTCAATAGTTACCGCTTTTGTCAATATATCCGCTGAATTTTTACTTTCTTGAATCTTTTATAGTATTAACACATCATATTCCAATAAAGATATGATGAAGTGATAACGAAGCCCAATATGCTTGGTTCTATAATGAAATGCTGAATTTTTCGCCAAGTGTATCGCACTTTGACTATCATTGTGTAGAACATTCTTCTCCTAACAGTTGTAGTTCCAACAGTAAATATAAAACCGGTGGTGCCTTCGGTGATCAACTTCACCTCTAAAGTTTGCATCTATGTAGCCTTGTACTTTTAACTCTCCTTTACTAAAATACAAACACTTCTTTGTGTTGCCTCATAGATACCTTAAAATCCACTTAATTACTTCCCAATGAGCTTTCCCTAGATTTAACATAAACCAGTTAACAACTCTCACTACATGGCCAATGTATGGACTTGTACAGACTATCGCATACATCAAACTTCCAATGGCTGAGGCATAAGGAACCTTAGCCATGAATTCTCTTTCTTCCTCCGTTTGAGGGGACTGATCCTTGGATAGGCAAAAGTGACTGGCTAAGGGTGTGTTAACTGGCTTGGCGTCGCCCATGTCAAATCTCTGCAAAACACGGTTGATGTACTATACTTGAGATAACTGCAAGAATCCTCTCTCCTTATCTCTTGTGATTTTCATTCCAAGAATCTTTTTTGCTAGACCCAAGTATTTCATGCCAAATTCCTTTGACAATTGTTGCTTCAACCTTTTGATATCATCAATATCTGAACCTACTACTAACATATCATCAACATAAAGTAGTAAAATGATATAACTAGACCTATATCTCTTGAAGTAGCAATAGTAGTCGACATTGCACTTCTGGAAACCTTCTTTGTACACAAAGCTATCAAACTTTCTGTACCATTGTCTTAGCGCTTGTTTTAGGCCATACAAACTCTTCTTAAGTATATACACCATGTTCTTCTTCCCTTTTTCTGAGAAACCTTCTAGCTAGTACATATATATCTCCTCATCTAAGTCTCCATGAAGGAATGCAGTCTTCACATCCAACTGTTTAAAATGAAGATCTTCAATGACTATAATACTCAATATTGATCTGATAGTATTGAGCTTTACTGAAATCCTTTGACAACTAGTCAGACTTTGTATCTCTTAGAACCATCATGCTCCTCTTTCACTCGGTACACCCATTTTTTATGAAGTGCCTTATTCTCCATGGGTAACTCAACTAGTTCCCATGTCTGGTTGAAGATGAGAGAGTTCATTTCTTTTTTCATGGCAAGCTCCCACTTACTGGCATCTCGAGTCTGACAAGATTCATCATAGCATTCAGGCTCCCCTCCATCAGTCAACAACATATAGTTCATGTATCTTCTATTAGGCACATGAGATCGAGAAAACCTTCTCAATATAAGAGCTGGAGTAGGAGGCTGTGGTGTGTCGAACTACTGTGCATTACTCTATCTAACGTGTTTCTCGAGTTGAGAACTTGTTACAATTGGTTCCATCATGGAACTATCTAGGACATTATCTATATCTACAAATACTGACTCATTCTGCTCTGAGTCATTGACGTTTGTTTTATGCCTGTCCTTGTACATCACCCTTTCATTAAAAATCACATCTTTGCTACATATCACTTTCTTGTTTTCGTCATCCTAAATGCAGTAGCCAAACTCATCCTTACCATAAACGATGAAGGTGCATTTCTTTGATTGGGATCAAGCTTATTCATGCCTTGATCATTGATATGCATAAATTCTACACAATCGAAAACTTTTAGATGTGATAGTCTTACTTCTTTTCCGCTCCATATCTCCTCTGGTATTCTATTCTCTAATGGAACAGATAGACCTCGATTGATCAAGTAAGCTATCGTGTTGACTACTTCTGCCCAAAACTACTTCGGTAGACCTGATTGTATACGAATTCTTTTTGGCTTGTTCTATCAATGTTCGATTCATACGCTCAACTACACCATTGTTTGGAGGCATTCCTGGCACAGTTCTTTCCATTCTGATCCCGTGCTCATGGCATAAATTTTTGAATCTAGTGTCTTCATATTCACCACCATTGTCGGTTCTGAGCTTTTTGATCTTCAAGCCTATCTCATTTCAACCATAGCTTTCCATCTTCTAAAAGCCTCAAACACTTCAAACTTATGCTTTAGAAAGTAAACACATACTTTCTGAGAGTGATCATCGATGAAAGTCACGAAGTAGTGTTTCCCACCAATGGATGAGACGGTCGTTGGTCCCCAAACATCAGCGTGAATGAGCTCTAACCTTTTCTTTTTCAAGGTTCTACCACTTGTCTAAAAGTTGATTCTCTTTTGCTTTCCAAGTATTCAATCTTTGTACATGTCTATCTCTATTGACTATAGACCTAGAAGTTTTCTCTTTGAGTGCATAATCTTCATCCCTTTCTTACTCATGTGACCTAATCTTTGGTGCCACAGATTTGGTGTTTCATTGCCTACTTCAACTCCGATCAAACAAAGCCCCTTGCTGTCATGTACAGAGTGTCACTCTTCTTGCCTCGAGCAACCTTCATTGCACCCTTTGAAATCTTCTAATCATCACAATGG
Source organism: Hippophae gyantsensis (assembly GCA_030763125.1). Classification (NCBI taxonomy): domain Eukaryota; kingdom Viridiplantae; phylum Streptophyta; class Magnoliopsida; order Rosales; family Elaeagnaceae; genus Hippophae; species Hippophae gyantsensis. The sequence goes on along the minus strand of CM061028.1, from coordinate 72,961,192 downwards.
AAAATCGTAGTGTAGCCTTCACTAGCCAATTGCCTTATTGAGATTAAGTTCTTTCTTAGGTTAGGAATATGCCTGATATCCTTCAGCTCTCAAACAGACTTGTTCAACTTAATCTTCACTACACCTTTGCCAATAATAGCACACAGTTGATCATCACCAAGATATATTTTTCCAAGAATTCCGAGGACATATTTCTCAAAGAATTCTTTTTGTGAGGTAGCATGGAACGATGCTCTAGAGTCTAATACCCAAGATTCTTCCTTGCTATCCAAAAAGCATATCAATACATCATCTCCTCTTGAGGTGGAAGCAACATTTGCTTCTGCTTTTGCTTCCTGGTCCTTCGGTGCACTTTTGCACTGATTTTTGTAGTTCTCAATTCTTCCACAATTCCAATACTCGATAGTCTTCGAGCTATGAGAATTATTGGGATTCTTGGATTTAGACCTCCTATCCTTTGATCTACCTCAGTATTTTTTTCTACCATGTCCATTCCCTCTAGTTGAATTTCTTCTTCTTGTGCAAAATTGAAGTGGTTGACGATTCACCCGATTCTTTACGTCAGATCTCTTCACTGAGAACCAGATGATGAACATCGTCAAATTTCAACTTATTGCTTCCTGACGAGCTACTCACAGCCGTGAGAGTAACATTCCAGCTTTCTGGTAGAGAAGACAAAAATATCAATGCTTATACTTCTTCATCGAATTCAATTCCAATTGAAATCAACTGGGTTGTAGTTGTGTTGAGTTCATTAAGATGTTGAGCTATCAATGCGTCTTCCGTCACTCGTAAATTGAAAAAATGCCTCATCAGGTGCACTTTTTTTGAGGTCAATGACTTCTCATACATATTGGAGAGAGCTTCTATAAGACCCGACGCGGTATTTTTCTTTGCTATGTTGAAAGTAACATTTCGGGATAGTGTCAATAGAATAACTCTGAGGACTTGTTTGTCTAGAAGATTTCAATCTTTTTCCTTCATAGTTTCTGGCTTCTTTCCTAAGAGAGGTTGATATAGGCTTCTTTGATACAGATAATCCTCTATCTGCATTTTCCAAAACCTATAATCTATGCTATTGAATTTCTTGAGTTTTATCTTTCCTTCATCTGTGGTCATTACTCCCACTTAAATCTAAATTCCTTTGGATCGTTTCTAATTATTCCTGCAAACCATTGTATATTAGAACACCTCCATCGACAAACCAATATTGTCGACAAAATTTTACTATTATCGTAATTCACTATTCACGTGAATAGTACATTGTAGAAAATTGACAAAAATCACCACAAAATGCTTTGATACTAGTTGTTGGGAAATTACGCAAATTTTCGATATGCTAGATTTATGAGAAAACAAAAATAGACAAAATAACACAAATTTAATAACATAGTTTGACTAATTTTGTCTACGTCTACGAATTTTATGATATCTTTTTATTAAAAAAGAAAGAAATTATATAAAGTGTTTACAATACTCACAACTCACAACTCACAACCCAATTACACTCAAGAAAATTGAAAGAAATTTTCTTTCACTAAAACCTAAAACCTTTTTTCTAAGTTTTTCTCTCAATTAGATAAAACAAAGTACCTATTGAGTTGTTCTATTTATAGATGCAGAAGCCCTCCTTCTACATGTTTTGTCAACTAATTCTTAATTGACTTTCCTTCTTTTTCAACAAAATAATGCACTTTCATTTGATTTTCTTGGGTTATTGACTTGAAAATCACTATTTAATTTTATTGTCATTTATTGTACTGTTTGGTGCATGTAAGTTTGACTAACATGAGAAACTGTGATATCAATAGTAATTATAATATATATAGTAGTGCTTCTTTAGATTAATCTAGCACCTATGGGAAATTTCAGGATTACCGGTAACAATCCGACTATTAGATCCTCCACTTCATGAGTTTCTTCCAGAAGGTGACTTAGAAGAGATAGTCAGTGAAGTAGCTACTGAGACGGACATGACTGAAGATGAAGTTTTTGCTAGAATTGAGAAATTATCTGAAGTAAATCCCATGCTTGGTTTCCGAGGCTGCAGGTTTGTTTTCTTATCAAAGTTGAAATGAACTCAACAAAAAGTGAAATTGTCACTGCAATAATATATGATTATATCTACATAATTGAAGCATATATATCTTATGAGTTTGTTTTTGCACTTCTCTAAATGAAGAAGTTGATTATTTATTTATTATTCATTAATTCGTTGTGCTGATTTTATATGCAGGCTCGGTATATCATACCCAGAACTCACTGAAATGCAGGCAAGGGCAATATTTCAAGCAGCTGTTACCATGGGCAACCAAGGAGTAGAAGTTCTTCCTGAGATAATGGTTCCACTTGTTGGGACACCTCAGGCATCTTTCTTTACTGTCCTTTTGTTTTCTTTAAGATTTGCATAATGCTACTGTTATCTCTATTTATAATTATTTTAAATTTCTAGGAATTGGGACACCAAGTAAGTTTAATTAGAAGTGTAGCAGTCAAGGTATTCTCTGAGATGGGTTCTTCCTTGAACTATAAGGTTGGAACTATGATTGAAATTCCTAGAGCAGCTCTAGTTGCGGACGAGGTACATATACTTTCTCTGGTCCGGGCTTTAAATAACATATAAAAATTATATATAATTGGATCAATCTTACAATAACATGTTATACACAACATATACTTTTAATATTATGCTATATATATACACTTTACATAATATACATAAATATATTTATGTACAAAGGGTAAATAAAATATATATATATATATATATATATATATATATATATATATAAACGTTATGTATGAACTAATATGTTATTTTTAGGCCAATTCGATTATGTAAAATAGATACTTGTTATATTTTGAAGCATCAAACTACACTCTCTTAGTTAATTAAAGTTTAGAATTAAAAGAAGACATTTTGCTACTTGTTTGTAATGATTATAGATTGCAAAGGAAGCAGAATTCTTTTCCTTTGGGACAAATGATCTTACACAAATGACCTTTGGCTATAGTAGAGATGATGTTGGGAAGTTTCTGCCCATTTATCTATCTAAAGGAATCCTCCAAAATGACCCTTTTGAGGTTAGTAATATTTTTTATAGATGTTTTTTGAGCTATTTAGTCTTTATTTAATAGTTAAAAACCAAAGAATTTGATCAATATTGCATTTCTTGCAGGTACTTGATCAAAGAGGTGTTGGCCAACTCATTAAGATGGCTACAGAAAAGGGTCGTGCCTCAAGGCCAAGCTTAAAGGTAAATGGCAACATTGTATGAAGGATTTAGTGCACATTAAGTGTTAAATTTTAAAAAATAGCAAATGCAATTGATGTGGATTGGATCCTAAAGATAATAAAATTGGGAAATTAAGGGCGGAGAGATAATTCAAGAATAAATAATTTAATTTATTTAACATTTTGATATGATCGTAACACATGGGAGTATTTTTTTAAAAATCTGTTCTGTTCAAATTCAAAATAATTCGGATTAATTATATTATTGAATCGGATTTGTATTAAAAAACTCCAAATCAATTCGGATCGTATTAGAATCGAATTGATCAAAAACAGACAATTTTGATCCGTTATTCACCTTCTTTCTAAGTTTTTTGAAACAACAAAAGGATCTAATAAGTTTGAAAAATAACAACTTTATTTCTTCTTTGTCACTCTTAATTATTTAAGGAAGATATTTACAATAAAATCAACAAAAGTAATGAAATTTAAAGGAAGATATTGCTAATAGAAGGGTATAATTGTATATTTTTCAAACTTAAAGAATGTTTTTATTGTTTTGGAAAATCTCAAAGAGTTTTGCAGTAATTTTCCCATTAAATTATTAATCCTAATAATTATTAAATTAAAATTCTAACAACTTTCAGAAATGACAAATATTAGAATATATTCTAACAATATATATTAATTCTCAAAAATATACTAATTTATCCTAATTTTTATTCCCATCAGCTGTTGGATTGGAAGTTTTGTTTTGTTTTGGCCCAAATAGTTTCATTACTGGATATGATTGACTTCCGTGAATATTGATCTTTGTTGATGTTTGAATGTATATCATATACATGGTGGTGTTGGTAAACAGGTTGGAATATGTGGAGAACATGGAGGGGAACCTTCTTCTGTAGCATTCTTTGCTGAGGCTGGTTTAGATTATGTTTCTTGTTCTCCATTCAGGTTGTTACTTCACTTGCTATATATATATAGAGAGAGAGAGTTCTTTGAAGTTTTTCAAATTAAATTGCAAAAATATCTTTTAAATTTAAAAAAATTGATAATTACACTCTTATTATTGTTTTATTTCAATATTCTACCTTGAGTTTTATAACTTTATTGGTTTTATTTATTACAAATACATCCATCAAAGGATTTAAAAAAATAGTAAAAAGAAGGGATATATTTGTTATTTTTCAACCTATGGGATCTTGTTGTTTCAAAAAAATCTAGAAGGAGGTATTTGTAATTGAACCAAAACAAAATCAACGGTTCAAATTCAAGAATAAATAATTGAGGTTATTGTAATAACAGTGAGATGTAATTGTCGATTTTCTAAAATAGAGGGCATTTTGGTAATTTCTGAAAATTTGAGGGGGCTTTCTAATAATTTTCAAATATACTCCTTATCAGGGTGCCTATTGCTAGGCTCGCTGCTGCTCAAGTTGCTGTTTGAAAAAGATGGATTTGTTGAAGTAAGCGTGACTTTGTGGAGGGTTGTAAATAAATGTGGCTGTGGTTGAGACAAAACCTTCAATTCTTCGCTGTATATGAATATATACTCAATAAGCTCAAAATTATGGAGAAAATGATATTATTGTTATTGACATTATACAAATGAAAATAAAAGAGAGAATATTTTGAGCTTTATATGGAACCCTTGATCAATTAATCAAATAGAAAATAACAGTGTGGATTTGAAGGCTATATATTTGCTAAATTTAGGTAGAAATTAGACACAAGCCCATAGTTCATTCTCCACACAACGGAGCTACTGAAGCAATCTTAGGCATGCAACCTACAACCCAGCAAGTCTATATGGGAATGTATTTTGATAGTTAAAAAATTTCATTTTCTATTATATATATATATATCAAAAGTGAGAAATTTATATACGAAAAATATAACAAAAGTATCATTTTTCTATACGAAACTCTTTAATATATATTCAATAAAATTTTTAAAAAAAATTCACACATAAAAAAGAATAATGATTCTACTGAAGTATCACTAAATCATTATGAACTCTTTCATTTTGATCATTTTAAGTGTCTCCACCACCAACGATGATTGCTTGAATAGATGTATCAACAAACTTTACGACAAACAAAATATCTCCAAATATGACAAACACTTACCTATTAGGAAAAACCTTACTTAAACAATCAGTATCTAAATACACTAAACCTAAAAACACAATAAATTTGACATTTATAAAATCAGATATGATAAAATAAATCACCATAATCAATAGTAAAATTATTTATGAACAAAACTCACCTCCAACTAATAAAGAGAGAAAACTACTCTCCCTAAAAGGGAAGTCCCTTCCATGTAGATGAAAAAAGATAAGAAGCTAATGAATGGAACACTCAAGATGGATGCACTTGCGGTAGGTGTGTCTTTTAAGTTTTGGGTGTGTGCCATTGTTTGATTCATAGAAACAAACAACTTTAGGACTTCTTCATGATCATTAATTTCATGTTTGATGAATGTTCGCACCTAGTTGTGTAGTGTTTTGACACGGAAAACTAAAGGGAGAGAATGTAAGTTTGTTTATACTATGTGTTTGTGTGTTGGCTTTCTGTGTGCAAAACATAGTATCTGTTTATTTTACTCAGTATTTTGTCTTCTTTGTGTAAGATTGGTTACTATATATCAATAATGCACACACACATAGTTAGAAATACTGTGATTGAAAACATTTTTTCCCTGTGTACAAAACATAGTATCTGTTTATTTTACTCAATATTTTGTCTTTCATGTGTAGGATTGGTTACTATGTATCCGTAATGCACACACATATAGTTAGAAATACTATGATTGAAAACATTTTTTTCACACACCACGGGGTTGGATGTCTAATATACATGCTAAGTCGTGAATGGAAATTTTTGGTTCATTTTGGATGCGAGTATTTATGGAAATATCTCGACAATTTTTGAAATGAAAAAATGTGATTTTTAGCACCTTGACATGGGACCTTACCACACCCCTTGGTGAGGTGGCTCAAACGTAGGGTTTTCTTCTATAAATACCCCTAACTCTTCTCTATTCTTCACCCCAGTTTTAAGTACAAAAACTCTACCAAAATTCGCACTGAGAAATACAGCTATATTATACTTTATTTTGGAGAGCTTACATTTTATACTTTAGTGTTGTGGATAAAGTAGCATGTTTAAGTGTTGAGCTCAAAACTATTTTGTTTTCTATGTGAGACATATCATTGAGAGTGTTTGGTGAATATTGAGCTAAGTTATCAAATTATTAGTTGTATGCGTATGTTGTTTGACTCTATGTCTCTTGTATATGATTTGACATTTTTGATGGACTGTGTGTCCTAATTGATTATTGGTGGATAGAAATTAAGGGTGGTCCTTAAGGTTGTTAGTCATTACACTTCACATTACAGATATGTGGTTACTGATCACACCACATTAAGTGGTGTTGGCTTTGGAGGTAAGCCATGCTCGTGCGTTAAACCAGGTTGTTGTGAAAGCAGCAAGCAAGAGCAACAATAGGTAGTTCAGACATAGGTCCTAACTTATATAAGTATTAGTGGTTTTATATCTTTCAACGTTGTAACTGTTTTATTATTTAATGGATTGTTTACTGTTAAGTGGTTGCCTTAAGCAACTCTAGGACATTACCACATAGATACAATTTCTATGTGGGTTTACCTCATTATATCATTTGTTGTACATGATCTACTATTATGTTATTACAATCTTAGTTTAAGTGTGTATATTACAACATACTAAAAACTTAAAACCCTGATTAAAAAGCCTTTATATTCTTGCCTGTTTTCTGTTGAATATATATAATATCTATTGTTCAAAGTTATATATTTATTTAATATTATTTTATTTATGCTTTTGTTGTATTGTCTGCTTAAGTATTTACTATTCAATTTGTACAAGTTAGGGCTAAGTCCTTAAGGAGTTTGCATCTCCTTATCCTGGTTGTGTACCAAGTTGTAGACTTTTTTACATACCAAATCCATGATTTTGTAATAAATATATACATTCAATAAACTCGTTGATCATCCTAATTCATAACATGTAAGATTTTGTCATTCAAACATAGAATTAAACACGCCAAAAATTCAAGAATTGAAATTAAAATAATTCATAACATTAAATCAATCAAATCATAATCTAAGACTTGAAAATTACTCATAATCATAATGAATTATTTACTTAGACATATAATTCATCAAATCCATAAAACAACTAGAAAAAAAAGACAATAATCTAATTATGTTGATGAATAAGTGGGGTCAAAAGAACTAATTGTATTAGTTTTTAACCTTGTTATTGAATCTTCATTCAAAAATCTTTCAAAAAAGCTCCAAATTTGAATTTTCTCTCAACTTTTTGTGACTTTCGACAGCTCATTTTAAATAATAGGTATTTTTAGGTATTTAAATAAATAAAATTAGGTTTCAAACTTAGATTAAATCGGGACTGTTGGATAATATAAAATGAATGCATAACCATTATGAAACGTGTCAAAGAGAAAGAAAAACTTGTCAATATAGTCAAAACGTGTATAGAATGCAAAATTCATGCACGTAGGGGATGATATAATGCATGTGCATAACGTTTCAAAAGGAGAAGGCGTAGTAAACTACATGCACAACTGGGGCGTTTGGTCGGAATAGAAGGAAAGATATGGCACCATGTGTCACAACGGTCTGGTTGACACATGGATACAGAGGTGGAGCAAAATGGGATGGGTTATTTGAGCTTATCCATGGGCTTTCTAAATTAATCCACCTCATCCAAAAAAAATATATTTTTCTAAAAATTACAAATTAAACAATTATATAGCACATGATAACATTAAAATAAGGTTAAATATAAATAAATTAATACTTAAAATGTGTATAAAATAATAGTTATCAATATATTGTGGTCATAGATGAAGGTTTTTCTTCAAGAATTAGGTTTAAAGTAGGATGATTACATGGTTTATTGTGATAGTCAAAGTATCATTGATTTAGGCCAAAAAAGTCACATTTACTCTCGCATAAAGCACATCTATGTAAGATATCATTCGATAAATCAAACACTTGAAAAGAAGCTGATTCAAGTGAAGAAGATTCATATATATCAATAAGAATGTTGCTGATATGCCAATGAATGTCATTCCTAAACAAAAACTTGAGATATGTCCCAAGATAATTGTAATGAGCTCTAAATGATGGAGCCATCATGTGACTCCTTTCTTTGTAAGGGAAAAATTTGATAGGTTTGCCTCACAATGTTTTAAGGAAGATTCTCATCCTCACATGTAAGTCTACAAAAGCTATTGGCTCATGTGGTGGATGCAACAATTTTTAATGAATGAAGATTAGAGTCTATGGTTGATATCGACTATCATTTTTATGACTAAAACCTCTTTAATTGTTGACAATCTTCAACAACCAATTGGAGTATAAGTTTGAACAAAAAAATTAAAGTATAAGGTTGAAGTTTTTTATAAATAGAAAAGATAGAAAGCAATATAAATCTTATAAATAGAAAAGATAGAAAGCAATATAAATCATTAGTTGATAAGCATATCAACTAAGGGAAGAAATATCACAACAAAACTTCAAGTTGTGAGAGAGAAGTGAGATTTTCTTAAAAGAGTGAAAATTACCTAATGAGCTAAAATAATGAAAGACTTATTACACATTTATGAGTATCATAGATATATTTTAAGAATATAATATTAATTATTATAATACGTCAAGTTTTTGCATAACTTAGAATATTATTGCACCTATATTTGATTAGTATTATATTAAAGTTAACAATTCACGTATATAACACGTGTTTTAACTAGTATTATATAAAAGTTGGAATCACACCTTAACATTTTAAAAAATTATTAAATTTTTTTTTCATAAAACTTATAACAATAAAAATATCACATTAATAACATTGAATGAGATCAATTGGATGGTACTCGACATTGAATATCCATAGTTCAATTTAAATGTCGTTTACTTGGATAAAGTTCAAATTAAATAGTATTTATTTAGATGACGTTTAATGTGAAATAATATATAATATTTTTTTAATAGTAAAAATATATGAGTTTGAGATAAGATGGTGTTATTTTTATAATATAAGTTAAAATATGTTATTTTATTATTTTTTTTGAAAATAATTTATCAAAATTAACCTCATATTTTAACGTAATGATAATTATATTTCTTTATTAGATAAATATTAGGATTAAAAGACTTTAATAAAATATTATTATGTTCTTTGTTACTTGTAACTTTTATTAGAAAGATTAATTTAATATTAGAAAAACTTTTATTTATTTATTAATTTTATATTATATTAGAGTCGATCATCATATGGTTAAGGATGTCAGGGAATGATAGTGATGTTATAGTAATAATTATAACCACTTACATTTGAACAATTTTGAAGAAGAACTAGGTAAAGATTTTTAATTTAACAATATATAATTTATTTAGATATATAAAGTATATTAGGTTTAAGTTTTAGTAATGAGTAGATAAATAGTATTTTCATTTAAAAAACAATGGGTTATGGAATGTAAAAGTTTTTATATAATTTAATTATAATTTTAATTTTTTTAATATTTATTTAAAATATATTTAATTTTAATTTTTTAAAAATAAAAATAATACTTACTTTAATAAGGTTTTTAAAACATATTAAATTTAATTAAATAGTTTTAAGACTTCATATTTATTTATGCATAAAAGAATAAAAACTATACTAGTTATCTTGTTTGCTTGATATTAAAAATTATTTATATGTTTATAAAAGATATAATATTTATATATATTTAGTTTTAAAATTAAAATAATCATCTTCATTTCATATTTAATCAATTATAAATAATTTTAACATAAAAGTCTTTTTTATTTTACATTTTTATTATTCATTAAGAAAATATCTAATATAATTTTTATTTGGATAGTATTTGATTTAAGGAATAAAAATATAATATGAATATAAATAGTAATAATACTTGAATTTAATAGAAATAATATTATTATTAATATATTTGTTTAAGCAATGTAATTAAATTAATTATAAATATTGAAGTGAAATTTATAAAATTATAAATTAAATAAATTAAAATTTTTTATTTTATTTTGAAATGAATTAAAATAATAATAAATAATTATTTAAATGTACGAAAAAATACAACATTTTAACTATTTTTAAAAAATATAAAATAAATAAAGATTTATATCATCGTTAAAATATTCAAATTTAAATTTAATAATCGAAGCAAACTTAAAAATAACTGAAATCATTAAACATACTCTCTCAGGCAAATGCCTAAATTAGAACGACCCAGGATTCACACTTCTCTATCCATTTACAAACTTTCTTGGTTCCTATAAACCACACATTTTGTTCTCAATGCATAAAAACTTGAATACCAAATCTACTACTATCTTGTCCATCTTCCCAAATTGTCTTATTCATTAATTCCAGAAAATAACGTTAAAAAGAACTTCATCTTCTACATTAACAAACAAGTGGATTGGATGACTGTTATTGTATTCAAGATTTGAACTTCCTCTACTTTACACTTTATAAATCTAAAGAGAAGGGGGAAGAAAAAAAGAAGAAGAGAAAGTAGTATAGGAGTTGAGAATAGAGATGCTAGCGAAGGATTCGGGTGGATCGAACTTCGATCTTCCCCATGAAGTGTTGCAAATACTACCGTCCGATCCATTTGAGCAACTCGACGTAGCTCGCAAAATCACTTCCATTGCTCTCTCGACACGTGTCTCTGCTCTAGAATCTGAGTCGTCGTCTCTCCGCACTCAACTCGTCGAGAGAGACCACCTCATCGCCGAACTTCAAGCTGAGATCAAATCACTCGATTCGTCCCTTTCTGAAACCTCCGATAAACTCGCTGTTGCTGAAGAACAAAAGGTCCGACCCCCTTTTTTTAATTATTTCTGGGCAATTTGACGCAATCCGTTTTAGAATTAGCTTGCAGGGGCTTGTTTTTGGTTTAAATTTTCATTTGCTTGGATTCGGTATTTTGCAGGAGAGTTTGCTTAAAGAAAATTCAACTTTGTCTTATGCTGTAAAGAAGCTCAACAGAGATGTCTCCAAGGTACCCTAGTTCCCAAATCGAACATGTTTTAATTTATTTATTTTTCTGAATTATTGTCATTGCAATAAGAAAATTGTTATTTGTCAATGTCCAGTTTAATCATTGTTTCCGTGTCATAAAGTTTTAAAATATCTTATTTATTATTTATAATTAATGTTGTTCGTGTGTTATTATGGGGATAGTTGGAGGTGTTCAGGAAGACGCTTATGCAATCACTCCGAGAGGATGAAGAAAATTCTGTAAGCAATTGAATTTTAGTGCAGTTGGGTGTTTTGATTTTGAGTTTAGTGAAACGGGTTTTAGTCAATTTCTGAATTGAATGTTTTTGGTTGCAGACAGGGACTCCAGAGGCTGTGCCTAAGATAGAAAGCCAAACAAGTTTATCGCTTGGGTCTCAAACTGGAGGTTTGTTATGTTGTTTCTTGCTTTAATGGGTAAATAAGAATTTATTTTGTTATAATAGCGTCTCAGTTTTTAAATTACATTGAAATTGTAGTCATAAGGTTTAGCTGTTTCGAAAGAGAGAAAATTTAGATGTTTGTGGTTGCTAATTAGTCACTAGTCGAATATCAAAATTTGAGATTGTTAATGTGCTTTGCTACCCACAAACTACTTTCTGTCTATCTGTTGAAAATTTTCTGTTATGAAAAGGAGATTCATGCTTCTTATTTTTTCTCCCCAATAGAATCAAAATTGTATCAGAAAAAGTTAGACTTGTATGTAATTTTGCACCTGAAGTCATTCTTTGTCAAAAATTTGTTTCAGAAGATGGTCCTCCGTTGCCACCTTTGAGGTCCTCATCAGTCCCGAGCCAGAGCCATTTATCTGAGATAGGAACTTCATTTGTGGAGGAAAGTGAGACAGATTGTATGTTCTGTTTATGCTTTATATGTCTAATTCAGGATTTTAGTATAATTGTCGTTCATCTTAACATTGTCCTCCTGTACGAGGGAGTATTTCTATTAAAGTGCACAACTGAGCAACTTATTGTGCTCTAATTGAAACTGTCTATTGTGTCTACTGTTAAAATGGCAGCCTCAAGACCTCGGGTATCATATGCGCTCCTCTTAGCATCCCAGAATAGCACGCCCAGGATTACACCAACAGGTTCCCCTCCTAGCCTATCTGCATCGGTTTCCCCTACAAGAACTTCTAAGCCTGTCTCCCCTCGGAGACACACAATGTCATTCTCAACCTCACGAGGATTATTTGACGACAGGACTTCAGTATTTTCTTCTGCCAATTCAAACCAACACAGTTCAATGTCAAACTTTGATGCAGCATCTCATCCAGGTTAACCAGAGAACTTTTATTTCATTATAGTTAAATTTTTGATTAATATTCATTTAAGTGAATAAGTTGTCTGTTGTTATGTTGAAATGTAATAGTGCAACGACATATCATTTTTAGTGCTACAAGTTCTGTGCCTATTTTGCTGAAAAGAGTCTCACTCTTTGATACAGAATGGTTAATCCGTCTATTTACAGCAAGGTAGGTGTCAATGGACAGCTTAGCTGTCCATAACAGTTTTGCTGTAATTTATTGTCCTAATTTATTTAGTTGTACACAGTTGTTGTCCATAATCTATTTAGTTGTAAATAATTGTCCATAAACAGCTGTCCATAGACAGCTTTGATGTATTTTGTAGGTTAGTTGTATTTTGTAAAGTCTATAAATAGAAAGAAATCATAAGACCAAATCATTCGGTCATTTTTCATACAACATTCTTGACTTATTTTTGACATGGTATTCGAGCTTCTTTGAGAAAAAAAATCCAGTTTTCTATTTCTGAGGAAATCATCATTGATATTGTTTTAGCGTTTGTTGCTAAACAAGTGTTCTTCGGCAATCTCTGTTTAAGGTCCTTATCTTGTTTTTTTAATTTGTTTGAATATTTCTCGGGTTTTATTTACTTGCAATGGACATTACACCAGTGTGTGTTAAGGTTACGGGAAAAAATTACTCTACCTGGGTTTTCCAGTTTGAACTTTTTCTCAAGGGAAAAGACCTTTGGAGCCATATTGATGGCATAGATGTTACACCAACATCGTCATCAACTGTAAGGAAGTCGTGTCTTGTCCTTCTTGGGTTGTGCTTGATGCTCGAATCATGTCTTGGCTTTTTAGTTTGGTGGAACCACGTATAAGTAAATCAACTTGATGGTTCATCTGCTTTCCTACTCCATGTGGAATTATTTGAAGAAAGTTTATCATCAGACAATGATGCTTGTCTTCGGTTGGAACATGCGATTGCCGTGTTCCAACATGGTAGCTTTCCATCCAGGATTATTATCGACATTTTTGACTTTTTGGCATGAATATGCGGTTAGATTCTGACAAATGTTCTATTCTTTGCTATATCAACTATTCAAAATCTTCACATGACTAGTCAGCGTGATCAATTTCTCATGAAATTATGCCCAGAATATGAATCAATTCGTTCTTCTCTATTGAACAGATCTCCTGTTCCTTCTCTAGATATTTGCTTTGGTGAGTTACTTTGCGAAGAACAACGTCTAAGTACTCGAGCTATTCTGGAACAATCTTATGGCAATTCCACGACGATAGCTATGACTTATGCAGTCTAAGGGCGTGGATCATCTATGCCTTTTAAAAATATGCAATGTTTTTGCTGTAAAGAATATAGGCATATTGCTGCCAATTGTCTTAAAAAATGTTGTTCTTATTGCAAGAAAAATGGTCATATTATCAAAGAATGTCGTATTCGTCCCCAGAATCATCGGTGACATTTGGACTTACATTTGTTGTTCCTCCCGGATGCACCTCTTGTAGCACATGTGTCTTCCTCGGGTGCTTCTCCTAATCTTCCACCTCCTGCAGCAACTTACTGCACTCCTAAAATGGTGCAACAGATACTAATTTCGGAATTATCTGCAATGGGATTTCAAGGTAAAAATTCTACTACACTTTGGTATGTAGACTCAGGGGCTTCTAATCATATGACAAATACTCCACACTTTGTCTCGTGTTACGCCTTATGTTGGCCAATCTCTATTCGGTGACCAATGGCGATTCTTTTGCCAATCAAAGTTGTTGGAAATGCTTTTTCTACATTCTTGATGTGTTTCTTGCTCTCGACTTTCTACAAATCTCATTTCTGTTGGTCAATTAGTTGATAACAATTGTCTTTGTGCTTTCCTGCAGTGATGGTTGTGTTGTGCGGGGACCGGAGTAACATGGAGCCGTCGCATGAAAAGGGACCTAAAGTGGGACGTTTGTTTCCATTACTTTTACATATTCCAACAATTTATCCAATTCCATCTATTGAGTCTTTTGCTTGTAATAATATTCCTAATCTAAGTATAGTGTGGCATCGTCGTTTAGGCCATCCTAATACTCAAGTTTTATCTCATATAATGAACTCGGGCTTTCTTGGAAATAAAGAACGTTCTTCTTTACCTTTTGAATGTGACTCTTGTAAACTTGATAAAAGCAAAACTCTTTCATTTCCTTTGCATGCTAGTAGAGCTTCTCATTGCTTTGATCTTATTCACAGTGATGTTTGGGGACCTTCCCCGATTACTTCACATGACAAATTTAAATACTATGTAACTTTCATTGATGATCATTGCAGATTCACTTAGGTTTATTTTTTTCGCTCTAAATTTGAGGTTTTTCGTACTTTCATCGAGTTTTTAGCATATGTTGAAAATCAATTTTTTGTAAATATTAAAACATTTCGCACAGATTCTGGTGGTGAATATTTGTCAATTGAGTTTCAGGTATTTTTAGCTTCTAAAGATATCATCCATCAACGTTCATGTCCTGTTACTCCTTAACAAAATGAAGTAGCTGATATGGTACGTACTCTCTTGTTAGAATCTTTTGTTCCATCCATGTTCTGGGTTGAGACTCTAAAGACTGCTACTCACTTGATTAATCGTTTACCTTCCCAAGTTTTGCACATGGAATTTCCCTATTTTTGTTTGTTTACTAAGCAACCTAATTATGATAATCTTCGTATCTTTGGTTGTGTATGTTTTGTTCATTTACCACCTCGCGAAGCGAAATAAATTATACACCAATCATTAGATGTGCATTTTTAGGATATAATGTGTGTCAAAAGGATTTGTTTGCTATGATCCTACATTACATCGTACACGTATTTCTAGGAATGTTATTTTCTTTGAAAATCAACATTTTTCCACTGTGTCTTCTGCCTCTTCTTCTACTTTGTAGTCCTTCCTCCTTTGAGCACTAGTTCTTAGCTCTTCCTCAAAGCAGGTTCTCGCTTTAAACTAGGAATGGTATATCTGAAGACAATCACATGCCTTGATCTCTTAGGTGGCTCTTTAGATATACGATCCTAACATACACGAAGTCGATCGGTTGCAACACCTTGAGCCTGCAGTGCGTCGCTCTTCTCTAGTGTTTGTACCCCTTAGGTATGATTTTTCTTACGGTAATTTTATTTCGGCTCTTTACTCTTTGCATTGTCCAATTTTGATATTCCCGTATGCTACTCACGTCTTTGTCAAGCATGATTGTTGAGTGCCAAGCTATCTGAGGAAAAGTGCTGCTCTTGAGGCCAATCACACAGGACATTGAGGTCTTGTCCTTCCACTTATAGTTCCTACGGGTTGCAAATGGGTTTACTTAGTCAAGGTTCGCTACGATGGAAGTTTGGATCGTTATAAAGCTTGGCTTGTTGTCCTTGGGAACAAACAAGAATATGGTGTTAATTGTAGAGGAAACCTTTGCTCACTGTGGCTAAAATGATTCTTGTTCGAGAACGATAATAGCTCTTGTTGCTTCCAATGATTGAGTCACTTTACATCGAGGTGGATGTTAAGAATGCTTTCCTTCAATGGAGATCTTAAAGAATGTATTTATATGAAGTCACCTCGGGGGTTGTTTTCCTCTCAGACATCCAATGTGTGTAAACTTAAATACGTTCTCTTTATGGTCTTAAACAAGCTCCACGGGCATGGTTTGAAAAATTTCGAACCACTTTATTACAATTTTCTTTCATGCGAGAGCAAGTATGACACTTCATTGTTTCTTGAAAATCGGACATTGGCATTGTTATCCTTTGGTTTATGTTGATGATATTGTGATCACTTGGTTACGATTCTACTTTACTTGTCCGGCTCAGGTGACCCGTCTCTCACAATCTTTTCATATGAAGGATCTTGGGTCTCTTACATATTTTCTTGGTCTTGAGGTGCATCGTAGTCTCTTTGATATTTCCCTCGATCAACACAAATATGCTGGTGATTTAGTGACCTACGAGAAATTTGAACTACTGAGGAAGCTACCTCTGTTGATACTCCCGTAGAATTAAATGTCAAGCTTCGCAAGAGGAAGGTGACTTACTTGTTGATCCCGGCTTATATCGGAAATTGGTAGGTAGCCTTGTCTATCTCTGCCATTACTAGACAGATATTTCTTTTCTTTGACAAGTCGGCCAATTTCTTCGGAGCTCTCGTCATCTTCATCGACTCTTGTTCGTCGAATCATACGGTATGTTCATGGCACTTACGCAGTGGCTTATTCTTTCCTTCGGGCAATTCTCTTCGTCTTGTTGCTTATAGCGATCTTTGATTGAAATTTGTTGTCTTGATATCCGTCGCTCCATCCTTTGGTTGGTGCATGTTCTTAGGTGATGCATTGATCTCTGAAAGAGTAAGAAACAAGACGAGTTTTTAAGTCATCTGAATCGAGTATCGAGCAATGTCTCTTGCTTGTTAAAAATTATTTGGCTTAGAGGTTTGCTAGGCAGAGTTAGACTTCTGCGAGATCGATCCTACACTTTTACACGCCAATAATACAAGTGCTATTGATTATGGCCAATCCGGGTCTGGCATGGCGCCTGAAAGCATATTGAAGTCGATTGTCACTCTGCTCAGTGAAGCCTTTGAAGCTCGTGGTTATCACCCTTCCCACATATTTCTCTTGAATTACAAATTGTCTTTGATATCTTCATCAAGTCTCTCACTGCGTCATCGACATTGCTTCTAAGTACGCAAATTGATGCTTATTGATCAACTTTGCATCAATTTGAGGGGGTTGTCAATGGACGACTTAGTGTCCATAACAACTCTTGTGTTCCATTGTGACTTAGGCTGTCATCTAACAATTTTGTTGTAATTTATTGTCCTAATTCATTTAGTTGTACCTGCAATTTGTTGTCCATGGATTTATTTAAACTTGTAAATAATTGTCCATAAGCAAACGGTCCATCATGGTGTCCCATAGACAACAATCCATAGCTTATTTGTCCATAAGCAGGTTGTTCATAAACTTGATTTTGATGTATTTTGTAAGTTAGTTGTATTTTGTAAAGTCTATAAATAGAAAGAAATCATAAGACCAAATCATTCGGTCATTTTTCATACAACATTCTTGACTTATTTTTGACAACAGGACCCATTTCACATGGCATGAGATTGTCTGTTTTGGTTCATAATTGCAAATTCAGCAGGCCAATGGCCATGACTTGACAATTTAGTCATACCTCACGGCTTTGCTTTTAGGGAGAAACTCTAAAATGCGTCATGCCATTTAGAGAGTGTTAACCCTTATAAGTACATCACCACTTAGTTTTCTAAGCAACGTGTGACATATACAGGCACACTGCATCATACATCCCCACTTAGAGAGTCTTACGTCCTCGTAAGAACATAAGCTCGCATGGCCCAATAGGGTCATGGCTCTAATACCAACTAATGCCATACGGAAGCACAAATGTACTAGTAATATGGAAGCACTTAGGAAATAAGAAAAATATGAGGTCTTAGTATTTGTGTTATGAAACAAATACAAGAAAACTATTATCTAGGTAGCACTCTAGCAAATTTAGAATAGGACAAGTCTAGTTCTGTTAACTATCTTTAGACGAGCACTCTAGCAACTCTAGAGTAAGACTAGCTTAAAAATATTCTTTTATCTCACGAATAAGAAGACTTCAACTTCCAAGCGAAAGAAAGAAAAGTAATTCCTAAAAGTTAGGAATAAGAGAAAAAAGAAAGAAGAGTATTTCTTTAATATTACTAAGTTGATTATTTTTTAGGATGCCTTATTCATAAAGTTTCTATGTGAGACTCTAATAATACACACAAAAAAGAAATCTAAATAAAAGTTTTTATGAGAGACTCTAATAGTACATAAAAATTAAACAAAATAAGCTATTATTTTAGTAGAACTTTAAACAAAAATCCTAAATAAAATTACTTTTTTTTTTCTAATTTTGTCCTGTATTATTCCCCTCCACTTATTTAAAATTCGTCCTTGAGTTTTCTTCAAATGAGGATGATAATACTTGTAGCATTCATGGATTTTCAAAATTGATTTTTCTTGTTGTTCTACTTCCTTGAACAATATTAGTCAAATATTGTCTACATGCTCACCTTTAACATTAATATTGTCAATAAGTTCTAGAATAATGAAATATGACTCGGTATCTTAAAGATTATTTGAAAACTCTTGTTACTTTGAAAAGTAATTTGTCGTGATATCAAATAATTAATTTCATTTGAAAGTAGTGAAGATACTTGATTCTTTAATTTCAAGAATATCTACAAGTGTCATGATATTTGAATACTCTTTTATGGAGACAATTTTGAGATCTATGACTAACTCATCTTGTAAAGATATTTCTTTCAAATTCTTCCTTCTGAATTTGTATGATCTCTAATATATGTTTGTTGGCCTCAATAATATGATCATTTTTGTCTTCGACCAAAAATATTTCAGGAATCTTATTTTCTAAAGATTTATCTTTCACTTTTAAAGCTTTAGGTGAATCTTCTTTTTTTGGCGACTTTTATTTAACGCTGTGTTGAATCATCTTTTCCACTTGAGCAAGTTCTTGATTTTGAGTTTTTTCATAATCTTTTGAATATGAGCTTGATTCATATTTTTGTTTAATATGCAAACAGTTTATTAAGAGCTTGATTAACTTCTTGATGAAATTCTTGAAATTCTTGAAATTCTTTTCGTAAAATACTTTTATTATGCTCCATTTGACTCACATGAACCTCGTTCTGTTATCACCTGACGCAAGACAAAAGCACGAATATACCAATAATATAGAAGCACTTAGAAAATAAAAAAAAATATGATCAAAGTTTAAACTAATCAAACTCACTCTCGGCAAGGGGTCTTTGTATTTGTATTGTGAAACAAACACAAGGAAACTATTATCTAGGCAGTACTCCAACAAATTTAGAATAGGACAAGCTTAGCTATGTTATCTATCTTTAGCCGAGCACTTTGGCAACTCTAGAGTAGGATTAGCTTAAAGATATTATTATATCTCACGAATAAAGAGGCTTCAACTTTCAAATGAAAGAAAAAAAGAGCTATTCTTAAAAGTTAGGAATAAGAGAAGAAAGAAAAAAGAGAACTTTTTTAATATTATTTAATTGATTATTTTTTATGATGCCTTATATAAGCATAGAGCTTAGTTATTTATAGTTGAAAAGTCCTTATAATAGCTCGTAAAATTTCTACGTGGGATTCTAGTAATACACAAAAAAAAATCTAAATAAAAGTTTCTATGTAAGATTCTAGTAGTACATAAAAATTAAAACTCTAAACAAAATAAGTTATTATTTTAGTAGAACTTTAAACAAAAATCCTAAACAAAAGAAATACCATATTACTCTTTACTGTTAGAATTTTGTAATCCACAAGGATGCATATCCATCATGCTTTGCTGTCATTGTTTGACCGTTATTATACCAGCAAGGCCTCTCATAATAATGACCAAAGAAAAGGCCACACATAATAGTTATTTGCTTGCACAAGTAATATTACCTTGCCCAGTAATTATGTTTAAACCACTGTAATTTTGGTCATAATGCTCTCTCTGGTTGATGAAAGCTATGAATCATTACTCTATAACAAATACCAACCTCTTTAGTTTTTGCAAACCATTTGTTCTAGTGTTGTGTTACTGGGAGACTTAACTGTCAATTAATCCTGTTGTTGAATTTTCAGGAAGAACTCGGGTTGATGGCAAAGAATTTTTCCGCCAAGTCAGGTAAAGACAATGATGTTTTGTAAAATCATATCAAAGTACCCTTGTATTTTAGTTCTACGGATTTCGTGACTCTAGTTGTCTTATCCGTTGAAAGTAATGACACTAAAGAAACACATATGTAATGTGTTTCCTTATCACTATTTATCGTGTACCTGAGGTTAGATTGGTGGTTCCTCCAATCTGAAGCACATGCTTTTCATGAAATATATTCAAAGTAAAACAACCTTTTGAGTCTCATTACATCCAATCCAGTTTGTCCAACAAAGTACAATCCTAATGATTTTTGTATGCCAAGTCAATGATAATTTCTCTCTCTCTCTCTCCGCTGGACCATTTTGTGCATTGCTCTCTTTCTTTCTTCCTAGCATCTAATTCTGCAGTTGCTACGAATCTTTTTTTTTTAAATAACATCAACAGTTACATACTTATTCACACATATATACAATGACGATGTTCGATCCACACCCTCTCGTTACCGACAGTGAGTATATACCATTGCAATTGATGGTTCTTTATTGAACCTTGGATATTGGTTTTCTCTACCTGTTTGGTAGCCAAGTTTGTATGTTTTGTTTAACACAAGCTCCGTTGTGCTTGTCGGCTAATCAAATTGAAGGTACTCATTTCATTTGTTCTTTCTCTTGTTAATTACCATCAGGAGCCGTTTGTCTTATGAGCAGTTCGGTGCATTTCTAGCAAATGTTAAGGAACTGAATGCCCACAAGAAGACAAAGGAGGTATATATATAATATTGCCCCCCCCTTCATTCATGTCCTTTATACTTTTTGCTGGTAACCACTGTTTATATGTATTCCTAAATCATCTCAGGAGACACTACAAAAGGCTGACGAGATTTTTGGTCCAGAAAATAAGGACCTTTATGCTATATTTGAGGGATTGATAACTCGCAATGTCCATTAAGGTTTCAGAGTCGGACCACAACTTAAATTTGTGAGAATATTATTTATTTGTTGTTACCTGGCAAATCTTCATGTGAATTAAAACCATTCTTTGGACTCATGTACTGTTCATGTCAATATGATTATGTTTTAATAAATATTAAAATTATTGCAGATCAAAGTGCCAAACTTGACAGCAAAACCATGCGTAGTTTATTTAACGAAATAAAAAAAAAATTTAAATTAACCTTCAAGGTTCAAATCTATGATAATAGGGATAATATCAATAATACTCCTCAAGTTTTGAAATTTTTTTTACAAAATACTCTTGATGCTTTAAAAATATCACAAATATTCTCAACTTAATAGAAGTTAATCGAAATGAATAATAACTTTTATTCATAAAAATAATAGAAATAATGGAATACCAGGAAATAATAAGAAACCAAGGAATAGGAAAAATTAAAAACATAAGATATCTTAAGATGTTTTTTTACAAGAAATAGTAATTAGCAAAAAGAAATTTGAATAAATACAAAAATGCAAGATTAAATCGTAAAGAAGGAGATAAATTCAAAGATTAATTATTTTCAAAATTGAGAAAAATATTTTCAAAGAAAGGTATAGTTTTTTTATAGAATAAGTAATAAAGAAATGAGTATTAATATTACAAATGTAAAAAGAATGTATAATATATCATTAATGGACAAAGAAATTATTATGAATAAATTATCAAAAAAAATTTAAAGGATAAAAGAAAAATTGGATGCATCTATTTAGGAAGAATCCAAATATTAATAAAAACACATTTTAGAAAATGAATAGATACACCAATAAAATTAGTATTTTTAGATAATAAAATAATAAATAGAAAATATGTTTCATTATCCATGGAAACCTATAATATTAGAAATTAAAATTCATTCATTATCCTAGGTTTAATATTAATGATAAGAACTTAAACCAAATGTTATGTTTAGTCTATGAATTTGAAATAAAAAATTTAATGAAAGAAGAAAATCATTCATTTTTAATATACTATGTATTACAATATTCATTAATAGTCACAATAGTTTAATATATAGATAAAAGGATTTCGTAGAAATAGATAAAAAAAAATTAGACAAATAATAAAATCAGAAATATTAACATTTTGAAATATTTGAAAAATGCAACTTAGATGTTAAAGAAAAACCTTTGATATTAGGAAAAAAGAGTAATGTAGTAAGAAAAAGTAATGTATCAAAGTTTACATTTATAGATACTAAAGGAAGAAATATCTACAGAAAAAGATAGGTTATATATCTAAAACAAGAAGTTAAAATAATGAATCTATAACGTAATATTAGAACAAAAATGATATCATTGTTATCCTAATAATATTTAAAAAATTACAAAATATAAAATTAGATTTTAATTGAAGCTTAATAAGCATATCAAAAAATCAAATAATAATAATAGAACTTTTAATTCATTTAGTAGAAAAACGGGATATAGTACAAGAATCAAATATCAAGTCCTTACAAGATATAAATGAAACACAAAAAGAACTTCTAAAAGAAATAAAAGAATATAATTATAATAAGAAATTACAAAAGACATATGTAAGGAATTTACATAATTAAGAAGAAGTATAAATAACATACCCAAGGATAATGAAATCATAGGTTATAAATTTGATCAATTTGTAGGATTAAAAGAAGAATCACCTAAAAGATCAGATGCATTGATATCTAGAAATGAGAAAAGAATAAAAAAAAAAGTTTATGGGCCTTGAGAATAGGGACAAAAAAAGTTAGCCAATTTGTTAATTCTAACATATGAAGAATTAGTAAGATATTATGATGAAAAACTTTGTACAAATAAAAAAAAGATGATATGACAACAATCTGTCAAACTGATTCTAAAACAGAAAATATGATCCTAAAAAATTATATGAAATTAATTTCATTTTCGAATCCTTATTAAGAAGGAACATTTAATCTACATAGAGAGGAAATTGTAAGGATTATAAGTGTTGGCTATTTGTTGTGTACAAAATATTTGCATATAAATTTATTATTAAGCTCGTCATCAAGTCTATTAAGCAAAGTCGAAGAAACATCAGAATTTCAGATATTCGCATTTCCAAGTATATCTATTATAACTATGATACATAGTATTGCATTAATATATTTAATAGCACATGTAATAAATCTTAGATTATTTTTACTGCTAAAATATTTATTTAAACTATAATCAATTTCTGAAATTATCACTTAGCCTATTCTTTAATATATTTCCTTGTTTTGAATATATATATATATATATACACACACTAAATTTTAGGCTAAAATATAAAATAAGATTATAGACTAAATCTTACCCTGAAATCTACTTTAAAAAGAACTCTTCTTTAAATAATAGTCTTCTTGATTAATAAGCTACTTTAAAAAAACTCTTCTTTAAATAAAAATCTTCTTGATTAATGAGTCTACTTTAAAAGAACTCTTCTTTAAATATGAGTCTTTTTTATTAATGAGTATTACTAATCCTATTTGTAATATAAAAGATATTTATCAATTACATAAGATTAAGTGTTTCAATTTTTCTTATAAATAAAACTCATTGTTCATTGTTTCAATCAACCACACAATAGCATTATTCTCTTTTTCTTAATCTACCTCTCTTGTTTTGCAATTATAATACCATAGTTCTTTAGGCTTCTTTATTTGGTTAATCTATCAAATATTGGTGGTTGTCTTTGATTGATTAATAAGTCTAATTAGTTTATGTTATTTTGATCATATGCTCTTATAACTTCGTCTTTATTTTTGTTCTTGAATTGTTAAATCAAATAATTGTGTGTCATATCATAATTTTTGGTTTGATTATTAATCTTTAAGAAGGTATAAACTTGTGCTTAAACTAATTTTTCTAAGGTTGATAATTGATTTTTATTTATATGATATAGTTATTAAACAATCTATTTATGATTGTTCATTATTAAATCTTTTCTAGAACACACAAGGACACTTTTGATTTTGTGTTAACCCTTTTGTAGTCGATTCGTGAACGTATTGGGGAAAAACTTAATGGAACATTGGTCTGAATATCATTCATGCTAATATTAGAAATTGTGAAAACATAGCGGGAGCTTGTAAGTAAGGTATATTGGGGCAGTATCTTAGGAAGGGTAGCATAAGATCGAGTTTGTACTTGAACATTTATTTTTCATAATGGAAAATTAGATGGTCTAGTGGACTAATGGTTTTTCTCTTAGGTCATGGTTGTGGCTTAAGTTGTTTTCACTATAGTGTGCTATTCTTTTATTTTCACACGTTATTCTTACACGTGATTTCATGTCTGACAAGTTTGTTTAGGTTATTAAATTATAAATTAATAAAAATTGAAAATAACATATTCATCCTTTCTAGGTTAATTAGGTCCGTATTTTATAAACTTTAATTGATATTAGAGAAAACACTAGACACACTTAGTGAGTTTCATCCTTAGGGATACAAACTCCTACTTATTGACCAAATGAAAGAAGATGGGTCATCTGTTAGACCCCCACTCTTTGATGGGTATAATTACTCTTACTAGAAGGTTCGCATGTAAGTCTTTCTCTGATAAGATGAAAAATTCTGGGATGCTATTCTAGATGGTTAGGAATCACTTTCGGTAACGAAAGATGGTTTAACAATCATAAAGCCAAGAAGAGACTAGGCCATTGAAGAAAGCACTCTTAGTGGGGAAAACCGAAAAGGCCTAAGCTCAATCTTTATTGTAGTGACGATGAATGAGTTATGTCGTATCTCTGACTGTAAGACTACTAAATATACACTGAATGCACTTGCTCTTTCTCATGCTCATGAAATAACTTCCCAAGTGAAACAAACAAAAATGAGGTTGTTAACATCTCAGTTTGATTCCATTAAAGTGAGCAATATTGAAACTTTTAGTGAATTCTATGCTTGCTTTTGTGATATCACTAATGCTTGTTATAACCTTGGTAAGAAAATTCTATAGCATGTACAAGTACGCAAACTCCTAAGCTCTTTAACAATAGACTGCAAGATGAAAGTTACAGCAATAGAGCAAAACAAAAATGTGGACACACTAAACATTGATGAATTTGTTGAGTCAATCCAAACCTATGAGCTTACTCTTGATTCATCCAAGAAAAACAAGGATGTGGCATTCAAAAACTCCAAAAAAAGACATCTCTGATAGTGGTGAGGATATGAATGATGAGTCACTAGCCTTGTTAGTATGAAAATTTAAGAACCTGAAAAAGAAGGGTCAACAGAATAATCAATCTAATAAGGGACAATCTAGTCATTCAAGGGACCAAACATCAAAGAAAATCAAGCCTTCTAGCTTTAATGGTAAGAAAAATAAGCCCATTAGTCCTCAATGCTTTACTTATGGAAGTTTTGGTCATATTTCTACAGAATATGCAAATAATAAAAAAACATTTGGAAAATGTATCGAATTATGATGAACTATTCATGGATCGTCTAGGTACGAAGGAGGAAAAAAATAAACTATTTGTTAAAGTAACTAAACTTAATGATATCATCAATATTTACCAAACAAATTTCTCTAGCCTAGAGAAAGATAAAAAGGAATTTCTTGAACATATTAATGTCTTGAATCTGAGTCTTGCAAAAACGAATCAAGAAAACAAAAAAAAGCTTAGGTAAGAACTTAGTATTGCTAAAGAGACAGTAAGGAATTTGACCACAAGTACTGAAAATTTGACCAAAGTCCTAGACTAAGAAAGTCCCATTGAGATAAAATAGGTCTTTGATACATAGATGAACACTCAACACCTTCATCATCCAAAACTCAATTTGTAAAACTCATCGTTGCTCTGGTAAGGAAAGTAATTTATGCACCTTATCACTTTGAAAAAATTCAATTTGTTTCCATTTGTCATCATTGTAGTAGGAAAGGACACATTAGACTTGAGTGTAGATCTCTTTATACCTATGATTCTATCACGAATACAAATGTTTATAGGACACCTAAAAAAATTTCCAAACGTAAAGTTTTTACTACAAGAACTTCACAAAAAGAGGAACCTAAAAAACCAGTAGCTCAAACTGCCAAAATTAAAAGAGGATGGGTTAAGAATTCTTAATTGCACTACTTTGTGACCCACATAGCATTTAAAGTAAAATCAAATACTACCTGATATTTTGATAGTGGATGCTCCAGACATATGACTGGGAACCATTCTTTATTTAAAACTTTTGAAGAATACAATGAAGGGACAGCTACCTTTGGTGATGGTAAAACATCTAAAATTGTTGGAAAATGCTCTATTAATTAGAGGGTATCCCTAAACTTGATTAGCATAAGTCAAATATATGACAATGATTTCAATGTGCAATTTATGAATAATCATTGTATTATAACATATCGAAAGGGTGAATGTATGATTGAGGGAATTATATCACATGAAAATTGTTATTGCATTGACACATCACCCATAGTAACATGTAACCTAACTAGCCATGATTCAACTACCTTTTGGCATGAAAAGCTAAGTCATATAAATTTTAAAGATTTGGTTAGATTACGTAAAACTAAGACTGTGCGTGGTTTACCTATTCTCTCAAAAATTGAAACACCTATATGTGGACCATGTCAATTGGGTACACAAACTAAGATCGCTCATAAAAAGATGCAAAGTATCAGTAAAAATAAATTATTGGAACTGATACATATTAACCTCATAAGTCCTATGACAATCGAAAGTATTAGATGTGGAAAATATATCGTAGTTGTAATAGATGACTTTTCTTGCTATACTTGGGAAGACTTTCTTAAAGATATGTTGGATGGTTTTGAATTCTTCATCTCATATTGTACAATAGTGTAGGTTGAAGCAAGTGACAAAATAATAACCATCAAGAAACTAAGAACAAACCAAGGAAAAAATTTTGAAAATACTAAGTATGTTGACTTCTACAAAGAACATGGTATTTTCATGAATTCTCTACCCCCATCACACCTAAAAAAATGTAGTTGAAAGAAAAAATAGGATACTTTAGGAGATGGTTGGAGTAATGATGGATGCCAAGAGAGTCTCCAAAAGGTTTTGAGCTAAAGTTATAAACACCACATGTCACATTATAAATCGTGTATATTTTTACCCATGTACAAACCGAACTCTTTATGAGATATGGAAAGGTAAAAAACCCAATCTAAAATTCATACATGTCTTCGGAAGTAAATGCTACATACTTAAGGATCGAGAACAGTTGGGTAAGTTTGATTCAAGAAGTGATGAATGTATATTTGTTAGTTATTTTCTAAACAGTAGAGTCTGCAAAGTCTTTTACTAAATAACTAATATTGTCATGGAATCCATAAATGTTGTTATAGATTATGCAAGTAAGTAGATTACAAGTGAAGACGTTGATAATGAAGTAAATTTCATAACACCTCAATTAACAATAACCAATGACATAATTGAAACAAAAGGTGACATAATTGAAACAAAAGAAGAGGAGCTTGAGGAAAGAGAAGAAAAGAAGGAAGAAGCATCAATCTTATTAATGATAAATCCAATCCGCACTTCAAAAAATCATCATATTAAGAATATAATTGGAGATCCTAATTCAAGTATGGTAACAAAAAGAAGACAAATAAGTGAGGTAACCCATTTATGTTATATTTTTTAGGTTGAACCAAAAAAATGTGAATGAAACCCTTAGGGTTTAAATTTTGGATAAACGTTTTACTAGATGAGTTAGCTCAATTCGAAAGAAATGATGTATGGATATTAATACCTAAGCTAAAAAAATGTTATTGCAACTAAATGAGTGTTTAAAAAATAAATCTAATGAGCATGACATTATTGTTAGAAATAAGGTTAGATTGGTAGCTCAAGGATACACACAAGTAGAATGAGTTGACTTTGTTGAAACATTTGCACCAGTAGACAAGTTAGAGTCAATTAGGATTTTACTTGCCATTGTTTATCACATGAAATTCAAATTATATCAAATAGATGTTAAGTCTTCCTTTTTAAATGGATTTTTGAATGAGGAGGTATACGTGAAACAACCAAAATGATTTTTTGATCCAAAATTTCCAAATCATATTTACAAACTCAACAAAGCTCTTTATGGTTTGAAACAAGCTCATCGAGCATGGTATGAGAGACTTACAAACTATACCTTGAACAAGGGATTTATTCGAGGGGGAGTTGATAAGATTATATTCATCAAAAGAGTAGTGATGAGATTTTCATTGATTAAATTTATGTGGTTGACATAGTTTTTGGATCCACATCTAGTACACTACTGGATGATTTTGTGTATATTATGACAAATGAATTTGAAATGTCCATAGTAAGTGAAATGACTTTCTTTGTTGGTTTGCAAATCAAACAATATCATAATAATATATTTATTTCTCAAACCAATTATGCCTACAATCTTGTTAAAAGGTTTGGTCTTGAAACTAGCGGTTCATTAAGAACTTCTTTAGGTACCAGAACAAAAACTACAAAGGACATTCAAGGTAAAAGTGCTGATCAAACCCTTTATAGGAGTATGATAGGTAGTTTACTTTACCTCAGTTCATATAGGTCTGACATATGGTTTAGCTTTGGTGTGTGTGTGCCCATTTATTATATAAGTTATTCTACAATTTTGACTTATGCACACACATATTCTTGTACATGTGATGATTAGTGTTGACATGAACTTATTCACACACTCATAAACACACATATATGCTATGTTTGAAATTTATAAATTCACTTGAAAGACTCTATGACTTCAACTAATCTTGACAGTAAAATTGTGTTAAGTTCTATTTTTTGCTTTTTAAAATTTTACCATATGAAGGCTCCTAGTGTTGAAAGCGTTACTTATTGTGATGTGTAAAACTACCGCAATGAGTAGAGAAGGCAACCTCGCAACTAGTGTAAAAGTCATCATACAAGGTTTATAGCTCATGTAGGAAAAAAAGATTATGCAAAAATCGACTACTCATAAAACTTGTATTAGGCATGCACAAAAAGAAATAACCAATAGAGATTTAAAATAAAAAAATCATATGCCTCATTTGTACAATAAAGAAAAAAATTTAAGTTTTCATTTGATAGATATTTTATTTATTGAGATTGAAAATTCAATTATAATTTTACATGATAAGTGATTTTTTTCTTTTGAGTCTTTCTTGATTGATCATATATAATGTTTTTTAAGTAAATATCAATATGTTATTATATGTGCAAAATGTGTCTCTTTTATTCTATTTTCTTATTTATACAAAGAATAATCAAAATTTGAGTTAAAAGAAAAAAATGATGAGTTGTCAATTAGTTGTGTACTCATTTGTTATTAAATAAGTCTAATACCTTATGTAGTTATTTATGAAAAAAAATTTAAATATCAATATGTTATTATATGTACAAAATGTGTGTGTGTCTCTTTTATTCTATTTTCTTATTTATATAAAGAATAATCAAAATTTGAGTTAAAAGAAAAAAAATGATGAGTTGTTAATTGGTTTTGTACTCATTTGTTATTAAATAAGTCTAATACCTTATGTAGTTATTTATGAAAAAAAAAATTAAATTTTTTTTAATTCATTTACATCTTATTTATTGACTTTTTAATTGGTTTTTAAGTTAGGGAGTCATAGAATTTAGGGATAGTTTAGCTCTATTGTTTTGTCAAATTCATTGTCCTGCTCGTATGTCAAAAATGGGAAAAGTGTGTTTTATTTTCATGTTTTATTTTGTTATGCATATAGGGGGACAATATATTTAAGGTAAGAATTTTTTTTTATCATTTTGTCTTATGTTAAGCTTGATTGGTATGAATGCATGCACTATATGATTATTCTTTACACTTTGCTTATTTATATGTAAATTGAACTAATGTACAATGAGGCTTTCAAGCCAAGTTATCGTATGTTTTGTCTTTGTCATTTCAGTTACTTACAAGCTTGTCAAGTTGCAGCAAAGATGAATTCATCACATCATAGAATAATTCCCCTATGAAGTCTATGACAGCATTGTATTTTTATCTTATTCCTATAAATAAGTGTCATGTAGTGAGAGAGAGGTTTTGTCATATAAACATGTAAAATGGAGAGTTTGTAAGGATTATAAGTATTAGCTATTTTTGTAAACAAAATAATTACATGCAAACTTCTTTTTAAGCTCGCTATCAAGTATATCAACCAAAGTCAAAGAAACATCAAAATTTCAGATAATCATACTTCAGGTATATCTGTTATAACTATAACACATATGATTGCACTAATGCATTTAATAACACATGTTTATAAATTTAGAATTATTATTTATGCTAAAATATTTATTAAAACTTGAATCTATTTATGAAATTACCACTTAGCTTATTCTTTAATGTATTTCATTGTTTTGAATATATAACCTAAACTTTAAGTTAAAATGTAGGATAAGATATAAGTTAAAAATATATAATAAGCTATATGTCAAATTATAGGCTAAATCTTAACCTAAATTGTAGGCCAAATCTTAGCCTAAAAGATAACCTAAAATCTACTTTAAAAAGAACTCCTATTTAAATAAAAGTCTTCTTGATTAATGAGTCTACTTTAAAAAAACTTTTATTTAAATATGAGTCTTCTTAATTAATGAGTATTACTAATCTTATTTATAATAGAAAAGATATTTATAAGTTATATAGGATTAAGGGTTTTAATTTTTCTTATAAATAAAACTCATTACTCATTGTTTCAATCAACCACATAAGAGCATTATTCTCTTTTTCTTAATTTATCTTTCTTGTTTTGCAAATATAAGATCATAATTTTTTAGGATTATTTATTTGGATAATCTATCAAATATTGGTGGTTGTGTTTCCTTGATTAATAAGCCTAATTAGTTTATACTATTTTGATCGTATGTTCTTATAGCTTCGTCTTTATTTTTGTTCTTAAATTATTAGATCAAATAATTGTGTGTCATATCATAATTATTTGGTTTGATTATTAATTTTTAAAGAAGTTATGAACTTATGCTTAAACTGATTGTTTTAGGGTTGATAGTTGATTTTGATTTATTTGATATAGTTATTAAATTATCTATTTAAGGTTATTCATTGTTAAATTTATTCTAGAACACATACGAATACTTGTGCTTTTGTACTAATCCTTTTGCAGTTGATTCGTGAACGTATCTAATTGGCATAAATTTTATTGAAACGTGGTCTTGATACCACTCACGCTAGTAATAGAAATTATGAACATATCTAATTGGTAGGGGCTCGTAACTAAGGTAAATTGGGACAGTATCCTAAAGAGGATAGCATAAGCTCGAGTTTATACTTGAACATTTTTTTTCATAGTGGAAAGTTAGGTAGTCTAGTAGATCGGTGGTTTTTCTCTTATATCATGGTTGTGGCCTAAGTTGTTTCCACCTAAAAAATATTGTATATTATTCTTTCATGTTTGGATTTTATTCTTACACATAATTGCATTCTTGACCGCTTTGTTTAAGTTATTAAATTATAAATTAATAAAATTGAAGATAACTTATTCATCCACTTCTAGGTTAATTGGATCCGTATTTTATAAACTTTCAAAAAGAAATAGACAAAAGTTAGAATAACCTGACATTTCTTATAGAATAAAACAATAACCCAAAATGGAAAAATGATTAAATTGGGAAACTAAAGATAGTATCTCACCAAAATTTAAACTTTATGAAAATTATAAATTTGATCTTTTAGATTTAGATTGTATAACATATAGAAAAAAGATTTAGATGAATGGTCTTGTGGTATGAGTGTTATCATACAAACCTCTCCAACCACACAATCAAACCGTTTTAATAACTCACAAAATGACAAAAAAAATGTTAAAATTTGGTTTACAAATTTAACATAACAACATTTATAAATGTAGAGAAATCCTCCCACATGTATAGAATTTCTAAATACTATAGTAAATGAAATATACAAAAAATTTATCAGAGAAGATAAATGAAGACTTATCGTTGAATCTAGTGAAAATGACATTGGGAAAACCAAATGACATTTAACAAATATGAAAGTAAGCATAGATTTTTTTATTTATGAATATGAAATATTTTATCATAAGTTAAAAGCCTCTATGCAAGAGACTTATAAGAAAATGTTTCTTTAGAAATTAGCTAGAACATTATATAAAATCATATCAGAAAGATAAAAAAAAAAGAATAGAGAAACTATACTAGACACCTTAAGAGAAAGAATAAGAAGCACTAAAAATTTGATAATTATTAAATGTCAAAAAAGATATAAATACAAATAAATAAATAAAAATGATGAAATCTATTATGATCTAAGAGATTTTAGAATGACAGAAAAATATAGATGTAACATAAAATCTTACAAGAAAAAGTATAAAAATATAAAATAAATACAAAACATTCAAAAGATATAAATTTAAAAAATAAGACTTTTAAAAATATAAGAGAAGGTATAACAATTAACATTATTGAAAAATATATTTTAGAAAAGAAATGTATAAGTTATCAAAAAACAAAAATTATTACTCATTAGGAAAAAAAGAAATATTGATGTTGGATATGTAATGATCGAAGATATTATGATAATGGATGCCCTAATAAACTTCAACATAGAAAAGAATTTAAAAATAAATTTTCACATAAAGTAAAAAATTTAGAAAAAGCTTTTAAGATGAAATTTGAACCAATAGGATATAGATAATACTTGTAGTATTTATATATTAGAAGAAACTGAGGAAGAAATAACTGACTCAAAATATGAATATTCTTCATCAAAAGATGAATGATTTATATAGTATTACAAATCCAAACAGTACTTATATTAAGATATGATTGAAATTTAAGGATTACACAAATTACCATTTACATACATATCTAAATACAGGTACTAACATATGTGTAACTAATAAATATGTGTTCCCAAAAGAACTCTAAAAACAAGCACTAAAATATTTAATTATAACAATTTCTAACAATATTACAATAAATCTTAATAAAGTCTTAAAAGATATAAATATAATGATATGAGTGGAGAAATTTCAAATTCTTATCATATATCAACAAGAAACAAGAGTTGATTTATTAATAGAAAATAATTTTTTAAACTTATTATATCAACCTTTTATAGAATATTTAGATAAAATAATCCTAAAAACACTAGATGATGAAACCATTTGTGTCACAAATAAGAAATTTTGTAACTATATCAAGTCTAAATTTTATACAACAACATAAAAAGCAAAAACGTGGTGATATAAATACAAAGCAGCGAAAAAACCCTTATTTAGAAAATAATTTATTAGATATAGAAGAGAAATAAAACTCTTCTTTAATGAAATCCAGGAAGATAAAAACCTTAGTAGTTATTAGAAAATTATTAAAAATAGTAGGTTCAAAAAACAATTTATATCCAAAAATAAAAAAATCTAAAATGGTTGCTAACATAATTAAGAGATTCTAACAAAGTCATTAGAGTAAAACCTATGATATATACTCCAAACGACAAGATTGAATTTGAAAAACAAATTCAAGAACTTTTAAAACTCAGAGTCATAATACTAAGTAATTCACCACACTCTAGTCCAACATTCTTTGTCCAAAAAAAGCTCATAAGAAGAAGAAAAAAGAAAATGGTAATAAATTTCAAAGTATTGAATAAAGAAACCACTAATAATAGACACTTTATTATAAAGAAATAAGAATTATTATCATTACTAAAAGGAAATAAATATTTCTCAAATTTTGATTACAAAAGTGGATTTTGACAATAAGACTAGGTAAAGAATATCAAAAACTTTCAACATTTAGTTTCCTTCAAAGACAATTTCAATGGATTATTGTACCATTTGGATTAAAACAAGTTCGTGGTATCTTCCAAAGTTATATGGACATCTTTAAAAAAATTACAAAATATTTGTTATGTTTACATAAATACTATTTTAGTTTTCAATAATGAATTAAATAAATATTATTTAAATATTAGTAATATTTCATAATATATGCCCTAGTAATGCTTTAGAATATATGCTTGTTAATTTTGGTGAACACACGTGCTATTGAACACCATGAAAATCACTTAGGCACACACATTCATAATGATAATTTAACTAAATTTGTTAAACCATCCATTTTCAAGACTTTGACACATGATGCTACGAACATTGAAATAAATTCATTAAAAAACAATTCAATTTATTTTAATGATGAAATTGTGGAATATGTGATACAAGTTGATATTATTGATTATGTAAAATATTTGAAGGTTACACCTTCCATATGTGTATCTAATGCTATTGTGGAGTGTCATGAGATATGTTCTAGTTTCAAACCATCCATTGAGAAGTCAACAACGTTAGGACTCAATCCTTGTCCTTATCATCCCCAATCAAGTGGGCATGCAAATGTGTTCAATATAGAGGAAAAAAAGGATGCTACAAATAGATAAGTTGGATGAGATATTGTGGAGTACTTATAAGAATGTCAAGTTGTACAAAAAGAAAAAAAAAGATGGCATGATAAGAAAATTGTGCATCTTGTTATTAAACCGGGACAAAAAGTGTTACTAAACAACTCAAGACTTAACTTGTTTTTAGGCAAACTCAAGAGTAAATAGCTAGGTCTATTCACCATCACTAAGGTAACAAATCATGGATCCATTGAATTGGAAAACCAAAAACAAGAGCGGTTCATGGTTAATGGACATAGAGTAACACTATCTAGGAGACCAATTTCCAAATGAAAAGGTTATGATGACCTTCGTGGATACACCTTAGGAATTGATATGAATGTCTAGCCAAGGACGTTAAACATAGTGTTTATTGGGAGATAACTCAATGTTATTTTACTCATATGTTTTCTGTTTTATAGGTTAATAAATGTGGAGGACAATGGCACAATAAATATTGAGTAGTTTCAACAACAGATGTGGTATGCCAAGGCTAAGAAAGCTTTCTATCTTTTCCCTTTTTTCATATTCATATGTGTATATTGGGGACAATGTGCAACTTAAGTGTGGAGGAGGAAACTTCATTCTCTACTTAAGTGTTTAGTATGCATTTTTCATTTTTTTTAGGATTTTTTTATCATGATTTGGGCAGAAAATTGATTAATACATGGAAACCATGTGCATGCATATTTGATATGAAACATATAAACCTAATGATAGAGTTGATTGTCATGACGAGGATAAGAAATGTAACATGCCCATTAAGATACTTATATTAGTCATGTGACATACTTGCCAATTTTGATTGAATTGATTCAGATGTTTATGCACATGTTCATGGTTGATTTTGGTTTTCTTATTGGAAAAAAAAATGGGGTGAGTTATGCTAGTTGATGAGATCTACCATATTTTAGAATCTATTTTATCATCTCTTAAAGTAAAATCTTAAATAGTTTTGGTTTGAGAAATGATTTAGGTCTTAATTAGATCGATCGAGTCTTTCAAGATAACTATTCTTTATATCTTTAGTCAATCTTTTGAGCCTCACCAAGAACCATTCATATATTTAAGCCACATATTTAGCCTAATCAATAAGAATTATCTCTACCCTTACACATTTAAGCTTGTATAAAAAATTACAATCATGTGCTATGTTATGGAGCGAGGTGAAATGTAATGCATCCCACTTCTTCACATTTCTATAAAAAAAACTCACAATTATTCCTTTAAACAAAAAGAATAAAACTAAAGATAAGTTTGGGGTTGTTATGAGGTAAAAAAAATTAAAAAAGGAAGATAAAATAAATAAAGTGAAGAAGAAATGTGGAATAAAAGAATAAAAAGAATGGTAAGATAATGTACATAAAAATATCAAATGAAAGCTCTACTAAAGTTAAATATTATATGATGAATGAGCTAAGGTGTGAAAAAAACCTGAAAATATCCATTTATCTGCCCTCACCTAAGATTGACATTACAATCATGTAAAGCCCTATCCCTATTGATCTTTAGCTAAGTACATATTTATATTAGTGGAGAGGGATGTGAAAAATAAACCTATAAAACTTGTTCTAAGATTTAGTTGATTAATATACTCATAAAAGTTGATTTCATAAGTGCATCGAATGACATATATTAATTGATGAAGTTATCTTGATTAAATAACAAACATATTTT
Organism: Hippophae gyantsensis; assembly: GCA_030763125.1. Classification (NCBI taxonomy): domain Eukaryota; kingdom Viridiplantae; phylum Streptophyta; class Magnoliopsida; order Rosales; family Elaeagnaceae; genus Hippophae; species Hippophae gyantsensis. The sequence continues at coordinate 72,924,818 of CM061028.1, read as the reverse complement.
ATAGGCATATATATACGATTTTTATGTATGTGATCTATAACTGATGAATTTAATATGTAGCAAACAATTTAATTAATATGAGAGTGTAATTAGGTTAACTACTATATAGTATGTAGTATACTTGAGAGAGGAATGCATACTAGGTTAGATTAAATTAATCATATAATTAATTGATGATTATATTGTGGGAGAATTTTAGTGATTCACATGTTAGAAAATTGGGGGGGTTAAAGATTCCTAAATTGTTTTCTCATATATCTTCGTAGAGTCTTGTGATTTAAAATTAGTTGTCATTTATTTTTCATTTTTTATAATTTTTTATTGTCCAAATAATATACGTAATAATTATATTGGTACTTGGTTGTAAGTTACATAACTCATTGTGGGATCGACATTTGTACTTAGATACATTATATTACTTGCATGACTCGTATATTTGCATATTGCATCGTGTTGATCACACTTTGAACTTTAATGCTAAAAAACATACTAATAAAACCAACTGAATTTACCTGAATATGAATGATGTTCTCAAGGATGGTATGAAATCTTTAGTAAAATAAACTCAATATTATTTCACAAATTTTCATTTAAAATAAGTATAGCTTGTAAAACATGATTCTCTTGTTCTGATACTACTAACTAGGTATTAGTTGGTTCAAGTGCCAAAAGAAAAATACATTTTTATAACATGGCTTGATGATAGGCACATAAAATGCATATTTTATATGCATTTTTAAACTGAATATGACTAACTATAATGGTAAAGTTTTGGCATGAAAGTCACACTATTAGAAATAACTAATATATTCTTCTGAAGATATATTTTAACTGTATTAGAAATCTCATATCCATATGCATAAAATTTATTAAATATTTGAATATCCACTCATAGTATTATATCACAATCATTGCTTTAATTGCATTAAAACGTCTTCTGGATCAACCTGTCTTATACGATCATATTTGTGTCAGAAACAAGAATAACATCATATAATGATACTCTAAAAATGTTAAAATATGGGTTTTAACATATTACTCAAAAATCTTTTTTCAATACTTGGGTAAAAAATCAAAATGTTGCTTATAGTTTCAATATTCTTATGCTACTAGTTCCAAATAAAGAAGGCATACTCTGAAATCCTTTAAACATACAAATAAAATAGGTCCAATTTTTTAAAAAACGTCATTAAAATATAAAAATTGATCTCATCTTTTTAACCATGAATATTGGTGAAACATCTCTTGAAATCACTAAAAAGAATTTCATCATTCAAATACATATAACTCTAAGTAAAAATGCTCAAATTAAAATCTATCATAACATTCAAAAAATAGACATTTTTGTATTTCTAAAGAGCTAAAATGTGCTCATTTCAGATCACTAAGTCTATTTTATAAACTAAAATTTCAATTAGTATATCTCATTATAAGCATTTCTAACACATTTATGACTTATCATCACAAAAATAAGTATATCTTTTCATATAAATATGCGAACATAATTTGGTATCATATGTAAAACCTTAATTTCAAAAAACATAGAATGCCATTTAGTTTAAAACATGACTTTTTAGCATAACTTTCACATAACATACCATATATTAAATCATTATAACTTTCTCTAAAAAATTCAAAATGATAAACCGTAAAATATTTATAAAACTAAACATTGCAAGCTTTAAATAAACTATAATTCACCCAATTTCATTTTGTAAAACCATTTTAAATAACAAAAATACATATTGGATCTAAATAGGATTTCCAACATAATATTTGTAGAACAACATTCAATTAAACGTGTATAACTTTGCATAAAAAAATTGTAACGACAAACCATAAATTTTTTAAAAATATGAACCAAAGTCTAATTCTTCCTTAAGTTTTTCTAGCTTCCATTTCAAGTTTATATAAAAATAATTACCTAGTTAAGCTTTAACTTGAAATTTCTATCTTCTTACACTTCTTCTTTCTTTTCCTTTCCTCTCCTCTTTCTCTTTTTTCTTCTTTATTTTCAACTAATTCCATTCCAAGCTTCTTAGAAAATCTTGGACTAACAAGATATATATAAAATATATGAGTAGGACATGTGACCATGTGACTCATTTATTAGATACACCAAAAAAATAACTATTAATCATAAGGACATGTGTCATCTAAAGAATAAGGGTGTGACACATCGTGCTTAAAAAAATAATATTGAGAATAAAATCGTAATTATATAAAATTTACTCTTAAAAATAACTTTACTTGTATGTAAGAGATAAGGTATTACGATTCTCTCATTCTTTTAAGAATTCCGTCCCCAAAATTTACATACTATGACTAAATACATGAGGTTATTATATATGCATTTGTTCTATTATTTTTCATGTTATCTATTCGATTATCTGATTTTCCATAATACTTTTACCAATTTAAATAATCCATAAATTGTAAAATTATATTCTGATTCTATATGTACTTTAATTTATAAATTTAGTATCAATTATAAATAATTTACTATTCATTATCTCATTTTTATTACAATCAATTCTTATAACGAAGACTCTTCCAACTTAATGTAAGAAATTCAGCCACACATTGATATTCATTAATTAATAACATATTATAAGATTATTCTGTATAACTATATATCATCTTTTTTTTCTTTCCCTATGTGATAAAGAATAGATTATAGGATGATTGTATATGTAGAAGTTTTAAATATATGTTTTTTCTTATATCTTTAACATTTGCATTCAAACCATATATCATAAAAAATTTATTAAATTTTTTTCTTGGAAAAATAAAATTCATTATACATTAAAACTTTTAATAATAAAAATAATATCTTTTATGTTTAACTTATACATTTTTATTCAAAAAAATCTCAATTTTAAAAATTTTACATTAAATATTCTCTAATTAGAATAGTTTAAGTTAAACTTTAATCGATTAAATATAGTCATTTAATCTTTTAATTTAAAAAAATAAATCAATTAAGAATAAATTATAATAATTTAATATTTTTATATTATTTTAAAATTAATATTTTAATTAATAAATTATTAAAATAATATATTTTGTATTTAATTAATTTTTTAAAATAAAAATTAAATTACATTACAGATCAAATAAAACAAATTACCCAACTCCCTAGTTTACAATTGATTAACAGACAAAAACGGGGGTTACCGGCTTAAAATTACTGAGTTTGTTCCTAATAATAGAGCTTCGTACTAGTCTCTGTTCAGTGGACATTGGGATTTTGTACTTGTCGCGAAGTCCCAAAAAATTGAATATTTCGATGTTATTATTGATGTTATTATGGTACATTTGGTTGTAGTTAAGAAAATGAAATTAAAATTGATTTATTTTATTTTTTATTTAATTAGATTGAAAAATAAAAATAGAATAAAATCGATGATTAAAGGAGAAAAAATCTAAATTATTTTTCTTCTTGAGTAATCATGATTTTATTTTCATTTTAATTTTTTTTTTAATTTTAACCTAATTTCAAATATAACCTTAAATCTTAAACATTAAACTCTAAATCTCAAATCTCAAATCTCAAATCTCAAAACACAAAATCCTAAATCCTAAATCCTAATACTATAAACGCTAAATCCTAAATCCTAAAATATTAAACCCCAAATCTCAAAACCCTAAACACTATTTAAAAAAATAATAATTTTAACACTAAACATTAGCACACGAATATAACCCAAAACCCTAAACTATATTTAGAAAAATAATAATTTCAATTATAAATCTTAACCCATAAATATAACCCTAAACCCCAAATCCTAAAACCATAAACCATAAACCCTATTTAGAAAAATAATAATTTTAACCTTAAACCTTAGCTCACAAATATAACCTTAAACCCTAAACCTTAAATCATAAATCTCAAACCTCAAAATCCTAAACCCTATTTAGAAAAATAATATTTTTTCTTTTTAAGTAATAATTATTTAGAAAAATAATGGTTTTAATAATGTATTTTATCTCACGAAAAAATAATAATTAAATGATATTATTTAAATTTTACTAAATAGAGGGGTATTAAGGTAATATTTTTTTTTTCATTTCATTCCAGTTGTAAAACAAATACTGTAATACTGATTCTTTCTTTGATTCTAGTGATCAAACCAAACAAAACTATTTCTTTTTCATTTCATTCCGATTTTGATTCTATTTTATAAATCAAACATCGTCTTATATTTTATTGTTACTGTTTATTATTTATTATTCTAGACGAAAGGGCAAACAAGAAATAAAAACTATAGATCATTATTTTAATCGTTTATGTACAATTATACACACATTTTTAGTTAAAAAAATAACATTAAAATTTATAATAATAAAAATAATATCTTAATAATATTAAATGAGTTTTAATTAGATAATATTATTTTTATAGTTATAAATTTTAAATATCTTATTTTTTTTTAGTTTTGTAAGAAATATTAGTACATTTTCATATTTAATTAAAATAAAGATCAAATTCAAATCACACGTTGAATAAGAGTTCCGATGGATACGAGGAAGACTCATCTTTTCCATTGCAAAAGCGTCAAGTTTGGTTTTTTCAATGTTAACTTTGAGATATTCCAATGGATCAAGCTAATTATTTAATTATTTAATGCTAATTACTAACAACTTTTCGAATATAATGTTGGTAATTTGAGTTTAGGAATGCTTTCTTTCATTCAAACAAAATTGCAAGTCAACTGTGTATCTCAACTAGTATTTAACAAAAATTAAGATAGTTCTCACGATCTCTTTTCTGACAAAAAAAAAATTATATAATTTTTTTATAAAATTATATTATTTTTTTATAAAATTATATTATTTTAAATCAATTACACACTCCTTTAACCAAGTTACGTGTAACTCGGTTATACGCAAGATGTTTAATAAAATTAATTGATTCTTTCGGTTGATCTATTTTTTTCACGCGTGTTGGCCAGTACAGTTTTATAATTAGCTTAATTTAGCATAAATGGAGTCTAGTTATAAAATAGTTGAAATAAAATAAGGAATATTTGATCATGTCGCTTTAAAAAGGGGCGAAAATGCTCTATTTTTGAAATTAACAACTACAAATGAAATTTTTTATTTAAATAAAAAAGGATTTAAAAGTTATGTAAAATTAAAAATAAATTAATAATAGGGTAATGGGTAAAGATAAAGTGTAAAACCTAATATTAAAAAATTTAAGCAATATATCGAAAGATAAAGATGTATTGAAAAATCAAATCAAGATAAAAGTTACACACCTCGCTATCACCCTCCTTGATGAGGTGCTTAAAGAGCTCCATATTTTATCTGTAACACGAAGCCAAATCTTTCTTTTCCTTTCAAATAATCCTTTTTTTCTTCTCTTTACTCTCTCTCTAAATTGCTTGATTTAAGGCACATTTTGAAGGGTATCTTGGGATAAATATCAAGGAGTTTAAGTTCAAAAGCTCAGTATGATAGAATAACTTTTGAGGTAGAGATTTTTACTCTTAATTTTTAGATTCATGTGTTGGTTTTATAAATGAAATATCATGTATCATATATTATGAATAAAAGTGAAAAAATTAGATGAAATAATTTTATTAACAATGTTATAATATTATAAAATTATTTAAAAATGAGATATTTATTATCAATATTTTATTTTGCATACATTGAAAAAAAATTGTAAATAAAATGAGCATTAAAAATGTGATATGACATAGAAGAATTTTATACATATATCATGATAATGGTTTTATACGTAGAGAGTACGCATATATATTATCTTTCTGAGTATTATATCTGTGGATTATAGGTGACACTAGACTATTTTCGACGGATTATAGGTATACATCGCATCACATGTATTCTCGGAATTTTTGTTTAAGGTGCCTCGAAGTTGGACCTTTGTTATATTTGGAGTTTGCCATATATTGTGGATTTGTTGATTGCACATGAGTCTCAAAGTTGGACTTTCATTATGTTTTTGAGTTTACCTACCCGTAGATGAAGGCTTAGATGAGGTTAATTTGACCGATACATATGTCATATGTATTATGATTGTACATAGGATAAAAGGTGAATCAACGTGCATCCCAAAGTTGGCATGCACATGTCCCCATGTATTTTGGAGACTAATACATATAGGGTTGTATATCATGCATTAGATTTATATCGCATAACATATTTTATATTGTATAAGTATACATTAGGATACCTAGAATGTACTATCTCAATCCCCCGAAAGCGAGGAAGTATAGATATACCTAGGTTTTTTTAACTACAATTTTTCCACCATCATAAATATTTGTTTAATATGATAAAATTTATTAAATTTAATAATAAATTAGCATGCATCATAAATATTTGTTTAATATGATAAAATTTTAAAAGTAGATTCTTAATAGGTTATACGTAGCTTGCCCCAACCATCCCTCACTTCCCAACTACATTGTTCGAGATAATCACAATGAAGATAATATGATCATGAAGAGAGGATTTTAATGTTACAAGATTTGATTTAAAACCTTATTTTTTTTGTTAACTATTATGATTTACGGTTAAGTAGGTTAAGATTAGTCTAATGAATTTTAAATTAACTTTATAAAAGTCTTAGATTTAAATTTATAATTTTACAATTAATTTTACCTTTTGAATAGAAAATCTCTCCGAAGATACCCAAATTTTTTATAATTAATAAAGAAAGTTCTTTTAAACATAATTCAAAATTTAACCACTTTTTATACTAGGTATCATTTTTTTAGCATGACATAAAGTGTATTAATTGATCTGTTTAGAGATATTAGTAATTTTTGTAAATATCTTTTTTTAATAAATAGTTATGTGATATCCCTTAGTAGACACAGTATTATAAATGGGACAATCAAATTAAGGATTAATTGCATTTAGTTTATTATAAATAGGATAAGATAATTTGTCACAATATATTATATAATTTGGTACATAAATATAACCCAATCATTTAAATTAAAAATAACAATTTTTTTCTTATTTCTCGTATATCTCAACTATTGAGATATTAATTTATAATAAATTGTGATCATATATATATATATATGCATTCTCATACATATATATATATACTGATGAAATTCGAATGTATCGATTTTATAATATCTATAAAAAAATATACTATTATACTATAAGATAATGGATAAATTATATATATTTTTAGTAGAAGAATAGAACCAAGGTATTTTTTTGTTTTGAAAATCCCAAACTTTTTCCATTTATTAGAGAATGGATGATGATAAAATGGCATGTTAGGAGGAGAAATGTATCAAATAATAGATTAATGAAATAGGGTATCAAGTTTTTAACATCTATTTTTATTTTTCTTAAATAAACTTTTATCTCCAAAATCATAAAAGAACAATTTTATTGGATTAAGTTGTAAATTTACATCTTAAATATTATTACAAAAAGAATATTTTAAGTTAGTTATTAATCGATTTAAAAGTCATTTAAATCGGTTCACCTAACCGACTTAAAACGAGGAGACTTCAAATTTAAAATAGGTTATATCTGTAAACCTACTTTAAATTCTATATTTTTTAACATATTTTGCTCATTTTATGTTATACTCACTACCTGTTTTCGATCACATAATAGCAAAAAAATCAAAATATGTTTAAAAAGATTTTTAAATACTACAAATAATTAAAAAAATAAATATTAATGAATTATTTGATAATTAAATTTATTACAAAAAAATTTATATATAATATACAAATATATTTAACTTAAATTACAAATAAAGTGATGACATTACTTTTGTCATGAATTTTGTGATATTCTCACTTTATTTGAAGGAGAGGAAACTTGGTTTGTAGCTTAGAATCACTAATAATGTTCCATTTATAATGACTAGGGAACTCTCCAAGGAGATGAGATAGAGTTTGGGCATAAAAACAAGTTCATACAATAATTCATTCCCCTAAATACATGTGCACATAAACATCCATCAAATAAGCCTAAACTTTAGAGACATAGGAATAAAGAAATTAAAGCATTAAAAATTACCATAGTGTTGTCTTATGCTATTCAATATTATCAAATTCTTCTCCTGATTCTTGTCTTGATTCTTCTTATGATGTTATAATTTGAACCATGTGTTCTACACATTCTTCTCGTAAATTATCAAAAATTTGCATATTATAGCTGGATATGTTCCAACCAAAGAACTACATGTACTTAAATTCAAAATAAGAATATAATATTATAAATTCACAAAAAAATGTTTTATATATGTTAAAGTATATTAGTAAAAGAGATTACCACATCTTTAATTAGAATGTTAATATTTGAGATGATTTCACTCATAAATTTCATGACAAAGTAACCACACATGACTATCATTTTGTTGTGAAACCTGTAAAAAAACAAGTGTACATGGTTTCCATATTTGAACATCTTTATTATTCAATAGTAAAATTTATTAAATTATTAATATTCGTTTGTATATACTATAACTTTGTTACATATAAGTTTATATGATTTTTTAAGGGTAATGTCCTTACTCTTATTCTACAGCTTTTATGTCCTCTCAATTCTATATTTTGATATCCAAGATTTGTACATTTTTTATTAATGACATTAAACATATTAATTATGTATCCGACCAATATATTTTAGATATTATTATATATGAATTCTCTAATTATTGGAATATCTATCAAAACATCATATAAAAATAAATACATAAAAATCAAACAATTAATAAACTCATAATAACATTAACAAATATATAATATTAACAATATATAATAATTTATATATATATATATGTAAATAATTTTCAAAAAATTTAAGTTTAAAATAAATTAATATATATCAAAAACCTAAATACATAAAATTATCAAAATAAATAAATGAATAAAAAACTTTATTCTCTTCTAAGCTTCAATAAAAATATACAACCTATGTAACAAAAACAAATTATATACATAATCAATAGGTATGAAAAATTTGAATATTATGTTAAAAAAATAGTAGATATAGAAGAGAAATTAGAAAAAAAGAAAACTCACTAAACGACGTCAAAAATGGTGGTCGGAGGTGGGCTGAAAATGAGAAGAGGACGATTAGTTTTTTTCTAACAACTCGGGAGAAGGAAACATGATTGTCTATAAAATAAGGGAGAGAAGAGATAAAAAAAAATAATAAAGTAGCATTGATTGACACATAGGATGTAACGTCGATGTTACATGCCAACCGATGTTATCCACGTGTAGCGTCGGTTGATACGTAAAACTAACGTTACGTTCTACGTATAGCGTCAATTCTATGTATTAATCGATGTTAATTTTTATAATTTTTTAAGTCGATTTATCAACAAATTAACTTAAAATTTATTATAAGTCAGTTTTGAAAAAAAAAATTAACTTTAAATAGTGACTTAATTGCTCTTTATTGTAGTACTGTGAATAATAAAAATATGGTGAGCTTTCTTTAATTATCCTTTCACTCTTAAACTAATAACACATCTTAATTAATCACTGGAATGGATATTAATAGAAAAAAATTAAAATAAAAAAAATTGGGGGATGATAGAGATTAAGAGCAAGATTTAGGGATGTAAATCGGTGTTTTTCCAGCTTGGTATTGTTGTGACAGATATCAAATTTATGGAATTAAATACAAGTTTAAAGTTAAATACTAAATCATCCAAGATTGATTTTTTAAAATTTTGAATTAATTGATATCAATATTGGAATTTGAACGGTATAAAAATTATAAAATAATATATATATATATATTATATAATTTAAACTTAATTACACCCACTTTATTACCATTCAGATTTTGATTCCTTCGGGATAAAATTATATCATTAAGCAAGAACACGCTCAAAACCCTCGTAAGTAATCGAAGAAAAATATTTTTTTTAACAATTTAATATATTTATCACTTTACATGTTATAATAATTTCAAAGTATTAGACTTCTAATTTAACATTTGTTAATAGCCAAATGGGTCACTTAAATATCTCTAAATTCATGAGCATATAAGATTACTAGTAATGGAAAGGAAGGGCAAGCAAATGGTGGGGTTCTAGTTTCTGTAATAAAGAAAGAAAACAGAGCACGAATCCAGAGGAAGATAAAAAGTTGGCCTTCAATTTAAAGCAAAGCAAAGTTTTGATTTTGTTCGGCACATTAAATTCATCAAATCCCTTTCAAGGTTTCTAAGAATTTATTATTCTTGTTTATGCAGTAATTCCTGAAAATCTGCAGTTCAAGAAACAAGTTTTGTTGATTCGCAGAGTCCTCTGTGTAAGTTTGTAGAGAGAACAACAAAAGCAAAGAACAAAAAAACAGAAGACATGGAGGTAGGTCAGATGAAGAGACAGTGTGTGGACTACACAAAATCTTTGTTTATGGAGGTAAAAACACAAGAAATGTAAATTATGTGATTAAATTGTGAGATGGGTTTGTTTCTTTTTCTTGTTTTTATTACATCTGATCTTTTGGGCTATTTGTTATTTTTTATTTTTTTTGTTATTCTTGTTTTGTATGATGTGATTTATGTTTTTTTTTCTTGTTTCTTTTATGTGAGATAAGGGGTTTCTGGATGGTCAGTTTCTACAACTTCAGCAGCTACAAGATGAAAGTAACCCTGATTTTGTTGTTGAAGTGGTGTCTCTATTCTTTGAAGATTCTCAGAAGCTTCTTAATGATCTTACTATAGCTCTGTGAGGATCAAAGTTTCTTCTTCTTCTTCTTCTTTTCCTTTTTTTTTTTTAAATATTATTATTTTTTCTCTTTATGATTTACCTACGGAGAATTGTACATAAATGTTTATTATATGTTTCTTTTGGTTTACTTTTATGTAGTGATCAGCCAATTGTAGATTTCAAAAGAGTTGATGCTCATGTTCACCAATTTAAAGGTAGCAGTTCAAGGTATTAATTTGTTTGACTTTTCCATTAGTTTCTCATTCTTGCCAACAAGTTTGAGTTGTATATATTTTCTTATCTTCTTTCTGTTTGTGATATAATAATAATCATTTATCGATTTATTTGTTTGTAGCCTATGTATACGTAGTCATGTTCTTCACATGTACTTTCTCTATATTGGCCGGGTTGAATCCCCTTGTTGTTCTTCCATACATAACTTAGAAAATTAATTAGGCAAGTGTATAACATCTAATAAAGCATTTTTCGATGGAATCGTTTTTTGTAATTTGGTTAGGGTCCTGGTTCTAGGCTTGTTTGTTCAGCTTGTTCTTAATGAATGTAGATTTTCATTTGAACCAATAAAAAAAAACTAATACCCAAACTCTATTTTAATGCCACTTTTTCATTATTTTAAACTCTATTTTAATGCAACTTTTGTATTGTTTTAATGCCAATATTTTTTTTCAACTTACAACACAATACACTTATATATCACATTAAAAATATATTCTTTGAATATTTTTTTTATTTTCTTTTTATTAATTAATTATTGTATTGAATCAATTAATTAATTATATATTATTATTATTATTATTATTATTATTATATAATTAATTATAATAATTTAAAATTTATATTTTTCTTAAGAAAAATATAACAAATTCAGTAACCAAAAAGAGCATAATTTTTTCTATAAAAAAATAATTTAAACAAATTTTACTCAAAAGATATACAATTAGAGTAAAATGTAAATTAAAACATTATTTTTATATTTTATCATTTATTAATATTTTTAAAAAGAAAAACAAAATAGCGTGTGAAAATTGTCTCGCTGTGAACAATATTGCGTTAAATATAACATGATATTGTTCATCACTCTATTTTAGTTGAAACTTTAGAGCCTCTTTGGAGTAATTTTTATAGCAAAACTAATACTAAAGAACTGTTCAATAGAAGGAAAATTACCAACAAAAAGCTGGTTGATTTTTATACATATGTCAGTTCCCCAAACCCGTACGTCTTGTTCTATGCACCAATATCAAACACATGAAATTCGTACATGATTAGAACACGATCCTCTAACTCTGATAACATGGTGTCTTCATTACAGTTTCATAACAAGTTCATTGTATGTTTTGGAACAATAAGTTTTCCCTTTCTAAGCTTTTTAACTAAACAGCATAGGTGCTCAGATGGTTAAAAATGCCTGCGTTGCTTTTCGAAACTACTGTGAGGAAGGGAATGTTGAAGCGTAAGTTCTTTATTTTTTTCACTGTGATGCACATCAATGTTGTTTATGTTCTTTAACATTTTGCTTTCAGTTAGCTATATGTTGTGAAATTAATATTCAAATAAGAAAGGTTATGAAATTCCTTTACTTTCAGGTGCCTAAGATGTCTACAACAAGTAAAACAAGAGTATTATCTTGTGAAGAATAAGCTTGAAACCCTTTTCAAGGTGAGTCTACTATAATTTGTTGTAAGGATAGCAATGAGTCGGTTAGGGTTGGTTCGTACTCGAACCGAATTGACGAGTGGGAGAATATAACTGAACTATTTTAAGGTGAATTTGGTTCAGTTTAAATATTATTTTAGTTTTAAAAATATAAAAATACTCAAAATAATAATAATGACGAAACGGATAAAATACAACCTGATTCGAACTGATAATATAAATAATGAGACATGTATTGAACTGTTTGAGACTCAAAACTTGAATAGACATGGTAATTGATTCTTTTTTATTTTAACCTTTGACTCATCTAGCATCGTTTTGTAAGAAATGTAGTGTTTGATTGTAGCTTGAGCAACAAATTGTGGCTGCTGGTGGGTTAATTCCTAAGATGGAACAAAGTTTCTAAGGCCTGCATTCAAGTATAGTAGGCAGCTTTGTTGTCTATTTTTTAAGTGTTGTGTTTGACTATCTACCAAACCATGTAAGTATGAATTCTTGTTTAATCTAGGCTTTCTTGTAATAATCTTTTTAGACCTAATAATAATAGTTAAGACATTGTTCAATGAAGATGACAGAACACTTGAGCATTTCTACAAGTTGTGGAGCTAAAATAATTACTACTAGTAAGAGTATAGTTAATTCACAGCTTAAATTTTAAGGAGACCTCAATGTTGTCATTATTGTTATTGACATGGTTAATTATGTGTATTCAAACCATGAAGAAATGTGATGATGAAGATTTTACATTTGTTTAATATATGCAAATCTAAAGGAATCTTAATCAGATCACACGATTTTTTATTTAAAAGGGTCGGTTGATCTTGATTTGTTGTGGTTGTCTCTATCTGTATTCTGCTGAAATATACTTTGAACTGAAACGTTGAAATTAGTGGTGGAATAGAGGATGCCCCCTATTCTTTTCTTATTTGTTATAATTTTTGTCAAGATTAAATTTTTAATATTTTATTTATTTATTAAAAAATATATATAGAAAATACGTAAGTCACATATTCTCATTCATGCTCAGAAGATAAAAAGTTGGTCCATTATTAATAATGTACTTTTCTGCTTGCTAAAAAAAAAAAACTCAAATGAAGTAACTAAATTATGAGAAGATAAAATTAGCACGAAAATGGATTCAAAGATTGCAGCATTTGTACCTTCTATTCAATTATATTATATTAGAATAATTATTAACATAAAAAAAACATATATTCTATCAATTTTTTTTTAAAAAATTAATTCACGTGATAGTTTCAATTGAAACTATATGTTTAAAGTAAAGAGAAATAAAAATAAAATTTCATATTTTGAAAATGATTTTAAGTTTTGTTTTTATTATTGGTAACAATTTAGTCATATTGATATTAAAAAGTAACAAAATTAATTATTTTATTTTATTTTTTATTTTTTCAAATACATTAGATAAAGATTGATTTAATTTAAATAAATTATAACGAAAAAATTTAAATTAAATTAAATAAAACATAATTATTTGTCATGTTATCAGTTTTTAATAGTAATATAATTAAATTTTTTCACAAAATAAATACATATCGGATAATTTTTTAAATAAATACTAGATATATACGAATCAGCTTTTTAAAATAAAATAAATGTTAACGAGGTTTAACATATTTTCATTTATGCTCTTGAGGTTTATAAAAATATCTAGAATGTCTCTGGATTTTATGGTTAATATTATTGGTGTTAATTTTTCATCTATTATTATTCCTTGGCTCTTATACAAATTTAAATCAAGCGTTAATATTGAATAAATTGACTTAGTTGATGATTTTTGTTTATTTGAAAAAAGATAATAATTTGTCTAAAAAACTTATTGTTTATTGGTATTAATCTAATTTTTTTCTACATTCATTATAATTGCATAGTATATTATGTTTTTCATTATGTTGATTACTTATTTATAATCCTGAATTCATTAATTGTCTTTTAAAATTTAAAATTATTTTTTCATTTATTAAATCTAATAATTCGATATTCATAAGGTATTATCCTGATAAGTTATATGTGTTGAATGCATATTTTTTGTCATATTCGTAGTATACAAACATGTTTTTTTTGTATACATATAGTGTACTTATAATCTTCAAAGAAGTAACATTCAAACATTAAGTTGTTGAATTCCTCTTTTTTTATTCTTACATATTTTTGATTAAAATAGTCTCTTAATATCCTTGGAATAGAATGATTTATGATTCTTGTGATAACTTTAATATAATATGTATATATATCAAACAAAGTATTAAAAATTTTAAAATTTTTAAGACAATTTTCATAATTATCATCTTTAAAATATTTGTTTAAATCATAAAGATAGCATTTATCAAATTTTTCTAATAGAATTATATATTTATCTTTAATTTCATTTGAAATTAGTTTTTTTATTTTTAAAAACAGTTTCCATTTTCCTATCTATTATGATTTGATGAAAGAAAATATTTAAACATTCAAGATTCTTAACTGATTTAAAATTATAATTATTATACCTAAATTTAATGGGTTCACCACGATCTCCCCTTCTATTCGTCTCCTCTGTTATACTTGTTATGTCTCAGTTTTGCTTAAACTTCAATGTCTTCCTAACAATGGTGAACATTTTGCATTCATACATAAATGGTGTCAAATATTTGAAATTCTATTTTATTCATAAGATAATAATTATTTCAACTTAAGTCTAACTAAGAATCTTGAAGGAATTCTTAGCCGCTCATACTTACTAAGTATAATATTACTGATTTTGGAATTTCTAGATAAAGAGGATTTTTATGCTAGAGTTTTTTTTTTCAAAAATAGAGAGCTATGGGTTTGTTGTGTTTTGAAATGAATATAAGAGCTCTTTTTATAGCACAATAAATTCCTATTTACAAAACTAGAATTATTATTTTACCCTTGTTTAAATTATTCTTTTACTTTTTGCTTTAAATGATAGCCACTTCTTTT
This sequence comes from Hippophae gyantsensis, assembly GCA_030763125.1. NCBI lineage: Eukaryota > Viridiplantae > Streptophyta > Magnoliopsida > Rosales > Elaeagnaceae > Hippophae > Hippophae gyantsensis. The sequence goes on along the minus strand of CM061028.1, from coordinate 72,909,493 downwards.
TTTCTTAGCATATGCTGGCGATTAAGATGTGAGGTCTATATCTTTATTTTCTTTATCGTCTTCTACCAGCATTTCTTTTTTTATTCTTCTTTGTCGTTTTCTATCGACGATTCTTTTGATGACGTTGATGATGAGGTATCTTCATTTTCTCGATCTTTGATGCATGGAATGTATTTGTGGTCTTTGGTGGCTTTTCTAGCATAGAAGTAGAATATCTTCCTTATTTCTTGTCCAATTTCCAAGTTATTATTGTCAAAATTGGTTTTATATTTGGAAATTTTTTCACCTCCTTCTTCTGACAGAGTCATGGTGCTGTGAGAAATGATGATGACTTTACTAGTTAAATAATTTACTTTGATCTTAGTAGAATTATCAATCTTTTTGAGTTCATAGTAATTTGGCCTAACATTTAACCTCTTAGTACACTGAGTTCTTCTGTGTTGAATTCCTTTTCTGGAAATACCCTTGGTTTGAGAACTTCTTTATTTATGTTGGAAATCTCTGTCTTGATGAAGTGGTAAGGAGTGATATATCATTTCTTATTCCAGTTCATTAATAAATTGAAAAATCTAAGATAAATAGGTTTGTCACATGCTTTAATCTTCCCTTTGAAGGTCTTAATTGCTCTTTTAAAATATTCTGAGAAATAATTCAATTCATTTAAATTAATCCCTGAATATATATTTTCTATTAATCCTGCATGGAAAGCTTTATAAACAAATATTGGATCAACTCCTTCTAAGATATTGAATTTACTTCCTATAGCATTGGAGGCCTTGTTATCTTTCCTAGACTCAATCTACTGATGGTTGTTGTAATGCAACAAAATAATTTCTTACTATCTCTTCTAGGGTTATTAGTTTTGGTGTTTTGTAGTTAGTATAACTATTTTCAGCTTCTATTCTATTGGTGAATGCTCTATTAGTTACTCTACTAATTCATGTAATAGATTTACTAGCTTATGTCTAATCGTTATTGATTCCTAATTTTGGGTCATTGTAGACCACAAACTTTTTTCTATTCTTCTTTTTCTACCTCATCTACCCAGTTGAGCTTTTTAGTTTCAAAAGTTTTTCTTTCTTGTGAACTGTTAGGTTCTTCCTTTTATTTTGAATTCTTTATTTAGAAGTTTCATCTTCTTTAGGTTGAATTTTTAATGAAGATTCCTCTTTTGAGATTTTGAACTATAGAGGTTGTTTTGAACAATTAAGTTCTTTCTATTTTCTTTCCTATCTCTATAAGAGATTTCTCGAGATATAGTAGCTCGAGTTGTTCATGTATGATTTTTATCTCTCTTTTTTATCTTAATTATGATGTCAAGATGTTTCATTCTTGAAATCATAAAAATAATTAGAGGTGTTAATTTTCTAGTAAGAACATCTACTAAGCTACTCTTATGTCCCATAAGATGTTCAACATCAAAATTGTAATAGTTGAACTATTATTACCATATGACTAATCATCCTTATTTGTAATCACCTGTAATATTAGTTCTTAAAAAATAACCAAAATTCTTGTTATCTATTCTTCTAATAAATTTAGAGCTTATAACATATATTGTAATTTGATTATAATTACAAGATAAAGGTATCGCAATATTTAATTATAGTTACTAGATAAAATCTAATTAATAGACATATCAACCAATTTGCATAATTAATTTTTCTAAATAAAATAGGATCTCTTAGATAAGATGTGACATTTTCTTCCATTCTTTTTAAGAATTTTGTCCAAAAAATTCACATATATGACTACATAAGTAAGTTATTAGTTATAGATTTGTTCTACTAATTCTCATGTCACCTATTTGATTGCTTGATTTTTTTATAATTTTTTCATCGATGTAAATCATCCATAAATTTAGACACTAAACTTCAATCAATTTTGTATCAAGTCTAATTCATATGCTCCAATAACAATACAATTACCACTAATTCACTATTTAACATCTTGATTTTAACATATTGAAATTTATATTCATAGTATATACTCTTTCAATTTCAAAGTTATGCACCTTTATCGATTTAAAAAAATTCAATCACCTATTAGACATTCATTCATTGACATGCTTTAACATTGTTTTTTATATCTATCACAAAATTTAATTATAATTAAAGGATAAAACTTGATTAATAATGAGATATAAAATAATTTACGTAATTAGTTTCTTTATAAAAAATAGGATCTCACAAGATTAGAAAATTTACAATGAATAACATAATTTTTTTAGTAAAAATAATATAAAAAGAGAAGAAAGTACTAAGTGAAATTAAAAAAATCATATAAAATAAAATTATGAATATAAAAATAATAAATAAATATATATTGGTTGGTTTTATTATTATAAGATTTTAAAGAATTTCTATAAAAATAATAACTAACTTAATTTAATAAAAAACTTAAAATAGAAAAATATTGAATGAATTTGATTCAAATAATATAGGTTTGATTGGTAACAATAGTTTTTGCACTTACTTAGCATTGATTACCTTTCTCAGATTAACAAAATGTAATTACAAAATAATATTTATTTTAATATTCTTTTATTATTACATTTAAAATAACATTTAAATAAATTAATAACTTTATTTTGATTCGTTAGGATTATTTAGTCTACATAAATAAAAATAATTCAATTTTACATTCTTTCCTCTCTATTTTAATTCATGTTCATTCTATTTTGATTAATTCCCATAATTAAACACACTTTTATATATTATGTTATTATCTAAAACTAACAAGTATTTAATTTGTTATGTATTTTTTTACTTATTTTTTATTTTCATTTTTAACATGTTAACATAAAATACATTTTACATTCATATTAATTATAAAAAAATAATATTTTAAATTCGTTACCTTTAATAAAAATATATTTTTAATTCGTACTTATTTGATGTGAGAGTACAAATTTACTAACTTTACAAAATAGATAACATAAATTAATTTTAAAAAAAGTTGTTAGACATGCAACACATACCTGCCACAAGTTTTATTAAAAATGATATGTAATGTGTGTTTGATACTTTTTTTTTTAAAATGAACTTTTATGATTCTTTTTGTAAATATAATAGATTTATAATACCCTATCAAATAATTATCCCATAAAATAATTATAAATTTAAAATATATTTTCGTTAAAAATAATAAACTTAAAATCTCATCCATTCTTAATTATAAACACATATTTTTTTAAACATTATGAATAAATAAAAACATATATTAATTTTTTTAATATTATAAATAAATAATATATATATATATCGTATTTTACTATATATATTTGCTTATATGTCATATTTTACTATATATATTTGCTTATATGTCATTTTTTTTATTTTGAACAATTTTGTCCGATTTTTATTTTACTTCATCTACTTTCATTATTCTAAAAATATAAAAGCAAAATCAAATAGTTTATTTTATATTATTTATAATTTTTTCTATATATAAGACTTTTATAATCTTATCTTGTAACTTTCAAACCAATTACTTTTTTGTTTTTTATTTTTAAATACATAATTATCATAAAAAAAATTTAGAAGGAAAACATAAAGAGCAAAATAAAAAATATTACTTGTGATAATGAATGAATAAGTTACATTATCTCAAATATTATCATAAATACTTATTTATTTTAGTAAATAAAATCGATCTTTTTTATTTATATCAAAAAAATTCTAATATTTATGAGAAAGTCATTATTTTTTACAAGATTTTTTATATTTTATGCATTACATTCTTATTTTACTATTATTATTATTATTATTTTGTTTAGATGCATTTTATTTAAAGAAGACTTTTGCTATATTTTTAAATTTTATACAATTTATTTTAATACTTCTAATTACTTGATCACTATTTTATTAACCTATAAACCATATAATTACCTTAATTTATTATTCTAATTTATATAAATAAAATAATATGAAAATTAATCAATAACCTTAGTTTAAAAATGTTATTTTTTTCTCACATATTACACATATAAAATGGATATGTTACAAAATAAAGATTTTATTAGATAGTGGTATACAATACAATTATTCATATATCATTAATGAATAATTATGTAATTGTATTTAATCTCAATTTATTGATTAAAAATTTATGCAATGATTATAATGCTCTACTTCATTTCATTATAAATGTTTATTTTAAAATGTATATGTGTGATAGTTTTTCTACTTATAATTAAAAATAAATTATTTATCTTATATTTTTAAACAATTGTTTGAAACTTAAAAGTTTTATAAAATTAACGTAATCTTAACTGTTAGTTACACAATAAGAAATAATATTTTTTATAAGTTATGTCATTTTTATCTCTTGAAACTAATAAAATTTTATATTATCTTTAGAGCTTTAAAACTTATATATATATATATATATCATCAAAGAGGGATAGCAATATATATACTGATTTCTTTCCATAATTTTATTTATTTTATGAGAATAAAATTAACAAAATGTTTATAAAATTTACATGTTTAAGTTTTTGATAATTTTGTTCAAAAAAACTTTTTCATAATAATAATAATAAAAATAATGTATCTTGTACATTTTTCATTAATATGTATTTAATTATTTTAATGTATTTTGAATATTTATTTTAATTTTAAATACTCTTCAATATGTAAATATTTACACATATAAAATTATATGTTATTTTATTTGTGATTGTTTTAATTATTATGAAATTTTTGTTTAAATAAACAAAATTTTCTAACTATTTTGATATTTATTATTATTTTATAATATATTTTATTTTATATTATTACTCAAAGTCTTCTTATATTTTAATTTATTTTTTATTTTATTCTATTTTTAATTAATCTTTTATTTTATTTTATAAGACATAATATTTTAACTTTAAGATTAAGTGAACGTATTTTAAATTATAATTTTGTTTTTTTTTAATTTTTTATGATTGAAATAAAAAAGATTATATTACAAAATTTTATTAAAATTTTAATACAATTTTATAGACATTAATTTAACTAACATATACATATATATTATAGTATATCAAAATAAATATTAAATATTTATAAATTTATATTTATATTAATTATAATGTGTTGATAAAAAATTAATTCAACATTTTTAAAATTATTTTTTACATGTGTTATGTTATAATTGGGAAAAAAAATCAGTAAGTTTAAAGGGAGAATGGATGGAGTAAATAAATATAAAAATGAGTTCGAGGTTATAATTTATCTCTCTTTCTTAAAAGTATATACTTTTTCAACCTCGAGGAGTATTTAAAAGCTTTCTTACAATGAAAAATTTGTGTTTTAAGTTTAGCATTCTTAAAGATGTCAACGGACACGAGCATAGTGTCACGACCTTAAATTTCAAATAGCGATCGTGCGGCACTTAGCACCGTCCGTTGCACTAAGCCTGCCTTTGAATCCGAAAATGTAACTCCAAAGAGAATAGAAAGAGTTTGCAAAGAATGCTTTGTATTGCTCTAGAGAGAGTTTATGATACAAATGCTAAGAATTCCCAAGGATGAATGCAAATGAAGACCAAGTGGTCTATTTATAGGGTGGCTTCTAAGCTTAAGAATATGCCACCACATTCTAGATAATTCTATGCCTAGAATATACAAGAAGGTTCTAGGTTTATGTACAATGTGCCACAAGGCTCTAGGATCTTCTAGCCAACTCTAGAGTCTTCTACGTTTGTCTAGCTCCTTCATGCACCTTCCGCGATGTTCCGCAAGCTTCCGGCTTACATCCTTCCGGACGTTCTGTGCTTCCGGCCGGCTTCCACATCCTTCCCGAACCATCCTGGGCGCATTAGAACGTTCCAGCTCATTCTAGCACCTCCAGTCATGCTCCTGGAACAATCTAGGGTCTTCTTCAAGCTTGAGTTCGAGTCCGTCCAACTCTAGCCCTTTCTAGACTTCTCTAGGCAACTCTAGAACTTTCCATGTAGAATAGCCTAGATCCTTTAGGCAACCACTATTTATTTGGATTTTAGGGACAGCCAGACGGGACGTGACACCCTCCCCCCACCTTAAGTTAAGCGACGCCCTGCTCGCCTTCAAGCTTGAACCTCTCGATGTCGCTCTTGAACCGCCACAAGGATTCCTCGTGTTCCCGCCTCGTTTCTTCATCCGAGGCGTTCTTCCATTTGACCAAGTATTCCCTATAACTTGGTACGCCTCTTCGACGGATCAAGCGGTCCGCCAAAATCGAGTCCACTTCCTTGTCAAAGGAGGTTATTACTGCGGTAGGCGCTCTCTTTGATACTCCCCGACTTATGTCATCCTCATCTCCATGGTAAGGTTTTAGCATGCTTACATGAAAAACAGGATATATTTTAAGCTTCGGAGGGAGTTGCAGTTTGTAAGACACCTTTCCGACTTTCTTGAGGACAGGAAATGGTCCTCATATTTCCGCACCAACCCCTTATGAACCTTCCGTAAGCGACTTGAATTGTCAGCACACTCTGACAAGGACCAAATCGCCTTCTTGAAATTCTACCATCCTCCTCTTCTTGTCGCCCCATTTCTTCATCTTCTTAGACGCCATGCAAATAAAGCTCGGCCAACCTCGCTGTTCACGCTGTGCCCTTGGCAAACTCAAGGCAAAGAAGGCTCTTCCCTTCATAACTCGTGGCCAAGGTACGAGTGGGTCACGGGTTCTTGCCCCATGACAATCTCAAAGTGGACTCATGCAAGGACTCGCTTTCCGTAGATTATACGAAAATCGGGCTACATCCAACAGCCTTCACTAATCCCGCTGATTAGCACTCACAAAGTGCCTAAGATACAACTCCAAAGAATGCGTTGGCACGCTCACGTCTGGTCCATCACTTCGAGGATGAAAGCTTGTGGAGAAGTTCAAGTCCGATCCCAATGACTTGAACAATTCCGTCCAAATTTTCCCCGTGAATCGCGGTCTCGATCACTCACTATGTTGGATGGAATCCCCCAATGCTTCACCACATGTTTAAGGAACAAACGTGCCGCTCATCTGCCGTGCAATCCGTCGAGGCAGGATGAATGTTGCATACTTGCCGGCGGTCGATGACGACAATTACGCCGCCAAAGCCCTCCCGATTTTGGCAAGAGTGATGAAATCCATAGAGACACTCTCCCATGGTCTCTCTGAATAGGTAATGTTTAGCAAGCCTCCGGTGCGTATGCCGCTTCATCTTCTTGTCTTGCTGGCATACAAGGCAAGTCTTCACAAGCCTGCATCGTCCAAGTTGAGGCCAATAAGATGGATTTGATCAAAGCAAGTGCGCCTTATTCTCGGGTGTCCACCATAAGAATCACATGGCATTCCTTGATAAGCTCTTTCCTTAAGCTCCCCCATTTCTAAGACCTAAGACACGACTCGCTTGGCATGTAGTAGTCCATCACTCAACCAAAATCGTCTCGTCTTACCTTCCTCGACAGGCAAGGAGGTTTGAGCAAGGTATCATGCTCCAACCCTTCTTTCGATCCTATCCACAGAGGAATACTTGGCTACCTGGTCAAGCTTAATTCCGCTTTACGACTCAGCCGCATCGCCCACCACATTGGCTTTACCAGGGCTTGTACTCCAACCTATAGTCACTCGCTGAAAATCTTGCCACCGAGCTTCATGACTCAACTTCTTTTGAAGTCCGGTAGAAATTATTGCAACATTGTCCGTCACATAACAAAATGAGAACCCAATAAGTAGTGTCCGCCACACCCTTAGGCAATGAATGATACTGCTATTTCTTCTCTCGCACCTGTAGCGGAGTTCGGTTGTCATTCAACTCAACCTCATAAGCTATCTGACGCCCTTCCCGCATCAAAACTCCACCAATGGCAAAGTCCGAGTATCTGCATCTCGTACGTTCTCTGGAGGGTCTCGGAAGACAAAGCACCTGCTCTTCACTAACGCCTTCTTAAGTCTTCAAACGAGGCTTGGCATTCACTTGTCCATTCCCAAGCCTTGTTCTTTTGCAGAGGTTAGTGAGTGGGTCAGCTCGCCGAGTAGGACGATAAACCTTCTTGGTAATAGTTTACCAATCCAAGGAAAGATCTTAACTCTGAACCTTGGCGGAGGTTCCCGTTCTTGAATGGCTTTCACCTTAGCTCCATCCATCATCGCTCCCATCCTTTATCCTACGCCCCAAGAACATCACCGCATCTTGGGCAAAGGAACATTCTTCTCGACGATAAATTTCATTTTCCCTTAGGACCTCGAACACCTTCTTCAAATGCTCTAGATGTTCTTCCAAAGTCCGACTATATATCACAATGTCGTTAAGATATACTACCACAAACCGATCGAGGTAGGGATGGAAAATCTTATTCATAAGAGTGCAGAAGGTAATGTGCAGACCGAATGGCATAACAAGGAACTCATAGCACCATACTCCGGTTACACAAGTAGTCTTGGGCTCATCTCTCACATGCTGCACTGGTAGTATCCCGATCGTAGGTCCAATTTTGTAAAGTATCTTGCATTCCCCAATTGATCAAACAAATCAAGAATAAGTGGGATAGGATACTTGTTTCGACCGTGATCTTATTTAGAGCCCGATAGTCGATGCACATTCGCAATGTAGCCATCCTTCTTCCTTTGAAAGAGAACCTGGGGCACCAAATGGGCTTTAGAGGGCCTTATGAAGCCGCATCCAAAGAATTCATCGAGTTGCTTCCCGCACCCGCCAACTCGAGTTTGCCATCCGATATGGGCTCATTGGCTTTGGCTGGCACCGGTGGGGTTCCAACTTACATTTCATGGTCTACCTCCCCTCCGAGAAATCCGTAGTAATGCTCGCATTACGTCTTTGAACTTGTTTAGGGATACCAGACTTCCGCTTGGCAGCTTGGCTTTGGTGACACCTCCTTCTCATCATCGTATTCCTTTAGGATGGCCAAATAACTCTCTTCATCCCTCTTCAACCCCTTTCGAATTGAAGCCGCCGAGAGAGTTTGGATAGTAGGTTCATTGGTCCTTTCCGGCCGGCACCACACACGCCTTCGTACCATCCATTATACACATAGAAGCCTGAGCATGGCACCAAGAAAGCTCTTACCTGGTCCAAAAACTCCATGCCAACTACAACGGTGAAGTCATCCATGTGCAATCACGATAAGTCCACTCGCCACCCATTACCAAGATCGACCTTAACTCCTCGAGCGACTCCATGTAACGGCAAAGGTCAGCCTGAGTTAATCTGCTGAGAGAACCCCCTCCATTGACAACCTTCAGGCCAAGTCTCTTTGTTTCTTCCACTGAAACAAAGTTGTGAGATGCACATGTGTCAACCAGGGCTTTGGCGACCTTCCCATCACTTGGTGGCATCCACGTACATCAAACCTTTGTGGTCTTTGGGCGTTCGCATTGCACCAAGTAGGCGCAGAACCCATCTTTTGCACTCGTCCGCTCCGCCTCCATCCCGGTCATGAGTGGAAGCAACTAAGGCACTCAAGGCCTTCCTCTTGAACATTCTCGTGCCCAACGCGGTCCGTCGCATACGAAGCACGTCACACGCGGCTTCGAGGCATTCCGATCCTCCTTCTCCTTCCCTTTGTCCCGTGGCTTGAATGAGGAGCCGTCCCCAGGGATTTTTGGGACCCCGACTCTTAGCATGGCCTCCACCACTCTTTCCTCAACCAAACTTTTTATCCGAGGCTTTTGAGCCCTCCTTGCTCAGGAGTAGTCACAAAGCTCTCCTCAGTGCGATGGCCGAAGATAAGTCTTGGACACCACGTCGCTTGAGCTCCCAAATTAGCCCAAGGACGTGAGACCATTCATAAATAAGAATAAAGGCATCCTTGTCTCGAGGTGTCGGGGACTTCCAGCAGCCAGGCTGCGGAACTCCTTCACATAGTCCCCTATGCTACCCGTTTGCTTCAACCGTCGCAATCGGCCCCGCCTCCTCCTCGGCCGCTTACAGAAGCATTTTGAATTCCCTTTGAAGTCATCAAAGGTATCAATCGTGTAAACCCCTCGTTGCACATCTCCATGTCTCCGTCTCCACCACAACATCGCAGTGTCGGATAAATACATGGCTGCAGCTCGGATCTCTTGGCGTGGTCCGTTGGCGCCAAATGGCCTCAAAGTATTGTTCAAGCCCCCACAGAAGTTCTCTCCACTTCCCCTCGCGTTCCTAACGCCATTAAAGGCCCTTGGGCTTGGGAACGTCCACCCTCTTAGCCTCACCGACGGTGGTCGCACTAGTCCCCGCGGCCATAGCCCGCTACATGGTTTAGCCAGATCACCACCCATATCCTCCATTCTATGCAATACATTAGTGAGTTCTCTTTGGACAAGATCCCTTATCTTGGCAAGTTCCGCCTTTAACCCATCGATCTCTTGCCTTAATCCACCATCTAGCTCGTTGAATGACATCTTAACCGCTGCATGGATTTCCACATCCTCTCCGCTCCAAGCCACTAACGCTCTCTGTTGTCAACCCGATGCAGCCTAAGCCGTCTCGCACTTCCCACTCGTGCTTCCAAGCTAGAAAGCATGTCTTTCGACTTGGCTCGAGATTCCTTCGATGGTTTCCGAACTTCCTCACGTCCACGTTCCATAGGTGGAACATCAACGCTTGGTGTAGATGGAGCAACGTTCTTCATTATGCCAAGAGTAAGATTGCTTCAACCTAAAGCTCTGATACCAACTGTCACGACCTTAAATTTCAAATAGCGATCGTGCGGCACTTAGCACCGTCTGTTGCACTAAGCCTGCCTTTGAATCCGAAAATGTAACTCCAAAGAGAATAGAAAGAGTTTGCAAAGAATGCTTTGTATTGCTCTAGAGAGAGTTTATGATACAAATGCTAAGAATTCCCAAGGATGAATGCAAATGAAGACCAAGTGGTCTATTTATACAGGGTGGCTTGGCTTAAGAATATGCCACCACATTCTAGATAATTATATGCCTAGAATATACAAGAAGGTTCTGTGTTTACGTAGCATAATATGCCACAAGGCTCTAGGATCTTCTAGCCAACTCTGTAGTCTTCTAGGTTTGTCTAGCTCCTTCGTGCACCTTCCGGATGTTCCGCAAGCTTCCGACAATTTCTACATCCTTCCGGACGTTCCGTAAGCTTCCACGCTTCCACATTCTTCCCGAACCATTCGGCGCATTCTAGAACGTTCCAGCCCATTCTAGCACCCTCAGGTGTCTTCCTGGAACAATCCCAGTCTTCAAGCTCGAATAGTCCGTCCAACTCTAGCTCTTTCTAGACTTCTCTAGGCAACTCTAGAACTTTTCATGTAGAATAGCCTAGATCCTTTAGGCAACCACTATTTATTTGAATTTTTAGGGACAGTTTGGGCGGGACGTGACAATAAGCACCAATAGAGAGACTATATGCATAGCATCTCCTACTTAAATATTAACGATAATAGAAGGAGATTCTTTATAGGAGTTTTGAGTTTTTTTATTTATTTTTTTACGGTTATTAGAGATTCTCTAATAATAAATAAACTACGATAAATTAAATTTTTAATAACTTAATGACTTATAAAATTTTAAATGTTATTATGTAATTAAATATAATAAGTTTACATTTATAATATAAATTATAGGTATAATTAAATTATTTATATTATTAATTTAATAATTATTATAGTAATTTATTTTTATATGTTATAATATTAAAATTTATAATTAAAATATTTTTTTAATGATAAAAATATTATTTTTATCAATATTTACTTGATTTAAAAATAAAAATTTTCTATTTATTTATTGTATCCGTCACACTCGATTTCTCTCTCAAATCCCTGACTTTCGAAATAAAATACACAAAGTTGGTAGCCAACGTTTTTTTTCTCTTGTTTTCTTCTCCAGTTTGGCCGCTAGGGTTACTGAGCCCTCTTCAATAGAGATACTCAAAAGCTGAAACTGCTGCAAAATGGCAAGGTACAGAAGCCGGAGCAGAAGTTACAGTCCTCGTCGGCGTAGCAGAACCCCACCACGTGGACGCAAGCGATACAACGATGAACCCCGTGAAAGCCACCGAGTCAGCCGGTCTGACAGGGACCGTCGCTCACCTGGTCCTACAGGATTGCTCATCCGCAATCTCCCTCTTGATGCTAGGTTTTCTCTTTGTGCACATTTATCTCTCTGTAATATTGGATTCGAGTTTTTACCCTAATCTGTTGTTATTGTTATTATTGTTGTTTATGTAATTTGAATTGAATGGATAGGGTTGAGAGTTGTTGGTTTCCCTGAGATGCGTAAATGTTACTCTCAGTGTTAATATGATATCGGTGTTAATAATTATTTGCTTTTGAAAACTATAAGAACAGATTTCTTAAAGCCTAACTTTGACTTGTTATTCAATTATATTGAACAGGCCAGAAGATCTTAGGATCCCGTTTGAACGTTTTGGTCCTGTGAAGGATGTATATCTACCAAAGAATTACTACACTGGGTAAAGTACTGCCTGTCTCTGTGTTTTTCAGGAATAAGTGCAACCTTCTTTTGAACTTTTTTTTAGGGTAAAAAAGAATCTTTAAACTATTGGATGCTATTTTGTTATGATAATTTATTTCATGAAGCAGTTTTTTTTGTGTCAGAATGAAAAGTTTGGGAACGCTTGGATGCTATTAATATCCCATGATGTCGATTCTATCCACAACGCAAATATTGTTAGTAAAATTATCACGTCATCGTGGAAGAGAGAACAAGAGTTAGCCCCTTTTAGTTAGGTTCAATTATTGTTTCTGTATTAAAATTGTGATTTTCAATCTTTAAAGTGGTTGAGCTGTACTTGGGTTTGTTCTTTTGATGGATTTTTCATCAACTGTGAGCGCTCTCATATTAAGCAATAGACGGATGCTATTTGTTTGGTTGTAGTACTTTTTTTCTAATTCTTACATTGGTGCTCCTGATGCCAGTGAATTTGAAGGGTTATTTTGTGAACCAAACTAGGTCAGGTGGATAACACAATAACAGATAACTTTTGCCTGCAAAACGACTATGAAGCCAGCTCAGCACAAATAACGAGCAAAATAACACAACAAACCAAAACATGAAGTTAACAACATAATTTAAGCAATTAAATTAAACAAACGACAATTTGATAGTTAATTGGAAAAAACATGGGGCACTAGTTATGATCCTAGTTTTAAGTCAAGCAAAAGTTTAGGGGATAGACCATATCCTATCGGTATGCAGTGTTGCTTTTATTCATGTTCAATTCCTTTACGGCTGAAAGTGTTTACTATAGTATTTTTCATCTTTTTTTTTTGCCGAGCCTTGTCGTCATTTTTTTCAAGCTGAGGAGTTTTTGTAACCCTCAACTTTGCCATCTTCATCAACATACAGGTTTATGGACCAATGCATGCAATTTGATTTTTTTGCTCTTAACTAATGAATGTGATGGTATTTTAAATTTCTTCCCCACCACAAGTGGACATTGAGGCATTTATTATTTCATTTATGTGCAAGTTTGCTTTTGTGAAATTTAAATCAATTTCTTAACAAAATAGGAAAGCTCTGTATTAACAACATTTATTATTTTAATGTGAATCTTTAGAGAACCACGGGGCTTTGGATTTGTGAAGTACCGGTTTACTGAAGATGCTGCCGAAGCCAAACAACAGCTGAACCATACAGTTATTGGTGGGCGTGAGATAAGAATTGTTTATGCTGAGGAAAATAGGAAAACTCCACGAGAAATGCGCACAAGTACTCACATAAGGTTGAACAATGATTTTCTTCATCCCTTTTATTTTTTGCATCTTCAATATTCAAGTAGAAGATTTATTTACTATGTAATTCTTTTCCAATTTTTTCTTCTAAATTCATGTAGCCGATATGGAGGAAGCTCCAGGAGGAGAACTCCACCGAGGTCCCCGAGGCGCGGACATCATTGTCAGTTTGATTTTTTACTTGATTTATTGTTGAACTTGCTTATTTGAGTGACTTATTAAACTTGTGTATACTTAACCTGGTTAATCATTTGCTGAATGTTCATGAAATCTCTCTGTTTACAGCTTATTCACCCTCCCCATCACCTTTGAGGCGTGACTCAAGGTTTGGATTTTATCTATTTACGATCTTTAGTTATTTGCAATATGTTAATACATTTGGGGAGTGCCATTACTTTTGCTGCAGTTCTGTTTGTCCGAGATTGGAAGTTATATGGTAATGTGCATGCATCATGTGACAAATGAATAGTATTATATCTATGCTGGTGGCCTTGTTTATGCAGATTTAAAGTGAAAAAGGAGACTTTAAAGACTTGTGGATTAATAAAGTTTAACGAGAAAAGAGATCATAAAAGTGATGGGCAACTTGCTTATTTCTTCCAAAGCATCTTCATATGTGTTATCTATAATCTCATGTTCACAATGTCTACAACTTGCATGGACCTTCAAAGTCCTTTGAGTACAAGTTTTGCAAGGATTGCTACCGTTGAATGAACAGACTAGCTAAATAGGTCTGGGAGACGATTGGCAATCATTCATCATAGTAACTTGCTTTTTTATCCCTTAGATTGTTGAAGTAAATTTTTTACTCCGAAAATGTGAAATTTGATATCTTCTTTTGCATATACTATCCAGTTAGTAAAGAATATAGCACCTTATAGTTGACCAAAGAAAGAAACCATCTTCAAAGAAGGGAAGCTTTTCAAAGTTTTTACTGGTAGAGATTTGATGACATTTCCAAGCAAAAAGATAATAAAGGTTTTAGAAAGTTGGGGCAAAGAGAGCTATGAAGTTGTTATCAGAAGCTGATCAACCAGTACTTCAATATAGAGCTTAACTGTCAGTGTTTGGACCCAGTTTCATTTTTTTTTGTTCAGAAACCTTTAAAAATTTCAGGTAAAGGTCACACTTTGATTGATTGAATTTTTTAGGATGTCATATGGCTACCATTTCCGTTGCTTGATGCCAATTATGTGGATTCATTTTCCAACTCTTCAACCTGAATTGCATTTGATTGTACTTGTTGGTGTTTGCTAGATATTTGGGATTATTTGTTTAGTTAATTTTGACTTGTTAAGTAAATGTAAGCATGTGAAGCCTTTTAAAACTAGATTAACTAGTAACACTTTACTTCATTGTTAAGGGAGTACAGGACCAAGGATGCCCATCGCTCTCCAGTGCGATCCAGATCAGCTTCACGCTCTCCCCCACGCAAAGGCAGAGACCACGAAAAGCGCCAAAGTCCAAAAGATAATGGTCACGGTCCCTCTGATGAGAGGGGATTTGCACCCAGCAGGTCAAGGAGCCCAAGAGGCACGAGTCATAGTCCTTCAAGGTCTCGGTCTCTATCTTACAGGTTAATATCTCCATAGCTTTCCCTAAAGATTAGTTAAGACATTTGAGCTCCAGCCTTTCCATCAAGCCTAGTCAATCCATTTACCTTAGCCCGAGACATTTCTATGGGCTTTCAGATTTTATTATAAACAGAGTATAGAAGAAAAGTTGAAGGAAATTTAAATTTTACTGTTACGGATTGACTAGGCTTGACTTCCTCTTCTGGAAGTGCTTATTTTTATTCTTTATGCATGTGCAGTCCTCGTTGATGGCTTATGTTACTTTAAGTGGTGAACTATTACAGTTTGCTTGATTGGGCATGCAACTGTCAAGTGGTGAGCTATTATGGTTCTGATGTCAAGTATTCTGAACATTGAGTTTGTGTAGACAATGTAATTATAACTTTGGTTGCACGTGGAATTTGGATTATGACTTTTGTCTACATAGTTTTCTCTTTGTGGACTTCCAAATTTTAAATACGCATGTCAAATTGCAGTGTAGTATGGCCTACTATTTTGATTTTTATTGTGTTCATATCTGGCATCTTCATACTATGATTGGATGACACATTTTTGGCACATTAGAATTTTATAGGGAAAACAATAAAATAGTACTGTAATCACAAAATTAACACATTTATTTTTACATTAAATGTTGTTCAATTTGACTGGGATAGTTTAGATTTGTTTAATGTTTTTAGGGTATTTTCTTTTTATTATAAGTTTTAGTATCTTTATTTTATATAAATTTTCAATTTTATTTCATGCTTGATCATTAGATTGCTTGGTCTCAAAATGATCGTGAGCTTGTTAAACCAAATCTCCACAAGACTAGTCAGTAGTGAGTAGTCAGTGAACTGAAATAAACCACGACAATAATATAATAATTAAAGTAAAAACTAACAATGCAGTTTTGTGATATAGGATGACTGAATTAACCCTTTAATTCGCATCTAAGACGATTTTAAAGGTTAGTTATAGACTAATAATTGCTACTCGGTATTTTTAGAATGACAATCTCGTGCAATATTGCTTTGTGCTTAAAAATTAATATTTTTTCGAATATATATCATCCATACAGAATTAAACCGTTATATGTTTAAAGTTCTTAGTTACAGAATGAGGTTTTTTTTAATTTATTTTTTACAATTTATTAATTTTAGAAATTTATCTACTTGTCACGTTAAAATGATACTAGTCAAGATATGTTATTTGTTGCAATGGATTTAAATAAGATGAGTTAAAAATATAAAAAATAAAATATGATCATTTTTAATATAAAAACTTAATAGAAAAAAATAATGAAACATTATGTTCAAAATGAGAAATTATGATATATGAGATAGGATATAATTAGATTTAAATGAGATATGATAATTATATAAGTTGGTTAAAGAAGACATGAGATAAATAAAATAACCACACTACATTTGAAGATGAATGCAACCGGCAGGTGATACATTGTTTTATGAGATGAAGAGAGTATCTGAAAACTCAAATCTTACAGTCCCTTTCCTTTGACTGGTGGTTAGGGGCTCTCCCTCCCGACCATGTGGTGGACCTAAAAGTAGGGAAGTCGTTTATGTAGACCGGAAAAATGGCCCTTAAAGAGACCTGTTACTGAAAATATTAAGTATTTAGAACTTGAGTTCACAATGGCCATAGCTAGCTGAATAACATATACCCTATTTGAACATATTGTAAGATCTACTATTTGAGTCCTAATTATAGAGGCGTGAGTCATATTGTATAAAATAAAAGAACCTGAGTTCACCATGGAACGAGCAAAATGCCAAACTGAGAAAAGATTTGACTGCTGCATTGATAATCAATGTTTGATGATGACAATGAATGAATACCAAGGTTATCAATTATGTTCATTAACATTCCAAGCAAACAGAACACAAAAGTGGGATAGGTTGCATCAAGAAACAATTCACATTCTGAAATTATTGCAACAGCAACACTTGCAAGTTGCAAAATTTAAATTATTGTGGTTATCGAAGTACGATTACAGCTCATTCTAAAGGGCATGCTTTCTCAAATTCTTGCTGTTCTTTGCGACATAAATCGAACTCGTTAGTATTATAATACATGCATCCAACATATTCATCCATTTCTTTCGTGCATCTCTGGTGAAGATCTTTCAACCTGCAGACCAAACATCACTCTTAAAAGAGCAATCCGACACGGAAATATTTGACAATATTACTTGCAAAGATAAAGATGAGCTCATTTAACAATATATATATTGGGGAATATATTATTCAAGCAAGCACAAGTCTTAAAGATGGAACGTGTTGCCTAATGAAAGCAACCAAAAAAAGCAACTATAAGTACGAGGGTAATAATCTGTTGGAAATGAAGGCCTCACAAGTAGGTAAGGCAGTTTGATCTAATGGATTAGTGCCCTGCGGGTACCACTCTGCTCGGGTCGATTCAAGCAAACCAGCTCAGATCCAAAATAATTTAGTACATATCCATTATTTGTAATACTTGTTCAGGTCGGGTCACAAGTTAAATAAAATTTTAAACGTATTGTTTTTTTTTTTTGGTATTTTTACATTTTTTCTAAAACTAAAATAATATTCAAAACATATCAACGATTCGTGTAATACCCAAACCAATCCAAACCGAAACCATTTAAAATAGTTTAATTCAATTCACCCCACAAGCAGGTTCAGTTCGGACTTGAACCAAACTGACCTATTTCCATCCTTAACAACAG
Organism: Hippophae gyantsensis; assembly: GCA_030763125.1. NCBI lineage: Eukaryota > Viridiplantae > Streptophyta > Magnoliopsida > Rosales > Elaeagnaceae > Hippophae > Hippophae gyantsensis. Next base: position 72,891,540 of record CM061028.1, on the reverse strand, counting down.
GAAGTCTTAAAAAGAAATTCTAAGTCAATCTTTCTAATATCAAGCTAAAAAACCTTTAGAACTTTGAATTGAGGGTGAATGAGTTTTTCTCACATTAGGCCAAAATTATTTGTTGGTCTCCAAACCTGGGCCTTAGTTCTTCAAAATGTGTATATAATTATTTTCTCTATGCTCCAATACTTTCAAAATTTTCATGGAAAAACAAAGTTCTAGTATGAAGGACAAACATGTTTTCATGTCTTTTTTTTTTTTAATGTTTCTTTTAATAACTAGGAGAAACAATAAATGATATCTAATAGGCTATTGGAGGCCAGAGATAAAATGGAGAGAACTAAACTGTCTCTAGAAATAAAAGATCCAAACCCAACATAAACTGTAAGACTTAAAATTTCACCACGTCAATTTTAAACATGCCATAACTCATAAAGCTACAGAGGAAAGAAGCTAGGAATCCAGTAATTCGGAGATTTTCCCAGTGGTTATTCCAACTTAAAACTGCAAGAAAATATAAAGTTCAAACCATCCCTATTTCGTTTCCTCCTCAAAATTTTGAGATTTCGATGCAAAGTCTAATGTAAACACATTGACACTGGATTGTCCATGGAAAACAAGATTTGGTATCGCTCTTAAAATTTAAAAAAAAAAATCAATAATGAATAATGAATCTCATGTACACAGACAAACACAGCTGATTTTTGATGGCTCTTTTAAAATTTTATGGCATTGATTTAAGAAGAATTTGGTGACATTCCATACATGATTGAAAAGCTCTTTGAGTCTAGTATTTGCAGAATTTAGGGTCTATAATTTGCACTTTTCTAACAAAAGATCTTGGTTTGAATGCAAGTTGTTCAGGGATGATGAAAGTCATCTGAGAAACATATAAATGAATTTTCTATAAACCAAATCTTTATACTTAGTAGGCAAGTGGCATATGGACAAAAAACTTATTGAGTCTACATTTACTATACTGCTCATTATACGCTAATGGCAGCCAAAAATATTGAACTTTGTATTTGCTTATCTTCACATGTTTTAATTTTTCTCGAATTCTTTTCTATGATCGTTGTATTTCAAATCTATATTATTTTGTTTACAGGGAGGTTCCAAGAGTTGCGAGGAGTTTAGATTTAGAACATAGATATAGAGTGATTTGAAAAAAATTGTATTTGGAGAGTTCTCTTAGTGAACTTCTCTTTTTAAACATACATCCACCTTAGAATGGTGAGTTGTCTGCCATGTATTGCTTGTTAAAAAAAATTCACCACCCAAAGGAACTAATAAGGGGTACATGGTCCCTATGTTACTTGAAATCGGGATGAAGGGTCCGATATGGGTGCATGTTTGGAGGTCAAATCATCTGTGTTGAATTGTAAGACACATAGACACAGATAATAAGCGTCAAATTTTTAGACACTGATACGGGACATGCATAATATATAAACTTTTTCATATCATAGGTATATAAATATGACAGATTATATATATGATTAAAATCTGAGTCATTCATATTTTTATTTAATTTTTAATCTCGTTTATCTAATTAAATGTGATTGGTTTTTGAAATTCTATTATTTTCTCTCTAAATATAAAGCCTATTATTGTCAATTTTATGGGTCAAACTCATGTCTCTTCAAATTTAACTCAACCCATGCCTCTTTAAACACAACACATCCCTCACCTCTTTAGACATAATAACACCCAGCCCATGTTTCTTTTCATTTTTGTTTACCAAGTCATGTGCTACAATAGGATTTTTCTTCAACTTTAAAGAGAATCACGTGATCTTCTACTACAACACCTTCTCCCATTTCCATATTAGATGCTCTGCATCTCTCTCTCAAAATATCACTCTTTCTACAATCTCTCTCTTCCTTCCAAGTTGCGACAATGGAAGTTGAATGACCAAAAAAATTTTGACGCACCCAACAAATATCATGCACTGGTGTTGGACTCATGTCATGTTGACAGGTGTGTGGGAGGAAAAAAAATGCCAAATCAATGTAACAAAGCATGGTGCGACACTCACCATTTTAAGGAACCCACCCAAGGGATGCAGAGTTTACAAAGAGGAGCTTAATAAAAGAACTCTCCAAATACAATTACTTTAAATCACTTTATGTCTAAGTTTTAATCCTAAGCCCTTTACGTAAACCCCTTTACAAAGGACCCTTGGAACATCTTTCCAAACATGAGAGCATACATTTGAACACTTGATATACAACAACCAAAGAAAAAAAGCTCGAGAAAAAAATCGAAACATGTAAAAGATCAAGCAAATACAAATTTCAACAATTTTGGCTGCCATTAGCCTACCCTAAGCAGTCTGTAGGCTGTACCAATTGAGCCATATATCTCTCTCTCTCAATAGAATTCTAAATTCAGCACCGCCTTATTTGGTAAAATTCAGTTTGCCTACTAAGTATGAAGGCATTGTCAGAAGAAAATTCAAAAAGTTCCAGCACTATGAACTTTTGGTAACTTTCACCATGCTTGAATAGATTTCTATCTTTTTGGTAGGGAAGTGCAAATTCCGAACAGTAAAATTCTATGGAAACTAGCCTCAAATAGATTTTCAACCATATATGGAATGCCACTACAAGATTCCTTAAAGCAATATCAAAAAAATTCAAAAGATCCACTCGAATTTAGCCTAGCATCCTTGTTTGAGTTTCTTACAAGAGTTTCATTAATATGGATTTGGTTTGCTTCTAAGTTAATACCAAAATTTCCTTGGACACTCATGTGTCACATTTATAACTCAGAATGCATTTTTGCTATCAATGCAGAAGTTGCAGACTCCCTCGATCTCAAATGCCATACTTCACAGCCCACAAGCTTTTAAAGATTTGGAAAAATTCCCTATTCTTTTTTTTAATAATAAAATTACAGAAAAATATGTAATTCCCATCTAAATTTTCATATAACTTTAATTGTGTTATTCAACTTATTTAGGTCTAGAAGCTTGGGTAAAACGAAAAATGCAATGCTAAATACTCCAAATCATCTCTTTGTCCACAATCTTCTCCGAAATCGAAACAGATAACTATAAACCTCCTCAATATTTCAAATTCAAAAACCAAAGAAAAAGAGAATGAAAGTTGTAATTGATGAGAGTACTTACAAGCCAAGAACGCAGCGAGTGACTTGTTGACCTTTGTCAAGGCATTTCTCAGGGTTTGGATCTTTCTTCTTGCACTTGATAAAAGCCAAGTTCTCCGATTGGCATCTCAGCCCTATGTGTTTCGAAGAAGCCATTAACACCGCCGACGTTGGGATTGGATCACCCGCCGCATTAACAGCACTGTCCATCCCCAGAATTTTCGATCGCCTACTACTGCTAATTCAATATACAACACAAAAAAGAGGAAAAAAATCGAAACTTAATATATTGCACTCGCTTTGTTTGGTTTCCGAGAAAATGAGCAAATGTAGATACCTTTTTTTGTCTCTCTCAGTTGTTGAACGAAAACTTTCAGCTGCGAGTAGAAAAATCGAGGAAATGAGATTGGGTCTGTGGGTGGCCCGTGGAGGAAGGTAAGATAACAAGATGGGCTCAGGCTTTATATAAGTTGGACTCATATCATAGCCCATCGTTAAAAAATTGGTGGTCCATGAAAAAACCTATTCAGGAAATTAAAAAAAAAAAAACCACGTTAACATTTGTGTTCGATCCCTGGCCCTAGTTCATCCTAAAACCGCAGAATTTTCAGGAGTATTCATAAAGTATTGAATCTCTGCTAACAAATTACAAGTAAGTTTGCACTCCCGCTATGTTCTTTGTTTAAATTAACTCTAATTGAAAGGCCTGAAAATATTTGAAGAAATGAGATTTTTCATTTCTGAGAATTTCAAGTCAATGCATCTTTGAATGAGTATCAAGCGATGACTTATTCAATGAATATATGTTTAGTAGCCAGTGGCTATATATGATTTTGGAGGCTTTTTGGGAGTTTTTAGTTACATGAGGTAGCCACTTAGACAAGTATAGCGGAAGGCATGTTAGAGGGCATTAGTTGTTTGATGAAATGCTCGAGAGTCCCTTTAAGATAAGGTGCATTAATAATTACTGAGTAAATTTGGTTCCTTTCAAGTAGGCAAAACAGCAAAAATAACAATCTTAAAGCTTCTAATCACAATAAAAGCTTCTCTTATGTCTAACTCATATATTTTTACTATTAAAAAAAATCAAAATCCATCATTTCATATTAAATGCAATCTAATTGGACGTCATTCAAATCGAAGTCTAGTCATTTAGATCTGTTTAATGTTGAATTCTGTTCAATTTAATTCCGCTCAATATTATTAGATGTTATTTTCATTGATATAAGTTTTGATGGTGTTATTTTACGTAATTTCTTTTAATTATTTTTTATTTTTTAATAAGTAATTAAAGCACAATTTGTTATGCCTTTACCCAGCTGTTAGTTAACTGATGGTTTTTCTTACCTCACAATCTTTTTTGAAGGATTTGTGGTAATATGAGCTGCTAAAAATAAAACTTGGGATGAGTATTTGGAGGAATTCAAATGTTTCTTGGAATTTTTTGGCTGAAATTTTGTTTTAATTTTACAAGCTTTGTGTTTGAATGTTGATATGTCATTGAAAGTATGAAAGAAATAATTTAGACGTCTATTAGATTAAGCTTTATTTACTTTTAAATTGATCATGTTAGCCAATATCTTAGAGAGAATTGGTAATTGGGCAAACCTTTTGACTTCATTCTTTTCTTTTCTTTTTTCACCGATTAACACCTTTTAACTCCATTCTTCTTCGAACAGAATTTCATATAGTTTTACCGTAAGAAGAGAAAATTAAGTGTATTTAGTTTGTCCATGCGTAATGTTATACTTATGTTTCTTTCTTAACTATATTGAATTCTTGGTAGCTTAAGTGATTTACAATTGACAGGTAACATAGATCTTAGTCTTACTGGAGGCCATAGATATAGTTATTTAAAGTTCTTAGAATTCCTGAATCATCTCGGCACAGATAGCTTTCACATGCTTTATCTGCAATTTTATTTGTGGCCCTAAAGATTATTATCACAGTAGCATCTACTATATCAGTATCTAGCTCACTAATTATTCCATCAATGGCTCTGGCCTTTTGGATTCATATGAATTTAACGTCCAATGCTATGATGTCTCTACTTTTTATTGTGGGTACAATCCTAGATTAACATGATCAAATGGTTTTTCTTTTCCCTTTATTTTCTTTACACGCAGATAGCTTTCAGGTTTTGGCCTTTAATGATTGTGTATGTACTCATTAACTTATGCTACTTACTTTTTTCTTATTTCTTGGATCGACAATTTTTAATGTTACATATCAAGATGAATCATGTAGTCATGTAGATATAGATGTGTTTAGCATATTCACAAATATAACCATACACATGGTTACCTTTCGTTTACATTTTCTTTGTTTCACGACAGACGTGTTTTTCTTTTGCCTGTTCGACTCACATTCTTTAAATTTAGGAATGGGTGACAAGAAGAAAAAAGCTACTATTTTGATCCGACTGGTCTCAGCTGCCGGGACTGGATTTTTCTACGTCAAGAAGAAGCCTTCTAGAATGGTAGAGAAGCTTGAGTTCAGAAAATATGACCCCAGGGTAAATCGTCATGTTTTATTTACAGAGGCAAAAATGAAATGATTGAATTCCCTGATAATGTAATTGTTATTTCTTATAAACAACAGATAATCTGATAGTTCTGAGTGCTTAGATGGGATAATTGTTTTCTCTTCTGTATCTCAATTCTATCTTCTTTACTTCAAGTAATATGTCATTAAATTTTAAAATTGCGTAGTTTGTTCTATGCTTATGTGACATTAATGGTAGTTTTACCTTAAATCCTAAACCTAAACTTAAACTTAAAGTTATGCAGCTACATATGGACAGAATTTTTTTGTTGTTTATTGTTTTCATTTGGCATTATGCAAATGTTATGACATGGATTATCTAACTCTTAGAGGTGATATTGATAAGTGCAATCCTAAGTACATCCAGAAAAAGCGTTACTCCTAATAAGTTCACACATAAGAGTATGTATTTGGATGTTTTAGAGTAATTCTAGTTGTAGTTACTAGGGCACGAATAACACGAACACGAACACGAATGTGTTGTTTTTGTATTGGTTTTTATAAACGAGTTTTGCTATTAAATCGGGTAAAACTTACAAACATTTATGAAGCATGTAGTTTATTTTTAAATAGAAATATATTTGAGATACAATTCAGGTAGGGATATATAGAGTTTTCTTAGGGATGTAACCCGAATTGGCCAATTGATAATCCTGGAGGGAACACCAAAAATTTAGATGAACAAACTTTTCTTGTTTCCGGTTGAATTTGGTTTTAGGTTCATTCTTTCTAAATAGCGGAAGCATTTGTTGGCAAATTCACTTTCATTTATTGTCTCTTTTTCATTTGTTGGCAAACCTTTAATATATTTTTCTTGGTTAGTGCAAAAGGGTAAGATATTTGTTGTAAAAATGTATTGCTTCTTGTGATATGTCAACCTCTCTGTATAAAGAGAAGATTGGGATACCATATAGATGTAAGACCTTTACCTAAGTAGCAATGGTATTTAGCATAACTCAAATAATTTTCATCTCGAATAATGTTTTTTATTAATTATGCATATAACAATCTTTGTATTATAATCTAATTGATTTTATGTTAGTAAATAGTTTTACAATTATTTTATCATTTTTTATCTTAAAATTTATATCTAATTAATAGTTAATATGTAATTTGATGTATATAATATTTTTTATTGTATCCCAACAAAGAGGAGGAAGGTTAATGGCACTTAAATATATATTCACACCAATTATGGTAAGTAAGGTGATAAATAATATTAAAAAATGAAGTTATTTAATTTCATAATTAAAATAAATATAAATTTTGTATATTTAACATTTTTGCAACAAGAAGTTCAAAAGAGAGAAACCCTCTACAAGATCATTTGTTGCTAAGAAGGTGTAATGACCAAGAAGTCATCTAGTTGAAAAGCTGCAGTTATATTTAAAGTGAATGATGTCATCCCAAAATTTTGATAAAAAATAGCCTAATCGAAAGATGAATGAAGGGGTGGATGTATATGAAAGCGATGAGGGGTTTGTTTTCAACTTTATATAAATTTTAATTTTTTAATATTTATTAATTCACTGCACATTTAATATTGAATAAATTTTTATTAAAATAATATATATATATATATATCATATTTTTAAATTAAAAATTAAAAATATTTTTAAATATATATATAATATCTCTCGTCAATACAAATTTTAAATCCCAATTGAATGGAACTCAAATACGTACTTTAACTTGATGAGAACAACTCGAGCTATGCTGTTAGCAAATTTGACTTTTTTAAAATACCAATGGATGAAAGCTGAGATTAGAGTTCAAATAATCCTATAAATTTTGTATAAAGATATTTTTGTTTTGTTCTTTTAAGTCGGATAAATTTAATCTATTAATTTTTAAATAGAATCAATCAAATTATATCCAAGATATAATTAAGATAAAAAAATAATGACTCGATCTAAACTCATAAGAAGTAGAAAATAAATATATAGTAGATAGATAACAGAAATAGAGTAGATTAATCACAAAACAAACAAATTAATTTAAATAACATAGATAATAATCAGAAAACAATTTGCATACCATAAGAGAAAGAAAAGAAAAACATGCAATAACAAATATAAAAATCTTTTTAATTAGAGTTTAAATCTTAAAATATTGGTACATACACAATATAAACTCAGATTATATTAGTAAAACAAAATAACATGCATATCATCAAATGTAATGAGATAAATTCACGTAAAACCCTTATCTATGTGGTAAAATCCTTAAGTTGTTTATGATAACCAATCGGTTGCAAGCAATCTACTAAATAATAAACATATACAATTTGATAAAAATATAAACATAAATATTTATATCAGTCGGGATCAAATTTTCCTAACTTCCTATTGTTGCCCTCACACGCTACTTCTACAACTACTTGATCTGACACATAGATTTAACTCTCCCTTAAAGATAATATTGCACTGAGCATGTTGATTGATAACTAGTGATCAATAAAGTGAATTAGAATGTAAGAAACACCTCAACCATACTAACGAACGAATATTTTCTTGGGAATCTTAAATGATACTAAGCCCAACTTAAACTCACAATAGAATTATAAAATAGTCTTAAGCCCTTATCATTTAAGATTGCATTTTATTCACACAAAAAAGTAACACAAGTACTGAAATATACTCAAAGTAAATTGTAAAACAGAAATAGTAATCATAAATTTTTTTGACTGAATTTGCTATATTTTTTTCTTAAAGAAGTGAATTGATAGGGTATTTATAGAAAAAATCATCCAACTCGACCACCCTCGCCGACCAACTCATCGGAGGCTTGACGAAGTACCAAAAAATGTAATTTTTTGTTTCAAAAATTATCGATTAATTTTCTACAAATACTTGCAAACACAATAAAATAAAAATAACAACACTTAACCTAGCATGCATACTAAGATAACTAACCTTATGATGTGTGTAAACATGCTCGTATATAAAGTGTACCTAACTATATACATGTGTGTATTATTGATTAATAGTAATCAGTCTTACACAATGGAAGACAAATACACAAAGTAAAATAAACACTTTGTGTTTTACACATATGAATACCAACAATGACTCAAAAGGTTATAAGACTTACATTATCTTCCTTTGGCTTTTCGTGGTAAAACACTACACAACTAAGTATAGATGTGTATCAATTATGAGATGGTCATAAACATGACCTAAAAATGTTTGTTCCCATGAAAAAAACATCGATGCACACCCAACACCCCAAAGCGTACTACTCCAAGTACATCCATCTCGTGCACTCTAAATATCTTCAAGACTAACTCATTTGCACTCTGCCAGTCTGAAACACCAAGGTCTCAACTCATATGCTCTCAATAAGTTTGAAACTTGATGGTCTCAATCTATACCTATAACTTGTATACACAAAATAAACATATATCCCATCAGTGTATCATGTAGAAACAATGTGTAGTTTATCCATATACTATCATGTTACTCTTACACAGAAACACACTGATAAGCGAAGCAAATACATACACATAATAGAAACTCATGCAATGAACACAAATCTCCCTCACTTCATGCAACACTCCCCATAAGTGAATGCAAGTCAGGCAACAAAATTCAGTGTAATCCTACACTCACATCTCATGCAACACACAACATAGCATAAACACTGAGTTGTGCAAATAAACCTCTTCCCTTTTTGACACAAAAAATCAAAGAAATACCCTATATAAGAGAGAGAGAGAAAGAAAAGAAAGAAAGAAAGAGAAGACAAATGAGTATGTAATAATCCTAACACACGCAATAAAATAGAGGAGACTAAAGCAAACACAACAAGAAGCAACACATGCTAGAATAGAGAGCAAAAGAAAAAACAAATAAGTAACTCATTCTTATTATTCAAATTTTATTACATTTTTTTAATTTTTTTATTTCAACAAGATAAAAATAAAAAAAAATTATAAAACAAATTTAGCATTCTCCTTCTTCCTCTCCAACATTACCATCATCATGAACATTACTACGTGAGGATTTTCTGTGATTGGAGGGATCATTACGTGGTGTAGGTGGCTAAGGTTGAAAGTAGGAATGAATAATTTGGATAAAAGTAGGGTTATGTTCATCTCCATCGAAAATTTTGAATGGGGAGGCAAGAGAATTAATGGAGGAGGCACCAAAGCATAAGGGTCTCTGGTATCAATATGTAGTGGTTTAACTGAGGTCAAAGAGATGGGAGAGCCATGAGTAGGTAGTGGAGGAGTGAAATGGTAAAAATTAGTTTGAACTTGAGCCTGTGCCTGAGCCTGAGCCCTTTAGATATACATGTAATTTCGATTGAATGTACGCAACTCCTCAAAGAGAGTATTGATGGTAACAAGAAAATCATCCTTGAGAGGAACACAATGAGAGTGAGTAGAAATAGGAATAGAAGTACAACAGGTAGAATGAGCAACATTTTGAGAAGAAGAAGAGGAATAGGTAATAAAAGGGCATTGTAAGCCTCTACTAGAAGGAAATAGCTTGAGTGAAAAGAGAACTCAACTATAAGAAGTAAAGGAAATTCCATGAAGTAAGTTGGCATCTTATCTAGATATCAACAAAGAGCAGTGGAGAAAGGAAATAAAAGGGGTAATCAGACGAAAAATTATGGTCCTCTAAATCATACCTGCAATATCTATAGTCTTACTATTAAAGATAGCACAAAGAAAGTGTCATCTACACAGAGTGCCAGTATGTTGATGGAGATGAGGATGAATGACTTCTCTAATGACATCATTGAGATGATGACTAGGTGCATCTTTATTAATGGTAAGGGCATCTTTGACAAATAATAACAAAATTGAATAGTACTCTTTTATTTAGGTTAAAAATTATTATGCAATATAATAACACATATTATCTATTTATAGAGAAAGGATGGTTGTAATTTCTATACAATGAGACATATTACACTTGATTACATTACTTAGAGGCACATTTTCCAATCTAACAAACTTTATAAAAACCTTTTGAAAAAGATTAGCTACACCCTTAACTAGTACAATTATGGTACACATGTAGATTTTTTAACAATATTTGCATATGTGCACTTGCCATTTGCACTGCCTATGTATGTTGTGCATGTAATGAGCCTTTTAGATGCATGCATATCTGTGGCAATTTTAGGCATAGGGTGTGAAACATCTATGTATAACCCATTGTTATCATGCATACCATCTACATGAATTCCAACATCATTGTGTGCAACATATGTATGCATCCTTGTGGCTTTATGTGCAACATTTGCACTCATCCCAGTGGCATTGTGTACAACCTCTGTGCATATTTCAGTGCCATGCTTAGGAACAGCTTGTGTAGCACATGTGTGCATTTCTTGTACATTATCGGGCACAATATATGACACATGTATACTTCTTATCATCCACTTGATCTATGTTATCAACACTCCTAACACCCCCTCAAATTAAGTGGCATAGGCATGACACTTAATTTACTATGGAAAGAGTGGAAGGTGGCCACAGTGAGAGCCTTAGTTAACAAGTATGTTGGTTTCCATAGAAGGAATATGATGCACAACAAGTGTCTTGGCCAATACCTTTTCATACACAAAATGAAAATCCAACTCAACATGTTTCATGAGTGAATGAATAATAGGATTGGAAGCAAGTTCAATTGTATTCAACTTATCACACCAGATCAAAGGAATAACTAGTAAGTTAATATGCAACTCTTAAAGCAAAGCCTGAATCCACATGATTTCAGAGGCTGTATTGGCATGAGATATGTACTCAACCTCAATGATTGGTCGAGACACTAAAGCCCGATTCTTGTAAGACCAAAAAAATGGGATTGGCACCCAAATAAATAATGATACCAGACATGGATCTTCTATCATTAGGACAAGAACTTAATCAATATTAGCAAAGCCTTATAACAATTAAGAGGATGGATGTAGAAGAAAACCATGAGAATTGGTGCCTTAAAGGTATCTCAAAATTCTTTTAACAACTAACCAATGTAGCTCTCGAGGGGCTACCATAAACTGGCACACCTTGTTGACTGTAAAGGAAAGATCTGGAATGTTAATGGTGATATAATGAAAAGCTCAAACAATACTTCTATATAGTGTGGGATTAGGAAAGGCTTCTCCAACATGAGCACTAAGAGTATGACTAGTAAACATAGGAATGGAGATGATCCATCTTGGATTTAATTAGAAGCTCACTGATATACTTTTATTGTGTGAGTAAAAGATCACCATTGTTTAGCTTATTCACCTCAATGCTAACGAAGTTACTCAGTTGGCCCATATACTTTAAAGAAAATTGAATGTGTAAAGTTGAAATAAGGGACTAAATAACCTCTTCATTATTGTCGGTGATGACTATATCATCAACATACACCAAAAGATAAATGGTGGTGCTAGAAGAGGATTAAAAAAACAAGGAAAATTCAACTTTGGATCTTACAAATCCCATTGCACATAAGGCATTGCTAAGAGTATCAAACCAGGCCCAAAAAGCCTACTTCAAACCATAAGTGGCTTTAAGTAACTTGTAGACATGATTAGAATAATGTGGATGCTTAAACCTCTTTGGTTGTTGCATACACACCTCCTTATGTAGTGTACCATTGAAAAAAGCATTATTGATGTCCAATAAATGAAGCTACCAACCATGAGATAAGACTAGAGTAAGAACAATTTGAATGGTGATCTACTTAACCACAAGGCTAAAGGTATCTGAAAAATCAAAACCAAGAACTTGTTTATACCCTTGTGCTACCACTAGAGAATTTATTTTATCGAGAAGATCAGATAGAAGCCTTTTGACTCAAAAAATACACTTACTACCAATAATAGTTCTATATGAAGATGAAGGCATCAACACTAAAGTCTTATTGCGAATAAGAGCATCAAATTTAGTTTTTATGGAGTCAAACCACTTAGCGTTAGCTAAAGCTTGCTTAATTGAGGAAGGTTCTATCTCACACATATCACTAGTAATACCCTTGTATGCCTTAGCTGTAAAACACATATATTTGACTGTGTGAGCACTGGGTGAGTCATAAGACACAATGTCTTAGCTATATCATATGTGATCCTTAGATGAGGTACAATATTAGATGATTGAAAAACATATTGAGGTTGAGAGGAAGATGAAGGATGAATATACACTAGTTATAAACACATGTACTGAACCTAAAGGTGGAACAGAAGGTATGGACACAGAAGGATCAATACAAGATGATAAAGAACCAAAAGAATCTAAAACAAGTGATGAAGGATTAGATGACATATAAGCATGAGATGAAGGCTCATCAAGAGAGTTATGAGCTACTAGCTAATTAACAACAGAAGAAATAACAAGTAAAATAGTTTTAATGTGATAAAAACTGGCTAAAAGAGACAAGTTGTGAACCAACTGACCTTTTGTTAAAAGGAAATACAGACTCATGAAAGATAACATCATGACTTAAGTAAAGTTTACCATCACTTGAAAGGCACTTGTAGCCGTTGTATCTTGGACTATATCCAAGAAAAGTACATGCATGAGATATGTTGTGCAATTTATGAGACACATATGGTCTTAGATAGGGAAAGCAAAGACACTTAAATACTTTAAGAAAGTTATAATCAAGTTTGACACCAAAGAGGATCTCCAAAGGAGAAGAGTTATCAATAATTGAGCTAGGTAGACGATTGATCAAAAAAACACTCAAAAAGAATGCTTTATCCCAAAAGATAAGAGGAAAATAAGCATGATTTTAACATTACTAGTCCTAAATCTATTATGTGTTTATGTTTTATTTCAGCAACTCCATTTTGTTCATGTGTATAAGGACATGATGTGTGATGCACAATGCCATATTGATTAAAGAGATATGTGGGAGATTGAAATTACCCACCCTAATCATTTTGAAAAACTTTAATTTTACAATTTATTTGTAGTTTAGATTGTTACTTAAACTATAAAAAGGCTTGATAAGCAGCACATTTTGTCTTTAGAAAATAGATCCATGTAAAATATGAATAAGAATCTATAAAATGAATGTAATATTGATAGTCGTTTGTAGAAGTGACATGTGACACCTAAATATTTGAATGAACCAATTCAAGTGGTTTAGTGGCTTTGAGCATGGAAGGTGAAAAAGGAAATTTGTGAGTTTTGCTACTATGACAAGCAACACATCATGCAAATTCACAATCTTTGTAACTAGAAGAAAAAAGAATCTTGTATTGATTTAATACTTTCTTTAGAATAGGAAATTTGTATGGCCTAATCCCTGGTGCCATAAAGAAAGGTCAAACACATTAGTAACAAGTGCAGTTTTATTTACTAACAAGTAGACTTTTTATCAACAAATAAATAGGGACTAGTGTTATGACCTTCCTTGTATAATGTGATATCAAATTCGTACAATTCATCATTGAGTATGCCCTAGAGCAACACCATATGTGTGGCCAAGGTCTACTAACTAGTTTACCATCTCAGTGAGGTCATGCTCAATGACCAGAGAATACTCAGAACAAAGATAAAGAACAGTGAGATTTTTATACTCAAAGGAAATGATGGGAAAAGAAGGTTCTTTAATTTCAAAAAGAGACAATAAATTAACAACATTATCTCTAGAAATGTGAAACTTTGCCCTTTCATGACGAGGTTGGTAGAAAAGTCAAAAGCAACTAAAAGGGATAGGGTAGCATAAAACTCCTTAACAAAATCCTCATCATAAGAAAAAGAAATGCTACAAATAGAAAACCAAGATAAATAAGCAAACCTTTCTTTGGTAGGAAAAATGTCATGAATAATAATAGATCGCTCACAGAGGATAGACACCAGACTAGAGGGGCCAACAAGCTCACATTGCTTCGATTTCCTTACATTTTGAGAATTTTTTAGGGCCATTTTAATGAGAAAGAGGTTAGGGGCACATGTATAGCAAAAAGAGAAGGTTAACAAATATGTGGTGTGAAGAAATGAACAATTAAGGGGTTAGTCGTCGTGCTCGATGAGACCTTCAAAATATGTGTAAAAAACATCACGCTAAGCACTTAGGTGAGAGGTGGTGAGGCTCAACGACAAACATACAATGCAACCCAAAACGAGAGAGAAAGAGAGTACCAAATAATCAAACACATTTTTTTTCAAACATTAAAGAGTGAAAAATAACAAAAATAAATATTAGAAAAACAAAGTAAAGCACATAAATCACATACCGAAAGATTACAAGACAATATAGAAAAAAGAAATAAATCGCTTAACTCCACACAAATCATCCAAAATAGTGATAAAATTGTATCTCTCAATTTAAAGAATTTATGAGGGGCAACAGAGTCAAGGTGTTGTTTCTTGGTCATATAAATATGCAGTGTGTGTGGAACTTGAGGAATATTTGGTTTTAAATCCTCTAAAAGTTGATCAGGTGATCTTGATACACGTAACAAGGTAGACTCTTAGAAGAAGAATTGTTTCTTTTTACACTATGTTATATATGCATAATGCATCAAACTTATACATGCTCAAATGACACACAGTAGCTATATACTGAAGGAGTATATGGGGAAGAATGAGGTGGAGAACTTCGTGAAATACTCTGTTAAGATTTAGGACACGACTTAACAAAGTGGCCAACAGTTCCACATAGATGGCACAAACATGCAGAGGAGTAAGAGAATATAAGTCTTTTACTCCTTGAAGTAACACATGGAGTAGGAGAAGAAGAAGAAGCAATCACATTAACACTTACACGTGGATGAAAAAATTTCCCACAATTGGATCTTAGGTTCTCGTGTTCACCACAGTGGTGACAAGTGGGAGAAATAATAGGTAATTAAAGGCAAATTACCTCTATTGGAGTGACAGGAAGAACTAGCCTTATGTGAAGTGTTCACCTTGCTAGAGGAGAGAGGTTGAAATGTAACAACTAGCTTACCTTTGGGATTGGCAACAATAGACTTTGACTTTGATTCTTGTGTTATAGACTTGAAAAACTTTGACGCAACACCCATTGAAGTGGAAACTCCTTCATAACCAATTCCTCTTTTATTACCAAAAAATGGTGCTATTGATGATCTTATTAAGCTTTTGATAATCGATCATCAACTTGTTAATCGATTATTGAGCAAGCTATTTCTTACTTACAAAAGGCTTATAATTTAAAGCTCTAATCAATTCTTTCTTTTCTTTAAGAAATGATTCCAAATTAGTAGTAGAATTGTTGAGGATATTGATTTTGGCATGTAAATGCTCAACTTTTGCTTCCTTCTCAATAAGAGTATATGTTAGATATTCTTTATCACTTTTCAGAATAATAATTTGCTGCTTTAGGTGTGAAGTTTCAAAATTTTGATTAAATGAGGGGTTAGGGTTAACAAACAAAGGAATGCTTCTACTAGTAGTAGAATTCCTTAATTGGTCCTCAAGGCTTTTCATCTTATCATGATTAGCATTAATTCTTTCTTGTAAATCAAAGTACCTGTTCTGAATCACCTTACACTTGTTAATGAGATCACTTTGGTCATAGTCGATTAAATACTTTCGTTCTTCAAGAGTAGCCATTAACACACTTACCTCGCACTCTTTCTCTTCAAGGCTTTCCAAAAAAAATTTCTTTATTTTTTGGACTTTATATGCTTTAATAAGAGCTCATTATAGGTGTCGAGCAACTCATCCTTCTCATCATCATCATCCTCTTCAATCACCACTTGAACCTGTAAGGTAATAGTCAGAGGATCTTCAACAGTTCTTCAAGCCATTAAGGCCAAGAAGTTAGATTCATCCTCATCATCACTATTGGTACTATCTAAAATAGTAAGCTCAACATTTATTGCACACTTTTTCATATGTTTCTTTAAAAAATAATTAGTTATAATATGTCCCGACTTCTCACGCTTAAAGCATTTTATTTTATTGCATGGCTACTTTCATGTTTCTTTAACCCATTCCCAAAGTCCTCATCATTCTTTATAGATTTTAAGCCTTTAGTATTCAAAATGTCTCTTCTAACTCCACCATAAAAGGTCTTATTATTATGAAAAAAGTCTAGTAAACTTCTTGATAAGTAATGCCATTTTCTATTCATTTATACTAGAATCTTCATCACTGATAACAGTATTGATTGCATCCTTGTTGGTTCCATTGCCCTTGGTGGTTTTGAGCACAATGTTTTTTTCCTTTACCTGCAATATTTTGGTTATGTTTAAAGAGTAGGTGATGAAGTTTGAATATTTGTAAGTCACCTACCAACTCATTATCACACTCTCAAAACCACCAAGGGCAATGATCTCTTCTATCTCTTATCTTCCCTTATTGGTCTTCCCAAGTTATAAGAACTGTTGATGATGTTTGAGAAGCAAACATAAAACTTGTCGAAAGTCTCATCTTCTTTCATTATACAGAGCTCGAAGTTTCTATTCAACTTTAATATCATGGATCTCTTCACAACAGAGGTAACTTGTCTCTAGAAAATTATGTAACTCTGAGTCCTATATTCATTAGGAATAACAACCTTGATGATTGCATACAACCTTTATTGTTCCATTCTAACTCTTTACTTTCTTCTTTGGTCTATAAAATCATTGGTTTGTGAATGACAATGTTATAAGGAAAGGTCTTAGTTGGATACGTCCAAACATTTTTAATAATAAACTAAACACGTTTCCCAAGCGACCATAAGAAGGCTTGCATTTAGGAATTCCAATAGGCGTAGTTTAGTCTATTGAAAAATGGATATCTACCTACATTACCTTAAATACCTGAATCTATCAAAGAAAATGTATGTTTGTAAAGAAGTTTAGTAGATTCATTGGAATAGTAAGGCCTAATAGGGTAAACCCACTCTAATAGTAATTGAAAGAGTTTGTCATTTGGTACATAACTATGATAATGAGATATTAACTCTTTAAGGACTTGCCCTAGACTCACAAGCAACAAAAAGTAAACATGTAGCAGATAGATAACATAAGCAGTAAAAATAAATAATAAAGCAGATAGATTAATTTAAATAATAAAGATAATAATCATAAAGTAATAGGCATGCAATAAGAGAAAGAAAAGAAAGCATGCAATAAAAAATATCAAAAGCTTTTTAATTAGACTTTAAATCTTAGCATGTTGGTACATATACAATATAAATTTAAACTATATTAGCAAAGTAGTAAAGCATGCATAATACTAGATGTAATGAGATAAATCTACATAAAATCTATGTCTATGTGGTAAAATCTTTAGGTTGTTTATGACAACTACTCGGCAGCAAACAATCCATCAAACAATAAACAAACACAATTTAATAAAAATATAAATGTAAATACCTCTATCAATTAGGACCAAATTATCGTATTTGTCTATTGCTAACTTCGTTTGCTACTATCGTAAGTACTTGATTAGGTACATGAATCTGTCTCTTCTTCAAAGCCAACACCGCAGTCAACAGTGTGATTGATAACCAGCGATTAATAAAGTGAACTAGAATGTGGGAAACGCCTTAACCACGCTAACAAACAAACACTATATTAAGAATCATAAATAATACTAAGCCTAATCCAAGCTCATAGTTTTGTTCACAAGATAATTATAAAATAGTGTTAAGACTTTACCACTTAGATCGTTATTTTACTCGTACAATAATGTAACCCAAGTATTGAAATACACTTGAAGTGAATTATGAAACGAAAGCTAAAATTAGAAAAAAAAATTGGTAGAATTTTGCTATATATTTTCTTGCTTAAAGAAGTAAAAAAGATGAGATATTTATAGAAAAAAATTAATAAGTTTGGCCAATCTCATTGATCACTTCGTTAAAGGCTCCACGAGGGGTTTGTCAAGGTAACAAAAAAAAAATACAATTTTTTGTTTTAAAAATTATCGAGTAATTTTTTAAATATACCTATAAACGTAATAAAATAAAAACCTCAATACTCACCGTAATATGCATATTAAGAAAATTAATCTCGAGGTATGTGAAGATAAATATATTAAGTAAAATAAATATAATATATATTTTGCATATAGAAACTCTGAAAAATATTTAAAGAACTCAAAACTTTAAATTTTTTTTTTAATATTATAAATAATTTACTTAAAATAATGGTTTAAATTTTTTATCACCTCAGTCAACAAGAATGCACGAACACAAACATAATATCACCAATTGACAATCTAATCTATCATATTAGGACAAAGAAATTATGATTTTTAAGTGCATCAGGTACAACCTCATATGAAGTAAACTTAAGTAAATTATTATTATTTGTCTCCTTTTAATCAACGATAATTAAAATGTAAGTCACTCTAATTATCTTAATTACTATTAAATCTACCATTATTAATTTTATTTTTAAATAATTTTTAATTAATAAACGTCCAATTATATTCTAGATCTTAATTATAATAATAATATTATTATTATTATTATATCTACAATAAAAAAATATAAATATTATCATATATAAAATATATCATCCATCCATATAAATTTTAATAAGTTTAATACTTATTAAAAATACTTAAAATATGTTTAATTTCTTAAATTATCTTAGAGAATTATCTCATATATGAAAATAAAACGACTTTAATAAATATTTTATTTTCTCTAATATATTTTAAAAATTTAATTTATTAACTCTATAAAAATTTACTTAATGCTCAGAGATATATAATTATACAAGATTTTTTTTTAAAAAAGTTTAAATTCTTAATTGAAGTTTATGAAATTTCATAATTTAATTTTTTTAATATTTTAACTATGCAAAATGTAGAAAAAAACTCTTTATGATATTCAAAAAATAATTTGTATAAATTATCTTAAAATTATTAATTTTTAAGTAGTAGTTTTTTTCTCGTAATTCTTAAAAATAATGAAATCTTATTTATTTTTATAATATTTTTAAATATCATGTAATTAAAACAATTTAAAAATAAATTATGTTGTGATATATAAATAATTTAGTTATTTAATTGATTTTATTTTTAATTTTTTTTAAATTATATTTATTTATATATTAAAAAAATAAATATATATTTAAAAAAACTGAAAATCAAACTTTATATATAAAAAAATAAGTATAACTTTAATTAAATCATATATCATAAACTATTACTCAATGTGAATATTGTATTAATCTTTAAAAACTATTAGTTATTATTTTTAAAATATATTATTAATTAGTTATATTGTTTTTTTTAATATAATATATATATTTTTTAAATAATAATTACATTAATATCATAATTTATTAACTTGAAATATTTTATCATAAGTTAATAATTTATATTATCCTTTAACAAAAGAGAAAGGAAAAGGAAAAAGAGAAAGAAAAAGAGAAAGAGAGAGGGTGTAGAATTGGACACCACTCGGAAATAGGAAGAGAGTAATAGAATAAGTAAATAAGATTCTCTGTTATTAGAAGGAAAAAAAAACATCATTTTATCTATCTATCAATCAATCAATCAATTAATCTATCCATTTGTGATTTCTAGTGACGTGGATCAATGAGATGAAAGTTGTCATATAAAATCCATAAACATGGGGTACTTCGTACTGGTAAGAATGCAAACTTGGTAGCAAAAGCAATACAATAAATAAGGTTAAAATGCTCTGTATTTGAGCTAGCCTCTTTAGTCTACCTTACCAAACTTACACACTATTTTGTTTCCACTTTCATTAAATATTCAGCACCTCCACATCCTTGCCACTATCACCAGTAATCTTTAGTGGGAACTTAGACCCCAAATCAATTTTCTATATTCTTCTGCTTTGTGTTTTTTATCTGGGTTGCTCTGTTTTGCCCTCCAAATTAAAAGTTTTTGGTTTCTCTTATTAAAAGTTCTTGTTCTACTTGATATGGCTCTTTGTACATGCTCATTTCCTGTTCATATCAATAAGCCAACATCTTCGGATCCTCAAAAGTTTTCATCTTTTTTGTCTAAGTTTTATTGGGAGGCAGATCTATTGGGTCAATCTGAACGCAATCTATATCAGGTTTGAATGGAGGAATGCCCATGTTACTGAATTGGGTTTTGTTAGCTTTGTCAATTTCATTTTTTTTTATTAAGTGTTTTGGTTTGGGCTTTGAATTAGTTTTCTGGGTGAGATTGTTATCGAACAAAAAGCAACGAGATATTCTCTCTCTCTCTCTCTCTCTCTCTCTTGGTTTGAGAAATTTTATCATCTTTTGAGCTTTTCAAAACAGTATATAAAAGTTACTGAAAAAGATATGAACTTTTGTTTGGATTTAATTTTCAGGTCAAGAAAAGGCCAGGTGGGGTTCGTGCATCACTGTCAGATAGAGGGGAATATCATGCAAAGAAACCGCCAACTGCTCTCTTGGATACCATAAATTATCCCATTCATATGAAAAATCTTTCTGTCAAGGTTTAATATATATATGAATTAGCCTCTGAGTAGTGCTTTATTTTTTCTTTTCTTTTTTTTAACAATGAAAGAGCTCGTTACATGCATTCTTTTATAACACAAAAGTCTAAATTTTTGGATATGTATAGCACTGTATCTAGGATTAGAAGTCAAGAGGTGCACTATAAAACAGTAAAAAAGAAAATGTTTATCATTTATTTATATTCAAATTATAAAATTTATAATGAGTTTCTAAGTTATAAAAACTTAACTATTTAAAACTAGGAGGACACATTTCCATTTTATACATAAATTTATTTATAATTATGTAGATATTACACCTAAAAATTTCTATTAAGAAATGAGAGGGGCACCTGTCCCTCTTAATTTATGTACAGATCTGTCCGGGTGTTAGACATTGTCACACTTTTAAATTTTTAGTAAATTTATACCAAATTGGAGTTTCTGAGTACTCTCAGTTATGCTCATATCATGTCGCTTGTACATGGTATTACACAAAAAATGAAGAGTGCAACTAACTTAGTCTGCATGTTAGAACTGCTTTATATCTTTGTGTAAATTTTAAAGTAATCGAACTGCTAGATTTTGAGATTAAGACTAGTTGAACTTATTGTATAAAAACAAGAGCTTGATATCTTTGCTAAAGTTTATGATTCATCTTTCCATTTGGCAACTATTGATTCAGGAGATTAAACAACTAGCACAAGAATTGAGGTCAGATGTAATCTTCAATGTTTCTAAAACCGGAGGTCACCTTGGCTCAAGCCTTGGTGTGGTAGAGCTCACTGTGGCTCTTCATTATGTCTTTAATGCTCCACAAGACAGAATACTATGGGATGTTGGTCATCAGGTTTTTATCTCACCACTTTCTTTTTCTGGCTATATATATAAGAAAAAAATTGCAACTGGGTCACTTTATTTTTACAAATTATATACATTGGTTTCCTTGTTTTAAATTGGTACGTCTTAATTATTTTATTGTTATATTTGTAGACACTTCAGCCATTTTAGGTAAATTTTGGATTCTTTAATCACTTTATTTTCAATTTTTTTAAACTTTTTGAGATATTTTCTTTTTCAAATATCTATCAATCCTCTACTAGTAAGGTTCAATTCAATCAAACTTAAGTTTTTTTACCCAAAAAAATCTTAAAAACCCAAATTCATAACAAATTACTAAAGTTTCCAAAAATCCAATAGTAAGGTGACTAACCACTGTGTTGCTACCAATTTCCTTTGTCCTAAAAACTAGCAAAAAGTTAGAAGTATGATTGTGATAGTGTTTAAATTTGATCATACTTTGTATTGATGTTCAGTCTTACCCTCACAAAATTTTGACTGGAAGAAGAGATAAGATGCAAACTTTGAGGCAGACAAATGGGTTATCCGGTTTCACTAAGCGTTCAGAGAGTGAATATGATTGCTTTGGCACTGGTCATAGTTCTACCACTATCTCAGCAGGCTTGGGTAAATTCTTCATTCACTTTGTAGGACAACTGTATCAATGTTTATTTAATATTTTTTTTTCTATCTGTGAATTGCAGCTTGCTTTATCTTGGTTTATGATTTATTTTTCCTTGTTAAAACTTGTTGAGAAGTGTGAGCAAACAAGTCCTATATTGACATTATACCAATGGGAGTGTGAGTTTACAAATACATGAATCAATCTTACCCATTATGTTAATCTTTTGGGATAAGAGCTTGTTGCATTGTGGAAATGCATGGGAGATCTTCTTGGGGCTATCAAAACTATTGCACTTAATTAACATATGCTATCATCATCATGTAACTCCACAGGCCATTTGTTTCTAAAAACTCATCATTCCCAATGGTGATTGAACTTGTAAAATTTCTACTTTAGATTTGTTTGTTAACACAAGCTTCAGTCTTAACCTATGGATATTATGTGCTAACAGGAATGGCTGTAGGGAGGGATCTAAAGAGAAAGAAGAATCATGTCATTGCGGTTATTGGTGATGGTGCGATGACGGCAGGGCAAGCTTATGAAGCGATGAACAATGCTGGATACCTTGATTCCGACATGATAATTATTCTTAATGACAATAAACAAGTTTCTTTACCTACTGCTACTCTTGATGGACCTATACCACCTGTTGGAGCTTTGAGTAGTGCTCTCAGTAAGTTGCAGTCCAATAGACCTCTTAGAGAATTGAGAGAAGTTGCTAAGGTAAGTTATTGAAACAATGTAAAGAGCATGAAGATAACTCAATCCTAAAATTTGGTTTAAAGTCTTAATCTAATTTATCTTGTATGAGGTCATTACAGGGAGTTACCAAACAAATTGGTGGTTCAGTGCATGAACTAGCGGCAAAAGTGGATGAATATGCTCGTGGGATGATCAGTGGCTCTGGTTCAACACTATTTGAAGAGCTGGGACTTTATTACATTGGTCCAGTCGATGGCCACAACTTAGATGACCTTATTGCTATTCTCAAAGAGGTTAAAAGTACCAAATCAACTGGCCCGGTCCTGATTCATGTTGTTACTGAGAAAGGACGGGGATATCCCTATGCAGAGAAAGCTGCAGACAAGTACCATGGTATGCATATAGTTTTTTTTTTTGTTTTTTTTTTATTTTATGGAGTGACATAGAACATCATGAATTTTTCTGCAAACACTTGGTTTCAATTGGAAACAACTTATAAATGTCTACTTGATTGTGCTTTTGCAGGAGTGGCGAAATTCGATCCAGCAACTGGAAAGCAATTTAAATCCAGTTCAAGTACTCAGTCTTACACGACATATTTTGCAGAGGCTTTGATAGCAGAAGCAGAAAAGGACAAAGATATTGTAGCTATACATGCTGCAATGGGAGGTGGAACGGGCTTGAATCTCTTCCTTCGTCGTTTTCCAACAAGATGTTTCGATGTTGGAATTGCAGAACAACATGCTGTCACTTTTGCTGCAGGTCTGGCCTGTGAAGGCATCAAACCTTTTTGTGCAATTTACTCATCTTTCATGCAAAGGGCGTATGACCAGGCAAGTAATCAATAGGTTCTTCCACTTGTAATCTTCCATTATCATATTGAAAGAGAGTTTCACTGGTGCTACATTTGACAATAACAAGCTGATCAAATTTTTGAGCATTTGCTTTGAACTTCCATTCTGGGTTTTATATTGCAGGTAGTGCATGATGTTGATTTGCAGAAACTGCCTGTAAGATTTGCAATGGACAGAGCAGGATTGGTTGGAGCTGATGGGCCAACACATTGTGGGTCGTTTGATGTCACTTTTATGGCATGTCTCCCTAACATGGTGGTGATGGCTCCTTCTGACGAGGCAGAGCTCTTCCACATGGTTGCTACAGCCGCTGCTATAGATGACAGGCCAAGTTGCTTCCGCTACCCTAGAGGAAATGGGATTGGTGTTCCTCTTCCACCAGGGAATAAAGGCATTCCTGTTGAGGTTGCTTCCTGACTATTGTTTCTAGGAAAGTCGGCTAAAATGCCATTTCATTTCTGAACCTTAATTGTAGGGCAAACTTGTGTAAGCAAGAGTTTGCAAGAAATTCATAATTCAAGATGAGATATCCTAATTTCACAACATGACAATTCCAACATATCCATGTAACTACCAAGTTACACAAGCGTGTAACTCTAAAATTGAGTTATCCCAATATAGATTGTGAATTTCTTGTAATCTCATGCCTACTAGGTGATTTTGGTTAATTTTGGTATGGTAAAACCCCCCTTGAACAGGTTGGAATAGGTAGGATATTGATTGAAGGAGAAAGAGTAGCACTTTTGGGATATGGAACACCAGTACAGAGTTGTTTGACTGCAGCATCATTGTTGGAATCCCGTGGTTTAAGACTAACAGTTGCTGATGCTCGATTTTGCAAGCCTTTAGACCGTACCCTTATTCGCAGCCTCGCTAAATCACATGAAGTTTTGATTACCGTTGAAGAAGGATCAATTGGAGGTTTTGGATCACATGTTGCCCAGTTCTTAGCCCTTGATGGTCTTCTGGATGGGAAATTAAAGGTACATTATGTACATGTTTAGCTTTAGTCTTTTGTTAATAAAATTTTGCAACCTTTCATTTAGTCCGCAGTAGATTCAAAAAACTGATCCTAGCAGTGAATCAACTATTTGAAACTCACTTTGATGATTCATATACTTGGCAGTGGAGACCGCTCGTTCTTCCTGATCGATACATTGACCACGGCTCACCCGCTGACCAGTTGATGGAAGCTGGGCTTACCCCATCTCATATTGCAGCCACAGTATTCAATATACTTGGACAAACAAGAGAGGCACTTGAGATGATGTCATGAACAAACAGACGTAATGAATTTCTCATCCATGTAAAAGTGATTTACTGATTTAAGTTTTCTCAAATTGCATAAAATATAATAGGAAATTGAGATGATCAAACTAATGCACCTACAAGTTGAAACTGAAGAATGCATTATGTACGTGACAAACATTAATTTCTTTGTGAAAATAAAATTCCATTTATAGGTTTAATCTATATTTATATTATATATAACATCTTATAATTTTTTAGATAAAATTACTTACATATTTTATATTAATGACTAATAATGTCCTTAATCCCTTTGTTAGATTATTATTTTTTTATCAATTAAATAATAAATTATTAAATTGATGATAAATATTTTAAATGTTTTAAAATATTTGAATACTCAATTGTTTTTAGATAATAATAGTAATATTATAGTTTTAACTAACATAAAATTTAGTAGTGCAACACACGTGTTTATAATTATTAAACTTTAAAAACCCAATATCAGGGCTATTTTGGTCATTATTACCTGTCCTTTGGACTGACTATTATAGTACATTCTTCTCATGAGCAAGTAATTTTATCAAAGCATCTTGAAGTTGAGCTCAAATTTTCCCCTTCGATAGAGTAGTGCTAATGGGTTAGACTACTCATAATAGAAACCCTAATTGGTTTTGTTTTAAGTAATCACTTGTCTTTCTGGTTCAAGTTGTCACAAATTTGGTACGGGAAGTGTCTTTCCCTTTTGTGATATATTGTTGTAACAATTACATATATAAACGGTGCAAGACGAAACTAGTCATGAAGATTGAGCTCAAATTTTCATTCAAGGGCACAATGTAAATAGCAAACATGGCTAGAAAATAAAATATTGTATGTATAACTAAAATGGTTGTATGTTCTTATTTTATAAAACATTTGCATCATAACATTATTATCAATGTTAACATTATTTTATAAAACATCATTTTCAACGTATGCAACAAACTTCACTTATCTTTCACAACTCATGAACAAATTATGACAATAAAAATATATAAAATATTTATTTTAATTTTAATAGTAATTAGATTGTAGTATTATTATTATTAAATAAAATCATCATTAATTAAATAATATATACGTGGAATTGTTCTATTCATCAAAAAAAAATTGTTATCTATTATATCAGTTACAATCGACAAAAAAAGTATCATTAAGAAGTAAGATTAATTACAATTACCTTCAAGTTTCAAGTTTCATGAATCATCAAAAAAACTTGCATGTTTAAAAAATAACAATAATATCTTTGTTATTATTTCAAAAAATTTCAAAGAATGTATTTACAAAAAATAAAATAATAATAAAAGTAAGAATATTTGAGGGGATTTAATTATCTATTTTCTAAAATTGAATGATGTTTTTCTAATTTTAAAAACTTGAGGGTATTATCTAGTAATTTTTCCATAAATCAATTGATAGCAGATTCATACTACAACAAAAATGTAAAAAATCCACTACTTATTTGTTTAGATAATACAAGTATATTAATTATGTCAAAAAAATCAAAAGTACAAATAATAATTTTTATTCAAATTTGCGCAACACTATTATTTTGATATACATTTATTTTTACCATAAATAACAAATATTTTTCTTCTAAAAAAAATTATAATTTCTTCACACCAATCTTATACCTGGAATGACCATTTGTATAATTACATTCATAAAAAAGTAGTTAATTCTTATGCGCTTGATATTTGACAATAAATGCATATACTTTATAAACGATGATTTGTATGAATTAATATCTAATATTAAAATATTTATATCAATTAATTTTTATATTATAAAATACGTTACTTAATCCCTTTTATTTCAAAATACATTAAAAAACAATATATACACAATATGTATATATGAAACTTATAAACACTCACTACTAAATTTATACATTTTTATTATTAAAAAAATTTAAATACATCATCTCATACTAAGTATCATACAATTAAAACCAATTCAGTTTTTGTTATTATAAATTTTAAAAATATTATTTTTTATAATTTCTCGAATATATTTTTAGTCATTCATTGACAATATTAGAAATCATCAAATCCACCCCAAGTTAACTTGCAATGTTTTATAATTAACTTGAAACAAATATCAATTTATGTGGCTTTTTATTCCGGATATAATTTTGCAGTTTTTCAATTTTTCATCCTAAACTTTTTTTTCTGACATATCATCATATCGGTTAAAATTAGTAAAGGCAGCCAAAAAAAAAACAGGATTTGAAGGACTGAAAGCAAGTTAGCAAAATAATTCACCGTAAACATAACATAGCTAAGATGGACATTACAAAAACTATAAAGTCCAACTTTCTCTGAAATAACTGAATTCATCCGTCCAAACATGCAACTCCATAAAACAATATTTATGTTGTAAATGTTTAGATTCTAAACACACTAACAGAAACTGAAAATCCTCCATGTATCAATCTTAGTCAAAGAGACCTAATCCCATATCCTGCAACATGATAATTGTACACATAAGTATGATGCTAGAAAGTCAACAGGAAAAATTATAAACATCAGCGTAGAAATTATGCTAAAGAAAACTTACGTCATCAGACTCTTCTTTCTCTTCAACTTGCTCCACTTTCTTTGTTTCGGCAGCAGCAGGGGCAGCAGCAGCAGCACCACTGGCTGGTGCACCAACAGCAACTGCACCGCCACCCGATGGGACTGAAGCCAATTTCTCCCTACCAGCAGCAATCAGTTCTGTGATATCTTTGCCCTTCACTTCAGACAAGAGCAACTCAATCCTGTCTCCATCGGCTTCAGCTCCAACTACAACCCACCAAAAGATACATTAGTCGAATTCATTCTATGTAACCAAATAGGATTACAGTGGTCAATATGTTGGCCAGTCTCATATAAAACCCTAGATACAATTCGATATGCAAAATTGCTATGAAACATACATAGGATCTGTTTTAATTACAGCATATTCCTTCTAATTTTTCCATTTCAGATATTTATACCCCACAAAAACTCCTCATTCAATTTGTAAACTATGATATGGCCCAGAAACGCACTGACAGCTCAAGTACTCATCTAAAAATTTAGAACTACAAGAATAGGGAAGAATTACAATGGTTGAATATTTCTACCACAGTCATCTACATTGAGCATGCATTACAGATTAATAATTACTGTTAGTTCTATATATATATATAAAGCAAGTCGAGAACAAAAGATATAAAGCCTGCTACGACCAATTTCTAAATCTAAACATTAAGTACTGATTTTGAGTACCTGATGAAAGAATGTCTATCAAATCATCAGTTGAAGGGCTGGTATTCCCTCCCAAGACGGCCAGTAAGTAAGCAGCAACGATCTTCATCTCTATGAATCAAAATTACAAGTTACATAATCATCAAAAGCACAAAAACATCTATATACACAAGAGGCAAGAGCATGAATAAATGGGAGCACTTCAAGATTAGACTAATGTCAGATCTTGCTTAAAAACAGGAATTTGTTTCAATCATATCACATTAACAATAATCAAGAAATTAAATTTATATACAATTAAGAAAATAAAAACAATGCTACGAAGATATTGCCAGCATAATGCAGAATCTTCCACTAATACTCATTAAGAGCCTGAAGACTCAAACATATCCTTATCGGTAAAGAACGTATCAAGTTAGCAATACGATAATTTCAAAAATATATTTTAAAAAAAAGGAATTCGAACCCTTTTTACTATCAGAATTAAATATTACATATTCACAACGCAATCAATTTGACTAATTCAAAATACAGAATATCTGCTGATGTAAGAGGTGCAGTAGATCACTGTTAAATGGTAAATTCACAAATGTTAGAACATTATCATACAAAACAGAAATATGTATCACACTAAAAGGACAAAGATAAAACTGTACTGAATTGATTGGTTTTACATCCATTGAAGTCCTAGGCATTTTCACAAACAGTCCAAGGAAATTATTGAAAAAAAATTAAGTTAATTGAAAGTAAAGCTGAAAACATTCAAATTCATAAATCAAAAGCACAGTAGAACACAACTGAATACTGAAAAATACTCACAGAAAAATCAAATACAGGTCACTTAGAGAGAAAAAGAGTGAGTATATGAAATGTTACCTGATGTTGATCGGACAAATGGAAGAGAAGAAACGGTTCTTTGTATGTGCTCGAGGGTTGCGGCGACTAAGGGGAAGATTAAAATGAGGATATGCTGAGTTAGGGTTTTCTTTAGCTTATATGTGATTGTATTGGTAGCATTCAGAAGTGTGACGGTACAAAGTAAGAGCTTGAAACTCAATACCTATAAACTTACACGTGTCTTACTATTGCGAAAATTTTGACCTATGAGACTTTTATTTATTTATTTATTTGAGATTGTGATTTGTACGTAAAACTAGTAACAGTAAATGTTTAAAGTAATTATTAAACTATATCGTAACATATAGATTATTTTGTACGAAGATAAAAAAAAATTTAATTTTTCGAATTATTTATTTATTAATGTCAAGACTAATTTAACCTAGGATGTGGGAATTAAAAACATTCTAAGTTATTGCTTAAACATACAGAGTTCAAATAATTTTTTTTATAAACTTACCTAACATATTCATAAATAACTTATTTAATTGTTATTAAAATTATTTTAATTATTTTAAAATATTTACTTAATTACTAAAAATACAAATAAATGAAAAATTATTAAATCAAATTATGACTCCATTTAATCAGGACAGGAAAAAACCACTAGTATTAGTGATACAAATATAATTGCAAAACATTAACTTCTAAACCATTATTACTAATAATAATTTTTTCATTTATTACGACTCATATTCAACTAAAAAATATTTTGTAAAAAATATATATTCAACCAAAAAAATTACCAAATGTTAATGAGCTACTTCTTTAAAAGTTTGAGTTAAATAAATTGATTTTTTTAACTCATAGACTCATTAAACTAATTTATGAATTAGATTAAAAATCTCATTTAACATCTCCGCTTAAACTTATAATCATAATAATTTACAAACCCAATGAACCATATCCCTAAATATTTTCTCCATTTTATTTAAAAATCAATGATTTTATTCCAGAAATTAACTAAATTATCTTCATAACCATAGGTCGAACTCCTATTATTTAAAGAACTAACTCAATCAACATCTGTGTTTGATTTAATCAAAAAAATTCCTAACATTATAAAATGGATTTGTAAGCGTAAATAGAAAATAGATTCAAATGTCAAAAATTGCTTCTAAATGGGGAGATCAAGTTGCATAAATTGACATTGACAAATATACTTACACTATAGGCAATCTAAGAGTATATGTATGCTTCCAAGGTTACTCCGAGTGAGACAATTGTCTCACCTGCGACATAAGGCTTAAAAAAGTATCATTGTTTTGTAAGAGAGAGAGTGGTGCCAACGTGCTTTGTGTGGATAACCATGAATAAACTTAAATTAATTCACGTTTTATATCATAAATATATCATAAATAAGGTTGTAATTGGCTGATTAAATATTTAATATTCATAAATAACATAATAATGCGATCCTTATAAGGGATTTGGCATATCATTTAAAACCATAGTAGTACCCTTTGTCACTAATATATATTCACTCAAAGTTTATAGCGTAATTTTGAGAGAAAAACAAGGGTGTAGGCATAATATTAATAGAAAATACAATCGATCCTAATCGGGATTTATATATATATATATATATATATTGAAGGGTCCTCGAGGACCCAATTTCTATAAAATATGAATTAAGAAAATATAGTAATGCTTTTTTTTTCAGCAGTCTCCATGTATATTTATAAATTCATGAATGTGACTACAACGTTAAGATGCTAGACTAGACCTAGACATTGAAGGGTCCTCGAGGACCCAACTTCTATAAAATATGAATCAAGAAAAATGACATTAAGTTTCATATGTCAGATGTGTCCAGAGAAACAAGAGTTGTTATTTGTCTATGAATGCATGATACTCAGGGTCGAGGCTAACTAATGACTACATTATAGAGAGCTAAGCAAAAGCTATGTTTGCCAAGGACAGGGAAAAAAAAACAAACCAACCTGACATTAACATAAAAAAGAATGGGAGATATAACAAATAGCCTTCCAATTTAGTAAATCGCGCTATTAACAAAATTAAAAATACAGCACAAACGCATTATTAACTTGCTTCAATGACATTCCCAATTCCCAGTTCCAACCATAAGCAGCCTTTGAATGTGTATGACACCATCAGTTTATATCATAAAAGAACTTCTGATTTCGTCTGCATAATGGATCAAAAAATACAGTCGTCTACCTAAAATGACATTCGTCCAGCAAGCCTGCTTTCTGATATCCTCTTGTCAATGGCTGCGTCAATTGAATTCATCTAAAACATGAAACCATATTAGGAACTATCAGAAAGGACGATGAGAATCAAGCACTTAGGAATGCCATATGTAAATATATAACATAATTTGGCCCTATACAAGAGATGATATACCAAATTTTAGAAAGAAGCTGACCTGGGCCAAGTGAGACTTCACTGTTCGATCATAAAAAAGTAAAATAGTGTAATGATATGCTACCAAAATGGGCAAAATCTGTTGGATTTGATTTTGATCCACTCAAACCCCCAGATCCAACTTAAAGCATAGGGAGAGAGTGAGTAATGACAGATAAATCCAAATTTTATATAAGCAATACATACACTCTCTGCTCTTAACTCAGAACGAACTGAGGTTGGAGATTCCTCAAGAATATTGCAGCACGCTTGTCAAGATATATTACTGGCAAACAAAAGTACGTAAATACCTACTTGCATTCTTTTGATGTCCCACAAGATCGGTTGCATTGCGTCAAACAGGAACATCGCAGTTTTAAACAGAAACACATGCCCAGCAACTAATAGGGTTGGTAGCAGAGCAATGATTTAAAAGCTTCCATTTCAAAGTGCTTTTCTTTTTTTTTTCTTTTTTTCTTTTTAACAGTATAAATTCACAAAAAATATATAAATTCATACAGAAATACCTCTATGAGACTATGAAACAGGAAATAATGGTCAAACATTTGAATCTGGAAAGCACAATTTACAGAAGCCTAAAAATCTGTTAGAGATATCGAACTTCATAAATTAAACGGGCAGTATAACTTACCTGGCTAGTTTCATCATGCACCTGATACTTAGCCAAGGACATTCTTCTTTCTTCCTGCAAGTATGCCAAATTTAACATTATATCCCAAGGACACAAGAATACTAAAGTTAACTCCAACAAAGTTTGAGAAAAACATACCATAGACATAGCCTCATCATCCCAAACCAAATACACTTCATTAGTGGCTGGCTGATTAGCAAGTGCTTTGTTTGCAATTACTGGAGGAGGTCCAATCGAGGGACCACCCGTATAAGGACCTGAGGCATATGAGTGTGAGTTGGCTGATGTTCCACCTGCAACTTAAAGAGCAATAAAAATAATGTAAATGAAAATGACCAAAGGAAATACTAAATTTATGGGGAAAAACTTGGGAGAATCTGTGTTTATGGGAAAGCCCAGACCACAAAATGACCAAATAATTTCAAATAAAGATCAAATTGGATACATGCATCTTTAAAAGAAAAACTCAAAGATTTACAAATTACATGATTAAGGATTAACAATAGGTTCAACTAGTTAAAAGATCCAGACACTAGCACACAAGAACTCAAGGAACAAAATGTGTGTAAGAAGAGAAGAGAGAGAGAGAGAATGAGAGCAAATAGACCACACAATCGATATAGGAAGGTTAATCCCTCTGCTTATGACCTCACGGCTTTTTTTCTAAGAAGAAACTCAAAAATGCGTCATGCCATTTCGAAAGTGTTCATCCCTTATAAACACATCACCACTTAACTTCCTGAGCAATGTAGGACATGTGTAGACACACTGCATCATACACTCCCACTTAAGGAGTCTTGCGTCCTCGAAAGAACGCGAACCCACATGGTCTAGTAGGATCATGACTCTGATATCAAGAGGGTTTCTCTATGTATAGCTGGACAAGACCCACTCTACGCGGGACGAGATTGTCCGCTTTATTCCATAACTATAAGTTCAGCCAAACCTAACGGTTTTGCTTCTAGAAAAAAACCCAAAAACACGTCATAAAAAAAGACGTCATGTCATTTATAGAGTACTCAACTTTTATAAGTATATCATCACTACTTAGCTTTCTAAGTAATGTGGGACACGTGGAGACACACTATCAATTATAATATTATCAACCATATTACTCGAGCACAAAGGTCTAGTTTTAATAGTTTGGCATCAATATGTGAATTAATTATGACACAATTGGGAAAAAAGGCAACACACCAAATCAAATTTAGCAACTAAAAAATAATCGATTTAAATACATGCATGTGATCTGGACATTCTATTCATGGATGATTAGTGCACAGTAATTATGCAGCATGTCATAAAGGAGAAGTTTAAGATACAAGGAACCTTTCGTATCGTGAATGGGACAAAACATGACAATAAAAACAATTTAGCCACTTTTGGTTTCATACCCTAATTAAAATATCAGTCTAATTTAGAATCACTATTGTAAATACAAAGCAATGAGCTTCATCGCCAGCATTCATTTTGTATTGTACCTTTGTTCATGGAATGCAATTCACAATACTTAGTGATGAAAAAGCAACTTTGCTGATATTTCAAGGGCAATGCTACATATGGAAGGAAGAAACTACATTTCAAGAGTTCTCTTCCACAACTATTCTCTTTTTTATTTATTTTATTATTCTTATTATTGACACTTATTTTAAGGTGATGTTTTCTTTTGAAAACAAATTGAATCCGAAGAAAAGGCATTCTATTGAAGCCTAGAATTATAATTCCATAAGGGTAAGGGGAAGGGCGTTAATATCATCCATCCGTTTTAGTTATAGTGATTATTGCTTATTTTGCTACACATATATCATCCTTAAATAAGCTAAAAAGGTATATCCATATAACTAAATTGTGCACTAATAAATTCGTGTACAGATCTAACGAGATTTTAAAACATTGAGAAGGCTAAACTTTGTAATAGAAAATTTTGCTTTTAAAAGCAAGCATCGGAATGAAAAATAAACCACGACATAAGTTACATAACTCCACCTAGACCATTTAAACTGTACAAATAACAAAATTCTAACAAATATTTCAGACAGACTACCTCAAAATTTCAACCATCCATTACTTACCTCATTATTAATTATAGATTTTAAAAATCTTTTGAAAATCCCTGTGAAAGATTTTTAATGTTATAAACATAATTTCTATTTAAAAAAATAGCTAACTCATTGTGAATTAAACTTGAAGAAAATGACACAATTAGCTGAATTGGTGTTAATTTTGGTCAAACCTGCAACACTTGGGGTCTGGTAGCTATTTGTACGAGTAGTCTGCACAAATGAATTTGCATTCACTGAGGTGATAACTTCTGCTACTGTGGTTGAAGACATGCTAGTTGAAACGATAGGACTAGAACCATGGTTAGTAATATTGTTACTACCACCAACCGGAAACAACGGCTGCGACACAGGAACAGGAACTGTTGATGTAGACAATCCTGGAGGATTTATATGTAAAGGCTGAATTGCAGGTGGTGATGGGATAGGTGGCCTCACATTTTGAACGGGAAACAATGGCTGGTGTGCATAACCCAATGAGGCAGGAGGGGCAATTGATGCAGCCGGATGCCGTGGATACCAGGGCTGTGGACGAGGTGGAACTGCCCAAGAATTAGGCAGCATTGGTGCCACAGAATTGTAACTGAAGGCATACAAATCCCAAAAGGGAATGAAGATGGTATTAAAAAAATGTAGACTGCAAATAACTGCTCTAAAACGTAAAAAAGCAGGCCAAAAACATACATTGGCTGAACAGGACGTTGAAGAGGGTAAGTGATACCCAATGTCCCAGGCACCATTGTAGCAATTGGCGTTGATGGGATATCGACTCTAGCCGCTTTTGATGATGCCTCTTCTTCTGCACAAAAGTCAATTTTTTTCATAAATAAGTCTTTTTTACTTTCTCTTCTACCAAAAAAAAAGGCATAAATTTATATGTTCAACATAGTCAACATACCAGACATACACATGCAAATTCATCAACACTCTCCTGAGGGAACCTTCATATGTTATTTTGCAATACCACTCAACTAATGTGAAGACACAGAAGGCAAATAATTATTAGCTTTGTGACACATGGACCTTTATTTCATCTACACACTAGTGGGGACAGAAGCTGAACTGGTGATGTTTGCACACTGGAAACTTCAAATAAATGTAACTCTAATGGAGGAAGTAAAAAAGACACTAACAACTCATTTGGTACGCTGTACAGAGAGGAATGCAGAGTCTTGTCGAATTGATTCGTACCAAATCATATTGCACTTTGCTACAGAATTGGTGAATATTTGGTTTAAAAGTTAGATGAGTTGTACGGTATTTGGTTATTTCCCAAATAAGCAGTAAAAGAACTAAGTTGTGATTTCTATTTTCACTTATACAATAGTTTTATTGAAATAATGATGTTAATTAAATTAATCAACAAAATCACTTTGCTCAAAAACCTTTGCTCGTTTCATATTATGTATAATTATTATATGTATTTAACAATTAGAATAGAAAAAAATAACAAAAAATTTGAGCATATATAATTAATATTTTGCTTTCATAAATGTACTTGTAAAGCTAGAGATATATCAGGTTAATTTATTTTGAAGATTATTTAACTATTTCAATAATTAAAGTAACAAAAAACTTAAAAGATTTAAAAAAAAAAGAGTGTGTATAGACATCCCAAATATTCATCCGTTTTTTGTCCTGAACAAACAAGAACCACCTCCAACTCGGTCACAAGATTATGAGCGTGTTTTTTTTCTTCGGTAACCGATACTTAAACCTAATGTGTGCTATAAAGTCAAATAGTACAGTGTGACCAACATACCATAAGATGATGCTACACAGACAGTTTTCCATAGCCTTGTGCAAAAACACGCACTTATTAACCAAAGCACGACACAATGATGTCCATTTTGGGGCCTAGTCCTCTTGTGTTGAACACAAGTTATGAGACTTGAGAGCAAAAGGCATGCTTCATAAACTAAGGTCACATAATGACTAGCCTAGCCAATGCCCAAAAGCTATGTTGTTTCTGTATGATCCATAACTTTCAAACACCAAGTAGAAAATTTACAGACTTCATTGATGTATATTATATGCCAAATCACTCCTCATCTATTTGGGGTTCCATACATGTCTTGACACAACACACATCACACTAACAAATTACAAATGTATGAGATATGTGGGATTAGCCCGATGGGCAACAGATCAATGTTGAGGATAAGTTGCTTGATCTTCAATGGCTGGACTAAATGCTTAAATAAATTGATCAAATAAAGAGAAGTAGATGAACAAGGATTCAAGGACAATAGGTGATACACGAGAAAAGATCAAAAGCTAAAAATTAAAGTTAAATCATAACTTAGCATAATGGTACTTTACCACATTCAATCACTTAAATATGGCTCAGATGATCAACATCTAATGTCATTAAAGCATGCTAGCTTCCCAATTACGAAAAATAAAAAAACTGCAAAAGAAAAACTTCCTTCTTAGGGTTATTACCTTCTTCTCCATAATGTGCGGACAAGATGTCAGGAGGGATTCCCTGCATTCCATATATTTCAATGTCCGTTGATTCCCTTCCAGGTTTTGCATTAGGAACCCTATAAAGAAGACATTGTTAGAATGACTCTAGTTGGACTTGAAAAATATGGATGCAGCATGCTCAGATTTCCGTTTTAAGAAGACAACAAAGTAACAATAAATAATAATAACAATTGTAGCAAGAGCAAAAACAAGCATACTTCACAACAATAACAACAACAAAAGGCAGCTCTCTAAAATGCTTATAATATCTTCTTACAATCTTCCGTGCTAGTTTTCTTTTACTTTCATCAAATTTGTAGATATTGGCTGCCTTATTAAAGTCCCACCATATATATTGTATATCTAGAAAACATCTTAATGTCCCCCTTTTACGCATTCTGAAAGTATTTCTACATGAAACATACGATTAGAAATCACCAAACATGCACTCATGAACATATGAGACATGGAAAACTATACATTGACGGTACAAGCGTCACTAGGAAGATTGAGCAACCAAACCATAGAGTAACAACCAATGAAAGATTCCCTAATCTCCCAAATGGGGAGTTCCATTAGTCCACTTCTCTAAAAGCATGCTTCAATGCACTACAAAGTACTAAGAAGCAACTAACAAGATATTTTTAATCCCACTAGTTTACTCTTGAAAACCTCACATACCGAAAGGTTAACAACCTTAAAGCACACAACAACATGAGCTAATGGAAGCAAAAACACTTGATGAACTCACACTCTAAAGGTGCACCAAATGAAACATTATCGAACAAAAGATAACCTACTGTCTCTCAGGCTACTTTACAAACATATATAACACCAACATATCTCATTTCCATCAAGCTTCCATAGTTAGACAACTTTTTCTATACAAGAAACCCAAGCATCATCCATGGATTAGCCAGTACTAATAAATCTAAAAATCAAAGGAAGAGGAAAAGAAGGAAAAAAAACTCTAGCTTTTTGCCCCTTCCAAACATTAAAATTTCGATAGAAAGAGTCAGTGAATTAAAACTCATACTAATGATTCCTCAAGACCAAAGCTCAACAAAACAAGAAAAGCACTGTACAAACACAAAAATCTGAAAGGGGCATATATATTGTGAATGGTAAATAAACTAGCATTTTTTGCATGACAGCTTGCCATAGTTGTTATGCTAACCTAGATTGCTTGATCTATATCTATAAAACTATCAATGTGTCACAAAAATGGTCTCCATTCCAAACGGAAGAAGGGAAGAAAGCAAAGGGAAAGGTATGAGTTATTTAACAATGTAAGAAACTATAGCAAAATCCCTAAAATAAATTGAACTCAAAGTATTTTCCTTTTAAAGTTGTTGCTTCAGTCCAGTCAAAACCCATATAATAAAGTAAGCACACATATTTTATTGGTTGAAATACACAAATAGTTCCTACAATTTTCTTAATTCTACACTTTGTCCCCTTACGTTTTAAAATTCAAATTATTTAGTCTCTTAATTTTTTTCACGCATTTAGTCCCCAATTTTAAAATCACTTGAAATTGACTATGAATTAGTAAAATTAACCATTGCCATTAAATGCCAATCACGTGCAACTTATGTGAGCGTTAATATAACCAAAGTTAAGCAATTTTGATATTTTTTTTAACACTCAAACTTAATAAAATAAATTAAACACAACTTTTAACAAATACTCAAGCTTTCTTTCATTCAAAACGATTGTTTTGTAAGAAATATTGTGAGTTTAATGTTTTGTAATCCCTAGCATTGAAAAGTTCAAGCATTTGTTAATCAGTTGTTTTTAATTCAATTTTATTAGGTTTGGCCATTAAAAGAACTATCAAAATTATTCAACTTGTTAAAATTAACATTGTAAGTTGCACTTGATGTATAGTTAATTTCAAGTTTCCTAGGAATTGGGAACTAAAAGTGTTAAAATTAAAATTAAGAAAAATTTAGTGACCATTTGTATATTCCACTATTTTTATTAATCTATAAAAACTCATCAAATAGTTCCATCCAAAAAGAGTTCTTCCCTAGTGACATTGTGAACTAAGACGTTAAGTTTTCTCCTAGTGTAAAGTTTCGTAAGGGTATGAATAGTCATATAATTATTTGATAAGGGCACTTCTGTTTCTTTTAAAGTAGTCAAGTTTAGTCCTGTTTAAAAAGAATCAATCTAATCTAAATTTTAAAAAAAATTAAGAAAAATTTAGTGACCATTTGTATATTTTTAGAAAAAATATATGTTTTTTATTTTTATTTTTAAATAAAATTTAATTTTATCCTTCAAAAAATTTATATTTTTTAAAAATTTAGAATATATTGAATTTGTTTAAAAATTAGAGGAATACATCTACCTACATTAAAAACCACATTATCAAAGAGTTAGAACCTATCGAGTTCCTAATCCCTCTTGATTTTTCAAAAAGGGGGAAAAATCCTGAGACTGCTTCCTTATACCATACTGAAAAAGAAAACCAAAATCAAAGACTAATGAACAAATTAATTAAAGTAATACAAAAATGGATCAGATCAAACATTATATGAAAAAATAGATTAAATAAATAATAATAATTGGAGAAAGAGAGGAGATAGGTAAACATACTTGGTGACGGTCTCTTTGTGAACTTGAAGAACATGGATAGTCATGCCACCGGCTGTGGAGAGCTTCTTGTGGCAGACATGGCACTTGAAGTGTTTCGCTTTCTGGTGCTGCACCAAAATCTTCTCGTCCTCGAACTCTCTATCACAGTAGTAGCACCATACCTTCGACGAAACCCTCTTCTTCTTTTTTCCCATTTTGGATCCTCTTTCCTTTCTTTCTCTTTTATCACCTTGATACTTCCCTTTTGAACTGAAATCGCTAGGTTTTCAGGGTGCTCCAATTAGGTTTTCTAATTAGTTGTTTCTCGCCAGTTTTTTTCCCATTTTTATTGTACTTCTAGTTTCTTGCCGTCTGTTTTTGTAATTTTATATTTTTGGGCCTGTTTTTGTACTCTTATTTTGACGCAAGTAATAATATTATGATGATTTAAATTGTTAATATTATATATATTGGTAGTTAACTTCATTAATAATAATTAACCTAAATTTAATTGATGATATAAATATAATAGATAAATTAATAATAAATAACTAATTTATACATTTTTTAAATAATAGACATATTACAAAATTAAACTTTTAAAGATAATTTAAAATTTTATAACTAAAAAATAAAAAATAAAAAACAAAACACTTATTTATTGAAAATATTAAGTCTTAATAATTTATTTTTACTTTTTTAATAAACAACACAAGTAAAGGAAATAAGAGAAGAGAATAACAATAAATAAAATCCACGTACATGCTCCAAAAATGCTAGTTAGTTAAAATAGTGACAAATAAAATCTAATTACACATTCCAAAATACTAATTAACTAACTTTTAGAAGTATGATAATACTTATATACTTTCATAATTAGATAATTTTTTTAAATAAATAATGATGATTCTATAAAAGTAGAGTTATTAATACATTTTTTTATTTAATATTTATTCGTTTTATTTAATAAATAGTATTTTTGTGGTTAAAATCATTAAAATATACGTTTTCTAATAAAACAAGTGTGAAAATATAGTTTTTGAAGATTTTTTTGGATTTTTTTATAAATTTCTTAATGTATGACCAATCAAAAATTATCACGTAGATGCCACAAATAAAGAGAATCTAACAACTAAGTCACGTAGACACCACATAAGCGGAGATAACCAATCGTACAATGTCATGTGTACGATGTAACGCAACATCATGTCACGTGTCAGTACAATATTCATTTCAAATTTCATCACTTAATGAACTCGCTCGCCACATGTCAACACCTAATTCGTGCATTTTTTCACCCATACGCCATGCAAGCCATAGTCATGAATCATAGATCGTCACATATTACTAAGTCAATGTTCATTGATCAAGACTAGTCTTCTGTATCACGCATCGCGCTCTCACTCAATAGGAGAAATTAATACATAAATATTGAAAAAAAAATACAATTTTGGTGGAGATTCAAGAGCAGATTAATACTACAATTCAAGAGATTAATTGTATTTCTTCTTCTTCTTTCTTTATCGATTTTTATGTTTTTTTTATTAAAAAATATAAGCTTTATGAACAAAATTGTATAGTTAATTTATTAATTTAGAGATCTTATGAACTCAATTTTCACTCTGTGATAATTTAATATTTTACCTCAATTATGAATTCAATTTGATTATATTATTTAATATGATTTTTATGTTATTAATTATTTGGCCAACAATTAATCTATAGAGACAATTAAATAAATTTAAGATAATTATTTAATTGTTTATCTTGATTAATTAATTAACTTAACGATTAGTATGTATTTTAATTGACACGAGAGTATAATTAGGTTAATTATTATATGACATTTAGTTTATTTGAGAGATAAATACATGTTAGGTTAGATTCGATTGATCATGTAATTAATTAATAATTATATTAGGAGATTTTAGTGATTCACGTGCTTAGAAAATTAAAAAATTAAATATTTCTAGATGTTTTCTCATATATTTTCTTAGTTTTAAAATCTGAGATTATTAATTATAGCTATTTATTGTTAATTCTTTTAATTTTACTTTCTTAAAATATAAAAACGTAAAAAATTGATCTTTTTTGTTTTAAAAATTATTTTCTAATAACATAATCTTCTTAGGAACGATCTTTTGTCATCATTATATTATTTTATCACGATATATATACTTACATATTCATTGAACACAATTCGTATATGATCAACTTTTTAGCATCGTTGTCGAGAATTATAAATATTAAAAATTATTTTTTATTTTAGTTTAGTTATTTTTTCTCTATTTTAATTTTAATTTATTTAGTTTTTTATTTTACTTACATATTTATTTTAGTTATTTCTCTTTATTTGTTTGTCATAATTTTAATTTATTTATTTTTATTTTAAATTTATACATCTTCTTTAGTACTATTAGAAACATTTGAGTCTATTGTATGAGCATAATTCATAAGAGATAAATTTTTCTTTTAGATCCCAAGCTTACTTTGAGATTAATAAAAAAACAAAAAGTTGTCACCCAAGTGAAAAAAAATAGCTAATCCATTAAAAATAAATAATAATGAGTTAAATTTGAACAACTAGATACCCTTGATAGATGATAGGGACATAGATATGAATGAATATGCATCACCTATATTGGAATGACTAAATCTAAGTATTACAAGGCCAAATATTCAAGTGATAGTTTAAACTAAAGTTAATGATGTTTAAAATGCTACAAACAGTTAGACAATTTAGAGGATTACCAACAAAGGATCCTTATCTTCATCTCAGATTGTTTATTAAAATTGATGATTCATTCAAATTTAGTGGTGTAATCGAAGAGGCATTTAGGCTTATATTATTACCTTACTCTTTACGAGGCCATGCTTGAGTTTGGATAAACTTTTTACCACTTGATTCTATTACAACTTGGAATGATTTTGGAGAGAAATTTTTGATGAAATATTTCCCACCAACAAAGAATACTAAGCTTAGGAATGACATTACATTTTACCAACAATATGAAGGAAAATCTTTATAAAGCATGAGAAAGATTCAAAGAATTGCTAAAGAAGTGTCTTCACCATGGTATTCCTCATTCGATCCAAATAGAGATTCTCTACAATGGTCTCATCTAGTCAAATCTTACAATCAAGCTTAAGATTTACTTTAGTAAATGGTTAGAAATAATTATCAATGGTCAATGGATAGAATGACAACCATAAGAAGGGTAGCCGAAATGCATGAGGTAAATGATACCACAACGCTTACAACTCAAGTGTCATTTTTAGTTAATCTTTTGAAGGCTCAAAGCTAGTCAACGAGTATAAACTAGGTCCAAGATTCAGATGTGTCTAATGTATTTTGTAAGGGAGCTCATTTGTTTGATAATTTTCCAAATAATACGAAATCAACATTTTATATGGGTAATGTGAATTGAAACAATAATCCTTACTTAAACACATATAACATAGGATGGAGACAACATCCAAATTTCTCTTAAAGTAATAACAACAATCAAGGTGGTAATCAATTCAACTGTTAATCATTTTCACCACCTAGTTTTCAACAACTACAACACTCATAAGCCCAAGAGAAGAAACCATTTATTGAGGACAATACAAATGCGTTAATAGGGATGATGAAGGATTTCATCCAGTGAGTAAACACAAAAGTGTCAACTTAAGAGACTTTAATTAGAAATTTAGATACTCAAATAGGGCAACTTTCCTAGGCCATAAGTCAAAGGCCTTAAGGTAATCTTTCAAGTGACATAATTATAAACCCAAGAAGTGAAGGTAAAAAGCATTGCAATGTAATAACCTCGAGGAGTGGTAAAACTCTAGGGAAGGACCACGAGACTAAAAAGGATAAGGAGAAATAGAAAACTAACAAGGATGAGAAAGAACATGAGATTAACAAGAATGAGGAGGAATTAATGGATAAATAGAGCCAAGAATTAATGGATAAATAGAGTAATTAAAAGAAAATAATTCAACTAAACAAGAGTAAACTCTACAAATCCACTATTCATTTCCTTTAACGAATGCAAAAGCAAAAGTGAGATACACAATTTTCAAAATTCCTAAAAGTCTTCAAAAAACTGCACATAAATATATCATTTATAGATGCACTAGAATAGATGCCTTTTATGCCAAATTTCTAAAAGATATACTATTTAAGAAAATTAGGCTTAGAGATAATAAAATAATAACCTTAACTGAAGGTTGTAGTGTCATCCTTGCTAGAAAACTACCCAAAAAATTGAAAGATCTAAGTAGTTTTGACATCCCTTGTACTATCTACTTTAAGAAGGCACTGTGTGACTTGGGTTCTAGCATTAACCTTATGTCATTATCGATTTTCAAGAAATTGGGGGTTAATAAAGCCAAACTCACTTTAGTAACATTACAAATAGAAGATAGATCAATTAAGTGACCTAGAGAAGTGGTATAAAATATGCTAGTAAAAGTAGACAAGTTCATATTTCTTACGAATTTTATTGTACTAGATATAGAAGAAGACTATAACATTCCTATCATACTTGGTCTTCCATTCTTAGCAACCAAAATAACACTTATTGATGTACAAAAATATGAGCTTACAATGAGAGTGCAAGATGAACAAGTGACATTTAAATTTTTTAAAACATTTGAACCTCATAACCTTGATAATACTAATGAATGCTTTAGGATAAATGACAATTTAAAAGAATCTATTGAGTTTCCCATACTTACGATTGCTACACATGATATTGTGAAAAATGAAGTATACTTACTAAGAAACAACTCAATCTATTTTAATTTTGAAAGTATAAAATCTATGATTAATATTATTGATTGTGTGAACTATTTGAAAGTTACACCTCCCATGTGTATATCTAATGTTGTTGTGGAGAATTTTGAGATAGAATATATATTCAAACAATCAATTGAAGTGCCACCATGGCTAGACCCTATACATTTTCCCTTTCATCCCCAATCAAGTAGGCAAGTGAAAGAGTCCAACAGAAAGGTAAAAAAGATGCTAGCTAGAAATACATAAATTGGATGAGTTATGGTAGAATACTAATAAGAATGCCAAAAATTACAAAAGGAAAACAAAATTATGACATTATAAGAGAATTGAGCACCATGGTTTTAAGTCGAAACATAAAGTATTATTGAACAAATCAAG
The DNA here is from genome assembly GCA_030763125.1 of Hippophae gyantsensis. Taxonomy (NCBI): domain Eukaryota; kingdom Viridiplantae; phylum Streptophyta; class Magnoliopsida; order Rosales; family Elaeagnaceae; genus Hippophae; species Hippophae gyantsensis. Next base: position 72,846,808 of record CM061028.1, on the reverse strand, counting down.
ACTCAACTATTTCTAGGCAAACTCAGAAGTAAATGGACACAAGGATATGTACCTTAAGCTTTGATATAGCTATCTAGTCAAAGATGTTAAACGTGACACTGGTTGGAAGATAACTCAATGTTATTTTACTTATATTTTCATTGTTTTTGTTTTGTAGGTGAATAAATGTGAAGAACAATGATACAATAATATCGAGCATTTCAACGAAAAATGTGATGTGCCAAGATTAAGAGAATTTTCTTTCCTTATACTTTGTCAATTTATATGTGTACATTGGAGATAATGTGCAATTTAAGTTTGAAAGAATAAACTTCATTCTCTACTTTAGTATTCGGTATGCATTTTAAAATTTTAAAGAATTTTTTTATTTATAGGATGTTTTTAATCATGATTTAAGTAGAAATTGATAAATATATGAAAACTAAATGCATTCATACTTGATATGAAACATATGAACTCAATGATAAAAAATGGTTGTTATAACTAGGATAAAGAATATAACATGCTTGTTAAGATATTTACATTAATCATGTGATATGTTTACTAGTTTTGACTGGATTGATTCAAATTTTTATGCACATGTACATGATTGATTTTGGTGTTTTTATTGAGAGAAGATTTGTGATGAGTTGTGTGAGTTGATTAGATCTACCATTTTTAGAATCTATTTTATCATCCCTTGAGGCAAAATCCTAAATAGTATTTAGCAAAATAGATGATTTAGGTCTTATTTGGATCAATTGAGCTTTTCAAGCTAACCATTGTTAATATCTTTAGTAACCTATTTTAGCTAATTAAGAACCTTTCATTTTACTAAGCCACGTTTTATGCCTAACAATTAATCATTACATTTACCCTTATACCTTTAACTTGTATGAGAAAAGTTTAGGGGTATTGTAAAGTTACAAAAAAATGTGGAATGAAAGAATATGAAAAGAATGATAAGAGATGGTGCACTAAAATATCAAGCTAAAGCTCAATTGTAGTTAAAAAGTGAATGATGAACAAAAAGAAAGCTAAGGTGTAGAAAAACTTAAATGTCTTTATTTATCAACCCTCACCAAAGTCTTACATTACAAGCATGTAAAATCCTTATTGATCTTTAGTTAAGTGCATATTTATATTAGTGGAAAAGGACATGAAAATAGACTTATGAGATTTGTTCTAAGATTGAATTGATTAGCATGCTTATATAAGTTAATTTCATGAGTGCATTGGATGATATCATGTGCAACACACACATGAATCAATACATCAAAAACATTACATATCCTTGTATTGATGGAACATTGATTGATAAATATGTGAACCTTCTTGTCATAGAAATGTATGACTTTTGAGATGGATAGCTTTTGCTAAACATACATGTATTAATATATATATATATATATATATATATATATATATGAATATACTGCTCATATCAATTTATTTAATTAACTTGTCTTTACTTGAGGACAAGCAAAGAGTTAAGTTTGTAGATGTGATGATTCTATGAAAGTATAGTCATCAGTACACTTTTCTACTTAATATTTACTCACTTTATTCAATAAGTAGCATTTTGGGGTTAAAAATATTAAAATATAAATTTTCTAGTGAAAATGAGTGAAAATATAATTTTTGAATTTTTTTTATAATTTTTATGAATTTTTAATGTATGATCAATCAGAAGTTGACACACCACGCATGCAAAGGAGCTGACACAACAAGCCATGTGGATGCCACATAAACAAAGATAACCAATCACATAACACCATATGTATCGTGTGATGTATCACCATGCCACATGTCAGCACAACATTCATTTAGGTTCTCACCGCTTGGTCAACTCGCTCGTCACTCGTCATCACCTGATTCACACATTTTTTCCACCCATGCGCCACACAAGTGATGAGAAAAATTGGCAATACCGATCTTACAAATACTTTGGTTTTATATTTGTAAAACTCTCGTAAGTACACGAATCATTTTATAGAAAATAACAAGTACACTCCCAAGGTCAATCTAAGAAAGGAATATATATGACTTTTAATTTATTATTCAAATTTTTAAAAATTAAATTAAATCCTACATATCCTATCACGATATTTTGGTTTTTGTTGTCTAATCTAATAACATAAAAAATAAACATAGATATGGATTCAATAAATAATTATGTAAATTTTTATCATTCATAACAGTAGAGTATTTGTAGATATAATAATTAAGTTAATTATGCTTGCTCATATTAGTTAGGTTATTAAAGATATAAATTGATATTTTTGAACAAAAATACATGAAAATAAATAAAAATACCTGTGATTTCGATAAGACAAATTTATATAAAAATATGATAAAATCGTACAAATATAAATCTATTTAACCAATTAAAGTACATTAAATCATGATAATTTTAGTATTTTTTAAGCACTCATCACAACTCCCAACCAGCTTCTTGCTAGTCCCTTAGCAAGAGAACCGGTAAAAACTAAAAATTAAACTATCATAAATCAATTTCATGGATTGACAGGGTTGTATTTAACATATGTAACAAGTTGTTAAACCTCTAAGTTTCCCTAATGGACGAGTTTAAGTCTCATGAGGGTTTTTAGTAATAATACCTACAAACATTAACAAAAAATGAAAAAATAAAATAAAATAAATGAAATACAAAAATATATCATGCTTATAATCTCCTAAGATCATAATTAAAATCTAAAGTATAAGTTATTTTTCAACTTCTTAAACAGTCATAGTTTATAATATTAATTAGTTGAAAATAATTTTCATACTTCGTTTTAAAAATATTTCAATTTAAATTTACCCAATTTTAATGTTGAAAATTCGATTTCGCTTCCACTCTATTCCTCACCAAGTCAATACTCTCAAAAACATTGAATTTTATGGGTTCAAAGACTCATACTAATTTATATGCAAAATAATTTATGTATAGAAATGAACTAATATGTTCGCATATGTATAAAGAAGAAAGACTCAAAGTGTTATTTTAACGTCGATCTCATAAAATGAATCAAATGTAAGAATTTGTAAAATATTATATATTACTTTCATGAATCAATCAAATTCATCAAATAAAAATATCAAGTAATATGTTTTTTAGAAAATATAGGAAAATGCAATGACTTCTTAGGAAATTACTTCCTATATTTGTTTTTGTATTAAATCATTTCTCATAACTACTTAGGCTTTTGGGTCATAATATATAGATTATACTATTCAACTTTCTCTCTTTCTTTCTATTTTTCTTTCTTTCTTTCTCTTATTTTTTTTTTTATAAGAGAATGCATTTTTTAGAAAATAGACATATGTATAGATTGTACATTCTTTATATGGTAAGGTGAGTGGCTAATATTTGACTTTTCTGTTTGTATTTATATAAGTAACCCTAGATATATCTCTTTTTTAATAGAAGTCATGCATAAATAAAGAAATACATATATTATCAATTTCTACTTAAATAATTTAATTTAAGCAAATGAAAATTAAATATATAACACTTCATAATCCAGACATTCAATGCTAAGTCCTAAAGAGATTATCTAGTAATGCTGAAAAATAAGAAAAGTATTTAGAGTAGAAAAATTAATATTTATCACTCAAAATAAAAGATAATGAGATCAAAATATTTTTTATAAGGTTAGTCTCCACTATTTGATTTTTAAAATAGAATCATCTCAGGATGCAAGTTATCATGATCCCTTATGACACGTCACATGTTCTAGTGTTGAATTAGGATAGGTCTTCACAGTCAAAACACAATGGAAACAAGCTCAAGTGTCTTAAAAATCCTAACACTAAAATAGACACAAATTGAAACAAAAAAAGACTAGCAAAAAATATATAAAGTACATCAATTGCTAAGGAAAATTTTGATGGATATGAATGATACTTTAATAATAATAAAGTAAAATTCTTGGAATTTAAAACTTGTTAAAGGTATATATATATAGCCTTTTTTTATAATATTCGACCCTTTTCTTTTCATTTCCTCCGTTTCTTTTTTAAAAAATAATCTCTAATAAACCAAGAAAAATTAACATATAAATTACTATACAAATTTGAGATATTTACTCTACATAAATAACATAAAAATTGCAAAAACTCACTAAAATTATGAAACAAAAATCTAGAAATAAAATTATTGTTGAAATTGAACTTAACATAGATAATTTCTAGGAAAATAGCACATAAAAATACTAAAATATAACTGAAACAAAGAAGAACAAGTTTTGGGATTTTTGAACTTGAAATTTTTGCTGAAAAGAACTAGCATATATATATATATATATTGCATGCAACAACATAAAGATGAAAGAATGAAAATATCGAATAGGAATCTAAAATTTATAACCTAGGACTTTGATACCAAATGATGCAAACCCAAGAATACAAATCTTGTAACCCACAAACACGTTACAGTTTGAGAACTATAAGAGACATGTCCTAAAATCGTACAATAAAATTAAAATTGATTCCTAGAAATTAATATTCAATTTTTTTAGAGCATTCACTTTAACTCAATAAATATTATTTATCAATGATCCAGAATGAAAAAATGCCACAAGGTTTGCAAATCTCTTGATAAGTTGGTTTGGAGAGGAACACAGAGCATTCAAGCTCTCAAAATTGATTTGAAATCAAAATGTATTAATTTCTAAGTTAGTGTAGTAGTTGGAGGCAATAAAGTATTTATAGGGTATACAATAAAACCCTAAAAGGTAAAAAAAATAAAAGTAAAACCCTAAAATGTGAGAACCCATGCCACGGTGGTGCTTCTACTTAAAATTATACTTGAAATGCAAATTTTCCTTTATATCATTAAATGGCTTCCTTCATGCCTTGTGTTCCATTCATGGCACTCTTTGATCTCAATTCAACTCTTGAATAGGCTTATTTAAGGCTTCTTTAAGTTGTTTGTCTTTGATCTTGTGATTAATCAACTCAATATTTATAATGGTCCATTATTCTCATCAAATACTTTAAATTTATCTAACAAATAATTACCTTAGCTAGATTAAAGGTGTTAAAATTATTAAGAATAGTTGTTTTATCGTTATCATGGAATGGCCACAAACTAGTGAATTCATTCCTTTATTGTTTGCATTTTTGGTTCATATAATAGTGATATTCTAAAGTCCACGTGATAACTAGTCACAAATAAGAAAATCCATAATAATGATATTATCAAATAATTTATTAAATTAGTAGAATATTTTCAAGTTAAATTATATTTTTTATTAAAATTGTTCCCAAGGTAAATGTTACCATTATTGTAGTAAGGTATTGTCTTACCGTGGTAAGTTATATCATAACAGTGTATACCAGTGATAAGCTTTCTCACACTGGAATAATATTTTCTTACAAAAAGTCAATATCTTACCATAAATTTTATTTTTTATCAAAATGGTTGTGAGGTAAGGTTTACCACGACAATGTCTTACCATAACAATGTTAAACCTACCCACATTAGGAATGCCTTCCTACATTAGATCAATATCTTACCACAAATTTTATTTTTTTTATCAAAATCGTTCCGAGATAATACCTCCTCACTATTATGATAAGCTTTATATCCGAGTAATTTTGGTATGAAAAAATAGAATATTACCCAAGTGATTTTTGATAATTTTTTGATGTTGTCATCATCAAGTGGGATGAAAGTCATTGTGTGCTCTATATTATTTAAATTCACCTCTTCTTTGAAGATAACTGGTGCAATAGGCAACATGAGAATCGATGCAATAGGCATCATCTAGCAATGGGCATAGGTACGGGTAAGGACGGTTATTAATATAACTATCTTCGAATCGAATTATAAAATTTGTATCCAAAATCGCTTGAAAACTGTTATGATTTAGGGATGATTTTTTACTCGCGGGTAACGGTTCGAGATAGTTATTAAAAAATACTCGAAAAAATTGTTTTTTTTTATTTTTTTAAAATTTTTCTATATACCTATGCAAAAAATCAATAAACTTTAATTATTAATTAATATATAGTTTAATTTAATAAATATATTAATTAAATAAATAAATATAATTAATTAATTTCGGGTTTGGACGGATATGGTTATCAGTCTAACCGTATCTGAATCGTATCATTTGCTTCATATTCGATTTTTATCTAAAATAATACTCGTCCTTAAATTTTATCGAATAAAAATCGAACTGAGAGTGTGGATAACATAATCAATAGTTTTTTTTGTCTATTCTAAAGGCCATCATCAAACTTACTAAGTGTTAAATATATTTTCATAACTACAATTATAAATGTCAAATGTGATATTTTTATTATTTTTTTAAAATATTTTTATCCCATAAACATGTTATTAATTTAATTATTGAATAATAAATTATATGTCTTGTATATAATTAATGAAATGAAGTTACTAATATTACGTAAACTATAGACTCTTGATTTATTACACTAATAACTTATAAATATGCATAAATATTAGCATCTAAATTATTATTATTTATATCCTACTTGGGAAAATTATCTGTAAAGAAATAATTTCTTCATTTCTTATAATAATTTTTTCTTACTTTACATTATAAATAATTTGGATAAACAAAGTATGTATATTATTAACATTTTTCTCATTATTAATTATCAATGTTTAAACGCATATTATAATAATTATATTAAATAATTAAGTTTGGCTTTACGTTAGTAAACATTAGTATTTACTTATAATTGTTCAACTAAACAAGCTAAGTTTTTCAAATGTAAAAAACTTAAGTCGAAGTAAAACAAATTTATTCAAATGTAATTTTTTTTGGTCCTTTGAAGACTTTTTTCATAATAAATATCATATTTTTATTATTGCAACAGAATTAACTGACATAAGTACATAACAAAAAAATTTAGCTATTAGATCTCATGATTGTAATAATTTACTTAACATCAAAAGATTAACAAGACTCATCATACAGCGAGTTAACGAGATCAATTTCACAGTCTTATAAAACTGGCTCCAAACAAGCCAACCATTATGTCAAATCGAAAACTGAATATAACAAAAATACTAAACTGATATATAACAAAAAGAGTACTATATCAACACCAAGATGGTAAAAGCTACGTACTAAAAGCTAAGTGAAAAGTCATATATGTACCATTCTATGTCTGGCAAACAGTATATTAAGAAAAGAAAAAAGGCGAGGAACAGTTGAGTCTAACATTCTTGAGAACCTGTAAGAACCTTAAGGTAGGACATTTTCATGGTAGCCTGAGTAAAGTCCCTATGAAAAGTGGTTCCGTCATATGAAGCATAGGATTTGACCAAACTCGACTTTCCATGTTAATTCAGCCATGAGTTGTTGATCAGCAAAGAGGAGGCCTCTCCCTCTCAACAAGTTCATGTAGTAGTTAGTGTCAAATCCTACACCAGATGGAATTGATGATGATAAGTCCGGAGAATATGTCAATGGTGAGTCACTTATGCCCATTGATGAAATTGATTTCTGAAGATGTGACATTCCCAAAACAGCAGATTGAATCATGTCCCTTGATGTTTGCATGGGTGCAGGAGATACATGGTGTCTCCAACTTACCCTCGTTTCATTCAAGAAATCAGAAGGAATACTTGGATTTGGCCTCCTTGTCCCCTGGAAATTGTAGAAGCGATCCTGAATGAACTCGCAGCCAATTTTTCCTATCTTATTTGGAATGGCCTGTTTCTTTATTAAACGATTTTGATTACCATGGTTGTCATCTAACAGGATTGAAGCATCACAACCCTGAAATCAAGAAAGAAAAGAAGAAAAAAAAAAGCGATGAGCCAAGAAAGAAAACGCTAAATACACATAAAAGAGTGTTACCTGAATAAAGGTGTCAGGGGTATTAAATCTGAGCATTTTTTGATAATTTGAATAATTATCAAATTAATCGAAAAAGAATACACATAAAAGAGTGTTACCTGAATAAAGCAGTCATGAAAGAAAAGACGAAGCAGAGCCGGAGAGATATCGTTTTGATGGGTGTACATCTGAGTCATTCTTGATCTAACAATGCTTTCAACTTGGGGACAAGTAAGTCGATAGTAATCATACTCAAGATCAGGAGTTAGATTTGCAAGCAGACCATTGTTTTTGGAATAAAAAATTACCTCTGTTTCAGCTTTTGCGTAAGCCAAAGACATAATAACAGATATCGCAACCAGTAATTCGATGATTATTTTTACACCAGGTGAAGACAAACGCTTCAGATAATGTAGAACATGCAATACTGGATAACCAAGAAGAAGAAACAGTGGTAATTGATGATTATTGTTTGCGAGGGACAATGATAACAGATGTGGGACGAAGAAAAAGATACATGTGTGAATAATCAGAATCATCCATACCCAAAGTTCAACTGAATTCACAAAGTTTAGTATTCTTTCGTTTGGGTAATAACCAAGAACAAATTTAACAATTTGTAGTATCAACGTTAGAAGAATTAGAAGAATCAAGAACGTCAAATCTAGGAATTGAGTAGGTATGAGCTCGGAAGCCATCTTCTCTTTCTCGAAAACTTGGAATAAGAATCAAGAAATTTGAGAATTGGAGGAGTTGATCAAGAGTGTGATTGGGAAGAGAAGCAAAGCGAGAAAGAATTATAAAACAACTTATGGCGGGAAAGGCCGTTATAAAATATGGGGTAATTTAACTGATTGTATAGTGGTCGTTCGATGGCTAGCATCAAATCCCAGCCATTAACTTATTACAAGGACGTCACGTTCACAATCTATTTCTACTTCATATTTATCAAAGGCTAAAATGTTGTAACCGTAAGGATTATAATACATTATGGATTATAACACCTTTATACAATTTTAAATTTACAAATATTAAATGCTCCCGTTTCTTCCTTAGTGTAATATCTTTTGATTGCTCACACACAATGTTTATTTTATGTGTTATTTTTACTATAATTTTTTTACTCATTATTTATTATATAACATACTAATTGATTTTTCCCCTATGTAAAGGATATAAAGATATATGCATCCAAATTTCTTTTTTAAATGAAACGAGATTATATGCATCCATATTTAAGTACTTTTAATTTTTCTTTAGTCTCTAAAGAGTAAGCATGAATTGCATCTTAAAAGATCAACTCTAGTCATTATAAAGTCTAAAAAAATAAAAGCTAAATTCATTTTATCTAAATTCAATACAATAAATGTTGAAGAAAATTCTTTTTAAGAGAAAATTATAGAAGAATATAAAAAGAAGATTTTTAAGAGAAATGTGTAGAATGTAATAATAATGTGTAATTAGAATTATTTCTTAATTTTATATTTATGTAATGTAGATTGTATAATAAAAACTATAAATAACATCTCTTGCATTTGTGAGCCCAACCCTCACCCCACCATTACCCCTTCACCACTTGGGTTCACCCACACTACTTCCACACCATTGGAACCCCATTCCACCTACATTTTCTAAGCTTTTTATTTTTTCAATTCAAATTTCTAAAAAAAATACAAAAAATGCCCCCATAAAAATACATGTACCAAACACATTGTCTAAATGATTTTTTGGACTTATTTGAAATTTTTACGAAATTAGTGTTCTTGTTCTGTTTAAATAAAAAATTATTATATTAAATTGTACCATTTTTACACTATATTCATCGATAAAAATTGAGAAATTATCGATATTATTTCACCTTATCATTATTTTACACAACAATCAAACACAATCGAAATATAACATGATATGATACAAATGAATTTATAAATACTTTTTATTTAAAATAATTTATTTTAATTAATTAAATTTTAAGTTAATTAATAAATGAACACAATAAAAATAATATGACTCAAACACAAATATAACATGATTATACACGACACAACTTATTTAATATTCGAATCAAACACAAATATAATATGATTATACACGATACAACTTATTTAATAAGCAAGAGTATAAAATATATCAACCCACGTGATTTTCTTAATAAAAATCAATCAAATTCTTTTATGATCAACAAGAAATTTGACAATGAATGAATTAAATAATAATATATGATAAGATATGTTGCATTGAATTCCATATTTTAAATAAAACTTAATTTACAAATTATGTAAACAAGTTAGACTCTAGAGAGTTACAAATATGTATATAAGTATTTTTTTTAAATATGATAAATTCAATATTTTGATATATTTATCATATATACTGCAAAGAAATATAACAAAAGTTTAATCAAATTATTATTCTGAAAATTAATAAAGCAATTGAACAACTTTGAGTTATTTGATCATAAAAGGCATGATGATCATAACATTATTAATTACGATATTTGTAAATTTAAGTATTTAATTATAAAGACCTTAATTCTATATATACATATATATTATGCAGAATTAACAAATCGGCAATTCTTTCTAATCTCTCCTTCTTGTCCTTGAACAATGATTTGCATATCACCCATGTTCTTAATTGAACGAGCAAAAGCAGCAAAAAACACTTCATTTTTCTGAAACTTTTCGGCAATAGAAGCAGCTTGTGGGTCAGTAAGTAATGCAGCATCTGAAGCAAACAAGCCTTTATGTTTGTTAAGAGCTTGAAAATAAGCACTATCAAATGAAAGTGAGCCAATGGGATCCATATCTATTGGCATGGTACGATCATTACGCAGAGCTGAGCATTTGTTTTTCAAGAAGATTGCATAGTCTGGATCCAAAGATGGATCTGTACTGTCTCCATTTCCTGTGAAGTTGAACAACCTCCTAGCTATTACTGCACAATGTGACACTCCAATTGTATGTGCTCCTACAAAACAAAATTAAGTTTTAATTTCTCCACATTAAATATTATAATTAATATGGTTCTACTTTTGATATATAATAAAAGCGCTTCAGACCAAACAAATTTTTTTATCATCAATGTTTATAGGCTCAGAGGCTCAATACATAATTTGGTTTCTCAATTTCGTATTTATTTTGTGTTCTTTCTACTTTTAAGATATTGTAAAAACGCTTCTAATAATAAAAAATTATTATCAGTGCTTTTAGGGCCAAAAGCAAATTACACCATCTTTAAAAGGGGTTTTTTGGTATATCAATTTTTAAAAATCATTTTTAATGAAATACAACCAAACAGAACCCTAAATGTTTCTCAAAAGCACTTTTTTGGTTAAATTTCTTCTTATGAGTCAACATTATCTTGATACTAACTTTAACAAGTCATGTTGAGAATTAAAAAATAAACAAATCTTACATTGATAAAACATCAATAGAAGTGAGCTCATCATGCTTATCAAATACTCCTAACAAATCCAATTTAGATCGATGAATAGAATTTATCACATTTGATTACTAATTCAACATTTTAATTTATCTTCCTAGATTAAACAACAGAGGAATTAGTCTTACCACCTAATCATGAACCACAATTTATCTTCCTTTTCATCCATGGAAGAAATTGATTTACCTATATATTCTTAAAATCATCATATTTTTGTGGTAATGACTAGCTAACCATAAACTATATCTTCAGGCGAGCTATTGATGATAAAGTTAGTACCTGATAAAGCAACAAGATCATTAATGTCTAGACCATTATCAGAAAAAATCTGTAATAGTGTGGAGAAATTTGCACTTGATGGTGGTAATTCTTCTAAAGGCTCTGTTATATTTGAAACTTTTCCATCTTTCCTTCCTGTAAAGACCTTCCACAATGGTCTTTGAAACTGCATATCATTGTAATGATTAAAATATCAAAGATATATATTGAATGTATTATCGACATTGATGTAAAATTTTAAACATAATGTGTTAGCATCATATATATGTTTTAGATATTACACACGTCATTGAACTTACTTGGTAAGAGACAGCATCTCGAGCTGTAATGGCAACAATATCGGCACAAGACACAGTTTGAGGACACTCTTCTTCTAATCTGCTCTTTATTTCATCAATAATTTCATATCCTGCTATTGATAAGTTTGGAAATGAATTTTTCTCTACTCGACTTCCATCTACTGAGTCCAACAATATTGATGCATCACATCCCTGAAAAGTTTCATCAAGAATCTATATAACTAAACTTGTATTATATATATATATATATATTTTGGTTACGCAACACTATAGGTCTTTTTTTTTCATACATTTTAGTATTAAAATTGTTTGATTTGGGAACTTCTAACCCATTATTATAAAAAATAAAAACTTTGATATAAAAATATGTAACTTTTATGGAATTGAAAATATAAATTTTTAATAATTAAAAAACTAACTAAAAGTATTTTTTGTAATTAAGAGACCGTAAATTATCCTTTTACTTGATAACGAAATTAAAAGTATCAAATTTAAAAATATCAAAACTAAAATACTTATTTTAACAAAATATTATACCAATAGAATCATTTTCCCTTTGCTGTACTAATTTTCTTTAAACATATGCATCTGGGACGTCCCATAATTAGATTAAAGGCATGTTGCAAATTATTAAAAAAAAAAAAAAACTCCAAAGTACACTATTCATTTAACTTGTGGGACTCAAATACACTTATTATAAAAAGGATTAACACCCATAAGCTTGTGCATCAATGGTGTGTAGCCCACCTAAGAATGTAAAATATGTGGTATTCAAGTCATGTAATGAATATATGAGTAGTATAGTTTTTTTTTTTAGAAGAAAAGACCAATGTTCACTCTTATGATTATATATAGATAATTTGATGAGAAAAATATATCAATGTATATTAATGCCAAAAAAAATATCTAATAGGTTTAAGAAATGAACGAAGAAATGAACACTAACCCTAACAAAGCAATCATGGTAATGGAGCCTAAGTAGCTTAGCTGCCAAGGTAGGATCTTTTGCAACCTTGCCCCAAACAATCTCTCTTACTATATCTTCAACTTGAGGGCAAGCTTCCTTGTAGGTATTTCTACTCAAGTTTCCCTTTGGCCTATGAATGCGATGACGACCTTGATTACGAACACCATCACCTTCTTCGTCATCATTATTTTCATCTTGACGTTCATATTTTTTTTTCTTGTTAACGTGGTGATCATGATCATTGTCATCGTGATTTCCACCTTTATCACTGTTACATATTATAAAAATGTTAGAGAAGAGAATAAGAAAAATAAACACAAGAAAAGTTCTTGATTTCATCTTTCTTTTAAAACACAGCCAATAGAATGAAATATTAGTCGATTCTCAAAATTAATTAAATTTCTTTGTTATGTTTTGGATGTAAATGGTAAGAAAATAATATAGTTTATATAGCCATATATTGGCTCCCAATAATTTTGCTTTTGGCCTCTTATAGTCTTATATTATAAGCAAAACCACTTTGCTTTATTACCAAATATATTCTACATTCAAAAATAATTAATAAGTCACCGTTTCTATTTATCTCAAATTGACGAGCATGAAGATAATTAGATGACAAAGCATAATTAAATACATCTATTTTATCTTATAAATATATAAAAATAATATTTATATTTTTTCTAAATGATTTTTTGATTTATTAATAATTTTTAACTAATTAACGTGATATTAAAATTAAAATCTTATATTTAAAATTTAATAATCTCAATTATTAAATTATAAGTATTCGTTGATACATAAAATCAATACTCAGTATAAATATATAAAAAAAAATTCAATTAATTTAAACTTAAGAATTAATTAACTAATAACTTCTAAAACATCCTCTCACATTCTGTCAATGAGAACACATCTCAACTTTAATGAAAAAGACTTTTCCTAAAGCCAACGATTCGTGACTGCGAAGTTGATTCATTGAACATTTAGTACAGAAGGGATTGACCAAAGAAAAAGAAAATATTAATTTAAACCCATTTTCAATATAAAAATAAATTTTCACTTTATATACTCTGTATGTGTATAAATTTCCTATATTTCAAAGCTACATGTTATTTATTTTATTAATTTATATTTATTTGATATTCAAATTATGATAAGTCTAAGATCTATTATAACTTCGCTAACAAAATAATTAAAAAAAGTTTATTTATATGATAAATAATAAATAATGTGATGTAATATTATAGATAAATATATATATTTAATAAAAAATTAATACATCAATTATAGTCACAAAATATTTTAATTTCAAATAATACTGTTCTGTTTTTAACTTGTTACTTAAAATAAGAAAAAATAGTATATAAAATAATTTAACGCCACTTCGAACATTTTGCTAACCAATAATAGGATTTGAAAGGAATTGCGGAAAACAAAGAAATAGGAAAGAGAAAAGTGTGTTTAATTACTTCACTAACAAACTATTCATCCCTATATCTATCTTCACAGTGAAGTGATTAACCTTGGCTTATATGGGTTGCATGTGTTTTGCGCCTCCCACTTCAACAACACTTTATCAAAAAATGCATTGTATTAAATAATTAAGCACATCGTATAGAATAAATTATAAGAATTATATTATAATTAATTTATATAATATTTAATAATAATTTATATATTATAATCGAATAAAATTATTATTATAGAGATTTTTTTTAATTTAATTAAATTACTTAGTTATTATTATTTATCAAGTATATAAAAGTTATTGAACTCATATTATTGATTTTTAATGGAGTTAAAATTATATAAATGATGAAGGTCTCTGCAGTCAGCCCAAAACGAGAATAGAATTTTATTATATACATGATAACAGTTGCTTATACATAATAATTTGTATATTAAAATGTTCGAGTAATTTGGAGTATCATAATTTTTCTCCCGGATGTTACACGCTTCCTAAGTTTTATGCGTTGATATTACAATTTTGGTTGAAATACTTAATTTAGTGGTTGAATATATAATTTTGTTAATTATGATTAATTAAAAATTATTAAGTTGTCAGATAAATAATTATGTGTAAATAAAATAATATAAATATTACACACGATATTTGAAATGAAAATAATTTAGGCCATAACAATGATCTAAAAGAAAAACCATCTGTTCATGAGAGTATTTAACTATCTATTATGAAAATCAAAGTTCAATTACAAAACCAAATTTTATACTATCTTTCACAAATAAAGCTCACAATGTAATCTACTTACAAGTCATCACTTCTTTCAGTCTCCACAAAATAAGTGTACGAATATGAACCAACATTTCAATCTCGAGTCTCACGAGCAATCAAACACATTCAATAAGCACGTAAAAAGTTATCATAAATAACACAAGTGCAAGGTGTATTCTAGAATAGATTTAATAATGAAAAATTCTAACTATAATATTCAAGAACATAAATAAGATAAACCAAATCAACTACCAAACTTAGAACAATAATCAAAAGCTCAATATCATAAAAATAATTAGACATATGAATCAATTAAACATAACCATACAATATGTTGGAAAGATTAAATCAAGAATACACTTAATGAAACATGATGCGGTGAAAATTATTTTGGGAAAGAGAGTACAAAAGATGCAAGATAAATAGCGGCAACTAAAGTAATGAGTATTAGATTGTTTATATAAAAAAACTAAAACCCTAATGCTATGTTAAAGTGTAATGACCTTTCTATTCGTACATGAGTTAATGATGCAGTATTAAATAAGGGTAATTTGGTAATTGAGACAATTAGCTCGAGTTAAGAAAGTGATTTTAAACTCAAAAGATACGTGCTCGATTGATCTAAAACATTCTCGATCAATCGAAATGATAAGCTAATCGATCCAGCAATGAATCAATCATAACCCAAGAGTGCCCATATTCAACTCGAGCGATCATCGATTGATCTATCATCTTGATCGATCTAACATAACTTTGATCCTTCTGCTCCCAAATTATTACACCCCAAAAGCACCTAGATTGAACACGATCGATCTAGAACCTTGATCGATTTACCTTTAGAAATTGCAACAAAATAGTACCTAGATTGAACGCAATCAATCATCAATCAATCTAGAGCTTCTATCGATCGAGTAACACTTTACACAATGTATTCCTGTATATATGAATATAAATCTAAACGTGTTAAGGAATAGGTGTATAACTAAAGTATAACAATTTAAAGATCAGTCATTTCTTCATCTTTGAATAACGGATATGATAACGCATCTAGAAATTAGTTTACACTTAACCATTTTGTTCAAAAATAATGTCAATACTCATAAACCTTACAATCTTTCCCTTCGGTATATTCGTGTAACAAAACCTCTTTCTCACTACATAACACTTACAAGATTAAAATAAAATTACATGTAATGTCTTAATTTCAATAGTGGACTATTCCATGATCCAACTAATCCATCTTCTCTTGAATCTTGACATGCTTATATGTACTGAAAAACATAGACAAATAAGCACAAGAACTTGGCTCGAGAGCCTAATTTTTTTAGTTATGTGTACATAGTAATAGTGATGCAAAGAAAATATAATCATAATGAGCAAAATGGACGAACTCTCCCTATATGCAATAACAAAAATAAATAAATGTTATGTCCCTTTATGCAATACCTATCTCAATTAATAATTATTCTGCCCTTTTTGTCATAAGAATATAATTTAACTTTGAAGCATAGTTATTCAATATAAACAACCCGGTATGCATTCAACCAAATCAAAAGTAACATATACATTTAAAAGAATACAAATTATAAGCATTCTCCCCTTAATTGGGTGGATAATGCATCCATTCTTGTTATCACTTCATCTTCAAATTGTCAATAATGAGAAGGATTAGGATTAACGATGTTTTCAATTTCATCATGACCCAAGATATCTGCAGTTATTCCACTACTAGTTCCAACATCACTGCTAGAAATTGTGGCATGTCCAATGTCACTCATATGGCGAACAATGTCAGAATCTTTAACTGGTGGCACTATTATTACTAGGATCATTTGTGTTATCAGACACCTATAGGGTAGTCCAATCCTAAGATTTGAAACCTCAGCTTGGGTTAAAATTTCATCTTGAATTATGATTCCAACATTAAATGGTATTTATATTCCAATATAGTACAAAATCTTAACATGTTGGTAACCTATCACCTTCTTTGGGAAGGACGATGCCTTATTTCAACACAAAGACCATTTGGTAATCATCTTGAGAATAGGATCTTGCAATGTTTGTTGAATCATGATTAATACCAAGAGCTCCATCGACCTTCTTTTTATATCAACAACGAAGGCCCTAGGTATAAAGGAATGAGACATTGTAAGAAGAGAGTTACCCCTGGTGGGATTTAATAGTAGAACTACCTATGCAATTGAAACTGTGGTATTACTAGTCATGGCAAAGAGATCTATAATAATGACCAACTTTGTGGTAGTTGGTGTCCAACTCACTACAATGTCATCTTAGGCAAACCATGGATACATAAGATGAAAGAAATTTCATCTACCTTCCACCAAGTCATCAAATAGCCAACTGAGGAAGACATAAAAGAGATAAGGGGAGACCAAGAAAAGGCCAAGGGTTGTTATAATGCTAGTATGAAAGAAGCTGCTCCCAAGTAGAAATTACAACATGGGCCTTTTACACTCCTTTTTTGAGCTTCCATTTTTACCATGGCCTTTTCTCCTTTCTCTTCCAATAAAATTAAATCCATTACACAATTTTCTTCATTATCTTTGCTATTGGCTACACTTTTAGGGTTGGTAGTAACACTTCGATGTGTACTACTACTTTATTACTTCAACCCATACATAAGAGAAAAATGAGTTTCACTAGTGATAGATTTTGGTGTAATTTGCATTATCCACAACATTCCAGGAAGTTCTTTAGTCCATTTTCCTTTGACTTATTCAAAGAGTTTTTTTAAGATACCTATCAAGATGTTGTTTGATAATTCGACTTGGACATTCGTTTAAGGTCTATATGAGATTGATTAACACAATTTTATTTTTAACTCTTCACAAAATTTTATAAACAATTTTCCTGTAAACTTTCTTCCATTATTAGTCACTAGTCCCTTAGAGAGTCTAAACCAAAAAATAATGTTTTTCATACGAATCTTTTTACATCCCCTTCTTGTATTCTTACTAATGGTTTCGCTTCCACTCACTTAGAAAAGTAATATGTTGCGACTATCAAAAATTTTCTTTGAGTCATCGCTTGTGGAAGGGGCCTTACAATGTCAATTCCCTACTTGGAGGGAGATGAGTGACTGTTGCATCTCTTTGACATCTGTCACATTTTTTTGGCATGTATAGTACAATCATTTAACAAAATTGGCCAATAGTAATATTGTTTGATTATTTTTTGACTTAATATTCTAGCTCTAGAATGAGCTCCACATTCTCTTTCATTGACCTCGTTGATAATGACCTCTATTTCTTCTTTAGTTAATCATTTTAACCATAGGCTATTATTTTTTTTCCTTTTACTATTGATCTTATAAGATGTTGTAGTTCTTTGATTTAATTTCAAGTTTGTGTCTCTCTTTTTTATTTGTTGATAATACTTCATTTTTTAAGAAGTTGAGGAAAAGATGTATTTATGAATCTTTTCTTACTTGCACAATATCAACCTATCTTTGTGGCTCATTGACTTAAACACTCAGTTCATTATGGTAGAAATGAGCATATCCTTTTCAAGCTTTCGGAAACCACCGATGGCAAAGTGACTAAGGCATCTGCATAGGTATTGCAATTATGTGGTATTTGTGTTGTTTTGAATGTTAAAAATGTTGCTGCCCATTCTTTGATTTCAATTAGGTATCTTTTCATTTTTTTCTTTTTTGGCTTCAAATATTCTCATAACTTGATAACAATCAACCTATAGTCACTATGCAAGTTGACGTGTTCATCCCCTAATTCCTTATCTCATACTTAGCCATATTACTGGTCGTTGGAAAAGTTATTTTCACTCTCCGTTTGATCATTCCTCTTTTAGTGTTAAAGATTACAATGCCTTTTTCCATTACCCTTAGCATTACTAGCTCCATCCATATAAACTTTCCAACATTTTCCTCAACTGGTGCTTCTGGAGCTTGCACCACTTATATTATCTCTTTGTCCCAACATAAAATAAAGTATGTATGTCGTATTCTATATATGGATGACATGATGACAATAAAGGTATTATCTCTTGGTAAACTTCCTTTATTTTAAGGTATCTATTGTAATTAAGGGAATAGATGTCAATCTTGAAAAACTAAAGGCCTTATCAGGCATGAGATCTCCGAGAAACTTAAAAGAGGTGCAATAGCTAAAATAAAGGGTTAATATATTGCCCCAACATTCTTCAATCCAAATGGCATTCTTGCGTAGCAAAATATGTCGTATTCTATAATAAAGGAAGTTTTTTCTTCATTCTTCAAATACATCCTGATTTGGTGGTATCTTAAATATGCATTCATAAAACTAATAAGGCTAGATCCAATGGTGGTATTAACTAGTTGGTCTATGCTTGGTAGGGGAAACAGTCTTTTGGAGTGTCCTTGTTTACATCTGTGAGGTCTGCACACATCCTTGGGTCTCATCCTGCTGTTGGAGCCAAAACAAAATTAGATAGCCAAGTAGGGTAATCGACTTCCCTAACCCATCTGACCTCCTTTAATGAGTTAACCTTGATCAAAATATTCTTCTCCCTTGAAACTTTAGTTTTCTTTGCTTTAATGGCCTTGCTTGTAAGTTAACATTAATTATGTCTGTCGTGACTTTTGAATCTATTCCTGTCATCTCTGCGGGATGATGAGTGCTTAAAAAGTATTAAAATTATCATGATTTAGTGTACTTTAATTGATTAAATAGATTTATATTTGTATGATTTTATCATATTTTATATAAATTTGTATTTTTGGAATGATATTTATATTATTTTTCATATATTTTTGTTTCAAAAAAATAATTTAAAAGACTCGAAGAAAAATATTGGAAGTAATACATCACAATTTTTAAAGTGTAGTATTCATTTATTAAACAAATAAGTGAGAAGAAAAATAAGGAAAAATAAAAAAATGGACAAAACTACCAAGCGAACACACGTGTGTGCTTATCCCACGTGCAGCCAACACACATCTGCCCTTGTCCCGCGCTCAGCCAGTACAAGCCCACACTGAGTCCCATGCATGCCAACGCATGTCATGTCCGTCTGTCGTAAATCCCACGCACACTGGTACCCACACAAGCATGCCAGCATTTCCAAATGCGTCCAAAACCAATTTTTGAGATTTTTTTTTCACTTTTTTAGCTTTTTTCTCACCTATAAAAGGATTTTCTCCCTCAATCTCAAATCACATAATTTCTCAGCTCTTTTCTCTCTCTATAAAGTTTTCTTTGTTTTTTTAGTTTTTTTAGTTTTAAAGTTATTATCTTTTTAAGAAAAACTAGTTATGTTTTTGTAGTTTTGATTCAATAAGCGTGAATGCAAATCCGTTTAGAAATTTTCTAGAAATGGAACTAGCATCAAAATTCTATAAAGATTTTTTTAAAGTATAATTTTAAAATGAATTTTTTACAGTTATTTTTATGTTTTATTCTTATATGTTATATTTAATTTATCTGTGATTAAATTTAACATGACTAACTATTTGTAAATATGATATAATAATAACATTGTTATACTTGCGAAATATCAAATAGGTATTACATTTCTATAAAATAAATTGATTTTGTTTTTACTCAAGATTTTATATTATGGATGTTAGAGAGAAATATATTATTTTTCATTACAAGCTTAAATCTAAAAATTAGATTTTAAGATTTAATTATCTAGTTTGATCTTGAGTCGTGCACTTTTATTTGTTGGTATAATCGCCTACTAGTTAGAATAAAGCTCTAATTCAAAAGTTTTTATAAAAACTATTATTCGAAAATGTATTGACAATATGTTTTTAGTAATGTTTTTAAAACTTGAAAGTTAGTACTCGGATAATTAAATTCTTAAGTTTAATTTGGACACCTTGAATATAGTTTAAAATGTTTAATCCCACCAAATGTGACATTTAAATGGTTCATTTTCAATCTCTTAGAAAAAAGAAATTAATTTAATTAACCAAATTAATTATCGACCTCACCCATAGATGTTAACTTATTTGTTTAATTAATAAAGAATATCTAACCCCATCAAATGTGATATTTATATAAAAAATAAAGAATCAATAAATATCAATATATATTTAATAACCTAAATAATATGAGCAAGCATAAATAACTTAATTATTATATCCATAAATACTCTACTATTATGAATGATAAAAATTTGCATAATTGTTTATTGAATTCATATCTATGTATATTTTTTATATTATTAGATTAGGAAACACAAAAAATAAAATATCGTGACTGGATGTTTAGGATTTTTTTTTAAGTTTGAATGATAAATTAAAAACTACATATATTCCTTCCTTAAATTGACCTTGAGAATATACTTGTCATTTTCTATAAAATGATTTGTACACTTATGAGAGTTTTACACATATAAAACCAAAGTATCTGTAAAATTGATATTGCTAACACAACGTCGGTTTTGTCTCATCAAGTTTTTGTTGTCGTTGCTAGGAAAGCTATGGTATTGGGTGAAATTTCCCAATGGAAAAGCTCACAAGTGAGAAGAGTTGGAATTCATGAAATTGATTCCAACAATGAAGTTCAAAGACAACTTTTTTGATTGACCAAACAAGTTTCCCTTCTCACTACGCAAACTAACACCAACAATGAACATTGTGGTTTGTGTAACAACATAGTTCATGGTACTGAGCCTCTCCATATCAAGGAGAAGCATCGGTTGGACCTGAACAAGTTAATGTTTTAGGAGCATATCAATAGAGACCAAGATTAGACAACAATTCAAATACCTACAATCTTGGGTGGAGAAATCATCCCAACTTCTCCTAGAGGCAAAACAACTTTCCTTTCACCCAAAGCTTAAATTAGCCAAGCCAGCAATTCTACAAGCCCATTCCAAGAAGCCTTCCCAATAAACCACTCCTGGAGGACAACTTGAATTCTTTTATTCAAGTATGTAGATATTACCAATCTAAAACCAATCAACGGTTGGACTCTGTGAAAGCTTCTATCAAAAAGGTGGAAATTCAAATGGAACAATTAGCTAAGCATTTTCAAAAACTAACTGAATGGTCAAATTGGATCAAATAAATTCAATGAATAGGAGACATTGTGTTTGTCGTTCTGAAATCTTCAAACAATGTCTTACTAAAAGACTATAAATTTTAGTCCTAAGTGAGAGGTCACCCATTAGTGTATTTTCTTTTCTTTTCTTTTAGTTTGTTTTGTTTTGTTTTTATTTTAAGAATATGTATAATAAAATTCCAATGAAATAATATAAATTCATTTGTTTAAAAAATTGTGTCCATTCTTTAAATTTAGCATTATAAAAAAAATTAACTTAGGTTCCCTACATTTTTTTCTTTAAGCCTATACATTTTGTCAAGAGAGAAATCTTTCTTAGAGAGTTATACTATTTTTCAATTTATGAGCTAAATGTGATATGTAAGACGAGGAAGATCAATTTCAACTACGAGTAGCCATAAGACATGTTAGAGATAGGCAAAAAATGATGAAGGACTATGCAACGCTAAGCATTGGTAATGCAACTTCCGGCATACAATTGTAAGAGGCTGCTAGGAACTATGAATTGAAAAAGATTAATTATTCTTTATTTCCTTCCTTTTACGGTATCCTTAATGAATACCCTTTTCATTTCATTAGAGAATTCTATGTTATTGTCCAAACCTTTCAACTATAAAGAATTGATGAAGACCAGCTTAAGATAAGGTGTTTTCCTTACACCTTCAAGGATAAAGCTTGGTCATGGTTCATTACTCTATAGTCGGGTTCTCTAACAACTTAGGATGTAGTCTATGAAAATTTTATGGGTAGGTTCTATTCCCATCAAAAGACTGATAATCAAAGGATGAAGATAGCAACATTTTCTCAAATGGATGAAGAGTCATTTCATGAAGCTTGGGAAAGACTCAAACTCCTTTTTCATTCAATGTCCCCGTCATAGTTTTCCATTATAGCTACAGAATCAATTATTTTATGATGGATTGACACTACAAAGTCAATATATGGTTGATAATGCTATTGGAGGAGCTATAGGAGAAAAGACTGTAAAGGAAACCTATAATCTCTATGAGTTGTTGGGTTCTAATTCACTGAATTGACTAAACAAGTGTAACTTATCACTACCTACCAAATGTCAAATCAAGATGTGTGTGAAGTGTACTTTTTGATTGGGCATGATGCTAATAATTTTTCATATACTTAGGTAGCCCCGGGCTCCAATAGTGCACCCAAGCATTCGACCTCATGTCAGGTTATCATACGGAATGCTCAACAAGTTCAATAAAAAGTGTGTAGGGTTATTCTGTGGTCTTCATAGCTTATGCCCAAACAACTAACATGTTTGGTGCACAACACCATATTAAATAGATTAAGTATAATTATATTTCACTTAACTGTATTAAATTATGTTATAATTTTTTGTGACAACCTATTATATAGTCGGATAAAATTGATGATAAATATTTTAATAAAATAATTTATATTTAAAATAATATTTTATGCAATTTTATTACTTATCGAAATAATTTCATTATAAAAAATTTATTTAAATTATTATTTAATTTATTTTTACATTTTAAAAATAAAAATAAAAAGTTATTTTTAATTTAAGAAGGAAAAAAACCAATACATATAATTTTAGAATTAAAATTTCAAACATATTAAGTAAAGTGTCGAGTATAATTTTGACATATACCTAATATTAATGCTAATTTTTTAAATAATTGTGTAATTTTTTATTTTGATATAAAACAATCTCACTTTATAATCAATAACATGATTTAACAAAAATTATAAACAATTTTAATATTGTCTAACAAATATAACCTTATTTATATTTTTTTCTCTCCTTTTGAAGAGATTTTTTTACTAAAAAATATATTCGAACACATGACTTAAAATGAAAGAATGATGAATCTTATCGTGAGACAACTAGGTAAATCATCTCTCTAAAGATATTAAGTAATATATAGAGTGATAATTGGAGTAGTAATTCAATTTATCAAATCGAAAAATCTAAATTAAAAATGAATAGAGTTAAATTTGGGTTGAATCCAGGATAACTCAAATTGTCCAAAAAATTGTGCTAAGTTTGAGCCAATATATTAGTTAAAATTAAATTAAAAATATTGTAATTTTGTGATATATATTGTGTATGATATTATAATTTGAAATTATTAAAATTTAAAATATTGTATAAATTATTTTGAATATTAATAATTGAATGATGATGTAATACGATTTTGTTAATATATTTTTTATGTTTGAATAGTTGTTATAACATTATTTTCTTTATTTTTATTGTTTTATATAATGATGTTTATATTAATGAGTCTTAAT
The DNA here is from genome assembly GCA_030763125.1 of Hippophae gyantsensis. Classification (NCBI taxonomy): domain Eukaryota; kingdom Viridiplantae; phylum Streptophyta; class Magnoliopsida; order Rosales; family Elaeagnaceae; genus Hippophae; species Hippophae gyantsensis. Next base: position 72,822,479 of record CM061028.1, on the reverse strand, counting down.
ATTATAAAAAAATATTTTTTAATATAAGAAAATTTAATTAACTAAAAAAATATATAATTAATAATTTTAGTTAATTTTTATCTATTATAATTAATCTCTTTATATATAATTTGATTTAAATTTATTTTTATTTATTCGAATTAAATTTAATTTCCCATAGGATTTCATCTATTTAAAATGAGTTAATCCTAGCTAGTTCAAAGTGATTCACACCCCCATTAATTGAATGTGAGGAAAAGTCAAATGCGGCAGAGAGACGCTAACTTCATTTTGGACCATCTCATCCTACTCGTCTTTTTTTACTGGACCCGACCACCATCTTTCCTGACAATTTTGCCTTATAAGAACACTGAGACATGTGAGCTGTTGGAAAATATAACCTTGTAAACTGCACTAACTATTGTAAATTTATTAACCCAAAAATATTGATTTAATATACAAAAAATTATTTTAAATTAATTATTATTTAAATATATAAAATTATGTAAAATTATAAATAAAAATAAATTTATTAACACAAAAATATTTTTTTAAATCAATATTTTTTAATTATTTTTATTAATAATAAATTTATTTTTATTGATAATAATACATAATTTTTACATATTTAAATTATAATTAAATTAATTAAATTAATTTAAAATAAATTTATATATAATTAAAATAAATAAATAACTTATAATATACTTTTTAAAAAATTAAAATGCATATTTTTCAAACTATGAGACTCAAACAGATATTTTCCCTAATCTATCTCATTGCCACAAGTCTTTTCTATGTCACTCTCACACCCTTGTGATATTCCTAGCATAATAATAATAATAGTAATAATTAATTATAAATTAAAAAATAAATTTTATCACTATAATTAATAAAAATATGTTATATTAATTGTTATTATAATATAGTGAAATTATTACAGTATAATATTTTTTTATTTAAAAATAAAAATACCCAGAACTTCGAGTCTTTTATCGTATTGCTTGATTCTCTCGTTTCACAATCTTTGTTTGATTTGTTTTTTTCCCTCTTTTTCTTGGCTTTTGGGTATCTGGGTATTCATAAATCCTTTTTAACTTTTAATTGTTCATTTATCTTTTGGAATACTCTGTAAAGTAACAATGCAATCAGCTCAAGTGGCTACAAATGGAGTTCAACAAACCTGTGCCCAGGTTTGTTTTTCATATTCTTATGTCATCACTTATATGCTTCAGAATTTGTATTTATTTGATTCGCGATTTTTTTTTTCCTTTTTTGGATATCGTTGTTATATTTGTCCTCTCAATTAGTAACTGTTGCTGAAGTTTAGCTTATTTCATGATGGTTGTAGTTCTTTTTTTTTTTTTTTGGCTAATGTTAATTCATGTTTGATTGTTAATGCATAGACGATGTTCATTCAATTTACTGTGAGATTTCAGATCATGGCTATTTAATTTTGGTCCTTTTATCTGAGAAAATTAGGAATTATAGATGGATGGAATGCTCCGAAAGATGCGCCATAGTATATTGTTTTATTGTTTTCTTACTTTTACCTGCAATTTACAAGATATTCATCAATGGAGTTATGTAGTCCTTTTTTTGGGGGGTGGGGGTGGGGTTGTCTAGTGATTTTGCTTCATGGTAACCTACTATGATGCGGAGAGCTTAAGATAATGTCACTGGATTTAAATAGCACATTTTATCATGTTGTTTAGGTAGTAAAGTTTACACATCTGTAATTCAGAAAACATTTAAGATTATTTATGGTTATGAAAAGATACAGATTAAAAAAAAAAAAAATTCTTAAAAAGTTTCTGCAAAGATATACTGATATGGGAGAGTATTAAATCTCTATGGACTCTTCATCTGGTTCATTACCAGACATTCTTTCTCCTTATTAACTTTATTTGTTCTCCACCATTTCTTGCCATTTCATCTAGGTTTTTTGGCCTACTCTTGATCTTCTTTCAAAATGATTTCTGCTGAGTATACCATCTATTCTTGTGATCAATCAAATGGAAAACCTGATATCGCAATTGCAAGATATGGAGGATCTAATTACAGTGTTTAATACAACACTCAACTCACAACCCCAAAACCCAATACGCCCAATTATATTTCTCACTTTTCTCACTCTAAAGTAGATATATTTTCTTCTCTACTAGGATGATAAAAAATTGCTATGGTTCTCTTCTATTTATAAGAGGAGAAAAGGTATTGTTTTAGCACGGAAATAGAAAAACCGCAAAAACCATATCTACTTCCCTTTTTATTTTCTTTGGTTGGTGCAAGTCCAATTAATGAATTGGATTGTTTTCTTCCTTTAGTTCATAAAATTTGCTACTGACTTTAACAATCTCCCACTTAAAGAATGATTTCAATCATGTCTACACACATGATTACTGCGGCATCTCTTTCCTGGGTTTGTTACATTTGCAGGCCAACTGAAGTTGAATACAACTTCAGTTTATCAATAGTCACCATCTTCGTAAACATGTCTGGAGGGTTCTCGTTTCCATGTTTCTTCTCGATTTTGAGAACATCTTCTTCCAGAAGCGACCTGATGAAATGATACTGTAATTGTATGTGTTTCGTCCTGGAATGAAAAGACGGATTTTTTACAAGATGGATGGCGATCTGACTATCGCAATATAACACATTGTGTTCTTGTTTTTTTTCTAATTCTTCCAAGAAACCTTACAACTAAATCATCTCTTTTTGGCCTTTGTGATTGCAACATATTCTGCTTCGGTGGTGGAGAGAGCAACAATCTTCTGCAGTTGAGAAACCCAACTCACTGCTGTTCCACCAAGAGTATAAACATTTCTTGTAGTGCTCTTTCTATCATCATCTTTGCCGACTAGATCAGCATCTACATAGCCTTTAAGAGCAATATCTCCACTTTTGAAGCACAATGTCATATTTTTGGTACCTCGTAGATATCTAAGAATCCACTTGATAACTTCTCAGTGTGTCTTTCCTGGATTGTTCGTGCACCTACTCTCTGTTCCCAGTGCATGTGTAATGTCTAGTCTGATACAAACCATGGCATATATCAAACTTCCAATAGCTGAAGCACATGGAACATTTTCCATATTAGCATGTTCTTATGCAGTTTTTGGTGATTGCTCATTGGAAAGTTTGATATGAACACCTAAAGGATTGCTCACTGATTTTGCATCCTTCGTATTGAACCTATTGAGTACCTTATTGATGTACTCTGCTTGTGATAGCATCAAGGTTCCCGATGCCTTGTCCCGATTAATTCTCGTTTCAAGAATTTGCTTTGCAACACCCAGATCTTTCATTGCAAAATGTTCTGACAATTGTCGCTTCACATTATTTGTTTCTTGCATATTTGATCTAACAATCAATATGTCTTCTACATACAAGAGTAAAATAATATAATTATTGTCAAACTTCTTCACGTAGCAACAATGATTTTCCTGATATTTGGTAAAGCCACTACTGCTCATAAAAGCATCGAACTTTTTATATCACTGTCTCGGAGCTTGCTTTGGACCATACAAGCTCCTTTTCAACTTGCACACTAAATTCTCTTTGCCTGCTATCTCAAAACCTTGTGATTTCTCTATATATACATCTCTTCCTCCAAATCATCATGAATGAATGCAGTCTTTACATCTAACTGTTCAAGATGTAAATCGTCCGTAGTTACCAACTTCAACACCAACCTGATTGTTGTCAACTTCACAATTGGAGAGATAATCTCAGTATAATGAATCCATGTTTTCTGTTGAAAGCTTTTAACAATCAATCTAGTCTTATATCGGTTATTCCCGTCATGCTCCCTTTTAACTCTAAAAACTCATTTGTTATGAAGAGCCTTTTTGTCTTTTGGCAATTTTAGAAGTTCCTATGTTTGGTTTAACATTAGTGAGCCCATCTCATCTTTCAATGCAGACTCCCACTTGTTTGAATCTTTCATTTGCATTGCTTCATCATAACGATTTGGTTCTCCATTGTTAGCCATAAATATGTAATTTTGGGAGGGAGAATACTGTTGTCTTGATTTGTGTGGTTTGGTGGTGCGTCTCAGTATAGGTGCGTGTATCTCCTCTTATTGTGAAATTTTTCTTCTCCTTCTTCCAGTGGAAGTTTGTTCTCTGATTCTTCTTGTGAAAGATCATTATTTGGTTCTTTTTGTGGAACTTAGTTCACTGGTTCTTGAGAAACTTCTTTTTCTATGTTGCTTTAAACCTTATGATGCACATCTTCTTTAGAGATCTCTTCTAACTCACCATACTCTTTTGTTTGAGTATCACTGATAATGCCACTAGATTTTATAGTTGACTTGAAAGGATACTTGACTTTCTCATTGAAAATGACATTTTGGCTTCTGACGACTTGTCGTTTTTCACAATCTCAAAAGCGAAAACCAAATTCATCAGAACCATATCCAATAAAGATGCATTTCTTGGATTTTGGGTCATGGTTACTTCTTTCAACAAAGTTAATGTGAACATATGAAACACAATTGAAAACCTTTAAGTAAGAAAGGTTTACTTCTTTGCCACTTCAAACTTCTTCTAGCAATATTTTGTTCAAAGGTACAGAGGGTCCACGGTTAATTAGCTAGGTTTCTACATTGATGGCTTCAACCCAAAACATACATTTTGGGCAAGCCTGTATGTATTCTCATGCTTCTGGCACATTCATTTAGAGTTCTATTCATGTGCTCTGTTACACCATTTTGTTGCGATGTCCTTAGAACAGTCTTTTCCATTCTGATTCCATTACTTGCACAAAAAATTTTGAATCGTCTGTCTATGCACCCTTCTCCGTTGTCAAGCCTGAAGCACTATACTTTCAAGCCAGACTCATTTTGCACCATGACTTTCCATTTTTTGAAAACATCATAGATTTTTGATTTCTTTTTCAGAAAATAAACCCACACCCTCCTAGTTGAATCGTCAATGAAGGTGACATAATACGACGAGCCTCTAAGGGAATTGATTGGAGTGGTCTATGGGGATCCCCACATGTCTGTGTGAACTAGCTCTAACTTTTCAGGCTTTGGTGTCTTTCTAGCTTTCGAAAAGCTAACTTTTTTCTATTTGTCGAGGATACAGTCCTCGCACAAGCCAATGTTCACTGACTTCACATTTGGTAATTTTTCTTTTTACAATAGTATCCTCATCTCTTTCTCGCTCATATAACCAAGCCTTTAGTGCCACATATTTGATTTTCCATCTGCATTCGCGACTGTTATAATGCTTCCACTATTTGAGGTTACATAGTGGGTATCGAATTTCTTTCCACGAGTTAATACCATGGCTCTTTTTGTTATCTTCCACGTGCGATCTGTGAAGGTTATTAAGTAACCTTCCTCATCAAGCTATCCCATTGAGATTAAATTCCTTTTAAGATCTGGAATATATCTCATATTTTTTTAACTTCCACACAGCTCCATTTGGAAACTTTACTCGAACATCTCCTTTGCCCGTAATCTTTAAGGGCTCATCATCTACTACATGGAATTTTTCGAAATCACCATCAGTGTAATTTTTTATGACTTCACGACAGACGGTAGAGCAAAATGATGCACCAGAATCCAAAATCTAGGATTCAATCGAACTGTAGACACTCAAGATAAGAGCATTAGTTGGTTTCCCTAGCAACATTTGTAGTTTCATGTGCACCATTATTTTTTGTCTATGCTCGACAATCTTTTCTAAGATGTCATTTTCATCCGCGATTCCAACAACTTAAGTTTGCTCTGCTAAATCTTAACTTGCTTCGTCTAGACTTAGACTTGCCTCTACTAGAGTTCCTCTCAAATGTTTTTCCTTAGGATTTTGTATGTAAGACGTCAAATCATGAGCATATCCCACTTCATTTTGGTGCTTCTTGAGGAATTACTTATTGTCGTGCTATTCTAGCTTTCTGGTAGATAAGACATGAAAATCAAGGCTTAAATTTTGTCATTGAAATTAATGCCTATAGAACTCAACTATGTTAGAGTAGAGTTGAGCTCATTTAGATGATTGGTAATTCGCACTCTTTCTGACATTTTCAAATTAAATAGCGTTCTCATCAAATATACTTTGTTTGAGGCAGTTGGTTTTTCATACATATTTGATAAGGCTTTCATCAAGCCTTCGTTGTCGTCCCCTTGGCACTGTTGAAGGCAACATTTCGAGACAACGTTAACCGAATTGTTTCTAGTGCTTACCTGTCAATAAAATCTCAATCTTCTTGTTTCATACTCTTTGGCTTTATTCCTAAAAGAGATTTGTGCATATTTTCTGATACAGATAATCTTGAATCTACATTTTTCAAAAACCAAAATTTGACCTTATGAATTTCTCAATCTAAATTTTTCCTTTGTTTACTACCATTACTCCTATTCAAATATGATAAGAAAATATCATTGTTTGCAAAATAGTACCGTGTGAATAGTATATATCAATAGTGACATGAATAGTACGTTTAACTATATACACAGTAAAAATTACTATTTATGAATAGTAATTTTTTCACAACGCAATTTCCGTACAAGGATTTCACAACCTTGAACTCGGATACCGGTTGGGAAAAATTGGTAAATCCCCACTACCAGATTTATGAGGGAACAAAACAATAAACAAAGTAAAACAAGAACAAGGAAATAAGATACAAAGATTTTTACATGATTCACTCAAAAATTTAAATAGACTACACCATAGAGCTGTTGTAACTCTTTTTCACTATAGGAGATAATATTATAGTGTGTAATGTAACATTCTACTCATAACTCCAAAACCCAATACATCCAGTTATATTTCTCACTCTAAAGTAGGTATATTTTCTTCTCTAACGAGATGATAAAAAATTGCTATGGTTCTCATCTATGTATAAGAGGAGAAAAGGTACAGTTTTAGCGTGGAAGTAGACAAGCCGCAATAACCATAACTACCTCCTCTTTTTATTTTCTTTGGTTGGTGCAAGTCCAATTAATGGATTGGATTGTTTTATTCCTTTAGTCCATAAAAGCTGCCGCAGACATTAACAAGAACATAGTGCTCTTGATCTTGCTAACGCAGCTAAGATAGTTTCTAGTAAATCAGTGAATCCATAGGCAATGGTTAGGGTTTTTTTTTTGGGCAAAAGTTGGACTCGTGATGGTGGATTGGAGCTGAAAGTTCCTGATAGGAGTTTGTTTGTCTTTTACTTTGAGGAGGCATTGATATGTCCGATGTCCCATGGTGCTTTGATGACAATTTGCTAGTGCTAAAAATGATTGAGCCAGGTACATCTCCATTGATGAGTTCTTTTGATTCCTCTCCTTTATGGCTCTAGATTCACAACCTACCAATAGATTGGGGATGTGATATGATTGTTCAAGGTATAATTGAATTTGTTGGTCAGGTACTTGAAATTGACAAGTATTCTCTTGTTAGTAGCACTATGAGAGTCATTAGGGTTAGGGTGATGTATTCTCTTGCTCTTTCTTTAATCCCTGGGGCTTGGATTCCTTATAAGAAGGTTTTGTTCTGGGTAGAGTTTAAGCATGAGCGTCTGCCAAACTTCTGTTACTGTTGTGGTTTAATCTCTCATAAAATTAGTGCAAGAGCTATGTGTACTAGATTTTTGGGGAGGGAATTGATGTTTGGGGAGCTGCTGTGATCAGAGATGAATATGAGGATCCCTTCCATTATAAGAAGGGAGGACGAAGTAGGGAAGGGAGCTTCTGCTCAGGGCAAAAACTCTACTGCTAAAGGCAAAATTGATGAAGGTAGTCCCTCATCGGAGAGTTGCTTTGCAGCTCTGTGCCACAAGGACAATGGTTTTGATTTTCATTGCCCGAGTCCTAAAGAGAAGGTTCGGGCTGAAGGGAAAAAGGTTCAGGTTAAACTAGTTAAGAAGGGTGATGTTGGTGGTGGTAACAGTGAGAAGTATGTGAAACGCCTAAGGAAAGATGTGGCCACTGCCTTTCTGGGAAATCTGGAGGAGTTATCTGAAAATGCTGAGTACCATGCATTTCTAGCTAAAGTGAAAGAAGGGATGGAGGCTGTGCAAGCTGAAAATGTTGTTTCCATTACCAGCATAGGCTTTGACCCCAGCATGAAGGAGTAGAAGTTGTTGGTCTGCTCCACTATTTTTAAATTGGTCAGATGGTGCTTTTTGTTTTTATCTAAGAATTTGGTGGCTTTGGCATAGTTTAACTGAGTTTCAAAACTATTCATGTTGTTTGCATTTTGTTTAGTTTTAAATTTGTTTGTTTGTTACTCTTCTTTGTGGTTTTTGAATCATAGTCCTAGGTATTGTTGTTGGATTATGCAGGTATTATGGTTGATTCAAATACCAGAAACTAGGGTCCTAGTTCTTGAATACTAGCAGCTGTTCTGTAAAGCTTCTAAAGCTACCACAGGTAGTCGAAGACGGAGCTATTGTGTTTTTGTTGTTTTTTAGGTGGCTAATTTGCAGAGTTTCTCTCTGTCCATCTCTGCTTTGGCTTAACTGGTTATGGTTCTAGCTTTATATTCTGTTTGTTAAATGAATTTCTATACTTCGACCCAAATGAAAAAAAAAAGATACAGAGGAAAAAGTACATTGTTAAATTTAAATTTCCGAAATTTGATGTCTTATTTCCAGCAAACCTTATTCTTGATTTTCTATGCAAACTACCATGCAACAATCAACATCAAAACTCTCAAGAGAGGAAATAAAAACCTAACAAGCTTTGAAATGTGAAAGTTAGCCTCAACCGCAATCATTTTTTGTTATGTGGATTTTTTCGTTACCCTTCAATAAATCTAGAAGTTTTCTTGTGACATATGGCACATCAAGATCAATTAAGCTCAAGGTTCAGAATGTTTAAAATGATGCTGAATTATTTTTGCATGCAGCATGATATCCAAAATGTAAAATCCACCAAGGAGGAAGTTTCAGATCCTGAGCCTAGTGGAAGGCGGCCAGATATATCACTTCAAATACCCCCAAGGCATATAGGTTTCAGCAGTAGCTGCAGTGGGAAGGGTATACTACAGTCGCAAGGCTCCACTAAAGTGAGTTCAGGAGGGTTCTTGAGGGCTTTAAGCTTCAAGAAGAAAGGTCCTGTACCAGATGGAGAAAGAAGTTTTCTTCTGGATTCAGATCCCAAGACATCTCCTGGAAGTCCTATGCTGGCCAATTTCAGGTCTACATTTTCTTGGCAAAGATGCACTTCACTTCCTGTTACTCCAGCATCAAACATGTCTCCTTCCGTTACAGCACCTCCTATGTCAGCAAAAATGCCTAATGAACAATACAAACCATATGTAAGATTTTGTATAAACTGCAACTTTTCATGTTTTATATATCTTCACAATTAACTTCTTATGCTGCATTTGGGATAATTAAAATGCAATCTGAAAAAGTGATACGTATAATTTCATGTCTAACTTTGCTATATAAAAAATATTTAAATGCATATAATTTTTTTTTCAAATATATCTTCTCTTGGCATCTGCCCACCCTATTTTAATGCTTAAAGGCTTGCTTTGTGGCGTAGACCAGTAGATTGAGATTACTACTCAGAAAAGGGGAAGAATCAACTATGGATTCAACCTAAAAGAAACAATACAAAGAGCTCACACTCAAAAAACTACAATAATTCTTCAACTGCCCTACTCCTTTGAGTATCTCTGCCTATAATCAAGTCCACGTACTCTCAGCATTGGCACAAATGCCGGCTCATGTATACAGCACAACTTTAACGAAAGAAATAAACTAACTACACTAGCAATAGATAAATGATAATAATAAACCCATACGACACGCATAAACACACTAAATCATTTTGTTTCTCAAAGGCTCAAAATCAAAAATTACTTTTTCATGTTTTTATTTTATCGACAGTAATAATTAATTTTGAGAACTGTAAAATTCATATTTCACTGTTCTTTATCCAAAAAGTAGTTAATATGCTCACTTTGTGCAGAAAGGGGTTCAGGCTAAAGTTTCTAGATCCTTGTCTGTGCCTGGGAGAAATGTTATTATTGTAAGATCTGTCTCATTTTCTGCTCGTAGTGATCAAATCTCAACAGATCCTGATGATGGTATGTAAAAGCTCATTCTATTGCATGTTAACCATTAATCAGCAACTTACAAATTCATCTAGTATTGTTTTTGTTCCAACTTCCAATGCACTGAATAATTTTAGATTAGATGATCTTCCTTTGCCATTCAAAGACTCTTGTAGGTTTAGTGATTCTCATCCCTATCCCCTTCTCTTCCATGATTCAGTGTATTTCCTTTGTTTTCCATGGTACTTGAATTATGAAAATTTCACTGGAGTATGCCAAATATTTACATGTGCCAAAACATTAAAACATGTTGATTAGTAGAGATGGGTTAATTGGTAGTCCCACAATTGCAAGACATTGTATTAACATCTATGTTACTTATACCTGTGTTGAAACGACATGATAAGGACATGGGTGTGGATACTGTAATACTCTAATTTGTTAGAAATTTATGGAAACTTGAGACACTTTGATACTTGTTAAAATTTAAGACTTTCGTTGTCCTAAAAAAGTATGTGTAAGATAGATTAACATAGTTTTGCGTGCTTGGGATCATCCACAACAAAAATGGAGTCTCTAGAAGGATGTGTTAGGTCATTGTCAAACATCAAGAAGTTTGCACAAAACGTATAAGAAGACGGCCTGAAGCTATTGGGTCGAGTTGATGCAATGTGGTATATTAAGGTTCTCTTGTATTAGACACTCTACACAGATAGGATATTGCATCTCTCAGTGTATTTGTTTTCTTGGTTTTAGTTTCCATGCATTCTTGGCGAGAACAAGAGTGATAGACTGCTATAGGACTTTCTATGTTTTCCTATGTTTTGGTGAAGCAAAGCCACTGGATAGATTCCCATGCAAGGAAAATGTTTCACGAAGTAGCAAAAAGATATGCTCATTGTAATTTGATATTTATCTTTCTTCTGATCATTTTTTGGCAAATCAGATCAAATAACCCCGGTTCCAGCTGATCATGAAGATGAAGAGATTCCGGAAGAAGAAGCAGTGTGCAGGATCTGTCTTGATGAATGTGAAGAAACAAATACACTGAAAATGGAGTGCAGTTGTAAAGGTTCCCTCAGACTTGTACATGAGGATTGTGCAGTTAAGTGGTTTAGCACAAAAGGGAACAAGCAATGTGAAGTATGTGGGCAAGAGGTTCGAAATTTACCTGTGACTTTGCTTCGATTACCAACCTCCGCTCAAAGGAACAACAGAGAGGATCGAAGACAACAGAGTTTAGTACGTTCACAAGCATTGAGGTAATTTGATGTGTACCATGATTCTTTTTCCTTGGACCATAGTTAAAGGCCTTTCATGCTCATATTCTAGTGTTTTATGTATCATGCAGTGCCTGGCAGGACTTTGTGGTACTAGTCTTAATTAGCACAATATGCTATTTCTTCTTCCTCGAGCAGCTACTGGTAGGTCACTCTTATACTAAGATAAAGTTGATTGGGAAAAAATTAGAAGAACACACTTTTCATTATCCTATGAAACTTTTCAAGTTTCTTAATGTCTGAACACCTAACTTATAGAGCTCCATAATTCTTTCTTGCATTCATTGTATTTTTCTACGTTATATGGATTTTTTCCGAATGTCATAAATATTTGGATATATATCCCGTTGTCAGACACACATTTTTATCAATTTTATATAAATTTTCATCAAATTAAGTCGAATATCCACACTCATAGTACTTCACAACAAATGAGAAGCCCATGTATGTAAGTAATTTCTAGGAACTATCTTAGCATGGATTTCAGAGGTTTACTTGTTAAATTTATAGTTAATTTGATCATTCCTATGATAGTTTTCTTCGCTAAAACTTTTGCTATGGTAGTTTGAATAACTGAACTAATGCCTTCTCATTTTGTAGATCCGCGACATGAAAACCCAAGCAATTATAATTTCTGCACCATTTGCATTTACTTTGGGCGTTTTAGCATCGATTTTCGCAGTCATTCTTGGTATGTTACGCTTCAAATTATGACAGTACTCTGTGTTACTCAACATTGTTGGCTTAGTGCATTCTGTTTTTAATATGCAGCAATCAAGGAATATATATGGACATATGCAGCTCTAGAGTTTGCACTTGTAGCTATCATTGTCCACCTCTTCTATTCTCTGGTGAGTAGTTTTTGAATCATAATTTTCAGTTAATTTGTGTGTATTCAAACTATATTTCCTTTTGTTGTTTCTTGCTCTATTTTTGCCTGTGTTTTGTGATCTTTTTGATTGAGCATCCTCAAAGCCATCCCAAACTTTTTTTTCTCTATTTCTTCCCTCCTTTGACTAAATATTAGGATGGATGGCTCATGTTTATGCACGAGCTTAGACCCATATTTGATGTAGTAAGATGTAACATATATATATATATAATACAAAAAATAAACTTTAAAGTTGTTATATATTTAATATTTACAAATAAAATACAATATTTTAAACACGTAGATATTGTGAGCCAAGAAAAACAAGAAGTGAAATTATAGGCTAATTTATATAATTTGTTTTTGGATAATTATTTAATAAAATTAATTTATATTTGTATCATAGTCATAACCCTATAATAACATAATAAGTGTAGATGTCAGATATAAAACCACAGTTTGAGTATTGGTGTTGCCCTTATATACATTATATTTAAAAATTTAATTTTTTAAATTCATTGTATGAATTTAAGTCTTAATATTATCATTGTTTACAAATGGTGCTTGAAAATTTAATTTTAAGATTTATTAACTTAAAATAAGTGGATCACGACGACGAAGAAGTCGAACTATTATATTTAAAAGACTTGTTTTTTATATTCATAGTATAAATTTAAGAGTATTCGTACTATCATTGTGTACGATTGAACTTTAAAAATCTAATTTTTGAAATTTATAGTATAAATTTAACTTAAAAGTGGACCACAACAACGATAAAAAAATTATTTAAGTGTAATTTAATTAATATATGGGTTAGACAAAAAAAATCGTAACTTCATAATAATGTGATAAATGTAGTGTCTTATATAAAGCGTAAGTTTAAGTCTTGATATTATCATTATACATATTTTATTCATTGACAATTAGTACGTGAGAAAGTAAAAAGAAAAAAAAATGAAAGGATATAAATAAATAAATGAAAATAAAACTTATTTAGGTAGTAAACAAATAAAAGAATAATTTATGTGTAATTTATAATAAAGTGGTAAGTGGTAAGTGGTAAGTGTAGAATGATGTTATATTTAAAAGCATAAGTCCAAGTCTTGATATTGTCATTATACACATTACATTTAAAAATCTAATCTTTTAAATTCATAATATAAATTTAAGAGTCTTGATATTATTATTGTGTATAAATAGTGTATTAAAAATCCAATTCTTATACAAATGGTGCTTTAAAATTCAATTTTTTAAATTTATTAATTTAAAATTTTTTTGTCATAATTTTATAGTTAAGTGGTGAGTATAGAGTATCACATTTTACAACATAAAATCAAGTTTTATTATTGTTATTATACGCATTACATTTAAAAATACAATTTTTGAATTCATATTGTAAATTTGAGTCTTGATATTATCGTAGTGTACAATGCATAATTTTGATATTATTATTGTATCTATTTGTATTATGAGTAGATAAATGACTTAATCTAGTGGTAAGTATAAAGTAACCTATAAAAAAAGTAAAAGTTTAAATATGGGTATTATCCTAATATATAATTTTAATATTATTATTATGATATGTATTTTTTATTAGAAAGTGTTATTTAAAAATCTATTTTAAATGACATAGTGCTAATCATGGTGAGTATAAAGTGTCATACAAAAAAGTAAAAGTTTAAATATTGGTATTATCATAATACATAATTTTAATATTATTATTATATATATTTTTATTAGAAATTGGTGATTTAAAAGTCTATGTTTTTATATTTTAGTATAAATTTTACTTTTAGTGAAAATCTAATAAAAAAAAGGAAGACCACGACTACAACCAAATTGATGAACAGTAATTAATGTTTTTTTTTATATTCCATGGAAATTTGATATTTCTTAGGCTCTTTCTATGACGTGTTATGTTTTTTTTGTTTTTTATATTTAAACTCAAGATTTTGTTTAGTATTGTTTAACAATGAACTTGTTGTTCAATGTTATATACCCCACTTCGTTATGTCAAATGTCTAGATTCGAGTATCAGTTATAAGTTCGAATCTCAGTTATAGATGTGTGAGTAGTATATTTATTTTTAAAAAAATATTATTTGATAACTAGTTTTGTTTTCAATTTAAGTGGAACTAACTTCTATTATTTAGCTCAATTTTGGAACTTGAAATAAAAAAGCTTTCAAAACTTGTTTTTTTGTTTTCATATCGCAAAACTTCCATAATGAAATTTTAAATATTACTTTTAACACCTCATTTTCACCAAAATTCCCACCCATTTTCTATGTACAAATTAAAATGAATAATATAAAAGGTAAAAATGAGTATGTTATAGAAAATTAAAATATGGAACACCGTTTTACCAAATAAATTTTTTGTCTTCTGTTGTCATTTAAAAAAAAATAGAAAATAAAACCCCTTATCAAAGGGGAAAATATTTAAAAAAAAGAAGTAAAAATTAGAAAACATGAAACTAGATTCAAATATAAGAAAACAAAACTTGAAAATCTAGCGATTACAAGACCAACCCTTAGTAATCCATGTATAGAAGTTTTGTGATGTTTTAAATGAATTCTATTCTTTTTTTTTTTAATGAGAATGTTGTACATTTTTTGCTGCAGCTTCATCTGACGCCTATTTATGCAATAATGGTGGCTTCGGTATTGGGTTTTGGGATAGCCATGAGCCTCAACTTATTGTATATCCAATATTATACTTGGAGAGTTCAAGTTGCTCAGAACTCTAGTCCAGTATGATTATGATCAAATTAGCATTCACACAAGAAGTTATATTTAACTTTTTTTTTTTTTTGGGTACCAGAAGAGCACTACTAGATATGTCTTGAAATGAAAATGTAACATATGTATGTATGCTTTGGGAAATACACAAATAATTTTGTGTGGAAGGGAAAATAGTTTAGAAAGAAATAATGAAATATCTTTATTACGTTAGAACATATAAGAATAAAATAATCATTTCATTATAATTTTAATTGATTAAAAATATTTTATAATTGACGACATATTTTGTAATAAATTTTGGGATTTTTAGAATTCCTCGAAAGAAAGAGTACAAAGAAAAATACATATTATAAAATGCTTATAAATGCAATCCCATTAAGAGAAATTCTCTTCTTTTGTTGACCATTTTTTCACCCTAATAGGATTTAAAATTGAGATAAAATAAAATTGAAACATGGGTTTTAAAAGGATTGAGTGACAGACAAATTATTTTTAATTATTTATGAAATTCACTCAAAAAATTACATTAAAATTTCACAAATCCATTTGAGTAAACTTTATCTTACAATTTGTTTTTAGTATTGTTCACATTTCTCCAATTTCTAGGCATGTGAAAACTTTATACATTTGAAATAGTAATAGTAATATGTAGGGAATAATATCCTCAGTTTTGGATTGAATTTCAAGGAATCAACAAATTTATTTTTTTTACCAAATACTGAGAAAATCTTTGAATTTGAAGAATAACTAAAATTCTGAATGCCTTTCTCTACCTATGTTTCACTGCTAGTACCCACCATCAGTTGCTCAAAACAGCACCATTTTGAGGTAATAAAGGACGACTCATGGTAACGGACAAAAGGACAGACTTGACAAGAACAAGATGTTTGTAAGATAATGTTAAGATTTTTAGAAAATGAATTTCATCTTATTAGGCAATTGAAGATAAGTTATTATATGACCTTACCAAAAATTAAATGAAAACAACTCACGTTCCAAAATACTACTAACATAATAAGTATTTAAGAAAATAGTCAAAATAAGATTTATAACGCCGCTAAATTATAAAAATTATTAACAATACAACAACTGAATGTTGAATTATTTATACACTTAAATCAATTATTTATTTTATCTACGTTAAATTTACAATTATATTATAAATTATTTTTTTCTTCCCACTAGCTAGTGATGATCAACAAATCAAAATTACTAATTTTATAGATACTAAATCGACTCTACCAAGCTCAATGAACTTGTTTGAGTTCATATAAGACCTTTTTTTAGTTTGTACACCTTCTCTTCGTTACCCTTTTGGGTATAACCCCGAGGCTACCTCACAAATACTTCTTTAGTGAATTCTTTGTGGAAAAAGGTTGATTTTAAGTCTAATTGGTAGATAGTTTATTCTTTTTTAATACAAGTGAGAGAACAATTCGAACAAGAGCAAATATTTCAATATAACTCACTCCATGTTATTAGGTATATCTTTTTGTTACCAATCTTACCTTATATTTATCTACTTTACTGTTCTTATTAAGCTTAACCTTATAAATCGACTTTACTCCAATCTTCTTATTTCTAGCAAGCAAATCAATAAAAAGTATTCCTTTAAAAAATTTAAAAATGGGTTTGATCTTTATTTTTATAATACAATTTTCATGTGCCATTCTTTTTGATTGCTTCTATTTCTAAGTTCATTGATTTTCTCCATTTTTCACTCTCCATAGCCTTCTCATAAGATATATGATCACTATCTATAGCAAACATAACTAGATGAGCTATATCTTCTTCTTTTTAGAGAGCTTCTCCACTTACACAATCTTGCAACTAAATAGGTGGCTTTCTAATTCTGCCTTCACTAAAATTAGATGAATTTCTTTTTCTTGACTCTTTTAAAGCATTATTCTTCACTTCATCTTTTGAATTGTTGTTCAAATTAACATTTTCATCTCCATCTGACTCAATTAACATTTTCATCTCCATCTTCATCTTCTCCCTATTCTAGATCAGCTAAGATTGCTTCTTATCCCAATCCCAACTGTTGCCTTATTCAAAAATCACATTTCTACTCCCTATTATCTTCCTTAAAATTGGATCATACAATCGGTATGCCTTTGCCTCCTTATTGACACTAAGTAGAACACATCTTAAACTCTTGTCATCAAGCTTTGTTCTTTGATTATTTGGAATATGTACATGAGATACACACCCAAACACCCTAAAATAATCAATTGATGGTCTGAACCCACTCCAAGCTTCTTCTATTCTAGTGTTATATTTATGACAGCAAGACTTGAGCTTGAGTTCAGTACATGAACTATCCAATTTACTATCTCAAGTAAGAATGTTTTAGGAATATTTTTCTCAAAAAGCATGCTTTGAACCACATTTGTAAAGTCTGTGTGAGTGTGACAATATTTGTGAACAAAACATCTAAATGTAATAGTTTCTAGGCGTGTCTTTCAATAATACTTTCAAGCCGAAAAAACTCTCAAGTTCTAACAAACACATCTCAAGTATATATTTGTTCTTGTACACATTAGATTTCATATTAAACACATAGAAACATTTTTCATATAAGTCATTCGATCGATTGAGACATGACTAGATCGATCGAGATTAGTAGATCGATCGAGAATCGGTCTATCTTAATTAAAAAGTAGCTGAATTAATTTAAGTAAATCGATCTACTTGTTTCATAATTTATTTTTTATTACCACTAAATTGATCGAAGATTGACTAAATCGATCGAACTTTATGATTTAATTGGTTGATCGAATTCGACTTAGATCGATTGAGTGATTAAGGTTTGAACTTAAAATATTTATTTAAATTTGAACTAATTTATGAAATTATCACTTAGTTTATTTTTTTAATGTGCTTCATTATTTTTAAAATATGTCCTAAATATTAGGCTAAAATATAAGATAAGATATATGCTAATATTTTGGACAGGATATAACATAAATTATAGGTTAAATATTAGTCTAAGAGATATCCTAAAATCTACTTTAAAAAGAATTTTTTTTTTAAATAAAAGTCTTCTCAATTAATAAGTCTACTTTAAAAATAATTTTTTTTAAATAAGAGTCTTATTGATTAATGAATTTATTATAAAAGAACTCTAACTCTTCTTAAATACGAGTCTCCTTGATTAATAAGTATTATTAATCCTATTTATAATAGAAAACATATTTATCAATTATATAGGATTAAGTGCTTTAATTTTTTCTATAAATAAAACATAGTGCTCGTTGTTTTAATTAATCACACAAGAGTATTATTCTCTTAATCTTAATCTCTCTTTTATTTTGCAAATATAAGTTCATAATTCTTTAAGCTTCTTTATTTAATTAATCTATCGAATATTTATGGTTGTATTTGATTGATTAATAAGCCTGATTAGTTTATGATATTTTGATCATATGAGCAAACATAATTAACTTAATTATTATATTTATAAATACTTTACTGCTATGAATGATAAAAAATTACATTATTGTTTATTGAATCTATGTCTATGTTTATTTTTTTATGTATTAGATTAAGAAACAAAAATCAAAATATCGTGAAAGAATGTTTAAGATTAATTTTATTTTTAAAAGTTTAAATAACAAAATAAAAACCACATATATTCGTTTATTAGATCGATCTTGTGAATATACTTATCATTCTTTTTAATAATTTAATAATTTTTCAAGCATAATAGTTATTCTTTCGGTTTTTATAATTGTGATTATAAATAACATATTTTAATCGAGATATATTAATATAAAATTTAAATATTGTATATATTATATATTATATTTTATATATAATAATATTATATAAATAAATTTTAATATCAATTTATTTTTATTGGATCTACTCGTTCAGTTTGATTAATACTAATTACATCACCAAATTAAATTCAAATTAAAAACCTTCTAATATTTTTTAAATTGAATTGTGTTTGAAGTAGTAAAAGAAGTGATTTCTATCCGACGGTCAACATAGAAGGAAAAAGGTGTACAAATAGTTTTTTTCTTATAAGATTCATTTTGAACTATTTCATAATCTTTTAACATAGGTTAAATTTTTGATAATGTGATTAATATATTTATTGCATGCTAGTAATATTTATTCTATAATATAAAATATTTTTATAATTGATAATATGTTTAAAATATATGAAAAATTAAAATTTTTAATAGAGTTGAAAATAAAATAACCTGAAAAGGGAGGTTCTTAAATAATAATTTTCTTTGTATTTAAATGTCAACCATTCATTGGCTGACCACTTAAACAAGCTTGCCCACCTTCGCATCCTATCACAAACCTTTCAAATTTAAATCTGTGAATCAGTGGCTACAAATTGCATTAACGTTAGCCTACTTATTCCTATTTTGCTTTTTGGATTTTTCAATCATTCATTCATTTCTATATTCCCGCTCATTCTTACTCACTCTCTCTCTTCTCTCTTTTTTCTATCCTCTTATGTTAATTTGACTAATTGTTAAAGCCGTCCAATTCTACAAGACTACAATAATATCGAACCCAGTTCAGATCTTAATTTTTGAAGCGCTCTCTCTATTTTTCACCCAAATTTCAAAATCTGAAACCCTAGTTTATAGCTAAGCTAAGTTAAGCAAAGGTCGCAATGCAAAACTACCACATATACGAAGCCATTGGTCGCGGCAAGTGCTCGGTAACAATGCTTGTCTTCTACTTATTCCTGATTTCGAAATATTTTAGTTCATCGATATGGTGTTATAGTTCAGAGCATGGATAATTTTTTTTATTTGGAAATTATGTAGACTGTGTATAAAGGGAGAAAGAAGAAGACCATTGAATACTTCGCGATTAAGAGTGTTGATAAATCGCAGAAGAGTAAGATTCTTCAAGAAGTAAGCAATTATTTCCGCTTGATAGCCATCTATTTGTTCAGTTTTGGACATTTCAGATTACAGCATTCATTGAGTGTTTTTTGTTTGTACATTTTGGATCCAAGAGCTATGTGCATCAACTAAAGTGTTAATTCACTGTTTTTTTTAAATAACTTTCTAATGGGGTGCACGAATTTGCAGGTTAGAATTCTTCACTCGTTAGATCACCCAAATATTCTTAAATTCTATAATTGGTAAGTTACATTCATATATAATCTAATGCATAATCATACATTCAGTTACAAAAAAATAAAAATAAATAATAATAATAAATAATAATAATAATAATAATAATAAATATTGTAAGTATACGTACTAGTGTTTGCCTAAGGTTAGCTATTCAATTATTTCCTTTTATTCAGGTATGAAACTTCTGCTCACTTGTGGTTAGTGTTAGAGTACTGCGTCGGAGGGGATCTCAAGGCCTTATTACTGCAGGTACTTAATCTCATTGTAACATTTAGCTTGATGGTTTATTGATGTTATATAATAAAGTAGGATGGTGGATATTTTCGTTGGTATTATAGCAGTTCATATATTGTTATTAGCAAATACTGCATATCCAAGTTTTCTAATGCAACTATTTTCTCCAAACAAAATTCGGAAACTCAGGTGGTGGTTTTTGTGGATTAGTTGCAGTTCTCTGCAACCCATGGTTTTTGATGCAAAATGTCATATTGGAATAGTTTTTTTCTTGTGTCTTGAGTCACGATATCCTTTGTTTCTCACATAAACATCAATTTTGATGTGTTTATGAGAGTTTTTTAGTTACAGATCTAATTAACTAAAGAAAGATGAATAAATAATTAATTAAATTATACAAAATTAAAATCTTACAAACGGAAATGCAATCGCGTGTAACTAAAATAAAGTGGAAATAAATATAAATTGATATACGATATTTTTAGGTGAAAACAACTTAAACCATACCAATGATCTAAGAGAAAAATCACTGGTTCACCGAGTCATCTAATTATTCATTATGAGAATGAGGTCCAATTCTAAGATCAGGATTTAAACTATCCTTCAAGATAATGCATCTAAGTAATCTACTTACAAGTTGTTTTTCTTCATAATTTTCACAAAAAAAGTGTTCGGATTTAGATCAATGTTCTGATAAACTTGAGTCGTATGAGTTATCGAACCTGTTCAGTTGACACCCGAAAAGTTAACGCAATAATGCAAGTACAAGTTGTGTTCCAGAGTATATTTAATATTAAAAAATCCTAACTAGTGATTTAATAAAATATTAGTTAAAACAAAATAAACTAACAAATCCTAAAACAAAAGTTGAAACACAAATTTAATAAAGATAGTTTCTTTACGGTTAAATAATTAAATCAAATAATTATGTCCATATAATTTATTTAATCCAAGCATTTAAGAACATAATAAAGAAGAAGTTATATGAACATCAAATCACAATATCATAAAATAAATATGTTTATTAATCAATCAATCACAATTATACAATATTTGATAGATTAATTAAAAAAAGAAACCTAAATAACTATGATCTTGTTTTTGCAAAACTATTTGAGATAAAGAGAGCGCAAAAATAATTAGAAAAATTATAATGAATATGTTTTTTAAAATATGAAGCAATATGTTTATGTAAGAACGATCGAAACTTTAATGTTAGGTTAAAGTCTAATTACCATTGTATTCATTAAAAGATTTAAGTAGTAACAAATAATGGGGGTAATATGGTAATTAAAATGTTTGACTTGAAAAAACAATTAAGTTAAAATTAATGCCCTTATCGCTCGATCGATTTAGATTGAGCTCGATCAATTGAGCTAAAAAGGTCGATCAATTTAACCAATCCTCGATGGATCTAAGGTATTAAAAAATAAATCCTGTGGCAGATAGATCGATTCTCAATCAATCTAGTATTCGATTGATCGAACATTAAATCTTGATCGATCTATTTTAATTAAAAATTAAATCAATGAATTTTTAAATAGGGTAGATTGATTCTCAATCAATTTACTCATCTTGATCGATCCAAACATGTCTCGATCGATCGATTATTTTAAGTACAAAATGTTCCTATGTGTTTAATATGATCTCTAATTTGCATAAGAATAGAGATATACCTGAGATGTATTCGTTTGGAATTTGATAGTTTCTTCGGCTTGAAAAGTGCTCTTGAAAAACTTACCTAGAAATTAAATTACATTTAGATGTTTTGTTCACGAATATCGTCAATACTCATAAACTTTATGGTTTATAATCAATGCATAACTCATGATTTGGTGCATACTAATGTTGGTTTTCAGAATTCTATTATTAGTATATTCATGGATGATTGCAGGATAGTTATCTGCCTGAAGATTCAATTCATGGTTTTGCTCATGATCTGGTTGAAGCCTTAATGTAAGAAAGGCTCAAAAGCTCATCAATGTTTGATATTTATGTAATTGTTTGCCTATATAAAATGGTGTGTTGGAAATGTATATTGTGCCCAGGTTTCTACATTCGAATGGAATAGTTTATTGTGATTTGAAACCGTCAAACATCCTATTGGATGAGAATGGAAAGTTAAAGGTACTATAGATATAATGTTTACATTGGTTTATTTTTAGACTTTTACACTCATCTTAAGGACCATCATCCTTCTTATTATTCTTATTTTATTTGCTTAAACGTTTTATTGCAGTTGTGTGATTTTGAATTGGCGAGGAGGCTTACTGATATATCAAAAAATCTTTCTTCGGTACGTTTTATGTTTAAATGACAGAAAAACTGATATTTTAATAAAAAATTATAAAAACAATGTAATTTTTTCATTAGTTGACTCATTTAAAAAAAAAAAATAGTAAAAAGTGACACTACTAGTTTTA
This sequence comes from Hippophae gyantsensis, assembly GCA_030763125.1. Lineage (NCBI taxonomy): Eukaryota > Viridiplantae > Streptophyta > Magnoliopsida > Rosales > Elaeagnaceae > Hippophae > Hippophae gyantsensis. The sequence goes on along the minus strand of CM061028.1, from coordinate 72,799,822 downwards.
ATCTAAGGAACCAAAGGACACCAATGACTTAATGTAAGGGACCAATATGGCCTTGATTCCTTTTTCTTTTATATGTTATGAACTTTTATCTGGTTTTTACTTTTCTAGTATCAATTTCATTTGTGTTATTCTAATAAATGTATCAGTTAACTGAGTTTCACATTTTATCATTCAAATTTAGCTGCCGCAAGCAAGACGTGGAACACCTTTTTATATGGCTCCTGAACTGTTTGAAGATGGAGGAGTTCATTCTTATGCATCTGACTTTTGGGCCCTTGGGTGTGTACTATATGAGTGCTATACTGGGAGGCCTCCATTTGTGGGAAGAGAATTCACTCAATTAGTGAAATCCATCCTGTCAGATCCGACTCCATCTCTACCTGACACTCCTAGCCGTCCTTTTGTCAATTTAATCAATTCACTATTGGTAAAGGATCCAGCTGAAAGAATACAGTGGCCAGAACTTTGTGGACATGCTTTCTGGAAAACGAAGTTTAATCCTTTGTCTCTACCACCACAGCCTTCTTTTGATAATATGATGGAATTATCAGCAAGGCCATGTCTTTCAGAGCGTAATGGTGATAAATTGTTACAGAACAGAACACCTCCTAAATCTCGTTTGAAGCAGGATGAGAATTCTACTAAAGGATCAAGAGGTAATGAGACACCAGTTAGGGGCACACCAGGTGGTTACAGAACTCAAACTAAATCTTCTAGCAGAGTTGGCGAGGAGAAGCAGAAAGTTCCCTCTGGTGCTAGCAGAGGTGTAAATATTTTAAGACTATCAAGAATAGCAAAGAAAAATTTATTGAGGGAGAATGACAAGGAGAATTTTAGGAGACCCATGCATACAGGTCCTGAGGATAATTCTGATGTGAAAATTGAGAATACTGATATGGAACTTGATTTTAATGAGAACAATGAAGATGATGGGAATGATGAACCTGATGGATCAGAGAACCAAGCTGTGCCCGAGGATAAATTGTATGGCCATAACCAACATCATGGGAAAGTTCAAGAAGTGGAAAACATGCACAAAACAGATACAACAGTTGTCATGAATATATCTTCCTCTGATGAATCAAGTACAACTGAACAGGAGTCATCTCTAGGAAATATTGATGTCCCTGCAACTCCACCAAATGCCAGTCCTCAACCCAAAAATGTGAGAGCTAAAGAAGGCTTAGGATCTGCAGTTGATTATGATCCTACAAAACCTTCTAATGGTCTTTTTCATGTTTTTTGGCATCCATCTGATCTCTCAGTCAGACCGGTAATGCCCAGCAGAAAGACTGACAAAGTATCAGACGTTATCCCTTCGCTTCCCTTCGAAGCAGTGCCAACCTCTGAATTTGTGAAAATGTCGAATAAGCACTTAGATGCACTCAACAATAAGATCATAACCATTCTTAGTGGAAGCGGTAGCATTTCAGAAAAGCATAATGTCATTAGATATCTTGAGATGTTGAGTACTAATGCTGACATCGCCAATAGTTTGACCAATGGGCCAATAATGCTCATTCTAGTTAAAGTGTTCCGATTGTCCAAAAATTCAGCCTTGCGTTTGCAACTTGCTTCCTTGATTGGTTTGTTAATTAGGCATTCTACTTATATTGATGACGACTTGGCAAATTCAGGAATTTTGAATTCGCTCACTGATGGCCTTAGAGATAAGCAGGAGAAGGTTCGAAGGTTTTCTATGGCTGCCTTAGGAGAGCTGTTATTCTATATTTCCACTCAAAATGAGCACCCTAAAGATAACCATCCACCAGAATCCCCATCAAAGGACAGCAGGTCTATGTCCAGTTGGCAGGTTGGGTTTTAGTTAGTTGCAATGACTTCAATGCTTTATCTGTGGCTTATTATATAAATATCAATTTTTCAGCAATACATGGTTTGTCAAGACTACGTACTAGGTTTTGTTTATTATAAGTGTACTTTTTCTTCTTCTTTTATCTCATAACTTTTTCGGTTTTGGATGACTTACTTATTTCCTTTCCTCAATATAAAACTGTAATCTGATCCAGGTTTCAAATTCACTAATTTCTCTAGTGTCTTCAATTTTGCGGAAAGGAGAGGATGATTTAACGCAACTTTATGTGTTGAGGACTATTGAAAATATATGTAGTCAAGGAGGGCACTGGGTGGCTCGTTTCACTAGCCAGGACTTGATAAACAACCTGTGCCACATGTATAAGGCATCTGGAAAACAAGAGAGCATGAGGCTCACGGCCGGGTCATGTTTGGTACGCCTAGTTCGCTTCAATCCTTCTAGCATTCAATCAGTCATAGAGAAACTTCCATCCAAGGATTTAGCATCTATCCTTGCCAAGGGAAGTCAGCGTGAGCAACAAATCAGTTTAAATCTTTTAAACATGGCCATGCTTGGAAGCCACATGTTCACAAACATTGGCAGGTACCTATTACCGTTGACAGAGGACAAGAATCTTGTACCTAGTCTTGTCTCTATATTTGAGCAGGGAAGTGAAGCTTTGAAAGGGAAGGCACTTGTCTTTGTTGCTCTTCTTTGCAAGAATGGTAGGAGGTGGCTGCCACAATGTTTTTGCAATGCAAGGTTGCTCTCAGCAGTGGACAGGTTGACAAAAGAAAAAGATCCGTATATACAGCAGTGTTTGGATGCATTTGTGAGTGTTATTGCATCTACTGTACCAAGTTTATTAGATATCATAACTGGAGAAATTCAGCAAACAATGGGAGGCAGGCGGCATGGACATATGTCTCCCCTTACTGGTCGACCTGCTCCAAAGACTAACATTCATTTGTTTCCAGTAGTTCTTCATCTTCTTGGAAGCTCATCCTTTAAGCATAAGATGGTTAATCATCAAGTTCTGAAGCAGGTAGCAAATCTAATCAAACTTGTGGAGACACCATTTCAGGTAGCAAATCTAATCAAACTTGTAGAGACACCATATTAGCCATTGTTCACTTCAGTCACATTTGCTAGTATTTTACATGACGAAAATTTAAATGGTAATGATATTCTGCGGTAATTTCTTTCTATCATACAGGGCAGGGATGATTTTCAAATAACTCTACTTCGGGTAATCGAGTCTATTTCAGAAGAGCCAAACATAATTCTTCAACACCCTGATTCTTTTATCTGTGAGATTCTCCCAAGTCTGGCTGTTCTGTACAAAAGCAACAAGGATGGTGATGCCAGATTTCTATGCCTTAAAATTTTGTTTGATGTTATGGTAATCTTTTTGAGTGAAAAATTCGATGATGATCAAAGATCGAAAGATTTGGAGTCTATAGCCAATAAATACTTCCTGCCCCTCTACCCTTCCTTGATTGAAGATGGAGATCCTATTCCAATGTTAGCACAAAAGCTTCTCGTGATGCTCATTGAGTTTAATTACATTAAAATAGCAGACATTCTACATGTCAAGACAATTTCACAGTGCTTTGAGTTCTTGCTTGGTGATCTCTCAAGTGCAAATGTTAGCAACATCAAGCTTTGCCTGGCTCTAGCATCCGCTTCTGAAATGGAATCCAAGTTACTTTCTCAGTTAAAGGTTGTCAGGAGGATCGGGAACCTGCTAGAGTTTGTTTATGCAAAGGATATGGAGGATTTTCTAGAACCAACACTTGGCCTGTGTAGGGCTTTTCTCATACGCTCAGTCCGTGGTAGGAAAGGTGTCAGTTATCCAGGAGAGCTTACTCTTTTGATTGATGGTTCTTATGATGAAATTGGTCCAGTTGATCTGCAGCACAGTATAAGAGACATCATGGACTTTGGAAGCAATGTTGGAGTCTTGCTAGAGTTATGTAAATCTCATTCTTCAAATTTGGCTGATATATCTTCTGAATGTGTTGTGTTACTCCTCAAGGCAGCTCCAAGAGAAGCCACTACAGGCCTGCTAACCAATCTTCCAAAGGTAAGTTCAATACTCGAGTCCTGGAATAGGGGCATATCTGAATTATTGGTGCAGCGGATTTTGTACGCCCTTGGTAACTCTTGTAAGCAATACCTCTTACATGCAATGATATTATCATTATCCATGTCTGAGATTTCAAAACTTGAAGCCATTGTTTCTGAGATGACTAGTTCAGGTATAACTAGAATAGCAAATGCTGCTTCACTAGTTTCCATGGAGTTGCAACGCCTCCCTCGCTGCATTTGATTCCTCGAGGTTCAGTGGTCATGGCTTCTCCTACTCTTCATGTTTCTTAAGGTTTGTTAGTTTCTTTTTCTCACTGTGTTTTGTATTTGTATGATAAATTGTCACATTTGCCTTCAAATATAACCTTGCTCTCATTACAATATCTTCTGCATTGATATCCATATTTACATTCATTAGAACGTGCACGTTCTATTTCACGTGAGTTTTCGATTATTTCATATTATAATGATATAATTTTAACTCATTGTGTATTCCTAAAAAAATCAAATCTAAAACCAAATGAAATTTGGGGGTTCTGATTACAATTTATATGTAAGAAATAGTTCCTCACAATGTGAATCTATCATTGTAACTGTATTATTTATGGATGAAGGGACATTTAGGATTTCTATACCTTTCAATAAAAATGCATAAAGGTTCTAATCCATTCGATTACCTTACGTCGAGAAAGGATTGGACGGTGAATTTGGAAGCCTGAAGAATCTCAGGTCAGGTAGAAGGATAGAAAGAAGACAGTCTAGATAGCATTTCAGGGCAAAACAAAACTCATCCATGAAAATGCTGATGATTGCTAATCCAGTCCTAATCTCACAAAGAAAAAAAGGTGAATCAATGAGTCTGTTAAAAAGTCAAGTTCTATACAATATTAGAATGCAAGAACTTTAGAAAGAATACATTATAGGGCAACTAAAAAGAGAAAGAGAGAAAAAAAGGATTCTTTATGATCAGTTCGTTCGAAAGGTCGAGTAGCAGTCTAACTTGAAAAATCAATATAATTATCAAATGATGCATAAAAATCCATAGTTTTTGAAAAAGGTACACATTAGTTTTAAGTTGATCATTAACTTTAAAATTTTATTGAGATTGAGAATTAGTTTTTTTTTATTAATTTATAATTTTGAAAATACTTTTTAAAATGTGAATGTGTTTGGTACATGATTAGTTTAAAAAATAATAATAATAAATTGTCAATTTAGGACCAATGTGAAAAGTTTTTGAAAGCTATAGGACTTTTGTGACACTTAATAGTTATAGGATTTTTATGCACTTTTATTGAAAGTTATAAGATCTCTAAGATTGTTCATCCATTAATTATTGTTAATAAGGTTAAAAGATATATCAAATTAGCATCTAAATAGAATGAAAGATACAAAATCTGCAATATTGCTCGAAATTATAAATGTTTCTTCATTGTATAGTATCTAAATAGAAAACACATTTTAAATAAGAAAAATGTTTATTTATGGTAATATCTTTTTATTGTCATTTAAATCTTAAATCATAAATCATAAATTATAAACCTTAAATTATAAACTTTAAATTGATTAGATTTAGATTTATTTTAATATTTTTAATATATATATACGTGTGTATTTTTTTTATTTTTAAAATATATTTTAATTATTAAATATGTTATTTTTTCTTTTTTATTTATTAAATATACTATGTTTTTATTTTTATAATTATATTGGATCTCAGTGGATGATATCTAAGATAGTTATAAGAATTGTGAGATTTTTGAATCTTAGTGAATGCCAGAGTAATGTAGTTATTTATTTAGAAAACAAAAAAACAAAAGATGCAATATCTTATTGTAATTTGTTGCGTTTTCAACTGTTGCTAGGGGATTTACATCAATAAGAAATTTTACAAAACTCAAAGGGAGCTTTGTGACAAAGATACCAAGGAATTGATTCACAGTTCGAAATAGCAGAGATCTTAGATTTTTATTATTAATTTTTTATTTGATTTTATAGCATAGTTGATTACTTATTTACCCTTCAGAAAACCACGTATAAAGCATGCACTCAACATGTTAATTGATAAGTTCTCCGACACTGTTTTAGTACTTTCAAGACATGTTTGTTACATGGTATTAATACTTAATTACATTTTATGTTGACATTGTATAAGGTTATTTGTTAAAATATATAAAAAATTTATATAGTTATAATTATGTTCACAATATTATGTGTAATGATAAAAACATACATAATCGATAATTATTGTTTAAATTTTTAATAAAATTGTATAATATTTTTTTAAAGATATTATAATAAAACCATGTATTTTGGTGATTGTAAGTCCAAAATGTTTATAATTAAGTACAAACATGCTCAAGATTTTTGTAATGAGGTACAAACGTAATTTTAATACATTTAAAATGTAAGTGATATTATTCTGTTAAAAAATAAAATGGTAACTATTGATTAGATATATTTTTATTCTCACACATAACTTGGTATAATTATAATTATGTAAATTTTTTGGGTATTTTTTTAACTCATTCTATATGTGGATATAAAATGTAGTTAATCTTAGTATTAAAAAACCTCATTGTATAATTTTTATAATTATATGTTTAGTTGTGAAGTAATTGTATTTTACAAAATAAAAATTATACAAATATGTAAAAATTTAGTAGAAATAGTGAGGTGTAGGTCTAAATTGTATAAGATATTTTATTATTTTAAATATAAATTATTTTATTAAAATATTTATTATTAATTATATTTAAATATATTATATAAATATTATACAAAATAATTATAATATAAATTAATCTAATGTATTTATATTTAATATTTTTAATGCTATGTAACAAACATTACATTATATGAATGTTGTTATATTATACTGTATTTGACTATTTAGCATAAAATAGTGTACCTTAGTGAATCTTTACATAAGGAATACTTGGTAACATTTGGCAAAACAAAGTAGCTTATAAGATATTTTCTCCATTAAATAAGATCATCTAATTATTAAAAAAATCTTATCTAATAAAATTGTATTAGTAAGGTTAATTCCTATACATAAGTTATAAAAAAATTATTGGGTTTTATTTGTTCCTGCAAAAATATATAATTCAAATGTTTAAATATCATAAATCTTGTCTAAAAAAATCTAATCTCTGAACAATTTAGAGTAAAAAAATATATTACAGGGTAAAATGTTTAGAACTCTCATGCTCTCTTGTTTTTTGTTTCATGGTAAAGACAAAAAAATACTTACATTTGACATTGGTGAATTATGTTTGAGAAGTATTCAAGTTAAAATGAAAAAAACAAAAAACCAGAAAGTGTTAAAAAAGTAAAATAAATCTTTATATATAAAAAGCAAGAATGCTTGGTAGATGTTTTTGTGACTGAGGACCAAAATGTCCGTAAGTGTTTTCTTTTCTTCGGTGGGTGTTTTTGTGATTGGCTGTACCAAAGTGTCCGTAAATATTTTTCTTCTTATAAATCAATAAATACAAAAAATTCACATATAGTAAATATATCATAGTAATAGTTAAATTTGATAATTTTATTGTATATTATCTTTATAATTTTTTTTTACTTTTGTCTTCTCTCTTATAAACCAATAAATATAAAATATTTCAATAATAAATATATCATATTAATAGTTTTATTTACTATCTAGTTTATTTTTTAATGTCTTTATGTAGGATAATTTTTTTAATTACATCAAATTTTTATACTTATTTATTGCTTGAAATTGGGGTGATAATACATGTGGTTTAAGAATATACATTGTTAGGAAATTTAGATTAAATGGTATAATCACAAATTTCTCTTCTCAAAATTCTCCTTAGTAGAATATCAAAGAACAGAGAAATAAAAATTATATAACACAAAATTTTTAGTAAAAACTCTAAATATGAGAAAAATCATTTTCGTTGTCAAAAGATAATTATATAAAAATTTACTATGTGAAAAATTGTTCCTACCATACTCTCAATAATTTTCTCACACACCCAAAAGACAAAAACAGTTACAAGCCCAAAAATTTTTTTCCACAAACAAAAATTCTTACTCAAAAACTTTTAATATAAGTTTTTCTTTATTTTTGAAATTGATTAACAATGAAGAAATGAAACTATATTTATAGTCTTCATGTTTTCATTTTATATGCCAAACATTTTTTCATTCACTAAAATTAGGCTACCTAATTTTCTCATTCTTCATTCAATTAAGGTTAAGCATCTTTACCTTTGATAATATAAGAAGTCATATTCCATGAATTTTCTTCTAAATTAGGTATCTCCTATTTTGACTAACAAATCTAATATTATTTTTAATCAATCACAACAATTTTACCGTGATTAAAAATAAACATAGTTACCGTTACAACACTGTCTACTCTAACAATCATAATTATTTACACCGAGAATTATCATATTCCACCATAAAGAGTGCACCTATTTAAAATTAATCACAAATTCTAAGAATTTCACATTGGCTTATGTCGAAAAACTTGTTGAAATTTATGATGATTTCACACTTGGTTTTCCCGAGAATTCCTTAGCCATCAACATCCTTTCCACCACAAACCTTCCATCTATACTAAGCCAATACTCGTGTGCAAACTTGTAGACTCGCTAGTAATAACACACCCTTTTTCATGGAAATATTTGGAAACTAGCGATATGCCATGAGGATGTACATATTCTTTTTAAAGAGCATCACCATAGTCTTCGAAAACAGATATACTGTTAGTATCATTGTCGGAATTTGAGCTTCTTATCGAATCAACTCCACCTTTTGGACAACTTCTTTTGAGGAGCCCATATTGTCCACACCCTCAGCATATTATCTTCTTTTTCATGAAATTCTTTTTCTTCCAGTTGTCAGCTACCATTGTTGAGTTTTCAAGAAAAATATTATTTGCACCACCACTCAGCCTTTTTTCTTCAAAAAATAGCTTGTTGGTAACTTCTGAAAAAATTATTTTCTCCTTTCTATGAATCAAGATAGGTTTCACGTGTTCATAAGAAGATGGAAGAGATCAGATGAGCCTTAAAGTTATATCTTTATCATTAAGTTTAACTCCAATGGTTTCTAGTTTAGAGACAATACCATTAAAAACACTGAGATGGTCAAATATAATAATTCCTTTATCCATATGCAAAGTATGAAACTGCTCCTTCAGATACACCCGATTTAAGATGCTTTTTGCCCGATACAATTCTTCAAGCTTTTCCCAAAGTTCTTTGGCCATAGATATTCCATGCATATTTGTAAGAATATTTTTGGCTAAACAAAGCCAAATTACACTAGCAGCTCTTAGATCAAGATCTTCCCAAACTCTATCACTTGTGTCAGTTTTACTAGACTTGGTATCGGTAACAAGGGTTGGTTTCCCCTTTAACACTTTGTGTAACTCGTATTGGATCAACAAATCTTTGACTTGCACTTGCCTTAAGCCAAAATAGATTCTCACATCAAATTTGTCAATGTCAATCTTGACTCCCCATATTTCTGTTTCTTTCTTTGAAATTGGCTTTGATACTAGTTGTTAGAAAATTTGGATCAAATGGTATAATCATAAATTCCGTCTCTCAAGATCCTTCTTAGCAAAACATCAAAGAATAGAGAAATAAAAATTAAACAACACAATAATTATAGTAGAAACTCTAAATTGGAGAAAAACCATTTTCGAATTCAAAAGACAACTAGAGAAAAATTCATTATGTGAAAAATTGTTACAACCATACTCTCAGTAATTTTCCCACACCCAAAAGACAAAAACAATTACAAACTCAAGAGAATTTTCCCACAAAACTTTCTCACTCAAAAACTTCTCATACAAGTTTTTCTCTATTTTAGGATGATTAACAATGAAGAAATGAAGCCACATTGGTTTCCATTTCATATGCCAAACATATGTTCATTCATTAAAATTAGGCTACCTAATTTTTCCATTCTTTATTCAAACATGGTTAGACACTTCATCTTTAACAATATGGGAAGCCACATTTCATGAATTTTTTTCTATACTAGGCATTTTCTATTTTGACTAACAAACCCAATATTATTTTTAATCAATCACAACACACATTTAATGAATAGGTTAGATTCATTCAATTGATCATATTTATGTGTACTTATCATTTTTCGTGTCAAGATAATATTATAATAATGAAAAATAATCAACTAATATATATATATATATACTTATACATTGTTTTTAATAGAAAAATTCTTATTTAATTCTATTAATTTCGTGTAAATTGTATTCATGTCGAATTAATTTACTAATACTATTATTATTTCTATTTATGAATGTGTATTATTCATTAAATGAAAGTCTAATTCAAAAATATTATTTTCAAAAAATTATAAATTATTTCATATTTTAGTAGTAATTTTAAAAAAGTAAAAATCAAAAATAAAAAATTATTAACAAACATATTTGATTGAAAAGTCATTTAATAAAAATCAAAAATTCAAAATTAAAATCGCTGTTAAACAAGACGGTAGACTCCTTCTAAGTGCTTTCAAATGCTGTTGATATTGCTACCATAAAAAATGGTCTAAAACTTGACATTACTCAAACAACCAGATGGACTTTCAGAAACATACTTTGATAATTTAGTGGACCTCTAGAATCATATTTTACTAATTTAGTTGATTTTTAGAATTATACTTTGACTATCTAGTAGACTTCTAAAGTTTCAATAACCTTAATCATATTATACTATATTTAAAGTCTAAATAATGTATTATAAATTTTTGGATAAAATTTCCTATTATTTTAAAATAATGATTATTATTGTTTTTATTTTTGTATAACTTATTTAGAAATCTTATTTTTATGAATTAAGTAATAAATTTTAAAATTTGAGAAATTCTAGAAACATCCCATTAATTTAAAAGAAACAAAATTTTATAAAAAATTAATGAATTTATCGATATGTTCTTTAGATATCTACCATCATTGTTTTAGTAAGACCTACCAAACTTAATGGAGATTTGTAAGAAAAAAGTTGTAAGACATATATGTTCTAGTCAATTATTGGTTTAATTTTCTTAAAAATTTTCTCCTTTCATATCATTAATATACACCTATTTTATTTATAGTATTATGAGTTTTTGATGATCAAAATATTAGGATTTGTATTGATAAATAGTAAAATGGTGGGAGAGAATTGAGAGATGTTAAGTTTGAGATGAAGAAAGAGTGAGATGTATTGATTTAAATAAGTTTTTGTATGGGAGGAAAAATGTTTAAAAAATAACAGACTTAAAACTTGTAACCATAAAAATAACATTTTTACAATTAAAAAAGGTCTAGAATATCATTTCATTTTAAATGTTATTTAATTGGAGGTAATTCAAATTAAACAACCATCATTTGGATCTGTTCAATATTGAACATCATTTAATTAGAGCCCGTTTAATATTATTGAATGTTATTTTTATTATAAATTTTAGGAGTATTATTTTTTAAAATTTTTTAAAATATTTTAGAAAGAAATAGTGAGATATCTTGATTATGTTAAAACATGTAAGGATAAAGAAATCATTTAATTGATTTAAAATATTTTATAATTAACGGAATGTCTTATAATAAATTTTGAGATTTATTTACAAAAATTTTCTTAAAATATTGACAATTATTAGTTATCCTATAATTTAGGATGTTAGCAACTTTTAGCTGCCATTAGACTTTGGACACCATGTCCTCGGTCTACACGAGGGTTTTAGAGATTAAGATTCTAACAAGAATCACCATTAGAATCACCATGCTTGCTTATAGCATATAGGCTTGTCCTTAAAGACAACCAACAATTGGTGATTGTATTGAATGTGAAATTGAGTTGAGGCCTTGTTAGCAAGGACTTTTATTCAATGACCATCACTTGGCAATTTCCAATAAGGTGTCAGCCTTTTACTAGACACAGACTCTCTAAAAACTATCATACCCTTATGCTAGTTATAAAGCACCCTAATAAGGAGATGACATGTGGTAATGTACTTAGGTATATGAAGGGGTCTACACCTCCTTTATCACCCATAAAGGGTTTTCACCACCCTTATTGTCTTATATATGTCATATTCTCTTTTTAGAAACCCTAATTTTATCTTCTTTATGATAACACCATCTGACTTGAGTGTTAGAGAGTTTTAGACCGACATCACATGATGTTTTGAACTAAATGAAGTTTCTATAATTACATGTACTCAAAGGTTGGAGCTTTCATCCCAAACCTTTTTTCATTGTTGTGTCCAACACAGGATGTACTCTTAAATCTTTCATTAATTAAATAATAAATTATGGGTGGAGACGTTGCAATAATACAATTTGTTAATGACAATTTTTTTTCATAAATAATAACTTTATACAACAATAATAACATTGTAATGTAATTAATTTCAAGCATAAAATAGTCAATTCACACATTTTTGTTACGTTAATAATAAAAGTGATTATAATAAAATCGCTATCTTAAATTATTTTGTTTAAAATATTAGCAATATTTTTCAGATTATTTAAAATGCCAACGTAAATATATGTTTAATTTTTCAAAGTAATAGTAAGATATTATAATTTTACTTAGAATAAAATTTAGGGTGATTAAATTAGATTATTTGTGTCATTTAGACCCTTAAATTAGAAATTAAGAATAAAATATATTATTTTAATGATTTTTTATTAAATTATTATTATTTTCTATAAAGTAATTAAAATGAAATTAAATTATAAATATTTAAAATTAATATGAAATTGTTTAAGAAAAAATCAACGGTAATAATAATCAACTAAAAAGTTATGTAAATGTTTTTTAAAAAAATAATAAAACATTAACAATTAACAAATATTTTATAAAATGTTTTTCATATTAATTTTTGTTTTGTTATCGTTAAAGACCCGTGTTTTTGAATCACTTTTAATCACTTGACATAAAAATAATATAATTTATTCTTTTTATCATTTTTTTATAACTAATAGACTAAATGACAGTTTTTAATCCAAGGGATTAAATAATACAAATAATTTAATTTAAAATATTTTTATGACATTATCTCTAAAATTTAATAATTAATTTTTTAATTTGTTAGTAAATTATATATAACAAATGTGTTCATAAGTAGAATAGAAAAATAATTTTACAAATATTAGCTTTGTTGTGTAAGTTTGGCATGTGTAATACTTTGATTGGTTAGTATTATAATTCTGTTATGTTTATCAAAATAGTAACTAGAATAACTTACTATCTTCATGTATATATATATATGAGCATATACTCATAAGAAATATAATTTTGAGATTTTCCTCATTCATCTTTCTTATTCTAATATAGTATTTCTCATGTTTCTTTAAGATATCAAAGTTGATTTTTGGGAAAATTTATTTAGTTTTTCCTTTAAGTTCTTGCTCTTATCGTTCTTTCTTCCTTTTCTTCAATGGATTCAACAAATGTTGAGGGCTCAATCAAAGTTACAAAATAGGATATACTTGATAGGCAATTGGCACAATTAACAATAATTTTCCACTAAGCAAATGTTTTAATTGGTGCAAAATTAGATAAAAGTAATTTTCTGATCTAGAAGGAGCAAATAATTAGTTTGATCAATTTTTATGGAGAATTTCTTGAACCTATACAGTTTCTTAATGGTTCTTCAAAATTGAATCCAAAACATGCTTTATGGTCAAAAATCAATGGAATAATGAAAATATGGATATGCAATTTAGTTTCAACATTTATGAAAAACATCGTTTATGGTAAGAATATTGCCTTTGAGATGTGGCAAATTCTTGAACGAAGTTTATTTCCTTTTCTAAAACTCATGTAATAGAGGTAGAGTTATAATTATAGATCACAAGAAAAGAAGGCTTAAGTGTTCTTGATTATTTTGACAAAATGAAAAGCTACTTTGATGAACAGGAAGCGGGATACATGATCAAGATTTGGTTATTTTTATCTTAGGTGGTTCAAGGCCAAGGTACAATCCTTTCACGTGTTCTTTAAATCGTGGAGATGTGATTCTAGATCAGGCAAAATCTAAATTGATGGCTTATGAAAATCTTTTTGTCCAACAAGATAAATCTGAAGATAGCAAAGTGTACTCGTGGAGATAACAAGAAAGGCTCATCCTATTAATAACAATACTGACAATTATGGTAGAGGCCATAAGGGTAGGAATGGTGGTAGAGGCCATGGACGTTGTAGCAACTCTCAACGTCAATTTTGCTCAAAGATGTGGCACATTGTCTTGTCTTACTTTACTCTAAGAAATTTACTTTAATCATAACGAACTTTAAGTTAGGTATTCTAGTTGTTCTTTCTTAGTGTATTCTCCTAGTTAGAGGGGTTGTTTATGTCTTAGTATGAATTTTCATAAAATAATCACAAGTAGACATGTTCTTTTAAGTGAAAGTTCCTTTTTCTAAAACTTTTTCCTCTATTGAGATTAACTACTCTAAAGCACTTTTATCTTTTTTTTTATGTGTCATGTTCCCTTTTGGTTGGAACCTACTTTGTCTTTACTTGTGTAGCATGTGGTGCCTACTAATAAGTAGCCAGTTTTTGTTTAGAATAGCACAACATAGGTTGATAAGTTCATTTCACCTCTTACTATTAGAGCCGTTGGTGCTTTTTTACTTGCTTTATTAGTATCAAATTCTACGAGTGCTTCTATTGAACCCGTGAACAATGATATTAATCATTTACTTGATGATTCAAATAGTGTGTCTAGTTCTCTTAGTTCTCATTCTCATACTAATTCTCTATCTTCGTCTTCTTCTTCTTACCATAATAATAATACAAATGTTAGTGTTTATACTCATTTTCCTACTATTAATCTAGAAGTTGCTATTCCTAATATTACTTCTAATAACACAAATATTATGCTCACAAGTTCTAAAATTAGAAATTTAAAACCAAAGGCTTTCCATGTTTCTTCTCCTTTACTTACTACACCTAAATTGTTTCGTGATGTTACTAAAATACCTGAGTGGCATGCTACTATAAATAGTGAGTATAAGGCTTTGATGTAGAACTAGATATGGGAGTTAGTTGATCCACTTTATCATGCCAAAGTTATAGAAAACTTGTGGGTTTACAAGACTAAAGAAAAACTTGATGGTAGTCTAGACAAGTACAAAGCAAGAATGGTGGCTCAAAGTTTCTTGAATACACTTGTTTTGGATTTTATTGAGACTTTCTGTCTAGTAATGAAACTTAATTCTATAAGAATTGTTCTTTCCATTGTATTGTTTTTTGGGTGAAATATGAGACAATTGGATGTATATAATGTTTTTCTAAATAATGATCTTGAAAAACCTGTTTACATGATTCAACCATCTAGTTTTGAAGATTCTATTTATCCTAAGAAAGTTTGTCTTAAAAAAAGACTTTATATGGTTTAAAACAAGCTCTTTGAGCTTGGTTTCATAAATTTCAATAATAGTTATTGAGTTGGGTTTTTCATGGCACACGAAGTGATCCTAATTTGTTTGTGAGAAGAACTGGTGGGCATATATGTTTGTTTTAGTTTATGTTGATGATGTGATTTTTACTGGTTCTTGTGCAATTTAACTACAAGTATTTGTTCATGCCTTACACAAACAATTTGTTTTAAAGAATTTGGGCTCACTTAGTTACTTTTTGGAGATAGAAGTGACTATGTCTTCCCAAGAGCTGCATATGTGCCGAAACAAATATGTTAAAAAATTGTTGTCTCGTTTTGCTCTGCTCACTTTTAAATCTATGGACACCCCTATGGCTTCAGGGGGAATATTGAGTAAAAATGATGGTATTATACTAGATGATCCATTAGATGATCCATTAACCTATAGAAGTATAATTAATGCTTTAAAATATTTTGTTGTTAACTGATCTGATATAAGCTTTGTTGTGAGTAAGCTAGTTAGTTCTTAAGTGTCCCAACTGATGAACATTTGAAGGTAGGAAACGAGTGTTGTGTTACTTGAAGGGTACCATGAGTAGTAGAGTTATGTTGATGAAGCTCATTGATTTAGAATTGGTTGGTTGTACCGATACAAATAGGACAAATTGTCACGAGGACAAGAGATATACTAGTAGCTATTGCATATTCTTTGATGGTAACTTGGTTAGTTGTCCTCTTATAAGCAAAATATTGTATCACGTTCTTCAACTAAATTTGAGTATTGTACATTATCTAGTGGTGCTGTAGAAATAATTTAGATACAAGTTTTTCTCAAAAAGATAGGAATTAATCTTTCAAAGAAACCTAAATTGTTGTGATAATATTAGTGCTTAACATGTAGTACGTAATTCAGAACAACACGTTAAGATTAAGTACATAAAAATTATTTGTATTTTGTTAGAGACTTATTCTTAAAAAAAAACTCGAAGTAGAACACTTTAAATCTAAATTTTAATCATTTAAATTTTAGAAATAAATTTATAGTTCTAAATAGACCATAAGTTTGAAAGGAGTATTAGATTATACCATATAAATTTATACTATGTAATACTTTTTTGATTAGTTAGCATTGTAAAATATATATATATTTACATTTTCAAAACCTCAAGGTGCTAGTAATATTATGTCGGACCCCAAGATTATTTTTTATTTCAACGTATGATTTAACAGAAAACACTACACATTTATACAGCAAAGATAGAGTTCAACACATGCCTTATACGTGTCCACAAAACTGATCTTTTAAAATCGGCAGATGGCATATTGAGTAATATTTTTAATAGGGAAAAAAATCTTTAAAAAAATCTTTAAAAACATGGAAGTTAGATATCAAACGACCATTAATTCGTTATTATAGAAAATAGTGTTTTTTTTCAGTTATTACGAAATGGATTATAGAATGAAAAAAAAAATATATAATAAAATATCATTATTTAATACATGTAACTAAATTAATAATATCATTTAAATGAAAATAAAATGAAAATTAAAACTAAATAAATAAATAAAACACAGACAAAATGACAATGAAGTGTTATGATTATTGAATAATTAGGAATAATAATTAAAATTACATATCATAAAATCATATAATAAATTTAATTTAAAAAATACACAAAAATTGATTTTGTTCTTGTTCAACCATTTTCTTAAAAACAATAAAATATAATATAATATAATAACACTAAATGATCTAAATGACATAATCTAAAATACTCCACCCCATTTAATATCCATTTATTCCCAATAAGTCATGGTTTGAGGTGAAAAGAAATCATTTCATTTGACATTTTTAATTTCAAGAAACAAGTAATGAACAGGCTCATCGAAACAAACATGCTGTGAAATTGGCAAGTATCACTTCAGCTCTAAAAAATACGGAAAAAAAGGGACGACAAGTTAAATAACTTAAATTCAACATCAAATGAATATGATTTCTAAAAACAAAAAAGAAAATAAAATAAAATATAACAAACAGATAGTTTGGCATCTTATAGAAGCTCTACTTCTTCTCCAGGAGTGTCTCGATCAAATCTGCTGCGTCTTGAACTGTGCTAATATTTTGGGCGCTTTCTTCTTCCACGCTGATACCGAACTCCTCTTCAAGTCCCATCACAATCTCAACCTTAAATAGATTAAGTACACAAATTCAATAGTAATACCAAGGACAACATTGAAAGTTCTTGCAATCAAATATTGATCTCGGGAGAAAAAATGATGCCAAATCACAAAACTAGAGTAGAGACGAGACGAGACGAAAAATAGTTCAAGTAATAGCGATATAGCACTACCACATTACAAATTTTTCACAAACAAAATCGGCATGACCTAATCTTACTGGATACAACTCTATGTGGTCAACTGTCTATTGTAATATGTCACACCATTTGAGTTATATCACAAATTAGACTTTTCCATGGTGGTACGGCCAAAGTACGAATTTAATACTTCACCTTTATATTTTCCAGCTGATTTAATCATGCCTACAAAAACTTAGTAAAAAATAAAGGAGTTTGAATTTGAAAAAGGCTATGGACTAAATTTGTTAAATTAAAAGATTTTATTAAATTGGTCGAAAATGAAAAGGTGAACAAAGATGGTACTTTAGGAAAGTGATAAATAACTTAAATCCCAGGCTTTTCGCATCTACTTGAAATATTTATATTCCGAAAGTTCCTTAAAACATCCCCTTCACACAACAGCAAAAAAAGACGAAAAAGTCATCTATGAGGTTACCGTATCAAGGGAATCAGCTCCAAGAGCAGCAAACTTTGATTCACCACTGACAGCAGAGTCATCAGACAAAGCCAGCTGTTTCTTTACAATTTCACAAACCTTGTCCACAGTCTCAGGTTTGGCCTGCCAAATCAATTCAAGAGCAAGTTATAAAAAATTGATCACATAACCAATAGATTTAATGATATAGAAGAAATCTCAATCAAAAATGTAATACATTAGATGGTAATTATTAGAACTTACCGCGCAAGAAACCTGAAAGTGTCTCGATTGCATCCTGAGAGATGGGAAACGCTTTTCATTAATGGAAAACAAAGTTAATCTAACATTAGAGATCCTGCTGGCCGGTGCCTGTCAAAACATTCAATAGGATAAGTTAGTATTAGGGATTTTGTGAATGCATTTCAACTATAATACCCAAAAATACTATTAGTATTGTGCATTTTAGGTCAAAATGCCTTATGACTAAACCAATTATGATTAGAAATGTACTATTAGCTTTGTGCATTTTGATCCAGCAGGCCTAACAATACCAAAACATGTATGATTTAAGTGCATAACGTAACCCATTTTCATAGATAAAGTTCTAAACATATGTTCAATTTTTTATAACGTTAAACCTTGATAAATACGTTAAACATATATTTAATTTCTATAATATTTTGAACGTATGTTTATTACAGGTTTTTAATGTTTATTTTATAGTATAAATACTTTATATATTTATATTTATGAAAAAAATATTTATATATAAATATTAAATTGAAAACATGTGCTCGATATATGTTCAAAATGTATGTAAAATTGAACATTTGTGTTTATTTTTTAGAGAAATTTAAAAATAAAACCAATCAAATAAGTGAGTTATGTATAAAACAGAATGAACATATATCTCCCATTAGCATAACTTCTTCAAATGGATGTACAAAAAGTAAATTGCAGTAAGGCAGATTGACCATATAATCAAACATTCAATAATAATATTAAATTATGTAGAAATGATTTTTTTCTATGTAAGCATTCAATTTATATACTCTAATACTAATTAACTCTTATAACGCATCACTTTTCGTGAAAGAAGAACTTATCAATTTAAAATTCAGTATGAATAACAAAAGATTAATTTATTGTAATAAATATCAATTTTAAAAACTAATAAAATAGTGATATTCTGATTGTTTCTAGAACATACACAAGATAAATTAAGCAATTAAACGGCATGCAAAATAGGTAGCACTTGCATTTTAAAAGCACAGTTTCAGTTCCTAACCAGCATTCAATACACAAACATACGAATACATAATATAGCAGAATAGGTAGCCAACATACTATGTTGATTGGAAAGCAAGCAAAATCAAAGTAAGCAGAAAAAATAACATTAAACTATCTTTAGCTGAAAGGGAACAATACATAATCAAATTCAATTCACTTTACAAATTTTGGTCTAAAAATTTCAGAGATCAGTATCCATAAAATAGAAATAGATAAATCAATCAAAGAACATATATAAAAATCCAAGAAACAAAAACCATAAATCAACATTACAACAAAAACCCAATGTAGAAATTAATCTAAAAGATTAAATTCAAAATTCATAAATGCTTAAGATAAAAAAAAGAGAGATTACAACGATATCAAATAAAATATCGGGAACAAGATGATCACACTCAACAATAAAAAAAATCTAATAAAAGAGATCAATTAATAACATATATAAATAAAATCACTAAGAAAAAAAACATATTGAGCAAAGATTGAAAATAGTAGAGAGATTTAGATGGACTTACAAGATTAGGCCTGAATGAGGTTGAAAGAGAGCTGATGGAAACTGAAGCTCCGGTAACAGAAGCCATTGTCTTTGGGATACAAAGAGAGATCTGAGATCGAAATGAAGATATGAAAGAGCGATTGAGAAGAGAGAAAAAAGGACGGAGAGCACGAAGAGTGTGTTCGAGTGCTTTTCGAGATTGAAAGTGTCGCAATAACGCCCTTTTTTATATCAACGTTTTTTTGGGTCCATCTTCGTTTGTTGAGATTTGTTGGGCGTTGGCTCGTTGGGCTTTGTTAATATCGAAGATTTGGACTGTTTGGACATGGAGTTGGGATTTTCCTATTCCATGCTTGAGTTAGGCCAGCTGTACCGCAATGATATCGCCTCAAGGCCCTCAACATAACTGACAAATCTGGGCCATGTATCGGACGGTTCTAAAATGATTGTTTGGGTAGAAAGTGTGTGAAATCAAAGATGATTGTTTCGGTAGAAAGTGGGTGAAATCAAAGTTTCATAGTCAAACAGTAGCCAAACTTTCTATATTTCCCGAGAAGATCACCATCAAATCGAAATAGCTTATTTTTAACGATTAATATTTGTTTTGATATTTAAATAATTTTAATTAGATGATATAATTAATTCAAGATAATCTAAATTGAATTTTTTAATAGGAACATATTGTAATATATAAAATATAATATATATATTTAAATTTTAAATTAATATATTTTTAACAAAATTTATTATTTATAACTGTAATTAAGAAAATAATAAATATATTTGAAAATTTATTAAATTATTATAAAAGTTTAATATTTATATTTTTTAAATTTAAATAATAATTAAATGTAATTTTGATATGTATAATATTTAAATACAATACATTATAAAATAAAATATGTATTTATTTATAATTTTAATAATAATTTGATCCGAATCAGATTATACTAGATTATAAAATTTAACATCCAAATTCGATTCAAATTTGAACGGATTATATACATCGAAATCAGATCCAAATTTAAGTACAAAAAAATTTCAATCTAATTTGATCAATTTCTTAATTTAAATGGATTAATTAGATTATGTGTTCATCCTTACTGGCAACATTCTCGATAACATTGTCATTTTTATTTACTTCACTATTTAAATAACATGTGTAAACTTTACTTTCTTTTACACGTTAAAAAGTTTACCAATAAAATAAATGTTACATGTATTGTTTGAAGAATGGAACAAGTTAAAATTAGAATGTAATTAAGAGTAATGCTAGTTTTGCTCTTTGTAAGAAATACTAGCAACACAAGTTACACACATTTTTGCACATATACTACTTATATTTTATATTATACAAAGTGTTAGAAATAATTTTAAAAATAATTATATTATTTATGTACTTGTAAATCAAATTCGAACGTCAAATATTTTATATGTTAAAATAAATTTACACTATTAGATTTTATATCGTACTCTAATATATTATTCTTACTAATATCATATGTGTACCTCTTTTCTATTGTTCTTAATAAAACTTAATTAAAATTCATAATATAAAATATTTTTTATTTCAAAACTTATTTAAAAAAAGTTTAATTTGAAAGATAATTTTTGGTTTTTGTAATTGTTTCCTATAAAAGAGTATTCATACTTATTACTAAATTCAATTTGTCTTTCTTATTGTTAGTATCAGTGGCTCAAAAGTTAAATTAACTAAAAAAACTTTTTAACATTTTAAAAGTTATGATATTAGAAGATCATATTAATTAATTTATGGCTATGATCTTTTGTTAATAAGTTGATAAGTTATTGAAGTTTAACAGTATGTTTTATTCTTCTTCTTCTTGCATGGCACCTATAAAGGAGTCCACGATAGATGTACCCACCACAAATGAAATATAACTTATATTAAGAAGTAATTCTTAATATGAGTAGATTAATTTGTAATGTTGGATATGAATTAGGTTAATATGTCAAATCACGTAAAATTTTTTTTGTGTTATTATTGATTTTTTACTTTCATATTGAAACTGTTTTTATTTTACAGAAAAATTACTTTATTAATTTCTTAATATCAGATCTTTTTATATATACATTTGTTACGTCTAATCCACTGCTGGAAATTATTAATATACAACTGTAAATCATCCTAAAAATCAGGAAACTAACATCCTAAAAATAGGGGTTGGTTCCACCCTGAAAATCAGGAAACTATCCTCCTAAAATCAAGGGTTGGTTCCACCCTAGAAATCAGGAAATTAACCATACTCCTAGGTTGATTTCCTACACTCTCCCTCAAGCTAGGAAATATATGTTTTTCAAACCAAGTGCTACATTTAACTCTGTGAAATTAGGTCGAAACAAAGCTTTGGTTAAGATATTTGCTACTTGTTGCCTAGATGTAACATAGTTGAGGGAGATCATCTTGCCTTCAATTTTCTCACTGATAAAGTGTCTATCAATTTCCACATGTTTAGTTCGATCATGGTGGATTGGATTTTTGGCAATTGCAATTGCTGACTGGTTGTCACACATGATTCTGAATGTTCAACCTTGAGTTCGTATAGCAATCATTTTAGCCAAATTCCTTCACAGATGCCCAAAGCCAATGCACGGAACTCAGCCTCGGCACTACTACGTGCTACCACTGCTTGCTTTTTGCTACGCCATGTCACCAAATTTCCCCAAATAAATGAGCAATATCTAGATGTGGATTTTCGATCACTAGGAGATCCCGCCCAATCAGTGTCAGTATAAATTTCCAATCTCCTATTAATTGTTTTCTTGAACATGAGCCCCTTTCCAGGATCCTTCTTCAAGTATCTTAGAATACGATTTAATGCCTCCAAGTGATCTACTGATGGGTTACCAAGAAACATACTAACAACACTGACTGAAAAACTTATATCTGGATGTGTATGGGTCAAATAAATTAACTTACCTACCAAACGTTGATATTGCCCCTTGTCAGTTGCCAATTCATCAGTTCGAGGCATTAGTTAGGTGTTAGGATCCATGGGTGTTTCAACAGGCTTACACCCACTCATGCTAGTCTCACGCAAGAGATCTAGAACATATTTGCGTTGAGAAACTGAGATTCCTTTAGTACTACGTGCCACCTCCATCCCTAAGAAATATTTCAAATATCCCAAGTCTTTAATCTCGAATTCCTTAGATAATAACATCTTAAGTCTCTTCATTTCTCCTACATGATTTCCTGTAAGAATTATATCATCAACATATACAATCAAAGTTGTAATTCTCCCATCTGTGAATATACAATCAAAGTTGTAATTCTCCCATCTGTGAAGTGTTTGACAAATAAAGTGTGGTCTGTATGTGTCTGAGAGTATCCATCTTGTTTGAGGACCTTGGTGAATTTCTCGAACCATGCTCTAGGTGATTGTTTAAGTCCATATAGTGCCTTTCTCAACTTGCATACCTTCCCTTGTGTATCTTTAGTCTCAAAGTTAGGAGGCACATCCATGTAAACTTCTTCGATCAAATCTCTATTTAAGAATGCGTTCTTGACATCAAGTTGAAGCAGTGGCTAATCCTCATTAACTGCAATAGACAGCAAGCTACGAACTGTGTTAAGTTTTGTTACAGGAGCAAAAGTCTCTTGATAATCAATTCCATATGATTGGGTGAACCCTTTAGCCACTAGTCGAGCTTTATATCTGTTGATATTTCCATCTGCCTTCTGTTTAACTGAGAATATCCATTTACAACCCACTATCCTCTTTCCATGTGGTAGCTTTGTTAACATCCATGTACCATTCTTTTCAAGTGCAGTGTATTCTTCTAAGGTTGCCTTGCGCCATTCAGGAACTTTTAGAGCATCGTTGATAGAATTAGGAATCTTGATGTTGTCTAGGGATGTCATAAATGCTTGAAATTTTGGGGACAGATTTGCGTAAGAAATGTAACTTTGAAGAGGATGTTGAGTGCATGATCGAACGCCTTTTCTTTATGCAATAGGAAGATCTAACTCAGGGTCAGAATCAAGTTTTGGACTAGATTCTGTTTCATCTTGTAATCTTTCAGATTCAGTCTTTCTCAGGAGAGTTTCTTGGCTTTGCTGATTTCGTGTGGGCAAGTCAGGATTTCTCTTTCTTCCATAAACTTTTATGGCATCATTAGGAAGGAGAAGATGTCTAGGATAGACAATGGGAGATTGATCAGCTTTGGTTTTTGAAGGAGAATCTGGAATGGGTATCAGGTTGGAAGAGGACATGGTTGTGGAGGGTAAATGAGATGATAAATTCGGTTCAATGAGTGATGACCAATCCCAATTCTGCAATTCATTAGTGTGATTCTCCCCCTAAATTGTAGAATTAGAATAGAATGGAGTTTCTTCAAAGAAAGTAACATCTATGGAATGGTAAAACTTACGAGTGATAGGAGAGAAACATTTGTAGCCTTTTTGATTGGCTGAGTAACCAACGAAGATGCATTTAATGGCACGGGCATCAAGTTTGCCATGATATTGTGAATGAATATAGACAAAAGAAGTGCAACCAAAAACCTTGAAAGGAATTGGTGACACAAATTGTGAGATAGAATATTGACTCTGAAGCACTTGTAAAGGTGAATGAAAGTTGAGAACTTGAGAAGGCATTCAGTTGATCAAGTGTGTTGCAGTAAGAATGGCTTCACCCCAAATTTTTTTAGGAACATTGGTTTGAAAAAGTAAAGTTCGGGCAACCTCAAGTATATGAAGGTTTTTGCGTTCGGCTACACCGTTTTGTTGTGGTGTGTCAACGCAGGAGCTTTGTTGGACAATACCATGTGATTTGAGATATCCACTAAGATCGGAATTAAAGAAATCCCTAGCATTATCAGTTTTTAGGATTTGAATGTTGGCATTGAACTGAGTTTGGATCATGGCATGAAAAAGTGGAAATATGTGCTTGGTTTCAGATTTGTCTTTCATAAGAAATGTCCAACATAATCGAGTATGATCATCAACTAACAGTAAGAACCATCGAGCACCAGTAATACTGGGAACGCGACATGGTCCCCAAATGTCACCGTGAATGAGGGAAAATGGGTGACTTGGTTTGTGCGTGCGTGATGAAAAAGTGTTTCGAGTATGTTTTGCCAACTGACAAACTTCACAATGATATAAATTGGGATTTTTATTGATGAATAAGGATGGAAACAAACGTTTCAAATACGAAAAATTTGGATGATCTAGACGAAAATGCCACATCATGATTTCACTTTCCTTATTAGTATGACTATGAGAGTTAAGATTATGATTCAATTGACATTGATGACTAACATAATGGTTTGAAGGAGTGTTGATATCAAGAACATAGAGGCCCGCACGTAAATCAGCACCGCCAATCATTTTCCCCGAGCTCAGGTCCTAAAAAACACAAGATTTAGCCAAGAATTTAGTTTCACAGTTAAGGTCATGATTTAATCTACTAACTGATATGAGATTGTAGCAAAATCCAGGCACAAATAACACAGATTTGAGAATGAGGTTGTTTGAGAGGGAAATGATCCCTGTTCCGACTACTGTGGTGCGAGTACCATTGGCGACACACATTGTTTGAAGTCTGTTGCAAGGTGAATAAGTTGTGAAAAGTGATTGATCACTTGTCATGTGATTGAAGGCACCTGAGTCTACTATCCAAGATGAGGAGGGAAATTTTCCAGCACACTTTGTTGAATTACTGGAAATATGTGTGGAGTTATTCCTACTGCTACTAAATGTGGTGTTGATATTTGCCTTTTGTAAAAGTTGTTGGAGAAGTTCTAACTGTTCCTTAGTGAATGGGATAGGATTACCAGAAAATGCACTTGAGTTTGAAGGTTGATTTGTACTGATGGTTGGAGAGATTGGAACTGAAAAGATACAGGCCGAAATAGCTCTCCTTGAGGACTGGTACTTTTAAAAGGAGAAGCAGAAACATTAATAGTTGCACTGTTAAATAGACCACCAAAAGGATTATGTTTAGGAGCAGGATCAAGAATGGATCCAAGCCCAAAGCTGCCTAAATTTTCCATATTGAATTCAGTTCTGTTACTTGTCTCTGGAACCTCTTCATCCATGTCATCTTCTAGTGTACTAAGAACATTTAAACTTTCAGTTTTTTCATAGCTCTCATGCCCAAAAGCTGAAACTTGAGTTGGAAACTGAAAAGGTGCATTCCTTGCCTGAGTATTTGACATCATACTAGGTGAACTTACAGAACTAGTTGAACAAGAGGCTAAGAGTAGCAGTTTATGAGCCTAAGGCTTTAATACCATGAAGCTGTTATGCCTAATCTACTGCTGGAAGTTTTTAGTATACAACTGTAAATCATCCTGAAAATTAGGAAACTAACATCCTAAAAATAGGGGTTGGTTCCACCCTGAAAATCAGGAAACTATCCTCCTAAAATCAGGGGTTGGTTCCACCCTAGAAATCATGAAACTAACCATACTCCTAGGTTGATTTCCTACTCACATTATTTTTTGTTGTATTTGGTTACTTTTACACTTCTATTATGTCTAACAAGTGGTATGAGAGCTAAAGATTGTGAGATTTTAGTTTAAAGAAGATATGACAACACAAAAGTTTGAGACAAAGGCTTCTTAAGGTGTCTTTGAAGAAACAATTGTATACCTTAAAATTATAAAGTTGAAGGTTTTGTGCTTAGCAATCCACCATGGCCGATGAGGTTGAATCAAGATGGTCTTGTGTATGGAGAATATAGATACTAGATAAGGCAAGACTAAATGGTGATTATGATTTAGTAAGTGATTTTGTACAAAACGTTTAGACATTATTTCCACAATTAACTTCAACTGGTAGATATACGAGTGATGGAGATTAGGTACTTTCAATTTGTAATAGATTTGATGATGATTATGATTTAGTATTGGCAATCATCCAAAAAGGTGGAACAACTATTCAAAAACTTACTCATAAAATTCTTACATAAGAAGGTTAATTGGAAAGAAGAAATTTTATGATAACTTTACTCCTATATGCAAATCTTGCAAATGTGCATAACAATATGCTTAGTGCAAACATGTTCATCAAAGCTTGTGTACAAATGGTCAGGTTGATCCAAGAAACATTATAATAAGAACAAATGATCATATAACTCACATATAAAATGGTGTGTTTGGAAATTTTCAAAACTTTAATCAGTACACAATTCAAAATGTTGTATTAATCTTCAAGAAAATAGTCCTTTCATCAATCAACCTTTTCTACCAAACCAGTTATACGATCCTTATAGAAATAAAAATAGAGGGAGAGGGTTCAACAATGTTAACAAGTCACAATGTCAAATCTGGGGAAAACTTGGGCACTGTGTTGGCAATTACTGGAACAAATTTAATCAAATTTTTATACAAGTCATTAATTAGCAAAGAAGAGTAGCTGCACCTCTTCCACTGTTTCAACAATATCATTCTTAGTTTCTAAATCCAACCTACTCCTTGTATAACCAACTTCCTTTGCTAGGTATAAACCAATATAATCAAATATTTATGCCTAGTTCTTACCAATATAGTCAATTAACACCCTTTATAGCCCCTTAATACTCAACAAATGTCCTGATACTACCTCTTATTCAACCTATGTAAATTCAATCATATCATCCATATCAAGCCCACTACCCACGATCTTTCCAACAACACCCAACAAAACCTTTAATGCTAATGACACCAACATAAACACCAATGAACCTACTTTACAAAATTTCTCAAATCCAACAACTTCACAACTCTCTGCCATGTATGCCTCATCTACCACACCTATTATTGCCTCTGATGCTACATGGTATACATACCTAGGTACGTCACACCATGTGACATATGGCCCATTAAATATTTCAATTAAGACCAAATTTGAAGGAAATCAGTAGTTAATGATTAGAAATGGAAATGGTTTGAACATTACTTATCTTGGTACGAGTTCATTTACTATTTTGCATGTTCCTCACATTGCTAAAAATCTCTTAAGTGTTTCACAATTCACTAAAGATAACTCAATATATTTGAAATTTTATCTGGACTATTGGTGTGTGAAGGACATGATTTCAAGGCAATTACTACTACAAGGGAAAGTTGATAATGAGTTGTATTCATTTGACATTGCACTTGATATAGGAAGTGTGGTTAGACCATTGCAATAAACTTACTCTATTCAATGTGACACAAGTTTAAATGTAAGTACCTCAATATCTTGTTCTAAATTTCACTTGCATCATAGCAGATTAGAACATACTAATGCTAAGATAGTCAATTGTGTGCTAAAAGATTGTAATAAACCATGTATATCTATTAGCCTTATACTTGATGTATGTTTACCCTATCAAATGGACAAAAATCACCAACTACCTTTTACAAATGAATAAAAATACTATATTGATTGAAGTGATCCACTTTTATGTATGAGATTCATTACTTATAAAATCTTTAAATGGTTTTTGTGGTATGTGTTATTTATCGGTGAATATTCTAAAGTTTTATGTATTTATTTTCTTAAGGAATCATAAATCTTCGTTGAAAACATCAAAAGATAAATATTTAAATATCACATTATTTGTGAACAAGTTTATTTGTACAAAACAAAATAATCTTGTAACTATTATCGCATTTGTTTATTGAAACATGTTATGATTATTAAGTCATGGGTAGTTCAGTACAACCTACTTGAGTCATAAAAAAATAATTTTTTGTACACAAATATTACGAAAATCCCAAAATTGAGTTTTGTAGAATTAGTATGAAGTGGGGGAAGGAGAAGCGGCAACCGATCATTGCTAGACTAACTTTGTGTAAAACTAAGATTTCAACTAGTTTTGTTGATGGAGCATGGGTGGTATTTACCCAACTTTAAGTTATTCTTCCATAATGATATGTTTCTAGGAAACCAATACCTGCCTTACCTTTCTACCAAGCTGCATCGAAATTAACTTTGCTAGCTTCTTTTGGAAAGGTCTACTAAGATGTTGGAATATGAACCAGTTATTCTAAATCTTCAAAATCCTCTACTTGGACTTTGGTTTTTTATAGTAATGTAGAAAACTCTTATATTTATATAGTTAATTTGCTGATTAGGAAAGAAAAATTAATTTCTACATTTTTGAAAATAATTTTATTTTTTATCCACTAGATTTGTTCAAACATTATTAAAGCTACCAAGGTGAAATATTTATTATCAATGTTGGAAGGTAGCGATCTATTAGAAGGGTCTAAAATGAATTTGATGTAAGTCCATATATTAGCTTTTTCAATAAATTTTAAGGAAATGTTCCAATTCCATTAGAACCACCAAGATTTTAGGATTTTACATCTTATGAAAAGATACTCAACATCTTCAACCTTTTTATGGAAAAATGGGTAATTGATGTTCTCCAAATGCTTGAATTTGACTATGTTTTTCTTTGTGCTCATGTTGTTAATTAGTAGTTTTCATAGCAAAATTTTATGTCTGTTATGAATATAGGTTGCCCATAGTTTCTTTCATAAATGGGAAGAATTATATTGTGGTTTTGAATGAAAGATAACCCTATAAGCCTCTTTGATAATAAAACATCTTTGCTAGAGCCAAATCATGAGATTCTATCTATTAAATAAGGATAGGGTTTGAGGTTGTTGATGAACTGAATTATATCTAAGCCAAAGTTTATTAGGATCTTCAAAATGTCCCAATGCCATTGATTGGTAAGAATGCATAGATAAGATAATTGATTGATTCCCTATTGGTTCAAGTCAGTTACCCTTTGTTCTAGAATACATGGGGTAGTTTCTAATAAGGAAACCCTAGAACTCATGGGTTATTTCATATGTTAATCTATGTTCCATCTCCAATTTCCCTAGAAACACCTTTTCTAGTACATCTATTGTCCAAAATAGTCATTTCTAAATGAAATAATCACCTTGCTTCTTTTGAACTTTAAAGAAAGGTAGATCTTTTAGGTATTTGACACTTACGATTTTAACCCAAGGTTTTTGAGCCTGTATGATCAATCCTAAGTTACATTTGAAAGTGTAAGAATTATGAGTATTGGTTATTTTTGTAGATAAAATATTTGCTTGTAAACTTGTTTTTAGACCTACTATCGAGTCTATTAAGAAAAACCGAACAAATACTCGAGTTCTAAATAGTCGTACTTCAGGTATATATTTTATAACTACGATACATAGGATTACACTCATGCATTTAATAGCACATGCTCATAAATATGAAATTATTTTTGGTACTAAAATATTTATTTAAACTTAAATCAATTTATAAAATTACTAATTAGATATTTTTAGATGTGTTTTAAAAATAATTTTTTTTGTAATATTAAGATTTTTAATAAATTTTAAAAATTTCAACCCAAATTATATATTCAACCCTAATATCACCTGTGTTATATATATATATATATATATTAGGGTTGAAAAGAGTGCCCAAATAAAAATTAAGCTATAATTAAACTAGTGATAGCTCCAAAACTTTCGAGGAGGGTTCTATATAAATTACATTGATTTCGTCTCCATTCAGCTTGAAGCCAATCAAGACAAAGATGCAATAATTAATTGAATAATTAATTTCTAGTAATTTAAGAGTCAATGAACAGAGGCCGCAGAAAAGGTAATCTTACATGGTCATATAAATTGATTTATAAGAAGCTGAGGGTTTAATGTATATAGGACATCGGCGTATCATTGGTTTTTGATCTAACAGTATTTGAGATCACGGGAATTAATTAGGAGATTGTTTTATATATTTCTATATTTTTATAATTTATAGTAAAATTGGTTCATATTTATTTTATATTTATATAGCTTATTTTTAATTAAATTTTTTTATATTTAAATCAAATAATTGTATGTGTAATTATGATTATATGATTTAATTATTAAATTTTAAAGAAATTATTTTTATTGAATTTGTGTTTAATATTTTTGCTATAGGATTTACTAATTGATTTGATTTAAGTAAAATATATTTTGAATCATCTAATTAGGATTATTCATTATTAAATCTATTTTAAAACACACATATATACTTGTGTTTTTGTACTAATTATTTTTACAGTTAATTCGTAAATGTATATGACTGGTAGGAAGCTTATTAAAATGTTGGTTTAGAATCTCTCATGTTAATATTAGAAACTATAAAAACAGAACAAAATCTTGTAAATAAAGTACATTGGGTTGGGTATCATAAAGAGCTAGTTACCCCACTTGAACTTCAATCATTTTTACTTAAGCCTCTATGAAATCTAACATTTTATTAATCATCATCTCTACTAACTTGAATAAAGGCATTCAAGTTATCTTTTAAGGTTGGCCTAATAGGTTGATTTGGTGGGTAATGTTGGTTTACATATGACCCATATATTTAGTTTTGGGAATATGTTGGTTATTGTTTGTTTTTCATGAAAAGTTAGGATGGTTTTGATACCTAAGATTGTAAGTATTGGTATGGTGCCCTTGCATAAGATTGGCTTCCTCTAAGTTACTTACACTACAATATCCTGTAAAAGAACAAATATTAGCACTATGTCCAAATGTACCACAAACTTCACATACCTTCGAATTTAAAATTTTCTTCGTAATGAGTAAGGGTGAACAAAACTCAAACTAACCCACATAACCCAAACAAACTCAACCAATCCATACGAATTGAGTTGGGTTCAAAGTTAATTTTTATGAATTCATGTCACAACCTGACTAATCCATCAAACTATGACAGAAAATGGGTTGAACTAATGTAATTATGGAACTCGAATGACTCGCTTTTAATGTTATTTAATTAAAAAACAAATTGCTTTCAAAGCGAGTCGAACCCACCAACATGCATAGATAAGGTCCAAGCCATTGGGCTATACTATTTTTGTTGTAAAGAATGTATATTTTAAATTATTATTCACTATTTTATCGTTAGATATTCTAAAACAACAAGTGCCCACATCATTTCTAAAACTAACGTACTTGTGAACTTTCCTTTATAAAATAATAATTCATACTCCTTAAACTTAACCACTTTATTAGCTCCATTTTTGGGCTAGGCAAAAGGGAAAATGTTTGGCATGTCTTACATGGGTTAATAATTATAATAAACATTTTAAAAAATATAATTTTAATAATTTTTGGGCCAAATTACAAACCTAAACCAAGTTGGATTTATATGGGTTGGTTTGGTTTGGTTTTAGGCCTCTAATTAGGCGATTTTAGTCTTGCTAATATTGAACTTAAATGACTTGGGTTGGGTTATATTTTAATGACACCCAACCCAATCCACCCATAATCCATCCTTAGTAATGAAGAGTTGCACTTTTTTAGTCAATTCTTCAAGTTGCAAGGCAGTTTCATTTTTGAAACCTATTTGATTGACCTCTACTCTCCTTCCTCTAGCACTCTTTTGTTGAGAATTAATACCCAACATCTCATATAGCTTATAAGTCTTTTTTGCTATCTTTTTTCTCTTAGCCTCTCCTGCATCATTATTAATTGTGTACTGATACTATTGTGTCAGTCCATCGTAAAAGAATTGGTTATGTAGCTGCAATGGAAAGCTATGGTATATGCATTGAATAAAAAAGAACTTGAATCTATCACAAACTTAATGGAAGGGCTCTTTATCCATTTGTAAGAATGTAGTTATCTTTTCCTTCAAGTCAGTAATATTTTGATGAGAATAGAAACCTATCCATAAACTTATTGTAGATTGTCTCCCAAGTAGTTAATGAACATAATTGTAGAGTTATGAATCAAGACTTAGCTATATCTTTGAGTTTGAACGAAGAACACCTCAACCTAAGTTGGTCTTCTTCTAATCTCTATAATAGAATTTTTTGTACAATAGCATAAAAAAATTTAATAAAATTTAAAGGGTCTTCATTAAGAATACTGTAAAATGAAGGCAATATGAAAGAATAGATATTTTTAATTCATAATTATTTGTAATATCTTCCAAATGTATGCAAGAAGTAGCATTACATACCCCTTTATCATTATCTGTCTATATCTAGCATGAAAGGTTGCTCATCCTTTTGAGTATCAATCTCCAGTTAAATATGTTTAATCTTTTGGATGCTACCAATAAAAAGTATAATTTTTTTCTCAAAAACCAAGACAATGGAGAACTTAACATTATAATGAGCATTATAAAAAATATAGATAAGATAAAATAAAAACAATAATATAAACAACTAAAAACAAGTTAATAAAAAAACAAACAATAAATAGAAATTAGTAAACAAAAAATAAATAACAAAAAGGAAATAAAAAATAATAAAAGAAAATAATTAAAATAAATAAAATTGGTAAATAAATCACTAAAAATAAATAATTAAAATAAAATAAAATAAACAAAAAATAAAAAATTAGTAAAAAAAATTCTAAAAAAAGAAAAAAAGTTTGCCAATAAATAAATAACTAAAAACAAATAAATTAAATAAAAATAAAAATAAAACTATATATTTTAATTTTGTAAAATTTGTATAATTATTTTTAATATTTTTAATTTTTAATTTTTTAAACAACCCATAAATATTAACAAAAATAACGTATATTTACAAATATATTTTAAGAATTTTGGTAATAAAAATTTAAAACAATATTTCTTCCCGACAACAACGCCAAAAATTTGATTTACAAAAAATGAGTGGTTAAATTTTATATTTAATAAAGTGCTCATAAGTACACAAATCGCTTATAATAAGTAATAAGTATACTCACAAGGTGTGTCAAAAGAGAAACTACGTACTTTTAAATAATTCATCGAATTTTTTTTAAAAACCTAAATATTCTGTCACAATATTTAGGTTTTGAAAATTCTAATCTAATAATATATAATTAAAATATTAAAAGATTGGTTTGATTCAAACAAATCATGGTAGATATGTAATTAACAAGCAATAAAAAATTTATGAAATAATTTACTAGTTAACCATATTTGCTTAGAATTACTTAGATAAATAAATATATAAATTCAGATTATTGATTTTTTCTTCTATGTATGAAAAAGTCCTTTAGCGTGGATTAATTTCTTTTTTAATCAAATCAATTAATATCTT
This sequence comes from Hippophae gyantsensis, assembly GCA_030763125.1. Taxonomy (NCBI): domain Eukaryota; kingdom Viridiplantae; phylum Streptophyta; class Magnoliopsida; order Rosales; family Elaeagnaceae; genus Hippophae; species Hippophae gyantsensis. Next base: position 72,765,942 of record CM061028.1, on the reverse strand, counting down.
TAGGTGGAGATCATTAATTGATAGATTAAATTATGTTTTATTTTTAAGAAAATAGCAAACCATTTAAATCAATGATTAGGCGAAGTCACTAATTTAAACTCGTATTTAATGTGTCAAAATTAGATGTAGACGACATTTCTAAAACCCATTTCTCATATTAAAAATATGTTATCAATATATTAATCAATAATAAATTTTGTAACTAGACTTGAATAAAGAAATTGAGAACTCCATACGTAGGAATAATTACAAAAAAGTTAATTGTTCTTCCGATCCAAATAGGCAATTGAAATCTAGATGAGGGATAAAAATGCCAACACATAGAATCTTTTTGTGAGCTCTATTCCAACTCAGCCAAGTAGTACTTATATGAATTAAGCAAATAACATAAGAAGCCATCAAATATGAAAGATATATCTGTGGTAAAAAAAACTAGTGATGATGTTCCTTATAAGCTCTTGTTCAAGCTAACAACATGCATAAACATGGCAAACATCATACAACATGTGAACCAAGCATACATACAAGAAAAGCTATAAAAAAATTCAATCACTTTAAGACCTTATATGGGAAATATATTCAGTAAATGATGATTGTCCTATCACACTATGCAATCATACATAAATAGCATACCAAAAGAAAGAGTTTGACTTGGTACACAACTAGCATAAAGAGATATAGACACCTTAGAGACTTACACCAAACTCGTATATAGATAAAAAAAAATATAAACAATATAAATTAATAAAGAAATAGGTAGATTAATTTAATACAATAAAAGCAATAATTAGAAAGCAATGAGCATGCTACAAAGAAATGAAATAAAGCATGTGACAATATATAAAAAATAAGCTTTATAATAATATTATAAATCTAGTATGTTAGTGTATACACAATCTAGGTAGAGCATTCAGGCAAAGCGTTAGGAGCCTTGGCAATTTGGCATAGTCTAGCTCTAGGCCAAAGTAGCATCCTTATTAAAAACAAGATGATTGTTAAGGTAATGAACTAGGTAGAGCACTCAAACAAAGCCTTAAGCACCTTAGAAAGTTGGCATTGTCCAACTCTAAGCTGAAATGGAACCCTTGTTAAAAATGAGTTGATCACCTAGGTAAAGAACCATATAAAGCACTCAGGTAATTTCCTTGGGAGCCTTGCGAAGTTGGCATTGTATAGCTCTAAGCCAAAATGGCACCCTTAATAAAAATGAGCTAATCACCTCAATAAAGAAGCATATAGAGCATTCAAGATAAAGTACAAGTTGATCACCTTGATAAAGAACCAGATAAAGCACTCAAGATAAAGTACAAGATGATCACCTCAGTAAAGAACCAAGAAGAGCCCTTAATATGAAGTACGAGCTTATCATCTTGGTAAAGGACTAAGTAGAACACTTGAGATAAAGTACAAGCTTATCACCTCGGTAAAAAACCAAATAAAGCATTCAAGATAAAGTATGAACTGATTACCTCAGTAAATAACCAAGTAGAGAACTTGAGATAAAGTACAAGTTGATTGTTTAGGTGAAGAAACAAGTAAAGCATTCACGCAAAGCCTTGGGACCCTTTGTATAGCTCAAGTAGTATAAGGATTCATTATTTATTTCAAGTTATAGTTCATACATTACATCAATAACAAATAAAATTTAACATTAATAGAACCAAGAAAGGAGTGAGACAGTTATGGTCTAAGCACATCTCAGCTAATTGGCTTTACTATGATTGTTCCTGTCGAAAACCCCTAGACGAACTAATGGAAAAATCCATGGCTAAACCTCATTGATAATCCAAAGTAGACACTTTAGAACTTTGGTCAGGGATATTTTAGGATCTTAAAGTTTCCTTTTGAGGTCCTGGGTGATCCTCATGACCTCTACAAATACAACCTTTTCACACTTCAGATACATATTGGCCTCATGGGTCTCCTCCTCTATACGGTTCATTTCCTTGTCATAATAGCATGTTCTATCCTCAAGTTGAGCCTATAAAAGGTTGAATTCATCCTTGTAAAGCTCAACAGATGCCTTATGCTTGTTAACCTTGAGTTTTAGCATTTTGAGCTCTCTTTCTTAAGTGAACGAGTCAAAAACATGAAGATTAGTCAATAGCCATAATTGATAAGGAATAACTCAAATCAAGAAAAATTAATCAAGGGGATAAAAATTTCATTTCATTCTCTAATGAGAACATTCACTTTTTTATAAGAACTAGTGGTAAGTCCTACGTATACCCACATGTGACCCAAAAGGGAAGAGAATAAGCCATTTTCATGCAAGACTAAACGCATTCAAAACCATAAAAATGTGTGCAATGATAGTTATAAATATAAAACAAATATTTATCATATTTCCAAAAAGGAAGGAGTTATTCTTTACAAAAATACAAAAGGGGAGGTCAGTTTGGAGAGTCTTACTGGTTAACTTATCGCTGATAAAAAAGCATGTCAATATCAACCTTATTGGTAGCTTTTATTTCTTGCTACTGTCTCTTACTTCTCATTTTCAAGGATGTGGTAATAATCTTTGACCTTACCCTTGGCCACAATGTTGAGCTTGAAAGACTCTATAGCTTTGTTGAAGCTAGACTAGAGTACCTCTGAATTCTTCAACTTAACAACTTTTACATCTTTTCTGCCTTTGTCCTCGATCAACTTGGAGCAATTAAGTTCCTCCTTAGATCCCGAAGCTATCTATCCACCTCCTCCTTGGACTGTAGGGTTATCTCCTCCTTCTTTACAAGGTTTAATGTCTAGACATGGAGGACTTTCACCCTAGATAATATGACCATGTAGTCTTTACTCTTCTTTTTAAACTCTTTCTTCATCCTCTCTCCTTCCTAGACTTTGTAATAGCAATTGAGTATGGCTTATGACCAACTTGGTTTGCATCAAGCATGAGCCTAGCTCAATCATCCCTACATTTGCCTACCTGGCCTTAGGCAAAACTTTCTTGTATAGATTCGGTGTGGGTAAGCATTGCTAAATCAAAGATAACTTGTGCTTTACATCATGGCTCAAGAAAAACACATGAAAACATGACCTCTTCAAAATAGACTTCACATTGCCCCAAATTGGATGATTCAAGTCACTCCCATCCTCAGACTCCCACGAATAGACAGAACTTGACATGTTGTAAATGGGGAATTTCATTCCAAATGGAATGAACACTCTTCCACTTCGGTCCTTACGTCTGAACTAAAAAGTGAAGGACTCAATTTTTAGACGTAGTCTATGTGCTAATGTCAAGGTGATGACCAAACAATTGTACATATAGTCAGGGTAAAGGTTGGATGCTGTCTAGGTGTTGATGTCAAGGTGAAGACCGGACGAGTGTACATATAATGGCAGTGAAGGTCGGTTATAGGTCAACATTTATGCTTATTTTATATATGCTTTAGAGTTGATTCTTGTAAGTCCACGTGGACCACCTAAATGAATGCCATGTTTATGTACCCATATATATACTCTATTAAATATCAAGAGCTACCACATTGTTGCTCATTTAATGCCTCTCCATTTTCTCTCTCAAAACGGAATATATCCTCTAACAAGAAGATTTGTAGGAAAAAATGCGAGACAATTTTTTCGTTTCCTTTTTGTAATGGCCAAATGACCCTTTTTATTTATTAAAGATGAAGATCCCACACGTGGCCAAGCAATCATTTCCTTTTTAAAACAAAAAATATTATTTATATTAAAATCTAAAAATTATCAATTTAACCTTAAACCAAACAACTAATATTAACCTTATTGATTCTAAATGAAAAACTTTTTAATCTCTTAATATTAATTTTGAAATATCAATATTTAATTATAATCGTAAGAAAATCCTAATTATATATATGTATAATTTACGTAACTAAATTCTACAAAAGAAAAGTAGGATCACACAATTCTATTTCCCCAAAAATAATTTCGTCGACAAAATTTATTAACCTAACTAAAAAAGTTCTAGATACTTGGTATGCATTGGATCTTTAGGGTCCTAAGTGGATTCCTCTATTGCATGGTTTTTTCAAAGAACTTTTACCAATTGAATTATCTTGTTTCGAAGGAGTTTGTTTTTCTTCATAGGTCATGTCTTCTCTTAAGTCAATGAGTTAACGATCCAAAACATGAGAAGGATTGGATACATACTTTTGAAGTATACAAACATGAAATACGTCATGTGAAAGTTTAGATGTAATTCCAAGCATTAAGCAATTGAACCAATGCGTTCTATCAATTTGTATGTACATGTATATCAAGGATTCAACTTGCATCTTTTTTCAAATCGAGAAACATCTTTCTATGGATATAATTTTAAAAACACTTGATCTCTATTTTCAAATTTGACATCCTTTCTTTTAGGATCTACATAACTCCTTTGTCGATCTTGTGCAATTTTCAATCTTTTCTTGATTATTTGAACATTTTCAGACATCATGTCAACATATTAAAAACAAAAAATTATCAATTTAACCTTAGACTAAATAACTAATATTAACATTATTAATTCTAAATGAAATTTTTTTAGTCTCCTACCATTATTTTAAAAATATTAATATTTAATTATAACGATAAAGAAAAGGTAATTAAAAATAAATATATAAAAAAATTTATATAATTAAATTCTACAAAAGAAAATTAAGGTCTCACAAATGTGAATTTAATTTAAATAATAGACTTTGTCGTGTTAAGTTATTGAACATGATTATACAAAAGAAAAATAAGGTCTCACAAATCTATAGATTTGTTTTTAGGATTTTATTTAGTATTTATTTTTATTTTGCTTGAGGACTAACAAAGTCTAGGTTCATGAAGATTTGATAGACTAATATTTATCTCACCATTTTGTTATTTTTTAGGTATTATTTTTGTCATCATTTAAGAATATTGTTACTTTAAGGGTATTTTATTGTTTTAGAGATGAATAAATATCTGGGGAGTTTATACAACTTTTAGGATTTTTTTAGACTATATTTTTGTTTATCAATTTATAAAGATGACAGTTGTAATTAGAAAATGTTATGGTATATAAAAAAAACAGGGGCACAAATGCACGGGTAAACTTAGCAACCTTAATGCCAAAATCAAGTATGCATGATGCACTTAGAAGGAGATGAGATTGATTTAGAAAACACACCAAAACATGTTTTAAATAGCCATTTTTTCATGCACCCTATTTTGCCCTGAATAACGTCGTTTTTTACGACCTTTTGTTACTTCATTGTCATCTTTTGTTCGACCATCACCACCCTTGTTATTCATTTTTTAGTACAAATCAATCCCAGTTATCAGATTTTCATCATCCAATGGTCCAAAAATTCCTAAGTTAATATGAGACTTTTTTATATTGTTTTAAGTCTCATTTGAACCAATCTTTGCAAGAAAATTTTATTAAAAATCCAAATTATAGCATAAAATGAGAGAATAAATCTACAATTGTTGTACAATTATTTTAAACTTTTAGAGAACGAAGATAAAATAATTCAAGAGTTTGGATATTCTATTCTCTAATTTTATTTTATGTAAAGTGTAAAGATATGCCTTTAGTTATTTTACTCATGATTTTGAATCTAATTGTGTTTTATTAAATATATTTATGGGATTTTAGTTATGCTATCATAATTATTTTGGATTGTTAGGTTAGTTATTTTATTTAATAAAAATTGAGATTATTTATTGTTCATTGTTTCTTGATATCTTCAATTATAAATTATTGATAATTATTTATTGTTCATTGTTTCTGGATATCTTCAATTATAAATTATTGATAGATTAAATATTGATTTATAATTAAAAAATATATTTTTAAATTAAATTTTTAAAAACTTATTTTAAGATTAACTGTGCTCTCTTGAAAAAGAATTTAAATTAATTACATAATCATTTTATTAGTTCAATTGATTTTATAATTTTCTTATTTCTATTTCAATTGATTGATTAATTATTCGGATCTAAGAAATTGAATAGTTAATTATATGTTAAAATTATCATGATTATTGAAAAAATTTAATATTAAGAAAAAAAATCAATAATATCAATTTAAGGATAATAGTTAAATTAACCTAAATAATTCAAAATATATTTGATTAGTTAGTTAAATTCTTATTAGATGTGTCATATTTTTAAATAAAATTCTTGAATCACTTTTTGTTAACTTAGTTATTTAAGTCAATAAAAAATATTTTATAATAAAAAATTAAGTCAATAAATAATAATAATAATAAATAATATTTATGTAAAAATAAGAAAAATAAAATATATTTAACAATAGATACATAATTTTTTATATTAAATAATATTGATAGAATCTTGTTATAAATTAGTTTAAAATAATAATAATAAATTATAGAATAATTATAATATTTTAGATTTTTATAATTTAAATAAATAGTTTAAATAATCATTATAAAGAAAAATTAATGATATTTTAATATAATAAAATATAAAATATATAATATATTATTTATAATTAGTTTGATTTTAAATGTAATTAAATATATATAAAATTTAAAATATAAACAAATTAACATATTTATTAAAATATGATTTATAAAATATATCCGTCGTTGCCTAACTTTATATTATAAAATATAAATCCTTATTTTTCTTATTTCTTATTTTGTTGTTTTTATTATGACTCTGATCGAATAATCTTATCCCATTAGATAAAATTAACAACACTAATAGGGTGTTCAGCGGGAAGTCGTTAACCAACAATTAAGCCAAGCCGGCTTGAGTGAGACGAAGCCGTCAGTATAAAATACAACTAAGGAAGAAAAAAAAAGTACTTCACTCATGTTGTTATAATGCATCATATAAATTGTCAAATATAAAATTAGGTTATATTAATATGATAGAATAAGGATATTATTATTATTATTATTATTATTATTATATAAATTATTTATTACATTTATATAATTAATTATAATTAAGTATTATTATTATTATATAAAATTATAATTAATAAATTATTATTTGATAATAATAAAAAATATCTTTTTGCATTAATATATTAAAAAGATGTGATAGTTTATTATAAATTAAAAAAATTGGATTTAAGTTTCTTAAACAATAATATGTTATCACATTAATTATTATTATTTTACAATAATTTGATGTATATAAAAGTGCTTATGATAAAATAAATTGTATCAATATCACTGTCCCAAAATAATTGTGAAATTACTCAGTCAATTAAGTCGTGACATTTGTATTATTGTTTGTATTGATAAAAAATATTATTAAAAAAACAAAAATAACACCCTTAAAACTTGTAACCATAAAAATAACACATCTTATGAAAAGTTTATATTTTTATCATTAAAAAAGTCTAATACATTATGTTGGAAATAATTTTATACATCCTACGTAGTAGTCAAATAGAGGTCATAATCACTATACAAGTGTAAAAACAATATAATTATCTTAAGGGTAAGTACTCGGTAATTATCCTTTAGTTATCTTACAAGAATAAATATCTAAATATTATTCATATCTATTTGAAGGGATAATCTAGCAAATAATAAAAGATAAAATGTATGTAGACAATGGACCTCTACAATAGATAATTGTCTACAATACTATAACAGATTAATTCTAATCAAATAGGGATAAGCTATGCAATTTATTCTTTCTCTTATATATAATCACATATGCATAACATAATATCATATATCAAAATTAATATAAAATATCATACTTATCACATTAGAGAATTACAACTAAATACTCTATCTTCGTATAATTACTAGAGTGAGATTAAGATCTACTATACCTTACATCTTATAGTTATTGACTTAAGGATCTTATGGTCAAATATCCACCCCATCAAGGTGGTTTAAGATCCTAGTAGTTTGTTCATCTTGTATATTTTACAAAGAATAGTCCTACCTAGTGTTACAAAAATTGGTATCAACATTTGGTATTATCTGTGGAAAAGAAATGTGTTTTATTTGGTTGAAAAAATTACAAAATTGTATGACTCTCAAAAAATTTCTCAAAGTTCTTAATCTACTAAGAGATAAAAGAAATATATATAGAAAAAAATATTTTAAAAAGAGATACTGTGAACCTTAGTAGTAGTATTTTCTGGAAAGAGAACACCAAAATCTTATAATATACTATTTTTATCTTTTTTGGACTTGCAAAAAGATTCATGGACCAAACAACTAGTCCTCTCAGACCTCGACAACTAGTCAGGAGGTCCAAGCTGCTATCCAGCAGGTCATCCTTCCAACTCCACTACAACCTGCCAGAAATATGAACACTGCACTTGGACCTACCCACCTACAACGGGCCAAGCAGAACAAAAAGGTAAGGCAAGCTAGCCTAGAAATGGTGGAAAATACCCTCCAAGCCATCCTAGAGTGTATGCTATGACCACAGGTTCTTGGACCAATTGTGGTCTCGAATAATATTATTGAGGCATCTTTTAATACCCAAAGTGCTCAAGGTTAGACCCACATCCATCCAGGGCTTGGTTGGCAAGTTGAACACCCATAAAGGAACCTTAATCCTATGATTGGCCACACCTTATATGTTAATGCAGAATTGTCCAACCTTGGATGCTAAATCATAGTCCCACTGATTATTTGTCCTAGATTGTCTAGGACCAGCACAAAAGGCTCTAGTACATCGCAACCTATACGACCATCTTAAGACATACTGGTAAGGACACTCGGTCCAATCCAGCCATGTTGTTCAAGCAAAATCAATAACAAATGATGGCCTAAAGGTCTAGGATAAGGTACCATCTATTCCTCGCCCCACTATTGACATACTTGCTAAATAATTACAAGAGGTCCAATAGAGGTTGAACCAAGGCAAACTACAGACTTATCAATCTCAGTCTCTACTAAGTCCCTAGAAATCATGGTCATCCCATTTTTTGACAAGTTTAAATTACCTAATACAGGTACATATAATGGCACCCAAGATCCCTTGGAACATCTAGAAAATTTTAAGGGTTGGATGAATCTTTATACCTAAAGTGATGTCGTGAGCTATTGGGCCTTTCAGCTCACTTTGACAGACAAGGCAAGACTGATACCCATCTAGGGCTTGGCTAGTAAGATGATGACCATTTAAGACAAGACCTGAGTCCTAAACCAAGCATAGATGATCAATAAGTGATGGCCAAAGAATGCTATTCAGGATTAGTATCACTGGCCAAGAGGTTATCGATCAAGAAGTGGTATGTAAGCCAAGTGTTTTCATCCAGGAATTGGCCAGTCAAATTTATTGCCTAGGACCATCATTGTCTAATAAAACATAACCAGCCAGGGGATTCATCAGGGATAAATGCCACTGACTAGTTATGCAAGGTGGACCCGAGTTTCTTTCATCCCATGGTATGTTATTTTCCATTATGCTTAATTAGGAAATTGACCCTCACCAGGGCCATGTTTCCACATCCGAACAAGCAGAACAAACACATCTCTTGGTCTTATTTGAGGATGGGACTCACAAGACCATCTGTATGGGAACATCATTGCCACCAGACGAATAAGAAAGGTTAGATGACAAGTTTCTTGTCATCATACCCTTTGGTCTGAAAAATGTTGGTACCACATATCAAAGAAAGTATGGAATGAAGCTAAACTTGAACAAGTGTATTCGGAGTAGGTTTAGGAAAGTTCTTAGAGTTTATGGTCATCCAGATAGGAATTGAGGCCAATCTTGATAAAATAAAAGAATTGATAGCTTTGCAATCTCCCAAGACTATTAAGGAAGTTCACAAATTGACAAGGAGACTAGTTATTCTTAACCCTTCAATCTCACAAACAGTTGACAAGTATGCACCTTTCTTCAAAGTATTACATGAAAAATATAATTTTTCCTAGGACCAAAATTGTGAGATAGCATTCGAAAAGTTTACAAAAAATTTGAGCTATCCATATCTTTTATTTAGTTCACAACCAAGTGATGCCCTCATCTTGTTTATGGAAACCTCAGAAATAGATGTCAATACAACCTTAATAAAGGAGTGTCTGAATTAAGTCCATATATATATATATATGTTTATATGTCCATAACATCTATACAAGAGATAAAGTCTGCAATTTTATATAAGAGTACTCCATGAATATACTTTAGAAATCTACCCAAGTCCCTTATAAGAGCACTTTGGTAGGAAAGATACATTAAGTCTAGAATATTTTCTAACTACTCTTAGGCCATTAAGATTCACAATATGCCCAAAATTTAAGAACATGTTCTGATTCCTCCTAGGTTATGAAGATTTGTATAATTCCCATAAAAAATATATCCAAAAGGTGAACTTGGGCTAGGAAAGTCTCATAATAGTAGTTCAAAAAGGTCATCTATATATATAATCAAGGTTGTCACCCCTATATACCATCTTATCCTAAGGCTCCAAATATAATGGTAATTTTGAAAGGAAAAAAAGTAGCATATGATGCTACACATAAAGAATCTACATGGGTTAGAAACAACACTCAATTATAACAGAAGGACAAATAATACTTCACTAATATTTTTTTGGACAAAATTATGTATGAAAGTACCTAAGCCACATATGAACACACTTAGAAGACTCGATAGGATAGAAAGTCCATAATCATATGAAGCGCAGGCCCGAGCTATTTGGGCTTGAAAAAGCCTAGAACCCTCAATGCCTTGTACCCAACCAGAGCTTGCATCCTTGCCACAAGTAGTGAATAAGAAGTAACCCTACATGTGAGTACAATGCCTCAAGGCCCAACTTAACTCGATCTAATTGTCACTTAATCGATCTTAGACCTTGAAAGAGAAGTCGTGGCTTGAGAACTGTGCCATCCTAGTATTGAGTTGCCCTCAATATCTTATTGAAAATATACCCCTACCATGAGCAATGAATAAGAAATAACCCTACGAATGGGCCTAAGTTACCTCTGGACTTAGAAAGTCTAGAACCCTTAGTGCACTGTAAGTGAGTATTATGCCTTGGGTTCTAAAATACTAGAAAATCAACGAAACCTGAACGTGTTTAGTAACCCTAAAGGACACACCCTGGTCATAGGAGTGTCGTCTGGGTCAAAGTTAATGCTAAAAATTATCTCAGCCTATGAGTCTCATGCCCCAACGCTTAGACTACTACACGAAAGAACTGAGCTTAGTAAAATCCTTAGTATCCAACCAGGATATACACCCTTATCATAGTAGTGAATAAGAAGTATCGCAACATGTGAGCTTTGTATACTCAAGGCCATAAAATTGTTTTCAAGAGATCGACATATTAGCTATATTGTTCCAGCCACAACTAATGCCCATAATAGCCTACCATGTCATGACTTATAGGCCACACCACCTTAGGTCCAGAAAATGTATTTAAATTCATGCACCATACTTAGGCTTATAAGGCCTTAATGAGCAAAATGATAAGTTTTTAACAAAGCGAACTAAAAATTTCTTAAATTGAAAACTATCTCATGCTTGGACCAATTGAGCAAGTTCAAATACTCCAAGTACAAGATTGATAGATTTAGGGGTTTAACTAAGTAACACTTTGACCAACAAGTCACTCCAACTTAGAAAAAAAATTCAAAAAAACACAACAAGGCCCAAACAAAAAAGTAAGGCCATATGTAGAAGTCAAATGTCACCTAAATTTCAAAGCCATCGGTCTCCCAACGGAGCCAGTGTATGGTTTAAAGATTGAACCACCATCTGACAAAATATGCCAGGACGAAGAAGTACAACTAACCAAGAACACAACCGACTAGCCAGGAGTAAGACCTATCAACAACATGGTCGATGGCTTGCCAAGGGTGTGGTTGGCCAGAAGGTTCCACATACGTTGATTCAACCAAACTAGGCCAAGCCATGATCTAGAAATTGTTCCCCGTCCATATTTGTGATGTACTACCTCCAGTATTTTTCTTCAAGTCTTTAAATTATTTTTAAACAAAAATACGTGGAAAAAAATAAAAATACTCGTGGTTTCGAAAAGAAATTTTTATATAAAAATATGATAAAATCATACAAATATAAATCTATTTAATCAATTAAAATAGATTAAATCATGGTAATTTTAGTGTTTTTTAAGCACTCATTAGTTTCACCCAGAATACCGCCGATTATGGGGCTATTGTCTAAACCGTCATTAACCAAGGAAATGCCACCCAAGAAAATGTCGCCCGAGTAGTTACTACCCAAACCACCACCAACCAGGTCACACTCAGGTAGGGTGGAACTGACCAGGGATGGACTAACCACGTCATTGTCCAATTTTCATCCATCCACCAAGGTTCATCATTGACGTCAATCCTTGTCCACAACTACTGGTGTCCACTATGGCCAGATTTGATTCTGTATATTCTTATATTCGGTATCAATAACTTCATGCGAAGAAAAGTGTGATATAAGTGCCATGGGGTGGAAAATGTCTGGGGATAAAAAATAATTATCCAACACCGCACAAAGAAAAATAAATGAAGAAAAATCAATTGTCAAGATCTCTTAACTAATTCTAGACTGATTAGGTTTATAATTTGAATTTTAAACTTCCCACGAAAACAAGTGAATGTTTGACTTCCTTGATAAAAACGTTGACTTTAACGTAACTTTCTAACAGGACATTCGATTGAAAATCCAAAGACATTGCTAGCATTAGAACATCGTCATGCATGTTTCGAGTAGTTAGACACGGTGTAAAGTTTTCTATTTAGGTGGATAAAAAATAACTCAAGTATAAGCTCAAAATTGTCAACAAAATTGGAAGAAATATATAAGTGTGGATAGAAATTAAATCAAACCATATAACCTAAGAACCAAAAAGTCTGGAGGTTGATGTTATAGGTAATTTCGTACATCTCACGTAGAAGTTAAAAAGTGATCCTAATCATTATAAAAATGTAAAAGAAACATAATTATCATAATGGATAAAAGTTCAATAATTATCCTAAAAGAATAAAGGTTCAAATATTATCATGATCTATTTGAATGAATAATCTAATAAATAATAAATGATAGATGTTTATAGATAATGTATCTATGTAACTATTTACAATACTACAATATCTTAATTCTAATAAGATATATCAAGTTTATTCTTTTTTCTATATATAGTCACATATACATAACATAATATTATATCTTAAAATTAATATAAAATTTTACATTTTTCACAATAGAGAATTACTGCTAAACACTTTCTCTTTTTATATAATTATTATAACAATATTAAGATCTCTTCTATCCTATATCTTACCACTATTGATTTATGGATAGTAGGGTGGAGATCAATTCTACTTAATGTTAACAAAAATAGATATTAATATATAATGATATCTAATTAAAAGATGTTAAAATTGAACTAAGTTAATTTAAATTTATTTTAATATTAAATATAAATTTTATTTATAAGAATATTATTTTTATTATTATAAAATTTTTAACATACCAACGGTTGAGTTCAGAAAAAGAAAAAACCAAACGACACAAAACCCAATGCTTTCTTTGCAGATCACCCCTCAGTCACCAACCAAACAACCAGCCAACTCAACTCTCTCTCTCTCTCCTTCATTTGTTAGACATTGATTTGGTTTAGCGTTTCTTCATTGGATTCTTTACCTTTGCTCGTTTTGGATCCTCGTTTTCTCAACTCAGGTTTTCGTCTTCTTCCTTCTTAATTTCCACTTTTATTTTTTTTAGTATTTATGTATTCAGATTTTCTGTCTGGGGCGACTGTTGTGGTCTCAGATTTTTTTTCCTCATTGTAAAGTACGAAATGAGACTCGATTCAAGTGTTGAATTTTTTATTTTTGTAGAATGAGGCCTATTGCAATTTCAAATTTCCGTTTCTTTCTTCAACTGTGTAGTTCTGCATTAAGCTGTGAATTTTGACCAAATTACTATTTCTCCCCTCCCCCCTCTTGCGGAATTTGGATTTTGCCTTACTTTTAAAATTGAAGAAACTGGATCACTGTTACTGAATTAGATGACTTCCAATTGATTATGAATTTTTTGAATGCTGAGGTTGTACTTTCATGGATCATAATATTTGGAAATTTGAAAATTTGATTGTTTTATCATTGCCAAGGTGATGTTTTGTTGATAGGAATGGGACTAGAAATGTAATTATTTCCACACATTTCTATGTTCAATTGTGTTATAGATTAGGAATGAAATGGAAACAATTCCTAAAAAAGATAGAATTGTTATTCCACCCTTCCTTAATGGATGTTATTCCATTCCGGTATCCATTGTATAAAAACAATTTATTCCAATTTTACCTTTAAATCTGAAAATTTTAAACCTTAAATCCCTAAATTCTTAACCCTTCATCCCAAAACCTTAAACCCTGAACCTTTTTGTCAATTTTAATTATTTGATATTTGGTGTTGATACGATGGATCAACAATGAGACTTTATTACCATATATTAATTTTTTTAAAATTTTTAATAATATATTTTGTCTAACGGAGAAAATAACAATTAAATGATATTATTTAAACTTCACTAAACATAAGAGTATTAAGGTAATAAATAATTTTTTTCATTTCATTTCAGTTTTAAACCAAACACTACAATACCGATTCTTTCTTTGATTCCAATGGTAAAACCAAACGTTATAATAGTAATATTGTTTCTTTTACATTCAATCTTATTACCATTATTATTACTTTTTCATTCTGCGAACCAAACGTGACCTAATTGTTCTTATGGAGTTTTGTATTGATTTTTAGTACATTTTGGTCAACAATGAATGATTTTCATTTTTTTGGTTTTTTTTCCTTTGGGGCAAAGCTTTTATTGGGTTATGTGGGCAATCTATGCACTCTTTTGCTTAACTTTTGCACACCAAAAAAAAATTGCATCTGTGTTTTTTATTTGTTGACTCACTTTGATTGGTTTTGATTTTTAGTTATTAGAGCCATGACTTCAGAGCTAGTGGAGATTCAACCGCCTGAAATTAAATTTACTTGTAAGTACATTACAGTGGTGGTTTAATCTTTTTTGTCCTCTCCATTTTTTACTTTTTCAACCAGAAGATTTTTTCTGCTTGCAAGTGTTTGTTCCTATTTCCTAAATGCGAATCAATTTGTTACATTGTTAGTAATATGGCATAATTTTAAAAATTAGGACGATTTAGAGTATGCTTTCAAGAAATTAATCATGGAGTTAAATTGGCAATGTCAGTTTGAAAGAACTTATGTCTGCCTTAGTGACATGCCTACAAGCTTGGAATTGAAGAAAATAGTTCAGGATATCGATATGCAGACATTTTGTAGTGTTGAAAGTCTTTCTTTCTTGTAGTTTACTTTGTTTTGTTAAAGTTTCATATAATTTGCTTGAGTGGCTTATAGAGTAGCTTACGGAGTTGTGGTGTATTTTTTGTGTAACCGATGCAGTAGGATCAACAGATTAGCACGATTTCCTATTAGTCATTTGATAATTTTAGTTGGAAAAATCTTGTCGTTCATTTGCGTAAGAAAATAAAAGTATATCATAAGTTCTTACCTTTTCCTTCTTTTGGTTTCTTTGTTTGTTCAATAGTGACTGTGGTTCTATCTAAACTAAATGGAAGGTGAAATTATACTATTCAGTTTTGTTATCCTATCTTGACTTGAGTTATTGATTCTCTCATTCTTTCTTTCTTCAGTTGAGCTGAAGAAACAAAGTTCTTGCTCTGTTAAACTTCATAACAAATTGGATCAGTTTGTTGCTTTCAAGGTGAGGAAACTTGTTATGAGACCGTGCATTATAATTTTTCTTTAAGAAGTTCTTTATTTTTTTACCCTTTGACTCTTTATACAATCACAAAAAGGCCATTAAAATATTTCTAAAATTTTGGTTAGATTATTTTGATAGATGATATGTATAAATTGATTATCCACTGGCAGGTCAAGACCACTTCTCCTAAGAAATATTGTGTGCGGCCAAACATGGGCATTTTGAAGCCAAACTCAACATGTGACTTTACAGGTATTTGCTCATCATTTTTCTGTCTCGATTCATTATTTACCTTCTTTCTAGTAAACAAAACTGTGATGTATGTTTAATTCTTTTATAAGAAAAGTGTCATAGGAGTCTCTAAATTAGGTGACTGGTATAATTTGTTCCCTTATATTAGAATTGGTGGCATTTAGTCCACCTGCTTTGCAAAAAGAAGTCAACTAAAGACAAATTACACAATTTTAACGATTTGTCTATTAAATATTATTTGTTTTTGTTATGTCATTAAAATGTAATTAAAATACGAGTATTTAATTATTTTAATTAAAGTTAATTAATATGATTGTTTTATTCACAAAATATTTATTGATTGTCACTATTTTATTTTAATATTTTGTCGATTTTTTATTTTTTAAAAAATTTTAAAATATATATTTAAAAAAATTTATGTTGAAATATTATTATTGTTAATTTTTTTAAAATAATTTCATATTAAATTTTATTTTTATCCTTATTAATAGCTCGTGTTGTAGTTATATTTTAATCACTTGATAGACCAAAATAATATTTAATAGAAAAGTCATTAAAATAATATAATTTATCTTAAGTGATCATTTTTATAAAATAAATGGATTAATTGGCATTTTTTTTAATCTAAGATATCAAATAATACCAATAACTTAATTTAAGATACATGTACGACCCACTCCCGTTTCGTATTTAGCATGTTTATCTGCCTTTTATATTTACAACATGATCTTTCTGATAGGAATAAGGAATGAATAAATTAAGATAATTATAATCTTGTTAGAATCTATTAGAATTTTAAATGTTTATATTATATATTTGTTAGGATTTTATATATTTATTAATTACGTATTTGAATTTAAAATTATATTTCGAATTAGTGATTAGGATTTAATTTGTTATTGGAAAAGTCCTATAATTAGGACATATGATTGCACATTTATGATCAAACTATGAATATAAA
This sequence comes from Hippophae gyantsensis, assembly GCA_030763125.1. Classification (NCBI taxonomy): domain Eukaryota; kingdom Viridiplantae; phylum Streptophyta; class Magnoliopsida; order Rosales; family Elaeagnaceae; genus Hippophae; species Hippophae gyantsensis. The sequence continues at coordinate 72,749,066 of CM061028.1, read as the reverse complement.
TTAAATCAATTTCTCTCTCAATTCTTTCTCTCTTCCCCAAATTCTCTTTCATTCTTTCTTAATTTTTCAATTCTATTTGTTTTTCGATCCACATCGGTTTGGTATCAGAATCAAACCAATTTTGTTTTTTTAAAACAAATTTTTTCATCCTTCTATCTTAAAAAAATTAAATAATCAGACCCCTCAAGTTCCCCCTCGAGCCCTCCAAGCCACCAATCTCGCTACTTCCCGATGCCTCCATCTTGCATAAGCCAACCTTCCTCGCATTGCTACATCGCCAATCAAGGTCTGACTAAAGACAAAAAAAATATTGGTCGTTGTTCAGATCTATGCATACATACATACACACACACATATATATATCATTTCTCTTTTAAAAAAAAGGCAGCATAAAACAAAATAATCCGGCTCAGTCCAACAAGTTCAGTTCAAACCAATGCACTAGTCTGGTTCAAGAGGATAACTATCCAGCTCAATCATATTTAGATTGGTTCTCTCATTTTTGAGCTGCTACGTCTACTAGGTTTAGATTTTTTTATTTTATTTTAATTTGTCTTTGTTTGTTATATTTGTTAGATATTTTAGTAAATCTGCATTAATTTAACTACTTTAAATAAAAATAAAATGCTAGCTTTCAATATTCATGTTTTCCTCCTATTTTTATTTTAAGCAATAAGCTATATATATATATATATATATTCACATGAGACTTTTTACTGAACACATTTTATAAATTTTAAAACTTTTTACGATCATGATTATTATGCTACCCAACTTAAGAATTCTTATTACTCTTACCATCGTGACTATCCTATTGTTCAGATATCCAATAATTTGACTCATCACACATCTTTGAAATGTGCTGAGAAAGCTTGTAAAATTGTTTTCGATGAACATGCTTCTATAATGTGGAACCTGAATCATATATTCGAAAATCACAAATAAATGTAATGCCTACCCTACAGCTGCTTTATTACTATTTGTTGGGGTCCTTTAAACAATGGGTCTATTGTTATGTCGTGTCTACATTAAAAACTTCTATCCTTTTGGGTCGATATTGGTTTTCTCAAGTCAAGCTTAGATACGACCAAGAAATTAGGACCTATATTTTTGAGCCTCAAGTTATACAAATTTGAGCCAGAATCAACCTAAGTTATCTCCCCAAGTCTCTAATAACCAATCTTAGGAGTGAGGTACATGAAATTAATTTAGATAAGGAAGCTAAAGGGATAAAAGATAAAATTAAACCACCAAATTTGGAGGTAATGTCAACGTATTATTATGTCATATCCTAAGCCAAGTATCGAGCTCAAGTAACAACCATGCCACTGACATCGCCCACCCAAACTTTCTTTTCTCACTTGCATCATATGTTCCACTTGAGCCAAAATCACCTGATAAGCATTGTCCTTTAGTATACTTGAAAATCTTGTCAAAGGCTTTTCTACCTCTTTATTCTCTCTAGCAAAATCTCGAGCTAATTTTACTTCGTCTTTTTTCAACCCATTTGTTAATTTTAATGCATATTTACTAAATTTTCAAATCATATAATTATGCATACATATTTCAAGTGAGATGGTTTGATTCTTAACAGAGGTATTCTAGTGCCCTCCTTTTTGTAGATTTTGATGCTTAAAGGAGCTTGTCTTCAACTCTTCATGCTCCTTCCAACACGATTGAACGAGTTTTTAATTTTTTGACTGTTATTTTATAGCGCTACAATTCATCATAAGTCGAGTTTTGTTAGAGGGGAAAATGATGGGAGCAAAGAATAATTTAATTAGAAAAATTATGATGTTTAGATATTGTTAGAATATTTAGAATTTTAAAAGTTTACATTAGATATATGTTAGGATTTTATATATTTATTAATTACGTATTTGAATTTGAAATTCTATTTTGAATTAGTGATTATGATTTAATTTGTTATTAGAAAAGTCCTATAAATAGGATATATGATTATATATTTATGATCTAAATATGAATGTGAATTAAATCAATTTCTCTCCAAATTCTCTCATTCTTTCCTAATTTTCCAATTCTCTAATCCCTAACCCTAATTTCTTATGTTTCTCTTATTCCTCAATTCTATTTCTTTTTCGATCCACGTCACTCTCACTACTTTTTGTTGCTACGAAGGAATTTATCTAAATACAACTTTTTGTAAGATACGAAATTGGATTTAAATTTCTGAAAAAGATGGTTACAATACAAGTGTAGTCACTAGTGATTCGTTATCTTACCACAAAAGTACAAGCTTTTAAACAGAATAATAGACTTTCACGCATCACTTTGATTTGCAGTTACAATGCAAGCTCAGCGAATAGCTCCAATTGATATGGATTGCAAAGACAAGTTTCTTGTTCAGAGCACAACTGTCCCCTTTGAAACAATTGAAGAGGACATAACTTCTGATATGGTAAGGAACTAAGGATCCACAGTTGTCAGTATCCAATGTAGTTGTCATTTGTTTTTTAGTTCTTTTATAATTAGTACATTTTATTTTGACAGTTCACCAAAGTTAGTGGAAAGTACATTGAAGAGAAGAAGCTAAAAGTGGTGCTCGTCACTCCAGCCCCTTCTCCAGTTTTGCTTCCAACCAATAAAGAATCAAAACAGGATCTATCATATGAAACTTCAGTGCAAAAGGACAGACTTCCAAGTGGAGCTGAAAATATACCCCCACCTCATAGGGTAAGGGAATTTTCTTTTATTGTTTCAAACCGAATTGTAAGCTTCTTATCCCTCTGTATTGTATTTGTTGTTGTCCTGATTATTATGCCCCTCACCGCAACTAGAAGAGAAAATTTGTATAGATAAGTTGTAGGAACATGCATTGCAAGGATATATCCATGTTTTAATAATTTAATTTGGTCTTTTTAAGTAGTATTTCTTGTTTATTATCTCTGTGTGGGACTTTACTTGTGTCACTGGTGGTATTAGATTATTATTTGACCCTCTCATTACACGGGCATTTCTATTTTTAACAACAATATAAATTACAATTAGTAAAACTATTTTTAACTTTCAGGTTCTCTTATTAAAATAACACTTAAGTTACATATTTTTTTTTTATTACAGTTTAGTCGTATTGTTATTAAAAAGTGATTGTAATAATTAATTTTGTTCAATTTTTTCAACTAGATACTTTGTTGACTTAAATAACTGCATTTGAAAAAAAATAAAAAAAATAAATGAAAATATAAAATGATAAGTAGAAGTGTAAGTATCATTTTTAAAATAAGTATGAGACCAATATAGTTACTCTCTTATAATAATTGTAACACCTTCTCACTCTTTATTTCAAGGCTTCTAAGGATGTGGAGGGATTAGAAACTACTGAAGGTTTGAATCAGTCAAAAGCTGCTAAAGATGCAGAGCCAAAACCAACCATAAACGATGTGCAGGAACAAGAACTAGCAAAAGATATTGTAGTCTTGAACTTAACTAAAGAGTTTGAAGAGTTAACAACAAAGCTAAATAAGTCAGATTCAAAGATGAAAGAGGTCAGTTTTTCACCCAATAACTCTTTTAGCATGTTGTAAGCCTGAAATAATCTGGATGGGGATAAGTTGTCTGAGTAATGTGTTGATCTTCAAGAGAAAACTACTCAGTGCTCACTGGTGAGACGGATGGAATTTTGTTATATGCCTTATCTGTTTTGTTTTCTAATATCAGGGTCTCATGATAAGTTTCTTACTATATATTGGACCCATGCAGACTTTAATATTTTCATGATAGGAATTGTTATTATTTTTTGGCTAAAGAACACCTGTTATTCCCTAACTTTTACTAATTCTATACTTTAGTCTCTTAATTTTTTTTATAAGATTTAGTCCACTAAATTTTTAATTTTCACAAATTTAGTCCAATTAGGAATTTCACTTAGCAGTCAGATTTAACATGTTAAAATTATATATTTTTTCTTATGATTTAGTCCATTAATTTTTCAAATTTAATACATTTAGTCCATTTTGAACCAAATTTAAGAAAATTAAAAACTTAGTGGACCGAACCCAATAAAATAATTAGCGAACTAAAGTGTAGAATTGGGATAAAAGTTAGGGGATCATAGGTGTTGTGTAGTTTTTTTATTTTTTTTATCAGAATTATATTCAGTGGCGGACAAATTAGAATACTAGCCAGCAGATTCAACATCTCATTTTTATTTTGTTTGGAAAATCAGATTCTAGTATTTTTCTGATTTTATGGATCATTTCCGCAAATTTTCCCATCGAGGCCTGTTACTTACTGCACAGCAACAATGCTCTATACAAAATTGTACATTTCTTCTCTAAATTGCTAAGTGATGTGCTCTTTCCAGGCTGAACATACCATCATGAAACTGAAAGAACAAATCAGCACGCATGCACGAGAGAAAGATATGCTTGAGCATGAAATAGTGAGTACTAACTTACCATCACTGGTTTCATTTTTAACTACCTCTAAAACATAACATATGTTCAATATTTTCATATATTTTGAACATATGTTCCACACATTTTCAATTTAACAATTTGATATAAATATATTATCATAAATATTAAAATATTCATATTAAAAAATAATATGTTGAGAACATGTAACAAACACATGTTTAAATGTTACAGAAATTGAGCATATGTTTAACGCATTTATGAAAATGCATTGAACATATATTCATGACGTTATAAAAAAAATAAACATATGTTTGGTGCTTGGCAATAAAACTATCTGTGAAAGGAGGTTATGTTATGCACTTAAACTTTATTTTTATTGTTGTTGCTAGCTATGGGGGCATTACAGATGTATGCTACAAGGTCATATATTCTTGAAACAAATGTACTCAAGATTCCTTAGTTATGTTAGAGTATTTTAGTGACTTTGTTATTTTTTGCAATAGTTTAATTATTTTGTTATGAAAAAGTTACAGTACGAGAACAAAATAATCAATTTTTTAAAACTATGTTTTTATTTTATTTTATTTTTTATCAATTTTATAATCAATGTTGTTTATGACTAAAAAAATTTATAAAATTGATATCTTAATAATAATTGAAAAATATAGAAAAGATCAAAAATAATTTTTTTTTATTTGTCTTTGTACGGTCACTTTTCCAAAACAAAAGAACTTAAGTGGTATTAAAAGTAACAAAGGGACTAAATTACTATCTTAACACGATTAAGTCACTTATGGTGTCATCCACCCCATAATATTTTCCATTCCATTGTAACTTATTTTTGCTAACATAAGTAAACTGAGTTAGACAAACTTGAAGTTGTTTTCAAGCACTTGATCATTAGTTATACTGACAATGCTTGTAGCAGGCCACATTAACTTTATGTTATAACTAATTGATTTAAGATAAGCTAGCTACTATGGTCGTACAATTTATCAAACCTTTTTTTAATCCTGAAATTCTCTCAACCACGTTGGAAGGAATATTGACATTGACTTCCACTTTGCAGGAGATATCGAAGAAGAGCAATGTCAGAAGAGTACAAGGGTTCCCTCTTCTGTATGTTTGTATGGTCGCTTTCGTTTTTCTGACAATCGGATACCTTGTCCACCCGTGAGACAATCGATTTTTGTAGTCACAATGTTCAAACATATGGAATAAGCTGGTTTCGTGTGTTTGTTTTAGAATGTTCCATCCACTTGTATGTTTCCAATCTTAGAGATCGTGTCATTGTATGTTATGTGTAATATATAGTCCTTGCTTTATTTTGTACGTAAGCACTAAGCTGTCTAAGCATAATATAACATTTTTATTTCTTTAAATAAAAGATATGTTTTCTAATTAATGATTTATTATTATTATTATTATTATTATTATTATTATTATTATTTTTGGCTTGAAGTTGACTCAGAAATGTATAGCAAAATTATCTTTGAGATCTGTAATGGCATCTTTTGGTTTGTTCTTGTCAAATTATCGCAATTTTCAAATCAGATAGGACGACACTTTGTTTAATTTATTTAAACAAATTGGGCACACTATTCTCCTTTCTTGGCATTGTTGTATTTCAATCTTACTGTTGTATTTTAAGACATTTTAATAATTTATTGTAAATTTTGGTTTTTTTGAATCATTATTTTTGGTAAAGAATTTAAGTTAAATCAAATTAAACCTTACTAAGAATGAAGTTAGTAGATGTTCTTCATTCTTTTTTCTCATCTTAATGCACTTTAATTATATTATTGTTGTATTTTAAGGTATTTTAATAATTTATTGTTAATTTTGATTATTTTGAATCATTGTTTTTTATTAAAAAAACTTAAATTAGGTCAAATTAAACATTTTCTAAGAGGAGCAAAGTATATATTCAAAGAGTAAAATATCTCAAATATTTAAAAAATATGAAAAATAAAGTTATTAAAGTGTTCAAAATTTACTTAAAATGGGTAAAATGTTTATAAATATAATAATAAGGTAACTAAAATACACAAATTTAAAACAAGGTCACTAATATGTTTAATTTATAAAATTAACATGTGTCACGTCAATTTTTTTCTTACTAATTAATCTCTTATTTTTCTTAATCAACTAATGGGATGTCAAAATTTATGGATCTTTCTATCTCAAAATATTAAACTAATGAATAAACCCATAATATTTATAAATTATATTATAGTATTATGTTTAATCAATGTGAGAATTATTTTTTTCTAAAATATTCCTTCCAAATGGGTCATTTTGGTCCAACAATTTGTATTTTCAATCTATTTTTATTATATTATATTTCTATTTAGATCATTTGTTTTTTATCTTCTTTTCTTTAAAAGGTCCATTAGTTTTTTTTCTTAATCATTTAATCAATTAAAGTTCTCATACCATGTAAAATTTTGTAGTATAAACAATATGAGTCATCTAATCCTAAAATTTTAACCTTAAATAAAGGTAAATCTCATACTAGTAAAATACTACACTAGTATCTTTCTTAATCAATATGAATCTTTTTATAGATTAATACCTCCCCACTCAAAGTGTGTGTTGTTTGACTCAACACTTTATATTTTTAGCTTATTTTTATTATATTTTAATTCTATTTAGTCATTTGTTTTTCTTGTTATAAGATCATATATTTTTTTTATTTTTTTTTCGTTGTGGAATGTTCATTAGTTTTTTTCTTGACCCGTTTATCGATTAAAGCTTTGATACCATGCAAATTTTGTAATATATAACAAGGATGAGCAAATAATTTGATAAATCCAATCCATTGGATTCGGCTTAGATTGGATTGAAATTTTTTTAGTCGAATTAAAGAGTATATAATCCGTTCGGATTTAGATGAGATTTGGATTGATAGATTTCATAATCTACTATATTTGATCCAAACTGAATTACTATTAAATTATAAACAAATGTATATCTTATTTTATAATGTGTTATATGTAAATATCATATATACTATAATTACATTAAATTACTATTTAAATTTAAAAAATAAATATAAATATTTATAATAATTTAATAATTATACAAACAACCTTCTTATTTTTTGATTTTTTTATTGTAATTATTAATAATAAATTTTGTTACAAATATATAAATTTAAATATCATGTATATCGCATTTTATTTATGACAATAATTCATAAATAAATTTCAATATCAATCTAAACTTATCCGATCAGAAAAAATCTGATATGTATATATTCGGATCATTATATCATTGAATCGAATTCGAATTGAAAATCTTCAAATCCAATTCGAATCGTATTCAAATTGGTCAAAAACAAACATTTCGATCTACTACTCCCCTCTAATGTATAAACAATATGAGGCATCTAATCCTAAAAGGTTAACCTCAAAAGAAGAGACACTCATAATCTCTATAAATTCTATCATAATATTGTATTTAATCAATACGAGACTTTTATTTTTTCTAACATTAGGTTCAAATCTCGCTCACTGCACTAAACAACCTGTAGGCTCAAACCATACTCGGAAAAAGCCCAAAACTAAACTTTAGCACTCAATATTGTGATCAGAACACTAAATACCATGTTTACAAAACCAATCAGATTAGAATTTAGAAATTCCCAAGCCTATACATATACTAAATTTTTGTATTAGCCATACCAAACAAGGCAGCTAAAGTCATGGGGGAAATTGCGATCACCACCCTCACTTCAGTATAACCCTATAGATTACAACACAAGTGAACCAAATGCCAACCCCAAGTTCATCATCGTATACTTCAGCAAATCCTATAGTGAATAAGTATATTGTACTATACCTTTGACCCTGAATTGTCTCATTTCAATAGGGGCTGGCCAGGTTCAGTGGGTGAACCGGGCACAAAGGGTACGAAACCTCGGCCGCCAAACATAGGTCGCATGAAAGCATCATCAAATTTTCGCCAATAGTGGTGGATAGAGTGTAATGGGATGCTTAGAAGCATTCTTAAACCAGTTGGACGAGGTGCATTCTGGGATTCTGGGTTGATACCCGAGTCTTGCCCATTGCTGAGTAATGGTAAAGTCAAAATGAAGGATTTAGGAGAAGATGGTTCCAAAGATAACATGCTGGTGGTATGTTTCGATGAAGAGAGCAAGATCCTCACTAGTGGTTGAGTCATCAATCCAAACACCTGCACAGCAACAAACGATTAGTAGTTTACGTGGGAACTACTATTAAGAATCTGCGTAGGAATATAGGTAGGAAGGGTGATTATTCTTACAAAAGAAACAGAAATCACAAAAAGCAATTGTTTCATTTGAATCAAAATCATTATCAAACATTACTTAAAACAAACCATGCATCATAATTTCCAGACAAATAATGTGAAATTGAGATGCTGATGAAATGAACCAAAGACCTTAATTCAAGCAATAAACACATGGTTTTAACTATCTTAGAAAGATATTTTATACAAAGTTTCTTACCAAATTTATAGGTTTTTAACTATATTTCAAAAGGAGAAAAACACTAGCGGTTTCGTAACTTTGGACAAAGGATCGCTTTAGTTCCTAGCTTTCAACTGGAGCGCTATAATCCCATAACTTTGAAAAAAAATGGGCATTTTAGTCCCATAACTTTTAGTCTTTTAGAATTAGAACTAAAATGCATATTTTTTCAAAGTTATGGACTAAAGCGCTACAAGACTGAGGTGCTCCTTTTGTAAAAGCTACGAGACCTCCCAAACCCCTCACCCATTTCAAAAGCCATGGTCTACTTTACACGTGCTACACTCAATCAAAATATTATATAACAGCATAATAAATTAGAACTGATTAAGGTTCAGTTATTCAGTCCTAGTTAACCTCTGCTACTCATCGTTGCAGACAGATGAGGAGGTATCATACCACTGAACTGAAGAGAACCACCCTGATAGTACTCGTGATCATGATTGCACTCTCAGGCAAGTGAGTATGCCCTGATCTTGTAAACTGCACAGATAAGAATTAAGAAGTCATTACATTACTACGTCAAATTGTATTTTTTAGTTCTTTTTATTTCTCTTATTATAAAAAAAAATTGGTGTATAATGTAAACAAAAGATGGTAAGACATTTTCTCATGCTTTGGTTTTTTCCCAACCATCCACGATTAGGGCAATAGTACTTGGCAAGGAGCAACACGCACCCCCTCTTTTTGGAGAAATCTATATGTACAACAGGTTGTATGCCCCGCCCCTTATTCTGTCTGTTTATATCAGCAAAACAAGTGACACATATCAATTTTGGTGGGAAAATCAACAGTAGCAAACCAGAAGGGGCTTGCAACCCCCATTGTACACAAGTGTCTCTCTCTGCTGAGAGTGAGTAATGAGTATGGTTAACATGACTCATAAATGTCAACTTTAAGAGCCCAAAATAGTTTGAGAAACTATTTCAGCCATAGTCTAACACCATTCAATCTTCTACCTGATTGTAAGCTAGGGCCATAGAAACGGCACCCCGCATAAGACCAGCCCACCATATTAATACCTGAAAGAAAAAATCAAGGACGTGTAACACAAAACGATTCATATACATTTAAGAAAAATAGAGTACTATGTTAGCAGCTCGTACTTGTTGCTTTAAATTTATGTGTTCACGTGAAGACTTCTTAGTCAAGTTGGACAAGAAGGATAAGGGGAAAACAAAGGCCGCTCTGCCAACCAAAACCAATGCCAATAGTATTGAACTCACCCCAATTGATCTTCCAGGGCTGCAAAAACCAGAGAAAAATTAAACAAATGAATACAATGTTTCACAGAAATAAATACTTTCTTACAAGGTTCATATATAATTTAAAACCAGGAATGTATTCCATGGAAACTATCTCCATCAATGCGTACCTATTGCTTACAAATTTCCATTTCTCAATGTCCAAGGCATCCATGCCAACATATAGAAAAACAAATATCTCTGCAACAAATGATAGAGTGGCAAATGAATGCCTGTATTAGTAAAATGAATTGAAACATTAGCAACCCGAAAACATGTCCTAATTAAAGGAGAATGATCAAGAATATCTATCAATTTTCATGAAGCTCCTGAAGATTAACATACTTAGTTGTCACTCTTGAGCTTTCAGTCACATTGTGCCACGTGTAATGAGACATCACAATTCCACAAAAGAATACAGTGAGAATAGCACTCAAATTAAAAAGCTGCAGAATAGACGCATGGTAAACATAATATCAAAATAGTGTTCACTATATGCTAAAAGAATAAGAAAGCCATTGCACATTGTAAACCTTACTTCAGCAAGCATATATGACAGGTAAGCCATTAGTATCATAAGAGCAACCTCACGATCAGTAGAGTGCCTGCTTTTGAAGACACGTCAATACACAGAAAATTGGTTGCAGAATGAAATGCTTGGTGTTATCAAGAGAGGGAGGATTTATTGAGAATTTTATGTATCAGTTGGAGCCCCAACTCATATTACTAAGAACAAAATTATTATAAGAACACCATTTCACAAACCTGCCAAAGTAGAGCTTTTTAATGATGTACGCACTAAGTAGTCCAGCCTGTGATAATTAAAATGATGTGACAAAATGATTAGGAACAACCAGATCCAACTCTTGAGTAGACAGATTTTGTGCTTCTGTGCACGCACATACAGAGAAAGAAGAGCTTACCATTACTCCTAGCAGTGTACTCGCCACAAATAAATACAAGAAATTTCCAATGAACTGCAATGCAATGCCAGAATTGATGTGAGAAAGGTCAAAACTCTGGATTGCATTGAATAGCACAATTGACGTGGCATCATTAACTACACCTTCCCCAAAAACCAAGCTATACAGCAAAGGTGTTTCATCCTGATTAAGCACCTGTACTAATTGATGCAAGGGTGAATGAACTTTTCTTTTATTAGAAAGTCATCCCACACTACAAGCTCACACCAATAGCAATACCTGCAAGGTGCAAACAGAGTCTGTTGCAGAAAATATTGCTCCAATTGCTGCATTTAAGACACTGACATAATTAACAGCAGGAATAAAAGCATTTCAGACAAAAAGAAAATGAAAGATTGATGGAAAGCATTATAGCTCACCAAGATAATCTCCAATCTTGAGATTGCCAATATTCATTTTCCTGAAAAAGCGCATAGCACCTAAATCAGAACAAAGAAAGAGGGGTAAAAATCAAGAACATAAAGAACAAGTGAACAACCATGATTATAGATCTCAAATATTTAACTTGATAAAGAAATGTATTGCATCCGATTTTCATTTGATCATCAAATGCAGCTACTCAAATATTATTCACATTCACAGGATCAGTTCAAACATGCACATGCAGCTTCTTGATAGGAATTCTTGGTAATAAGTAGTGACAAGGATATTTATCTGTACCCACAAAGCAAATGTGGAATTAAACATAGGAAAGGGGCATTTAACGAATAGGCTTCCCTTAGCTAACCGAAATATATAATAGCTTCTTATAATTAATTCTCAATGAGCTTTTGCTTCTCAAGATTTTGAGAGAGTGGCTAAGTTGCTACATATGTCTAAAGTGTTTTGATAACCTTAAACTAAAACAGTTGAAATCCTCAAGTTTTGATTATACCTATGGAAATGATGGCGAAGGAGATGAGAGTACCAACAGCACCAAACAGCAAAATAGTCATTATGTTGCGAAAAATTGCTTCTTCTTCACCTGAAACCTGATAAAATTTCAAGAATAAAAAAAAAGATTATTCAACATCAACTGGCTAGGCATAAAAACATCACATAGATTTGATAGCGTGACATGAGAAAAAAAAAGATTAATAGTTTACTGTAACCAACGTCTCCCATGGAAAAATATGATAAGTCGAAGGAGGCCAAAAATAAAATATGTTACATAAGAGCTGTTTCTTTCATGCCAAAAGAAGACGAAAGAAAATAAAATAGTACATATTAAAGAAAATTTCATTAATCATTATGATTGTAGACTGCACTGACATGATCAATTTTCATTGCACATACACTCAATTGCATAAGTTTGAAGTAAACAAATATATATACACACACTATATATTTCGGGACAAGATTGTTTATCCACTTAGTTTAAGTGACTTTTCTTGTGCTACAATATTTGTGCTCTTAGGCTCTTACAATTATGAAAGCAAAAGGATCTGTAATGCAATGCAATCAAAAACCCTTACAGATTCAAAGTCAAACTAATTCCTAAAGGTTTGGTAATGCAAATTGCAAAAGTCAGCAAAGGCTTTTCTGGTGGTTTACAATGCTAATTAACTGCACCCTCTAGAAGAAGTAAAAATCCCACCAAAAGGTTGTTCTTGGCTCTCACAGAATTCATATATACTGGAACTAAAACTGCTACAGATTCACGGATGAATCTTCAAGCAAAAAAGAAAAAGTATAGATGAACTCCTTGAATAGAAAGATAGCAATGGGAAAGACAGAGTAATAGAAATCAAGCAGTAATTATACAATATCACTGTAGAAACTATGATATCTGTTTAAGACTATCATCAACAAACATGCCCTGATGTCATCCTCCAAATAGTGAGGACGGATGCTCTATTTGAAGTATCTTTATATTAAATAAAGGGAGTTATATTAAAAAAAAAATACCATGATCAACGAACGGTCTCTTAAATCAAAATGAACATACCCGGCATTGAAAATGATAGGTGGCAGAAGGTAAGTAAAGAAAAGATCTTCACTGAACATTAATAAATGAGAGCTTTTTCCTCCACTTATAAGCAATATAACAACCCCAGTGCATAGTCCCTGCCATCAATTCACACACTAGTAAATTTTACATGCGAATCATTATTCATACAGTAGGTCGAATGTCTACAGAATCATATGTAAAAAATAAGAAATAAATAAATAAATATTTTTAGTAAATTCTATTACAAGTTTGGATACATGAATCTGAATGTGCATATGTTAGACTATATTAGAAATATATAGTCCAGCTGTCACCATTAGTTAGGAGACTTGTTAAGCTTCTTGTTAGTTAGTTCCATATTCTGTTAGACTTGTAGTTGAGTGTCTATATAAAGACTCTCATTGTACATTTGTTGAAAATTTGAGTTGAAAACGCCAAAGCCAAAGGCCAGAGGCCTAAAGGCCTTGCCAAATAAAACAAGTTCTCTCAAAGTTGTATTGTTTCTTTCATATTTTCATTACAATTCTATAGCTATATATAAGGAGATTTACTCTTTGAATTAAACATTTCTTGATTTACTCCTTGATTTAAGTATTCCTTGTTTTACTCCTTGAATTAAGGATTCCTTGTTTTTCTCTTTGAATTAAGGATTTCTTGTTTTTTTTCTTGAATTAAAGATTCCTTATTTTTCTCCTTGAATTACTCCTTAAATTAAAGATAACAACTCCTTGATTTACTCATTGAATTAAGGTTCTTGATTTACTCCTTGAATTAAGAAGTTAACACTCCTTAATTTACTCCTTAAATTACTCATTAAATTACTCCTTAATTTTATCTCCAATACTCCCCCTCAAGCTGGATCCATAAGGTTTATGGATCTAAGCTTGCACAGAAGTCGTTGAAACTGATGAGAAGCCAAGGCAGTAAATGTAAAACTAACAAAAAATGTTGATTACGATAGCAAAAAAATATATATATTGTTGTTGATATGGGACCTTTCTTTTTACCACAATACTTCCCCTCCACATTGGGCAGGTAGGAGCTGTAGGAGAGATTTAATCCATCATCGCCAAGAGCTTGGTTTCAATGTGGGACCTTTCCTTTTAACACAATACTCCTCCTCCACATCAGGTAGGTAGAAGCTGTAGGAGAGATTTAATCCATCATCGCCAAAAGTTTGGTTTCAATGTGGGATCTTTCCTTTTACCACAATACTCCTCCTCCACATCAAGTCGGTAGAAGCTACAGGAGAGATTTAATCCATCATCGCCAAGAAATTTGGTTTGAAAAAAACAAATAGAATAAGAAATTGCTCTGATAGAGTGCCAAACGCACTTTGAGTAGAGGAATAACAATTGTTTTTCAAGAAGATCGACTTGCTTTGATACCATGTTGAAAATTTGAGTTGAAAACGCCAAAGCCAAAGGCCAGAGGCCTAAAGGCCTTGCCAAATAAAACAAGTTTTCTCAAAGTTGTATTCTTTCTTTTATATTTTCATTACAATTCTATAGTTATATATAAGGAGATTTACTCTTTGAATTAAACATTTCTTGATTTACTCCTTGATTTAAGTATTCCTTATTTTACTCCTTGAATTAAAGATTCCTTGTTTTACTCCTTGAATTAAAGATTCCTTGTTTTACTCCTTGAATTAAGGATTCCTTGTTTTACTCCTTGAATTAAGGATTCCTTGTTTTACTCCTTGAATTAAGGATTCCTTGTTTTTCTCCTTGAATTAAGGATTCCTTGTTTTTCTCCTTGAATTAAGGATTTCTTGTTTTTCTCCTTGAATTAAGGATTTCTTGTTTTTCTCCTTGAATTACTCCTTAAATTAAGGATAACAACTCCTTGATTTACTCATTGAATTAAGGTTCTTGATGTACTCATTGAATTAAGGTTCTTGATGTACTCATTGAATTAAGGTTCTTGATTTACTCCTTGAATTAAGAAGTTAACACTCTTTAAATTACTCATTAAATTACTCTTTAATTTTATCTCCAATAC
Organism: Hippophae gyantsensis; assembly: GCA_030763125.1. Classification (NCBI taxonomy): domain Eukaryota; kingdom Viridiplantae; phylum Streptophyta; class Magnoliopsida; order Rosales; family Elaeagnaceae; genus Hippophae; species Hippophae gyantsensis. The sequence continues at coordinate 72,734,013 of CM061028.1, read as the reverse complement.
TCCCCCTTAAGTTGGATCCATAAGGTTTATGGATCTAAGCTTGCACAGAAGTCGTTGAAACTGATGAGAAGCCAAGGCAGCAAATGTAAAACTAACAAAAAAATGTTGATTACGATAGCAAAAAAATATATATATTGTTGTCGATATGGGACCTTTCCTTTTACCACAATACTTCCCCTCCACATTGGGCAGGTAGGAGCTGTAGGAGAGATTTAATCCATCATCGCCAAAAGCTTGGTTTCAATGTGAGATCTTTCCTTTTATCACAATACTCCTCCTCCACATCAAGTCGGTAGAAGCTACAGGAGAGATTTAATCCATCATCGCCAAGAAATTTGGTTTGAAAAAACAAATAGAATAAGAAATCGCTCTGATAGAGTGCCAAACGCACTTTGAGTAGAGGAATAACAATTGTTTTTTAAGAAGATCGACTTGCTCTGATACCATGTTGAAAATTGAGTGTTTAAAACGCAAGGTCAAAGGCCAAGGCCTAAAGGCCTTTTCAAATAAAACAAGCTCTCTCAAAGTTGTATTATTTCTTTCATATTTTTATTACAATTCTATAGCTATATATAAGGAGATTTACTCCTTGATTTAAGTATTCCTTGTTTTACTACTTGAATTAAGGATTCTTTGTTTTTGTCCTTGAATTAAGGATTCTTTGTTTTTGTCCTTGAATTAAGGATTTTTTGTTTTTCTCCTTGAATTAAGGATTCTTTGTTTTTCTTTTTAAATTACTCCTTAAATTAAGGATAACAACTCCTTGATTTACTCATTGAATTAAGGTTATTGATTTACTCCTTGAATTAAGAAGTTAACACTCCTTAAATTACTCGTTAAATTACTCCTTAATTTTATTTCCAATAACATTCAATCATTATCAATTATACAACAAACAGTTCTCAGTTCTACACTTTCTAGTATATACACTAAAAGAACTCACCATGGCTAGGACAGTTATGGATTCATTCATCCATCGATTCTCCTCCAGCAAATGACCAATAACGATGCAAGCGCAAAGAAGCGCGACGAAGAGATTCATTGAGACTACAGAGGAGTGATCAGAGGTTGCTATCATCTCCTCTGATTTTGCAAGAATTGAGCTCATTTCGTTCGCCATTTCTCTACTCTGAATGTCTGCGAAAAAAGTTGATTTCCGATCTCTCAAATAAAACAGATTCAAACTCCAAGTCACACGTTCGTTGTGTGCTTCCAGATTTCGAATTCCTAGCAAAGCATGTCATGCAAATCAACTTTCAAATTGCTGCTCAGAAAATGAAGTATCTGTTCCTCGCTTCTTTTTTCTGATTTCAAAATGAAGTAAAATTTGAGAATCTTAATTCTGGACCAGAAACAAAGAATAAAGATCTAGACGTAAATATCTAACACTTTTGTATCCCATTTTTGAAATCAAGACAACACGAAGCTCAGTGGAGTCGAAATCGGGATTCTCTATTCTACCGTTTTTTTACTTTCTCGTTTTCCAAGAAATAAACAAGTTCGATATAATGAGTTAGTAATTATTGATGGAGCACATTTTTTTATTTAATATTTATAAAAAAATTATATTAATTTTAAATTTATTTAATCTAAATTAATATATTATCATATAAAAATAAAGAATAATTTTTTAATAATATATATCATAAATATATTATTTTTTTAAAATTTAATTAATATAGTAATTTATCATTTAATTTAATATAATTTAATTTAAAATATATAATATTTTATTAATATTAAAATAATATTTTTTAATTTAATCTATGTAATGAAAAATAAATATATAAAACTTTATTAAGATATAAAAATTCACACAATCAATACTAAATCATAAAAAAATCATTTAAATTTAAAAAAATAAGAAATGTATTTAGAGTAAAAAAAATACTTCACTTAGAATAAATGATAATGGATTAAAAATATTTCTCAGAAGAATAGTCTCTATTATTTGATTCCTAAACACCGATTTTGGTTTAATATAATTTTCACATATTATCAAAAAATATTAATCATGACAAAAACTAACTAATTATCATGTATTCCATGATATATTTTAAAAAGTTAATCTAATATTACAAAAACTTAACTATTTACTTAAATTTGATTTAAATAAATGATAATTTTTTGTGATAATTTTTTTAAAACTAATCCTAATCGATCGATCACATTTGATATATCTAATCTCAAGTTTTTATTATTTATAGGGTGGATTGATATAGATTTGTTTAGATCGATTAATGTTTTATTGATCATTACATGGGTTGATTGAAAAGGATATTGATCAATCAACCTTATTGTTTTGATCAATCGAGTTCGATCAAACAACAAGAGTTTCAAATTTAACATAATTGTTTATTCGAATCAAACATTCTAATAATCATTTTTTTCTTATTATTTACTTATTTATGAATTATTTAATGAATATAATTATAATTGAACTTTAACATAATACTATATCTTCAATATTTCTTATATAAAGAACCCAATGTTCTATATTTTAATCAATCATAGCATAAATCTTTTCATCTTAGTCTTCATCTTAGTCTCTCTCTCGTGATGTTTTGCAAAAACAAAATCATATTTGTTTAGATTTCTTTTTTTAATTAATCTATCAAACATTAGTAGTTGTATTCAATTGATTAATAAGTCTATTTAATTTATGATATTTTAATTATATGTTCATATATCTTTTGTTTACTTTTTCTTGAATATTTAGATAAAATAATTATGTATGTAATATTATAATTATTTGATTTAATTATTGAACTTTAAAGAAGTTAATTTTATTGAACTCGTACTTCAACTTTTATTCTAAAGTTTGCTAAATGATTTAATTAAACTGGTTATTTTTGAATCTTCTAACTTAGTTTTTTCATTATTGAATTTGCTACATGACACACTTTATATTTGTATTATTTATGATAACTTTTTAGGTGCTATTTAAACGAGTTTAATTGCTTGTGTGACTCGAGTTTGTCAAAAAATTAATCTGAATTTGTATACCTTTTCTTGCAAAGATTATGAATGAAAAAAAACAGTTTGTAAGTATTTTTAAACTTGTAATTGGACTTTTTTTATAATAAATAGTTAGATAGTTTGGTAGATATGTGGTTTTTCTCTTAAATTATTATTGTAATTTAGATTATTTTCACCTAAAAATCTCTCGTGTTAATTTATTTTTTCACATTATTTCATTTACACGCGATTACATGTCTAATCCGTTGTAAATTTTAATTTAACATATTTCTATTAATTATCTATTTACTTTTTTTAGTTAATTGAATATGTAACATTAAAACTTTCATTGTTAAATTCAATTTATTCTAATCAATTTCGATCTATTTTAATTGTAAATGATTAATTTTGGTTAATTTTATTCGAACTTATTTATAACTAAACTTGTACGATGAGTCTAGATTGCACAATTTTGCCATCGTCATCATTGACTTAGAACACAAAAGGATTTTGAGTGATAGAGGTTCAAAATTTATATAAATAGTCTCTTAATAATTCATGCAAAAATCATAATGGAGAAGAAGAATGAATGAAAATTGGGTACGTGTTCTTCGAATAAGTTTATAACATATATTTAAACTTTTTCACAAAATTTGACATTTTTATACTATGAAACAATCAAAGTCAATTGTAGATAAAAGTCCCACATATTTTAGCTCCACGATCATATTTATGACTAAAATTACATAATTTTGATAATTAAAATTTTTTTTTTTTAACATTGTCATTTTTTAAATTATCTTCATAGTACTATGATTAGTTGTAGCCTCGAATGATGGCCAGTGACGTGGGTCCAATGACCAAAAGTAGAGATCCGATGGCATTTTTCTACAGTTATATACATGTTTATATTTATCTTCTAAAATAATGTTTATTTTCATTTTTTATAATTGTGTGTGCTTAGAATCATTTTCTAAAGTAATATATAAATGTACATTGTTGTTATATTAGAATGTGCATGCATTAATTGCTTTTCTAAAGTAACGTACAAGTGAATATTTTTGTTAATTTTTATCACAAACACATTATGAATACATCAATTCAAATGTCACAATTTAATTAACTTATTATCAATAGTCTCGTAATTACTTTATCATTATACATTTCTAATTTTACATCAATAGATATTTTGTCTTAATTAAGACATCAACAAAACTCTTGATTGTTTTTTCTTAAAACTAAATATAATCTATTAGGTATAGAAAATAATAATTATTACAATTTTAAAACTGTTAGTAACAAAAAGTTGAACATATATTAATATTAATTTTTTATATACATATAATTATACAATAAAAATATTTAATATTAAACACATAATATTTTAAACAAATAGATTAACTTTTCTTTATTTACATGTATATATTTTTTATTTTATTATGTTAAAAAGATAAAAGATTAAACAATACTTATAGTCTCTTAGTTTTTATTATCCATTCATTCTTTTCTATAAGATTTGGTCTCCTAACTTTTTAAGCTTAAAAAATTTAGTAAAAAAATAAAAGTTATGGTGAAATTTCATATAATAGTTAAATTTAACGTGTTAAAATTAATTTTTTTTATTATAAGTTAATTCCTTAGTTTTTCATATATGTATACATGTGTGTTATAATTTATTGCTAATAAGTAATCTCATAATTACTATATCATTATATATCTTTAATTTTATATCTAATAAATAATTAACATGTCACGTTATGTATATAGCACTAATGTACAAAAGTATAGAAAATATCAAATTTTAAGAATGGGTTGTAACGTTGCTTAGGTTGTTGTAAATAAAAATGAACATTTTATCTTAATTGAGATATCAACAAAACTCTGAATGTTTTTTCTTAAAACTAACTATAATCTATTACGCGTAAGGCGATGATAGATTATTTTAATTTCAAAATTGTTAATAAAAAAAAAACAAACATTGCATTAATATTATTTTATATATACATATAATTATACAATAAAAACATTTAATATTAAACACTTAACATCATGAATAATTAGATTAAACTTTCTATATTTACATATATATATTTTATTTTACTCTGTAAAACATATAAAAGGTTAAACAATACTTATAATCTCCTAACTTTTATTATCCCTTCACTTTTTATATAAGATTTGGTCTTTTACCTCTTTAAATTTAACAAATTTAATCAAAAAGTAACAATTTTGGTGAGTCATAACACTTAACCACGATTCAATCCAAAATATAATACATTTATCCCACGTTTGGTTAGAGGGAATGAAATGGAATCAGAATTGATTCCATCCATTTTGTGTGTTTGGTTGGACGGAATGGAGGGCGGAATGGAATCGGATTACTAAAGGAGACGGAATCACAATTCCTTCTCCCCCCTTTAAGAATGATGATTCCATTTCTGATATAAAATTATCGTACCAATTTTACCCCTCACCTAAAATTATAATTACAAAATTGCCCTCCCTTTATAAACGAAGAAGCAGATTGAATCTGCCTCACATTTTTCTCACCCACGAGTGTTGCGATTTCTTCTCCAGCTCTTGCACTCAACCATCGCGATTTCTTCTCCAGCTCAGAACTCAGTCGTCCCCTCGCCTGGTCCTCCACAGCTGGTGGTTTCCCTGACATTCGAGGTGAGTTATCGTCCTCATCTGTGTCTTCTCGCTCATCTGAGTCGCAACCCTAATTTCTTCACGAGTTGTTCTCTTTTTTGTTTTTTGCTTCTCGCTTCTGAATACACTATTTGTTTCCTGAAATTGTGGGTTTTTCCTTTGAGATTGTTCTCTGTTCTGTAAATATTTATTTCTATTTTGAATCGATTCCTAATTTTGTTCTTTGTTCTAATCGCTAATACATTGTTCGTCCGAGAAATTTTTCTCTATTTTGTTGAAATTTATTTATATTTTGAATCGATTCAAATGTTTATTATCTGTTTTGGTATTCTGGTATGTGATATTCTTTGTTGTTTGCTTTGAATCGATTTATTGGTTTCATGAACTCAAACACAGCTTCGATATAAGCATTCCTTCTACGTCCCATAAAGATGATACTGATATTGTTTCTAACAATATCAATATTGATTATTTGCTAGAGTTTTCTGACTTAATGGCATAAATTGTTGTTAGGATTAATTTTGATAGTTTCAGTGTATAATGTAACTCTAACTTTGGTTTAAACTATCGATTGGAGCTGCATAAACTAATTGTTATGCTAATGAATTCAAAAACTGCCTATTAATACTTGCAGAGGTATTATCGAAGAGAATGCATTACTTACTTTCATAAACTGTTTATTAATCTTGCAGAGGTATTGTTTATTCAAAAACTATCTATTGTTATAGTGATATAATCAGTATCTTCTACAATATTTAATTTTGGCAGTTTAATATAATAGGTATATTTTATCAATTTTATGAGTAAATTGTTGTTCCTAATTAAGTATTGTTTTTGTTTGTAGTTTAAGGTAAAATGGATGATCATAGCTTGAATGTGGAAGAGGTGGATGCTATTGTTGTGTACTTGATGCATATAATGTATATTGTAAAATTATTTTTGAGTTGGTGGTGGATAAAAACAAGACAATATCTTTAAGGAGACAATTGTATGAGCTTGATTTTTTTCAAATAGGAAAATTATGCATAGATTGTGCTATGAGAGTGACATTACTTGTATTAATCAAATTAGGATGAATATGAGTGCTTTTACCAATTTGTGTGCAATGCTTGAAACTAGAGGAGGGCTAAAACAATCAAAACACTTGTTAATAGATGAGCAGGTAGCCATGTTTCTTCATGTGATTGCACACCATGTGAAAAATAGAGTTATAACTGATCGATTTAGAAGATCTGGAGAGACAATTAGTAAGTATTTTAATAATGTCTTGCATGCTATCATACGGTTGCATAAGGAGTTATTGAAAAAACCCGAGCCTATTCTTGACGATTGTGATGACGATAGGTGGAAATATTTCAAGGTAGATATAATGTTTAATTTCTTTCTTTTTTTTTCTTATTACCATGTAATATTTCTAATAATTAAATGATTTTACTTGACTTATTGGTACTAGGGTTGCTTAGGAGCACTTGATGGTACTCATATTAGAGTAAGAGTTCCTGTAGGTGATAAATCTAGGTATTGAAACCGAAAGGGTGAGGTTACCATAAATGTTTTGGGGGTTTGCTCTCCTGATATGCAATTTATTTATGTTTTACCCGGTTGGGAGGATTCAGCAGCTGATAGTAGAGTTTTACGTGAAGCTATGCGTAGACAGAATGGATTTAAAGTCCAACTTGGTAAGTAATATGTGAATTGATCAAATTTTTTAAATTCTATGAATATGAAATTGAACTGTAAAATATATTTAATATATAGGGCATTATTATCTTGTGGATGCTGGGTATGCAAATTCCAATGGATTTCTTGCTCCATATCGTGGTCAACATTATCATTTGAGTGAATGGAGAGATGGTTCACAACCTCGCAATCCACGTGAATTTTTTAACATGAAGCACTCACAGGCTAGAAATGTGATCGAGAAATGTTTTGGTGTGTTAAAAAATCGATGGGCTATTCTAAGAAGTCCCTCATTCTATCCCATTAAAACTCAAAATCGAATAATTATTGCTTGTTGCTTGCTACACAACTATATAAGAAAGGAAATATCATATGATCCATTTGAGGAAATTTGGGAAAATCTTGAAGATAGAGATGAGGATGTTGATGAGGAAGATACAATAAGAATTGTAGACTCTACACATGAATGGAGTGTATTTAGAGACAATACGGCATCAAACATGTACAATGAATGGAGGGAAAGGAGAGAGGGATAGATGATAGTGAGTGTTTAGGTTAATGGAAGTCGTGTTTTCTTATTTATGCTTGATTGTGGTTGTAATGAAGAGATTGTTTGATTGAAATTATTTGTAATCTTGTAAAACATTATACTATTGGTCGTATTCTTTTAATTTTAAAATTATTCTCATTGGTAGCTAAGCTCGGCAATTTTAATATGTTTTCTATTTCTATTTTGTTAAATAGTTAGTAAGTATTTTTTTGTACTTACTTTTTAATTTTAGGATGTCATCTTCACAAAGTTTTACCTCAAGAAATCGAGGCCCTGGACAGAATAAAAGATTTTGGACAACAACATTAGATGAAAAATTAATTGAGTGTCTTCTAGAGTTACACAATCAGGGTTCATATAGAGCTGATGGTGGTTTCAAACCTGGCTACTTAAATGCTATTGAGAAATCACTACTTCAAAAACTACCAGATTGCAATATGAAAGCTAAACCACATATTGAGTCTCGATTGAAAACATTGAAGACTCAATTTACTACTATACATGACATGCTAACTGGTCATAATAGTAGTAGATTTGGGTGGGATCCAGTGAATAAACATGTAGCTGCTGATGCACCTGTTTGGGATGCATATGTACAAGTAATATTTTCAATTTGATTATTAATCCATTTGATTATTAATATTTTCAATTTGACATATTTTAATATTTTTTAGAGTCACAAAGAAGCTGCTCATTGGAGACATATGTCATTTCCTTATTACGAGGACTTGGCTATTGTATTTGATAAAGACAGAGCCACAGGAAAAGATGCAGAGATTCCAAATGATGTTGTTTTAGAACTTGATAATGAACGGGATCAAGAGACAGTAAATAAAACTGATCCATTACGTCAAAAAATTGTAAAAATTAAAAAGTTAATGACCAAATATAACAAAAAAAATAAAATAATTATAAGTGTAGAACTGATAAAAGTTAGGGACCATAAATATTATTTAGCCGAACTAAAAAATGCAAAATAATGTTATATTTTAATTATTTAGTAGATTATGTATTATGTAAACTTTTAAAAAAATTTAAACTAAGTATATTTTTTTAATAAATATTGGAAATAATAGTCGTGATTAAACCATAGGAAAAATTCAACAATTACTGTTTATACTAGATGGTTCTTTCCCAAAATTACTTGAAATCAGTGCAACTCGATTAATGTTATCAACACAATGTCCTTTCTTATCTTTACACCATTCTTAGTTGTAAACTTTTAATAGAAAACAAAGGAAAACACGTAAAATTATTATTATGTTTTAATCGATGGGAAAATGCATCTTTAAAAAAATCTATTGAAAAATAAAACATTATTTGATATACAAGAAGTGTGAGCAGGGCATATCTATGCAATGCTAGTAGTGTCACTAGCTCCTTCTCACTTTTTGATAGCTAAATTTTTAAGTGTAATATTTACATGTATAAAATAAAACTATTCTCTTATCGATTTTAAATTTTAGATTTTTATTACTCAAAAAATCATTAGAAACTCGATAATTTAAACATATTTATACTAAAAAAATCATGAAGACAAATAGTGCAGCTTTTTTTATTATTTATATGGTGCTACATTCTTAGATCAGATCCTTGATATGACCGCCACTTGTGTGAAGACTACATGTTCATGGTTATACCTTTTTTGGTTACATATTCTCTATAATACAAACAACTAAGAGCGTGTTTACTAATAAAAAAATGAGTAAAAAGAGTCATTTTTATCCGTTCTTATTCGTTTATGATAATTAAAAATTTTCATTAATATAATAGATTACATTTTAAAGACAAGAAAAAAACTCATGACAAAAAATCAAGGGCATAAACCTATTTATAAAGCATATTAATCATCATCATACTTCAATGAAGATAATTTATACGTAAACAAGATGCATTACCATATAGAGCTTTCATCTCATCCAAAATAGAAAAATAAAAAAGAGATTATTAATCATAAGTTAAGCAATAAATCTCTAAAGAATAAAAAAACTCATATTTGAGTAATTGTGAGGTAAATTGATTCTTGATTTAAGCATACTACAATATTAGAGATCGAAGCCCACAAAATAGAGAGAAGACGATTGTGGTCAAATCAATTTAGAACTTCCCTTAGACACTTGATTTGTCAACTCTCACAAATAATAGCACACAAATGGTGCACAAACTTCTCTATAAAAAGTACATCTATGGTCTAGTATAAAAGAAAAAGATAAATCTATCAAAAAAGAGGATAAAAAGAGAGAAATTCATGAGGAGCAAATCTCTCTCTGATAGAGGTAAGATATGAAAGAAAAGGGTTTTGATTAAAGGTAAAGAGAAAGAGGGAGAAGGAGAAAGAGAGATTAGAGAAGTAAACACGGCTAGGCTTATCTTATTTTTCTTTTCTTTTTCGGTGCTATTCTTTATCCCATAAATTTATGAGTGATTATCTTTGATTGTTTATGTACTCCCAGTATTGATTTTTTTTTCCAAATTAACAATATATAATTACAAAATCATTCATAATTTAAAATTTCTTTTGTTTTATATTAGTTATAATTATTTTTAATTGGACATTTAAATAAATTAATATTTTATTAATACTTCTTACCATTGTTTAGAAAAATCAAAAGACAAATAAAGACAATGGATTTTACTTTCTATTTTCTCTTATACCAATTCATGTTTGTTTGTTTAGATAACCAAGCTAAAGAAATACAATAAATATGAGGCAAATAAGGCTTGTATTGTGGAAAATATCCTCTTTATTGTATATGTAAGATGAACATGATACACAGATCACTAAATCATAAGTTACAAATATGACTAGAAAGAAAGTGAATGATACTTCTTTGCCCCTAACAAATGCGCCCAAGTTGTTGTTTGACACCGATATGGACCTTTCATTCCGCATATCATCCTACGATAGTAGATACTAGGCTAGTGTCCAAACATTAAGTCTTCCCACTCTTTTCTACCATTAAATTGTCTTGTATCTAAGTTCGTAGGCCAAGCAATCATTCGTGAATTACTTTTCTAACCTGTATAAAATAATTTATTTGTTATGGGAAACATGTTAGAGTATAGAGATCATTCATAAATAATGATCAAAAATTTGATAATCATTAATGTAACACTAGGGTGACATTTGTAATGGTTTACCTTTCTAAACCGTGTTATTTTGAGTTTTCTTATAAGGGAATAACTACTAACATTTGATTTTCAAGGTGGGAAAAGAGTTTTACCATCTTGTAAATAGGGTCCCTCAATCTACCTTCCTTCCATTTCACCAGAGAATTTCAAAGCATTCCTTAGTTTCAAACTTACTTCATTTCACTTTGTTTTGTTTTCGGTAACTTTGTCATCTTGAAGGCTTTAGTTTTCCCTTTTCTTTGACGTCTCTAACCACCCTTTCAATTCATCAATTTCAAATGGATTATCATCTTCTTTGTACTTATTTTCTTTCAACTTTTGACTTCTTTTTTCTACATATATTTTATGCGTAATTTTTTTCATATGTTTTCTTTTAATTTGAAGCGCCAATGTCTCTTAAAGAAAAATAGGATATTGAACAAAAATGTCTAAGAGAAGCTAAATTTGCCTAAAAACAAAAATGCATCTACTAATTCGAATTCAACCCACATGAATGTTGAAAGCTTGATTTCATAGTGTTCTTCTTCAAATTCCTATTCCAAATTTAGCAGTAGGGACTCTCTATTGCATCCTTATTCTAGGATATCACCCAAGGACACTAGTGATTGGCCATTTCCAAGTAACTTGGGAAAGTCACATAGCACTTCAAAGACTTCCTAAGAATCTATACCGACTTCATGTTCCTCTTAAGTTTTTACCAGTATTTCCATACCTCATCCCCAAGAGAATCTTATAAATTAAGAGGAAAGGAAAGCTAATGAGATGGAGTAAAATTTATCAATGTGCTACACAATTGTGTACCTAACTGAGATTGATATTTCAAGGATAAGAGAAGACTACTATATCCCTGCAAATGTTTAAATAATGTTTCCTACGGTGGTTTCTTTAATCGTATAGAACATCCTTTGGGCTAAGCGACTTGATGAGTGATTCAAAAATACTAAAATTATCATGATTTAATATACTTTATTTGATTAAATAAATTTATATTTAGATGATTTTATCATATTTTTATATAAATTTATTTTTTCAAAATCATAGGTATTTTTATTGTTTTTTAGGTATTTTTGTTCAAAAAATAATTTAAAGACTCGAAGAAAAATACGGGAGTTAATACATCACAAATATGTTGAGAAAAAAAATGAAGAAAAGGCCAAAAAAGTGTGAATATATATCAAAAATTGTTTTGGACAGGTTGGCACACGTGTGGGGGACGAGATTTGCGATTAACGGGTGCTGGCGAGCATGAACACTCATGAGACTCGGCGTGACATACGCATGTGCTGTCTGCGCACGAGGTGCGTATAAGACTCAGCATTTTTTACCATTTTGTCCAAGTTTTTCATTTTTTTTAACTTTTTCTCATTTATAAAATGACCATCTCCTCCATGGTAAAAAACATCCCTCAAATCCCTAGAAATATTATCTTTTTCTCTCTCTAGAATTCTTTCACTAGAAAGTTTTCTTAGTTTTTTTAGTTTTATAGTTCTTCTCTTTTTGAAAACAACTAGCTATGTTTTTATAGATTTTTAGTTTTTTATATTCAATAAACATAAATGAAAATCTATTTGGAGGTTTTCCAGAATCAGAATTAGGATCAAAGTTCTGTAAAAATTCTTTTAAGGTATAATTTTAAAATGAATTCTTTATAGTTATTTTTACGTTTTATTCTTATATATTATATTTAATTTTTCTTTTTCTGTAATTAAATTTAATATAAATGACTGTTTGTAAATTTGATATAATAATAACATTGTTATACTTGCAAAATATTAAATAAGTAAAACATTTCTATAAAATAAATTGATTTTATTTTTATTCAAGATTTTATATTGAGGATGTTAGAGAGAAATATATTATTTTTTATTACAAACTTAAATCTAAAAATTAGATTTTAAGGTTTAATTATCCGATCTGATTTAGAGTAATGTTATTTTATTTGTTGATACAATCATCCGACAGTTCGAGTGAAGTTCTATTTCAAAAGTTTTTATACAACATATTTTCAGTAATGGTTTTAAAACTTAAAAGTACTCGGATAATTAAATTCTTAGGTTTAATTTAGATACTTTAAATAAAATCTAATTAACTAACTCTATCTAAAGATGTGATTAGATGATTTGTAATTTTCTTAGAAATAAAGCTAAAATTTAATAATTAATTAATTGATAAGTCCCACTTAAGCATATTAGTTAATTAATATTAAATAAAAGAATTTGTGCCCCAACTAAGGACACTTTCATACCAAAAAGGAAAAATTAATAAATATCAATTTATATATTTAATAATCTAAATAGTATGAGTAAACATAATTAACTTAATTATTACATCTATAAATACTCTACTTTTATCAATGGTAAAAAAATGTATAATTGTTTATTGAATCAATATCTATGTTTATTTTTTATGTTATTAGATTATGAAACACAAAAATCAAAATATCGTGACAGGATATTTATGATTTAATTTCATTTTTAAAAATTTGAATAATAAATTAAAATCACATATATTCCTTTCTTAGATCGACCTTGGGAGTATATTTGTCATTTTTTATAAAATGATTCGTACACTTACAAGAGTTTTACAAATATAAATCCAAAGTATCTGCAAGTTCGTTATTGTTAACTCGATGTTGATCTTATCTTATCAAGTTTTTGGCGTCGTTACTAAAGAAAAAATAGTATTTTTAAATTATTTACCAAAATTTTAAAAAAATTGTGTTTTAAAAAGTTTTGATTTTATTTATTTATTTTGAGTTTAAAAAAATTAAAATTTAATTTATTTAATTATTTAATTTTCTAAAAAAAATTTAAAAAATTTAAATAAAGAGTAAATTAAAAAAAAATAAAAAACAAGTGCTACAGTCTAGATATTGTTCCGTGTTTCGTCAAGTTTTTAGCATTGAAGAAATAACATTTTTAAATTATTTATAAAAAAGTTTTAAAAAATTATGTTTTAAAAAATTAAATTTTAATTTATTTAATTATTTACTTTTCTAAAAAAATTACAAAAATTAAAAAAAATTTAAATAAAGGGTAAATTTTAAAAAAATTAAAAAACCAAAGCTATAGTTCTCGATATTGGGAGCAATCTTGGTTAATACTGATTATACTATTTAACTTAGAGATTAACTTAATTATTGTAAATATTGTATGATATAATATGTATAAAAATGTGTTTATATTATATCGTAGATAGAGTGTATTATATCCTATACAATTTAATTATGTATATTTATTTGTATAAAATATGTTTTTTATACATTAGATAAAATGTATTATAAATATTTATTTTATATAATTTAATCATGTATATTTATTTGTAAAAAAAATATATTTGTATTATATGATAGATAAAGTGTATTATAAATATGTATAGTTTAAGTATGTATACTTATTTTATTATTTTATTATTTTCTTTATTTTACTAACTTTAATTTTATTTTACTTAATTTTTTTCTTTTGTTATTTGTTTTTGTTTGTTTGTTTTACTTAATTTTATTTTTTATTGTTTAGTATTCATTTTAATACTTAGTATTAGATTGGTTTAAAAAAAATTCTAAAGTTCTCCAAAATTTTAAAATTTTTAATCAAAATTTATGATAAAATGAGGTAATTGATTTGTTATATCTAAATACAAATATGTTTTGATGCCTTATTTATTTGTCTTGCACTTAAAAGTGAGTTATCTAAAACTCACAATCATGTCCCAAGTTTTAAGTAAATAAAATTTAAAAAAACCATAAGACATGAATTAAAAAGTATAGGTAGAAAAACTTATCCTATAGGTTTCATTGACTCGATGATATGAGGACATTGAGTTTAATAAAAATGAAATTCTCTTATTTACGTCTCGCTAAAACATTAAACTAAGTGCTAGACAGGAAACAACCCATCATTTTAGGTAATTTTATTTATTTTTATTTCTTTTGTTTTAGTTTAATTACATGCGAATAATTTTAAAATTGTTAAAACTAAAAATATTTGTTGAGATGTTAGAAGTTATGTTAAATTTAATCATAGACAAATTAAATATAATATGTAAGAATAAAACATAAAGAAAATATCTATAAAGAATCCATTGAAATTATACTTTAATTGAATCAAAAACTAAGAATATATAAAAACATAGGTAGTTCTTCTCAAAAAGAGAATAACTTTAAAACTAAAAAAAAAACTAAAAAAACTTTCTAGAGAGAGAAAGAGCTGAGAAAATTGTGTGTTTTACAATGGGGGAGAGGATCCTTTTATAGGTAAATAAAAGGGCAAAAAAGGTGCAAAAATATTTCAAAATTAGAATTTGGATGCGTTTGGACAGGCTGGCACATGTGTGGGGTGCAAAAATTGCGGAAAATGGGCATTTGGATCGATAGACAAGCGTTTGGCGAGTGCAAACTTACCGAACACGACGTAGGTGAGCGACTAGCGCACACGTGACATGGCGCAGACATGTGCTAGCTACGTGCGGGCGTGTGCACCAAACTCGACACGGATGGGCAGCTGTGAGGGGATGTCAACTTTTTTGACCCATTTTGTCCAATTTTTTCATCTTTTTTGACTTTTTTTTATTTATTTTCTCAATACATTTGTGATGTATTACCTTTAGTATTTTCTTCGAATCTTTGAGTTATTTTTGAACTAAAATACTTGAAAAACATTAAAAATATTCATGATTCCGAAAAGACAAATTCATATAAAAATATGATAAAATCATACAAATACGAATATATTTAATCAATTAAAATACATTAAATCTTGATAATTTTAGTACATTTTAAGCATTCATCAGATAACCTTTACTTATTTAAGTGAACTTTTTCACTTTGTTTCTTTTCTTTGTACTCAAGATGATTAACTTATTACTTTACTTATCACTAACCCTTTAGCGAGGGAATGGGCATAATCGCTCAGTGTTTTACCTAGTCCTTGACCAACGTTATTAGTTTTTTTCTTTTACTAGTCTACACATTATACATTGGTTTTTAAGCCACGTGATTAATCTATAATATTTTTTTAATTTCTTATTCATTATATGTTAGTTTTTAAGTAGCATGCTTAACCCATAATTAATTTAATTACTTAAGAATTCTACATTGGTTGTTAACCCATGTGATTTAAATCATAATTTCTTTAATTTATTGGGCACTCTACATTAGTTTTTAAGCTACATGATTAAAACCCTAATTTAAAGTTTTTATGGATATTCTACATTAGTGTTTAGACATTTCGAACAACCTTAATTCATATATTACTTGGAAAGAGTTGAGATAAAGCTACCTCTCTCACAAGAAAGTCCATTTTTTGTGATGCTTTACCTAATAAGTGGCATCATATGATCAACCTGAGGAGATGGACCATCGCAAGGCCTCATTGTCTATTGCTTAAACTAAGCCACTAAAGTGATACCTCATTATGCCTACATTTTGCCTTAATAAGCTAAAATAAAGTTGCAACTCTCTCTAAGAAAGGATATTTATTAGGCACTTTACTTGTTTAGTGGCATCAGATGATCAACTTGATGAGATGGACTATCGTAGGGCCTCATTATCTCCTTAGGTTGGGGCATCGAAGTATTACCTAAGTATGCCTACATCTTTCTTAGAGAGAACTAAGATAAAGTTATCTTTCTCTATCTCTCTAAGTAAAGATGTTTTTTGGGTGCTCTATCTGATCAATAGAATCAGGTGATCAACTCAAGTAGATGGACCATCATAGGGTCTGACTTTCTCCTCCCTGGGTTACGCCATTGAAGCGTTATCTTATTATTCTTGCATCTTACCTGGAAAGTTGAGATAAAGTTACCTCTATTTAAGAAAAAAATGTTTTTTGAAATCAGGCACTCCACCAAGTGTTTGAGTTGAGGTGATCAACTCACTTTGTTAATTATTAGTTGTTACTCTTACTGTTATCAAAATGCAACTCAAATCTCTTTGATTTTCATTAAGAAGTCATTTGGATATAGGGCTAAAAAAGGAAACAATCATAGCACACATATAATGAGTTATAAGTAATGACAAACAAATGTTAAATGAAAAAAATAAACTCCTATTAATAAAACTTGCACTAACAAACAAGATAGTACTTCAAGACAAGCATGTCATTGTCTTATTTGAGTTGGGCGACTTTCATGGTAGAGAGATAATAAATCTTGGCTTTGGCTTGATCTTCTTAGAGCTTATAAACCCCTTATTGGGTTGGATACTTCAAGACCTAATGAAAAATGAATGAGACTTGTTCTCATCTTGTACAACCATAGTCTTCATAGAATGGTATTGTAGTGTGATGGGACATCCATTACAATGAAATTGGCCATATGTGTAGCCCTCAAAACCATTATTAGGAGTTTGATAGTGCATATAGCATAAGTAGTAATCCTATTGAACCTGACCAGTGACATGTCCTTTCTTTGCATATCCCTTATTCCAAAATCGAGTTCTCTGAAGGTAGATAAGAACAAAAGGTTCACCAAGCTTCCAATTCTTCCAACACTGTACGAGCCTATCCTTAGAGTAATTACCAATGTGTCCTTATGCAGAAACACAATTTCATCTACTTCGAGAAAGAGATTCAGGTTCCTCAAACTGATTTCTCAAATCAAAAATTGGCTTCTCGCTTCTCTTTTTTCAACTTCATATGTGTCTCTTTTCCTAATGTTATGGTTTCACTATTAAGCTTGAGTCCACCATAAATACAATGAATCATTTGTACATTTTGCTTATTAGGAACTTAGGGTTTAGGGTTTAGGGTAAATTATAAGTTATAATACACTATTTCTCTAAAAAATATGTTTATGTAAATATGATTGCAAGTAATGGTCGAACTTATAGAAGATTGATGATAATTATACTTTTAATTACTGGTTCTTTTGTCAGTTAAGTAAAATTAGCTAGAGGGTTTTGATTGATTGTAAGAAAAATAAAAATAGCATAAAATAATAAAAGTAACTTTACAAAAATGATAAGAGATATATGATCATGAGACTATCCACACCACTAGCATGCAATTCAACTAATCATGTCATGAATCAAAATTAGCTTCTCAAGCACTAAATCAAATTCATAATTTTAAACCTTTCTTGAATTCTTAACTTTAGCTTTATAAATCTAGGTACACTTAATACTTCCTACATTTTCTTTTGGTGTAATTGATTAATTCAATTATTAACTAACCTAAATCTTGAACAACCTAGAATTATACTTACTAGATCTAATTAGTTCATCTTATTATGATATAAAAAAGTAATAACTAGACTAGGGAGGATTAAATCCATTGATAACCTTTAATCCAAACATTCAATCCTACTTGTGAAAGAAGTCACAAGATGCTACTTTGACTAAGAACATTAGCACCTAGAGAATAATGTCTTAAACTAACAATAAACACATCAATATATAATTTATACATGTATAGTTTTGACTTTAAACATAAAATTGAACACATTAAGAATCAAGTTGAAACTAAAAATCATGACATTTAAATTAATTAAATCATAGTTTAGGGCTTGAATTTGCCCATTATCACATTATTAAATTAATTAGCCATAGATTCTTCAAGAATCAACATTATTTCCATAAAAATCTATAAAGAAGATGATTAAGAAAAACTTATGAAAAATAGCCCAATTTTTAATTTTCTCTTTAAGATTTTTTCCAAAAGTTATCCTTAGTGTGCAATTTGATTTCCCTTAATCCCTGTATAAATTGTGTGTGTTTTGATGGCCAAATAGGTTATTCTCATAGTGTATTTCTAGAGTGTAATTTGAATAGGATTCTATTTTACTTGATTCAATGGCTAGGATTAAAAACTAGTAACAAAAAGTGCCAAATTTCCATGCTAATTGGACTTCTCGATCGATCAATACCCTAGCTTAATCGATCTAAATCAAGCGATCATTGATTGAAGCTCGATCAATCTAGCAGGTGTTTGATTGATCGAAACCCTTTTGGATTGATCTAGCAAGGATAATTGTTCATTAGTTTGTTATCCGTAACTCCTCGATCTATCGACTAGTAGTTCGATCAATGAAGTATATTAATCCATATTTTTTCATTCAAAGGTCTTTGATCGATCGAATGTCCTATTTTTTCTCTAAACACATTTGATGACTCTATGAAAGTAGAGTCATTAGTACATTTTTTACTTAATATTTACTTGCTTTATTTAATAAATAGTATTTTATGACCAAAAATATTAAAATATAAACTTTTTAGTAAAAAAAGGGTAAAAATATAATTTTTGAAATTTTTTGGAATTTTTTATGGATTTATTTATAAAATTTTAACGTAGGTCCAATTAGAAGCTACCACGCGGCATACCACGTAAGCAAAGAGTTGAATGGGCAAGCCATGTAGATGCCATACAAGTAGGGATAGCGAATCACGTTACACCGCATGTGAGAAGGATGAACTGCATACCACGTGTCAGTATGACGTTCAATCCTAGTTTGGAGATTGGTCCACCCTTGCGCCACGCCATCCGTGTTTACTAATCACGTTGTGTTGCATGGTGCTGACTCAGCGAGTGTTGACTCTAACCGGTCTCCCCTACCACGCGTTGCACTCTAATTCGCCCAGTGAATTTATGATGCCATGTGTCGCTCTATGATTGGCTGACATTGTCATTTTTGTTTGTTTTAATTGCAGCCTTTGATATGAAACTATTGATCTTTGGTCAGTTTTTAGAGTTAAAAGGAGTGTAAAAATACATAAAAATTCAAGAGATGACACAATTTTTGTAGAGACTTAAGAAAATATTAACACTACAATTCAAGAGATTGATTGTATTTCTTCTTCTACTATTCTCTTTATCAATTTTTATGTCTTCATTTTTTAAAAAATATGAGCTTTATGAACACAATTATGTGTAATTAATTTATTAATCTAAGGATCTTATGAACCCAATTTTTATAATGTGATGATCTAATATTTTATCCCAATTATGATTATAATTTAATTATATTATTTAATCTTATTTTTATGCTATTAATTGTTTGGTTAACGATTTATCTATAGAGGCAATTAAATAGATTTGAGAGAATTATTTAATTATTTTTCTTGATTAAATAACATCTATAGTTTCTAGGCAGAGATGTATGATTCTTATGTATGTGATCCATAATTGATGAACTTAATGAGTAGTACATAATTTAATTAGCATGAGAGTGTGATTAAATTAATTACTATATGATGCGTAGTTTACTTGATAGAAGAATATATGCTAGGTTAGATTCAATTGATTATGTAATTAATTGATAATTATATTGGGGGATTTTAACAATTCGCATGTTTAAAAAATCGAGGGAGTAAATATTCCTAGATATTTCTCATATATCTTCTTAGTTATCAAATCTGATTTAATTAATTATTGTTGTTTACTTTGAGTTATTTTAATTTTGTTTCCTTAAAATATAAAAACAACAAAAAAATTTATTTTTATTTTTTTAGTTTTACAAATTAGTTTCCAATAAAATAATCTTCGTATGAATAATTTTTTCTTATCATTATATTACTTGTTGTAATACATATACTTGGGTATTCATTGTGCACACTTCCTGTGTGGCAATCCACATTTTTTTTGTTCATTTTATCCTCGAACCTTGTAAAACATAAAATGCATAAAAAATAATTATTCATTGTAAATATTTGGGAATTGATGCACAAATATGTATATAAAATGACACCGATCATTTGCCTTTGTTGGTAAACCATACTTCTTGACGGGAAAGTTTAGCACCATTTCTTTGACTAAGTCCCTAACGTATTCTCATGCTAGGAGATTTTCTATTTATCTTTTCAAGTGCCTACAATCCTAAATAACATGCTTGGTGTCCCAATGAAAATAATAGTATTTTCCCCCATTCCTATACGATGCGCTCATCCTTTATGGCTATACAACATTATAGCTTTTGCTAG
The DNA here is from genome assembly GCA_030763125.1 of Hippophae gyantsensis. NCBI lineage: Eukaryota > Viridiplantae > Streptophyta > Magnoliopsida > Rosales > Elaeagnaceae > Hippophae > Hippophae gyantsensis. The sequence continues at coordinate 72,713,131 of CM061028.1, read as the reverse complement.
AGACATTCTCAATGGTAGGTTCTGAAATGGGGATCAAATCCTTCAATAAGGTCTATTTTTATGAACCCACACATTTTGTTTTTTGTTTGTAAGTTGGTTGTTAAAGGGAAGAAGCTTATGGTTCTTAAAAAAAGCTCTTTGATTTGTACTCACCATTTTTTTTTATCTAAAGGCTTTTCAACTCTTTCTTTTGTTTACCTTCATCTCCCTTTTCAAGTTAACAAATTTTTGTGCTTATAAATAAGCTTCATTTAAAGTCCTTGATATCATATTTTTTAACTCGACTAACAAGTGGGCTTTCTAATTACCCCTCTTTCGAAAAGATTTAATAACCAAGGAGTTCGAGCGGTCAAGAATTTTCAATTTCTCACTATGGAACCTCTTCATGCAATTTTCCATGAATTCTCTAGTCCTTGAATGATGTAGAATAAGTGGTCGCTTTTCTTTTTCAAGGGTTTGTTACCGGCACAGTTAGGGACAAATAACTTCTTAAAATCTTTAAAACAAAAAATAGTTACTTATGTCAAGTCACAAAATCATCTCTGAGTTGATTCATGAAGGGTAGCTGCAACTCATAGCATTCTTCTTTCCTCTTATGATGCTAACCAGCTCCATTGTTTGCTTGAACTTCACTACATGTGCGATTGGGTCCAAGGTCTCATTGTAGGTTAGAAATTTGGGAGAATTGAACTTCATTAATGATTTTACTTGTTCTATTTTATCACAGAATAAGAGTTTGATAAGTTGCATACACACTTGGTCAAGGTCGTATTGGTTCCGACCAACTCCCTGAATCCTTATTAGTTCTACTTTCATTCTTCCTCTTACCTTATTTTGTCGTCTAAGAAAGAGTTAGGGACAACACACTGATAGGCGCCTTATGGTCATTGAAGGGACAAAGGTCCTACAACTTTTGGTCTACACATATGCCCTTATGTACATCCTACTTCTCATGGTATATATCATCTTCCTCCTTCCGGTCCAATCAATGAGTTTTTCTCTCCTATTCAACAGTAGCTATCTATGCTCTAATTTCATATTGCTCTTGTAATTTCCTCAGGAATTCCTTGTTTTCTCTCCTTACCTCACCTATCACTCCTATTATCCCTTCTAATTATTTTGTAAGTGGGTGAAGTATCGTCATGTTCATCCTATTTAAAATCCTCTACCAAAGGTGATGAGGACAATCGTTCAACCATTTAAAGTCCTTTGCTAGCTTGTCTTGTTGTTTTTTTTGTTTATCATGTTACGATTCGATGTATTCGTTTTAAAAAATATTTGTGTTCCTGATCCCTTTACTCGATTGAACCAAATTAGTAAGAGATTATTAAACTTAAAATTCTATACCTCACGATGTGTGTCAAGTATTCTATACAATAAATGAGACAAATAACAAATAGTAGTTATCTTGTATACAACATATCTTTATTATATATATATATATGATTAACATAATATAGATTAATTATATCATATTGTTATATAACTAGAAATAAATTAAAAGTTTAACACCTATTAATTACAATTATCTTTTCGCATAGATCTACTTTAATAATTATGGGTTAATATCCAAATAATTTTCATTTACATCCGTTTGATTTCATATTACATAGGATTAAACACACCCTAAACAAACCATCATCCAAAAGAAAGAAAACAACCGAACATGTAGAAAACAGGATAGAGGGAAAAAAAAAATAAAGAAAAGAAAAGCAGCAATAAACACTACTAGAGAGTACGCGCGGCCAAATTCCAATTCAGAAAAACTTGCCCCTTCTTCTCTTCTCTCTCCTCCTCAGGAGAGAAAAGAGGAGTAACGTATAAATTTTAATGCAGACAAGAAGCGAAAGGTGGAAAGGAAAAGAAAACGAAAGTAAATTGTCTCTAGGGTTTTGATTTTCGTCATTGCCAAGCTTGTTTGATTCTTCATTTTGCAATTATTTTTTTTGCACTACCGCTAATTTGAGATCCTAAATTTTCTCTATGCTGATTGTAGTTATCCAATTTCTTCAGAATTTTGAAGGCTTTTATCGGTTTGATTACGGAGAAACCTTTTTGTACGGACTGGGCTACGTTTGTCCTCTTCATTTCAAATTTCTTGGGTAATTGATTAATTACGCTGCTCAAGTGCTCATGGATTTGCATTGTACTTTCACTTTGAACAATTTATGAATTTGGTGGATAGAATGGGTCTGCGACTTGCTGACATTATTCTTTGACAAGGCTATATAGTCATTTTGTAAATTTTCCGTGTTTTCTGTTTTAGTTTAACGAATGGGTTTTTTGGATAATAAACTTGGATTATATATTTTTTAAGTTTTGCGATAAATTGTCGGGTAAGTGATGCACTAATTTCATTCTTATCCTTTCTACCATGTTTTGAGCTTGTCTCTATGATTGTTTGTTTGCGATGGTTTTATATATGATCTTATAGGGCGCTGCATGATATTTTTTTTAAATCTTTACTCGCAATGTGGGTAGTGTTATTACTCTGTCATTGTACTTGGTATAGTTATTTGGCGGACAATGTGGGTAGTGTTATTTCTCTGTCATTGTACTTGGTATAGTTATTTGGCGGAGAAAGCTCATCTTGCTAAATGTAACTTGTAGATACAGCAGTCACAATGGTATGCTCATTTGGAGGCGGGAGCATGGCAGTGATGGCAAGGCTTCTGTCATCAGGAAGCTTCTCTCAAAGTATAGAAGGTAAATTTTGTTTTTAACTGTATTAAGAAACTATCGGCATTCATATAGTCTGGTCTTGTTAACTGTTGGGGCAAGGGTGTGTTTGAGCCGTGTGTGTTTTCTATACCTTTCTATTTATGCATTGTTGAAACATAAGGTGAGACAGCATGGCAAAGTAAGTGAAAAAAAATAGTAACGGCAATGTTTGAGTGGCAGAAATGTCCTATTTGAGATGTAACCATGTCTAATGGGTTACTGTGATAACAAGAACTATCCCATTTTCAACACTCTCACTTGCTTATCTACTGTCTTGCATCCATTCCTTCTTTTTTTGGTTCTCATCCGTGTGGATACATAAGTGGGATGCATGTTGTTTGTGATGGTTCTGGGGAATGTGCAAATCTCTATCTCTGCCTATTTCCAATAAGAATTTTGAAAAATTTCAGAGATGTTTCACTTGGGATTACTGTATTTTTCCTTATTGAAAGGAATATGTATTATTTGTAGACCCTATTAGCACAACCTTAGTGTAAATATGGGGCTTCCTCTCTCTCTCTCTCTCTCTCTCTCTCGGGAGCTGGCAGGCAGGGATGAAGATCTTTTGAAGGTTTTTTCTTGATGTAATTTCTGGTGTTGCAGAGGAAGCCAACCATCAGAAATCAACAGCTCAGTTGATCTGCAGAGAGTTAAGGGACGCTGATGAACCTAATTTACTTGATGAAGAAGGTCATTTTATCATCTCTTCTCTTACACTTGCAATCTGGAATTAGATTTGGTTCATGTATATTGCATATTTTATTTCTTATTCTCTCATATATAATCTACATTCATATATCAAAATCTATAAATTTATTAAGGTATTGGTTGTGATAAAGTTATGCTTCTTTGTGTAAGAAGGTGATGTGTCACCTGGTACCTCATGCAGGTAAGAGGTGCTTCTTTATCTCTATGTGAAGAGTGGGTGAGATAGAAACTATTTTACATAAAGTAAAGCTTATTGGAGTATGCTGCTGTTATTTTCGTTTTTAAGGATTTTTCTGTGAAATAATATAATTTCTGTTATGCCAAGTTGATTTATCATAAAGCAAGGGTGCCAAAGAATTGTCAACTCTCAGCTACTTTCCTGAAGACATTTATTCAAAAAGATTATATGTACTAAAAGATTATTTATGCTTTTCTTCCTTTAATATAAATCTCAGGGGACTATATCTTGTATAGGTTGTGAACCTAGATTAGTCACTGATGTCAAGGTGTTGGTCTATGCGCTTGCAGCAGTATAATGTTTTGATAAGGGAAAGCAAAGTAATTTTAGGGTTTGGGGGTTTTCTAAAGGTAGCGTTTAGGATTTCTGTTTTGTATAGACAAAAATCCATTAAATGAGGAAGAAAACAATCATTGAAATTGGATGGGTGATCCAGCTAAAAAAAAGCCAAAAGTAAAAATGCAACTAATAACACTATAAAAGTGAAATAATCAATGATAAGATCCCAATACCTATCCACTCCTCTCCGACTTGGAGGAAATTTATCTTCTAGGCATTCCCTTCAATATAAAATGAATTACCAAATGCAGCATTGTTGATGACCCATGCTTTTTTTCATTATGCTTTCTTGATGCTCAATTTCTTTGACTGCTGTGGTGATACTGATATCTGCCTATAATTTTCTGCTGTCAGAACTATGATATTTTGTTCTTTTGCAGATATGCATGTCTTTGGCTTGAAGCCCATGGCTGATCCTTTAGATTTGGTATTGTTTGATTGCTGTATTTTCTTTAATTATTATTATTTTCAGTTGAGCTCGGTTGTTTTATGGGGTTTAAATTAAAGATATAACTATTGTTTCTCTTGATATTTAACAAAATCTGTGCATTGTGCTATGCATGTATAATTGTTGGATATTCCAATGAAATTTCTTGCTTTGCAAAATTACAATATACCAGTTAGTGGTGCATCATTGATCTTCATTCTGTTTAAATATTCTTGAGCACATATTTTCTGCTCTGCTCTTTGACAATGTTGAAGGAAAGTCCTGACCATCTGAGTCAATGTATAACTCTTTTTGCAAATAGATTGATACATAATGTGTAAGCCTCTGCTTTAGACTATAAATTGAACTCTCCAGACTTTGGCATGTTCATGTAATCTAAAACATAAAATCTATGATTCACTAATATGATAATTGTTTTTTTTTCTTCTTTTCTTTGATTCTTTTTCATATTGTTACAGAGGGTAGGGTGTTTGGAATGATTAGGAATGGTATTATCAGAAGGTGTATGGTGGGTTCTATTTTGCTCCATTTCTGATTTGGGCAAAATTAGATACTCGAGATATAAAAATCTTGACTTTCAATCTTGATTGATTAGGAAACTAATTTAGATTTAACATGTACATACTCGTACATTTACATGCTTGGGCTTTCTTTTGGCTCTATTATCTTATACTTTTCTTATCAATGTAAAGGTATGCTGCAATGCTTGTAAGAAACCAATCAAGGCCAGTCAATATGTGATTCATGCAGGTTAGAAAATTTTATGCCTGCACTTTTGTTTTTATGCAATATCTAGCAGTCATGGTTTTGTGGCAGTGTGAAGTTTTTAGTTTGCAAACCTTATTCATTTTGGGTTGAAAATTGAAGACATTCATGCACACAGTAATTTGTAATAATTGGACTAGGTGCACTGTTTCAGCTATTGTATTAGTTCAAATTTGAAAGCGCAATGTCAACACTGCTTGATGCATGTCATTAATTGTTCCACATCATTCTGATCATTTATACTTTCCATGTTTGTAACATTAAGTACGTAAAATAGCTTACAAAACACTTTCCAGTACTGGAATGGACTCAAATTTAATTGAGATATGATACCTTAAACGAAAAGATGTGCCATATTATTTTTATATTGTATAGTTTTAGTCTAAATTTAGTTAAACGAAGTTGCCGAGCTTAAGTACAAAATTTAACTAGTGAACATGCCTGATTTATTTCTTATATATGATGATTTTAAGGTTTTTTTTTTCTTTTTTCTTTTCATAGTATGCTTGATTCTATCATTCTATCATTATTTTTTATTCGTTCTTAAAACAGAGAAATGGCATATGATTGTTTTTCCCAAAAGAAAAAAGAGGGGACTTGCTTAGTTTTCTTTTTGTCTCTTTTAGATTTATGTATTTATTAGAAAATAATTACTAAAATTATAAATCTGGAATAGGTCTGCGTTGCCTTCCATTCCAACTTTGATTCTATTGCCTGTGTAAATGTCAGTAAGTACTAGTAAGAATCAGTATGTAGCTTTTATCGACAGGGTTTGGCATAATTCCAATGTTTAGTTCAAATTTGTCAAAGTTCTGGCTCAGTTTACATTATAATTAAAAGGTATTTAGATACAAAGTGAATTATACAACGCCTTAACCTTTTCCCTTACTCTTGGCTTGTGCTTTTGTTGGGTGGATTAATTTGTTCCTTCCATGGCCTGTCCAGAAATTTGTAGGACATTGAATTATTCTGAAGAAACTCGTTTGGAGCTTAATGGCAGTATGGGCCACAGGAAACCTACAAAGAAGGAGAGGAAAAAGTTGCCAAATGCCAACACTTGTATCCTTTTTGAATGTGATATAATTTTGGCAGGGTTGTTTAGACATTTCTAATAATGATTAACTTTTGGGTCCTTCATAAAGAAAAATCCTTGTTTAAAAGAGTTTGACACATTATTTATTGCTGAAGCAGTTTTGATCATATCATTATTTTGTTTGACATTGGGACTTTCTTACAATTAAAAGTGAGAGCTAGCTTCTCTTTGTTTGCTTGTTTTTGTTCTTAACCTTTCTTAGACCAGGCTTCACCTAGTGGGGAGTTAGAAAGGTCTGAATCTGTTGGTGCAGAACATACTACTGTGTGGCGATCCCAGCTTGATGTAAAAATTGAAACAAACTCTCCTGGTTTTGTGGAGGCAAAAAGTAATTCCTTCTTACCCTTTGCTTGTTGTGTCTAAATGATTTCTTGCTTTCTGCAATGCTCACGTTAAGTTTCAATTACATAAAGGGTTCTTACTTCTCACTAGGTGTGACTTTTCTCTTAGCTGGCCGAGTTGCATTTGACACATATATAAATAAGATCTCCTAGAACTACAAAATAACTTCAGGTGGAATATAAGTTTTTATGCCTTGTGCATGATCGGTGTCCTTTGTGGCTTTGTGCAATATGCTCCAATGAAAGTTCCTGTGTGTCACCAAATAAAAGTGAGGAAAAAATGCTAGCATTGGAAAGGAGCACGTGTTCTTCATAGACGTCCGTACCTCAAAATGACTTAATTGTAGATAGGGCGTGTCACACACTATCCTAGATACTTGCTCTAGCTCATGTCTACTGCTTATAAGTTGATTTATTTTTGCTGCAATGGTTATCCTGATGACAGGAATGACAATCATAAATTGTGATCTATGAAAGAATGGAAGCTTATGCTAATGTTACAATTTTTTTTATGAACTGACTGCGCTGTTTTAGTGCTTATTGTTGACTGTAAGAAATGTTTGCACTGCATTCTCAGCTTCTGTAGATGCAACATGTTTGATGGATGGTTCAGGAGTTAGTCCGGGAAATGCTGCCTGCTCAGCCTTTATAATGCCTCCTCCTGCAAAACGTTCTAAATTGTATGCCTTTCCTATTCTCATCAAATTAGTTTAACTGGCATTGTAATGCTTTTGAAGTCTTAATTATGAACGTATATAGCATTCTATTTCCTGATCTCACACTTCTATTGTTTATGTTACCATATATTGCCTTTGATAATTTTCCCTAATTATACAGCTACTATACTATGTCTGAGTTGGACAATGTCTTTTCAATAGGAACTAAGCTACAATTGTACTATATAAAAGAGATTGAAAGAATAGTTTCAAATAGTTACAGAATGGCTTTTGAAACCAACTTTATATATGAATTTAATTGAGTTGGACAAAATTTCTCTATCATAGTAGTGTTCCAGTAGATAACGGGAGATGAATTTCTACACCGTTTTCTTGTTCTAAATGCTTGCCTTATGGATTCTTCGAATGGTTGCTGCTTTAAGAAATGTCATGCGTTGCACTTTTATCTGCTATATATCCCAGTTCTATTGTGGACTGATGCAATAGTTTGTTGCTACTTTTTAATACTCTTATAAGAACTGTCACTGGTTTCCATCATGTGATCCAGACCCCTTTCTTTCTTGTAGGATAACAGGTGAGTGGCTTCTCCTATCAGATGACCTAGGAACAATATCTGGTGGATCAGTTATCATAAGTACTGAAGATGCATGTATTATGAGGCTGCATTTTAAATTTCTAAATTTGCTGTATTTCTTTTAACTCCCTGAATTAAAAATTGCATGATAGTCTTAATCTTTTTCTTTATGTGGTATTATGAAATATTGGAGCAGGTAACCAAATGTTGGTCAATAAATATGTAGTAGGTAACAATGATGTTCTTATTTTATCAACTATTTGAATGAAAAGTCACCCAAAACAAAGTTTACCAATGGTTTTGAGCAAGAGATGACAGAACACAAAGTTGATTTTTGTGCTTGATTTTGACTATGCTACCGAAAGAATATTCCCTTTAAGGGAAGGTAAATCCTTCTAACAAGTTTTTTGACTCAGATTTATGGGCACAGTGAGTTAAAATACTGTCAGTGTCAAACCTTCCAATTACGAGTTGATTAACTTTTATTGTTTGATTTGTTTAAAAAGGAATGGAGAGACTTGTAATTTTTTTAATGTATGCATTGATCTGATTTTATTTGTCATCAACCTGTATGTGAGTATAAATGTTCATATCTATTAGTTAGTATAACTACTGGCTCATCAAAAAACTAACACTCTTGGCTCATTTGTTGTATGCTTTGGTTTTTTGGATTATTTAGTATTGATTGTTGGATAAATTGTGTATTGATGAGTGTGCATACCCACTTGATGCTATTCTTTCAGCTAGGGATTCTCCGAAAGTATCCATTTTTGGTGGTGTAATGCCCAATGAATCGGTTCTCAGATGCAAGAACCCAAGTCAAATTCATGGATTCTGCCTGCCAAAAAAAGACGATACATCTACTACTAGTGGTAAGAGTCTGTGAAGCTTATAAAATTTAGATCCCCCCCAGCCCAAAAAAAAAGTCAATATACTTGGTCAGTCTTTCTTTTTCATCAGTTGACGTACTATTTCAATCCGTTAAACCAGATTTTCCAGTTCCCCTTGCTACAAAGATGTACTATTCTCAAAGAAGTAATCGCCTCCGCTCAGCACTTTGTCATCTTTATTATGAATCTGTGTCATCGACTAAGGAAATTTGCGATGATATTGTGTCAACAATACCAAATGGAAACATTATTCTGTCACAGGCTTCACCTCAGAGGGATCCTTCGGTCAAAGAAATAGATGACCATATAAACAAGGTTTGACCCTTTTTGTTTTAGTGCTTGGTGGCTGAATATGATCTAGAATATTGGTCCCTACTTTCTGCACATTGTGAAGTCATTAATGAACTCATTAGTTACTAAGTTTTTCAAATTTGAAATCCACATTTGGAGTATATCACAATATTATTTTTCTTGGTGAGCAATAAGAGGTGTATTGCAAGACACATGAAATGGACAGATACTCTCAAGAGTGCTGCTTGCTTCAGGATGTCAAAGACCTCTAGCAAAGGTAAAATTGCTGGTAAAGCTTATGGGTAGGAAAGAAAAATGTGAGTGGAAAACTGGATTAGGGCTGTATTTTAACAAAGTTCTCTCTTGTATGAAGTACATTTTGTTCATTTCTCAGCTGCACATAAGAAGTTCCAGTTAGTGCTACCCATTTCCATTACAAAGTTTCTAATTTACTGTGCGACATGTACTCTGGAGCACTGATAATGAAACATTTTAGAGGGTATTCTTTTTATGAGGTTGCATTTTGGTTGCCGTTCTCGAGAACTGTTTTACTGTCTTTGTGGACATTTACTATTGTAGCATTACTGTTTTCTTTCAACAATGTTGTATACAACCAGCAGCAATTGCCAATGCTGTATGTCTGATGCTGATAGTTTTTGAATATGGAAAACCCAATCAGTTCGGATACTTGATAATTGATGGCAGGTTCGGTTCATGGAATTGGAGGATGAATGGAATACATAATTTGTTTTAATTAGTTCCTTTGTGCAGATGCCTTGAGAGAAGCTATACCTTTTGGGGATGATTATTCCTTGGGAGTTGTAGGTTTTCTACAAATATGGGCCTTAAATAGTAGATATAGATTGCACATAATCGATCTCGCCCTAAAATAGTATATCAATTATATGTACACACTATACATTTATTTATGTACAAAGCGAACATGTATAAATGTACAAGCCAACATTCTATTTTAGGGTCAATTCAATTATGTAAAATATGTATGTGTTATTTTATGCTTCAATATGGTTTTCTATGTACACAACAAATTCCTTATATAATGGCAAAGATTAACTATTTCCCAAAAAGAAAGCCTACCATCTAAAGAGTATTTTGAGGATATTTAATAAAAATCTTTGAACTTTTCTATTAGCAGTGCTTTTCAAAATTTAAAATAAAAATAAAAATCGAGAAATTAAAAATCCCTTTTTACAATTCCCAGGAAAGGATATTCTTAATCTCTTTTGAGTGTCTTTTTCAAATCGAATGCGCCCTTAGTTTTCTTTTACATAGGCGATCACTTGCCAATACTTTATTTTATTATCTTGTCAGTTTTATTTATAGACTGCAAGAACGTGGCTACTTAGTCTAGTCATTGAGATCGATATAACCTAGACCTAAGTGCTTATAATAATTTTTATTTTCCTTTTGCAGCTTGCATAAACTATTCAATGAGGAATGGCTAACTTAGAATTGTCATTTCCTCGTGAAACAGAGGGACCGTCTATTGTTGCCTTCTGTGCAAAAATCTGATCAAATTGAAGCCCAAGGTTTGGAAGTATGCTTCAATGCTTCTGAACGCTGCTTGCCTCCTGGTGATTCCATAAAGCACTTTTCTGTGGATAATGATCCATGGCCTCAGGTTGTTCCCATCAGTTTAACAAGGAATAAATATCTCTCGAAATCTTTCTCTCTTGCACGCAACTCAGGTATTCTTTTCAGAAACACAATACTGTGCGTGTGGGGCAGGATCCACGGTGCTTAATCGCTATTTTATAGAAAGTTCTTCTACCACTTTTAAGTCTCCGGCTCGAAATAATTTATGTAAAAGACATGCAATCTGATTCGCCTCTCACAGACATTTATTCTTACTGCATTAATAACAATGATTTTTATAATCCTCTCATGCATATCTTCTCACTTAAAAAATATTTCTTTTAAATAGGAAAGGAAAATAAATACTTTTTAGCTATAGTAAATGCATAAAAAGCTCATAATTCCTTCGAGCAATCTAGATTTTGTATATAATAAAAAGCTTAGTAATGATAGAATACCAGCTTTGTATATGACCTCTTCATAGATGTCTTGTTTCCTGGCCTGCATTTCTCAATTTTCACAACCTTCAAGGGGTCATAATTGAGTGAAAAGGAAATTTTACTATGAAATTCTCCAGGTTTCTTAAAATAAAACGTCAGCATTAATTATTTCTTGTTTAAAAAAAAAAGAAGTTATTTCCTTTTCATCGCTTTCTGTTATCATAGCTTGCTAAGGTCATTACTGAATGAGCTTGGATAAATTTTATGTACTTAAAGGTAAAAGTTGAGATTCTTGAAAATATTATTTTATTAATAATTATCTCATTTTAAAATTCATCTCACTTTGATTTAAAGTAAAATGAATAAAACTTCATTTATTTATTTTTCCTTGGGGTGGGGGGTAGGGGATGGGGACTATTTAAGCACCATGGGTCATGGGAATCTTACTAAGCTTACGACTGGCGTTATACAGAAGTATGGGAAATCTGAATATTGTTTCTAGCATTGTTTCATTTTGTGTTTTACTTATTTCTAACTCAGTCCTGGTTGGATTAAGATTGGTTGTGAATACACTTTTATCCTCACTTGATCCAAATCCAGTAGTTGTACACCACTTGCCATATTTTAAGCATGTCAGTTTGTTATTGCCAGATTTTCAATGTGAGTTGTATTAGAGGCTTAGGAGCATAACCTCCTTGTATTAATATTTTACTTGGATACTGTATTACATGGTTAATGATTTGTATTTTATCAATGAAGCAACTCTCTGTTTTCATTTATATAATTAAGTGTTTAATAAGATAGATAAAACAAATGAGAAATGGTTATGGGAACTAAGCATGCTCATTTAGAGGCGATTCAGATTGCAGTTCTCAAACATTGAACTTATTTTAGTTCAGTTGCTAAAAGAATATCTAAATTTTTGTGAGCCTAATGGGTATTGATTTCAATTTTGTATGGGGAGTCAATTTTAGCTTAAAAGTTGTAATGAAATTTGGAATTTTGCTACTTGGTGGCTTGTTCTCTACAACTTCTTAAGTTGTGCCTATGAAAAGGAAGGTTGAACTATTTTTGAGTGCTGTAGCAACAACTTTGTTACTTTTTCGATATTACGCTTTGCTTGCCTAAAGTTTTTGTATAACTTATGCAGCGACATTACATATTAACTAGTAAACCATCTAATATAGCGAATCACCAAGAAGAATGGAGTTGCTCAAGTTTTCTCTCTCACTCACTCTCTGCTTGTAAGTTGTATATCTGTTGTATCTGGTTTTGTAGGTCAACCACTGGGGACAGTGCAGCAACAAAATGGTGGTGTTCCTGTTACATAGAAATTCTTGCAGAATCTTGTTTTGCCAGATGAAGGTGTAATTAAATCTGCACTTAAGATTAGAACTTAGGACATAGGATCACTTTCTGATCATGGATGTATCAACTTGTTAAATTTGTTCATTCCAGCTTTTGCTGATTCATGGCCTCTGTTTATAATTGGCCAAATGGAATGAGCATGGATCATTTGGTATATTGGCATGGGGTAAATGAGGGAATGGTTTTTGTAGCAGATGTATATCTTGCTCTTTTGTTAAAAGAAAAGAGTTGTATCTCTTGGTTTTGTAAATATAAAATTAAGATTAAAATGGCTCCATGTTTATGCTCGATGAGTTATCTTACCTTTCTTTGCACTTGTTTCTATAACATTTTTTTCCATCATAGGATCTTTTTTTTCTTTTTGGTGAAAATTATGTCTTAATTAGCACAAAATGACAGGAACTGCGCTTTTACATATTTTCTCTCCCATATGGCAATATTCATTCAGTAATGGATTGGACAACATGTACTTTGAGCATTCCATTTCCTCTCTAATTTTTTTACACTCACGTGGAAAAGGGAATCATGAATATTGTTGTTCATCTTTTAAAATTGATTTGTGGATCATATATTAGTTCTTGCAAGGAGTTTGGATGCCAATGAAGGGTTGTTCGGGCATATTACTTCTATTCACTGAGTAATCACTCAAGCAGGCGGAAGGTGCAAATCCTGGTAAGTTGTCAACTGTCTTAAGAAATATGAAATGAACGTCTATATTTTTCAATAATGTGAACTAGTGAGGGGGTATAACGCACATGGTCTTTATTTTATTTTATCATACTTTTATGGCATTTTGAGTTACAGGCTTTTACGGTCTTAAATTTACAGAATTACTGTGCTTCATCACTATATGGCAAAAGTAGACATTTTTGTTCTTGTCATCTAGAATTTTACTGGAGTTGAGTAATTGAATTCATATTTTGGTTTTATTTTTGAAATGCAACTTGTCGGATGCCCCTTCATGTTTCCCCATGATGCCCATAGTAAGATTGTGGAAAAATGAGTATTTATATCTTTCTCAAATGTCACTTTTCAAGAAGTTTGAGAAGCCTCTTTACATTTAATTGTGATGCACCGTGCTTTTTAAGTAAAATAAATGAAATCGATTGCATATGATTTATTTGATTTCAAATGTATGCTCGGTAATAGAAGAAAAATCAAGATCTAGCAGGAGTTTATATTGTGTAAGAAAATACTGATATGCAATTTGATGTTTTAAGACTGATTACAAAATTGACATTTTTATCTTTACGCAATAACATCATTTTTTCAACTATAATTTTTCTTATTCTTGGCTGCTATGTGATTTGTTTTTCCTGATTTTCCAAGTCTAAACTTTAGTGTCTGAGGAGCTTGAGAGCATTTTTCATTTTATCCTTTATATTCATAGTGCACTGTATGGTATCGATTATTTCTTTTTTCTCAAATAAGTGTCATTTGATTATCTTTATAGTTTAGATTAGAAGATAATACTTGAGCTTTTGTGTTTTTGGCAAGAAGATGGTGCTAGATCTTATTTGATGCCTCTTTGGTTAAATAGATAGCTTTTATGTATAACATTTAAGGTTAAGTGACTAGGTCAGTGTTCCTCCTAACAAGTTAGTGAGATTCAAGTATCTCGATTTCCGTTATGTAAGGTAAGGTTGTTATACCTGATTGGGTGCTTCTTCTTTGGATCATTTTTCATTTCAAATCCCAAAATGTTCGATTTGAGACCTTAATATGAGGTGTGAGAATCGTTTTAAGATGAGTGTATTTTCTAATTAGCCTATAATATGTCATTATGGCTCCTTCAGTTCACCCATCGGTAATTTTCAGAGTTGTGTTTGTGCTGAAATTAAAGTGTGCTGCCAGCTTAGCCACTTAGGAGAAATTATTTATAGATATTAGAGTATTGTTGATGTTGTACTTCAAGTCAATTAAATGCAAGATATATGTAAAAAATTTCTTGAAAATTCAACTTCTCCCTTCTTTTTTTATTTTTTTTTTATTTTTAATGATTTCTCTCATACTTTTACAAATAACTTAGTAATTTGATTCACTGGGAGTATTAAATTAGGATATTTTATTCTATGAGTAATAAATAACTCTCCGGCGGCTTAGAGATACATTTTTTCTTGTTGAGTTTAGATTTGTTGACGAAAACTTTCCATGTAAGGAGCAATATCAATAAGTTAAATTTCCTCGCTTCATATGAGATGATAGAGATGTAAGTTATGTGAACAACAATATTATGGAAGAATACAGCGGAGTGCATAATAACTAACATATATGTATCCAATGAAAATGACAAGTAGGATAACTGATCCTTGTTTTGTTTTGTTTTGCTCTTATGGGAAATTTATATTAGTACATTTAAATTGTAGTAGAGAATTTAATTATAAGATACAAATAAATAAAAATTAACAAACATATTAATGTACAATTATTATTTTTCATTGTTCTGTTGATAGTGTTGGAAATAATTGTTTTTTTTTTGAGTTATTATTTGTTTGTCTAAATTGTTTTTAATAGTGTTTTTGTACCTTTAATCCGTCTATTTGAGTTTTTGACTTTTACGATAGCAACAATTTCAATTAGAAAGCTACTAAATTTATATCAGTATCTAAAATGAAAACAATGTTAAAATTTAATTAAAAATATATCGCAAATTAGTGAACATACATCATATATTATGGTTATCTTATTAAACCTTATAAAAATAAAATAAATCTACATGGAGAGAGGGCAAACTCTTATCAAATGAGAAAGAGCACTCTCATGTTATCACATATTGAAATCAAAATCAAAAGAGAGAAAAAAGAAGAAGAAAAAGATAATAGGAATGACTGGTTTTCGGGAGCTCTCCCACCCGAAACATTTAGGTATTCTTGTACTGTATTTGCTTACTATTATTTTTTTTTATATACATATGTTACATAATAAAATACAATTTTTAGCTTAAAACATGTTTGACTCTTTAAATAATTGTATTGAATTTTCTTTGTTATTATTCTTACACGTATAAGATACGTGATGATTAGTGATATGTATATTATTTTTAATTTTTCTTTTCAATAAATATATTTTTATACCGTGAGAGTTATTATAAATATATTATTGAATTTTTATTTATTATTTTCATAAGTAAATGCATAAAAACACCCAAATTAGATCCCATTTATGCCATCTGTGAGGACCCAACCCCATCTAACAACCCCCAGTTTCGATAGCTATCTGAATGGAGGTGACTAGTTTTAAAAGTCGAAGAATAAGAGCGACCAAAATGTTATTGTGTTAAGTGGGCTGTCTCACCTTAAGTCACTGATATACTTCTATTTGATGATGTGCAACGTTGGAAGTTCAGAATTTGGCTAGTAGGAGTGAGTCATGGTTATATGATGTGAGAATATTGTACATGTACCGTCATTAAAGGCTTTACGAAACTTTCTTGGTTTTATATACAAAATGATGGTGTCACTGCAACTTATCATATAGGCATGTTAGGACATTTTAGCAAGCAACATAATAATATTAAGATGATAGTCTAATTTATTCAGGAAAGTTTTTTTTAGGTTGATAACAAATTTCTAGTGAGTAATTAGTTTCTAAACAAATTTCCTTTTCATTCTATTTTAATTGGGTAATCAGAAAATGTCTCTGTTTTCTTCATTCTTTTGCGTTTGCCTATAATCGTTGCTTATCTTGCAACTTATGTCACACGGACAACATGACCATCAATCATATTATGGTGATCCGGATAAATAAAGCCTGGTTAAGGTACAAGAATATACAAGTTTAAGTTGGTCTATCCTGTTTCAAATTCGCCTGTTTTTTTTCCCTTGTATGAGTTTGGGTCTTGGTAGAGGGTATGAATGGGATCTGATTTGGGGAGGGGTAAATGTAAATTTGTATGGTATGAATAATATATTTATAAAAATATTTTAAAATTTGATGGTATAAAAATTTAATTATTATTATTTTTTAATTTGATATGCTTTTCAAGAAAATTATCAGTATTCTTTAAAGTAAATTAATATATTAAAATAATCTAAAAATCCATGAAATAAAAAAAAATTAAATAATTTTTATAATAAAAAAGTATTCTTTGTTGATAATCGAGATTCATTAATTTTTTACTATGTGAAATTATTTTAAATTTGACCCATGTCATTTGTAATATCTTAGGAAAACAATTATTTTATTGTAAGTGCTTTAATGAAAAAAAAGTGTTAATGTAAAAATATATTATTTTAATCCATATATCATCTTCATTTTATTATGTATCGTGATCTATGACTAAAAATATAGCTCCACGAGCAAGATTATGGATGGTGCAATATATTTGTGATGAGTATATAAAAGGATTTGAGTAATAAAGTCAAAGTGATATGTATTTATAAGTGGTTAAAGAGTACAAGTGTTCATTGATCAAGTAAAAATAATAATCCCTAAAAAGCCTACAATAAAGATTTAATTGAAAACGAATTAAATTATTATTATTTTTTATTTCAAGATAAATTTTGAAATCACTTAAAAAAAAATCGTTTGATCTTATCCATGAGATTTTTTTTATACTTTTTCTTTTTTCTCCTCTCAATTCTTCACTCTCAACTCCATTTTTTTTAATATTTATTGAACTCAACTATCAATTCATGGTTATATTTTTTTTAATAACATTACATAAAATTATTAAAAAATCCAATATCCATATAACATAAATTGATTTTATAAGTTGATTTACAATTAATTAATTTTTTTAATAATTTATACATACTAACTTTAAAGAAATAATTTTCTTATTATAATTTTCTTTAAATACCTATTAAGAATTAATGATCTTACAATAATAATTTTTACTATTAATTAAATTGGATTCATATCCCTAAATATGCCTTTACTTTTATAAATTTTTAAATATTTTCACAACTTAAAGAAGAATATAAATCTTATTAAATTTTTAAACAAAATACATAATAACATGTTGAAGATCATCTTAAGTAAAATAAAAGTAACGTTGAGTTTAATCAAGGGCTTTAATGTCTATGTACGGGAGAGGTACATTATTTATCCTGTACTTTCATTTAGAGAAAAGTATCACAGATATTTCTTAGGTTATGTTATATCATTTAATTTTTTAGATAAAAAACGATGTCATTTAATTACTTAGTTTTGTAAAAAAAGTTAATTAAAGATAAATTATATTATTTTAATATTTTTTTATAAAAATATTATTATTTTTATATCAAGTGATTAAACGCAATTAAAACATAAGTTTTTAAATACAATAAAGTCAATTTAATATAAAAAAATCAAAAATACTCTTTTTTTGTAATATTTATTAATTATCATTATTTTATTTTAATATTTTATTAAAAATTAAAATATATATTTAACAAATTTTTGTTTGAATTTTATTATTGTTTATTTTTTAAAACTATTTTATATTAAATTTTACTTTTATCATTGTTAAAAAGTCTTATTTTAATCACATTTTAATTACTTAATAATAAATAATAATATTTTAAATAAAAAATTATTAAAATAATATAATTTTTTAATTATTTATTTATACAAAGTTAATGGATTAAATAAAATATAATTATAAAATGTTCAATAAAAAATTATAAAATATTTAAGAGTAGTGAAAAAGAGTAAGTATGATAAAAATTTGAAATATATTAAATTTTACAAAATTTCTAAAAATCTATAAAAATTTATTAAAAAAATCATATAAATCTATTCAAATTTATATAATTTTTTTAAAAATGTATTAAAATTAATAGAATTTTAAAATTTAAAATCTTAACTAAATACACCATTCTAAGTTAAATAATAATAAATTCTCCCACTTATTTTTAGACAAGTTGTTTAGGGAAAATTATAGAATACAATATATTACATTTTTATATATTTATGCTTTATCCGATAGATGGTACATACCTTATTTTTTAACAATGAAATCGAAATAAAGTAATTTTATTTTAAAAAATATATCAAATAAAAAAGTAATACATTAATATATAATAGTGTTATTTTGTTTATTAAAGAAACTAGCCTTATTGATGAATGTTACATTGATTTTGTTTTTACAACTATGTTACACTGAGTTTAATAAGTAGATTAGATACGTTTTTGATCTAATTAGTTTAAAAATTTGACAAATAAAAATTAATTGATGTATTAAGTCAAAATCAACTTAGATATAAAACAAAATTAAAACGATAACGAGTAGTTGATTTGAATCTATATCAGTTATTATATTATTATTTAAGAAAAAATTATATTCTCTTTTGAATAAAATTATCAAATTCAAATATTTAATCTAAAATTAAACATAAATAATAAATAAATTTAATTAACTTAAAATTTAAAACATGAAAATCAACTTTTTATAAGATTTAATTTTTAAATTACATATAATTATACTAATATATTATATTTTCGGTTCACTTTGATTTACATAAGCTTTTTTCAGAAAATTTAAATAGAACCGATTTATTCAATTTTAAAAAATAGCATCTAACCGAATCTATTATATTACTAAAAAAAATGGCATAGAATGTTTGTTCCATTTTTTAATATTTATGTCCATCCTTGGGTTAATTTTTTTTCCTGAGAAATCCATCCCATAAAGCTTAACATAAAACTTTCCTACATTTTATTATCCAAGTTCTTAAATTATAAATTTTTAATTAAATTTAATAAATGAGATTGATTTACTTATGACTTATCACTCGGTTTATGGTCACTTTTTTTTTAAAAGTAAAATAAAACAATTATAGTAAAAAATATTCCAAATAAATATTATTTTCCACATCGGATTAGGAATTCCAGCACAGCAGGAATTCTATCGAAAGAGCAACTTTGATTATCTTCCACCTTTCCTTTTCCTAATTCAATTTTCAATCAAATTCCTTTCATAATAAAAATTATTACTTTATTAATCTTATAATCTATAAAATAATATTAACAATAATCCCTGCTACATAAATACCATAGATTGATTAGAGCCATTTTTATTTTTTTTGTGAATATCGATTTCGATTCTTTTGTATTACTTAGGACATGAGATTTTCGAATTCGATTCGTACGTTTCAGGTAGGCGTTTCGTCGGCTCCGGAGGTATCCGGAGATGGTTTGAGTCAGAGCTTCTGGGTTGATTTGCCGCAGGACATACTAAGAGAAGTGCTTTTCAGAATCGAAGCATCAGAGTTGGCTTCGCGACATCGCTCGAGCCTTGTATCTTGTGCTGGTGTGTGCCGTAGTTGGAGAATGGTCACCATGGAGATTGTTAATACCCCTCGATTCACTGCAAAGTTATCTTTTCCTATCTCTGTCAAACAGGTCTATCTCTCTCTCTCTCCCTCCCCTCTTTTGCGAATTTGGTATTTTCTATTTAGTTGGTTTTACTCTCTATTTTGTTACGATGGGTGATTAGGTGGGGAGATTTTGCTTTTAGGTTTGAGCTTCTTTGTGAAATTGGATGAATGTAATTTTGTTATTGCTGAATATTTTAATTTTTTTTTTGGTGATTGAAATCTGTGATTTGAAAGGAGAGTCTTACGAATCACTTTGATATGTCTGTATTGGTGTATATATTGAAACGCATTGTGTTGAAAGTTTTATTTTTTTGTGCTTTACGTGGTCAGAGACTGTCACTGTATATGTGAAAAACACACAATTTGTTGTGTACCGGTGTATCAAGAAATTATTCATTGATTCTGGGGTATGTGATGATGTAGTACTCAACACCAAAAGAATATAAGATTAGTGCAATAAATTTTTCAAGAAACATAAATTCCTAATAATTAATTATAAAAAAATTAATTTAATTGATAGAAAATATACTTTAAAAATAATGATAACTCATCCATGTTCACACCAATACTCTCATGTCACCTGCACTACCACTAAAAATTGGTAAAAATAAATAAATTGAAAAACGTGATTTTTAGGTAAACATTTGCCAAGCAAGTATTAGTATGGGTGCATAATTGTGTGCAAATAAGTAAGGAATTAGTATTCATCACGAGTTTATATCTGAATTGAAGCGTATGTGAAAGTCTGCAAAGTAGATGTGGCAATTTGGGACACGACACATATTGGTTAGAATTGATTGTTTATTGTTTTGTGCTCATATAGATATCGTGTTTTTTTTACTGTTATAAATAAATATCTTGATTATAAATAGTTTAAAATTTTCATGAAATTAAAAAATATTTGAATTTGACATAAATATCTTACAACAAAATACGAATAATTTAAAATTTTCATAATGAAGGAGCGGCAAGCAGAATGGATTGCTTGATATTAGTTTGGGGTGATGGTGAATCAATCTTAGATTGGTTTTCTGGACTTTAACTGCCTAATAGTTTGAGTGTTTTTGTAAAAATACAAGAGTGAAGAATAAGATAATGCCTCTTGCACCTTTTCTTTCTGTCTCTGGTATTTGTGCTGGAGTTATTTGGAGAACTTCTCTGGCAATAAAGACAGAAGATGACACCTTGTGGATGTTGTAGCTTGGGGTAGTCCTAAAAAGAAATCAATTTCCATCAACTTCCAGATGAAATGGCAATGAAATATGAGAAAAAAAATTTTGATAACAAATTGGCAATATTATATGCCAGGCCTGAATTTTTTCCATTTCTTACTAATTCATAAAACTTATATAGGGATGTTTGCTCAGAAATTTGCATCTTTGTTAATGCGAGGTTTTTCTGTGGATCACTTTGTGATTTACAACCACTCTCACTGCACACTTTCTATATATATCTGACTCTATGCTATAATAAACTCCGCGTACACCGTTGCGTCGATACTATCCTCTCTTTCAAAAGTGAGATCACTACCGGCTTGTTGAAGGAAGGGAAGATCGCTCCTAAATGCAGCCGTGATCTTATATACGATACCATTCGCCATGGATGATACAATTCAAAGAGACAAGAACCTGATGATAATAAGTGTACCATTAGACTCTTTTTTTCATTTCTTTTTTTGAAATGGAGAATTTGGTTTCTTTGTTTTCTTAGAGTCCACTGCTATAACCAACTAGTTATTATTGTAGCCTATGTCTTGGTGATACTAAATGTAACGGTTGAATCTTATTGAAATAGGACTTTGGTTTTCTTCCTTTGTTCTGAAACTCTGCTTCTATAACCAACAAGTTATTGTTATTTCCATTTAACTGGTCTTAGCCTCTTTGGATATGTTACTTGAACTCTTGATTTTTGGTACATACTTGTATCCAAGCGACATCATATGGACATGAATATGATCATATGGTTACTCGGACACTCTAGTTTTGTGAAAATTTACAAAATTGAGAAAATGGTTGTATCCGACGCCTAGATACGTGTAATTTTTTTTACGATTTTTGGTGTAATAAAAGAGTCTACGTAACATAAGTCTTAGGATTTCATGTGGCATAAAAAGAATGTTAGTGGCAACATCCAAAGTCATGTAGCCCTTTTGATTCGCACTTTATATCTCTATCTATGCTTCCATTTCGGTGTTTTGTTTGTCCATTGATTTGTATTTTTTAAAGTTCAGTTTTCATCTTTACTTCTAACCTTGTCTTATTACTGCAGCCTGGTCCAAGGGACACTCTCCTCAAGTGCTTTATAAGAAGGAACATCACCAACCAATCATTTTCCCTCTTCCTTAATTTGACCAACGGTACAAACTTACTAACTTAAATGGGAGTTTCATAGTAGTTAGTTATGACAGTTTTTTCCCCCCTGTTGCTTGTGTAATCATATCATCAAAGATATCCATTTATGGTAAAGTTTAAGGGAAACTTTCACTTAGCTAGTGAAAATTTTCAATTTGTTATTTTTTAATATTTTTTGTTTTAACTCAATACTTTTATTATTAAAATGTTGTCAATCAACTATTTTGGTCAAAAAATTGTCAATTTGATTGAAATATTTAAGTTATCTGTGTGACACTTAAAGTTATAAAAACATACCTTGAATAAGATAATGAAGTTATAACTTTACATATCTTGCACATGATTTATATTTCTAGTCAGAATAGTTGATTGTAAGACATTTTAAGTAATACAAGGAGTCAATTGAAACAAAAGTATCAAAAATAATAAATTGAAAATTTTCACATAACATTAATAGTTAAATAAACTTTTTCATAAAGTTTAATTTGGATAGTTCATTTCTAATTATTTACGAATTTTTATTTAGTTCAAATTCCACTTCAGTGGTTGATACGAGTCTTTTGAAATTTACACCATATGTGGTTAAACGTTATTAAACCTTTACATTTTTGTTAGAATTGCAAGCTTTAACTGTTTGTTATCTGGATTCATGACAGCATTAACTGATAACGGAAAGTTCCTTCTAGCTGCAAAGAGGCGTAGACATCCCACATACACCGATTACATAATCTCTCTAAACAGTAATGATATGTCGAGTAATAGCAGTGCTTGTGTTGGGAAACTTAGGTACGCTTGAGCATTGTTGCAAGCTACTGGTGTTTCTGTTATGCTGCAGTCTCTAAATGTTATATATATATATATATATTTTCTTAGGTCGAATTTTTTCGGAACAAAGTTCACAGTCTTTGATGGGAAGCCACCTCATGCAGGAGCAAAAGCTACAAAAAACTCCACTATGCTAGTGAAAACGAAACAGGTTTTGCCTAGGGTTCGTCCTGGTATCTACCCTGTGGCTCAGATCAAATATAAGACAAATCTGTTTGGTAGCAGGTAAATGTTTAGATGAATTACTTGCCACCTCCGTTTGTTTTATGTTCTTAAAAATATCACAACTAATTGGTCTTTACTGTTGTATACAACCAGCGGCCCAAGGAGAATGAATTGTACCATGGATGCTATTCCTGCATATTCTGTAATTGAACTTGGAGGACTAGCACCTATGCAAACAGAATTCTCTTTAGATGTCTTACGATCCCAACAAAATTTCAGTTCAAAATTAAACGACATGGAAAACTTCTCACCGGGGCCATCTGTAGATCAGAAAAATGAACCGTTGGTGTTAAAAAACAAGCCTCCTAAATGGCATGAACAACTTCAGTCTTGGTGTTTGAACTTCAATGGAAGAGTAACAGTTGCTTCAGTGAAAAACTTCCAGTTGATGGTTTCTTCAGAGGGAGGATCAGCTCGACACAAAGCTGAGAAGCTTATCCTTCAGTTTGGTAAAGTAGAGAACAATTTGTTCACCATGGATTATCGGTACCCATTATCAGCTTTTCAGGCATTTTCAATCTGCCTCAGCAGCTTTGACCCCAGATTTAATTGTGATTAATACATTGTAAAAGACTAGTTTTTTTTATAGTATATTCCTGCATTATGAAATTTTTTCATAGGAAACATCTACTTATAAAGTTTTAGCCTCTTCAGTTTCAAAGTGCAATTTGGAGATTAATGTGCATCAACATAAATTACAGGATTTGTAGTGTTCTTTTGAACAGCTCTTGAGAACCAACATTTTCTAGTCTCATCGAAACACTATTTGGCGTATCACTTGTAGAGTATAGCTACTCTTATGCCACAACCATTGTGTTTGTTTTAAAACTGGAAAAATGTTTTTTTGTCTTTACTTAATCTAAATACTCAAAATTTATTGCCTCTTTGGCCGTTACAGGTTGCAACTAAGGGGTCTTGCATGCGCAGTACGGGTCTTGAATTTTTTTAGTACCATGTATAATTTTTATACAATTATGCATATTTGTTATATGGTATTAAAAATTCTTACCTTATAATTTTCACAGTCAAGTATTTAGCACTAAAGTAAAGTGAGATTAGGGAATGAAAATTTTAATACTAACAATGGATATTAGTATTAGACATTTTATTTAATCTTTCTGAAATTTTAATTATAAAATTATATTTTTTGATTTTTTACTTCATCTCAAATTAAAAATAATTTTTATTTTTATTTTTAAAATGTAAAAAAATATAAAAATAAATTAAGTATTATTTTAAATATAAATTATCTTATTAAAATATTTATCATCAATTTAACCAACTATATTAAATATTATATAGAAAAATTATAATATAATTTAATAAAATTTAATCTAATATAATTATCTTAACATATTCATTAGATGTATCAAACATGCACTAATAAACACTTTTGAACTATTTTAATTACTTATTTACTTTTTATACTAAGTTGAAATAATATCTAGATATTGTCTTATTATAATTGATACATGGTCTTCATTTTATGTATTTGGTCTCAAAAAAAAGTTTTGTAGTAGATAAGTGATAGATATACTACAATAGATCTTGATAATTTTAAGAATATAGTATTCATAGTTACATTAAAATGGACACTCTATATTCAAGTAAATACATGTATTTAAAAAAATACTAATGTAGATGTTCTCTATATCTCATCCATTAGCTTGGCTAATTTAAAATTTTCTCTTGGTCTGCATTATAAAGTACAACTGCAATCTAATCATAATATATTTTTATTTTTTTGTTAATACTTTTTGGCTAAGTAGCAATCTAATCATAATTTGATATTGAGCCATTTCGGGTTCCTAACTTGTGGGACGAGTACCATTACTCTTAATTATAAAACGAAGTTGTTTTAAAATTTGTCTTCAAAGCTGAATCTTCCACACCCTAATGCTCTTATGCCTTTTCTTCTACAGTCAATATTTTGACTACTTGTTAGTGTATACTATGTAGCAGCCACACAAACATTAAACTCTTCAAAAGTGGTACTAAATAAAGATAATTTATTGATAAGATAACCGTATTCCACGACTTGAACTTTTAAGCATGTTTATGCAACCTTGGTCTTTCCAAGCTTGTATAAATCATATTTTTATATCTTTAATTACATCATCAAATGCAATGGCTAAACCATGAACTCAACCTATTGCTAATTAATACTAATATTGGATAGAAGCATATCAGTTCGCTGTCGATTATATTAAGAGTCATTGTTTTTGATTATATTAAAAGTTATTTTAGTTAGAATTGATTTTAAAAAAAAAATTAAGAGAACAATGTGCTTTATAAACCCTGAAAATATTTATGATTTTTTTTTCTTGTTTGATCATGAAGTACTTCAAGATTTGTAGTGTTGTCTTTTGAACAACAATTGAGAAGCCCATTTAAGCTTTAGATGAGACCCAACTCATGAATTGATTGCGACCTTATTTAACATAATGCTCTCATCAAAACATAATTATCATAATAACATTTTGAGAAAAACACATTTAAAAATAATATTTATACCAATATTTTTTACCTTAAAAAAAATTCTTTATATATATGTATTTATTTTTTAGTTTCATAAGTTGTTGATCTCTATATCTAAATTAAACTCAACTCACGTACATATTAAATAAACTAAGCTTAAGCAAGAAATTATTGTAAATTTGTAATAACATAATTAATAACATTGCAACTATACTCACAAAATTGTATTTAATAAAAAAATTTTACTCATAAATAAAAAATATCTTTAAGTTCTTATTCCGCAATCCAATACCATTCGTGTGTCAAATACCATTCACATGTCAAATCTCCCCGCAACATAATCAAGATGCACTACTTGCTTTTTTTTCTGATTGTCTTTAAATCTCAACGGTTTATTTTTATGCTCAATACATTTGGTGCATGTAAAACTATTCATAGAAAGTAATATTTAAAATATTTATGCATTTCTCAACACTTGATTAACAATGATAGATATGAATCTAACTAAAACTAAGTACAAGCAGAGGATCTCATTCAGATTAAGAGACGTATGTACCATTTTCTTAAAATCCCCTCATTATTATCAAATATGTAAACGTTGATTACAATTCCATCGCGGCAAAAGGGCAGACTAAATCGTTCACATTCTCAAACATCTCCTTTTAATAATAAGACAAGGATGTGCTTACCTAGTTGGCTATTTTTATTTTGCTTCGTCTAATATAAAGCTCTTTCAATTCATACAATGATATTTACATGAACATAACCCTAAACTCTTACCAAGCTCTTTGCATATGGAGGATACCTGAATTTGAATTTGTATGTACTGACTCATCAACTTCTTCTTCTTCAGGTAGATCATCTAAATCTAGCTCTGGTTGATTAAGACTCCTAACAAATTCAGTGAACGATGGAAAATGTTCAGGTGAGAAGAAATAAGCTCCCATTCTTTGATAGGTAAACAAATCAACAATCACACTCTCACCCAACAAATTCTTTTTGATCTGTTCAAAGCCTCCAGGTGCTCTTGAAACTGATGAGTTTTGTCCTGAAATCTCAACTCCATTCTCTCTACAAGCTGTCATAATTTGGTTGAGTAATAATTCAGGACTAGAGAGACAATCCGGTGGTTGGTGTTCGTCTGATAGATCCATTCCAGGCAATATTATTTTGCAGGAATTCCTTGCAAACATTCTTGCAACTGCTTGATAACCATCTCTTGAGTATGTGTTATAGAATCCACAAGTCAGTTCAGAAGGATGACAGGTAGTTTTGTACCAAGTGTGTGACAGTGGTAGTTTACCGCAAATAGTCACATCACTCTCACCAAAAACTGAAGAAGCCATTGAGAGTATCTGATCTCCATGATTAACGAGCTGGTTTGAGTACCACGAGAGGAAAAAGTCACCATATGCAGACTCCCATGATCCTCCATTAAACTTGAAGAAGTTGTTAGGGTTTGGAATCTCATCATAACTAGGAGCATCATGAGGACCCCCTAGTCCCCATAAAGAATCTCCATTAGCTTCAGCATGTTGCTTGAGCATACTAAGCATATTTTTGTCATAACACTGGAATTCTCCTACTCCGGGGACTCTACTACTCTTTGCCATCCTATGGTGAGAAGGATATCGAAGCTCGCCATCAGGTCCTAAGCTCACGGAAATACCCTGAGATTAACAAAGCAAGGGCAACTGAAAGAGTCAGGAACCAAATTGAAATAGAATATATGGAATTTTATTTTACAATTCGAGTATCAAAACTTTGTACCGTTATAGTTGAACCCAAGTAAGGCAAGAAAGTGGACTTAAAGCTCCTACAGAAATCACGATAAACTTGCAGAGGAGTCTTTCCATTCAGCACAGGGAGTTCATCCACTGCAAGTGATAAACATTGCTTGTATTGCTGCCCTGATCGATCTGTGAAGAAGATGTTGGGATCTTTATTACCAATTTGAGAGACCCAATCAGGGAGTCCAATGTCTGGTTGTTCAGATCCATGGAAACAGAGTGACACGTGAAGCTTAAGACCCGCACTCCAAACGAGCTCTGCAAGAGCAAGGTACCTTGACCACTCATATTTCCCAATGGCACCCTTCTCCACTATTCCCCACCAAATTGGGAGCTCTACACCTTCAACACCCAACAACTTAAGAGCCTTTAGTCCAGCTGCAATAGCTCTAGCATGGTTTACTGTATTGCAATTAGAAACTGAATCCAAAGGCAACCCAACATATAATCTTACCCCATCCACCTGCAAAACAGTGTGAAGAAGTTAGCTACAGAAAAATATTAACCCAGGTAAAATATATCTACTAGAAATCCTTTCAAAAACTTTCAACCAAAACACTGTTTCCAAGCCTATTAGCAGCATGACTTTGCTTATTAATGTCAAATGAGTAGTTCAGCTTATTTAAAGTTGATGAGTTGAAAAAGCCCAATTCACCTAACTAGTGAGCCTAATTTGAAACTTCTAACTTTGCTAATTCATCTTATCCTCCTCATATATTTCAAGTCCAAATACAAATCTAAACTTCACCCCCCTACCTTATTTTTCATTTAATTGAAAATTGAAAATTAAATTAAAGACACGATTTCATTGAGCATTATATTAAATTCCTACCAAAAATGCACAAACATTTTAGGGGGAAAACTAGAAGCACCAACACATTAGCTCACATCCTACTTTGCTTAATTACCTCTTTCCTTTCGTACTTTTTTTATTATTAACTGGATTCATATCCATTATAAAATCTCAAAACATTTATTCCCCTCATTTATTTCTGAAGAAAAAAGAAAACTCAGAAAAACAATAAAAAAGCAAGGAAATTAATATATATATATATATATATATATTTCGTTTCGTCCTATTTCTCAGCAGCCAAACAATAACCAAAATCCAGATATAAAAAAACACTCACCCATTTTGACTTTCCAGCCAAGCGCAAAACATTATCAGCTAGGACAGGTTGAGTTTCCACAGCTGTAGCAGCAAAGCAAAGCCTCGCCTTTTCCCATCTCGTTCTCCGAGCGAAGCAAATCGTTTCCCTCCTCGGAATCAATATCATACCATCACTATTGACTCTCGAATTACAGAACCCTAACTCTCTATACACCATATCTGATATTCCAACCTTTGCCTGCGAGCTTCCAATCACAGAGACCTCCATTTCCTAAGTCAGAAAAAACCTTAATTTTTCTCAGTGTTCGAATTCACAAAATCAGAATCAAATTCGATTTTTTTTTAATTTTCTCTACATATGAATAGATTGGGGAAATTTGATAAGAAATACGTCGAAATTTGCGAAGGAATGAGTTTTCATTAGAGATGGATAAAATATTGTGGGGGGGGTTTATTGATTTTTATATAAAAATAATACCATCAGCTAATATTGCACGTTTTACTTGTTATAAAGATACGTGCGAATCTTAAATTTATAAAGTAAATTTTTTAATAATATTTATAAAGTTATAAAAATAATAAATAAAATTTTATAATATTTCTACAATAATATTTAAAATTAATTTATAAAATATTTTATATTAATATATGATAAAATATAAATAATTGTAAATTTATACTTACCTATCATTATTTTTTAATATAAAAAGAAAAATAGGGCACCTTAAAAATGTGAGACGCGCTGTTTTAGTAGAATTAAAATCCTAACTCTTAGGAAAATAAAAAATAGTTAAAATATATCATTTATTTTTAAATTTTAATTAATTTTATGTATAAATTTAAAATTTTTTAAACTTAAATTTTAATTTTTAAATTATATATATCCTTATTTGATTATTAAAATATATATTTATGAATTAAAATAAGTTTTTAAAATTTAAGAATTAAATTATAAAATTTAAAAATTTAATTGCTTATATATAAAGTTTTAAAAATTTAAAGATTAAATTAGTTTTAAATTTTTTAAAATTAAGAATAAATTTAATTAAAATTCTATACCTAATACTACACTTTAACTTAAAAATGTAACAAAATTTGTAACCCGTGTCGTGCATAAGAAAGATTAAAGCTCAGCCGCATAAATTGCTTAATGGATATTTTTTAAAAAATAATCACTTGTGATCTAAATTTAAGGGTTTTTTTTTTATTCTTAGATTTTATTTAATATTACCCTTTACTTTTATTTCCCAATTTTATTATTCATAAATAATATAGCCCTTTCTAATAAAATTAGTATGGATAATGTGGACCCAAAAATATAATTAAATTTTTTATTGTATTCATTTTTAAAAAAAGTTGAAATTTTAAATAGGAGAATTGAAAGGTAATAAGAAAAAAAATATGATAGATCTAACCAGGGATTCAGTATTTTATAAGTATTTAAATCAATGTATTAATTTTTTAATGCTTCATTATATTCAAATATTTTATTTTAATATATAATTTAAATATTAATATCTATTTTATCTATTTTGAATAATATTGAATTATTTTTAGTTAACAAAATAAGGAATAGATAGTTAAAGTTAATTAATAATTTTTCATATTTAAAATTTTTATATTATTATAAATAAACAAAAAAAATTAAATTTTTTATTGTATTTATTTTGGGAAAATTTAAAATTTAAAATAGAAAAATTGAAGAGTTATAACAAAAAATATATGATAGATTTAAGCGAAGATTTCATACTTTACAAGTATTTAAATTAATATATTAATTTTTTTTATGTTTTATATTATCAACTGTTATATTTTAATTTAATTTAAATATTGGTATCTATTTTGAATAACATTTATTCATTTTTTTATCAAAATTGAACATATTTATCATACATGTAAAATTAACGATAACATTTACAAAAATTTAAAAAAAAATCAATAGCAAAAAATTAATAATTTAATAACTAAAAGAGTCAATAATAATTAAATTGGATATTAAAACGGAACATTCGAAAAATAGTGGCACGAAAAACACTATTATATTATTAGGTTATCAAACATCATATAGTAGTAACTAGAATATTTTAAATTTATGTTTATTTTTTGTGCACATTATTATTATTAATAATAAGTTTTAAAAAATTTGAAAAATGAAAAAAAATTAGAATAAGATAATCATACCATTAATTTTTTTCTTTTGAGAAATATGATGGTATATTTTTTCTTAATTTTTATAAATATTTTTATTTAATTAATAATGTAAGAGTGGTTAATTTTAACAAAAGATAAGAAAATATTATTTAAAAAATATATTAATATTTAAATTATGATAAATTTTTTAATAACATAAAATGTAAAAAATACTAATATATTAATATTGATATCTTTAGGTCATCAATTACGAAGAGAGGGTAATGACACATTTATGTAATAGAAGTACTAATAAGTTTGTATTATAGAATTTTTGTTAAATAATATTGATATTATTAATAAATATTATATAATATTATTAATAAATGTTATATAATATTATTAATATGTATAATTAATTTATATATTATATTTAATAAAAAATTATTGTGATATATATAAGATATATAATATTATTAAAAAAACTAAAATAGTAAAAGGTGACTCATTTCCAATTGTTATTCTTGTCTCATATGCTTTTGGGTTTTAGTAATTCTTATTTCTCAGAGATCCTCTGCCAGTAAATATAATGTCAGCTTACTAGAGAAATTGAAGTTTTGGTTGTATAAGTTGATTTAGATTCTTGGTTGTCCCAATTTTGTATTTTCTATTTTGATTGATTGGGACTTCATTTGTTCCGCGAAGATTATAGAAAAAGTAAAACTTGTTTTTGGGTAAATGGAAACCCACGTGTACATATATAGAGTAATTGATATATAATTTTTAATATTTATTTATTTTATTTAATAAATAGTAAGATTAAAAATATTAAAATATGAATTTTCTATTAAAAGAGATAAAATATATTTTTTAAAAATTTTATTGAATTTTTATAGATTTTTTAATGAATTACCAATAAGAATAGAACTCATGGAAATCACGTAAGTAAGAGGAGCCAATCAAAACGCATCACGTATACTAACTAATGCAAGTGTTGTCATGTGTCGCCACAATGTTCACTCTAAGTTTTGTCGAGCTTGTTACGCTTCTTTACGGGATTCAACTGTTCTTTCCAATGGGGCGACACACAATCTGGACCAACGAATCAACACGCTACCTTTAATTGACTCAATCTACGTTGATCAACACCAATTCATCCCATCACGTGTCACCCGTTGATTCGTCGCGTGTCCCTCACTTGTCACGTGTTGTGATCCTATTGGCTAATGTTGTTTAATTCTCCTTTTTTTCATCTAAGCTTTTGATTTGAAGCTGATCTGATGGTTCAGGTTCTATCTGACCCTAATATAACCCCCTAATTGTAGCAGAAACTCGAAAGGCCAAAATTTTCAATTTTTTATTAGGTTTTTGGTGTCAAGAGAGAGAAATTTCAAGAGGAGATACAATTTTGATGGAGATTCAAGAAAATATTGATGTTACAATTCAAGAGATTGATTATATTATTTTTTTCTTCTCATTTCTTTATTAATTTGTACGTATTTTTTTTTTGAAAAATATGAGATTTATGAACGCAATCATGTCTCGCTAATTCATTAATCTAAAGGACTTCTAAACCTAATTTTTTACATATGATGATCTAGTATTTTTAACCCAATTATGATTTCAATTTAATTTGACTTTTATGTTATTAATTGTTTAGCAACAATTGATTTATAGAGATATTTAAATAGATTTGAGAGAATTATTTAATCATTTGTCTTAATTAAATAGCATGCATAGTTTTTAGGCAAATATATATAATTCTTATGTATATGATTAATAATTGATGAATTTAATAAGTAGTATTTAATTTAATTGATATAAGAGTGTGATTAAGTTAATTATTATATGATACGTAGTTTACTTAAGAGAGGAATACATATTATGTTAGATTTAATTGATTGATAATTATATTGAAGGATTTTCATAATTCATATATTTTGAAAATTAAATTCACATGTTTTGAAAATTAAGAGATTATGTATTCTAGATATTTTCTCATATATCTTTTTAGTTGCTAATTTTGAGCTAATTAACTGCTGTTATTTATTTTTTTAGTACTTTTAGTTTTGCTTTCTCAAAACACAATAAAATTAATCTTTATTTTTTAGTTTAAAAATTAATTTTTAATAATATAATCTCGAAATTAACGATCTTTTCTTATCATTATATTACTTGTTTGTAATACGTATATGTGTGTATTCATTGCACACAATTCGTGTCGATCAAATTTTGGTGTTGTTGCCACGAAATATAAATATTAAAAATTAATTTTTATTTTATTTTAGGTATTTTTCTTTATTTATTTTTCATAATTTTAATTTTAATTTATTTATTTAGTTATTTATTTTTAATTTTGACATCTCTTGTAAGCTATGAGAAATATATTTAGCTCTATTGCATGAACATATTCCTTAAGAGATAAATTTTACATTTAGATCCCAAAATCGACATATTTTGAGATCAATAAGAAAACAACAAGTTGTTACCCAAGTAGAAGAAATTGCATATCCATTAAAAATAAACAATAATGAGCTAAATTTGAACAATTAAATACTTTTAATAGATGATATGGATACAACTACGAATGAATATGCTTTACATATATTGGAAAGACTGAATCTAAGTATTACAAGCCCAAACATTCAAACTAATCAATTTGAACTAAAATCAATAATGTTTCAAATGTTACAAACAATTGTATAATTCAGTGTATTACCAACAGAAGATCCTTATTTACATTTCATATTGTTTATTGAAGTTAAAGAT
The DNA here is from genome assembly GCA_030763125.1 of Hippophae gyantsensis. Lineage (NCBI taxonomy): Eukaryota > Viridiplantae > Streptophyta > Magnoliopsida > Rosales > Elaeagnaceae > Hippophae > Hippophae gyantsensis. The sequence goes on along the minus strand of CM061028.1, from coordinate 72,679,662 downwards.
TCATTCAAGTTTAGCGGTGTGACCAAGAGGCATTTAGGTTCAGATTGTTCCCTTACTCTTAGTTAGATTGTGCTCGAGATTGGCTAAACTCTTTACCTATTGATTCCATTACAACTTGAAATGATTTGACAGAGAAATTCATGATGAAATACTTCCCACCAAAAAGAATGTCAAGTTTAAGAATAATATTACCTTTTACCAATAAATTGAAAGTGAATCTTTATATGTCAAGGACGTTAAACATGATGCTAGTTGGGAGGCAACCCAATGTTATTTTACTTATATTTTTATTATTTTTGTTATATTGGTGAATAAATATAGAGAGCAATGTTGTAACAAGATTGAGCATTTTAACGATAAATATGGTGTCAAGACAAATGGAGTTTTCTTTCCTCTTACTTTTTCATATTTATATGTGCACATTAAGGATAATGTGCAATTTAAGTTTGGGGGAGGAAACTTCATTTTCTACTTTAGTATTTAGTATTTAGTATGCATCCTGAATTTTTAGGATTTTTTTAAAGATTATTTAGGCCTTATTTGGATTGATTGAGTCTTTCAAGCTAACCATTGTTGATATCTTTAGTTACCCTTTTGAGTCTAATTAAGAATCTTTCATATCTTTAAGCTACAAGTTAAACCTAGCCAATAAGCATTACCATTATATTTGCACCTTTAGATTTTACAAAAAGAAAATGCAATAATGTGTTATGCTATGGAGTGAGATTAATTTAATTACACCTTATATATATATATATATATAAGAAAACTCATAAAACAATAATCTTTCTAAAAAAAATAAGGTTGAAAATAAATTTGGGGGTGTTGTGAAGTTATAAAAAATATGTAGAATAAAAGATTATGAAAAAAATGATAAGATATGGTGCACTAAATAATCAAGTAAAAACTCAATTCTAGTTAAAAAGTATATAATGAATGAAAAGAAAACTAAAGTGTAGAAAAAGCCTAAATATCTTCATTTATCGACCCCTACCTAAGCCTTACATTACAAGCATGTAAATCCCTTATTGATCTTTAGCTAAGTGTATATTTATATTAGTAAAGAAGAAAAATACACTTATAAGACTTATTTTAAGATTAAATTGATTAGAATGGTCATATAAATTGATTTCACGAGTACATTAGATGATATCATATACAACAAACACACAAATAAATTTTTCAAAAACCTCGCATAGTCTTGTATTGATAGAACATTGATTGATGGATATGTGAACCTCTTTGTAATGAAAGTTGTATGATTTTTGAGGGCAAACAAATAGTTAAGTTTAAGGGTGTGATAACTCTATGAAAGTAGAGTCATTAATACATTTTTTTGCTTAATATTTATTTGTTTCATATAATAAATAGTACTTTTAAGATTAAAAATATTAAAATATGAACTTTCTAGTGAAAGGGGATGAAAATATATTTTTCAAAAATTTTCTGAATTTTTTTAGATTTTTTAATGTAGGACTAATCAGAACAAGACACATGGATGCCATGCAAACAAGAAGAGTCAATCAGAGCGTGCTACGTATACCAACTGATGTAGGCATTGCCACGTCTCACCACGACATTCACACTGAGTTTTGTCGAGCAATCAACAAGCTTGCCACGCGTTGTCACGAGATTCGTCTATTATTTCCACTGAGGTACCATACAATCCAGACCAGCGAATCAACACATGCCACCAATCATTGACTCAACCCGTAATGTGTAACATTAGTCCATCCTGCCATGCATCACACGCTAATTTATCCCATGTTTCTCACTTACCATGTGTAGAGATCCCATTAGCCAATGTTGTTAAATTCTTCTTTCTTCATCTCAGTCTTTAATTTGAAACTGATATGATGATTTAGATTTAATTTGAACCTAATTTAATCCCCTAATTGTAGCAAAAACCTGAAGAGACAAATTTTATAATGCCAAGAAGAAAGAGAGAAGTTTAAGAGGAGATATAATTTTGGTAGAGATTCAAGTAGAGATTGGTGCTACAATTAAAGAGATTGATTGTTCTATTTTTCTTATCCTTTCTTTATTAATTTGTGTCTTTCTTATTGAAAAATATGATATTTATGAACATAATCATATTTAGCTAATTCATTAATCTAGGGGTCTTATGAACTCATTTTTCTACATATGATGCTCTAATATTTTTACCCCAATTATGATTTCAATTTAATTATGTTATATAATCTTATTTTTATGTTATTAATTGTTTAGCACCAATTGATCAATAGAGACAATTAAATAGATTTAAGAGAATTATTTAATTGTTTGTCTTGATTAAATAATATGCATAGTTTCTAGGTAGAGATGTATAATTTTTATGTATGTTATTCATAAGTTATGCACTTAATAAGTAGTATGCAATTTAACTGATATGCTAGTGTGATTAGGTAATTGTTTTATGATGTGTAGTTTACTGAAAGAGAAATACATACTAGATTAGATTCAATTGATCATATAATTACTTGATAATTATATTTGTGGATTTTAGTAATTTACATGTTTAGAAAATTAGAAGATTAAATATTCATAGATATTTTCTCATATATCTTCTTAACTGCTAATTTTGAGTTAATTAATTATTGTTATTTTATTTTTTTAGTTATTTTAATTTTGTTTTCTCAAAACACAATAAAATTTATCTTACTTTTAGTTTTAAAATTAATTTCTAATAACATTATTTCTATGGGAACAATATTTTCTTAACATTATATTACTTGTTTACGATACATATATTTGTGTACCCATTGCACACAATTCTTGTTGATCAACATCATGTTTGTTATTAGTTGTTGTTATTGTGATAGACTAAAGCCGTAACAAGTATATGGTAAGATTTTTATAAAGAAAAAAATCTCATTAATCATCAAAATTTAAAAATATATTAAATATTATTAAGGTAATTAATTATACTTTACATGACAGTCAAAGAATGGTCCCAATCAACAGATTGCTTTATTGGCTAAGTCTAATAAGTGCCTAATCACTATACAAGTGTGAACGCAACATAATTATCCTAAGAAGCTAGAGACACAATAATTATTATTTAATTATCTTAAAGTGATAAATGTCCAAATATTATTCTTTAATTATCTTAATGGATAAGTGAGCAGATAATTAACTATAACTTTGTTGAGAATCTATAAAGTTATAACAACTCAAACTTAATCAAACAATGATAGCTATCATGTTTATTCTTTCCCCTATATATAGTCACATATGCATAACATAATATCATCATCTAATATCTTACATCATTTTAAAATATTAGATCTCATAACAAAGAATCATAGCTAATCACTTTCTTTTTATAGAGTTACTAGAGCGAGACTCAGATCTCCTCTACCTTTCATCTTACAGTTGTTGACTTAAGGATCGTAGGGATGAAGATTACCCCCCACAAGGTGATCCAAGGTTCTAACAGTTTGTTCATCTTGTAGATTCTATATAGAACAATCCTACTTAGTGTTGACAAAAATAGGTATCAACATCTGACCCAGTTTGAGCGAAAGTAGTGTGTTTTATTTGGCTGAAAGATTTCAAATTGTAGGACTTTTAAAAAAGTTTTCCAAGTTCTTGATCTGTTAAGAAAGAAATTAAAAATATATATTTAAATAAAAAAGAGACTTTAGACCTTAGCAATAGTGTTTTATGATAAGAAAACTTCAAAATCTTCTAATCTATTATTTCTATATATTTTTCTAGACTTATAAAAAGATTCATGAATAAGACATCTAGTTCCACCTTTTAGACCTCGAAAAATAGTGAAGAGGTCCATCCTACTAACCAATAGGTCATTCTTCCAACCCATCACAACCTGTTAGAAATATGAGCATTGCATCTAGACCTTCTCACCTACAATGAGCCAAACAAGCCAAAAAGGTAAGGCAAGTTCAGACCCTAGGTTGCTTGGAGATGGTGGAAATTTCACTCTAGGCCATCCTAAAGCGCCTATTGGAGCCATTGGTTCCTGAACCAGTCATTTTCCTAGAGAACGTCCTTGTGGCATCCTATAATGTCCATATTGCATAAGACTAAACCTATAGCCAATCGAGGCTTGGCTAGTAAGATAACGATATGAGAAAAGACTTGAGTCCTATGCCAAGTACCACTGACCAAGAGGTATCCATATAGATAATCCCATCCAGACCCAATAACGTCAGCCAAGAGGTAGTCATCTAGGAAGTGTCATCCAAGCCAAGTATTGATGCCCAGGATTTGGCCAACTAGAGATTGTTAGCCAATGAGAGTCATCCAAGACAAATGTCACTAGCTAGAGTCTGATCTATTTGGAATTACTTTCCATGTTGACCTTTACTGTATAGCATTTATCCACTAACCACCATCTAGTTGGGCAAGGTGGACTCAAATTGCTTTTGTACCATGGCGTTCCATGTTCCATTATGCTTGACTAGGCCTTTGGCCCCACCAAAGGCACATTTCCACATCCAAACCACCAAAACAAACATGTCTTATGGTCTTATTTGGGGATCACAAGACTATCCATGTGGGTATATCATTTCCACTGGATGAACAAGAAAGGTTAGATAGTTTTTAAGAAAATATAAAGATGTGTTTGTATGGTCCAATAAGGATATGCCTGGCATAAATCCAAAAATCATGGTTAACCATCTCAATATGGACCCAAATTTAAACCTATTAGGCAAAAGAGATGATCATATAATTAAGAAAGGTATTTTTCATGAAAGTATAAGTTGAAAAACTCTTGAGAGCTGGATATATAACAGAAGTGTACTATCCTAATTGGATGGCCAATTGTCTTGGTCAAAAAAGCCAATAGATAGTAGAGGATGTGTGTAGATTTCACCAACTTGAATAAGGCATATCCAAAAGATTGTTTCCCATTATCATGCATAGACCAACTTGTGAATGCCACCGTAGGATATGCTGCCTTCTTTTTCATGGATGCTTATTCTAGGTATAATCAAATCCGGATATACAACCTTGATCAAGAAAAGACAAGTTTCATGATCGACTAGAGATTATTTTGTTACAAAGTTATGCCATTTTACTTGAAAAACGTTGGTACTACATATTAGAGGTTTGCCAAAAAATATTTTAGACCTTATTAGATAGTCAATGGAGGTATATTTGGATGATATGATTGTAAAAAGCAAGCATACCAAGGATCATGTCATTTACTTGGTTGAAATTTGGACATTATCAGAAATTATGGAATGAAGTTGAACCCGAACAATTATATGTTCGGAGTAGGTTTAAGAAAATTATTATGGTTCATGGTCAACTAGAGAGAAATTGAGGCCAACCCTGAGAAAATAAAAGCATTGGTAGATACGCAACCTCCCAAAAGTATCAAAGAAGTCCATAGATTGACAGGGAGAGTGGTTCCTCCTAATCGTTTTATCTCATGGGAAACTGAAAAGTATGCACCTTTTTTTAAAGTATTACAGGAGAAATCTAATTGTTCCTAGGAATATAATTGTGAGAAATCATTTGAAAAGTTCAAGAAATATTTGAGTTATCCATAGCTGCTAGCTAGTTTGCAACCAGGTGATGTTCTCACCCTATAGATGGTAGCCTCATAAACAACTTTCAATAAAGCCTTAATAAAGAAGTGCCTAAATCAAGGCCAAGGATATATATATGTAACTTTATGTGAGAGTACCCCATAAACATACTCAAGAGATCTACCTAAATCCCCTGGAAATATACATCAAGTTTAGAAAACGTTCTGACCGCTCCTGGGCCATTGAGATTCATAAATTGTCTAAAATTCAATGACATGTTTTGACTCCTCATGGGCTATGGATATTCACAAAAGGCCCAAAAGACAAATATCCAAGAGTTGAACGTGAGCCAGGAAAACCCTGTAACAAAAGTTCAGAAAGGTCATTTCTATACATAGTTAGGGCTTTCATCCCTACGTATTATATCGTCCTAAGGCTCTAACTATAATAGTAGTCTTGGAAAGACATAAAGTAGCATATGGTGCTAAATAGAAAGAATCTATATTAGCTAGAAACAACGCCCTACTATAACATGAAAGATTCAACGGCATAGAAAGTCCACCATTAAACGAAGAGCAAGCTTGAGTTGCTTGAGCCTGAAAAAGTATAGAGCTTGAGTGCCTCGTACCTAACCAGGGAATGCACCCTTGCAAAGGTAGTGAATAAGAAGCAACCTTACAGGTAAATATTGAGCCTTAATGTTTAAACCATCAAATAAACTATAAAATTTGGGTATGCCAAGTGACCTTGAAAGATGCCCCCTGATTATAGGTTATGCCATCAGGGATAAAACTTACATAGAGAATAATTTAATTTGGTCTAATCGTCTCTTAATTAGTCTTAAACCTTGAAAAGGGGTTTTGGTTCAAGATCTCTACCACCTTGGTACTGAGAAACCCTCAGTATCCTATTGTGAATGTACCCTTACGAAAGATAATGAATAAGAAACAACCTTATGAGTGAGCATAAGATTCCTAGACTTAAAGAGTCCAGAGCCCTTAGTGCACCACAGGTGAGTATTGTGCCTTAGGGCCTAGATCGCTAGAAGATCAATGGAAGTTGAACATATTAATTTAAAACTAGGATGCACTGTAATCATTGGTGTTGAGATTTAGGATAAAACTAATGTGAAGAAGTATGCCAACCTATAATTCATACGCTCTGGTGCCCAAACCTCCAACAACCTCTTCGAGTGCAATAAAAGCCTCAATATTCAACCAATGCATACACCCCTGACAAGGCAATGAATAAGAGGTATCCAAATAGGTGAGCTCTATGTTTTCAAGACCATACCATAAAATAGTTATCAGAATATCAATATGTTAGTTATGCAGTCCAGGCCACAGCTAGGTGTGCACTAAGAATGGCTTATCAGGTTTCCTATCACCCCAGAGTCAACCATAGACCTTGAAAAAGAGTTATGGCTTAGAAGTGATACTACCTCAAGCTTATGAAACTACATTAAAATTTCAGCACCATATTTAGGCTTACAAGGCTTTAGTAAACGAGACCGTAAATATTTAACAAAGCAGTAACTAAAAAATTTCCCAAGTTGAGAACTATCTCATGCGTAGACCACTTGAATAAGTTCTAGTACTCAAGTAAGGTACTAATAGATCGAAAGGCTTAACTAAGTAATACTTGGATCAACAAGTCACCCTTAACTTAAAAAAATTTCAAACAAACACAACAAGTTCCAAACAGAAAAGTAAGGTCACATATACAAGTTAAAAGTCACCCAAACTTCAAAGACCTGATATCTCAATAGAGCCAACATGTGATCCAAAGATCAAACCACCATCCGACTAGATAGGCCAGGACTAGGAGATTCAACAACCATATAAGAATATGACTGAATAGTCATGAAGGTAGTCGATCAAGAGTGTGACTGACTAGAAGTGTGGCGAGCCAGGGTTGTGACCAATTCGATATATGACAGGCCAAAAGTGTCACCATAGGCCAAGAGATGGCTATCCCAAGGGAAGGTTCCATATGTGTTAGTATGGCCAAAACATGTTGAGTTATGGTTGAGAAATCATTCTTCGTTTTCTTGCATCTTAGGTACAAGAGCTGCATTTTGTTTTACGCCACTATACCTTCCCACACTAGCATATCAACTCAAAGGTTCACAATTTCCCAAATATATGGGGCGACGTCGGGTCTAGAAATAATTTTAAAAGTACAAGCAAGAGATAAATTATATAAAGTAATACAAGGCCAAGGCCATAGAGCCTTGCCACCGTGCCACAATATGTGTCCTCTAGTAAAATATATACACATTGGGATGCATCTTAGTGCATCCTTCTTTATCAAATACTTTATTAAAAGTTAAACTACTTTTTTACAATCTAAACAAAATCCAAGCACAAGCCAATGGTATAATTTAATAAAGCGTACTCGGATAATGGTCCTTCTAGAATTTGAGGTGATTAAGATATGATCCCCACCTCTTTGACTTCCTAAAGGTGTTCAACCATTCATATCTCCATGTCACTTCATTCTAAGGAGAAATTTTAGTGCACGAGTTAATAAAAGGGTTACAAAGAAGAATTCAAGTGTTAGAAAATAAAGTTATCCACATGAACAATATCAAGACTCCCCATACTTATGAAAATCGTTTTGGAAAGAAAGAAATCATCTCATTGAAAAATCCTACCATGATCCTAGCACTATCTTCACACACATAACCAAAAATATTGAATTATTTGGAAAGACTAGACCCATCAATCAATATGGACATCCCCAATTGGAACATTACCAGCTAGAGGAATGTTGGCCAAGAATGGGCCAACCAGAATGTCACCACCCAAGATATCACTAGTCAGGACATCAACATCCAAGACTTCATTGTCTAGAACTTTATTAGCTAGGACTTAGTTGGCCGAGACTTAGCTGGATAAAACTTTATTGACATGTTAGCTAGGATTTTATTACCTATAACTCAATTGGCCACGACTTCATTTGTTAGAACTTAGTTGGCAACAACTTTGTTTACCAAGACTTAGTTGGTCACAAGTTCGTTTGTCAAGACTTTGTCGCCTAAAAGGCTACCACCTAAAAGATAGCAAGCCAAGCTAGGGCACCATCGACCAAGTCACCACTTGCCAAGAATAGGCCAACCAGACTTTAATCTAACTTCCACTCAACTTCTAATGTGTGTTGTTCATGTCGATCCTCATCCACCTCAATACATAACCATGATGGCAAGACTCGGTCCTTTGCATCCATAGATTTGGTGCCATCACTTCCTGAATAGGAAACTATGGTCTAAGCATCGTAGGGTGCAAAATGTTTGGATGATGAAAAATAATTATTCTACACTACACGAAGAAAAATAAATTGTCACAATTACTTAGCAAATTCTAAAGGTATTATTAGGCTTAGTATTTGAATTATAAACTTTCCAAGATGGTCCAAGGTTCTAACAATTTATTTATCTTTAGATTCTATAAAAAAATAGTTCTACTTGATGTTGACAAAAATCGGTATTAACAAAGATAAAATTCAATTTTAAGATATACATTAAAGTACAAAAAAAGCTCACCAAAATTACTACTATATCCCAACGAGAAGAACTGTGAACAAACTCACTTACAAGTGGCGAGGAATGAGCATCCAATGTTAGCTTTCTTAGCCAATCAAAACTCAACTTTAACAATGATTTTATCAAATTGATACAAATATTTATATTCAAAATTAAAATTTACATACCTTTGACTACCTTCGTAGCTTGATCATACTTAAGACTCACACTTCTTAGAGACGTTTTCAACAACCCTTGATCTAAAAAAGACACACAATGTTAGTATAATTGCATATAATGAGCATTATTGGAAGAGGACTAGTAATAACTAAAATACTACACTAGTAATTAAAAATAATAGTAAAATAAATTGAGGATTTTGGTTTTATTTTAATAATATAAAATAGAAAAAAAAACTAATATAATTATAAAATTACAAGTTAAAATCAATAAGAGGTAATCACGTGATTAAGGAAAAATCTTAACCTTAGTTAGACTTCAATCTAATTAAACTACAATTTAACTACTTTGCATAATTTAGAATCAATTATATTTATAACTTTAGCTTTAGAAGCTAGAAGCCTTTCAATTGTTTTGTATAGTTTAATTGAACTTTAGAATCCTTTCAATTGTTTAGTATAGTTTAATTGACTACGAACTATCATTAATCAACCTTAATTTCTAAATATTTTGACTATTGTCGTACTAAAATTCCAATGATACGATCATAAATTTAATTTAACAATAACTTTAAGTTTTAAATGAATAATAACTAAACCAAACAAAATTAATCACATTGATAATTTTTAACATAATTGATTGATTATATTTGCGATTAAGAACCACAAGTTATTACTTTCATTTTATAATAATTAATAATTTTGATTTAAAAGTATAATCTAACAATAAACATTAATAAACAAACAATTAACAGGTGTTTAAATTATTTAAGAATAATGTTTTGATATGTATACGTAAAACTAATCAAATCCTTAATTTAATAGATGAAAAATAACTAAATTATAGCATAAATTTAAAAATAATCATTAAGTAAATTAGTTATGATAGAGAGTAATAAACAATTCATAAAAATAATCTAGAATGAAATAATGTAAACCAAGGCCATGGGTCTCGGGGGTGTAGAAAGGCATTTGTATTTGATTATTTTATTTTTTATGCTCGATCCAATATAGTCTTACATGTATATTCTATATGAGCAACATATGTTTGTAACTCATATATAATCAATAAAAGGGCTTCAACCATCACTGCTAATTTATTAATCCTCTAACTTCTCTCTCTAATCTTAACTATTTCCCAACATTTTGACTCACACCAAAAGAAGCTTAGGTTGGCACATTTATGTAACTTTTTGGTAGTGTATAAATGTTAAAAAAAATTCTTCTATGGGTATATTTCACCCAACATAATTAAGAAAAACGTTGTGTGATAAGTAACCATAATACAATTGCAAAGTGGAAGCATGACTCAACGTTGAGTTTAATAATTATTAATCATGGATGTTGAAATTTGATTAGATGCCATTAATTAATCTATGAGAATGTGGTGTGTAATTATTATATTTTAAAAAAATTGCAAAATGCAAAGCACAGCATGGCTACACCATTACGATGCAAAAAAGTAAACAAGATCCACATGTGCTATAAAAATGGATACTGGTTCAATCTGGTCCGGTATCTAATTAGGAATCATATTAATTTTTTAATATCTATCTTTGCCTAATTTATTTAATAATATTTTAAAAGTACCTAATTTTTTTAAAAAGAACTTAATTGATCAAAAATAATCTACCTATAAAAAATAAAATATAATTTAATCATTTTTTTTTCACTTTTACTCATTCTCTCTTTTTCCTTCACGTTTTTTCTTTTTTTGTCCGTGTTTCTAATCTCTTTATCACATTTCTATTTATTTATATAAAATTATCTTATTTTTCATCGATTAAATCATAAAATAAAAAATGAGAGGAAAAAAAATAAGAGAACGAAAAAAGAGTAAAAACAATAATAAAATTTTAAATGATTAAAATATATTTCTTTTTGGTAGAAATGTTTTTTTTAACACATGTGTATTTGTTTTTGAGAATTTAAATGCTTTTAAAGTATCATTCAAAAAATTTGAAATAATAAATACTAAATAATTAATATGAATATTAATAAAATATCCAATTAATTTGTTAATTTATAAAGAAACCAAGACTCAATTTTTTTTCTTTCTGGAAGTGAGTACTCCGAGCCCTAAACATAATTCATAATTGATAGGTTGTTCTTACTTGCTTTCAATTCGAAGAAGGTTTCCCTCCCCCTTTTCTGTGTTACTAATAAAATAATTTATTAATTTGTAACTATATTTAGTTTCATTTTTATTTAAATCGGTTGGAAATCATGATTATGACTATATATTTATATGCTGTGTATTTTTCATCCGAATGTGTAAAACGATAGGATTGGTTGAGAAAATAATTTTAAAAAAATGGCAATGTTGACTTTGAATAATTTTCATCATTAAATTTCTTAATTCATTGATTTTTCATTATAATTTAAAGAATGTAAATATATTTAGTCAAAATGAAATTTGAAATTATGTACAGAAAAAAATGAAATTATGTTCAACAAGGGTAAAATAGCCCCATTATTATAACGCAGACCACTATTTTTATTTTATTTTGTTTAGCTTTTATTTTGGTAGTCCCTGTTATGAATTCTAGGGATAATATATCAAATGTTAATAGAGTTTATCGTATCTTTATTTATGTACTCAAGTTTATAAAATATTCAAAATATTCTTAGATCTTAATAGTATTAATTTTTCATCTATTACTATTTAGAATACTATTGTTTGACTTTGATACTAATTTTTATGATTAATATATTTTTTAATGGGAGATTAATATTGATCTACTTGATGGTCTTTGTTTATTTACAGAAGATAATAAGTTATTTAATTGTCTTCTATATTCATTATAATTGTATAGTATGTTATGTTCTTCATTATATCGATTACTTATTTTTAATCTTGAATTTATTAATTATATTTTAAAATTAAAAATTATTCTTTTATTTGTTAAATCTAATAGTTTTAATTTATGTACTAATGATTCAATATTTATAGAATATTATCTTGATAAGTCATATGTATTGAATATATATTATTTTGTCTTATTCGTAGTATACAAACAGATTTTTCTTGTGTACATATAGTATATTTATAATCTTCAAAAAATTAGTATCCAAACATTAAGTTGTTGAATTTTTGTTTCTCTATTATTACATATTTTTGAAAAAAATAGTTTTTTAATGTTCTTTAAAACAGGATGGTCTATTATGCTTGTGATAGGGGTAACCTTTATCAAATTTTTCTAATAAAATTAAATTTTTATCTTTAATTTTATTTGAAATTATTAGTTATTTATTTCTAAAAACAATTTTCATTTTCCTGTTTTAGTACTATTATGTCTTGTTGTAAACAAATATTTAAATATTCAAGATTCTTAACTTGCTTAAATTTATAATTATTATACTTGTTTGATGGATTCACCATGATCGTCCCTTCTGTTCGTTATCTTTTGTTACACCTGTTATATCTCAACTTTGCTCAAACTTCAACGTCCACCTGACAATGGTGAGCCTTTTACATCGGTACATAAATGGTGTCCAATAGTTGAGTTACTAGAAAAGAATAACTAAACTCCATTTTATTCATATGATAATAATTATTACAACTTGAGGCCAACTAAGAATTTTGAAGAGGTGCTTAGCCGCTCATAATTACTAGGTATAACATTATTGGTTTTGGGATTTCTAGATAGAAAGGTTTTCATGCTAGTGTTTTATGTATTTTAGAGTAGATAGCTTTGAATTTTTGTGTGTTTGTGTGTGTTTTGAAATGAGCTCATATGCAAGCCTATCTCAAACAAGATGAAAAATTTGAAGATTCCATTCTTAAAGGTTAGAAACTATCTTCTGTAACCAAAACTGGTGTAACAACTATAAAGACAAGGAATTAACGAACCATTAAAGAAAAAACCCTTAGTGAATCAAATCAAAAAGGGTTAAGTTCTATCTTTGTTGCACTATTGATGGACGAGTCTGTTGCATCTCCGATTATGAAATTACCAAAGGAGCATAGAGTTCACTTGCTCCTGGTCACGAGGGAATTTTCCAAGTGAAATAAACAAAATTGAGATTATTAACATCTCAATTTGACTTTCTTAAAATGAGTAACATTGAAACCTTTAATCAATTTTATGCTCGTCTTTGTGATATTAATAATGCTTGCTCTATAATTGGTGAGAAAATTGTTCAACCTATACTTGTACACAAACTTCTAAGTTCATTGATAGGAGATTATAAGATTAAGGTCACTGCTATATAGAAGTGCAAGAATATGGATACCTTGAATATTGATGAACTAGTATGGTTTATCAAAACATATGAGCTTACTTTCGAGCCACCTAAGAAGAACAAAGTTGTGGCATTCAAAAGCTTCAAAAAGATAACTTCTGACAATAATGAAGAATATATTGTTTCATTAAGTAACTTAAGTCAAAGAACCAAAAAAATCTCACCAAACAAAAGACAATAGAATCGATTCAATGACATAATGTCAAAGGAACCTAACCCCAAGCGGTTTTGACCATATATATACTATTCCTTAATGTCTTACCTATAGTGGCTTTGACCATATATCTACAGAGTGTGCAAACAATAAACAGAAAGCTAGAAGAGCACTCAATATTACTCTTAGTGAAACAGATAATGAACAGGAGAAAGAAAATAATTCAGAAGATGGTGGAACCAATTATTGTGCCTTCATGGAAAAATCCATTGTACGTTCAAACTACCTTGACACTAGATCAGATAAAGATGATGAGGGAGTCTTCTCTTCTTTTCTTTTAGCCAATTATAATGCATCTAGTTTTGAATAATTATTTATAGATTATATAGGTGCTTAGGAAAAAAGAGACAAACTTTTAATTGAATTGGAAAAGTTAAATGAAATAATTAACGTTCAAAAATCAAACACTTTTTACTTAGAAAAAAAAATTCAAATTAATCTCAACATATTAATACTTTTGATCTAAGTCTTGCATGAACAAAACAAAAAACTGTAAACTCAAAGAAAAACTTATTTTTGCTAAGGACACAATGAAAAACTTAACAATAGGTGTTAAAACTTTGAACAAAGTTTTGAATTATGGCAAGTCACACGATGATACATGTAGTCTTGGTTATAAGTACAAGAGTTTCACACCTCTAACATCAAATACCACATTATAAGGCCTTCTAAATCTGCTCCTATTGTTATTAACTATGCACAAATAACCATTGCTTCTATAGTAGGAAAAAATGTTAAGTTTGTGCTTGTTTGTTATCATTGTAGTAAAAAATGTCATATTAAGCCCCAAGTGAGATTCTTATTAATAGCTAGCCATTTTAATAATATTTTATAAGCTTCTAGTTATAGGACTCATTATTATTATTATCCATCCATGCATATTATGTCCAATAATTCTACTAAAAAGTATGACATTATCGATTCAAAAAGCAAATGAAAATCAATACATTTAATTCTATGACTCATTATCATCATCGTAATATACATATTGCATCTTCTTTTGGATGAATGTAAAAAGTAAATCTAAGTCTAAGAATGCCTATAAAACCTAAGATAGTTGAGTCTCAACCCAAAAACATAAAAAATACCAAAATTCAAGAAAATATGGGTTATAAAAGATAGTCTTTTTTCGATCACCTGAATGTTATTTATTGATTCACTAAGGTATTTTTGTTAAAGTGCTTAAATGACCCTAAATAAACAATTTAGTAGGATTCCATTTATTTTAATTTTAGAATTGTTAATTGTTAAATGTAAATATATATATATAAGTAGAATCTTTTTCGGCCAACAAGGTAATGATCTAAACAACACTTACCCACATGCAACCTTGTTTTTAGTGACACAACTCGTTTTGATTTTTATCATATAAATAATTATAAAATTTTGACTTGTGCACACACGTATAGTTTTATATGTGATGATTGATGTTGACATGAACTTATTCATACACTCAATTACACACATATATGTTATGCTTGAAATTTATAATTTTTCTTGAAAGATTCTAGAACTTCAACTAATCTTGATTATAAAATTATGTTGAGTTCTATTTCTTATTTTCTAAAATTTTACCGTAAGAAAGCACCTAATATTGAGAGGGCTACCTACTATGATATGTGAAGTTAACAATGACCAAAGATGATTACCTTACAACTAGTGTAAAAGTAATCATGTTAGGTTTGTTACTTATGTATGTGAAAAAAATTAAAAAGATTGTGCAAAAAGTGACTATACTTATAAAAAATGTACTTAACATGCACACACAAAAAGCCAATAGAGGTTAAAAATTAATTTTTTAGTCCTCTCTTATTTGATATATTTTATTTTGAGAGATTGAAGATTCAACTATAGTTTAATATGATAAGTGATTCTTTTTCTTTTGAGTCCTTCGTGATTGATTATAAATGAATTAATTGTCATATTAGTGAAGGTCAAACATGCATAATATTTTTAAGTAAATATCAATATGTCATTATATGTGATAAGTGTGTTTGTATTCATCTTCTACTTTGCTTACTTATTTATAAAATGAATAATTAAAATTTAAGTATAAATAAACTTTAACATGGTTGTATGCTTGTTAGTTGTTAAATAGTTTATTGCTTAATATGACTATTTATTTAAAAAGATACAAATAAAAAAAATTAAGTTTTTATTATTTTTTTTACATCTTTTCCTTATTTATTCAACATTAAATTGATATTACACTTTGGGTGTCATAGGACTTAAAGAGAGTTTATATTTCATTGCACTTTATCTTTAGGGGGAGTTTATTTTCATAATATCTTTACATACATATTTTTAATGGTTTCTTACATTTGTAATTTCTTCTTAGGTTTTGTCCTTTTTGTATTTCAAAAGGGGAGTGATTTACATCTATTCATTCGTATGTTTTATGTTGTTATGTATATAGAGGGAAAACATATTTATAAAGAGAAAACCTTGCATCATAATGTTTTATTGTGAGTTGGATTGATGTAAATGCATGCACTATATGATTTCTCTCTACACTTTGCTTATTTCTATATAAACTAAATTAATATATGAAAGTTTATAAAATACGGATCTTATTAACTTAGTGGGGGTGAATAGGTTATTTTTAATTTTTATCAATTTATAATTTGATAACCTAAACAAAGCGGCGAGGTATACAATCGTGTGTAAAAATAAAGTACAGAAATAAGAAAATAACACACGATATTTTTAGGTGGAAACAACTTAGGCCATAACCATGACCTAAGAGGAATACCACCGGTCTACCGAACCACCTAACTTTCCACTATGAAAATAAAATGTTCAAGTACAAACTTGGTCTTATGCTACCCTCCCTATGATACTGTCCCAATGTACTTTACTTACGAGCCTCTGCTCTATTTTCACAATTTCTAAAATTAGCGTGAGCGGTTTCCAGACCAACGTTCCAATAAGCTCTCCGTCAATCAGATCGTTCACAAATCAACTGCAAAAAACAGTTAGTACAAAAAGAGACACAAGTGTTCGTGTGTGTTCTAGAACGGATTTAACAATGAATAATTCTAACTAGATGATTCAAAATATATGTCATTTAAATCAAATCAACTAGCAAATTCTAGAGCAAAAATATTAAGCACAATTGTCAAATCATTAAACTCTTCCACTAAAAAGTTTTTGACACTAACCATGCAAAAATAATACAAATCAATATATTAACTATATCACAATTCTCTACCGCCACATTAATATGTATAAAAATTAAGTTCTCCTTAACTTTATTACCCCACACTCTCACGATCCATGTTCATCACTAAACAATTTACAGTAGAAATTCAAGTCCAACAAACAACCCAAAAGCTAACAAAAAGCAATATTCAAATTAACAAGATTAAATAACACGAAAGAACCAAAACCATAAAATATAAGATAAAATATTAAATATATAGAATAATGAATATGAGAATTTAAAAATCAAATATTAATTAATTATCTTCACTTTAATTCATGACCTTCAAAGACAAACAAACAACAACCATATATTTATTACCTTTGATCAATTGGCTTCACTCACATTTCAATATCAAGAACTTTCAGTAGTTTTCAAAAGATCGGCAAATTGACAGTTTTTTTAACCCTATTCGACAACTTCAACAATTCTCTTTTTTTTTCGACAGATTGTTGTTACTTTTTTCTTTCTTTCCATCAATCCTAATGTATCTATATATAGACAATAATAATACCTAATAGTATTAGGGTTAAATGCATTTTGGGTTTAATTTTTCAAAACCCATTAAAAGCCTTAATATTATGGAAAAATCATTTCTTAAAAATATTAAAACAAATCTAAAATTATTTAATTAATAATTTATAAATTTATTCAAGTGTAAATAAATATTTTGGCACAAAAAATAATTTCAAATTTATAAACATGTGTTATTAAATGTATGAATGCAATCATATGTGTGGTAGTTATAAAATATATAC
This sequence comes from Hippophae gyantsensis, assembly GCA_030763125.1. NCBI lineage: Eukaryota > Viridiplantae > Streptophyta > Magnoliopsida > Rosales > Elaeagnaceae > Hippophae > Hippophae gyantsensis. The sequence goes on along the minus strand of CM061028.1, from coordinate 72,662,037 downwards.
CTTGAGTATGATTATTTGAAACTTGAGCATTTGTTCGGTTTTTTCTTGATAGAATTGATAGTAGGCCTAAAAAAAATTTATAGGTAAATATTTTGTCTACGAAAATAGCCAATACTCATAATCCTTACAATGTACAATGAAGCTTCCAAGTCAAATTGTCATATGTTTTGACTATGCAATTTTAGTTGCATACATGTTTGTCGAGTTGCAACGAAGATAGATTAACCTAATTATAGGATAGTTCCACTATAAAATCTAGGACATCAATGTAATTTTACTTTATTCTTATAAGTGTCATGTAGTGAGAGATTTGTTTTGCCACACAAAAATTCCAAAAGGGGACTTTGTAAGGTCTATTAGTATTGGTTATTTTCGTAGACAAAACATTTGCCTATTATCATGTTGCTAGGCTCGTTTTCAAGTCTATCAAATAAAGTTAAAGAAATAATTGAGTCCTAAATAATCATAATTTAAGTATATTTTTTATAACTATCACACATAATATTGTACTTATGCATTCAATAGTACATGTTTACAATACTTGAAATTATTTTTATTACTAAAATATTTATTTAAACTCGAATCAATTTATGAACTTACCACTTAGCATTTTCTGAAATGTACTTCAATGTTTCTATGTTATGTCACAAAACTGATTTATTATTTTATTGAGATTTTTAATAAACTTTGAGTAATTAATTCAGAAAAAATAACTCTAATATTATTAGATTATCATTATTACCTAATTATAGATGTTAGATTATAATGTAAAGTTGTACCAAAAACATGAAAGAAAATATATATTTTTATCAGCATTATCAAAGGCTATGTATGAAACAAAAAGGATTAGTGGTAGCTATTGGGAATATAGATGACAATTTTTATGAACAAGCTGGTCCAAACTAACTCATTTGTTAATTGCATGTTTTTTTAGTTAATTGAACTTTTTTCATAAATCAAAAAATATGTTTAACGTTAAAGCTCATTAGTTCAAGGAACATTACCTGGAACATCAAAAGGAGAAAAATACTATTACAACAACTAAACTTTTGAATAAATAATAAATTAACACTTAATGAATAACTCACATATATAACAAAGTCTATAGAGATAATATAACTCTTTAGACACACCTATTAAATAGTTAATTATGAAACAAGAACATTAATAAACATAAGTTAAAGAAAACTAATTCTTAAATCAATAAGTCAATTTCTAAATAAATTAAGTAAAGATAAATGCCATCAAACCCCTCTCATCCAAAAGTCAAAGGTGGTTATATCTTCATAGAAACACAGTTTGAACAAAGAGTTTTAAATCTTAATAAAGTTTCTCTTAGTCACTAAACAAATAAATATATTAGTAAGATTAAAAAAACTCCTCCAAGACTAACTATATATGTATATAAAGCTCTCTTAGTATATTTAAGTAAGTCACATGGTGATCATACAAAGGAAAATTATCTTTTTAGGGTGGCACAAAAATTATTTTAATCTACTTAAATTGACATGAGGATGTTGTTGGAGAAGAGTGAAACAATGCTAAACTTAGAGTTCTTACTGATTGCTTGAGAAGAAACTGCTATTATTTGTTAGAGAAGTAAAAAGTTGAGGCTCGGTTGAGAATTAAAAAGAAATGTGTTTCTCTAATTTTAAATTTTTAAGCTAATGTGTAAGTTGTAATGTTTACGTGTTATAGTTTTTTTCTTAATTATTCCGGGCTAACGGGCTGGCTCAAAGTCAGATTAACGTAGCTCAATTTTTTTGAGTTATTTGAACTGGTCCAAATTTGACCCAAATTTAGTTTAATTCATATTCGATTTAAGTTCTATGAAATTTGAATTAATCTATCAAACTACAACAAAAATTGTCAAATCTAATGGATAGGTAAGGTAATCATATATCTTTATATAATAAAAGCCTGAATGTTTGATTGTCATCAATCAACGTTTTCTTTTTGTTATTTTTTATACTAATAAATACCAAAATATGCATGTAATAAATATATTTTTATATTTTTTATTATTTTTTACACTTATAAATATCAAATATCTATATGATAAATACATTTTTTATATATAATTATTTTATATAATACAATATTTTTTATTTATTTATATAATAAAAGCCTAAAGTTTAGTTGTAGACGAATGTTTTCATTTTTTTTTTTACTTTTTACAATAATAAATATTAAAATATCTAAATGGTAAATACATTTTTATGTTTTATTAGTTTTTTACACCAATAAATATCATATATCTATATAATAAATACATTTTTTATAATGAAATTGTTGTGTGAGTATATCATATTTTTATTGAATGTCTATATAATAAACACATTTGTTTACTATTTGTTATTACATTATACTATTAAATATCAAAATATCTATATTATAAATATAATTTTATTTTTTATTAGTTTTTTTACACCAATAAATACCAAATAATCATATAATAAATATATTTTTATATATAGTTATTTTATATAATACAATTATTTTTTATTACATTAAGAACAATAATTCATATATTTAATGACTTCCTATTTAATAAGTATTCAATTAATTTACTCATGAGTATATCATATTTTTATTAAATATCCATGTAATAAATATATTATATATAGTTATTTTATATAATATAATTACTTTTATTACATTAAATATAACAATTCATACAATTAAAAATATATCTTTATATATAAAAAGGATGTGTCCTTCTCCCACTTATTTTTTTCATTATTCTTCCTTTTTATTAATATATATTTGTTTTTGGTATTTTTAAGTATTAAATAAATATCAAAGTATTATTAATAAATAATAATTATATAACTTATAATTTATAATTTTATTTGTATTGACTTTACTTTATGAATCTTGAATTATTATTTTATGAATAATAATCGTGTTGAATGAATCAATTTTTATTTACCTATTATATTTGATTTATTTGTTAAATAAAATATTATTCATATTTCAATTGTATGATATTATTTTACTAAAAAAATAATTATTATTGTGTAAATACTTTTTACTAAATAAAATAATAATTATTTTATATTTACTTTTCACTAAATAATAAATTAATTATTTATTTATTTTTAGAGTGTTTTCTAAAATATTTATATAAAAAATTAATCAATTATTAAAGCAAACTAAGGAAAAATTAAATTTAAAAACTTTTCTTATTTTTTTTATTTTTAAAAATAAAATTTTAAAATAATAATAATTAATTAATAGTATTATATATTTATTAAATTTAAAACATAAATTCGTATAAATACACGCCCATATGCATAAAGGCGGGATAATAGGAGTATTTTATTAGCCATTTTTTATATTTTTATTTTTATATAATTTTTTTAATTAAACTCATATATATTTATATCAAATAATTTTGTGTGTTTATGATTATTTGATTTAATTATTAAATTTTAAAAAAATTATTTTTATTAAACTTGTGATTAATCTGATAACTTTAAGAATTAATTTATTTGACATATATTATTAAATCTATTCTAAAATATATACTAATACTTGTATTTTTTTATACTAACCCTATTTACATGTTAATTTATGAACGTATTTGATTAATGATTACTTAATTAAAATGTCGGTTTAGATACCGCTTATGTTAGTTGTAAAAATTGTCAAAATAAAACAGATGTTTGAATATAAGATACATTGGGATAATATCCTAAAAAATGTAACATAAGATCGAGTTATACAACTCATTTTTAAAATAAAAAGGTTAGATAATCTGATATATCGATAGATTTTTTGTTAGATCATATAATCTAGGTTATTTCTCTTAAATTGTATTTATTTTTTATTCGTAATTATTTATCTGACCGTTATAATTAAATTATAAAATTATAATTTAATAAAATTAAAAATAATTTATTTATCTTTTTTAATCTTATTAGATGTGTTTTAAAAATATCAACTTCAATTAAAAAAAGTTTATTTACTCAAATAAGAAACTGATATGAATTAATCTAATTAGATTGCTTAGAAGCAAAAGAAGTGTAGGCATCTACGCTACTTCCATTGCCTATATAAAAAAACTTTGCTAGTATGATACGTGACTTGCTTATCATTTTTGCTTAATTTCTAGTTATTTTAGAGATTTCAAAAATTTTCGTGGATAATTACCAAATGAGATTGATTTTAAGTGATAAATTTTATATCAATTTTTTGATTCGGTTAATCTTTTATTTAAAATTTTATATTAAATTTATATTAATAAAAATTATAAACTTATATTTTATTAAATATTATTTTTTGTGTACATCCAAAAAACAATTATATAAAACACTTATCCGGTTTTACTCAGTTGGCATTACTAGATCGTTTTGCTTAACTTTTAGGCAAATATCTGAAGTTTTTTTTTTTAAAAGACAGGTATCTTTATAATTATTTTAATATTTTGTACAATTTAACCGTTATTATGATTTATTAAAGAAGTAACTTGATCATTTAATATTTTTACCTTTAAATACAAGTAATTCAATCTTTTACTTATATTCTTTCAAACATTTTTGAAGCTTTAAAAACAGATAAAATACATATTTTTTCTCTTATTTTTGTCATAAAAATTATTAAATAATATAAAATATTAAAACTTATTCTTAATTTATATTATTTTAATAATTAAAATAATTAAATAATATAATTTACTTTGTTAAATAATATCGATTAAAAGTAAATAAATTAAGTTACACAGGTTAAAAATAAAAATAAATTAAATGAAAAATATTATAAATATTTACCCAATTATTAATTATTATTACTATTTAAATTAAAAAACACTTATATTAAGCCAAAAGAATAGTATTATTACCCATCAATTAAAAAAAGAAAAGAAAAAAAACCTCACAAGAAGGTAGGGTAATTATGATAATTGATATCGATAATATATTATATAAATTATCAAAAATTATAAAAGTTATTAATCATGAATTAATATGGAACCTTTTTTTACAGATTTGACATAGAGGCATTATTAACATTCAAATCAAGTATCCTCGTTATTCAATAAGGTAACAATGTCCCTGATATGTACTCAATTTTCTTACAAATTATTTCATAATCAACATATTAATGCCTTTTATTACGGGTACATATTTACAAATATAATTTTAACATAATTGAATTCGTTTTAAAAATAATATATAATATCGTATATAACTATTATATATAGAGATATATAATATTATGTTACTAATGGATTATACACAAAGAGAGCTCTCAAATCCAAAATAATAAATGAATTAGGAGCAAATGCTTTAGAGAGAAAAGGTAGATAAAAACAAAAGGAAAAACAATATCAAAGCAACACCCTCTCCAATTTCATAAAAACCTCCCATGATTTTATAGGATAAATAAGGTTAAATATTTTATCAAATTCTAAATAAGTTTACGTTGAAACAAGTACGTAAAAATAATGTAAGAATAATATTATCGATAATCTGAAATGAACTATTTGGATTGAGTCACATATTAGGTCGCTTTCTTTAAGACGTTTTGCGACTCTCCTCAAAATTGTGTAAGCAAACACAACCTCATCGTCCCCAAGATAAAACAGTCCAAAATCTTTGTTTATTGTCTCAGAACTTTACTGTACTGATTAAGATCGAAATACTACACCTATAAAATTTTGTTACTCAGAAAACTCAAAAAACAATTTAATATTTTCTTTTTTTTCTTAGTAAGAGATGTTAGCAATTGATCTGTAGAAAATGAAAGCTGAGACCCTCTATTTATAGGTTTGAGAAAACGTGTAACCATTATGATAATAATTGTTATGTCTGGGTGGAAAGAGTAATAACTGTTTTTTGAAAGGAAAAGTAACGGCTATTTTCTGAGTAAAGAAGAATAACAGTCATTTAACATATATTTTTGAGTAAAGAAAAAATAACAGTCATTTTTTGAGTAAAGAAAAAATAACAGTCATTTTTTGAGTAAAGAAAAATAACGATCATTTTTTGAGTAAAAAAAATAACGATCATTTTCTGAATAAAAAAGTAACGATCATTTTCTAAGTAGAAAAGTATTTTAATAAAAAAAATTCCAAAAAATAAAATGGCATTTCACTTCACCTCGGACGGACGACGGCTTGCACGCGTATGTGATATCACATTTGCCTAGGTGCTCTCCCTTTTCACAAAAGTGGGGCCCAAATCCAATAGTCAATCTTTTTCTATTTATACATCTCCTAAGTGATGTAAAATAGCAATGTGGGACAAAATACAAGTTGGAATAATTTGTTTGATAAAAAGCCATGTTTTTCAACAATCCTCTACTTGAATTTTATATAAAAATAGTTTTTATCGAGCAAACGATCAATTAAAAGTATAAGATTGTGCTTAAGTAAAAGGTGTCTATCGACTTAAACCTTTCCATAGTGTTGATGCTTTAGAATATACTAGAGTAACTCATAGTTTTAACCTCTATCTCTAACAATATTACACACACAACCTTTCCAAGGTGTAGTTCAAAGAGCAGGTGTTTTACAGTCATGCACGTGTATCCCAGTATAGTTAGGAATGGGCAAAAAAACCATAGGTTTGGTTATCCGTGGATAACTGCACTGGTGGTTTGGTTTTTATTCGTTTAATTTTGGGAACCGGTACAGTTTTGGGTAAAAACCGAACATAAAGAAGCGGATACGATTCGGTTACAAGCATAATTCATATTAAATCTAGGATCCAAAAAGGCTCCTATAACCATGACAATATTAACTTCTTGCCAATACTTATCAAATTTTACAAGCATGTTTTTAGCAATTTCCTTGATCAAATCATCCTCATCATTAATCCAATTATATAATGATAATTTGATGTCACAAATATGAGAAAATAACATGTTTATGGTGGGATAGTTGAAACCAAAAATCAATTCAGTAACCTTGTAAAATACCTCTAACTTATCACAAATTGTACTTGCCATTTTCCAATCTAATGCATCAGGAAGAGTATTATAATTCTTATCCAATTGTTTTAAACTAGGAAACACTTTCTCATAAAACAATGCATTTTTAAGCATTAAAAAAGTAGAATTCCAACGAGTTGACAATCAAGAGATAAATTCTTACAAGAAGACTTTATCTCTTAAGACGCAATTTTTTTAAATTTTTTTTTTCTCTTTTGTGTTGATGTCCAATATGCAACACTATCTCTAACTTTAACAATGCATTGAGAAATTAGATTTAACCCATCTTTCACTACTAAGTTTAATATGTGAGCAGCACAACCCATGTGAAAAATATCTTCATACAATAGCATTGAAGTTCTATCTAATAAATCTAATAGATCGGGTAGCATTAAGTCATTAGTAGAACAATTATCTAAAATTAAGGTTGAAATCTTACGATCAATGTTCCAATCCAAAAAGCAACTCATTAATTCTTGACCAATAACTGCAGCATTGTGTGGAGCAGGAACATATATAAACCTACAAAATATTATATAGTAACAATAAAATTGTTATATACAATCATTTAATACATCAAATCTCTAAAAAAAATATTTCATAGGAATTGTATAAATTTCAACAATAAACTTAAAAAATTTACCTTACTATTTTACTATGCAAATACCAATTGTCATCAATGAAATGACAAGTTACAACCATGACTCCTTTGTTCTGATTTCCAGACTTCAACATATCACTCGTGATTGCAACACGACTTTTGTTGTTCTCCAACATATCCACCATTTTTTTCTCAACATCATATATCTTTATAATGTTTCTCTTAATTGTCGCACGAGAAATAAGCTTCCATATTGGTTGTAATGAATGTGAATACTCTCTAAATCCATGATACTCATCAATACTAAAAGGATACTCATGTAGAATTATCATCTTTGCACATTTATCACGAGAAACTTGAGAATCAAAATTCTAATGTCCAAACTCAATTTTATCCCCCTTCTTGTTAGGATTTAACAATGATTGATCGATAATCCTTCCTTGCTGTTTGAATGGACAACCTTTTATATATGCTTTCAAATGAGATGTCTCATTCCTTGTATCACCTCCTAACCATTTTCCGCAATAATTACATATTGCCTTCCATATCCATTAATTTTCTTCCTATCAAAAATGAACCCATGCTTCAGACTTTAATTTAGCCTTCCCATCTTCTTCCTCACTACATTCATTCGATGGTTGACTTTGTGTATTTTCAGGTGAAGAGATCGATGTAAGGAGAGGAACATTTGTATGTTGATCGGCACTTGAAATTCCACAACTTGTTACCTCCACATTAAGTTCAATGCCATTTACTCCTTGAGAGGATTATGGTGAAAAATTCTGAAAAAATAACTTTCAAAGTTTAAATTCATATATAAATATATATATATATATATATATATATATATATATATATATATATATATATATATATATATATATATATATATATATACTTTCTATTATCTCACGTTACCTTTTCAACATATTCACTTGTCATAATATTTGAAGTCTATGTCTTCTTCACAAATATCTAACTCTATAAGACATGATAAAAAATTATCACCATACTATATTTCATATTCACTTTGAATCGATAATAAGATTTTACCATATACACTATGAATCGATAAAAGAGTAGCACTAATCTCATAATAGGGAGGTCCATACACAAAACAGAGTAGTCACTTTATTCCATATACATTATGAATCGATAATACTTTCTCTAGATGACTTCAGGCATTTAAATATATGTTATGTCGAAGCTGTTCTGTTCAAGAAACAAAATAAAGTCTCTGACTAAATCTATCGAAACACAAATCAAATAAGATTTTACCATGATCACTTAACAGGAAGGTTCATACACAAAACAGAGTAATCAATTTATTCCATATACACTATGAATCGATAATACATTGTCCAGATGACTTCAGGCATTTAAATATATGTTATACCGAAGCTGTTTTGCTCAAAAAACATAGTAGCAAAAATCTCATAGCAGTGAGATCCATACACAAAATAGAGTAACCTCTTTATGTATCAGCCACCAAGAGAAGCAATCTAAGTAAAACTATAAAAGAAATCACGAAGCATAGAACATAAAGTAAGTTGGAGATATGTTTCATACGAGAAAAGGAAACACTTACCTGATGAGATCACGAAGTAGTGATGACTGGCGAGAGAGGCGACTCAACGACTAGTGACGGGGGAGAGAGGTGACTCAGTAACTGGCGAGAGAGGCGACTCAACAACTGCACTCAACGACTGGTGAATCAACGACTACACTCAGCGACTAGACTCAACGATTGGCGACAGGTGAGAATTAAGAAGATTAAGAGAGCTCAGAGAGGCAAGAAAATTACTCTGAGTTCTGAGAGAGACGAGAGATGGAAAGAGTGAAATCAAAAAAATTTAGGTTGATTTATATACTGTAGGAAAAATAAGTGAAACCCTAATTAATATATAATTTATTTAAATAAATATAATTAATTTCGGGTACGGACGGGTACAGTTTTGAGTATAACCGTAATCAAACCATACCCCATCCTTTATGTTTAATTTTTACCCAAAATCGTACCCTTCTTCGAAATTAAATGGATAAAAACCGAACCCATGATTTTTTTGCCCATTCCTACTTAAGGTATCTCATGACCCTTTCAATAGCATTCCAATGCTCTATACTAGGTCTAATTGTAAACCTACAAAGTAGTCCCAGAATATAAGCTATGTTTAGTCTAATGTAGTCTGTAGCATAACGTAAGCTACCAATGAAGCTCACATACTTAGTTTGTCTACACCGCCTTCGGTATTCTTGAACAAATTTACACTAGGATCATAAAGAGTACATGCAGGTTTGTAATTAAAGTAATTATATTTCTTTAAGATTTTCTCAATGTAATGAGATTGATATAGAGAAATTCCCTTTTCAGACCTAGTAATCTTTATACCAAGGATTACACTCATTTTTTCAAGATCTTTCATATCAAAGTTAGCATTTAACAAAGTCTTCACATTATTCACATCATGGATATTTGATCCAAAAAAAGCATGTCATCCACATATAAACATATAATAGTGCAAATGTCATTTTCTAATTTATAATATATGCATTTGTCACTTTCATTTATTTTGAATCGATATGAGATAACTATATTATCAAATTTTTCATGTCATTGCTTAGGTGCTTGTTTTAAACCATAAAGGGATTTATCTAGTTTACAAACTTTATTTTCTTGACCTGGGACAATAAAACCACTAGGTTGGTCCATATAAATTTCTTATTCTAAGTCACCATTTAAGAAAGTATTTTTGACATCTATTTGGTGCACTACTAAATCATGGATAACAGTAAGAGAGAAAAGTAAACGTATGCAAGTTATTTATGCGACTAGTGAAAAGGTATCAAAGAAATCTACATTTTCCCTTTGTCTATACCCTTTGACTACAAGATGAGCTTTGTACTTTTCAATAGTACCATTGGGTTTTAATTTCTTCTTTAGTATTCATATATATCTTATGGTTTTGCAACCAGGAGGTAAGTCAACTAAATGTTAAGTTCTATTATACAAAGAGAGTTTGTTGGCATCTAAAAAAGATAAGGCTTTTTTAAGAAGTTGAGGATCTTCCTCTAAGGTATAAGCATAAAAATCAGACCCAAAATCCTTAAGGGTTCATGCTCATTTATTTCTCCTAATTTCAGTGTTTAATTTCTCATTTTGTTCACTAGTTCTAGTTATGGGTAAACTACTAGAAAACGAGCCCCCGCTATTTTTTAATTTAAAGAGAAACCTATGTTCATAGAAGTGAGCATCATTTGATTCTATAACTACATAATCATTTAAGTCATAGAATTTATAAGCTTTACTATTCACAACATATCCTATGAATATACATTCTTATGCTCTACTAGCAAGTTTATTTCTTTTAGGATCATGCATCCTAATATAGGCTAAACAACCTCAAGTTTTAAAATAAGTTAAGTTAGGTTTCTTATTTTTCAAAATGAATATGAAATTTTACTAGTAGATTTAGGCACTATATTTAGCACATAGCAAACAGTTAATAAAATTTCTCCCCACCAAAAGGAAGTAGCACCAGAGTTCAATAAAATTGCAACAACTGATTCAATAAAAGTTCTACTTTTTCTTTTAGCTTTACCATTCATTTCACGAGAATAAGGTGCAGTTTTTTCATGAATGATTTCATGAGTTTTATAAAAATCATTGAAAATATTGGAATCATATTCAGTGTCTCTATCACTTCAAAACCTTTTTATTTTTCTGTTAAGTTGATTTTCAATTTCAGTAGTAAATATTTTAAACATGTCAAACACTTCACTTTTATTTTTCATTAGATATACATAAGTGTAATCTGAACAGTCCTCTATAAAAGTTATAAAATAGGGCTTTTCATTTCTTTAAATTTTCATCAAGTTCACATATGTCAGAGTGTATTAAATCTAAAGGTTCAGATTCTTTAACTACTAACTTATGTAAAGTTTTGGTTATTTTAGCTTGACTACAAAAGTCACATTTTTCAAAATCATTCAAAGATAATTTAGGAATTAGTTCCAAGGCACTTATGTTCTTGATTATGCGTTTATTAACATAGGACAAAGTCTAGCATGCCAAATATTAAAAGAACTCAACATATAAGCAAAAGAAGAAGCTTTATTAATTTCAACGTTTAATTTAAACATGCCATCAGTGGCATACCATTTCCTAACAAATATATTATTTTTAGTTATTGTATATAAATCAACCCCTACAGTTTGAGTAAACCCAACTTTGTTAAGAAGATATCTCGAAATTAAGTTTGTTCTCATCTCTGGAGTATACAGGACATTCTTCAAGATGACAGTATTTTCATAGGTAAACTTCAATTCCACCTTGCCAGTACCAGCAACTTTAGTGGAGTGGGAGTCGCCCAGCAACACTTTCTTATCCTCAGACTCAGAATAGGACTTGAACATGTCTCAATCATAGCAAACATGGCAAGAAGCACCAGTGTCCATCCATCACCCCTCAGATCCACCAACAAAATTGATTTCAGATATCATAACAATAAGTTGATCTTCGGTAAGGTTCGCCTACGAGGCAAGACGATTCTTATTCTGGTAGTTCCTCACCAAGTGGCCAGGTCTATTACAACTATAACACATGAATGTGTTATTTCTTGGGGGGTTGAAGTCCATTTTGGGGAGGATAGTTTCCACAGATTTTTCATCAATTATTTGGTACTTCATATATCTACTGACAACATACTTCTTAGTGTCAGCTTCCTCAGTGTCATACTTTTTTTGAAGTGTATCCCAAATTTCCTCAACAGACTTATTAGAATTATAATAATCATACAAGTCATCAGCTAATCCATTAATAATAAAAAATTTGCATAGAAAATCATTTTCTATCCAGGTGTCTAAATCCTTAGTTGTAACTTCAGTAGGAGGATTAGACAGTGTTTGCTTTTCAATAGTAATAGCAGAAGCGACCTTTTTCATGGTTAAGAAAAATAACATTTTTTTGTCTCCATCTTTTAAAGTATAGTCCCTCAAAATAGAACGGTTTGTTGAGAGTAGCAGTTAACATTTCAGTAGACATGGAAGATAGAAAATCGTCTTAAAATTGTTGAAACAAGTACATGAAAACAATGTAGAAATAATATTATCGATAACCTGAAATGAACTGCTTGGGTTGAGTCACAGACTAAGTCACTCTCTTTAAGACGTTTTGAGACTCTGCCTAAAATTGTGCAAGCAAACACAATCTCGTCGTCCTCAGGACAAAACAGCTCATAATCTTTGTTTTCTATCTCAAAACTTCACTACACTGATGAAAATCGAAATGCTACACCTATAAAATTTTATTGCTCGAAAAACTCAAAAAATAATTTAGTATCTTCTTCTTTTTCTTTCTGAGAGTTTTTTCTTAGTAAGAGATGTTTGCAATTGATTTGTAGAAACTGAGAGTTAAGACCCTCTATTTATAGGTTTGAGAAAATATGTGACCATTATGATAATAACAGTTATCTCTCGGTGGAAAGAGTAACAGATATTTTATTAAAGGAAAAATAACGGCTATTTTTTGAATAAAGAAGAATAATGTCCATTTAACGAATATTTCTAAGTAAAGAAAAAATAAGTCATTTTCTAAGTAAAACAAATAACGGTCATTTTTTGAGTAAAGAAAAATAACGGTTATTTTTTGAGTAAAAAAGTAATGATTATTTTCTAAGTGGAAAAATATTTTAATAAAAAAATTCAAAAAAATGAAATGCCACCTCACCTCGAACAACGACAATAACGACGCGTGCGTATGTAGTATCATATTTGCCTAGGTTATCTCCCCTTCCACAAAAATGGGTACCCTTATGACCCAACCTAATAACCAATCATTTTCTATTTATACATCTCCTAAATTATGTAAAATAGTAACGTGGGACAAGTTACAAGTTGACATAATTTGTTTTATAAAAATTTATTTTTTTCAACGGTTTATAAGTACACAATAAAATAATACTCTTCCACTAAAAAAGAAATTATATAAAATAATATTTATAAAACTGGTAACAAAAAAATATAGCTCAATAATATTTAATAAATTTTGAGCAATTAAAGTTCAATAACGAACAAAAGTAATTAATTAATTTCAATTTAAACGTTTTCTATAAATCTAGTGTTATGCCAATACAGTACAAAATCATGTGGATTAAGAATCATATTATGACATGACAAAAACGCATGCCATATCACTTGTGTGTTTTTTTATTTAATATATTCCTTCAATATCATGATTAGACTTCTATGCTCTATGGAGGTGGATGAGGACCGTCTGGACCTGGTGGACCTCCAGGAGGTCCGGGAGGTGGAAGTGGTGGTTCAAAAGGTGGTCCTGGAGGGGGATGATGTGGCTCAAATGGTGGGGGAGGAGGCCCAGGAGGAGGTCCGGGAGGTGGAAGTGGTGGTTCAAAAGGTGGTCCTGGAGGGGGAAGAAGTGGCTCAAATGGTGGGGGAGGAGGCCCAGGAGGAGGTGGAGGAGGAGGAGGAGGAGATAAAGGTGGGTCGAGTTGAGAAGGAGGAGGTAAAGGTGGCTCGAGTGGAGGAGGTGGTCCAACAGGAGGAGGAGGAGGAGGAGGAGCTTGTGATCGACCTGGAGGAGGCTCAGATGAAGTACCAAAACAATCTTGTAGTAACCAACAACAACACAAGAAGTAGGCACTGTCACAAAAATGGAAAAATAAATATTATTAATCCAGTCTCTTTAAAATTAAAATAGCTAAATTATCTTTTTTTAAGTTTTTAGCTAACTTATTGAAATTGGACACTCAGTTCACTAATTTTTTTTCCCTGAAAGTTTTGTTCACCCGTTTTTAAAAATTTACTACAAATCTAAATGGTTAATTTGTATGTTTTCTTCATTTTTATTCTGTTTTTATAAAAATTCTTCAAAAACTTTCTTCTTCAATTGCGATTTAAAAATAAAATAAAAATTAATATATATAAATTGACTATTTAAATCTATAATAACATTTTTTCAAAACAATGGTTTATTTACTCTAATAATTATAAGTAATGTGTATTGTTGAAGTATTTATCTCTAATTTTTTATTATTTGTTATTATTCTTTGGTTGAGTTCCTAGATTTGCTCTTTCAATATGCATTAACATCTCCTCATTTTATACATTAATTAACATATTACAATTTAATTAATCACTTGTCAATAAGTAGTAATTCCACAATTACGTTATCATCCCATATTTTAACATTAATTACATTCCATCAATAAGTAAGATATAATATTGCAGCAAACTTCCGTTCAATCGTTAATAGATTAAAATTATTAATATCAAAGGAGAAAAATTCATGGGACTTTATATTTTTAACTCTTAATTAAACTTCAAAAATTAATTTAAAAATATAAAAATAGTAATAAAACATGTAAAGAATAGAATATTATACAAACCAAGATGATACGGTGTTACATAGTCTATCAAAAAAGCCACCAAGGAAGCCTGTTGGTGCATGCCATGGAGGTAGTGGACGTCCCGATTCTGGAGGACTTGGAGGACGGAAAGGTCTTCCAGGACCACCGGGATGAGGTGATCTCATTGCCGTAACTTGCAACCCTAAATTTATAGGTCACAGAAAGTAGCACTTAGATGTAAAGGTAGTTTAGAGGGAATTTGAGTAATGTAAACTTGTGGCTATATAGTGTAATATATACATATATAGAGATCGAGAGGGCATTTATCAAAAGACAAGAGTCATCAATTAATTATACATATATATATATCCATCTGAAGGTTGGCAAATTTTGTTGGAGGTAGTCAGACTCAGAGACTTGTTTGGTGGGTAAAGTGCATTAATACAAGGTTCTGTATCTCCCATGAATCCATCTGCCTTTCAAACTTTACAACTGCTCTTCTTCAACCTAATATTCTTTCATAACTACTATACTTACTTTTTACTTTTTTAATTTTTATTTTTTATTTTTTATTTTCAATTTATATTATACATGTTTATGTCGTATTTAATTGTATTGTTTGTGCTCATGTCACAGTATCTAAATTATACATTTTTTATTATTATGAAAAAATAAAATCATTTTTAGGTTATTTATTCATTTATAATGATAATAAAATCTAATCTTTTATAAATATAAAAGAATTATTAATTAATTTTAAACCAATAAAAATTCAACAAATCAATCATTTTAATTTTCTTTTTTGTAATTAGGTGCATAATAAATCAACTTAGATTATTCAAATTGCTTTTTAAATACTCAATAATAACGTTATTATTATATCTTTGGGTATAATCATAAAAGAAAAACATTCATAGATAAATTAAAAATTATACTACAAACTATTTATGTATTTGACAAGGTATAATAGTTTAATTAGTCTAACTTTTACATATATTTCTCCAACTTTCATTTTTGACATAGATTGTATAGTATAACTCCATTTGTAAGAGACCAATGTTGCATCTTTAAACTTCAAGAAGTGTGAAGCGACACACTTTCATCTTTTTGATGGAAAAAAAATCACTTTCATCCAAATATATATATATATATATTGTTTTAAATGAGATTTGCGATAGAGTGATAAAAATTTATTTCTTCTTTTTTCTTTTTGTTTTGTAATGTGCCATGACACATGCCCCAACTCTCAAAGATATTTTTTGCTTCTCAATTTTTTTTTAAGTTAGTTGTGTTTAAGTTCAATCTGATTTACAAAAGTGCCCTGCAAAATTATAGTCTAATTTCTTAGTCATTAGTTAAACTTTAATGGGAGTGATATTTAAGTTAAAATAATGAGATTAAAATATTCAAATTAAAAATTAAGAAATTAAATTAATCATTTTTTAAAATTAGGGGATTACCAAAAATTAAAGTGGTCAAATATTATTTTGTTATGTACATCATATATGTGTCAAATTTTTAATTTACTATAGCGATCAAAAAAAGCAGTCAAAATGTTTGACTTTATAGTGACATCTTTTGACCTTTATCTTTACTTGAACCTTTTGGATTACACTCTCCCCACCCTTTAGACTACAATATTAGTTGCTCCTTTTATGGTCTCTCTTGACCTACAGAGTAGTTGCTACATTTGAAAGGCAAAGAGACAGTGAACTGAGAGAGAGGAGCACAATTTGTTAAGGGAAAAAACATAGCTGAACCTTTTGAATGGTAGATTTACAAACTTGACTATTTTCACACTGATTCACTGTCAACCAATATAGGATACGTTTAGCAAAATTATCTAGAAAAATATCACTTCTTTATTTTCCAAAACTAGTGTGTATTTAACTTTCTTCTACATTTTTTGTCATTTTTAGTCCTTCTACCTGTGAATCTCTTGGAAATTCCATCAAACAAGGGATTGGTATTGGGATTGTGTAGTATGGCTCCATACTCCCGTCATAGACCTAAAGTTTAAATTCCACCATATAATATTTATTTTATTAGGGGTTGGCTTATCCCTCCAACCATTAACGAAAATTCAAATTAAACTCATATAATAATTCATTTATTTAATAAAAACGGGTACTTAGTGCCATTATAAAAGTGAGAAGAAGAAAAAAAACGAGTATAATCATTTAAAAAAGAGTTTTTTTCTCTGAAACAGAGAATTATAGCTAATGTTATAACATAAAGACTGATGAAGCTAAATAAAAAATAAAGTTTCTGAAACAAATTTATTAAAAACTATGACCTAGATCAAATGATAGTACTTTTAACACGGTGGGAGAAATAATGACAAATATACAAATGTAAAAGTAAAGAAACTTCTTACCAGTTTATCAAAAAAAAAAATCTTACCTTGAAAAAATTAATGGAACAAAATGAGAAAACTGAAATACATGATTTAAGACACTGAATCAGCAGCATTTGCAGCAGATTCATTCTCACAAACTCACACATACTATTTACCTCAAATCTTTCTCTTTCATCTTTTTGAGTCTTTTTTTGATGACTTTGAGCATGTACGACCATCCGCAGTTGTATGTTTCTTTCTCATTGGAACACCAACTCCAGAAGAGTCTATCAATGGGCCAGACCAAGTCTGGATTGGTTCCTTTGAATATGTGAAGTTGGTCGAGCTAAAAGGGACGTCAGGAGGATCAAAAGCAGGATCAAGGTGATGAAAAGAACCCAATGTATAGCCAAGTGTTCCATCTTGGTGTGGAGGAGGAAACTTCTCGCTTTTACTCTTCGCATTTGCATGTGTTATCAGACGCCGCCTCTGTAACAGCCAAAAATATAATGTATGATATCAAAATTGGTCAAGTTAAACTAAGTTGACCAGCACAACTGGTAACTCATAAGTATAAAATAACGTGAACTGAAACAATTATAGCTTGTCTAGAATGCGGAGACTCAGACAGCGCAAAAATATTTATTGATGCCTACCAACGTCAAATTCCTTAACAACTAGCTTCAACTATTTCGACTATTCAACCAGTACATGCCATCCTCTCACTAGGATAGCAACAGATGTTATCTGAGTAATGAAGTTTTACACAGCTTGATTATTCACTATTCAGATATGCAACCCTAGGAAGCTAATTTTGCCTCAAGCGAAAAACCGAAGTCAACATGAGAGAGTCATGGACCAGTTAAATAATACAAGAGTTCGTCTGCAGCTATCCACTGGAGTACAAAACGCATGAACTTTCCATTAAAAAACAAGGACAGACGACAAACAATGGAAATGCTCAGTCAAAAACTAAACTCATATAAAAACAGCCTAACCATTATTTAATGTTGTTAGATTTAATTATTACAATCGACAATAACTGTTGCTAAAAGCAGGAAAGCTTATCTGGCATACATCAAGGTTCGCTTGAAGCTCAGCATTGGCTTCCGGAGCAGGCATTGCTCTGATAGCTCGATCCCTTGCCCGAGATTTCTTCACACCACCAGCATTGGATTTGCCTGCAGCAGCTCTGAATCTGCAGCCATAAATGTCATTTGGTTAGGCCTATCAAGACTGTTTGTACGCCCCCCCAAACCAAAAAAAAAATCTCTTTGTTTTTGATAGTTCATAGTTCAGCCTTCAGAGAAGAAGGAAAGAAAGAACTGTCATATTATTAAGGTGTTACCAGAATTACAGACAAAGAAACGTTCCAATCAAAGATAAGAAATGTTCAATAGCAGTGATATACCTTCTGGCTTCTTCATCCCGAAGTTTAACATCCATCTCTTTGCTCGGGGGATATTTTGGAAGACTAGAAGGGTCACAGGCAAAAGGTTTGGTGGTGAAAAACTGAAAAATAGAAGACATAAGAACTCATGTTACGTTTGTGTTTATATTAAATTGAAATATAATTTACAAATAGGAGGGGGGGACTAATTGTCAAAGTTGAAGCTAATAACAGGCAACAGAGATAGTATTAATTGTCTCTTCCTGGTCATAAAAACAATATAGAGTGATTCTTTGAAAATATTGGCTTTCTTCATAGGCATCTAGTTCGCCTTAGTTAACTCAGTTTTAAGTGCATATTGTCATGTCAGTCTCCGGTTGCACAAAATATCAAAATTCAAATGAATCTTATTATTTTATTATTTTGCCTTAACAATGATAACAAGATCAAGGGAAAATCCCTTAAGGTTTTCCAAAATTGCAAAAACATCCTTCAAGTTTGAAAAATAGACAATTACACCCCTTCTATTATTGTTTTATTACAATATCCACCCTTGAATTTCATAACTTTATTAATTTTGTTGCAAATATCTCCCTTGAAGAATTAAAAAATAGTTGTTATTTTTCAAACCTAAAAGGAGATATTTGTAATTGACCCTAAGATCAAATTAGAGCCAACAAAGATCATAAATAACAGAAGACGGACATTTTAGAAGATAAGTTCAATAGTGACTAGGGAGTCATACTTCACTGTTCAATGCAGCAGTGGCACTCAGGCGTTCAGAAGGGTCAATTGAAAGAAGGGTCTCAATTAGCGGCAAAGAGGATGGTGGAAAATCTTTGAAGGTTTCCACAATGCATCGCTTGTAGGATTGTTGAGGCTTGAATATGGTTGCATGTGGCAACCTCGACTTTTTCCAATAATCTTCAGAGGGGGAGCCACATAACTTAAAGATCTTATGAAGCTGCTCCACCTAATTGATGAAAAAGACAAAAATTAGCAGCAAAATGTAAAATCTCCAAAGCAGAAACAAAGAAAAGTCACCAAAAAAATCCATTTAATCAACAGAATCTCCACGACAACAGGCCATTCAGAGAATTTAAACTCTAGATATGCAGGGAGATTGAAATAAAGTAACTAAATAAACACAACGCGCAATCAGAACCTACTTCTGTGCGACCAGGCATGATAGGCTTCCCTGCTAGTAACTCAGCTAAAATGCAACCAGCACTCCACAGGTCTACTCCTACGCCATAATCAGTGGCACCAAGAAGAAGCTCTGGGGGTCTATACCAAAGTGTAACCACCCTACTGGTCATGGGTTGCTTGTGATTGGGATCAAAGAAGGAAGCCAATCCAAAATCAGCAATTTTTAAGACTCCACCATTGTCAATGAGAAGATTTGATCCTTTAATATCACGATGCAATACATGCCTGTTGTGACAGTGTTCGAGCCCTGACAAAAGCTGGTGCATATAACATTTCACCTGCCACATACCAATACCATAAATAGAAAGAAGAATACCAATATCAACCACCCCCTAGGAAGCTAGAAAGCAGAAAAACTTTACAATACCTGAGACTCTGTGAACTTGATTCCTGGGCTTGCAGCAAGTCCAGCTAAATCATGTTCCATATATTCAAAAACAAGATACAAGCTGCATGACATCCTCGAAGTAACTAAACCTTCTAATTTAACAACATTGGGATGATCCAGCCGTCGCAGAATAAGAATTTCCCTAGCCATGAATTTTACACTCTCAAGTTCCATATTGTCAAACCGAACTTTCTTCAGTGCAACAACTTTACCCGTCAATGTATCCCTAGCTTTGTACACATTGCTATAAGTTCCTTGTCCAATCTGTTCAAGACAATACAAACAACACAAGATTGAGCCATTGATATTCCAAAAGAATATTTTTTGAAAAACAATAAAAATAACACCCTTAAAATTTATAACCACAAAAATAACACCCTTAAAATTTATAACTACAATAATACCACCCCTTATATCCAACTCATATATTTTTACTATTTAAAAAATATTCAACCTATTATTTCACATTAAATTCCGTTCAAGTTAAACTACGGTCGTTTAGATTTGTTCAATGTTGAACTTCATTCAATATTATCGGGGTGTTATTTTTGCTATTATAAGTTTTACTTATAGGGGTGTTATTTTATATAATCTGTCTTCTTCTTTTTGGAATAAGTGTCAGTAAAAGAAACAATTTTTTTTGCATAAATGAACTAATCTAGTCAAGTTATTAATACTCAACTAATACAGCCATACTAATTCGAATAAATATTTACTCTAAGCACCCAAAAATAGAATAACCAAACTTGGAATATCAGTTTCATTAAGCTCTTCTCTTTACCTAAACTTTTCTCAACAACCAAACACGAATCCACCAAACAATACAAATGAGGAAACCCAAGGCACAAATAAACCATCTTACCAAAGAAGGAAAACTGTGAAGACCTTACCTTATCGAGTTTCTCAAAACCATCAGCTCGGCGTGGTGTCCAGCCATTGATAGCCTCCCCAGCAACAGCAGAGAGCCAAGATGGCCAACCAGCAGCAACTTGTTCACCATGAACATGCTTTGGAGGATTGCTCAACCTCGGATTCGGATTCGGGTTCGATGATCGCCTCTTCTCACCTTTCGGCCTCACATTCCTCTCTTCCACAACCACTTCATCTTCCTTCTTCTCTCGATTACCATCATTCTCAGTTACTGTCGTCACCACAACCTCACTCACTTCTCTTCTTCTTGAAACCCTAACCTCTTCTCCATCTCCTACCTTTCTCACTTCTCTCCCTACTGGCTTCGCTGAGCTCTGTTTCCCAAATACACACCCCATGACTTTCCCACAAACCAAACGCAACCCTCATTGACTCTTCATATCACATTTCGCACACTTACCACATTTTCTTCCATTCTCTCAATGACCAAACGCAGTCGAAAGTTGTAAAACCCTAATGATTCTTCGATTTTGAATAAAGAAAAAAAAATTAAGCTACTTGAAAGTGAGGGCTTTAATGGCTTAGCTTTTTGAGACAAGAGTAAGAGAAGGCAATGATTTGGAGTTACCTACAATTTTTTGGCACAGTCAGAATTATAAACTAAATTCAAAAATCAAATCAATAAATAATAAAAATTAAATCTTTTTCTTTGATTAATTATTTTTTTTTTTTTTAGATTGGATTAACGTTGAATTGAAAAAATAAAGATTTTACGAGAAAATGAAAATTCTAAAAGAGAAGTATAATGCGGATCATTAGATCTACTACTTTCGGAGGTTTACACATTTCTCTATCTTTTTCCTTTTAAAATTTTGATAGGAGAAGCGTTTAAAATATCAATATCCAGCTAACTGTTAAGATTTGAATTTTATAAAAATCATAAAATTTATTTATAAAAATTTATAAAATATCAAAATAAATCTATTACTTATATTATTAAATTAATTTATTATTTAATAAATATATTTATAATAAAATCAACTAATTAATCAAAATATTATAAAATAATTAATTAAAAATTTAAATAAATATTTAGATAATAACTTTTAATAATATTATAAATAGATACACTATAATACATAACAAAATTTTAAGTATAAAAAAATAAAAAATTAATAAATTAAAATATATATAAATAAGTATAAAATATTATTCTAAATAAATAATATTTTGATCGAAGGTAAAAAATATATAAATAGATAAATTTAAAGATAAATTATTTATTTTAAAAATAAATATGAAACTATATTTTATCAATATTTATTAACATTTTGTCTTCAATTTTATAATAATATTTATAATATTTATAATATTTTTAAAAAAATTCAAACTATATTTTATTGATAATGTTGCAACATTTTAGATATTTTTTTATATTTTAATTAAAAGATATGAATATTATCATGTCAAAATATATAATAATATTATGAAGATATCGTTGATATTTGAATTCTTAAATAAGAAGACTATAATTTTAATGTATTTTAATTTTATAATTTTTAGTGTTTTATTTTAATAAAGAAAATATTATTAGAGAATCTTTTTATATTTTTAAAAATAATAAAAATATTTGTTAATTTTAAAAAATAAGTAATCGTGTATCTTTAATTATTATTTTATTGCAAAGATTTTTTTCAATTTTTTTATTTTTATTGAGCTTTTAACAAATACATTCCTTAAAAAAATTTAAATAATATGATTGTTATTTTTCAAATATATAAGATTTTATTATTATTTCATGAAACCTGAAAAATATATTTATAATTGAACTTTAATTATAAATTTTAATTTTATATATTTAATGTTAAAGGTGTATTTTAATTATATTTTTGAAAAGTAAAATATATATTTTGAAAGTTTTAATATTATAGTAATTTATTTAAAATTTATGAGATTAAAACATATTTTTTTTATAAAAATCAGGGACCACTCGCTCCGCTAACCCATTTATCATTCAGCTTTGTGTGACTTGTGAGTGAGATGGTCAAAACTACAGTACCCAGTAACCACCTGGCGAGCTATTTTTTTTTTAATTTATAAAATATTTTAATTTAATTAAATTTTTATTTTTTTATCGGATGTGTCAGAAGGGACGGCTAAATTTTATTTTTAATCTGTACATGTATTTTTTAACATAAAAATATATTTTTTTAAATGTTTTAAATATAATGCATGACGCAACTATAAATTTTGCTTAGAGGGCCTTTCGTAGATGCCAAGATGGATTTCATTTTTAATCTCCGTACATCTAATTTTTTGAACGTATATAAATATATATTTTTTATATATTTAAATATGTGATATTCATATATCAATGAATTTTGTTCCAAATAGTTAAATAGTAGCGTCAATTATACAAATAATATATATATTTTATATATTTTAAAATTTTAAATTTTTTTCTTATAATTTAATAATTTACTTTTAATTTTACACTTCCTTTTTTTATGCTTTTGATATTTAATTTCAAGTTTTTCTTTGAATTAAATACGTAAAAGATAACAAGTAAATAAAATTATAAAAATTAAAATAGTGAAACTTAACCAAATGAAAAATAATAACAAAGACTAAACTAAGATCTAAAAAAATGCAGGGATCATTTGTATAATTTATTATAAATGTATGAAATTTAAGAAAAAAAACTTTACAATATAAAATAAAATGTTAAATTTATATTTTGTTAAAAATAAAATAAAAAATATTTGAGATAAAATTTATAAAAAATATAAAAATATATATATAATAGTAGTTATAAAAAAATAAAAGAAATCAAATTAAATGTATCATAAGTAAATTTAGTATTAAATAAGTAAGATTAGATGAAAATATAACATGAACAACAAACTACAAAAGTGAATACATGCACACACATATATATGTATATGAGAAAAATACTACAAAATTCTCTTAGATTAATTTATTTATATCGTTTAGTATATTAAATTATAAATTATTTTATTTATTATTTTAATTATGAAAAAATTATCAATTAATAACAAATTATATTATTTTAATATTTTTTTATTAAAATAAGATTATTATTATGTCAAGTGATTCAAAATAATTAAAATACGAGTTTTTAATAATAATAAAGCGATAATTAATAAAAAATCACAAAATGTTTGCTTTAATATTTATTAGTTTTTACTATTTTATTTTATAATTTATTAATTTTAAATTTTTATTAAAAATTTAAAAAAATATTTAAATAACTTTATGTTTAAATATTATTATTGATTTTTTTATTAAACTTCACTTTATAATTGTTAAATATTTGTATTTAATCGTGTTTTAATCACTTGATAGAAAATAAAATTTTAAAATAATATAATTTATCTTTAATTGATTCCATTTTTTTATAATTAAATGATTAAATGATATCATTTTTAATTTAAAAGATTAAATGATACAAATGATCCCATCTAAGTGACTTATATAATATCACACCTTATATATATTTGAGATAACTATATTACTCACGTACTTGTAGTTGGAATTCAAATCTTGGATCTTTTATATATTCAAATGAATTTCATTTTATTGAGTAACAACTCGTTAACAAAACTGATTATATTGCTTTAAAGTTTTTTTTTATTAAATTGTGCTTGGAAAAATAATAATTTTTCAGAGGGTATATCAATCAATTGTACACTAAAAAATGCTAAAATTACACATATATTACAAGCAAATGACATATTTTTGAAAATCGAGAGGGGAACGTGCCCCTTTTAGGACACACGTATCTTCTTTTCTTTTTATATAACGTAAAAAATATGTTTTTTAAGGATTAAAAGTAAAACAATGTAAATAATTGAGTTATATAAAAATTGGATTGATTTTTTTTAAAATTCACGAATATAAGATTCATAAAACATTCATGTGGGATAAAAGAGATAAGGGTGTCAATGGTACATCAGTTTTGGACAAAACAGTACTTTAATATCATAATTTTGAAAAAAAAATATACTTTTGTAATGTTCCATTACAGCAAATGATATGATATGATATTTTCTACTTAGGGCTATCATATCATATGTTAGAGTAGAATAAAAGACACATTAATCTAATAGAAAAATAACAAAAATAATATGTTTAGTAACTAAAATACATAGATTAAAAATATATATATATTAAAAAACTAAAATAATCCTAAATCTAATTGATTTAGGATTTGAGATTTAAGATTTAGAGTTTACAATTTAAGATTTAGCTTTTAAAATTTTAGATTTAACAACAAATTAAAAAGTATTATTAATAAATCAATGTTTTTCTTCTTATTTAAAATATGTCTTTCAATTACCGACCCATATGTAGGGAAAAAAAGATTGTAATAATTACCGACCCATATGTAGGGAAAACGAGATTATAATAGCTTATAGTCATGGATTTTATTTTAAATAATACTAGATATTTTGGATGAAAGTTTAAGAATAAAATCATATCATTCTAAATCAAAAATAAACAATATCATATCATATATTAGAATGAGATATTACAATTTTAATTTATAAAAAATATATTTTAATTTTTAAAATTAAATTATATTTTTTTATAATTATTAGATTAAAATATTTAACTTAAAAGCTGTAAAATTAAATTACTTCTTTATAAAAGATGTGGAGTCTCCCGCACCAACATTACGCGCATTTTTTGTGAATATTTTATATATTAGGATAATCATGTGCAATTAATAAAATATGACCTAAGCATCATGATATAACTTTTGTAAGTTTGAAAAACTATAGAATTGAGTTTAAGTTTTGGATCTCGGAAGAAGTTAAGCTCCTGCTTCTTCTTTTTTTTTTTTTTTTGAGCGGTCATATAAATATCATAATTATTATAAAAATGATAATTAAATTTTTTATAATAATTTTAATTTTTAATTTTTAATTATATGATTATTTTTGTGTTTTTTTAATTTTTTTTAAAATAATCACTTATACTCTAGATAACTATTAATACTTAGTAATCTTTTAATAAAAAATACTATCCACCAACTGTTTTGTAATACTTTTGATTTATGATTTTTTTTTCAAAAACTTTATATTATTAAGAATATTTGTAGTTATTATATAAAATTTATAATTTTAATTATTTTCTTTCAATATTATATAGAATAACTATAAGACTTGATTTATTATTTGAAAAAATGTTTGGTGAAAAAAAAAATCTAATTAAAAAATATTTTTTTAAAGATTTATGAATCATTTCGTATTTTGTTAGTAATACTTTAAAATAAAAAATTGTTATCAAACATATATAATTAAAAATTAAATGAAAATAATAATAGTCTAACATCAAAATTACTATCAAACATATGTAATTTCAATAAAATAAAAAAAATTATTTTTGATTAACTTAAATCTGATCCGATGATATAATCAATCTAAATTCGAATAGATCGAATTTTTTTAGATCAGATTAATATTGAAATTTATTTATGAATTATTATCATATGTAAAACATAACATACATAAATTTAAATTTTAAATTGATATTTTTATAACAAATATTATTATTTATAATCACAACTAAAAAAAATCAAAAGAATAAGAAATATGGCTATACAATTATTAAATTATTATAAATATTTATATTTATTTTTAAGCTAAAATAATAACATAATGTAATTATGGTATGGATAATAGTTAAATATAATATATTATAACATAAAATATGCATTTACTTATAATTTATTAATAATTTGGTCTGAATCAGATACAACAGATAATAAAATTTATCAATCCAAATTGGATCGAATCCAAACAAATTGTATAATTTTTAATTCGAATATGATTCGATTATAAAATTTATCAATTCAATTCAATCTGAATTCAATAGATCATATCATATTTTTCAATTTAAACGGATTTATCAGTTTATTTGTTCACCCCTACCATATGATCAATAATTTACATCCTTTTACACTAATAAAATGTGTTTATTGTTTATTTTTATAAATTTTAAAATCATTTACAAAACACAGATATTTAATTAAAACCTTTGTAAAATATGAGATGAAAAGGGATATTAATTACAAAACATGTAACAAAGCCCCAAAATTGATGAATCCATTGTTAGTTATCCTACTACCATTATCAAACCTCTCGAGGACTTGTTAGTCATTTCCCAAAACTCTTACTCTTTTTAGTATTTCACTTCCAAATGCTCTAATCCTTAATGTCATATTTAGTTGTTAGAAATGAGAATAAACATGAAATTGATTTCTTATATAATTCTATGTTTTGTTGTGTTATGAATTAAGAATAAAATGAAATCAATTTTTAAAAAAGAAGGAATAAGAATTCCATCCTCCTCCATTAAGAATCATGATTTCATTCCATGTTAATTTTTTATTCCAATTTTACCGTAATCTATAAATATAACTCTAAGTCAAAAACCCTTGACACTAAACCCTAAATCCTAATAAAATCCTAATTATTACAATAAAATGTTAAGAAATATTTATTTTACTTTTAGTATTAATTATTTATTATTATTATTATTATTGATTGATTAAATTTTATTAATAAATTATTATTATAATCATACTAATTTACAATGTAATGTTTTTTTTAACTTTCTTCTTTTGACCGACAACAGGATTTGTTGAGTCAAAGGAAGCACATTTACAACTAGGGAAAACAACAAAGGATCGGACAACATAAGAAGATGAATGACTCTGAACCTTATAGGAAGAAAAAGGGAGATTCTAACATCTAACCCAACCAAGAAAATATAAGATATTTGACAAAATCAATAGCTGTTATTTATTTACGTAATTTATTACACTATCATATATCAACCGAACAGAAAAGATAAAATCATTCTTTTTAATCTCAACGGTGAGATTAAATAGTATAATAAATTGCAACAACTCATCCTATTTCAATATTCATTAAACTACAAGTGAAGAGAAACAGACACATAATGCTGATTCATTTCGGATATAACAGAAATAACTTAAAAAGTTGGACCACATGAATGCAGAAGAGCTATTTTTATTTTTGCTCATGTTATATCGTAAAATGACCCATTAATAATTATAGTCGCACCATGAGACTTTATATAAGCCTGAGCCAAATTTTGGTGATAAGGTCAAGGCATCACTTGCCTTTTGGACATTTCAAAAACAACGGTTACATTTAAACAAAAGGAGAAAAAATATAAGCTTTCTTGTCTCATCATATAACAATCATTTGAATGTTAAAACCTTAAATAATACTACTAAAACTTATAACAAAAATAACAACTCAATGAGTCAATAACATTGAATAAAGTTTAACTAATTAGAGTTTAACATTGAATAGAATCTAACTTAGAATAACATTAAAGAAATCTAAATGATTAGAATTCAACTTGAACAACGTCACCACAATTCAATGCAAATTGTTTGGGCTATATTTTCCCTTTGTATTAAAAGTAGAAGTAAAAATGTAAGCTTTCATTGCACAGCATAACAGGCTTCAACAACCTAAACTCAGAAATTCCAGCCATCTATATAAAATTCTTGGCAAGATGTAAAATTGCAGGAGTAAGAACCAATCAAACGTCGTTAAAAAACTGCATGCGTTCGATAATTGTGATCGTAAGCCGTTAAAACAATTTCATGACAAAGAAGGAAACTGATAAAAGAGAAAACTCATTTCACTGTAAAACCATCCTACCTATCCTCGTATACCATCCACAGTAAGTATAAAACAATCATCTGAAGTCCATAAAAGGGAACCTTTTTATTCACTTGGAGTACTTACACCAGGGCGTACATTGTTTACATATAAACCCATAAATAAATTAACTGGGTTTCAACTCCATGAAGGAGGAAGAAGAATAAGCCTGGAAAAGAAGTTTCAAGGCTTACATAAATATTACTATACTACAATCATTTTTGGATGATAATGATTGAATAGGAAATGGATGTCCATCCAAAGTCTCCCTCCCTTTCGCATTGTGAGGGTGCAAGTTTCCGATACTGCATACCTGGTTAAAACATTCTTGAACCAATTTGATCACTGAGGAAGAACCGGAGGGGCAATAGAAAGAGTATTGTATGATGAACAATGTCCACATTTCCGTCCAAGTATGTGGAAGTAAACTTCGGTAGTATCCTTACAGTCATTACATAGGATCCAAATCTGTTCATAACTCTGGCTTATTAGATGAATTCTTGATTAATATGCAGAAGTAGATTAACTTCGTAAATTTCATGCACATATTCAAACTTACCACATGCACATTCATAGAGAAACATAGAGTTAAAAACATTTCTATATAATATGACCAAAACCTAGAGAAAAAGATGAGAATTGCATATTCAAATGTTTAATCTAGAGCAAAAACTCTTACTTTCATGTGTTCAATATCCGCTTATAATTCCATATTCTATTCCTATAAGTCTATAACTCATAGTCCTTTGTTGCACACGTATAATCACCATTCAATCTTGATTATCCATAATTTGTTAGATGACCATGATAATTCATAAAGCAACTGTTTAGACTACAAGAATCAATGCAATAGAGTTGATAAATAGTCATGAATAAGAACAGAAATTTACCTTCTTGTGTCGGAGATCCTCAGGCATGAAAGTTGCTTTAATCTAGCAAAAAGAAAAGAAAGAAAGAAAGAAAGAAAGAAAAGGAAAAAAAAAGACCAATATGATAAGATAAGAGGCAAATGCACCGTTATATCAATTAGAGCAGTTTAATCCATTTATTATTTTTTTGTAGCAGTTTAGTCATTTTGTTATGAAAATGTGACATCATAAGAACAAATTATCAAATTTTAGAATTTTTATTTTTATTTTATTTATCAATTTCGCAATGATTATTGTATATTGCTAAAAATAATCTATGAAATTGATATCTCAATAACAATTGAAAAATATGATAAACAAATAATGAATAAATTAATCATTTGTCATTGTACAATCATTTTTTCAAAAAAAAAAAAAAAGACTAAACTACTACAAAAAAATATCAAAATGACTAAATTGCTCTTTTTAAAATAACTAAGGGACTTGTGATATCACCCACGCATAAGATAATTAGGTAAGATTGATCAGTATTTTATAATTTTTTTAAACTTTAAAAATTAAATATAAAGTACAAAACAGAATGAGCTTAAATTTATTAAGTACCTCTTTATCTATTCTCTTCCAGGCTCTAGACATGTCAATGACCGACTTGAAGCATATTGGACAACAATTTCTGAGTAATGTCAATTCAGTCAGAAGGCAAATTGTGAATTTACCGTTGAAAATTGACGAGACACATGAGATGAATACATGCCACTTACCTATCACGCTTTATCATTTCATCGTAACATTCACCATGCATTGTATGCCCACATTTCATTACAATAGTATCTTTCAGTGAATCAAAAAGATACTGCATAATACAGTATGGTTGTGTTAGAACATTACAAATATTCGCAATTAAAAGAACAATTAAGACAGCTACGATACAAACCTCATAACATATGGGACAGTGATGCCGCATAGAGTTCTCCACACAAGAGTGATTATCACGCAGACCAATCGCATAACAAGATCCTGAAAATTTATATAGAATTCTTAGTCAATGGAAAATTCTATCAAACGGTAAAGAAATAATAAGATCTATGAGACATGAACAGAACTTATTTGAGTAATAAATAATGTCAAATGGTTTGAATTAGAGGTTGTATAAAAAGCAATATAGGGCATACAGAACAAAGCTGGTAGATAGCATTGAAACTGGGAAGCATAGACATTGTAAGCACTCGTGCATGTAACAATATAACACCAGAGTAATTCACACAAAGACATGGCTTTTAAGTCAAAAATTATTCATTATGACCAAGCTGACATGTTGGTCCAAACCAATTAAAATAGAGAATAAAGAATAGTAAGAGATATTAAGAGAGAGGAAAGTGTATGTTTTTATCTCTCACTATCTTCTCTCCCTTCATGTTATTGGTCTGGAGCAACATATCAGATTGATCAAGCACCAACCAATAATTCAGCTAAAAGACAGAGCTCATTGGTTGATTATGTGCAACAATTCATTCTTAACCGCCAACAAGTACTACCCAAAGTTGTTCCGTTCATTATAAAAATATTACAGATTAAGAGGGTGACAAAAAAGCAAGGAAATAAAACTCCTCACAAGTGAAACTGTGAAATCTTAATGATCCATTCATTATCAATCGATAATGAGGAACTTCTTGTGACCCTGATTTGAGACTAGAAGTTTAGAACCAACATGTAAGTGTAGAAAAGATTAATACCACTGTGGTGTTTCTTAAGTGACAGTAATCCAAGAATTAGCAATAAAGACATCCATGAAAACTATCGATACATCATGGATCAAACTTGTTCCCTAAAACATTTACTTAACTTCCATGTAATTCACTTAGATTTACTCCAAATTAAATTTCATTTCATAATCCTGCGGTTCCGGCCTAAAACAAAAGGCTGGACATACAGTCTTCAAGAAAACTAACCAGAAGTACTAAATAAGCTCTCAACTTAATATAATTTATGCATGGGAAACATATTTCAAGCAGTGATGTATGCAACTAATGCATCCTAACAAACTGTTAGACTTGAACCTTGTTCCTACATGACCCAATCAATTCGATCAGGGTTTCGACAGGTTGTATCTTGCCTGCCCATGGATTCAGCTAGAGTTCGAAAGCAAAAGCAAAAAAAGAAATCAAATCTTTTTTCAATACTTAGCTCCTTACACAGGAGCAACCTTGGCTTTTAACAAGCAGGTGATTAAAATCAAGAAAATATCCATAATTCAAGAAACTCGGGGTTATATATATCCCAAATTCATTCTTTGAATTACTCGTGTATTCTATTGAAATATCAAGATCGAAAAATTGAGTAACATCATATTCATAAGGGTAATGAGCACATACCACACTTCATGCAATGAAAAAATTTCTCACGGCCACCTACTCTGTTTTTCACCATCACAAGAAAAAACGTTAATATCTCCAATTTGAAAAGGAAATCAAGGACAAAGGTGGGGGATTTAACTTAAAATTCACTTACTAACCTGCATATTCCACAATCATCACAATGAAATTGTCCTTTTGTCGTCTGCAGGAAATTCAAAAAAGGATTGCATTAGAAAAAGAAAAACTACAAACAATTGGCCAAGTCCATTACTTCCACATCAAATCTCATTCTAGTGAATCTGCATATCATATACAGTACTTGACCAATTGATACAGTCAGACAAACTTTCACAAAGCACTTTATCTATAATCTTTAAGGTAATTCAAATTATTAGTAAGATTACATCATCATCAAAAAACTTGCATATATCACAGAAATATTCCCCCAATCTGACACAGCAGTTTGTGCACACTTGAGCAACCTGAACCAAATTTACAAAAGAAGAAACATAAGAACACATAAATAAGTAGGAGGATTTCAATAACCGGTTAGGAAAGCCCTTGAACAATGCAGAAGGAAACTTACCGGCTGCTCCGTATCACAAACTGAACAAACAACCTAAAACAGCAAAAGTAAACTCTAAGTCTCACATCATGGTCGATTGATGCAAAAATAAATAGAAATTGAAAAAAAAAATTAAAAGAGGTAAAGAGTCAGAATGATCTATTTGATTAAGTTTTAGGTATCACTTAGTCTATTTGTTTTTAACCAGTGTCATTTAGTTCTTTTGATTGTTAAAAATGTGTTGATTAAGGACAAACTTTAATATTTTATATTAGTATATTATTTAATAATTTTTATAAGTTATATGGAAAAAATAAAAGAAGAATAGCAAGTCTTTTACCAGCTTTTCTAAACTCCAAAAATAACGAGAAAGAAATAAGTGAAATGTTGAGTTGGGTGTGTTTGGAACAAAAGACTTTAAATGACCAATGAATCCCACCAACTGTTGAAGTGTACAAAATATTAAAATAATCATGATATAGTGGTGTTTGTCTTTCTATGACTATGAGCTAAAGAAATAGTCCACCCTCGTGAACAAAAGAACTATCGCAGTACTCCACCTAAAAAAAGAAAAGCAAATTAGTGAAAGAAAAGCATACTTGGCTAACATCTTGTCGAACCACTTCATGCCGATCAAAGGGATTACGCAACATGCTCTAAAAAATCATAAACACATCAAAGTTACTGTGTAAATTAAAAAAACAAAAAAAAAGCAATTGTTCTAAGATAAGAAAGACGATTGCACAGAATATGAATGTAAAATAAGCATATACCGCGGCTTCGTTGTGACAATGGCGACAGGGGTAGATCTCGTTGCAACAAGGAGCTCGAATCTGGCATCTCCTTCTGTAATGTTGGCATCTAAAAAACAAAACATAGAAATAAAAACCCATTTGAAACATTGAAACAAAACCAAACCAAACCAAATCAATCAAATCAGAAATAAATGATAAAGAGTGAAATAGAGGAAAGTGAAGAAGTTAACGATGACTTACCCATAACCCATCTTCCCAAAATCAAGACGTTCATTGGTTGAGCCTTCCATGAGTATTGGAGAGATATCAGCTAGGAAGGCAATGAAAGGAGCTTCCCGATTGGGAAGAATGGCTAGGTCTCAATCCTCAAAAAATAAAGGGAAATTAGGCCATGAAAAAGTTTCAAAATCCAATATTTTACATGGATTTTTCAACCTACAATATATAAAATATATTAGATTAAAAAGTGTAATAACATACCCACTTGGCGAGAGAGAAGATAAAGTGCGGTGACAGTTCCTGGTGGCTTTGAAAGCAAGCGACAAGCGCCGTAATAGCAGCGAACTGGATTTTAGAGAAAGAAAGCAAGCTAACACATACAAGTAATCCTTTTGTGCTTTTTAACTACCACTTGCAAAGTTGCAAGTATGCTTGTTGAAAATTTATTGAACCAACCTTACCATATCTTTATTCCAACCAAACTAACATAATATTTTTAATTTATGAGCTTTTATTAATTAAAAATTGTTCTATCCTTATTTATTATAATAAGCGATTTTGATATAATAATTGAATAATTTATTACTATTTTTGATAATTCAAAATATTTTTAAATCTTTATTATAATTCTTATTTTTGAATCTTTCTTGTAATTTATTATTGATATAGATAATTAATCATGTAATATTTTATCAAATTTTTTATTCTTCGAGGTATTTAAAATTATATTTTAATTTTAAAATTTAAAATTTTAATTATTTTATATTTAAAGATATTAAATAAGTAATTGAAATATAAAATCTTTAAATTTAAAAATTATAATACAATAAATCAAGTGTAATCTAAAAAAATCTTTTTTTATTGGGTTACATCGTATTATAATACTTTTATGTATCCAAATATACGATTAAATTTAAATTTATCTTATTTTCGTTTATTTATTTTTATTTTTTAAGAAACATGAATGTTAGAATAAAATTTAATAACATAAATTTGAACAAAAAAAAAAGCAAAAAACAAAAAAATTAAGTTAAATAAAAAAATAACTTTAACTTATTGAAATAATACCAACATCAAAACTTAAATCAATATATATATATATTATAATATTTTCTTTTCAACCTATGTGATTCAAGTAAAAAAAGCTATATTATATTAAACTAAAATTAAGAAGTTATTTACTATTTTTATTTTCTTTGTCGTAAAAAAGAAATACAGAATCGATCGGCGAATATAAAAAACAAATATTCTTAAAAGTTGATTTATATTATTAAGAAATGATGTTCACTTATGATGATAATACTATTATTTTTTCTTTTTAAGTTAAATTTAAACTACATAAATTATCATTCGATTAAAAAATGATGCTGAGATATGGTATCTTGTGTATCTAGTATGTTAATTGAAATAACACTTTAAATTACACGTTTAGAATTATACCATCGTCTTTTAATTTAAAAAAAAAATTGATGGCAATATTTTATTTAAAAATAAATCATTCAAATTCACTGAATTAATATAAAATAGTTAATATTGTACTCCATATAAAAGTTCAAACAAACAAATATTGTAAAAACTTAGGCGAGGTTATACCCCCACGGGTTCCTCCTTTCAAGAATTTTAAAAAAATAAATAAATAAAACCCATTACTAAAAAATGATTTTTTTCCATAAAACTAAATAAATATTAGAGTTGTAACGGTATTTCTTAATTAAGAGTGAGCATCGGTTCGAAACCGTAAGTTTTAGATTAATCTGAATTTGATTCGATCCGAATTAAATTATTAATTATTCAATCTGAATTCGATCTGTTATATATATCAATCCGAATAAATCCGAAATCGTTAATTTTAAGTCAATTTGAATCCGATCCGATCCAAAAATTATTCAATCCAAAAATTATTCAATATGAATCCGATCTGTTGTACATATCAATCCGAACAAATCCAAATCCACAAATTTTAAGTTAATCTGAATCTGATCCAATCTAAAAATTATTCAATCTGAATCCGCTTTAAATTCTAATCCGATCGGATATGGTCAAAATTTTATTTAAATTTATTAAAAAAATTACATAAATAAGCAAATTATGCAATATCAATCTGATTTGAACTGCTATAAATGTCAATCCGAACCAATCCGAACAAATCCAAATATGATATAATTTCAACATATAAAATGAAAAATTACATAAAATAAAAATATCTAAAATAAAAATATTTTTCATACAAATTAAAAAGTAGACAACATGATTAAAAATAATTTAACAAAAATAACCAAAAAGAAAAAATTCAACATCAATTACATAATTTAACTTCAAAAAATTAAATATCAATTATATAAATTAACTTAACTCTTTAAAATTAATAACAACAAGAACTCTTTTTGATAATCATTCAAAATTTAAGTCATCAATACCATCAAGAACATCTGCATGATGAAAAATTAAAAAGATAAAAACATATATAAATAATGAGCTAATAAACATAATAATATATATTTGATAACAAATAAATCTATATATATTTGAAATATATATTTGAAAGTTGTATGCAATATACTTGATTCTTGGATATTAATGATTGGAGATGAACGAATCCAATTTTGATTATGGACAAATCGCCTTTGGCAATTTGGCGTGCCTAGATATCGAAAAGTTATATTGAATCATAAAAA
This sequence comes from Hippophae gyantsensis, assembly GCA_030763125.1. Taxonomy (NCBI): domain Eukaryota; kingdom Viridiplantae; phylum Streptophyta; class Magnoliopsida; order Rosales; family Elaeagnaceae; genus Hippophae; species Hippophae gyantsensis. The sequence continues at coordinate 72,625,780 of CM061028.1, read as the reverse complement.
AATTCGTCCAAAACAGACCTTCCAACACAAAATTATGACCCTTCAAAGTTTTCTTATAGTATCATCCAATTTTTGTTCTATAATACAATCACAATTTCACTCAGACTCTTAATTTCATTTTATAGCTCTTGAAAATTACTATAATAAAACAGTAAATCACCCAATATGTTCTAGATAGCTTATTGTTTCACACATCCATTTGAAACAAAAGTAATAACTATCAAGAGCAGCCAAAATAGAACATTTAAATATTATATTTGAAATCAAAATTCAGAAAAAGAAAAAGTTCAAACAAATAAAACCTTTTTGTTTTGTACTGTGATGAAGAACAACGAACAGCAAGCAGCAGCAACGGCGACAGCGAGTAGCAGTAGTAGCGACGACGACAGTAGTAGTTGTGGCGGTAGAGAACAGTAGTAGTGACAACGAGCAGCGGTAGCAAGCAGAGAAGTAGAGAAGCAGAAAAGCAGAAAAGCACGAGCAGTAACGAAGTAGAGAATCACAAGCAGTAGTAGCAGAGAAGTAGAAAAGCCTTTAAGTCTAAAACTAGCAATGAAGGAAGGGAGAGAGAGAGAGAGAGAGATGGAGGCAGGAAGGCAACTGAGAAAATATATTAGGTTAAGAATAAGAGATACGGCTAAGGATAAATAATAAATTAGGTTAGATAATTAGGTTTATTAATTATTATATATTTATTTTCAAATAATATATAAATGTATCGGATCGGATTGGATTATTCAGATTTGAATATTTTCAATCCGAATCCGAGTGGATTGATAAAATCCAACCTGAATCCGATCCAACTTCGGATCAAAACCATTTATTTTTTTTCAGATTTGATCGGATTTTTCAGATTTATCAGATATTTTGCTCACCCCTAATCTCAACTAGGTTGTAACCTCTTAACACCCTTCTTCATTTAACTCATAAATTATTAATATTATTAAATTGATAAAAAATATTAGACAAATTAACTCTCAATAAAACCTATAATTAGATCTGTTGTTAGTAACAGAAAAAATAAAAATGTTAGGAAATGACAAGACATTCTACTGTCATGCAATGTACAAATACTAGGTACCCTAAAGGTTATACAATCAACTACAACGTTACCCTTCCTATATATATGAAAATTTATATGAGTGTTCTTTTCTAAGCAGAGTATCATCTTTATAGTATTGATAACAATTAGTGTGAAAAGAGTCATAACATAAGCAAAGTCTGAATCTAACCAAAGCCTTCGTCACCCAAAAATGGCAACATATAACATTGCATGAATAGTCGCTGCAAACTCTACTTCAATAGTAAATGCAACTCCAAATACAATATGGAAATAACCATTGACAAAGGATCTTGATATCCAAAATACACCTACATAACTTGCTAGACCAGTTGATCCAAAAATGACACCATTTGCATTGACCTTTATCATCCTTGAAGGAAACAATCTCTAAATTACCTTTACGATCCATAGAGCTCACCATGAAATTCCTTAAACTTGCAATCTTCGAAGGACCTTAAGATTCTTTATTGTATTTCGCATAGACCCACATTATTATAGGCTTGCTTCGTGAATAAAACTTCAAATTGTGGAAATTATGGAGCTTATAGAAGTATGTCTATCCTCGAAGTGAACATTATTCATAACTATCTATATCATCTAGATGACTAAAACTATACTCATTTTTCATATATTGAGCGATGATCCAAGATCAAGTGATGTTACATATGTCTATAAATCTAAAATGGAAGAATCCATTTAAGATTGTCTGCCAAATAAGGAGCATAATAAATCCAATAGTGTACCTACAAAATGACAACTCAAAAAAGGTAAGAAATAGTCTATTCAATTGATCCACATAAGGAACACTGGGAGGGGAAGGAGTGGCTCATCCTCTTTGCCTAACAATTATTGGGAAGCTTGATTTGAATAGCACACAAGAATATTATAAATTGGAAAAGCGATATGAAAAGGGTCAAGATCATTCTATCCTAACTCTTATGTTCCCCAATCGTGTGTAGAAAGTCATAGACCTCACTGGTTGTGACTCCTCCTTTGATCAAATGAGTCCAAATCCTAGTATATGTACCTTTTTAAACAACTACCAAGCATAACTCTCAGGCAATATTAGGGTAGGAGTCCTCAAAATACCACGATAAATTCCATCCAATTGTCTACAAATAATCGTTTATTAATGATTGTAATAGTGGATCCATATGGGGTAGTTCAACCTTTTGAATAGAGGATGGCCTAGCCAATTATTGGTCCAAAATCGTACTAAGAAATTCCTACTAACTAACCACTTAGACTCTTTCAAAATAGTCGAGTATGAAGTCACAAATCATGCTAAACTAAAGAGCAAACATAATAACTCCATGGAGCTTCTCTTCTATCCAAATACAAACTACATAAGTAGAACATCATGCTATAGTTTCTTATGATAATCCGCTAGGTGAAATTTCTTAACAAGACTGCATTTAAAAGGATCAAGATCCCACAAACTAAGACCCTCTTTCTCGAGGGGCGACAACAATCCCTCAAAGCAACATGAATCAATTTAAACTTATTTAATTTTTTTGACTAAAAGAAATTACGAATTATTTTGTGAAACCATCTAAAAGTATTTTCAATTATATATATATATATATATATATGAAAAGAATGTAGAAACATGTTTTGAATAACTAAAGTGATTAAAAATTTATGCCCTACTAAACAAAGGATGTATCCCTTCCAAGCTTATCTTTTTGCACAAAATTTATCTACCAAAACTTGAAACTAATGCATCTTTGGAGCCCCTTGAAATAAGATGACACCTGGATAGGATATGGAGGTGCCTACAATGTGCATCCCACAATTAGTTTTGAATGATTAATTATTACTCTGAGGCACACATTTACTAAAATAAATGAAGGATTTTTCATCTAGATGACCATATAAAAAGTTCCTCAAAGCAGAAATATTCATCATACTATTTTTGTAGTTCAATGAGTAACAGAGGCTCTCTTAATATTATGATTCAAGTTACCAAAGACCTTTATGTCCTAAACCTTGAGAGTTAACTTAGGCACCTTAAGCTTACTAATGATCACTTCTATTGGACTAACCCGAATAGGCATCAACCATATGGCATGCACTAAATCCATAAAACATGTATCCACAATCCACATGCCATGAAGCAGGAATAGCTTAGGGCCCCCTAGGCCTAGCCATAGAAGTCGATAATAATAACGGAGGATGATCAAAAGGATGTCTTGGAAGGGTGTAGTAAGAAACTACATACCAAAAGTCTAGAAAAGACTTGAGACATAACCTAGGGTCCAAACAAGACCTTATATTGGATAGATCACCTTTGAAATAAGTATAATAAACCTTTTTGGTATCAATTTTGAGAAGATTACAAAAAAATACCACTCACCAAACTCCCTAATGGAAATACTATTACAAGATGAGCCCATAGTTTCATGAGATCTAAGAATATTATTAAAATCTCCTATCACTAACCAAGAGGACATAAGGTTCGAAATAGACATTAAGAAGTCCCAGAGGTCCCTCTATTTAACATAGGTTCAAAAACCATAAAGAAAAGTTAAGAGATGAATATCGACACTTATAGTGTAAGTGACTGATATATGTTTTCGATGCTATAGAATAATCGAAGTACTATTTTCCACTTAGGGAGTAGAAAAAAGCCAAAGCTTACTTACTGACGTGGAGTTAGCAGTTATGAAGGAATAACCAATATTTCACCATAGATTTGAGATTTGTCATTGATTCTATTCAATAAATAAAATAAGAATAAAAAGAAGATATTATTAGTTCAATAAAGTTTATATTTCTTATCTTGAAATATAAGAAGTTTTTCATTGAGTTTTAGCTTATAGGAAGGAAATTTTCTCATCATGTTCTATTATGTCATTTCTCATTTAAATTAATTAAAATCCTAAAGCTAATTTGTGGTAAAAAATATTTAATTCTAAGTGGTAAAAAATGAGAAATATCTAAAAATTGCGTGCAAAATCAATTTATTATGTCATTTCTAAATTGTGGTAAAAAAATTGTAAAGAGCTAGTACTTTCTTCTCTAATTTTTTTCTAGAATTTATGAAAATGATTTGTAAACTAAGTTAAAGTTAGAGCAACGTTAGAGATGAGCTTAATTGTGTACTTTTTCTATTCCATTCTTTTACTCGTATAAGTGATATATAATTTACAATTTTGTTCAAAGAAAATATTTTGTTGTATTCTATATATTATATTCTTCAGTTTCATATAATCTATTCATACTTTTTTTACGTGTAATTTTTCATTTATAATTATTATATTTATTTTATAAGTTGATATTTTAATGCAATGTTATCATTTTGATATATTGTCTATTTTGAATAACTTATAACAATAAATCTTACTTACTCTTTAATGAAATTATTTTCTCAAAAAGTTTTTGTTATTGATCTTCAATTTTATATTGTCCGATTTGTTTGCTAGGGATGTGAAGCATGTAATTCAATAATAAATAAGAATCAAAGTTTGTAATATCAAAATGAAACAATTAAGTGAATCTCGAAGCCATATTATTTTCATATTGATTTTATTTTCTTCTAAATTTTGTTATACTTAATTATTGTTCTTTTCCTTTATTTTTTCAATTATCATTCTTATTTAATAATTTATGATAATCTTTTTGTTGATTTATTTTGTTTTTTATTGAATCGACACTTAAAGTTATAGCCACAATAATAGCTCATCAAAAGGTAATAATTTTGAGCTTGACAAAAATTTGGCATTGTTTCAGATAAGTGCTTAAAAGGTACAAAAATTACCAAAATTTAATATACTTTAATAGATTAAATAGATTTATATTTGTATGATTTTATCATATTTTTATATAAACTTGTCTTTTTGAAATTATGAGTATTTTTATTGTTTTTTAGATATTTTCATTCAAAAATTATTTAAAGACTCGAAGAAAAATACTAGAGACAATACATCACAAATATGTTGAGAAAAAGTGAAGAAAAGTAAAAAAAAGAAGAAAAATTGGACAAGATGGGTTAAAACGATCAAAAATGTAAAAAATGCCGAGTCTCGCACACACCCGTGCGCAACCAATACACGTCCGTGTCGAGTTTATCGCACGCCTATGCCTATCCCACGTGCGAGCACCCGTTTGCCACAAATCTTGCCTCCCAAGCGTTCCAGTCTGTCCAACTGCGTGCAAAATCAATTTTTTAGATATTTCTCATTTTTTTTGGCATTTTACTCATTTATAAAAAGATCCACTCCCCCATTGTAAATATCATCCCTCAAATAACACGATTTCTCATAAACGAAATCACCATAAAAGTTTTGTAAGGATTATTTTGAGGTATAATTTTAAAATAAATTTTTTATTGTTATTTTTATGTTTTATTCTTATATGTTATATTTAATTTGTTTGTGATTAAATTTAACATGTCTGGTTGTTTGTAAATATGATATAATAATAATGTTATTATGCTTGCAAAATATTAAATAGGTAAAATATTTTTATAAAATAAATTAATTTTATTTTTATTCAAGATTTTATATTAAGTATGTTAAAGAGAAATATATTATTTTTCATCACAAACTTAAATCTGAAAATTAGATTTTAAGGTTTAATTATCCGGTCTGATTTAAAATAATATTCTTTTATTTGTTGGTATAATCGTCCGGTAGTTAGAGTTAAACTTTATTTTAAAAGTTTTTATAATAACTATTATTTAAAAATATATTAAAAACAAATTTTCAGTAATGATTTTAAAACTTGAAAGTTAGTACTCGGATAATTAAATTCTTAGGTTTAATTTTGACACATTTAATAAAGTTTAAAATATCTAAACTCACCAAATGTGTCATTTAAATGGTTTATTTTCAATCTCTTAGAAAAAAATGAATTAATTTAATTAATCAAATTAATTATCGACCTCATCCATAGGTATTAATTGATTTGTTTAATTAACAAAAAATATCTAACTCTACAAAATATGATATTTATATAAAAAAAATAGAGAATTAATAAATATCAATTTATATATGTAACAACCTAAATAATATGAGTGAGCATAATTAACTTAATTATTATATCCATAAATACTCCAATGTTATAAATGATAAAAATTTGCATAATTATTTATTGAATCCACATATATATATATATTATGTTATTAAATTAGGAAACACAAAAAATCAAAATATTGTGACATGATATTTAAGATTTTTTTTAAGTTTGAATAATAAATTAAAAACCACATACATTCTTTCATTACATCGACCTTGAGAGTATACTTGTCATTTTCTATAAAATGATTCGTGTGCTTGTGAAAGTTTTACAAATATAAAACTAAAGTATCTGCAAAATCTGTATTGCTAACCCGATGCCGATTTTGTCTCATAAATTGCATCACAACAAAAGGTTTGTCTTAAATCGACCTGAAAATTTGTATTTTTTTAAGATTTCTTTTTCATGTCTCTATAAGTAAAAAAAATGGTTATATATAAAAACATTTAAAAAATTAGTAGTTACTATGTTATTATTATTATTTTATTTTGGTTTCTTTTTTATATTTTTGATTTTTTTTCTTTTATTTTCTTTAAGTTACTAACTATGTCTCATTTTCTCTGACTTCTGTTATTCATTAGTTCATGCAAAACAAAAGTTGCATGAAATAGTAAAATTTAAAGGAGTTTTGTCTAGAAGGTTGATTTTTTAAAGTCTTAGTGTTGTTAATATTTCTTGTGAATGTTGCTATCTTTAAAATGATAGTTTTTAAGGATGCCTCACTACATAATTCTCTAATGAGAGCACTCTTGATGAATACTAACTATATTGCTACATCATTGTTATTATTATTTAAAAAAAAATGTTTTTGTTATAGATGTTGATTCCACTGGACTTTGATCAAAGGGAGTTTCACTATTGGAAGGATAAAATCAACAATTAATGTTTGAACATTCTTATCCAATTTATTTTCTTTAAATTTTATTGTTTTTTGTTATCGTTTCTTTATTTCTTTAGATTTAGTTTTTCCTATAAAATAAATAAAAAATCTACAAATAAAATTAAAAAAAAATAAGTTAAAAACCCAAATAAAAATATAGGATGGTAAAGTGTATGAATCAATTTAGAAACGAAAGATGCAGATTTTTAAAAAGAATGAAATTGAATTACCTTCAATTCAATTTTTTTTTCTAACTTATTCTTTAGCTCTGAAAATATGAGTGACCACAAGGATAACCCATTAGAACTCTTCAAGATTACCTCATCTTTACCCGTGCAACCACACTATTATGCATAATGTTTTCTCCTAATGCACCACAAATGAATTTTTTAAGTGTGGAATGATCAACTATCTTGCAATTTTTTTGGCTTAGATAGTAAAAACCCATATATATTTATTAGGGAATTTGAAGAGATAATGACCACTTTTCATACCAGCCAAATGCTATAGGCTCTTTTAGGTTGAAATTTTTTTCTTTCTTCCTAAAAGAAAAATCAAAGAGTTAGCTATACTCTTTAAGACTGAGATACATGGGTACATAGAATAACATGACCCAATCCTTCTTTAATAAATACTTCCCTCACTATAAGACCAATAATTTTAAAAGATAGATCTCAACTTTTTTCTTAAAAGATAGTAAAATATTGTACCGAGCATAAGACGGGTTCAAAGAGTTATTAAACATGTGCCTATACTATGGGTACAAAAATTGGTGTTTGTTATCTACTTCTAAGATAGACTCACAAAAAAATCTGATAAACCTTAAAGAGCTTCTCTCAATCTTTCACTGCTTCAAAAGTAGTGAATAACCTATTATTTGAGCATACATGACTACACATAAATCAATATTGGAGATACCATGAGTGATGTCATCAACTATGTTTGTCTTATAGTTTTTGTTTCTTTTTGGAAACCTACAATCTCGAGCTTTATGCCATGTCCTCTGACAATTAAAGCAAATCCCTTTAAAACTTGACTTCTTAAAATTTACTTCTCTAGGTCCCAATTTAGACCTTTTACCCAACTTGTCCTTGCCCTTATTCTTATTTTGTTTAGAACTTTGACCATGTTCTAGCACATTAGCCTTGGGTGCTGATGAGATACAACCTCTTTTAGAAGAAGTCTTGTTCTCTTCTTCCATTTTGAATCTTATCAGCAAGTCTTTCAAAGACACTTCCCTTCGCTTATGCTTAAGTAGGCCTTGAACCCTATATATGAAAGGGACAACTTTTCAATAATAGCTACAACTTGGAAGGTTTTACTAAGTATCATTCCTTCATCATACATCTATGTTATGATATCTTGGATTTCACGTGCTTGACTGCATACCGATTTAAAGTCCACCATCTTATAATCAAGAAAGCAACCAACCAAAAATTTCTTTGCATTGGTATTTTTAGTTTCATACTTCCAGTCCAATGATTACCACAAGTCTTTAGTAGTCTTTTTCTTATTGTACTCATTGTACAAATAATCAGTTAGACTATTTAAAACATAATTTCGACATAGATAATTAGAATGCTTTCATGCTTCAATAGCATTAGCAGACTAAAAATCTTGTTCGCCCTTAGGTTAATCAGGAGCTTCTTTAGTCAAAAACCTTGCTAAATTTAAGGTGGTGAGATAAAACACCATCTTACTCTTCCATCTCTTGAAGTTCAAGCCATTAAACTTCTTTGATTTTTCTATCACATCATAGTTCATTGGAACAAAAATTGGTAACATTGGAATTACCTTATGAGTCACAGAAGGCCTAATCATTTGGTTCATAGTAGTGTCACCTATAGTAGAGTCAACAACATTCATAGTTGAATTTTCAGTTGGAAACACTAGAGTGGTTATCTCAGATTTTATAAACTTTTCTTTACTTTTTATGTTAAATACACAAATAGTAATACCAGTTTTTAAAATCACCAAATAAATTTTTAAAATTAAAAAATATATATTCCATAAATAAATGATAGAAATATGTTAATTTTCATATATTTGTAATATTATTATTTATATTGATTAAATAATTTTAAAAATAAAACAATTTATTTATTTATAAAATTATAAAAATATATATAAAATAATATATATATAGTAAAAATAAAATATAAATATAAAGTATAGAAAATTAATATTAGTAACGCAAAATAAATAAAGAAAATAAATATACTTAATATAAAATAATAGTATAAAAACTTATAATTATATAAAATAATTATTAATAACAACAATATAGAAAGTGATGGAATAAAATAAAATAAAGTGGAAGTAATTTAATATAATAGAAAAATTAATATTAATAAATGATGAAGAAATTAATAAAGATGTAAAAATTGAACAATAATTATAATACATATAGCAGAATATATATATATATATATATAACAGAATAAATAAATATAACCTATTATAAATATTCTATTTTTCTCAGAATATTTATTAAAAAAAATTGTATTTGTTTGTCCAAAATTAAAAAAAATTATCGTAAGATTGTTTGAAATAATACACGAACAAACAATTTAAGAATAAAATTATTTTAATATATATATATACAAAATTTAAATAAACAATAATCGATGCCTGTGTATTACATAATATCTTTAAGATAATTTTTTTGCTCACCGTGGGTGTTTGAGAATAACAAAACTTATCTTATAGGACAAACAATTAAATAATTATAAACTTACACCACAATTTATTTTTTCACAAACTTTAAAGTGTCCGAATTCTATCAAAGGAACCTAACTCTAAATAAAAAATATACAAAAAAATATATTCTTTATCTTTTCCATCCCTCTTTTTTATTTCTTTCTTTCTTTCCCTTTTCCTTTTTCTCTTTCTTAACCTCTTCTTCTTCTTTGTTTCTTTCTTTTTCTTCTTTTCTTTCTCAGCTTTGATTTTCTACTCCTTTTTCTTCTCTATTTATAAAAAATTATATAGAAAGAGAAGCTCATAATTGATGGGAAGAAAAGAAAAATTAAAAACTTGAGCAGAGAAATGAAAACGGAAACAAAAACTTGAGGAGAGAAACAAAGGAAAATCTTTAATTCAGAAATATAAATGAATCGAAATAAAAAGTAATGAAAAATTAAAAAAAGAGGAAATTTTTATTCAGATCTTCATTTATAATTATTCATAAAACATCAAATAAATGTTATCATACTCGAAAAAGAGTTATCTTAAGATATGAACACACTTTAATATATGAATTGACATTTTATTGATCAAAATGTAACTAATCGATTAAAATTTTAATTAATTAAATTTGAATTGTGGTGATTTATATAGATGAATTAATATGTATTTTTGTCATAAAATGTACATAAATTGTGGTGTTTTTGTTTTATAGGTTCTTATTAAATCATATTAGTTCTTAATTTTTAAGGACCAATATTATTGGTTCGTTTTTTATTTTAATTCAAATTCGAACCAACTTATGATATAAACACACCTAACAACAAAAAATAAGTCAATATTTCTTAACTAGATATTATTAAAGCACACATACTCATTAAACGTGACAAGAAAGTATAATTAAGGGACATTGATATTGTTAAGGAGTTTTTTAAGAATAAGAGTGGTATGTATCAACTAACTTGTACGTCGGTTACTATTTTGATGTAAACATGATAATATGAGATAATAAAACAAATATATGAGACAAGTACTGACTTCAAATAAAGATCATCAATGAGGAACATTATTTCAAACTGTTACAGAGAATTAAAATCATGCATATGACTATAAATTCATAACAAAATCTATGTATATAATTTTGATATATCTTTAATTCAATACCCTATCGGTATCTCTTTCATCAAATGCTCTTTTAACCTGTATAATGTATGATCTGCATAGAGAGATGAAACATTTGTCTCATTAAGATCAATAATAAATTTATTTTGAGAAATTCGTGTCTATATAAATCATATGTCAAAATTTGCTATATATATTTTCAGATGAACAAACATCTTGTTATATATAGCAGTCCAATAAATATCATATTGTTTAATAATTATTTGCAATAAATAATGTTTAAATTAATATTGTTATAGATTGCATAAAATTTTTGAATTCCAAACTGTATTATTAAATCATTAACGTCTGAGAACTGATATCATATATGTAGTCATAAACTAAATATTTATGCAGATAATCATATTTTAAATGAACTCGACAAAGTTAATAAATAATAAAAAACAAAGTTTTTATTAGCATTCAATTGTACAAAATTATCAACTTTGTAATGTAGTGGCACCAAATATTTTGTGAACCTCTCAAATTTAAGGTAATGTCTTGGATTATTTCAGTGTGTGAGTCGTGTAAATGCTACTTAAAAAAAATTCACAAAATGTCCTTCACTTTAGGTTTCCTTTATAATTAAACTTAGTTGAAAATAAAAATAAATTCTTTAAACTTTCTATAATCTATTAATTACTTAAATTTCAAATGTTCTCGCATATATGTGAAATATCAGCCTTAAAATATTATTTGTTACACTTTAGTGACTGGTATTATTTTAATTTTGAAATGATTTTTGATTAATTACAAAGAGTAATATTTTAATATATTAAGAATATGTACTAATCTATATTTTATATATAGGTGATGATTTACATGAGTTTATTGGACCAAGTCAATTTACAGACTTTACTATGTCTATGAGTGAAGACATTGAACCTGAAATTCATCCGAATGAAATAGAAAATCCACCATAGAATTTAAATGACTCATCTTCAAAAAAGAGAATAGAAGTAAGTAATGTTCACCCCGATAACAAATCTGATATGAAAAAACCAAAAAAATTTAGATGTAAGGTATTCACCATAACACTTGACAATGCTTCCTCAAATGATACTGTTGTGTCATACTTGAAAAGGAAGCTAAAAAATTGGAATGATGGACTTGTTATGAGTGGAGAGTTCTTTCATGTGCGATGTTGTGCTCACATTTTGAATTTGATTGTAAGAGAAGGACTTAAAGATCTTCATAGTACTATTATGAGTATTCGTTGCACTGTGAGATATGTTAGATTCTCTCCTTTGAGATTACAAAAGTTTAAAATGTGTTATATTAAGGAAAATATTGAGTCCAAAGGAAGTGTCGTGCTAGATGTGCCTACAAGATGAAACTCTACATATCTAATGTTAAAATCTTCTTTAGATTTTCAAAAATCATTTGATCATCTTGAAGAAGAGGAAGGAATAAACTTTATTTCTTATTTTCATGAGGAGCAATCGAATGTTGGGCCGCCAACATTAGATGATTGAAAAAATGCTAGTATTTTTGTCAAGTTTTTGAAGACTTTTTATGACTCTACTTTAACATTCAGTGCATCTTTATATACCACATCAAATTTATATTTTACAGAGCTGCATAACATTCAATCTCAAAATACTTACATGGTGTGGTTCCGATGACTTGTTGTTGAAAAATATGGCTACTAGCATGAAAACAAAATTTGAGAAGTGTTAGGGAAATGTAGATAAGATTAATAAGATGTTGTATGTTGCATTTGTACTTGTCCAAGGTACAAATTAGAGTATTTGAAATTCTTATTTGAAGAGATTTATGATTTAGAAATTGTTCAAAAATTGAGAGATAATGTCAAAAATACTTTTATGGATCTGTTCAAAGCTTACTATATATTAGTGCATGGAAATGATTTTCAATCTAATGTGACTTGATCACAAGATGTAATAGGAAGAATTCCTTCATCTAAGGAAGTAAGAAAGTTGAAATTTCTTAAACACTTAGAGGAGAAAAATAGTTTGGAGTTGAAAATCGAGGTTGAGAAATATTTGAACACCCCATGTGAAAATGTCATGTTGGATAGGTTTGATATATTAAAAGGGTGGAGAGAAAATTCTTTTAGGTTTCCTATCATCTCTCTCATTGCACGTGATGTGTTAGCAATTCAAGTTTCAACTGTTGCATCAGAATCAGCTTTTAGCACAGGAGGGCGCATTCTTGATCCATTTAGGAGTTCTTTGAATCCTAAAATGGTAGAGACATTAGTATGTAGTTAAAATTGGTTTCGTTCTTCCATTAATAATGACTATGTCCTCTTACGAGAATACAATGATGACCTAGAGATTTATGAAGATGTTGATTTTGTTTAATTGTAGAGTTCATTAAAGACACTACAATGGTCATTGATGATTAATAATGGATAAATTTTAAATATTATTATCTAATGATATATTGTTGTTAATTGTGAGTTTGAATGTTTGTATATGTTTAAGAATTATGTGTAAACGAGATATTTGGAACTCATTTATTCATGTATAATCTTTTTTTTTTATTTTAGATTTTGATAACATCTTATGTATTTAACAATAATATCTATCTATGTATGATAATAGATGAGCATCACATTTGATCGTATCCTATTAAATTATATCATATTAAACTGAATCATATTTATGTATTATTAATTGTTGAAAATCGTTAACAAAACTGGACCAAACCGTTCAGTTATAACATTTTAGATAGCCAAATGGTCAAGTTCGGTCCGATTTCAATTATATGAACGGTTCGATTTGGTTAAATTTTTTTAGGCAAAACCGGATCGGACCGAACCATGGACACCCCTAACGTGTACAATATAAATTGTAATTTCTCTAAGGATGGAACCAGGATTTGTGTCCAGGAGGGAAGTGTGAATGCTAATAATGAAAATAGATAATTTGATATTGCATAAATGATAATCGGGTTTAGCTTAAAGTATATTATTGGTCCCAAAATTTAAAATAGATTCACACATGTGTTTAAAATTTTAAAACGTATGATTTGGTTTTTGAATTTTTAAAATTTTATTCATAGGTCTTTTAGTTTTTAAATCATACGATTTGATCCCTAAACTTTTAAAATATCATATATAGATACTAAATTTTTAAGTAATTATGTATAAAATTTTAAAATTTTTGAAACTAGATTGTATGATTTAATAGTTTAAGATCTATGTGTGAAGTTTTAAAAATTTAAGAATTAAATCGTACATTTTAAAATTTTAGGAACCAATCTATAAATTTAATTAAAATTTAAAATCTTTTAAATATATTAATGATATAGTTATATAGATTGTAGTTATTTAGGAATCATAATAATTTTGAAAATTGGGTCACTAGTATTACATGCTTAAATGTTTTGGTTTTTAGCCCATTTATACCTAAAATATGTAAAAATAAAATAAATATCAATAAAATTAAATAATATTTTCTAATAAAATCAATTATGAATTAAATATATAAATTATAATCTACATAAAAAAACTTATTTTTGTTAGATTAAATTTAGATGATCAAAATTATATACCATATAATTAACAAAGAAGAGTTATATTATAGTGGAAACAAACTTATATGAGATTTTTTAATTATACAATACTGAGAGGACGAGGAAATTGGACAAGAGAGTTCTTGTGACAAACATTTATTATTTTAGTAGAGGATGGCTGACAAAACTGACAAAAAATCAATAAGATTAGAGAAAACAGAAAAAAAAAATATATAAAAATATTAAATGAGTACATAATATCAATCGCAAAATGAAATAAAATTCAAATGATAGATTTGAGGGGTACTGCTATATACCTTTTTTGTGGAGATGCCAGTCATTTTATTATTTTATTAGTGAATATCAAATAAAAATTACATATTAGGGCAAAAGAAAAAGATAAAAACCTTAAATAAATTCCTAATATCACAAAAAAGGTAAAATTGATTGTATAATTTAGTCTATTTTATGAATGCATCAATCTTAATACAAATACATGAATAATTTCACAATATTAAAAATCTTACTTCTCAATCCCTCTAAAATAACATTATTCATAATAGTAATAATAGTAATTTTAAGTACAAAATAATACCGATATATTATACTTAGTTAATTAATATAAAATAACATATTAATTTATTCATATCATAAATTAATATATTATTTATAATTAATTCGATTTTTATGATTCTTATTTAACGTCTTGATTTGGTGGTGTTCATGAACTTAAATCGAGTTAAGATTACAAAATCCTAACAATTTTGTTAAAAATACAAGAAAAATTAAATTTGAAAAAAAAAAAAAATGAAAATGAGAGATAAATAAATGATTTGATATCATTAAGTGTGGAAGTGGCAATATAACTTGTTCTCCTTGTAAAGATCGAAGTGGAGAATGGTTTCGTTGCTATTAATGGAGTAACGTCAACATTATTGGCAATCATAATCGACACGAATGAGAGAAAAAAGTTGATGGATGAAAGAAACATAGGCATGAAAATAGAGAGAGAAAACAAACCCACAATATATATATCAAAATGAAACGAAGAGTAGAACCATGAACTTGTGTACTTAAAGCAAAGTAATACAATGATAAATGTGAAAATATTAGGAGTAAAAAGGCCACTTATTTCATGTCTTTAATCATCTGTATGTTTTTGAATGTGAAGTAAATTATATTTTACATAATAAAATTTATATGGATGTAGAAATTTTAACTCATTATGGGATACAAATTTAGATAGCATGAATATCTAAATTAATTTATCTAAATTTTTAATTTTTAAAATTATATATATCTTAATTTTTATTTTATCTCAAAATAAAAATAATATTTTATTTTTAAAATGTATAAAGTATAAAAAATAAATTAAATATTAATTTAACTAAATTTTATAATGGAATTATTTTGTTACATGATAAAAATATATAAAGAAAAAATTATCAACCAATTTCATGTCTTAATATGCCTTTAGTTAATCATATTCATATTCAAAAATATTTTCTAATCCAAAATTTTAAAAAAATTATTAATTAATGATAAATAATATTATTTTAATAAATTTTATATTAAAATATTATTTTAATAATTTTTTTATTAAAATATTATTTTATATATAAAGTAATTAAAATACAAAGAAACTCTATATTTTAATAATGATAAAATGATAATTAATATGAGTATTTTACAAAAAAATATTTGTTTTAATATTTGAGTATTATTACTTTTTTTAAATTTAATCTTTTAATCTTTTTATTTTTTATTTTTTTTAAAGATAAAAATATGTATTTAAACAATTTTATTTTATTATATTAAATTTTACTTAATGTTTGTTAATATCTCATATTTTATCTCCTTTTAATCATTTTATAATAAAAAAATTATTAAAATTATATTATTTTCTTTAATTTGTTATTTTTCTAAAAACTAAGTCGCTAGAAAATAGCTTATAAAATTTGAAAGATTATTATAGTTAAAATAAATTAAATATTATTTTAAATATAATTTTTATTAAAATATTTATTATAGAATTTATTAGATTATACTTTTCGTAATTTTAAAAAAATTATTTTAATATAATTATATTCACTAAATAATAATAGGCTAATAGCATTATAGCAGTTATACAGAGTCTCCGACGCGAGAAACGAGAATTCCCATATTGTTGGCGGGAAATTCCTCACTTTTTCCACTTCAACGCTCTCCAAACCGCACATCTCAACTTTCCAAATCAAACGGTTATAAATAATCCAAGCAGTTTTGTCGTGTCTTTACGGCTTTACCCCCATCATGTTTCCCTTTATTTTTCAAGCGTCGTTTGAATACTAAAATGGGTATATGACTGTACGAAATGCTCGATCCGATAAACGAAGCTATGGCGAAACCCTCGAAACAACAACAGGTGTCGTCCGATGAAGCTCTATCAGACAGTTCGAATTCGTCTGAGGAGGAGCAGGTTAATGAGCAGATCAACGATGAAGAGGACAAGGAGGAGCTCGAAGCCGTTGCTCGGTCTGCTGACTCCGACGAAGATGAAGCTGCCGACGGAAAATCGCCGGCCTACGATCAGGAAGCAGCTTACCTGGATAATGACGATGTCGTGGAGGAAGATGTATTTTTTTAATTTTTTTTTAGTATGCTCCTCCCTCGTGAGGGTTATTTATGTGGATTTTTTAGTTTGGATCTGTGGTTTGGTTTGGTGTGTCGTTAGATTTTGAATTTTTAGGGTTTATTTTTGAGGTTTTGAGCGTAATAGATTTCTGGGTGATTGAAATAGACGATATATGTGATTTAAGAGAAGTGGTATTATTAGTTTAGCTTGGGTGACAGAAGTTATCGCATTTATTTGAAAGAGATACGGGATTTGATATTTAGCTCTTGAATTCTGGAGATTTCCAGTTGCAAAAGTGAAAAGATATTGTGAGGTTTTTCACGAATGTTTTTGAAAAGACTCAAGTGAGTGTCAAGGCTGGCGTAACAAAGCAAAGGTTGCTGCACTGTCATTTTTATTTACTATTCTAAACGAAATGTTATCATGCTTTAGTTGATTTCGTAATCCTACAATCAAGCTGACACTTTTCTACTGCTGAAGCATTATTAATAAAGCTACTTTAATGCTACCAGTTCAGATATATTCTTGGTGTATTTAATTATTTTTCATTTGTTTCCTCGAATTTATACTTGCAGGAGGATGCTAATGTGTCTAATGCTGAAATTGGGAAGCGGGAAAAGGCAAGGCTCAGAGAAATGCAGAGACTGAAGAAACAAAAGGTTCAGGAAATATTGGATTCACAAAATGCAGCTATTGAGGCTGATATGGTACGAATAAAGCTTACGAAAACTCATGTGTAGGTTTCATAGCCTGATGGTTATAGATCATGGTATATAAATTTACTGTTGTTTGGTTTATGGCAGAACAATAAGGGAAAGGGCCGTTTGAAGTATCTTCTTCAACAAACAGAGTTATTTGCCCACTTTGCTAAAGTTGATCAAGCTTCATCTCAAAAGAAGTCTAAAGGAAGGTATGCAAGTATACTCCTCTCTTTTGTTTCATTCTTTTCAATATCTTGCATTCTCACTTTCTCCTTCTCCTTCTCCTGCTGCTGCTATAATTTTATTTATTTCTTTAATTTTGATTGCCTTTTTCTTGAAAAATTTCTGTGTAGTTTTTATATCTTATAATATGAGATTTTTCTAAATTTTATCCATGGAGTTATTATTAAAATAAGTAGAAAATAGTCCACCAAAGCATCTTAGGAGTTTTATTTGTTTCACATGCATTGGTCGCTTTCTGTTTTATGCATTATTTTATATGCAATTTTAAAGTTGCAAGTTGCAACAATTTTAGGTGATATATAGGTTGGTTCTATGATTTTGAATAAAGTCAAGTAACATAATCCAGAATTAATACCGTTGGACAGCCCATATTTTTGTTTTGGTACTCTTTTCAACCTTTATTCTCAATTGGGACACATGAAATGCCCCTATTTAGTTTATTGGTATACTTTTTGTCCAAATTCAACAGTAATTTCTATGAATTAGGTTAGCTTAGAGGTACTTATTACTATGTTACTGTTGCATTAATCAAAATATGTACCAGTAACTTAAATTAGGGTATTTGATGTGTTCCCCTTGAGAATAAGGATCAAAAAGTGTACTAAAACGAGAATAGGGATCCCCTATAATCCAACATTTTTTCTAGTATTTTTTAAGCTTATTAAGTTCAAAATTTGACCTCCTAAATCCCAATATTTAACTCATACTTATGATCCTTTAGTATTTTGAAATTCATCAGAAGTTTTTGTTCATTTGTATTGCATGAAATGAAGCAAGATGGAAGAATATCATGTGGATATCCATACTTATCATTTTCGTGGTCAAATGCTAAGAAGTAGTGTGTACTTCTGATCCCCTAGTTTTGAAATTCAGCAAAATTTATGTTGCCTTGTTGCATGAGATGCAGCTAGAAGGAAAATATCATGTGGATATCAATACATATTACTCCCCTGGTCAAATGCCGTGCACTATTTTTCAAGTGTACGTCTTTTTCGTTGTAACTCCATTACTCCATGTGTTTATTTTATTGCTGTAATGAACGATCTATGATGTAAAAATAAATGAGCAATAAAATGTGTTAGGCGTCAAATGTTCCCACATCCCATTTGCTTTGTATTTACTTTTATAACGTGTTCTACATGATAAGTGACTTTTACTATGATTCAGGGGTCGCCATGCTTCGAAGTTAACTGAAGAGGAAGAAGATGAGGAATATCTTAAGGAAGAAGAAGATGGTTTATCTGGGACTGGAAATACGAGGCTGCTAACACAGCCTTCATGTAAGTCTATCTTGTTTCTCACATTTCGTGCATGATTCTTGCACCTTCATGTCCACACCCTTCTTAGTACTATTACTAAATTTAATTGACATGAAGGAAAATAGTAATTTAACTTTTAGTGAATGCAAGAAATATGTAAATAAATGCTAGTTTTTGCAACTGAAAACTGATACACATTCTTTGGAGAACTCAAATGTGTGTCAACATCTATAATTTTGAGATTAGGCCAATTTTTCGTTGTTTATCTTCTCCTTTTACTCCTACTTCAAGAGTGCAATTTATATTTGACCTGAGTGATAATTGTGTTTAGTTCTAGCTTTAAATTCTTCTTTTTTCTTTCCTGTTCAGGTATACAGGGAAAAATGAGAGATTATCAACTTGCTGGGTTAAATTGGTTAATTCGGCTTTACGAAAATGGGATTAATGGAATCCTTGCAGATGAAATGGTAATACTGATATGTCTTTCAAAATTTAGTTCATTTTCTGCCTCTGTCTACTTTTTTTATGAACCTTTGTCCTACTTTGGTGTCAATCTTTATGCATGTTGAGCTTGACTTTCATTTATCTTGCTATATTCTTTATGTGTTTTGCTTGGTGATTTAATTTCTATCATTCATGATCACATTTTATTAGGGGCTTGGTAAAACGTTGCAGACCATCTCGTTGTTGGGTTATCTGCATGAGTTAAGGGGAATTACTGGCCCTCATATGGTGGTGGCTCCAAAATCAACTCTTGGAAACTGGATGAATGAAATTCGGCGTTTTTGCCCTATTTTGCGTGCAATTAAGTTTCTTGGCAATCCTGAAGAAAGAGTAAGTCATGCTGACTTGATCAAACCATTTTCTATCTGTTATCAAATAATACTTTGTTGCATATCAAATAATCCTTTGTGTGTCATTTTCTATTTCTGCAGAAGCACACAAGGGAGGAATTACTGGTTGCTGGGAAGTTTGATATATGTGTCACAAGTTTTGAAATGGCTATCAAGGAAAAGTCTGCTTTAAGATTGTTCAACTGGCGATACATAATAATTGATGAAGCCCATCGAATCAAGAACGAGAACTCTCTCCTTTCCAAAACAATGAGACTTTATAGAGCGAATTATCGCCTTCTAATTACGGGTACACCACTCCAGGTATAAGTGAGCATTTTAGTTGGTACAACTATTGATCTAATATAAATGGTTTTTAACTGTCATTTTTCTTGCAGAACAATCTTCATGAACTCTGGTCGCTGCTCAACTTTCTTTTGCCGGAGGTATTTAGTTCATCTGAAACATTTGATGAATGGTTTCAGATTTCCGCTGAAAATGATCAGCAGGAGATTGTGCAACAACTTCACAAGGTTAGCCATTTTTTTTCTTTTCCCTTTTTTTGTGTTTGATAGAAATACTAGCTATAGTATAATGCATTTTACCCATCCGAACCATATTCTACTTGTTTTAAAATCTTAAGGTCCTCCGGCCATTTCTTCTGCGGAGACTAAAGTCAGATGTTGAGAAAGGTCTGCCTCCGAAAAAGGAAACCATACTTAAAGTAGGTATGTCACAGATGCAGAAGCAGTATTACAGGGCTTTACTGCAGAAAGATCTTGAAGTTGTTAATGTGGGTGGAGAACGCAAACGGCTTCTGAATATAGCAATGCAGCTACGTAAATGTTGTAATCATCCATATCTTTTCCAAGGTGCTGAGCCTGGCCCTCCTTACACAACTGGAGACCATCTTATAATTAATGCTGGTAAGCTTTAGATTTATATATGATATTGATATCATAGAAGCTTCCGACAAGAAGATAAATTATTTTTTGTTTTTTTAATTCTAGGTAAGATGGTTCTTTTGGATAAGTTGCTTCCAAAGCTCAAGGAGCGTGACTCTAGAGTACTTATATTTTCACAGGTTAGATCTATCATATTTTTAGGATCCAATATTTGCATAGATGCTTATGAATATCTCGGCTTTTTATGCAAAATCAGATGACAAGGCTGTTGGACATCCTTGAGGACTACTTGATGTTTTGTGGTTACCAGTATTGTCGAATTGACGGAAATACAGGTGGAGAAGATCGTGATGCTTCTATCGAAGTCTTTAACAGGCCAGGAAGTGAGAAATTTGTATTCTTATTATCAACCAGAGCTGGAGGCCTTGGCATCAACCTTGCCACTGCAGATGTCGTTATTCTTTATGACAGTGATTGGTATCTTTATGCTTCACTTTCTGTCTTTGTTATAATTTTCATGTGATGTATTTTTTTGCAATAATTTTGTAAATGTTTGAACATAAATTTCAGGAATCCTCAAGTCGATCTACAAGCACAAGACCGTGCTCACAGGATTGGACAAAAAAAAGAAGTTCAAGTGTTTCGATTCTGCACAGAGGTATGGTTATGCATGGGCATGATACATTTTAAACTGAAACTATGATGTTCTAAATTAAATATACCATTTTCCCTATTTACTCGAGCAGTATACAATTGAGGAAAAAGTGATTGAGAGAGCCTATAAGAAGCTTGCACTTGATGCTCTGGTTATTCAACAGGGGCGATTGGCAGAGCAGAAAAGTAAGTAGGGCTGCAAATCTTCTAGTGATTTCTGTATGTGTATCAGTGTATGTATATACTCTTATTTATTTATATTTAAAATTTGGATAAGCTATACATTCTAAACTGTTGTTTATTTTTGTGTAATCAGCTGTTAACAAAGATGAGCTACTTCAAATGGTGAGGTTTGGGGCTGAAATGGTGTTCAGCTCTAAGGATAGCACAATTACAGATGAGGACATCGATAGGATTATTGCAAAAGGTGAAGAGGCAACAGCTGAACTTGATGCAAAGATGAAGAAATTTACTGAAGACGCTATCAAATTTAAAATGGATGACAGTAAGTAAATCAATGACTGATATTCGGTTGTCCATTTTTTTGACCATATGTTTATGATTTATCTCTTAGCAGTTGCAATTTTATGGATGATGCACCTTTTCTAATAATTTTTGCTATTTCATTATATTTTGTGCAGATGCTGAATTGTACGATTTTGATGATGACAATGTAAATGTCTTTTCTGTTTATTCCAGTTATTGGTGTAGCTTGTTTTATTTTTGTGCAGCTTGAGATAATTTAGAAGCTAATCTTTGTCATTGTTATCTCCCTCGTTTGGTGAAGGATGAGAGTAAGGTTGACTTGAAGAAAATTGTCAGCGATAACTGGATTGAGCCACCAAAAAGAGAGCGGAAGCGCAAGTAAGAAGTATTTTCTATCCTTTTGCTTTATATACTTGTACATGTATTTTTAGTTGGTCTTGAAATGTTGACTTTTTAATTCCTTTAAAATTTCATCTCTTACTAGTTACTCTGAATCCGAGTATTTTAAGCAAACATTGCGCCAAGGTGGTCCAACAAAACCAAGGGAGCCTCGGATTCCTCGCATGCCCCAATTGTAAGCATCTGTTGGTACCTGGCACTGGCAGCATTTTTGAATACTTTGAATTCTGACTGATTATAGTTTTATTGGATTAATTTTATATTTTTTTTTTATCCTTTCGCAGGCATGATTTTCAGTTTTTTAACACACAAAGGTTGAGTTCACTTTATGAAAAAGAAGTACGCTACCTAATGGTTAGTAATCTAGTAGTGCCTTTGCCTTTTTCATTCTTATCACTTGGCTACCTCACTATTTTTTTTTGTGTCAGAAAACACATCAGAAGAATCAGGTTAAAGATACGATGGATGTGGATGAGAATGAAGGTGATTTTTTTTTTGTGCAAGAAGCCCTTAATTCTTGTATTTTTGTTTATCTTTTACTAATCAGTTACTGATTGTTTAGAAGTGGGAGATCCATTGACTGCTGAAGAGGTTGAGGAAAAGGAGAGACTTTTAGAAGAGGCAAGTGGATTGCCCTTTTTAATTATTAAATAGCAAGGCTCCATCTTCTAAACTTTTGATTATTTGCATACAGGGATTTTCTTCATGGAGTAGGAGAGATTTCAATACTTTTATTAGGGCATGTGAGAAGTATGGCCGAAGTGACATAAAGAGCATTGCATCTGAAATGGAGGGGAAAACTGAGGAAGTTGAGAGATATGCCAAAGTTTTCAAGGAAAGATTCAAGGAATTAAATGGTAGGTTGTATTCAATCATATTTTTATGAGATGAGGTGAACTTATTGATTCTGGAAGTTTGTTGATAGTTTCATCCATGCAAACTCAAACGTCAGAGAAATTAATGGTCCTTGTATCATGTGGCATGAAACTTTGGATGTTGTATGCCTGTGAGAATTCATTCTATCTAAATTTAATGATTTGGAAAAAATAACTTTGGTTGTAGGGGTGGTAATTTTGGCCATGACACTTGATACATTATTTTTTTGTTCGAATTGTTTGTTCTTGTGAACATATTAGTTTTTCTTACTGTTATAAATAATTTGATTAAAAATAATTTAAATTTACATAATGTTGAGAAATATGAGAGCGAAAAAACAACACGAAGACAATTGACTCATCTATTTGGTAGTCTTTAGTTATAACCTCTAGGAAACTTTTGTCCCTATGACTGATCCTGATTAATCCCCTTTCCTTTACAAAATGAACGCTAGGACAACATTCCATTATAGTCACAATTAAAGCTCCCGATATATTACAGTTAACATTGTAAGTTTACAACTTTGATATCTTCTCTTCTCTCCCCTCTCATTCATCTGGATCTTCCTCACTATGGAAGACCCACCCAGTCCTGTCCTTTGTGCTTCCATCTCTCTCGTTCATAACTTCTCTCTCTCTCTTGCTGAATGCCTCTTTTACAATCCCAAATTGAATTCTTTAGCAGATTTTCCAAGACCATATCCGTTATCAGATTAATGGGTTTGATTAATTTTCAGCAATTAAAGGTAGCTATGAAATGTTTTGCTTCTGCAAGAAGTCCTCTTTATTTCTCTAAATCTCTTTTTCTTTCTAGAAGCTTTTCAATGTAATGTTTGTGCATTTTCACCTTATGCATTGATTTTTATCCAGTTTTCAATTCTCTTAAAAGTTCTAATGGCATCTTAATCGAGATGATTTAGATGCAACTTTGAAAGAAGTTATCAATCAGTTGATCTCTCTCTAATAAGCAGTTTAGCCTTTTAAGTGGTTAATATGGAATTGGTCAGTTTTAGCCTTACATGAATTGATAGGTATCTTGAGGTAAATCGAGGACCGTTTGGCTTGTTATACTTAATTGGCTTTCAATGGTTTCATTGGTTTAGGACGATGAGTCTTCTGTCTGTATTTTATAAGACTTGTGTTTAGTTGCACTCGCAAGTGATTGATTTAGCTGTGAGTGTTCTGACATCATGTATTCTGTGTATGAATTTTGTTGCATGAATTTCATATTTAATCAAATTATGCTTCCTCCAGATTATGACAGGATCATTAAAAACATTGAAAGAGGGGAGGCTAGGATTTCTCGAAAGGATGACATTATGAAAGCTATTGGCAAGAAGTTAGATCGTTACAAGAATCCTTGGCTGGAACTGAAGATACAATATGGTCAGAACAAAGGGAAATTGTATAATGAAGAATGTGACCGCTTCATGGTAATCTTTTACGTTCCTCTAAACACATGCATATTTTGCTGTTCTTCAATATGTTGGTGATTCAAATAGTATTCATGCTTGTCTTGTGGTACAGATATGCATGGTTTTCAAGCTTGGATACGGGAATTGGGATGAGTTAAAAGCAGCATTTCGTACGTCACCTTTGTTTCGTTTTGATTGGTTTGTCAAGTCTCGTACAACCCAGGAACTTGCTAGGAGGTGTGATACACTAATTAGGTTGGTGGAGAAAGAAAACCAAGAATATGATGAGAGGGAGAGGCAGGCCCGCAAAGAGAAGAAGCTTGCTAAGGTTTTGTTTTTTTGGGAAAAGCAATGCTGGCACACTTGCGTTATTTCTAACCCATTTTATATTTTATTTAATTAAGTTGTCAAATATTAATTACTCTAGCATGCATTTTTTCAGAACATGACACCATCCAAGCGAGCTATAGCTAGGCAGACAATTGAAAGCCCCGTGTCTATGAAAAAGAGGAGGCAGTTAACTATGGATGAATACGTAAGCGCTGTATGTATCTATTCATAAACCATGATTTAATGTGATTGAGATGGAGAGAATTTACTTGAATAATCAAAGGAAATTATCATCTTTTTACAGGGAAAAAGGAGAAAATGAAGCGGATCTTTAAAATTATTATTATTTTTGTTTGAAAAAAAATTGTTTATGAAGCATCCTTACCATTTTCATTTTGAGTATCACGGCTGGAATTTGATTAGTTTGTGGTTGTTCCTAAGATGTAGGAATTGCTATTGATGTTCATCATGACCCATCTTCATTCCATCCTATTCTAATCATTGGAAAGAAATGTAATTATGTTGCTTTTTAGCAAGCTGTAAATTTAGAATAGAGGACTGCGAACTACCTTTTTTATTTTCCTTCCTCATAATTATTTGATTTGTTATATTATGTAGTTTTATTTTAATTTCTCCTCAATATCAAGAACTTCAATTTGACAGTATACTGTTTGTCATGATTCCATTTTACCCTCGATGACAGGAACAACGTATCGACTTAATTGGTATTGTTGCTCAAAGTAGTTAGGTCTCACGTGATAATTAGTCTTCCAGAATAGAAACGATTTTTTTTATATGTAGAATTACTCCGTTTCAAAATTATTTTAATTTTTACGTCAACTTCACTTCTAATCTGAAATCGATATGGTACTTGATGTATACATATGCCATTACTCTAAAAAAATAAGTCTAAGAATATACTTAATGTCAATTAAGTGAGAATTTATGTTTTTACACGAGAACGGTAGAAATTAGGTGGCACTTGTACTGTGTTCACGCTATATTCGGGTGCTGGGTTCCTTGTTTTGTCTCTATATTGGAAGAAGATAAAATGTTACTGAAATTTTTTGTCATGTATATTATCTATAATACTAAAAAATAACAAAACTATTAAATTAATGAAACAAGTGTAATGAGGATTTTTTTTAATGTTGTCTGCAAAGTGTTGATTGATTGAGGGGCAATATTAAAAGAAAAAAAATTGCACATATAATTATCACTCAAAATTGGTCCATTTTAATCACTCATATTTTTTTCTTCAAATTATCTATTAGCATTTTACTAATAAGGTACAACTTGATTGGACTTCATTTTTTTTAACAAAAAATATTGATAAAAAAAAGTTGATGAGAAGTGACTGAAGTGTTTAAAAACAAGACTGATTAATTTATAAAGTATGGTAATCATTATGCCATTCATAGTAAAATGGTTTGCTTATATAATAATAATGTTGGGCAATATTAGATTTAGTCCTTTGTATGTTCAAACATCATATAAGATTGCTGTTTTGTATATATATATATATATATATATTGAATCTGTAAAACTATGGCAACTACTAATTAGCATTACTTCAGCCACATTGAATATTTTTGCTGTCTTTTTTTTTTGTTATAAGAATGATGTGCTTGTAATAAGCAAGGAAAAACTATTGAGTTATACGATAATTTGTTTTCTTATAAACTTCAATTTTTTTAATGTTTTTGGCTCGACTTATGCAAAAACATACAATGTATTGTTCCCAAAGTAATTACACGCATGTAATTTTTTTACAAATGCATGTCACGTGGTTAAACAAGTATGTAACTACTACTAAAAAAACTACATTATGAAAAACATTTAACCTAAGCGATATCTTATAACTTGGTGTCAGGTTCTTCAATGAAACCAACGAATTTTTGGAGTTTTTTTTTTAAAAGAAATCATATTATCAATCTTATTTCATGATTATATGAACTACATACATAAAACATGATAATAAAACATGGAAATTAGCTAAAAATATTCATTGTTTTAGGAAAAAAATATAATATAAACATTTATTCTATATTTTTTACCCAACACTTGCAACATACTCGTGCAGTAGATAATTTGTATAGTCCGAGTGATCACCAAAAAGAAGAAAAAAAGAGATCAATACAACTCCATAACCAAAAAAAGATAATGAGAAGAATACAAATTATATCATATGCAGTTGATAAATCACTGGACCCTCGATGGGGTTGATGGCACTGCAAACAACCAATATGACATTTTAAGGAAGAAAAAAAACCAAATCCATCGATGACTTTTTTAATTTTTCCCCCTTCTTTTCTGTATAAGATTAAAACATGACTCTGGAAAATCCATACACAATACTTATGACCATGTATGAGATATAACATGACATTCAAACCAAACCCACCAAATTCCCCTCACATACAGACAAGTATCTGTGAGTCAGGGGCAAAGATTATTCATCGTCCAGACTCTGGACAATCTTGTCTCATGAACTCTAAAAATCCCTAAATACATAGATGGACATGTCAATTACAATCATTCCAGCTGTGAGGTGACCAGCAAATGCCCCAAAACAACAACGCCACTATCCCTTCCCCCGAAACTCCCTATTTTGTTTCCTCTACCATAATATCTAAGCATTTAGCTCCATAGCTACAAGAATGATATGGACGACGTCGACGACGATGGCAACAATAGAAAGTTGGAGGGTACATGACCACTTATTCCCTTGGTTTAACACTATGCAGACCAAGAAACAAAAAAGGTGAAGGTATCTGCAATTTTCTTTTCTTTTTTCTTCTTTACAATGACACCAAAATGTACCACATTTTTGCTTAGAAGATGACCAATGACTCACCAATTTTGAAAGTTTTGGCGCATTTACTCGTTTGTACTATCAAAGCTACCCATTGCACTCGCCCGCTTTTTCTCTCTCCAATTCTCACCCCATACTTTAGCTTCTGCCACGGCACGCTCTCTATCTAGATCACGATTTCTTGGGGTTTCCCTAGCTCTTCCAACACTAGCAGGACTGTCTCTCTCAGATTCTCCCTCAGGTTCATCTAAACCCCATCTTCTTCCGGATCCACCTCCGGCCTCAATCCTTCTTAACTCTTTACCAAGAATCAACTCCCTTACATGGTGGTCTCTCTTTCTGTAATCAGGTGAGTTTTTATGAGTAGAAGGAGATCCTTGTCTTCCTCCATGCCTATGTTCGTCCGGACTGTCTAGCCCATCTCCCATGCTTCTACGACCATCCCTGCTTCGGGGAGTAGATGAACCAATTCTGTTGCTATGACCAATTGGTGCATTTGGGTCATAGGTTTGAGAGGCTAAGTATGTCAGAGCAGTCACAACATCCCCTATTAGAGGCCTAGTAGCAGCTTGCTCCTGTAAGCACATTGCTGCAACAGCTAGAGCCTGGTAAAGTCCTCGCATAGGGTAGCGGCCTTGAAGTAGAGGATCGGCCATTTTGGGGAACTTTCGACGGTCCTTGAAAAGTGGCCTTGCCTATAAACCCATCATTGCACATAATAGAAAGACAAATGTGATAGACTTGTTTCAAGCAAATAGAAAAAAATTCAATTGAATAGAAAGAAAAAAGAAGAAAAACTTACCCATGCAACAAGGTTATGCTCCCCAGGAGCACGTGTATTGTCGATAGCCTTACGTCCAGTAATAAGCTCAAGAAAGACAACTCCAAAGCTATACACATCTGACTTGAGAGTGAGTTGGCCAGTCATAGCATATTCTGGTGCACAATAACCATATGTCCCCATTACACGTGTAGAGACGTGAGTCTTATCACCAACAGGACCCAGTTTGGCAAGCCCAAAATCAGATAGTTTAGAATGATATCCTTCATCAAGAAGGATGTTGGATGCTTTCAAATCTCTGTATATGACTGGAGGATTTGCTTTGTCATGTAAATATTCTAACCCCTTAGCTGCACCAGCTGCAATTTTCATTCTCGTGTTCCAGTCAAGAGGCTCTTTGTCAGGTGGAAGATCTGAAACGATTTTAGGAAGTATTTTAGAATCTGATAAAATTCATTTAAAAAAAAATTGGAATTTAACATATGTATATGATTTAAGATGCCAATTTTTATTGAAATTATCTATAATTGAATCAATACAAATAAATAATTGAAATATAATTTGATAAGGAACATTAATTGCACACATAATTGAGAAATTGCGATTTGTGGGCGCTACATGTGTGTGATTAGCCTTCTTTGTACTTTCATATTGGTTATACCATTAGCTACAAGATCACCAAGAATGCTTCTCAGCGAGAAAATTTCATGAGTCATATGCTCAAACATTCAATTTAAAGATATTCATAATGACATCTAATATATAGTCATCCTCCAATTTCCAGTACTAATAGTGTTTCAAAATGTAAGTGGTTTGTACATAAGCAAGACACAAAATGGATCTAAATAAACATTGTTATTGAATTTGTTTTCAGCTCGTCTTATTCCTTTAACATAGTTTAGCATGCAAAAGCAGCAAATAAAACTCACACCACATTTGTTAAAAAAAAACACCTACCATATAGAAAGGGTTTTTATGGATCTTAAGATTTGGTCTTTTTGATCAAACTTTATCTTATTCCTAAAAGCATAAGCTTGGCTCCAGGCGAGCCAACATTTCCTTTGATAGGATTATCAATTTATTCACTTATTCCCCTACGGAGTAGACAGAAAGGATCATTACAAGTTTTTATATGGGAAGGAAACAGAAATCAGGGGAGGAGAGGCACACACCCCCACATTTTTTGACAATTAAATTTTAGGTGTAATATTTATTGAATTATAGACAAAATCATACATAAATGGTACTGTACCCCTCTGAATTTCATATTTTAGGCTTTTATCACTCAAAAATTCACCACAAATTCAATAATTTAAACATATTTATACTCAAATTAGATATATATATATAGTATCTTTATTTAATTAGAAGTAACTAATAACCCAGAAACACGTACTACTATTTATTATTATTTTTATAGTGCCCCTCCTCAATTCAAGTCCCACATACGCCACCGGCAGAAATTAGGGGGTAAAACAGATATCTCCATCAGATACTATGTTAAACATTCTTGACTAATAATTTTTTTTGTTTTTTTAATGCTAAGTACACTAATATTTTTTTCTTCTTAAAATCAGAAGTTTGTAGGAGGTTGGTCAACAATTGTTCTTTATACCAGTTTTAATATATTCTAACATCATCATGTTTTATGTTGTTGGGTTTGATTTCAACCAAAGAGATTAACCTATTTAGAAAAATAGTATATTTAAACTATATATTCAATTTGCTCTTCATATTTTTCAATGTAGGATTCGTTTGCATATCCAATATTACCCCCTCGATTGAGAACGCATATATCCATCTTAGACTCGAACGATGCCCTTGGTCCCCTATATCAAGGACCAACTATTTAGCTGCATCCTACTTAGCTGAGCATCCATACTCTATCGAGTTCGATAACGTGGTAAAGGGCTCAAAAACTCACTCCCACTTAATTGTGCCTCAAGTAAGTCTAGAACACCATAGTGAAAATTCCCATCAATCAACATGGGACACATCACTCATTCAGACTTAGGCTAGGTGTACTGCCTATTCGAATCTAATTTCACTTTGAGGATCCACCTTGTATGTGCCCACATAATGCAAGTTGAACCTTAACTCTGATACCACTTGTTAGCCTGGGTTCCAAACCAAAAGGTTAATCTATTAGGAGTAGTACATTTCAATTACATACTCAATTTACTCTTCATATTTTTCCAAATAGTACTCGTTCGCACACCCAACACGTCTTCAAACAATGGGCATGATTTTCCATGCGCTCACAATCAGTTAATTTTTTCAAATGTTCGCAGGCTTTATGGAAAAATTACCAAACATTGGGGGAGTACACAACTCAACCCATATGTGAAAAACATATGTATATTGTTGCACAATAAAAGGTTTTTCTTTTCTCTTTCAATTTCAGATATTAAGTCAGCAAAAGTAGATAATAATACTTATCAATTACTTTGCTTGAATGAACTATTGAAACGTCAAAATTGTCAGGCATAATCATTTATATCAATATTATATATTAGAAAGTAAATACATCACTATTTTTACAACTATAGTCAGTATGCTTAGGCTACTTGGTAATTTCATCCATTCTGTTTGTTAGAATGTAATCGAAGAACTTCAGGTTGACTATGTTTCTCTATTGCCTGGCTGGTTATGTCTATTCCAAATATCTCATCTAATGTTATAGAAGTATTTTATTCTTTTCATGCCTAAAAAATGGTATCTTGTTCTTTTCATGCCTAAAAAATGGTATCTTGTTCTTTTCATGCCTTCAATTTGAACTGAACCAACAACTTATACATTTACCTTTGATACTAACAATTCAGAGAGCTCATCTTAGACAAATGACCCTGATTTAGATCACTCATGGTTCACACGTTGACCTCCTTACAATACATGTCATTGTATGTTACGATATCAAATTATTATTTCATATTTCAGTTCAAGTTTAGATTTAGGTGGGAAATGTATCCCATAACTATAATTATTATCTTTTATATCATTTAGTTTTGTACTAAATGATTATTTAAGATGATATTTTAGGAACAAATATCTCATTAGTTGTTAAGTTTTTAACATTTAAGCCATAAATTTATCAATTTTCTTTAGAACATGTTTGGTTTACTAAATTAAATAAAATAGTAATAGTAATAACAATTGAATGGAATTCAATGAAAATATTATTACTAATACTATGTTTGGTTTGCAATGTATAACTTAAAGTTCGAATGGAATAAAATACATAAACTTTTACAATATTACCCTTATCTCAAGATAAAACTACATGTTTATATTATTTAATGACTTAAAAAATATATTATTACTAATAATATTAACTGATGATAGACTTATTAATAAAAAATACTTTAGTCCAAAAATGGTTATTTATTAATTGAAATGATATTTAAAATTTTCCTAAAATAATTCATTTTTAAGAATATTATAAAAAATTTATTAAGATGAATAAGTGACATAATTATGTAAATCTTAATCTAATGTCTATCCATTTTCATGAGAAAAAAAATGAGAAAAAAAAGTGAAAAAAAATCAGAGTTCGTCTTTACAGTTAGGAAGTATAAGGGTAATTAAAAGATAACTGACTGCTGTGCTTTAGGAATTCTCTTTCCTAAGCATAGGTGGAGGAATGATTTTTCCACTTAGTTCACGAAAAGCATTCCAATTCCTATTTGTTTTAGTTCCAACCATGACAATTTGGAAAACTCTTTTCATTCCTACTCCGATTCATTCCAACCAAACATGACTTTAGTTTTGTTGTTTTTATAAAAGATACGAAATAAGTTCGTATCATTTGGTATCAGAGCTAGACATCATAGTTGTAAATATCTACCTCTATAAAAGTTACATTTTAAAAGCTAGATTAAGGTGTCCACTAACACTGAATACTGATAGACAAGTGAAGCCGCCAAAGAAAAAAGGGCTACCGTCGGATCAATGTTGATAAAGATTAACTATCCTGGATGTCGGTTTTGAAAGTCTGGTGAAATGTTAAGATATCAAATTATTATTTCATATTTGAATTCAAGTTTAGATTTAGGTAGAAAATATCCCATAATTATAATTATTATCTTTTATATCATTCAGTTTTATACTAAATGATTATTTAAGATGTTATTTTAGGAGCAAATATCTCATTAGTTACTAAGGTTTTAGTATTTAAGCCAAGTTGATGATCAATAAAGGTAATGAGAATGAAATATATTTTTGGAACATTAATTGAGAAACTTTAGCCTCTCAAAGACTAGAAACTTAGGAGGCCATGGTTTCCTCAAAAAATTATAAGTTTATCAATTTCTTTTAGTTTTTATCATTTTTATAGAAGATACGAAATTCGTATTATTTGGTATCAGAGCCAAATGTTATAGCTACAAATACCTATCTTTATAAAAGTTACATTTTAGAGGCTTAATTAAGGTGGACACTAGCAAATACTGATAGACGAGTGAAGCCATCGAAGAAGAACGAGCCACCATCGAGTCAGTGTCGACAAAGAGTAACCACTGTGGATGTCAGTTTTGAAAGCATGGTGGAACGTTACAATACCAAATTATTATTTTATATTTGATTTCGAGTTTATATTTAGATGAAAAATATCCTATAATTATAATTATTATCTTTTATATCATTTAGTTTTATACTAAATGATTATTTAAGATGATATTTTAGGAGAAAATATCTTATTAATGACTAAGTTTTTAGTATCTAAACCAGGTCGATTATCAATAAAAGTAATGAGAATGAAATATATTTTTGGAATATTAATTGAGAGGTTCTAATTCCTCGAAGACTGGAAACTTGGGATGCCAGGGTTTCCTAAAAAAAACAATAAATTTATCAATTTCTTTTATTTTTTTTGTTTTAATAAAAGATACGAAGAAAGTTTGTATCATTATAATCCTCTTTTATCCCTAATATTTCTACAATTCTATTAAGGCTAGCTACATGGCTTTTAAGTCCCAAACTTTGGAATGATTCACATACCCATATTAAAAACTTAACCCTCTGGTCTCAAAACTATTATAATTTAACAGATAAGTCCAATGTTAAAAGTTTAGGGACTACAATGTGACTAATATTTCACACTTAAGTATCCACACTTGTTAAGTTTGAGCACAAGTGTGATAAAAATGTAACACTAAATAAGTTTGGGAACCCTTGTGTGGAGTATTCCAAAGTTTGGAAACTCAAAAGCTATTCAACCTTCTATTTATATTCCCGCTACATGGTGACTACTTCAAATAAGACTACCAATACTTACCTAAGACCTCAACCTTGCAACATATGAAGATGGATTTAACCTTTTCAATCAATCAAATAGATGGTAGCTTGGGTTGGGATGATTTAATCCAAACAATTGTACACTAGACAAATGCATGAATGAAAGGTCTAGTAGGAGTATTTGTTATGCCTGAGCATACCATATGGAGGTAACTACTAGTTTCACATATATGAGTCAGAACCAGTACTTACACAAATATTATTGATGCACATTCATCAATTTTTCCTTTCTCAATTCTATTCCACTGATTATTAGTAAAAAATGCACATCAACAGAAAAATAAATGCACAAAGAAATAATACACACAATCACACATCAACAAGCTATGTGTTTCATGTCAAACTATCATTAAGAATGGTGACATATCTCGGAGCAACATTGTGCATTCCTAATTCGTCTCTAAGACCAGTACTCCCATAGGATTTCACAGGTGCATTGGAACCATGATATTCCAGTAGATGTAGGCGTGTTGGTGCTAAACCAAGTAAAAGTTCTGTGTGTTCATTCTTCTTTGATCTGCACTACTGCTATTTGCTTTTAAACTTTGATTCACCAATAGCTCATGATCACTGCATTGTGAATACCTGAGTGATAATTTGATATAGAGGAAACTGTGTGATCTGCTTAAAAGTTTTCATTCCTTTGTATAATTTCTGGTGCATGAATTTTGCTTATGCCTTAAGTAAAATCATTTACTCTATATTTGGATAAAGGAGGATGGTCATGTAATTACTTAGTTAGCATAGGTCAGTCGTCGATATGGCTCCTTCAGATAGAATCAATGTGTAGTTGGTACTTGGGTAATATCAGTCTTTTAAATGTTACATTGTATCTAGGGTGACAATCATGTTGTATTTGTATCATTGTGTCATTTTTTTGGACATGTTAAAAAAATTGCAACTCTTTTTTTTTCATATATATATATATATTAAGAAATAGTAGGAGCCTTAAATGTACAATAAAATTAATGATCAATTCTCAATCAAACATTTTTTGATCGTGTCATAATCGTGTTCACAGGTGTGAATTTCTTCCCCTAATTGTATCTAATTTCTAAATAAGGTGTTTGCTCTAAAGACCCTTCTATATTATTACTCCACCATTTATTCCTTATGAAAACAATTGGAACAAAATCCACTAGATGGATCATTTTCTGAAGTTACATGATATCATCGGGAACTGTCCCTAGGATTTGCCTTAAGAATAGCATACTAAATGACGGGAATAAAGAAAAAAGATTATTAGTTAAAATTAGGTTTGTCTAGAATAGAATTATCCATTAACCATTCGGTTATATATTCAAATTTAATATTTGATATTTAACTCATTAGTCATCTGTCCTATATATTGTTGCCTTTCCTCCAATTATACTATTATCCTCTCAATAATTCTTCTCTTCTCTCCAAAATCCCTAATTCTACGGTCCCCAACCCTAATTTTTGCCACTTCTTTCTTTGACCCAATTCTCTTCACTTCTCATTCTACATCACTAAGTTTAATGGTTTATACTCATTTTAAGACCAAGGATAACAAAAAGGAGACAACTCCGTCTCTAAATACTCTAATATGGCATTGTCCAAAGCACATAAACTTGGGACATATCATGTATAGACATATCATGAATGCAAATCCACTTTGTAGGACCAATATTATGATAGCAGTCAAGTGTGCACTAAAGGAAAACTACAAAGATGAACAATGAAATATGACCTAGGTAGTTAGCAGGTTCAGTTTTGCAAGCCATCTAAAAATATCACGAGTCATATAAAAAGTAAATGCCATCCAAGCCATCAGACTGTACAGCATATATCTGGATAGCCATTTTCAAACTTATAAATAATGGAACAATAGTAGTTGGACTTGAGGTTCTCACTTATTGTGTGTGTATCATTAAATGCATCATCAATTCGTTCATAAGCCATGACATGATTGCCCAAGTTAAGAAAAATATAGACTATGTGGGCAACACTCAAGTTATTCTAAGTACGTAAATTAGGACCATGTTGCGCAAGCCAAAACCATAGATAAATCATAATAGAATAATTTAATTTTATAATTGGTACTAAGAGACAAGCTAACCGTGTAAGTGATCCTCCAATGAACCCAAGGGCATAAACTCGTAAACAAGAAGGCGCTGATCTCCATCAGCACAATAACCAATCAAGTTGACAAGGTTTGTGTGATGCAAGAGGCTAAGCATAAGAACCTCAACCAGAAATTCTCGATTTCCTTGCAGGCCATTCCGGTCAAGTTGTTTTACTGCAACTACCTATTAACAAATAAATCCAAAAGACAGTCATCAAACAATAGAAGATAACTCAGCGGGCAATCTTACAATGCAAATGTTTAAATGATGTTAAGGTAATATATACCACAATCCAATCACGCCAAATGAAATCCTAAATATTAAATGATAGATATTATAATTTGTGGTGTTATTGACATCTTTATCAATTCATTATCACCTACCTGGCCAGTACTCTCCAATCGACCTTTATAGACACGCCCGAATCCTCCTTCACCCAATAAACAGTCTGGCTTGAAATTCTTAGTGGCAGCAGCAAGCTCCCGGAAAGTAAATGTTTGTGCCGCAATATGTGGAGTTGGTCCATCTTTTGGAATTACTGGTTCCTTCTTAGGATCAGAACTATTCCGTAATTTGGATTTATCTACAACAAAGTATAAATCCATTGTATCATACTGTTTTGAGACACTGATATGTACACACTATCCATAATCAACAACAAATCACATCAAGCCACACCGAAAATGTTGCCCTAGATTATAGATAAATAATTCATTGTCATAAAGGCATGATAATAATCAAATAGATAGCTGTAACAAGTGACAACAGCAAAGGAGATCACTTAACGAAAAAGACCATCCATTTTTGCCATTCTCATGCAGGACAAGTACACTAAGTTGTTAAGGTTACCCACCATAGGGCATAGCGGTGATACAAAAATGATGTTAACAGAAAGTAGAGACTAAAGACCATCTCAATAACAATGTTAAAATTCTTTAATTTTCACTTAGCTCATCAGAAATTTTTATTCTACTATTTACTCAAAATCATTTTTCATTTATTTATTTCAAATTTGAGTCACTTGACAATTCCTAAACAAAGATACTTCAAAAACAGAATGCTAGAATTTTGGAACCTAAAAACAGAGAGTAGATCTTCAAGTATGTCTGAAATTCAACTCCATCGAGTGAAATTCGAAAGGGAACGACATAACAAGCAATTACTTCAACCTTAATAACAGGTACAACCAAAATTCAGCATACCAACCAAACCCTTCTAATAAACCACTCATATATATCAGATCAAAGCAACTAAAAATTTCACACTAAACCAATCACTAGATAACATAAAAATCACCACAAGAACATAAAATTCAGCAAATCCAAAGCTTGCCCAGGTACCAAGATACTAACCAAAA
Organism: Hippophae gyantsensis; assembly: GCA_030763125.1. NCBI lineage: Eukaryota > Viridiplantae > Streptophyta > Magnoliopsida > Rosales > Elaeagnaceae > Hippophae > Hippophae gyantsensis. The sequence continues at coordinate 72,588,443 of CM061028.1, read as the reverse complement.
CAAAGAACCCAGAAAAATTCCTCAAAATTAAGTTCAAACTTAACAATTTCATTGTTTATTACCTAAGCTAACTCTGTTGCCATGGTTAGATTGAGCAGATGAGCCGCCTTTAACTGAATCTTTCTTGCTCACTTCTTTGAGACCACTACCCTCTTTGTTAGATGATCCAAAGCATGGGAAACACCCACCCATATCAAAATTAAAGCAAGTCAAAGCCCCCCCAACAAGAGAGCCCAACAATCTCTAACTCATAAAAACCCCAATCCCTCAAAAAGCTTTTCAAATTATCAAGTCTCTCATCAGCTTTCAGAAAGACCCATCTCAGAATTTCGATCAAAATTCAATCTTTTTCATCTCATTCTGTCTGTAGATTTTGAGTGGCCATTAAAGATAAAGATCGAGACAAACCTGTCTGAAAAGCAGATCAACTACTCGAAGAAACTGGTGTGGTGTAAGAGAAGGTAAAGTTAAAAAATAATAATAATAAAGAAGCACGTACAAAAAATTAATAGGCAATAACTTTAGCAAAAAAAAAAAAAAAAAAAAGCAAATGGGCGGAATATGCTATGGAATTATACAATGAAATCAAATAACGAGAGTTTTGGGTTCAGAGAGCAAAATATAACTACTTAATACTTATGCCCTAATTAATATGTAATTAATCCTTAAATTCTGATATGTAATGTCCGGTAATAGTACACGGTGTCACCTGCTTTTTTTCTTCTTTTCAGAATTGCAATTTTTTACTAATATTAAAATAGTTAAATATTTAATTTAATAATTTCATTTAAATGCTTTAAAATTTTGTTGTAGCATTAAACGTGCTTTGCAATAGAGTTATTATATTCTTATTGTAAAAATTATTTATTAATAATAATATTAATATATAACTAATATTAGGTACAAAATAAACATCCAATTCATTTTTACAGGATCATAATAAATTATTTATAAAATAAAAATAATTTTAGTAGATAAAATTTACAAACAAATTTAAAAGGTTATCAAGCTCACATTTTATGTAAAGTAGAATCACATGCAAACTTAAGTAATCATCACCATTGTATTTTTTTATAAGTAAAATTTATTAAAATTAAGATAATTATATATAACATCATGAAATTGTTAAGGTAAAATATAAATAGAAATGATATTTTCAACTAGACTATATAAGATGCAAATTTAGTTAAAACAATGAGCAATATTATTTATAATTTTAGGAATTTAAGAAACAACAATCATATTGAATTTTTTTAGTAAAAGTTTTGCCTGATTAATGTAATTTCATATTTCCCAAAAAATGATGATATAATCGTGCATAAGAGCTATTATCCCATTTTTGTTATTGTCTTCCAAGTAAATTGTTCTGAATTTGTTTGGTAAAGCAAATTAGAGAGATAATAATAAAGTACAAACTTAACATTCTTCAGCAGAATCTTCACAATAAATTTTGCTGCAACATCCATGTATCTTGCCGGTGATCTAATGAGAACAGTTGCAATAAGATTAGACTTTAGGACAATTGCATGAAAAATTAATTTTAATAGCTTCTTTAGGTGGATTTCTTCAAGAAAACCGGATCGATTTAAACCAAAAAATCGGACCGAACTGAGTAATTTTGTAAATGAAACGGTCCGGTCTGGTTCGTATTAAATAAAACCAATTTTAAAACGGTCCGGTCCGGTTATAAAATATTATAAACCGGTCGGACCGGACCGGACCGGACCGGACATGATCGATTTTATTAAATAAATAGTTTTTATTATTTAAAATATTATAAACTGGGGTATATATAAATATTTTGTTTTCGAGTTAAGGCATTCAGCCGTAACTCGTTAACGCTTAACCCTAACCCTAGAAATCAAAATCTCATTTCCTCTGCGCTCGCCTTCACCACTTCGCCGTCTACGCTCTGCTTTTGCCACTTCTTCGTCTACGCTCTAGGTTTGGCCGTCGTCGCTTCCACCAGTAACTAGCCACCGTTCCTCGTGTTGATTTCACCAGCAGCTAACCACCGTTCCTCGCGTTGCTTCCACAAACAGCTAGCCATTGTTCCATGCGTTTCTTGAACCAGAAACTAGCCACCTCTTCTCGCGTCGCTTCCACCAACAACTAATCACCTCTCCTCGCGTCGCGTCGCGTCATGACAACAATGGAAGAAAATCACGAAATAGGTATGTGGTCTAATACTACTGGAGTACTAATAGTCTAGAAGTAGTTTTTTCCTAAATAAACTGAATGGTAAGTCTGAAGTCTGAACTCTGAAATCTGAATGGTATGTCATTTTTTTGTTAGTCTGAACTCTGAAATCTGAATGGTATATCGTTTTTTTGTTAGTCTGAACTCTGAAATCTGAATAGTATGTCATTTTTTTGTTAGTTTGAACTCTGAAATCTGAATGGTATGTTGTTTTTTTGTTAGCCTGAAGACTCTGAACTGTGAACTCTGAAGTTTGAACAATTTTTTCTCACAGAGTTCATTTTTTTTAAATGGTGGAAACTAATTAATACTATTAGAACTTATAACTTCAGTTAAATTGTTCGTATGTTTCCCCTCTTTTAAAGATTAATTATTTTGATTAAGTTCTCTTTATAGATTAAATATATATAGTTTATTTTATTAATGTTTGATCATTATGAATTTCAAGAGGTACAGGTCTATCCCCGAGAATAAAAAATCTATGTCATCAAGAATATGTACATTTACATAACTCATTTTTTAGTTTAAGCTAATTATAATCATCAGGATGCATTCCACCTTTCTTATACCCATCATGATCTTTTGTTAGAAGGTAGAATTATTTTTTGCCTATTGGATCTGATTCCAATTCCCATAAAATTGTTATCAGTATTTGTTTGATCTAGAAAGTTAATTAAACTTGGAGCTCAAATTCATGTACTGGTAGTCTGGTAGTAGTTTTTTCCTGAATAAACTGAATGGTAAAGTCTGATCTGGTCAAATCTGAATGATATGTCGTTTTTTTGTTAGCCTGAAGACTCTGAATTGTGAACTCTGAAGTTTGAACAATTGTTTCTCACAGAGTTCATTTTTTTTAAATGGTGAAAACTAATTAATACTGTTAGAACTTATAACTTCAGTTAAATTGTTCGTATGTTTCCCCTCTTTTAAAGATTAATTATTTTGATTAAGTTCTCTTTATAGATTAAATATATATAGTTTATTTTATTAATGTTTGATCATTATGAATTTCAAGAGGTACAGGTGTTTGATCATTATGAATTTCAAGAGGTACAGGTCTACCCCCGAGAATAAAAAATCTATGTCATCAAGAATATGTACATTTACATAACTCATTTTTTAGTTTAAGCTAATTATAATCATCAGGATGCATTCCACCTTTCTTATACCCAATTGATCTTGTTAGAAGGTAGAGTTATTTTTACTGTTGGATCCTCGATTCCAATTCCCTTAAAATTGTTATCGATATTTGTTTTGATCTAGAAAGTTAATTAAACTTGGAGCTCAAATTCATGTCTTGGTAGTCAGTAGTAGTTTTTCTGAATAAAGAATGGTAAATCAATCCCGAACTCACAATCTGAATGGTATGTCATTTTTTGTTAGTCAAATCTGATCTTTACAAATTGCCTTAGTATAATCCTGATTCATAGAATACATTGATCTTTACAATTAAATGTGTTTTTTATTAACATGATTTGTTAATATAAATTTTATATATGATTTATATATAATCTATATTTTTGTCATAAAATGTACATAAATTGTGGTGTTTTTGTTTTATAGGTTCTTATTAAATCATATTAGTTCTTAATTTTTAAAATGTACATAAACAATGTTTAAATTAATATTATTATAGATTGCAAAATTTACGAATACCAAGCGTATTATTAATTCATTAGCACTTTGATATCATATATACGGAGTAATGCGGTATAAACTAAATATTTATGCGGATAATTATATTTTAAATGTAACTAATCCTGAAAGTTAATAAATAATAAAAAATAGTTTTTATTAGCATTCAATTGTACAAAATTACCATCTTTGTAATGTAGTGGCACCCAAACATTTTGTGAAGCCTCAAATTCAAGGTAATGTCCTAGATTGTTGTCTATGCTAGAATGTTACACTTTGGTGGTGATATTATGTTAGTTTTGAAATGATTTTTGATTAAGTACAAAAAGTAATATTTTAATATATTAAGAATATGTACTAATCTATATTCTATGTATATGTGATGATGTCTGTGAGTTTATTGGACCAAGTCAATTCTGAGACTTTACTATGTATATGATTGAAGACATTGAACACGAAATTCATCAGAATGAAATGAAAAAATCCACCACGTAATTTAAATGACTCATCTTCAAAAAGGGGAATAGAAGTAAGTAATGTTCACCCCGATAACGAATATGATATGAAGAAACCAAAAAATTTTAGGTCAGAAATATGGAATTTGCTCATATATTTTACCCTATGATGTGGAAAATCCTAGAGCTACATGTCATTATTGTAAAAAAAAGTTATGTTGCTCATCCCATAAGGAATGGAACTACTTCAATGATACATCACTTCAAAAATTTATGTAAGAAGATTCCTAAAGAAGTAGATAAAGGACAAAAGATGTTAAGTTTTCAAACACAAAAAGGAGAGGATGATAGGACAACTCATAAATTAGTTGCTGTATCATTTGATGCAAAACGTGCTAGAGTTGCTTGGGCAAAAATGATTATTATTGATGAATTGTCTTTTAGGTTTGTTGAGGGTGGGGGATTTAAAGATTTTATATCTGAAATTTGTCCTAAGTTTCATGTGCCATCTCGGCAAACAATTTCTAGAGATGTGTTTCAACTTTATTTAGATGAGAAAAAAGGTTTGAAGAACTTTTTCATAAGTGAAAAGCAAAGAGTTTGTCTTACTAGTGATTGTTGGACTTCAATTCAAAATATTAATTATATTTGTCTAACCACTCATTATATTGACAAAGATTGGAAATTACAAAAGAGAATTATAAAATTTTGTCAAGTTGAGAATCATAAAGGTGATATAATTCGGAGAGTGATAGAACAGAGTTTGCGTGATTGGGGTATATGTAAGGTATTTACCATAACACTTGATAATGCTTCCTCAAATGATACTGATGTGTCATAATTGAAAAGGAAGCTAAAAAATTGGAATGATGGACTTGTTATGAGTGGAAAGTTCTTTCATGTGCGATGTTGTGCTCACATTTTGAATTTGATTGTAAGAGAAGGACTTAAAGATCTTCATAGTACTATTATGAGTATTTGTTGTGCTGTGAGATATGTTAGATCCTCTCCTTTGAGATTACAAAAGTTTAAAATGTGTTCTATTAAAGAAAATATTGAGTCCAAAGGAAGTGTCGTGCTAGACGTGCCTACAAGATGGAACTCCACATATATAATGTTAAAATCTTCTTTAGATTTTTAAAAAACATTTGATCGTCTTGAAGAAGAGGAAGGAACAAGCTTTATTTCTTATTTTCATGAGGAGCGATCGAATGTTGGGCCGCCAATATTAGATGATTGGAAGAATGCTGGTGTTTTTGTCAAGTTTTTGAAAACTTTTTATGACTCTACTTTAGCATTCAGTGCATCTTTATGCACCACTTCAAATTTATATTTTACAGAACTACATAACATTCAATCTCAAATACTTACATGGTGTGGTTCTGATGACTTGTTGTTGAAAAATATGGCTATTAGCATGAAAATAAAATTTGAGAAGTATTGGGGAAATGTAGACAAGACTAATAAGATGTTGTATGTTGCATTTGGAATTCTTATTTGAATAGATTTATGATTTAGAAATTGTTCAAAAATTGAGAGATAATGTCAAAAATACTTTTATGGATCTGTTCAAAGCTTACTATATGTTAGTGCATGGAAAATATTTTCAATCTAATGTGACTCAATCACAAGATGTAATAGGAAGGATTCCTTCATCTGAGGAAGCAAGAAAGTTGAAGTTTCTTAAACGCTTAGAGGAGAAAAATAGTTTGGAGTTGAAAATCGAGGTTGAGAAATATTTGAACACCCCATGTGAAAATGTCATGTTGGATAAGTTTGATATATTAAAATGGTGAAGGGAAAATTCTTTTAGGTTTCCTATCATCTCTCTCATTGCACGTGATGTGTTAGCAATTCAAGTTTCAACTGTTACATCAGAATCAACTTTTAGCACAGGAGGGCGCATTCTTGATCTATTTAGGAGTTCTTTGAATCCTAAAATGGTAGAGACATTAGTATGTAGTCAAAATTGGTTTCGTTCTTCCATTAATAATGACAATGTCCTCTTACCAGAATACAATGATGACCTAGAGATTTATGAAGATGTTGATTTTGTTTGATTGTAAAGTTCATTAAAGACATTACAATGATCGTTGATGATTAATAATGGGTAAGTTTTAAATATTATTATCTAATGATGTATTGTTGTTGATTGTGAGTTTTGATGTTTGTATATGTTTAAGAATTCTTTTTAAATAAGATATTTGGAATTCATTTCTTCATGTCTAATCTTTTTTTTATTTTAGATTTTGATAACATCTTATTTATGTATTTATGTATTTAACAATAATATCTATCTATGTATGATTATAAATGAGTATTATATTTGATTGCATCCTATTAAATTATATCATATTAAACTGAATCATGTTTATTTATTATTAATTGTTAAAAACCGTTCAAAACCGTTAACCAAACCGGACCAAACCGTTCGGTTATAACATTTTAGATAACCGAATGGTCCGATCCGGTCTGGTTTCAACTACATGAACGGTCTGGTTTGGTTAAATTTTTTTTAGGCAAAACCGGACTGGACCGGACCAGACCATGGACACCCCTAGGATGAATTGTATGAGTCATTATAGATATCCAAACTACCTTTCATCTTAGAATCAAGCACACTTCTAAACTCTTAAAATTTGGAGTCTAATTTAGGAATAATTAGGCTAAAATTTAGAGGTTTGGATTAAAGAGAAGATCATTTATAATCTTTCAAAAATTTTCAAATGAGATATAATTAGACAAATGAATTATGATTGAGATAACTTATGGGAGACAAGATGGTTTTGACCTTTAAAAACTAATAAGATCATCTAAGGGACATAAATTTGAAGTGGCAAACTTAGAAGTATGACACCATCTTGACCAAAGAGAAAGTAAATTGATAAAAAATAAAAAGATAATTTGTTATTTTCGATGTAATAATAAATAATCTAAAAAATAGAAATTTGAAGTGACAAATTTAACTGTATAATTCCATCTAGACCAAAGAGAGAGTAAATTGACGAGAACTGAAAAAATGGTTTGTTGTTTTCGATGCAGTATGAAAAAATGGATAAGAAATATCACGTAAATTGATTCTTTGATTGATATTACGTTTTCTAAGAAGATAATATGAAACATATCTCCAACAGAACACTTTTATCCTATCATGAATTTTCAACTTTCAAAATTTCTTCAAAAGGAAGGAATAAGAAGTGTGAAATCTATTAAAAACAATTTCATGTATACAAATTTAGAATCAAAATAAAAATTTGAATTCATCCAAATTGTCATAAAAAAATAAGAGAAGTCTTGTAAGATAAGAGTACCTAATAGAGCCCCAAACATGATTAACTAATTGGAAATCTCAACCATTTTCTTGAGCATTCAAGAGATCACGAATCTTAGTAGGACGTCGTTGTAGTTAATTCAAACCCATAACAAGAGATTGGCACTTGAGATTAAGTTTTCAAAGAATCTAAAGATCCCTTCAAATATCTATATATTTTCCATCTTCTATTTAACAATAGGTATCACCTTTGAGGAGGGACTTTGAGAAACAAATGCCTTTCCAAATCTAGGAATGAGAATGTTTGGTTTCATAATCAAAGAAATCTTTAGAAACACCATACTTGTGATGAACTAACTACACCCGACAACTATTATAATTATTTAAAAACTGACATCTTAATTTAGATAAGATGTTTAAATTAATATCTTTAAATTTACAAAAAATCTAATCACCTAATATGTTTAGGTCGACAAATTTGATCTCAACTTTTGTAGGTAATGTATCTTGATTTTGATTTTTCTTTGTTAGATCTCGAATTTCACCATAAATTTCTTATAATGGCATCTCATTTTTTACAAAACAATTTAAAAAATTTGAAAGTGTTCATAGAATAAGTAGGTAGAAAAACTAAAACTAATTTAATTTAAATCACCTTTCTAGCTTTAAAGATAATGCAAGATCTCCAACTGTTAATTTTGGAGATGAAAGTTTCAATAATTTTTTTAAATTCTTTACTTATTTGTCTATGTAAAAATAAGTTGTGACCCAGATATTTAACTCTCCTAAAAGTATCAAGAATACCCCAAAGATCTATGACCTTAGATGATTAGAAACATTACCAGAATAAAAAATACAGGATTTTGACAATTTAATCTTCTGACCAGATCAAGCAAAATATTCCTGTGAGTTTGTTGTATAACGTTCACCTCTATTAAGTTTGCATGACATAACAAAATTAAATCAACATAGAAAATATGGCTAATGATAGGAGAATTTATGATCTTGATTTCATGTAAACCTACATTATTTTTTTTATGATAAAGTAGTCTAGTCAAAGCTTATGTTCCAATTATAAACATACAAGGAGAAATAAGATTATCTTATTGAAGACCTCTTCTTGAAATGATGTTACCAAAGAGGATTTCATTTAGTAATAAGGAATAAAAACCAAAGCTTAGGCATGAATAAATTAAATTATGGAGAAACCCAGATGCTTCATAATCTTGATAATGAAATTTCATTCTATATCATCATAAACTTTTTGCATATTTATCTTGATCCAAAGTAGACTATCTTTGCCTCTTTTCCTTTTGATTACATGGATTATTTCTTGAACTATAATAGCATTTTTAGATATCTATCTATTAGGAACAAAAGCTAATTGAATTGAAGATATAAATTTGTTAAACTTTCTTCTATATCTATTAGTTATGATTTTTAAAATGACTTCATAGATCATATTGAAAAGACATATATTGTTGATGAACTTGAGAAGGATTACTTACATTTTCAATTAAAGTAATAAAACTTATGTTCAAACCTAGATTAAGGTGCATAGTACTTAAAAAATATTGAACTAAATTAATTATGCTTCCACCAAGAATTTTTCAATATTTTTATACACAAAAGCATATATACCTTTTTGACTCGTAGCTTTGAAAGAACCCTTGGCAAATAATACATTTTTTTATTTCTTTAGGATTATGGATATTGCAAAGATCCTTATTTTTATTCATGAGAAATACATTGAGAGAAAGTAAGACATTTGATTATCCAAATTGAAAGAATTATCATTAAGAGAGGATTTGAGTCCCCCATTGAAATGATTTAGGAAATAAGAACCAATATCATGTTTATTGGAAAGCCCTTTTATATTTAGATCTTTGATATTGTGTATAGTGTTTCATCTCCCTTTGACCATTGTATATATATGAAAATATTTGGTGTTATGATCACCTTTCAATAACAAGTTTCTTTAGATTTCTACTTTCAAATGCTCTACAATTTACACTGATATTCATCAATATCTCGAAGCAAATATTTTTATAAGAACCATCCTCATCAATTATAAAACCACATGGCTTTATATAGAAAATACTCAGTTATTTTAAATCTATCTTTATAGTAGCCAAAATGATGCTTATTCCACTATATGAAATCTTTAGCCAATTAAATAAAATTAGAATAGAAATTCTATTGTACTTGGATATCATCCTCTAAATTCCAAGATTAATTTAAAACTTCTTCAGTGGATGGATATCTACACCAAACAACAATTAAACGAAAATGCTTATTTAATAAAGTTGTAGGAACATGTAATTTCAAAAGAATTTGAGCATGATCAGAAGCTCTGGTTTGCAAATTCCTATCAATAACATTAGAAAACTGAGAAAACCAATCTTCAAAAGCTAAAACCCTATCAATTCTTTGTTTGATATTATGCCTACCTTTCCTTTTATTATTCCTTTGATATTATGCATACCTTTTCTTTTATTATTCCAAGTGAAAGGTAGTCCAAAAAAAAAAACAAATCAATAGCTTGAACAACTTTAACAAAGTCTCTTAATTTGTTATGTTAAGAAGAAATAGGCAAGCCATTTTTTTTTTCATTTTGGGTTAAAACTTCATTTAGATCTCCCAAGAAAATCCAATGAGAATTTGATGCATAAATGAGAACTATGAGATTAGTCCATAAATCATCTTTGAGTTCTTCATAACAAGGAGATAAACAACAAAACATATTCAACTTAATTTCGTTAGCTGCATCATTACATGATTCTAAACTAATAACATTATGATCATAATCTCTCATAGATAGCTGAACACCTATCTTTCATATAACATTGAAGCCATCAGCCTAGTAGATGAACAATATCGCAAGTATACAGGTCGAACAAATAATAAAGTACGATAAAGCATGAGTATTGTCTCACAGAGAGTTTTTGTATTCTATAATTAAGTACCAATGCACATAAATCATAATACTATCTAGGCGAGTAGTAAGAGAGAAATATCTAAATTACAAATTAACCTAAACTAATTCTAGGTAAAAAATAATAATCAAGTAAATAATATTTGTGAACTTGAGATTTATGAATTCCCTAAGTACTCTACAAGCAATTTAAATTAACGTTAAACAATTTTTCTACCTAATTGATTGACTATATATTCTTATATGCTTATGAATCTTTATTAATCCTTCTTTTGGCTACGTACAGACAATAACAGTATCATGTTATTTCATTCACACATCAATTATATTCACATGTAACATGCCACACATTCATCAATCATATTGTTTCTACTTTTTTAATTCATATGATAATAATTTCATAACTACTTCAAATACATAATTTGTCAAGCTAAGATATAAATCTCAAATCATATAATTCGTTGGCCAAAATTAAAGCATTAAGATCAAGATTATTATATTAGTTAATAGTAGAGAAATTCATTTAATTAAATAAAATCAATCATATAGTTTGTGGCTAGGTTCATCAAAAATCCCAACTAAGGACCTAACTACTCATAGCTCTAAAAATCATCGTTAAAATATATGGGTGTATAAGAGCTACAAGGATGAAAGGAATTAAATCCAATTTTGATTAAGAATTCTAGTTCGTATTCAATATTCCTTACTAGTTATTCAATTTCCTTTTTAAGTTTGCAATCCTTGATTTCTTTTATTTCCTTATAATTTTCTTATTTTCTTGTTAATTGTGTTTTTATTATGGCCTCTTCATGGTATTTAAGTATGTTGAAAATTATCCTAATTTGTTCAAGATTTGTATTAACTTTGATCCAATGGTTGAGATTGATAGTTAGATGTAAAATCAGGACTTATGTGTCAAATTTTGATCCACTTGATCGATAGAGACCCTTTTTTAATCGATCTAACTAGGACATTGTTTCAACTCGAAAGTACTCGATCAATGCTCGAGTGAAGCACGGTCGATTGAGTCCCTTTAGTATAGATCAATATTCTTCTTGATCAGTCTAATAGTGTTTGACGTTCATCAGCATAGTGCCCTACGTCCATGATCGATCCTTGATTGATCAAGTCCTTTCCCAATCTATCAAGAGGCAGCTCTATCTATCAAGCCTTTTGATCCTGAATTATTCCAATTTGGTCATTTTTGCTCCATTTGATGTCGTTTCACTAATATTAAATTAGCACAAGTTTCATATGTCTACTTTCTACACTACTCTCCACTAATGTAGCTTATGCATTTAGCTAGAGACTAAAAAGACATTGCATGCTTATAGTATAACCTTAGGTGAGGGTAGATAAGTGAACACATTTAGGCTCAACTTCATACCTTAGTTTGCTTTTTATTATCATATAATTGACATTTTCTTCAATAACTTAATGCATCCTTTTTAATTTTTTTTTGCAACTTAACACCCCAAACATATTTTTAAGTTTATTCATTTTCTTTTCATGGGAATCATGGTGTTGAGACTTTATATCTTCTTTTCTTATGGCCTCTTTATTTTTGGATGTGTCACCTTAATTGTTCCAACTAAGGTCTAAATCATTTATCAAACTAAATATTATCTATGATTTTTCCTCAAGAGATGATCAAATAGATTCTAAAACATATGATTCATATCATATAACATTAGTCATACCAAGTGTTCTCCCAATAAGTACATCACATAATCTATCACATAAATTGTGCATATATAATGAATTATTTCAATTAAAAATAAGCAAACCTACCACATAGTTATTGTAATCATATCAATAACTACACACTATATTTTTTTTTATCATAATCAATACAACCAATGTTATCATTGTGTTCATATATTTCATACCGAGCCTACATACATTTGTTTTCAACATGTTCATCAATTTCTACCTATCTTAACTAAAAATTTCAAACTAATAACCTATGGTAGAGAACAAAGTTTCTTAAGAGATGGGAAAATACAACTCCCTTGACATTGATGCCTTGGTCTTTATCACTCGGTATATCCATGGGTTTAAGGTCCTAGACTAGACCCTCATAGCCTTTCAACTCGGATATAGCATATGGTAGTCTAGATGACCCACTCCATGGGTACCATTTTTATTGGGATTTTATGTGTATGTCTATATAGTGAGAATTTAAAATTTTCTTATCACTACTTGGCTCAATATACAAAGGATCTCATTTGTATGACAATTGCAAGCAAGATTCTTTCTTAACCATTTCAACAAATAGCTAATGTGCACTAAATAAAATGAACAAATCTCATCAACCTTATTGCTAGAGATGAAGAAAATTACTTTTACCTAAAGAGATTGTCAAATCTCTTGAGTAGAGGAAAGTCGATTTCCTTTCTAGATCTCTTGGAAACCACCTTTCTTTTGGGAGCACCTCTTAGTTCACCTTGAACCTAAACAATAAACTACCACAACTCTTAGATATATGGATGTAGAGTTTAATACTTAGATTTAACCACCTAGTAAGAAGAAATAAGAGAAGATACTTTCGGCCTAGGGTTGAACCACCTATGTTTTTGGCCTTAAGCAAACATTTGCAAGTTTTTGGCCTAAGAGAAGGAAAAATGTGGCTGCTGAAAATGGAGGATTTCGGCTAGGGTTAGAGGCAGCACACATTAGCTCTAATTTTACTTAATAACGCCTTCTTAAATAGGCTAGGTTTAGAGAAACTCTTTGTGTAAGGTTTGAATCAATAACACAAATGCCACTAGCCTTATTTTGCTATATTATGCTCTCTTTAATCTCAACTTGTGATTGATTTATAAATTAATTTATGATCTAAGCTTGTCATATTATGACATTTTATTTTAACATTTCATATTATGTATTTTATCTTATACATCATTATGAAATGTAAAATACTTGTTGTTTCTCTTCAGTTGGTGTGACTGTATAGAGGATCTATATCACCTTGTCAATAATATAAAACTTTATATTATTGACTATAAGAGGTTCTGTCATTACATTATAGTTTTTCAAATGACATAGTAATTATTTACTCAATCCACTAATTTTGTATCTATCCTTGTCACATGATATTATGAATAATATGCAAAATAGGATCATGTCACTTTTGCATTATATTCGTTTTCTTGGTCTTTCAAGTGAATTATAATTATAACTATATCAGTTATATTGCATGCAATATAATTCCACTTTACCAAGGGGCCTAGTAATATCATAACTTAAAATCAAGGGACAATGATAATATTGACATATAGATTTCTCCCGCACAAGTTGTACACAACAAACTACTATTTCATTCCTATCATAAGATAGTATTTAAATGGCAATCACATAGTATACTTCTCATTTGAAAAACCTACACATCTCATATCTAAGATTCTAAAGACACAATGGAAGCATTAATAACACAAAACACAATCCATATAATATTCCATCTAGTTAGGTCATGTTCAATATATAAAATACACATTTTATATACTCATGTCATTAAATGATAATCTTTTATCAACATTTGTAGTAATTAATGTTCCTCTTTAATTACTACAATTGTGAACATATTTAAGATTACATATTTCTCATTTTAAGAGTTCTATGGTTCAAGACAAAGTTAATCTTCTTGAACACTTCCAAAATATAACATGTTAATCTCAAAGAACAAGAATACATAATATTCAAAAATCATGAACAATACAAAATCTTTATCAAAAAGAATACTTTGAAAACACACATCCTTCAATTGTCTCTCCTTAACCACTTGAAACCTTTTTTAGCTCCATTGCTACTTCCTTAACCTATATCACTATTCAATGGATGCTATGTCACATAGAATTTTCCCTTGAAGAGTTTATTTTCTCCATATTTTTCTATCTTTATCATCAATATAGTATAATTGCCTAACCCATGCCTATTTTATCTCTTTTTCTTTTTCAACTTTGTCTTTATTCTTCTTCTTATTTTACTATAGTCTTTATTTTTCCTTTTGATCTCATTCTCTATATCTTATTTCTTTTCGAAGTGTATTGATTTTATTTATTCTTGCTCCTTAACTTAATAGGGTGTCTTTAAAGACTTGAATATCTTGAATTTTACTTCATGCTTTTAAAGTCTCATAGTCAACTCTCTCCTTTCCACCTTAATTAAGATCATTCCAGTAGTTAGGAAAGGGAAGCCTAAAATAATGCAAATGCCATTGTATTTTTCTATTTTTAAAATAATAAAATCAGCGAGGAAGATAAACTTGTCTACCTTTACTAACACAGCCTCAATAACTCCTCTCGATCTCTTCAAAGATTAGTCAATCATTTGCAATGGCATTGGGGTTAGTTGTACTTTATCGAGTCCTAAAGTTTTTAAGACTAATAAGGTATTAAATTGATATTGGCTCTTAAATTATAGAGTGCCTTCCGAAAGTGATGATCCCTTATTGTATATGTAATGTGAAATGTACTAGGGTTCTTCAACTTGGGTGGTAGTCTTCAGTCAATTATAACATTACAACTTTTTGTAAGGATAATGGTCTCATAATCTCTGAATTTTCTCTTTTTTGATAAAATGTCCTTAATAAATTTTATAAATAATGACATTTTTTCTAAAACCTTTATAAAGGTGATATTAATATGCAGCTTCTTAAAAATATCAAGTAACTTAGAGAATTGTTTGTCTAGCTTTTGTTTATGGTATCTTTTAAAAAAAAAAGAGTCGTGGGGTGTAAACTCCCTCTCTATAAGTAATTCCTTCCTTAGGCTTCTCAACTACTTTTTCTTCTCTCTCTCTTTCTCTTTCTCTTTCTTGTTCTTTCTCTCCACTCACTTTTTTCTCCTCTCTTGTAATCTTCTTTTCTTCCTCACCTTCTACTACTAGCCAACTTCTCATTATAATAACATTTCAATGCTCCTTACTATGTTTCTTAGGATTCACTCCAGTATTACTAGGAAGCATAACTTGATTCCTTCCTTGCAATGTTTGTGCAAGCTATACCATTCGCAACTTCAAATTTCTTATACTAGTACTGTTGTTGGTTTCCTCTACTATCAAGCTCTCTACTTTATTGTTTCATTGTATCCATCCTTCGAATGACATTGGACAATATACTTTCCATTAAGCTTTCCAATTTATAAAGTCTTGACTTTTTGATCAATGGTTGCTCTTGAGGTTGGTTGATGTCCAGTGAATTGAAATGCGACCTATTGTTGGGAACTCCACTTTATTTGTGATTACTTCAAGAGAAGTTATGGTGGTTCCTTCATCTTGGATTATATATATTTGAATAAGGATTCCCTCGACGGTTTTAATTGTTAATATAATTCACAACCTCAATATTGCTTCCACATGTGTCACTAGGATGAGGTTCCTCATACTGCTCACAAATAACAAAGGGGTTTTATACTATATTAATCACCATAGGTCCAACATCAAGTGATTTCCCAAATAACAATGCATCAAATTTATGCTTGCAAAGTTGTAAGGGTATCCACATCTATCATTTTAGTAACCCTTTTTGGATTTAACCTCTCTATTGACCATTGACAACTATTTGATGTCATCTCATCAAGTAATGCAAAAGCTTTAGCTTTAACTTTTCCCATTAAATAACCTCCAATTACTGCATCAAGTATAGCTCTTACTTGCCTCAATAATCCACCATACAACATTTAAATTTGCAACCATGGAGGAATACAATGATATGGGTATTTTCTTAACAGCTCTTGAAACTATTTCTATGGCTCATAAAAAGGTTCTCCATTCAATTATTGGAAAGAAGTGATAACATTACTATATTTGGATGTCTCTAATGGTAAGAAATATTTTTCCAAGAACTTTTTGAGTCAAGTCATCCTAGGTGGTGATGTATTCTATCAATAATGAATTTAACCATGCATTTGCCTTGTCCCTAATTGAGAAAGGGAACTAGCAAAGATGTATGGAATCTTTTAATATTCCATTCATTTTGAAGATATCATATATCTCAAAGAATGTAGCCAACTAGATATTAGGATTCTCATTATCAAGCCTTTTAAATTCATTTGCTTGTATCATTTGGATGATAGCAGGTTTTAGCTCAAAATTGTTTACATTAATAGGGGTCTATTGATGGATGATTGAACCCATCAACTTACGATACTTCGTTGATCTTTTACACTTTACATGGGTCCAAGGTGAGGTTGGTGTAAGCTTTCTCTTCTTAACATGTGAAAGGTTTTCTCTATCTTAAGATCAAAAGGTTAAAGATTAGTACTTATCACCCTAGATAAAGCTAAAAAAAAGGATTAAATTTCTTAAGCTAGTACTGCTTATACTAATAGTGATATTACATATAAAATAAATTAACACTCCTCAATAACGCCGCCAAAACCTTGATGAGCGATTCCACAAGTATATAGGTCGTACAAATAATAAAGTACGATGAAGCACAAGTATCATTCCATAGAAAATGTTTGTATTTTATAATTAAGTATCGATATGTAACGATCATAATACTATCTAGGAAAATAATAAGAGAGATATATCTAAACTATGAGTTAATCCTAACTCATTCAAAGCAACAAATAATAATCAAGTAAACAATGTTTAAGAACTTGAGATCTATGAATCCCCTAACCACTCTACATGCAGTTTAAATTAACGTTAAATGGTTTCTCTACCTAATTAATTCACTATATGTTCTTATATGTGTATGAGGCTTTGTTAAGCCTTCTTTTGGCTACTTACAAAAAATTACATTGTCATGCTATTTCATTCACTTATCAATTGTGCTTACATGTAACATGTCACACATTCATCAATCATAATGTTTCTAATATCGTAATTCATGCGATAATAATTACACGATTAATTCAAATACCTACTTTGTCAAAATAGTACATGAATTTCAAATCATATGATTTTTTGGCCAAACAATCAAAGCATTAAGATCAAAATTATTATATTAATTAATAGTAGAGAAATTCATTCAATTAAATAAAATCAATCACATGGTTCATGACTAGGTTAATCAAAAATTCTAAATAAGGACCTAGCCATTCATAGCTCTAAAAATTATTATTAAAATATATAAGTGCATAAGGATTACAAGGATGATGAAAAAAGGAATTAAATTTAACTTCGATAAAGCATTATACTTCTTCTTTCAATGTGCTTTGCTAGGTACTCAATAGCCTCTTTATCTTTGATATCCTTGATTTCTTTTGTTCCCTCAGAATTCTCTTATGTTCTTATTAATTGTGTCTTAATTATGGCCTCTTTATAGGGTTTAAGTAGGTTGAAATTCATTCAAATTGGTTCAAGATTCATATTAGTTTTGATTCAATGGTTAAGATTGAAAGTTGGATGTGAAATCAGGATTGATGGGTCAAATTTTGCTCTACTCGATCGATCTAACTAGGACATCATTCCAACCTGAGAGCACTTGATCAATGCTCGAGTAAAACTCAATTGATCGAGTCTCTTTTGGATCGATCAATACCCTTCTTGATCGATCTACCAATATTTCTCATTCATCAATGTAGTGCCCTACTTTCTTGATCGATCAAATCCTTTCTTGATCTATCCAAAGGTAATTCAATCTATCGAGTTGAATTTTTCCAATTTGTTCATTTTTACTCCATTTAATGTTGTTTCACCGTTATAACATAGTTAAATAATATTTACTCAAAATAAGAAAAATAGCTAGTTTTAAGTGACTAATAATGTTGCTTTAATAGAGTTATCAACAGTCCACTGTTGTAATATAAAAATTATCAAAAAACCTAACCTTTGCTAAACTGGAATACAAAACTCATATCTAGCTTTAGGCCCAGAAATAAAAATACAATTGGGATCATATAACCTATTTAATCTAAGTAGGTTCTTAATAGCTGATGATTTAACTAATCCACGACCATTCTAAGCTATTATTATCTTCATTTTTTATTGGGGAGCTTGATGAGGGCCGCTTTCTCGCCCATAACTAAAGTGAGTAAGCCTTGATGCTGAGAGTTAATTTTTGGACATTCTTCTCTTGTGATGGATGTACAAGCTGCACTAGATAAAATAGCTTGGACACCAGTAGAGGGTAATATAATTTGGTTTGAATTTAACTTGGTCAGAGGAGCATCCGAATCACCAGAAATGGGCATCACATTAATAGCTGCTTCATCTGGAGCAATCTTCTTGTTACTCTTATTTGCACTTGAAAGATATTTCCTCTTTTTGGAAGCACTTTGATTAGAATTGACCTTTGAGGTTTGTTTGTTCCTTGGGCCCTATCTACACTAGTATTTTCTCTTAGGCTTAACAGTAATGCTTGTGTTCAGTGATAGATCAAATGGACTTGTAGACTGAGTACCAGGTATTAATTTTCACATCAGTTGAAGATGTGGTATGCAAATCCAAATAAGAGCTTATAGGGAAGGGTGATGGAATGAACGTTGAAATTTCAAAATTTGTATGAGTTGGAGAGGGAATATTCTGGGAAGGAGCAATCGTTGTTTGAGTTTTAAGATCATGAGCAACTAGGTAAGAGAGATCATCTGAAGTTTGTAATGATGACAACATGGGTGCAACAGGGGCTGTGGTAAAAGAGGCATTAGATAATAGCAATGTATTTGGCAAAGGTGTTGGATTATCTGAGATTTCAAAAGTAGAACAGTGAGGGCTGAGGCTAAACTGTGAGGAAGATTGCAGAAAACCTTGCATGTGCTCCGAGGTAGAGGAGTTTCATGCAAGAGCAGCACCTATAAGTGATGAGGATATTGAAACTGAAGGATCAACCTGCATGTTTGAAACATTCATAAATTGAGATATAGGTTCTGCATCAAGAGACAATGTTAGAGAACCATTATTTCGTGCAACTAGATGAATATTTCCACGAGCTCTTGAGGAACCTGCTTCTAGTCTTTGTAAAATTGGCTGTGAAAGTTTAAGGATAGCCATATTAATAGAATGTATATCCAAAGGAAAGAGGCACGCAAAGGGATTTTGTTTCTTAAGTATTGTAGGACTGAAGCTTCCTTATATAAGTTTGCTTCCAACCAATTACTAAGAACAGACACCCTCAGGCCATCATTAAACAAAAACACGTTGAGACTTTCAGAGCATATATCTTCATTCTCTGAGAAATCTATATCAGTGGCAGATCCTAACAAACCACCCCAAGTTAAGGCATTTTCTTTGAGCATGCTGATAGAACCAAGACCAATGAGTTTGAATCCATAAAACCGTTGAAGAAAAAATCAATTTCAGCTAGAGGAGTAGTAGGAGATCATTTTTTTTAATAATCATTAAATGACCTTTAACAATATTCCAAATCCTAATTTTCAGAATTTTATTACAATCTGCCTCATGTTGGAATTTAAATCAAAATATGTTATTAGTTTTATCCCCATAAGACACTTTAACTCCAAAAAGGACAGGTTTGTAGCTAAATCAAAAGTAGATTGAATTGCGTAAGAGTTTATTTCTTTATTCGCTAAAACTTGGGCTAACAAAGTCAAGGATGTCGCTTGAACTGCTTCCTCCCAAGTACTAGAGATGTTGAACTCCTCTAGATTTTTCAAGAAAGTCATTCGAGTTTGAAATACAAGAGCAAGATAATTTTTGTTAAGTACTGCAAGGCCATCTTCATTGTTTTTTTTGGTTTGCATGCTGGGATCCATACTAAATCAATAAAAAATACAGTTAGGCAAAAGACTAATATTATCATTATCACTTGTTTTAGTAGGAATTTTGCTAAAAAAGAGATAGTTGTTTTGGAGGAAATCTACATAGAGCAAGAAGATTTTGTTTATACAGTACATGATTGTTGACGGGGGACAAAGGGAACAAACCCACGCATGCAAAGTTTTAACGAACAAAAAAGGACAGGAGCCTCTTTAGCACACATTTTAACTGTACTGAAAACTTATCAAAACACAGAAAATGAAAGTGACTAGTTATTAACAACTTACAGGATATATTATGTCTCAAAAGGAAAGAACTTTAATAACATGCAATCAAGAAGATGAAGACAAGAAGAAAAAAGGAGATATTAAATATAAAGTTTGAAAGAGGACTTTTGATAGAACGATTGATTAGCATAGAAACAACGAAGGTGTTGGCTGGACTCCTTTTCTAAAAGAAAAAAAAACAAAACATAATGATTAAGAGTAAAGATGAGAATAGAAAAACACAAAAAGCAGATTTATAGAAAAAAAGAAGGAAATATAGTAATCACCAGACATGTAACTAGATAATAATATATCAGTTTGATATAAACACAAAGTAACTAAATACTATAAGACATGATTCATTTTAATTCATTTATTAAACGAGTCAAATACAATATGATGAGATAATTTAAATTAATCTATTAAATTAATATTTTAATATTATTTTATTAATTAACATCTTTTTTAAAAGAAAAAACAAAACATAATGGTTTAGAGTAAAGATAAGTATTTGGATATATAATTCGACCTTAAGCTCGATCCAATTAATAGCCCATGTCGTTAGGGGGACCTCTTTGTGCTCGTGCCCATAACCACGCTCATATGAAGGACCTATCTATGCATGCAAGTTTTAGTGTTGTAAGATCGACCTTAAGCCTGAGCTATGGGGTGGTTGACCTCTTACTTTTATACCTCTTTGACACGTTGTGACATGTATACTCTATGTAATCGACACGTGTATATGTAATACTCTATATATACATGGGTCTCGTGAAAGAGCCACACATCCTCACACAATTCTCTAACTTCTTTTTAGTTTCTCTCTCTATAAATCAGATAAATCTCAACATTTTAGATCTCATCGTGGGATCGAAGGTTAAGCCTTGGCTTCTAACCGCATACTTTTAAAGATTCACCCTAAATTTTGAGAGAGGTATAAAGAGACAAAACACTTGTCCCACTTACTTCATAATCATGATTATCATGGTAGGAACGCAAGCTGAGGGACGAATGAGACTAATAAATAAGGAGGCAACGTCAACACAGGACAACATCTTGCCAATATGCGATGAAACCATAATAGAAACTGACTCCCATTATGAGCTGGCTCGTCAACTTCTTAAACTACAGATGGAACTCGAAGAGACCAAGCGAGAAGATAGGACACTACAGTCACAATCAGGTCTGGGAGCCTCTGAAGGTCGAATTGTTAACCTTGTTGTTGAAAATAGGCCAAATCATGTGGTGCCCAAGCCCACCCAGGTCGAGCATGAGGCTGAGGGTGATACCTCTTAGAGTTTAGTAGGACCCAGGGAAGAGTAGCGGTTATGGGAAGAAAAAAAGCTAGGAAGCGCGATTCCAGGCATTGGAAGAAGCTAATAGAAAGCAAAAGTAGGCCTTGAAAAAGGCCAATGAAAACCAAGAAAAAGGTAAGGCATCCTATGATGTGGATAGGGACTACGAATAACCGTGTCTCCTCTTTTTTTGATGAGATAGAGAATGGCAAGCCACTAGCTAAGTTTAGTGTTCCCAAGTGCCCAAACTATCAGGGGACTAAAGACCCGGTTACTCATGTGTAACACTTTAAGACGATCATGGATCATGTGAGCCTCACATAGGGCAAAAGAGACATCATGATGTGTAAACTGTTTGCTGTCACTCTCTATGATGACATCCATAAGTGGTTCAATAATCTGACACCTCATACCATCACCTTCTTCTTACAGTTTGCTAAGTTTTTTATCACCAATTATGCCTACAATAAGCCATTGAGGAAGGAGTCACACCACCTCTTCTTAATCATTCAGAGAAAAAATGAGTCTACCAAAGAATATATAAAAAGATTCAGAGAAGAAAAGTTATAGATCTTCGTCTGCCTAAGCTTTATTGCTATATAAGCCTTTAGGTGGGGTCTCCAAAGATATTTCGACCAATTCATAGAACTAACTAAGATGGTCCTTCACACTTTGGAGGAACCATATGGAAAGGTAGGGAAGTTCATCAATATCGAAAGAGAGGTGAGTCTAGCTAAGAACGGCCAAGTTACTACGAAAGTCACATTGAAAAAAGAAAAAATAAAGATGTCCTAACAAGGCCAACCAAGATAGTATGACCAACAAAAATAAGCGTTTCATGCCAAATAATAGGGTGAGTAGCCAATGGGTTGGGAATAGTAGACCTTGGGAAATGTCACTATTTCCCTTTATGGGCTTACCCTTGAGAGTGAGTCTGTACTAGGCAATATTACAAATAGAGGAAGAGTTTAATGCCATATGGCCTCCAAAAATGAGGGCTCCCCTTAAGGACACATCTAAATGGTGTGTCTTTCATAAGGATGTAGGCCATGAGATGAAAGATTACAGACATCTTAAGAAAGATAGAGGATTTATTGTCAAGAGGATATTTAAAGGATCTTATAGGAAGCAACAATGGTGGAGGAAGGTGACAAATTAGACGTGAAGTATCGAAGCCACCTGCTCCATCAAGTAATAGGAAAGACCTCTATAATGAGCCCAATATCAAGATCATTTATAACATACACGAAGGGCCTGAGATCAGTAGGACCACCAGTAACTCGCTCAAAAGGTATGCTAGAGACTTGCGAGGCTTTTCTCGTGTATACAATCTAGAAACAACAAGTCCCCATGTGGAGATCACCTTGACGGAGAAGGACGAAACCTTGTTTCATCATGAAGATCTTACAGTGTCCTACAATGTTTGTCAAATCAGGGTTGACATTGGTAGCTCAATAGATCTACTTTTTCTATCTACAACGAGAGCCCTTAGAGTAAAAAAGTTTGACATCATAAGAAGGGAGCTGCCCCTGGTGGGATTCATTAGTAGCACCACCTATACGGTTGGGATTGTGTTGCTACCTGTCATGGTCAAAAGATCAATAGTAATGACCAATTTCGTGGTAATTGACGTCCTAGCTCGCTACAACGCCATTCTGGATAGGCCATGGATACACAAGATGAAGGTGGTCTCATCCATCTTCCACCAAGTCATCAAATTCTTGATTGAGGAGGCTAATAAGGAAATAAAGGGAGACTAGAAAAAGGAAATGAGTTGCTACAATGCCACCATAAAGGAGATCATTCCCAAGTAGTAACCACAACAAGGCCTTTTTTAAAGAAGGCCAAGAGATAAATTTTTAGCACAGTCTGTCATTTCAAATGAAGTACGAGACCTTCCAATGGGAGACAATGGGGGGAATCACCTTTTAAAGTTGAGTACAGATTTAACAACTAAGATGGAGGAGCAACTATCTTAATTCCTACAAATGAACTTTAACGTCTTCGCATGGACCCCTACAAACATGCATAGGATTGACTCGGAGATCAAAACCCATAAGTTAAATGTCGATCCAAAGGTTAGACTTGTCCAACAAAGAAAGAGGAACTTCCAACTATCTAGCAGAGATGATAAAAAAAATCAAGGCTCAAACTTCCTTATCGAATTCAATTTCCATTGAACTTAGCTAGGTTGTGATTATACTTTGGCACCACGAATAAATGTTTTTACTTCAGCAATGGAGAGTTGACAATATAAGGCTATGTAGGTACAATTTGTAGGAAAAATTGATCATAGTAAGAGTACTACTAGTTATGTGTTTACTGTGAGTACTATAACTGTTAATCAAATGTCATAGATACAAAGATTATTGCATTATCAACTACAAAAGTTGAGTAGCAATGATAGAAGCCAATAAAGAGATGATATAGTTTCAAAAATTGTAACTAAGTTGGGATTCAAACATGAACATAATATGTTGTATTGTGACAAACAGAGTGCGATATATTTGATAAATAATTAGTATTTTGCTATAGAATTAAACATATCAAACTCCATTATCACTCTATTCTAATTGTATAGAAGATGATGTGTTAAAATTAAAGAATATCCATGATTAAAAAAATCCAATAAACATGTGACAAAAAATGTGACTATTTATAAACTGAAAATCGTTCCTTTGCAAGAGTAAGAAGATTTAAAAGAGTAACTTTATTGATTAAGGAGTAAAGATAAATTCAATCACTCTTCTAGTACAATATTGCCAATTAATTAGCAATTCAATAGAGAGATTGTTAATTAGTGGTACTGATGAGAAATGAAAAGAACAAAAAAGAAATTCATTTTTTTGCGGATGTTTTATTTAGCATAATGTTTGTAGTTTTAATTAATTAATATTATAAAATTCTTGTTATTTGGTGATGTATAAGTATCTCAATCATTTTATAATGATAGGAAATATAATGAGAGAGAAATAAGTTTTAATGAGCTCTCAATTCTTTTAGGCTGTGAATTTTTTAAATTCTTTCTATTTAGTGAGATAATTATAATCATTGTTTTTTTATTTATTCACATTTATTTTATATTATAGTAAATTTAATTGTTCGAAAAATTGTAAGTTGTGTTTGTACACGTCTTAATGATCATTATTTCTTTTATATTGAGTTTGTAAGAATAAAATGATCATCATCATATTTAGCCAACTAGCTTGTAGATGCCAGCATCAAGAACAGGAATCAAAGCCGATGTTAATAGGAATAACATCTTTGTAGATAATATGAAAAGATGAATCTTAACTTAATACCTAACATGGTCGGTGTTGATATGCTATTAATTGATTTTGTTTTAGTAAATTGAACAGCATATCAAAAATTAATAAAAATAACTTGATGGCAATTTTTTATTGCTTAAATGACAGGTAACTTATGTTTATTATTTTAAACATATATATTAAATTTTATTTTTTGTCCGGTAAAAAAATATATATGTTGTTCCTCGGTGATAGATTTATCATTTATTTTTAGAAGTTACATCATATAAACAATAAAAAAATATTATTAGTTATTTCTCAATTATTACTTAATTATATATATATATATATATATATTATTTAAAATATAAATATGATTAAATTATTGAATTTTTGGTGAATTCTTGAGTGATAAAACTTAAAAATTAAAATCCAAGAATAGTGTCATTTTATATACTTAATCTGTATATAATTTTGTAAATATTATACTTAAATTTTTCTGTCAAGATTTGAGAAAATACACGTGTAAATATTATGTAAATCCGCCTCTATTGTCCACATTTTTTCATGACGTAACAATATATGTTTTATTTTTACAAGTTAAAAAGTGAATCTATATGAATAAATATGTCATATATAAACTAGAGTACATTATAAATTAGCACACGATTTAGTCTTATTTGTCATATTTTAAATCAAATTTTATTATTTTTATGTTGTTTAATACTAATGTTGTCTTTGGTTGGATGGAAGGGAAATGAATTAGAATTGATTCCTTCCATTTGTGTGCTTATTTGGACTGAAAAATGGGTCAGGAATGAAATCGATTCATAAAAGAGAAGGAATCAAAATTCTTTCTCCCCCTTTAAGGAATCATGATTCCATTCCTGATATGATTTTATTGTTCCAATTTTGCCCCTCATATATCATTATTTTTCCAAATTTTCTCCTAATATATATAAACTAACACATAAAGAACAATCGTCTACCTCTCATTTTTATCACCCACGAACCGAACCCTATGCGATGCAATTTCTCCTTCAACTTTGCTCTCAATCGTCACCTGGTTCTCCACAACTAGTGGTTTCTCCGATCTTCAAGGTGAGTTCTCATCCTCATCCCATGTCTTCTCTCTCCTTTGTCTTACAACCCTAATTTCTTCGCAAGGTGTTTTCTTTTCTATTTTTCGCTACTCACTTCTGAAAATATTATTTGTTGCCTGATATTGTGCCTTTTCCCTCTAAGATTGTTCTATATTCTGCAATATTTATTTCTATTTTGAATCGATTCCTATTTTTATTTCTATTATGATATTGTGCCTTGTTCGTCTGAGATTATTCTCTGATATTGTTCCCTGTTTTGTAATAATTATTTATATTTTGAATTGATTCTTATTTTTTTCTCTGTTATGGTATTCTAGTATCTGATATTCTTTGTTCTTTGCTTTGAATCGATTTGTTGGTCTCATGAACCCAAACATAGCATTTAATATGAATATTCCTTCTACGTCTCATGAATAAGATTATGATATTATTTCGAACAATAAAGTTATTTGTTCTTTGCTAGAGTTTTCTGACTTACTGGCATAAACTATGAATTGGTGCTTTTTGGATTAATTTTAACAGTTTCAATGTATAAGATATTCTAATTTTGACATAAACTATCCATTGGTATTGATGACTCCAATACATGCATTAACACTACAATTTATACTTCTAGCTCCAGTACATGCATTGATTATAATAAGTCATATTTATGATATTCTGTTCTATAAAAAAAAGAGAAAAAACTAGAGTTTCTTGACTGTGAATATAAAAAATAGGTATTTGTTGTCAATTTTATGAGTATGTTGTTGTTCCTGATTAAGTATTGTTTTTGTTTGTAATTTAAGGTAAAATGAATGAACATAACTTGAATGTGGAAGAGGTGGATGCTATTGTTGTGTACCTGATGCATATAATATATATTGTAAAATTCTTTTTTAAGATGATGGTGGATAAAAACATGACAATATCTTTAAGGAGACAATTGTATGAATAAAAGATTTTGGATAACAACATTAGATGAAAAATTAATTTAGTGTCTTTTAGAGTTACACAATCAAGGGTTCATATAGAACTGATGATGGTTTCAAACCTGACTATTTAAATGCTTTTGAGAAATTACTACTTCAAAAACTACCATATTGCACTATGAAAGTTAAACGCCATATTGAGTCTCGATTGAAAACATCGAAGACTCAATTTATTACTATACATGACATGCTAACTGGTCAGAATAATAATACATTTGAGTGAGATTCTGTGAATAAACTTATAACTGTTGAGGCACCTATTTGGGATGTATATGTAAAGGTAATTTTTTTGTTGTTCTCGTTTGTTATGAACAAATACATTATTTATGTTTAGAAATTAATCCCTTTGATTTTTAATATTTTCAATTTGACATATTTTAATTTTTGTTAGAGTCACAAAGAAGCTACTCATTTTAGACATAGGTCATTTCTTCATTACGAGGACTTGGCTATTGTATTTGGTAAAGATAGAGCCACAGGAAAAGATGCAGAGACTCCACATGATGTTGTTTTGGAACTTGATAATGAACGGGATCAAGAGATAGTAAATGAAACTGATTCATTACAACAACACATAGATGCTACCGACGAGTGAAACTCAAATGTTTCATCTAAAAAAAGAAAGAGAACTATTAAAGTTAATGACTAGTGAAATTCTGTTAAGAGGGAAGCTTTGATACTTGAAGAAGAGATGAAGAATGTTGGAAGCCTTTTAAGTCGATCTATCACAAAAGAAGAAGAACAAGAAAAACAAATGAAATTGTACAATGAATTACAAATGATCACATCATTTAGCAATTAAGAGCTTGATGTTGCTACAATTCTTCCTGTTGACAAACTCACAAGAATGAATTTATTTTTCGACGTACCTGATGACAATAAAGATGATTAGATTAGAAACCTTCTTAGACGTAAATGTACATTATAATAAGTTATGAATATGTGTTATTAGTATATGAATATGTGATTGTAATTGTTATATTAATCTTATTTTGATATAAACTTATTTTTAAGTTTTATAAATTTTCTTGGATTTTGATAGCATTTATATAAAAATAGCAGTCAAATTAAAACCAGCTTCTGAGTAATCTTGCATCATATTGAATTCATTTTGCATCATATATTACCTGTGTATTACTCGGTACTGAATTTCCTTTGGCTGAAGTTTTCTGATAATGAGTTGAATTTGATTTTGAGATTTTATTACATGTTTCAATTACAGCCACGTTTAAATCCATACGATTCTCCGAGACTCACAAGGAAGACATTAATTTCAGTTAGGCGACACAATTACTAACAATTGTATATGAAAACTTCCTAAAAATTAAGATGTACGTATAAATTTGTCTGCCTTTATGTTCACTATTATCCATATTTATTTATTTTTCAATCAAACTAGTATAATTAATGGAGGAGTCATATTACAACATCGCTGTTGGGTTCGAACCTCTTTTACATAATTGATGAGGTTTTTTATAGAGTTTTGGTTTTTCTGGGAATAATGATAGAAACACGATGTGTGATCCTTTGTTGGATAGTATGATGAATTTAAAAGGCAGGAGCAATGGGATATGTGGATGAACCACCTACTCGTGCCAACTTCAGCACTCGTTTCTTTGCTGCACAACTTGATCTGGGTTTGCCTGTTGCTACTGTCTACTTCAATTCTCAAAAGGAACCTGCCAATAGGAGGCTTACTTGAACATCTATATTTACTTGTATTTTTTGCCTATTTTTCATGAGAATATATTGTGATAATTATTAGCAATGTAACAATAAATTCAGTATTTAAATTAATTAGTACATACAAGGATCGTATCTTTCACTTTCATTCTGCTATTTATCTTCCTTTTTATTCACTTTCTCATTTAATATAATTTGTTGTCATTGGTTGTGACAACTGAATATTGGATGTTAGAGTAAGTAGATACTCGATAGAAAAGAAAGGTTTGCACTACTTGATAACAGGAACGTAGCTAGCAATTTCATTCATGGGGGCACAATACAGATACAAAATTATAAATATCTTGAATGATATTTTTTTTCTTTTTTTCTTTTCTAGTGAAATTACCCATTTGATAGATATTAATATATACATTTATTCGACAACCCTTGCAAGATACCTTTCATGGAAACTTGGAGAAAGATTGATGGAGAGTGCCACTTTCATTGTGCCCATAACTTTATCTCAACTTTGAACTACCTACACAGATGTCTTCCCTTCCTTGCACACTGAAACTAGCCAAGCAATGGAAGGGAAAAGCACTAATAGGTCACATAATAAGAAAAAAAAGGTATAAAAAATTAGAGCAAACGATATTTACATACAAATTGAATTGGGTAGTAGAAGAGTTGGCTGTCAACGATAGACGGAGGATTTATTGGAATATTATGGATCAAAACTCTCAAAACTCAAGAACACTCAAGAACAATTTTTCAGAAACACTCAAAAATTCTCAAATTTTGTTTCTGATTTCTTTTGCTTTATTATTACATTGCTACTGAAAGGTATTTATAGAAACAACAAATAAATCTAAACCATACAATCTAAACCTACCAAAACAATCTAAACCATACACTTATCTTCTTACCTAACCCATTGATTTTTCTTCCCACCAACCATGAAATATCCTTATCAATCCAGATCATCACCATGTAGCTTCCAATGAGCCGACTTCAAATGGGCTAGAATATTTCAAAGTTTGTTTTGATTTCTTTGGGCTTGAAAACAAGTTTATAAACCAACACTCCTTAAACTTGTTTTATGATGCGAGCAAATTTCTCAATCGATAAAGTCTTCTTGCTTGAAGCGGTTTAGTGAAGATATCTGATTTGATCTTGTGATTTTACATACTCGAGTTGTACATCCTTTCTTGTGATGCACTCCCGATGTAATGATATCAGTATCTATGTGTTTGCTTCGATCATGGAAAACAGGATTTTTGGCTAAGGCAATGGTTGACTTGTTATCGACACAAATTTTGGTTGGATCTTCAGTGTCATACTTAGCTCCTTTAACAAGTTTCTCGGCCAAATTGCATGGCAAACACATGAGGTAGTCACATATTACGCTTCTGACTAGACAAGGTGACAATCGGTTGCTTTTTCGACATCCATGTAAGCGATATCTCCCATGAAAAACACAAATCCCAGAAGTGCTTTTTCGATCGTCTATATCTCCACCAAAATCGCTATCACTATATCAACAATGTTTGTAATCATTAGAAGCTGAATAGAACAAACTAAAATTAATTGTACCTTTCAGATAGCGTAGGATTCTTTTTGCAACTTTGAAATGGGTGATTGTCGGTTTCTCCATATAACGGCTAATCAATCCAATGGCATACAAGATGTCAGGCCTTGTGCGTGTGAGATAACGCGGACTTCCAACTAAACTTTTGAAAAATGTTGGATCCACACTTTCACCATCTTTCATGCTTGGATAGTTTGATTCCACATTCCACCTTTGGTGTGTTGATCGGCTTGGAATCGTTCATTTTGAACTTCTTTAGTATCTCCTTGCATAGCTTTCTTGAGAGATGAATATGCCTTCTTCCTTTTGCCTCACTTCAATTCCAAGGTAGTATGCCATTAACCCGATATCCTGTCATTTCGAACTCTCGGGTCATCACCTTCTTAAAATCTTCAAATAGCTTGATTACTTCCGGTGAAGATGAGATCATCTACGTATAGGCAAGCGATTGGGAATATCGCCACCTTCAATCTTGGCCACGAGTGAATATTCATAGGGACACTTGAGTGAAGTTGTTTCTCCAAAGTACTTGTCGATGCGGTTATTCCATGCTCTTGGTGCTTGCTTTAACCCGTAAGAGCTTTCTTCAACTTCAATACCTTGTCTTTGTGACCTTTTGCTTCATACGATGGTTGCTTAATGTAGACTTCTTCTTCAAAGACTCGGATTTAAGCGTATTTTACATCCATTTGATGTATCTTCCACTTATTTTAGCTGCCAAAGAAATGATTAGTCGTATAGTTTCTAATCGAGCAACAGGAGCAAATACCTGTCATAGTCAATTCCAAATTTCGACTATATCCTTTTGCTACTAGTCTCGCCTTTGTGCCTTTCAATCTCTCCCCTTAGCATTCCTCTTTGTCTTGTACACCCATTTGACACCTATTGCCTTATGCCGCAGGAAGTGAAAGCAAAGTTCCCATGTGTCGTTCTTCTCAATTGCATTGATTTCTTCGTCCATCGCATCTCTCCACTTTTCTCTCTTGTACAACTTCTGAAAGCTCATTTGGTTCACAATCAAAGAAGAGAATAAGGTAAGATTATCTTGTCGTTTACGTACCTCATCAAAGATCTTGGAGATTTCGGTATGCGTGTCACGGCTCTTTCACTTCCACTCGAAGATGATGAAGGTGATGGGTCTTGAATGGTTGGCATTGGTGAAGTAGGTGGAGTCATTGGCTCTTGTTGAATTTCTATTAGTTGCTTTCCCTCATTTTTTTGCTCATCTTCTTTAAACGAGGAAAGAAATTGAAGTTATCTACATGAGAATTAAAAATCCCATTCTCGCTTCTTCGTCCGAATACCACATCTCGACTTATCACAATCTTCTTATGTGGGTTGTACAACTTATATCCCTTTGAATTAGCATCATAACCGATGAAGATAAAACTACGCTTTTATCATCAAGCTTTGTTCTTCTCATCCGATACGAACATGGGCTATACTTCCAAAGACTCTTGGAGTGGGAAATACCAGGCTTTCTTCCACTCATGCCTCTTTGCGGTGTCTTTCCCATACACTTCTTGTTGGAGATCGGTTTGACAAGTAAATTGCACATGCTACTCGCTTCGCCCAAAACTCTTTGGGTAGTTTCTTACTGAGCATGCTTCGTGCCATGTTGAGGATTGTTCGGTTCTTTCTTTCAGCCCATTACCATTCTCGTTGAGGGATCTTGGCACGTTAAAGATCTATGAATTCCATTTGTTGCACAGAACTCTTGAAACTCCTTGGATGTAAATTCTCCACCTCGATGCTGATCTCATGGCTTTGATTTTTCTACGCTTTCTTTCTCCATTTGTAACTTTGAACTTTTTGAATACTTCAAAAACTTCGATTGCTTTCAAGAAATATACCCAAGTTTTTCTTGAAAAATCATCAATAAAAAGAAGAAAATAGTTCATGCTAATTTGGAGAGCTAGGCTTGATGGTCCGCACACATCAAGTATGGATTAGCTCGAGTGGCTTCTTGGCTCTTGAGTCCGACTCCTTTGGAAAGCTTTTCGAATTGCTTCGAGTAGGCACCCTTCACAAAGTTGATCAGGGATGGTTAATGCAGAGGCCCCTTCACCATCTCTTTCTTATACAACACTCCAATCCTCCAAAATTGAGATGTCCAAATCGTAGATGCCATAGCCACGATGCATCTTTATAGCATGCTTTCGGACAACTTTGCAATGTCATTTTGTATGTTGATCAAGAACATTCTATTCTTTGACATCAGTACGTTAGCAATGAGGTTATTCTTATCATCTTTTATAGAAAGATTATAATCCTTCATATGGATATCATAACCTTTCTCTAATGTAGGTTGTCCTAAACTCACGATGTTACTTTTCATATTTGGGACATAGTAAACATTGGAAATAAATTCATGTTTCCCCTCTTTCAAGCCAATAAGAATGTTACCTCTTCCTTTCACTGCTACGTTTGACTCATCTCCAAATGCGAGATCTCCACTTATTGACTCGTCTAGTTCCACCGAACATGTCTTTCCTTCCACACATGGTTGCTTGCACCACCGTCAAGATGTACGCATACATTTGGTTGACTATTATCACCCTCCTTTCGTGTTAGAGAAAGTGCTTCTTTCTCATCGGGTCTTCTCACTCATGTAGTTGATTTTCTCATCTACTCTATTATTGGGAGTTACATTCAAGCATAATGTCCAAATTTTTGACAATTATAGCATTGAACTTGAGATTTTCCATACCTTGAGTTCAGTATTACCTCTTCCACGACTTTGTGTGAGCTTTACCGCTCTCTCAAAGTTGTTGGAATTGTTGTTGTAATTCCAACCTCGTCCACGACCACGTTTTCCACCTCGTCCACGCTTTTACCTCTACCGCCACGTTGGTTTCTCATTGTCTTGGTTTTCATGTTTATCCTTGAATTGCATTTTGAAGAGTTGCTCGATGATCCCTCGCTTCTTCTTATGTTTTTCTTCATATGCTTGTAATGACCCATTGAGTTCATCAATGGTCATTTCTTCCAAATTTTTTGTTTCCTCAATCGTTACAACAATGTGTTCAAATTTGGAATCTAATGAACGAAGTATCTTTTCCATTATTCTAACATCTCCCAATATCTCATCGTTTCTTTTTAATTGATTAGAAACAATCGCGACTCTCGAGAAATAATTAAATAGATTAAGCTTTCATATGTAGAGATTCAAACTCACCTCTTAGTGTTTGGAGACGAACCTTCTTTACTTTCTCGGCTCCTTTGAAAGAAATTTGAAGCTTATTCCACGTTGCTCTAGAAGATGTTGCATCTGAAATCTTCTCAAACCCATCATCATTTAAGGCTTGATAGATAAGAAAGAGGGCTTTCTTGTCTCTCTTCCTTAAATCCTTCAAAGATTCCTTTTGCACTTGCGTTGAGTAGCTTCATCGTCCGGCTCATCAAGCCTTCTCTACGACTTCCATCATGTGCACCCAAAAGAGCTTTCATCTTGATACTCGATTATCATAGTTGTCGTTGTTGAGTGTCGGGACTTGAAACGATGACATACCTCCACTTGACATAACTGCTCAATATAGTGAGAATTTGTAAATTCTGATCGCATACGATGGATTCGAATGTCAAAACCTTAGGAGGAACTCGGAGAAAATTTGAATTTTTTGGTCAACGATCAAAGTCAACAATCAAAGTCAATTTTTTTGGTCAAGCGTTTCGGCTACGGCCAAGAGCGGCTCAATCCCGCTCGATGGCTCGGTCAAATGGCTTGGCGGCTCGATCAGCGGCTGGCTCAACCTCGGCTGACGGCTCGGTCAAATGGCTTTAAGCGGCTCGATTCAGCGAACAAAAGCTCCTGGCTTTCATTCAACTCGGTGACTCGGTGAGTTAACTCACTTCTAGCAGAACCTTTCGGAGGATCGTGGCGGCGCGTCCAAACTCCGATCGAGATGATTTTTACGGCGTCGGATTTGTCTCGTCGAGAGCTTCGATTTGATATACAATAGTGTATATTTATATTTCCAACGACAGCTCTGATACCAATTTGTTGGAATATTATGGATCAAAACTCTCAAAACTCAAGAACACTCAAGAACACTCAAGAACAATTTTCCAGAAACACTCAGAAATTCTCAAATTTTGTTTCTGATTTCTTTTGCTTTATTATTACATTGCTATCTTGAAGGTATTTATAAACAACAAATAAATCTAAACCATACAATCTAAACCTACCAAAACAATCTAAACCATACACTTATCTTCTTACCTAACCCATTGATTTTTCTTCCTACCAACTACATGTAATTTTGATCCTTATCAATCAGGATCATCACCATGTGCTTCCACGAATTTGAACTCAAAACGGGCTAGAATATTTCAAAGTTTGTTTTTGATTTCTTTGGGCTTGAAAACAAGTTTATAAACCAACAGGATTTGGGCTCGAATCACATAAGCCATGGCTGAGAATAGATGCCATAAGGAAGATAAAGATGAAGGAATGACGAATGAGCCATGGGTACTCTTGTGGGTGCATCAAACTTTTCGTTTCTCTTTTTAATTCTCAAAAAAAGATTTATATTTATTTTTTACTTAAAAAATTAAAAATAAAAATTATTATTTAATAATATTATTTAAACTTAACTAAATATAAAAATATTAAGATAATTTAAAGTGTTTTTTTATTTCATTCTAATGATAAACCAAATATTATAATACTGATTTTTTTTTATTTTAATAATTATATTAAACAACATTGTTTCCTTTTCATTCCATTTTATTCTTATTTTTATTTCGATTTTGATTTTATTCCGTAAATCAAACGTTACGTTAACACAAATTAAAAAGATATTATTGATATATTAACTTTTTGGCTTTTTTTTCTTTTTTACTTTTTGAGTGTAAAAGATGATCATTTTTTAAATTTTGTTAAAAATTATTTAGTATTAAAAATTATTAAAATAAGGAACTTATAATTTAAAATATTAAAAATCGGATTAAACTGTTTTCTAAACAGTAAAATAGTATATTAATGAATGTATTATAATTTGAAATAAGGTGATTAATATATTTAAAATGAAAAAACTAAGTTGCCAAACCCTGGACCATTAAAAACATATATTAGAGAACTTTCTCTTTGTTGGACGAAGTGAATGTATTCGTTGTCTCGAATATAAAAAAAGTAAATATAAGCAAACTAGATATAACCCACGTATAAAAAAAATTAATTCTTAGGGAGCTAAATAAAAAATAATTAAAACCTTTTAGAAAAACACATAAAATAATATATTAAATAATCAAAATTAGACTTCATATTTGTTGTAAAATAACAGGTATGATGTTACAAGAAATCGTGTAAATTAAATCAAACTAAATCAAAAAAACAAAACTGATCAAGTAGTGTCCGTTAATAATCAAATAGCTAGTTAGCACGTGGTAGGAAATTGCCGGGAAAATAAAACTTGTTTTAAAATAATACAAGTATTATTAATCATTCATAAACTGGTATACCAAAATAAAATAAATATTTTTTAACTAAAAAACTGTTTTTATTGAAATAAATAAAAGGTTAAATAATGATTAATAAAATAAAGAACAATAAGTAAAAATAAATAAATAAATAACAATTAGTTAAGTAGCTTAGCAACCACCTTAAACAACAAGCAATCCGTTAATTAATAATAGTCATGACAACACTAAATGAATTTAGTCATATAAATTCCAAATTATGTTGTTGAAAGATAATTAAGATGTAAACAACGTTTTAAATGTTCTAAAAAGGAATAATAATAATAATAATAATAATAATAATAATAATGTGTGTAGTAGCCATAAATTTTCTTGGGGAGCTTCAAGCCATATTTTTTGTTCAAGAGGCAATATATATGAACCGCGTGAATTGCAAAGCAAAGTTTAATAAGTTTTTAATAGATATTAAATTTTTTTATAATAAGATTAAATAACTTAGTTCAAAATTTATGCAATTGATAAAAAAAATTAAACATCCTAATTATAATAAACATGTAAAAATAATAATATTTTAATCCAAAATAATATTTTGTATGTTTGGAGAAAAAATTAGAAAAAAGGAACATTTTGAAATGGTTTTTCGATAAACTTACCTTGATGTATTGGTATTTATAACATAATCATTCATTTAAATTGCATTTATTTATTTATTATCCTTAAATCTTGATCCGGTGGTCAAATCCATGTCTCCTCGCATCTTCTTTTTATTGTTTGTTCTATCTTTCTTCTTTTTGTTGCAAACATGCATAAAGAAGTACCATCTTAGGTAACAAGTAGAGTAATCCTACCTTCACATTCCTTGAGCTCATTTTCTTAAGAGAGTCCCTAATATCCAACTTATTTAAACGAAGAAGAAATTGTGAGATCAGGCTCAATAATGGAAGAGAGTGCATCATCTGAGAAAGAAGAAATGCCTAAGATCCCTACCATGTCAACATATTGACTTTAATCCACCCCAACCTGGTTAGACTAATTGTTCCTTAAACACAAATATATGCTCCTTGAGAATTAAGAAAATAATCTGGATAAAAGGGGACTTAGGAGCCCAAAGGTTGGAATGTAGAAGTTCTTATTAGTGGTTTAACTCTACGTGACGAGGAAAAGCTAAGAAAAACATACAACATATCCTCTTTTATTAGTATAATGATCCCCAGCTCAAGTGTATTGGATAGTGTAACCCCACTTAAATGTTGGACAACCTTTCATGAGAAGGGTCTTTGGCTCGGGCTCAGGTTTCTCTTGTATCTTTTCATTAGGAAATTTTTGATGAGGACATAGCTCATGCCAATCCAACTAATTCCTAATGGATAAAGGTATTTGTTTTGCCTTACTCTTATATGCAGAGAGCTCAGGGTGGAACTGAAAATACCCGAGTTCAATGATGCATATATGTTGAAACGAAACCCTAGGAACACGAGGATGGTATACATGTCAACCAAACAAGATCAAGGTATAAATGTGATCCTTCCAAAGAATAAAAAGAATTCAAAACAATATTTTTTTGTGTTTATGGTCGATAAAATATGGTTGATAATGATGAAGACTTATTAGGAGTTCTTGGGTTGATACGAAGCTTATGATTAGAAATACCTCCTCATACATAACTATATTGAACCTAGAGGCTAAAGAAAGCCTTACCAATATCTTGAACTATCTGCCAATGCCTACATCTTAGAAAGAACTTTTAACAATATCACGCTTTATAGTGTGTTGATTAATGATATCTGGCTCTATCCCTTCTCCAACCAGGATAATTCATAAACACTAAGCACTAACTCGATGTAGGAATACACCCACTAACTTTGGAAGTGGATTTGAAATTGTGCCAAATGATGGTGGTAATCTAAGTTTTGGTATTATAAGAATTGTAGTAATACCAAAATTTATAATAAATAGAATTTTTCTTAGCATAATGTTCCTAGATAAATATAAAATTTTTCTGTTTATTCATGATCATATAGATAAGGGCAATTTCAAACATGAAGAATTGAAATTACATTACTATATACTAAAAGACTATATACTAAAAGAGTATATATGTGGATAATATAGGGTTAATTACGTTTTATAT
Organism: Hippophae gyantsensis; assembly: GCA_030763125.1. NCBI lineage: Eukaryota > Viridiplantae > Streptophyta > Magnoliopsida > Rosales > Elaeagnaceae > Hippophae > Hippophae gyantsensis. Next base: position 72,550,597 of record CM061028.1, on the reverse strand, counting down.
TTATAAGGTATTGTGTGAGTTGTAAAAATGTTAAAAACATTTTAGTTACAATTATGACCACAAAGTTATGTGTAGCGATAAAAAATACCCAATCGATAACAACCATTTAGTTTTTAATAGAATTATATCACGTATATTTTCTTGTAGACATAGTTGCAACTATTAAACGTTTTAGATATTCTTGCAATTCATCCTATAAGTTGTGGCTATAAAACATAATTAACACACTTAATATTTTATCATAATATTTCAAAAAATGCATGTGATATAATACTAATAAAAAATTAAACGACGATTATTCATTGGATATATTTTTATTGTTATACATAATATTATGAATATAATTACAATTGAATAAATATTTTAAATATTTTTATAACTCATTTTATGTGTTTTGAGTATAAAATATAGTTAACTCAAAAAATATATATTACACTAACTTTTTGATGTTTTCATCCGTGTTAGATGAACAAGGTTTCAAAAATAATTTTTTAATAATAAAAATAAATAAAAGAAACAAGTTATTTTATATATATATAAATAATATATTTTAATAGCTTTCTCATGATGTCTAACTTAAGAGAATATAATTATTTAAGGAAAATATAAATCAAGAGTAATTATCATTTGGTTTTTGATCAATATTTTAATAAAAGTAGAAAAAAAATGTAAAAATATATACATTTTCTCTTAAAAAAGATATTTAAGTCTAATTTTTTTAAATATAATAATAGGATTAAAACTTACATATATGATAGTATATCTAATTAAAGAGTTATATTATGTGAATTAAATATAATTAAAATCATAAGTTTTTCGATCATAGAGCTAACTATATATAAACTTATACATCTTACTATTATCTCTAGTTCATTTTCATATATTAATCGGTCATATCAACCAACACATTAATTTATTAAATTATAATATATTTTATTTTATTTTGTTAAAATTATTTAAAAATATATTACATGGCGTAGAGGATAATGTTAGAGGATAATGTTGGGGACCTCATAAGGGCATCAGCCGTGAGCCTTAATTAACATTAAGAGGCACTTGTCTTTGTTTCATGACATGTACTTTTGCATGCCTCTCTCTTTCATGTTCTATGAATTTGAATCGAATCCATACAATGCAAAAGAAGGTCCCAATTGGATAAATCCAACTACTTCTCCAACTTAGCAGATGCTGCATAAATAAACGTGAACTTATTTATACATTGAATTATATAAATAATTGATATATTATATAATTATTAATTAAAATTGTATGATATATTTTTTTATTTTATAATTATCTGTCACGTCAATTTACAATAATTTATTACATAAAAATTATTTTTAAATAAATAGATATTTACTACATATAAAATCTCTAATTTTAAAAAGTTTTAATTATGAACATTTTTTGTTATCATATATTATGGTACAATCATAATTAATGTAATAAAAAATTATTGATTGAAATAATAAAATTTATTTTTTTCAATTTATAATTAACGTTTCTATCATTCAATTATGAATAAATTTTTTCTTCAACAATATATCTATACACTTATAACATTGTAATATATATAACCACTTTTTAACACGTGATAATTATTATTTATTTTTATTTTTTTAATTTTACTATAACAAACAAATAACTATGTACTTAATATGTATGATCTTCATGCCATTAAATATATTTGGCTATTTGTCTTAATGGTTTACCTTGATTAATCAGTAAAAACATATGGATTTATATTTCAAATTGTGATGAATATTATTTGGCTACTTGCACAGTTACAGTTAGTAATTTCTCTTCTTTAAATTCAAACTATACACACACAAAAGAAGAAGAAGAAATCTATTATTCAATTTTGGTTTCTAAGGACATGCATGACTTTGGTGAAAAGGACATAGATTGAGCCTTTTCAAAATTAGGTCTAAATTAATTTTTACCAATAATTCAAAGCAACATCATTTTGTGCATTATATATACATCATTGTATGTAAACTCTTGAAAATAATAGAGTTTTATTTGCACCTTTTTTGTAAATAAATAAATATTTACAAATAATACATATTTATACGACGAAAGTTTTAAATTAACAAATATTTGCACGACTGAATTACGTAATGTTTGTTGTAACAAAAGCATGAAAAATAAATAAATAATTCATTTTTTAAAGTATTTTATTAAGTGTTTCTAAACTATTTTATCAAGCGACAAATACTATAACTAATTTGTTACATTTAGTCTAAATAATATTAGACTTAAAAGAGATATTTATTGAGACATTGTAATTAAGATTTTATTATATATAAGTTTAATAAACACAAGCTCTAGATACTTCTTCTAAAATTTTCTTAAAAAATATGTAGATGTTTTTTTAAGAGAAAATAATAAAGAATTCTAAAAATTAAATATTTTAATAGATATTTCTAATAGATCAATTATAAATATTAAATTGAATTTGTGTTTGCATGATCTTAATCATTGGAGGGTTTCAATATTAATAGAGGTGTTTTCTCATTTTATATTAAATCAAAATCTAAGAATTAATAATAAATATTCTTTTATATCAAAATATTATTATTTTCTATTCTCTTCCAAAATTTTCTAAAGTCTTCTAAAGTTTTCATATTCCAACAAAATGGTATCATAACAAATAAAGTGTTTTCAAACATATCAATATAACATATCAAAGAGAAGCTCTCAATGAAAGGAATATAATGCCACAAAAATCATCTCGATCAGAGTTGGAATACACCACCACTCGTCGACTGAAGCTTGTTACGCAAAAACCACTAAATTGAACCAAGTCAAATCGAGTTAGGCCAAGTTGGAACCAAGTTATAATCCAATTGGGGTGAGTTGGACCAAATCTAAACCAAATCAAATACCCTCTTAAAGTATTTTGACATTCTGAATCCATCCATGCAGTCATAATTTCATAATTATAACTGCATTAAGAGATATGGGTAATAATATGACATCATTTTAAGTTCATATGTTTAACAAAAATAATTATAATAATTGAAGTATCAAGATGAAGGATGTATTATATGCATATAATGTTTGGGAGATTATAGAGAAATAATACAATGAGCCACAAGATGAGACTACATTATCCCAAGTTCAAAAGAATAGTTTAAAAGACTCAAGAAAGAGAGACAAGAAAGCTCTCTATCTCATCTATCAAGTTTTAGATGATGATGATTTTGACAAGATTTCAAGTGTAACATCTGCCAAGGAAGCATGATGGAAGCTTCAAACCACGTGTAAAGGAGCCGAGCAAATCAAGAAAGTATGTCTCTAAACAGTAATAAGTGAGTTTGAAACTTTACATATGAAAGAGTCCAAGCCTATTTTCAATTACTTCTCTAGAGTTTTGACCATTTCTAATCAAATGAAAAGAAATAGTGAGAAAATAGAAGACGTGAGGATCATGTAAAAGATACTCCACTCACTAGATTCATAGTTCGAGCACATTGTGATGACAATTGAGGAAACAAAAGATTTAAAAGAGATGAATATTGACCAACTTTTAGGGTCATTACAAGCTTATAAATAAAAACATAAGAAGAAGTAAGAGATCATTGTACAACTCCTCAAGATAAAATTCAAGAAGAAAGAACAAATTCAAGGCTACGATAGATACAATTGTGGTCTTGAAAGAGACCAAGGCCAAGGAAGAGGTAGAGATCATGATCATGGATAAGGTTGGAATTATAACACTAATAATTCCAAAAATAACTATGAGAAAGGAGAAAACTCAATACGAGGTCATGGAAGAGGAAATTCATACTTGAGGATGTCAAATCCCAATTTAAATGCTATAATTGTCAAAAACTTGGACACTGCTCTTTAGAATGTAGAAATCTAGAAAATATTAACTATATGGAAGATAAAAGCCAACATGAGAAAACTTTATTACTAGCACTAGTGCAAACAATCATATGTGTGGAAAAATAAGTATATTTGTGGAGCTAACTGAACCGATGATCAACAATGTTTTATTTGGTGATGAGTTCAATATACCGATAAAAGGAAAAGGTAAAATCCTAATCTAGTTGAAGAATGATAGACATCAATTTATTTCAAATGTCTACTATGTTCATATTATGAAAAATAATATTTTAAGTTTGGGTCAAATCTTAAAGAAAGGTTATGATATTCACATGAAAAATGATAGTATTTCAATAAGAGATTATAGAAATAATTTAATCATCAAGGTGCCAATGTTAAGAAATATAATGTTCGTATTGTACATTCAAAATGATGTAGCAAAGTATCATAAAACTTGCTATTAAGATGCATTATGGTTATGTCATCTTCGATTTAGACATCTCAATTTTAGAGGACTAGAGCTGTTGTTAAAAAATAAATGGTGAGAGGGTTATCATGCATTAATCATCTAGATTAACTTTGTGAATGATGTTTTTAATTGGGAAGCAGTTCAAAAAAAGCTTTCTAAAGGAGTCAAACTTAAGAGCACAAAATCTATTAGAACTCATTCATACGATGTGTATGAATGATCAAGTCAAGTTCTCTCAGTAATAGTAATTACTTCCTTCTTTTTATAGATGATTTTTTAAGAAAAACATGAGTGTACTACGTAAAACAAAAATTTGAAGTATTTGTAGTATTCAAGAAGTTCAAATCTGCAGTGGAGAAAGATCAAGGCCATGAAATCCAATTGAGGAGCAGGATTCATTTCCAAGGAGTTCTATGAAGTAAATGGAATTTGGAGTCCTCTAACTATTCCAAGATACCCTAACAAAATGGAGTTATAGAAAGGAAGAATAGGGTGATCCTTGACATTGCATGAAGCATGCTTAAGAGCAAAAAATTAGCAAAGGAGTTTTAAGTTGAAGTAATGGTGTGTGTAGTCTACCTATCCAATCGATCTCCAATAAGAAGTGTTTGGGAGAAGACACCACAAGAGGCATGGAGTGAAAGGAAGCTTGGCATCTCTCATATAAGAGTATTTGAAAGCTTAGCCTATGCTCATATATTGGATGAGATGAGGAGCAAGCTTGAAGAAAAAAGTGAGGCGTTCATCATCATTTGGTATGACTTAAACTCTAGAGGCTATAAGTTATACAATCTAAATACTTAGAAGACCATGATGAGTCGAGATGTGGAGTTTAACGAAAAAGGATAATGAGAATTTGGTTCTCATTTTGATGATTTTAACTTTTTCCTCATTTTGAAGAACAAATGAACATAGAATAACAAAGCAAGAAAGAGAAGTCCAACGTGAGCCAACCACTCCACCTAATACACCAACAATATAAGTTGGAGACTCGCTGCCATCATTTCTAAATGAAAGAAGCATCTCATGAATAAAGAATCTTGAAGAAATTTATGAGGATACTAAAAGGATAGAAGATCTCAACTCTTCTGTCTATTTGCTGACTATGAACCTATAAGCTTCAAAGAAGTTATGCAAGAAAGGAAATGGATGGATGTTATGGATGAGGAGATGAAAGCAACCAGAAAGAACAATACATGTGAGCTTGTTTCAATTTCAAAATGTTATAAGCTATCGGTGTTAAGTAGGTGTACAAAATAAAGAATAATGCTAATGGAGAAGTCAAAAGATACAAAGCAAGACTAGTTGCAAAGGGCTACAATCAAAGATCTAGAATCAACTATGATGAGGTATTTTCTCTCATTACTTTACTAGAAACTATTAGACATTATTTCTTCTTTAGCAACTAAACACAAGTGAAGAATACATCAAATGGATGTAAAGTCCACATTCCTAAATAGATTTCTTAAAGAAGAAGTCTACATTGAACAACCGATGGGCTATGTGATCAAGAGACAAGAAGATAAAGTCTTAAAACTGAAGAAGGCTCTCTATGGGTTGGAGCAAGCACCAAGAGCAAGGAATAGAAGGATCAACAAGTACTTACAAACAAACAACTTCATAAAATTCCCACATGAGCATGCATTTTATGTCAAGATCAAAAAAGGAGATGTTTTAATCATGTGCTTATATGTGGATGACTTTATCTTCAGATGAAATAATTCAAATATGTTTGAAGAGTTCAAGTAAGAAATGACAATAAAGTTCAAGATGATATACATTGAGCTTATGACTTATTATCTTAGCATTCAAGTTAAACAACAAGAAGATGAAATTTTTATCTCACAATAAGGTTACTCAAAGGAGATCCTTAAGAAGTTTAACATGGGTAACAATAAGCCAATTAGTACACTAGTGGAATATGGTAGCAAGTTGTTAAAGTATGATGAATCAGACAAGGTATACACAACACACTTTAAGAGTTTGGTTGGAAGTCTACGTTATTTGACATGCATAAGACCTAACATTCTTTATGCTACGAGACTTATAATTCGTTACATAGAGAATCTAACTATTACTCACTTCAAAGCTAAAAAAGAATTAATCACTATCTCAAGAATACCATCAACTTTGGCTTGTTCTACTAATCAAGTAATGATTACAAACTTATTGGTTATAGTGATAATGATTAGACTAGAGATGTTAATAATCAAAAAGGTACTACAGATTTTGTGTTCTTCGTGGGAGATACCGCATTCACTTGATGTCAAAGAAGCAACTAATATCACTTTTAAACCTGTGAAGTTCAATATGTAGTTACTACATCATGTATTTGTCATGTAATTTGGTTTACAAATCTATTAAAAGAGTTGAGATGGCCAGAAAAATAACTAATTAAGATTTATGTTCATAACAAGTTGTCTATGACGTTGGCAAAGAATCCAGTGTCCTATAATCAAAGCAAAAACATTGATACTCATTACTACTATATAAGAGAGTGCATCACAAAAAATGATGTGCAAGTAAAATATGTGAAGTCTCAAGATCAAGTTGTTAACATCTTCACCAAGCCACTTAAGCATGAAGACTTTATCAGATTGGTAAGCTTAATTGGAAGGACAAATCAAGTTTAAGGAGGAGGTATCGAAAATAAACTTGATTTAATCTAAATAATATTATACTTAAAAGATACTTATTTATATGTCATAATTAAGAGTCTATTATATATGACCGATAGGTAAAATATCTAGATAATTTTAGAAGATAAAATAGTTGATAATTTTTAAAATTGAATATTTTGATGGATATTTTAAGTAAATCAATTATAACCACTAGATTAAAAGTATGTTAACATGATACTAACCCTTGATTTAGGGGGATTTTAGTATTAAAAAAATACGATTTTTCTTATTTTATATCAAGTTAAATTCTAAAAATTAATAACAAGTACTTTATTTTACTAAAATATTCTTTTTTACTTTCTCTTCTAAAATATTTTAAAATCTTATAGGACTTTCATCTCCCAATAAATAAATATATATAGGTATATAAAAAAAAACTAAGTATACATGAAGACGTTTGGAAAGTTGGTATAGTAGCATGAAACCGTGCCAAAGTCACGTCCCTATTAGTTCTCCGTATGCAAATATTCGACGCATGCAACTTTAACATTTGTTCCAAAGCATAACTTTCCATGACTATCACAGAAATGAGTCATATGCTTATATAAGCTAATATTGCTTAAAAAGTTCAACTATAACTTTTTTTATTATTAATTTTAACATTTTAATTTTATTTTAAACTTTTTCATCTATTAACTTTTTACATACAATATATTTAATTTAAATTTAAAAATTAGATTAAATTACACTGTAAAATTAAAATTAAGGTGTTAAAAACTTACTTGTTATATTAATTATTCTCTTCATTATTAAAAATTAAATTATTTAATCGATTATTTTTAAATTTGAATTAAAATTATTAAATATTAAAAATTAATAGGTTAAAAATTATAGAAATTTTGCTACAAATCAAAGTATTAAAAGCGATAAAATTTTACTTAAAAATTAAATTTAACCTATTTTATTTATTTTTTATAAAAAAATAAAATTAACTCAATTAATTATTATTAACTTGTAAATGAGATGGGATCCAACTCTACTTACTAACATATTTCCCTAAAGAGTATAGATTAAACTAAGTGATACAGAAATAGAATGGAAAATTCTCTTTCTTCTCTTCCCTTAGCCAATTCTCATCATCTACTAGGAAAATGATTTATTTTTATCACAATTTTATGCATACTTTGCATACCATAATAATATAATTAATTCTTATAAGTAAGTAGTTTTACAAATATTTTAACATTTAATATTTTTAATTTAATATTTAATCTAATATTAAAACTATATCTAGCTAAGAGGAATTATCTAGTACCCACCATCAGACATATTATACATGATACTCGATTAGATGACGTGGCAGACAACCATACTTTACCACGTCAACTAGTTGTATGTGCCAAGTTCTAGATAATATTTTCTCCCCTATTTAAACCCTTCCATACCTTCCCATATACATCAATCCACACAAACTCAAATCGAATTCCTAGCTCAATCACATATCTTCTTTAAATATATATATAGCTCTAGCTTTCTTAAAATCCCCTTTTGTGTCCCACTTTATTAGGTTCTCTTTACATTTGGCCATTTGGCTTTATCTTCATATATATAATAACATCGATCTCAAGCTCAAAGTAGAGTTAATTAATTGATTAAAATAAATTTAGAGAGAGAATTAATTAATTATGGATAGAGTGACAAAGATGGCATCAGAGAGGGCAGTGGTGATATTTAGCAAGACATCATCATGTTGTATGTGCCACTCAATCAAGACACTATTTTGTGATTTTGGTGTAAATCCAACAGTTTATGAGATTGATGAGATCCCAAATGGAAGAGAAATAGAGCAAGCTCTTTCAAGGCTTGGCTGTACTCCAACTCTTCCAGTTGTTTTCATTGGTGGTGAGCTTGTTGGTGGAACCAATGAGGTTATGAGTCTTCATCTTAAGGGATCCTTAATTCCAATGCTTAAAAGTGTTGGTGCTTTATGGGTTTAATAATTCATCATTAGATAATTAATTAATAAAATGCATATATATATACTTACGTATAATACACCAGGTACTATTTTTTTTGGTGTTTGTAATGTTTTCTTTTTTGTGGTTATTAATTAAAAAAATTGTCTTTCTCTTCGGAGTGTTCTTGTTGGCTTTAATTATAATCTCCTTAGAGATTGAAATAACATGTAATACTTTCCCTTTTGTTATTTATGTATCATTAATAATTGAGTATTTTTATATTTCAAAATTATAATTTATGTATTATTTTTTTATTAGATATAATTAAGTGTGTTTGATTATATTTATCAATAATACCGTTTCATATTAATTATAATTTATCATTAATATGTCATAAGTAAACTTTTTCTAAATACTGGAACAACTAATACTTAGTAAAATATGAATAAAAAATTAAATTTTTATGAAATAAAGACACATTTTTCAACTATTTTAATAGAATTTGTATATATAACATATTTGATAGCTCACTGAAAACTACACACTAGAACTAGAGTGAGACAATTTTTTCAAAATCACAATTTATCCCCAATAATTAAGGTGCCTAATATATTCTTCAAGTGGCGAAAGTTAATTGATGCCTCTTTCCTCTAAATTCTTACGGTGTGTGATATATGTGTGCTTTGATGATCCTACTATAAGAGTTCATATGTAACTTCACTAATTATACAAATGGGGTAAGAAGGTTCGAAAATATAAAACATAGAAAACTATTTTTACTATAAAGGTGTGCGGGCATAATTATTTTGAGTATGACATTAATTGCATTGGAAGTTATAATCAGCTAATTTCTTTGTTGATTTTTAAATCTTAATTTTAAATGATATACATCACTTTATATTAATGATATTAATAGTTTATATTTTTACTATAAATAGAATTAAAAAGAAAAAAATCATTCTTTAATAAGGATGAAATGAAAAAAATCAACAATTCCAATTACATTATGTAAATCATGTGTATGTCAAATGATATATAATCGGTTAAAAGTAAATAATATCTCTCTCACCCTTCTCTCTTTAAAAATAAAATAAACCTACGATGGAGAAACTTTTCCCAAATAAAATACATTGAGTAAAAATAATAAAATTAAAAATTAAATCCCTCTTTTCTCATAGAAGGTGAGAAAAAAAATAAAAATAGAATAAGAAAGAAATGAAATCCTCGTTACTCTCCATGCTATACACATTTACAATATTAGTAAATTCAATATAATTATAATAATCATTTAGAGAAGAAATATCACTGAAAAGATAACAATTAGTTATAAAACTTTAAAACTTATTTGGGATATTTGAATGGTTTGTAAATGAGTTGCGTTGTCATTAATCGTGGATATAATATAAGTAATGTTTTTATTACTTATTTTGTCTTCGACAAATATAATTAGAGTTGTGTACTCTAGTACTTAATAATTAATATCGGTGCATGATGATCAATGATCAATTTATTTGTAGAAACTTTTTTGAGTCATGAGTGGTTTGTACTCGATAGTTTCTATTTTTAATCAAACTTGTTCGATATTATCAAAGTTCGACATAATGTTTGACCTTCATGTAGCTGGAGAAACTAAAAAACTTAACAACCAAAATTGCAACACATGGGCGACATGCGTGTAGTCTTACCTACAAGGCCAAGATCTTTAGGTGGTTGTTGGTGGTAACGACATTATGTAGTCAGAATAAGACAAAAGTGGCACTTTGCATAAGTGAAATATCAAAGTAGGCAAAGCAATGTTTGTCCACAAAACCACAATTCAAGAAGAAATGTTAAAGCATATAGGAAAAGCAAGAACACCAAAAGAAACATAAGACACCTTTGTGGCACTTTTTTAAAAGAAAAATGACATAAGACTACAGTTTCTTGAAAACGAGTTATTATCGGTTTCACAATGTGATATGACGATTGCTCAATATTTTCACAAGGCAAAATCTCTATGCCTGGAAATTTCTAAATTAGATTCTACCATTGCTATTGAGGATGTTAGGATAAAAAATAATTATTCGTAGTATAAGACCCGAATGTTGCTATACAAGGATGGTTAACCCAACTATCACTTATTGAGTTTGAAAATTTGCTTGCCACCCAAGAAGCTATAGCAAAACAAATGGGAGAGGTATCATTAAAAAGTGAGGAAGAAGTGTTATACACCAACAAAAGTAGATCTAATATTAAGTAGCATACTAGTGGTGAAGTTAAAGGATACGATGAAAGGAAAAAGGTTATCAAAGATGAGGAATCTCTTGGCTTAAGGGAGTTATAAAGAATCATGAGTTAAAACAATATAAAGGGTTTGAAGGTAAATATTACAATTGCAGAATAAAGAGTCATATAACAAAATATTTTTGGTCAAATAAAAAGGCCACAGAGAGTAATGCTATTATTTCCAACTCAAAGGAGAGGATAAAAGAAGATTGAGATGTTAAAACATCCTTTGCATGGAAGAAGAAGAGTTAGCTCTAACAGTAATAACATCTGAATGGATTGACTCTAAGAATGATTAGATTATTGATTTAGGCTGCTCAAATCATATGACTAGTGATAAACAGAAGTTACAAAATGTAACTAACTATAAGGGAAGTCATTTAATAATGATAGCCAATAATTCAAGGTTACCAATAACTCATGTTAGTAAGATAATAATTGTGCCCCGACACAGTCCTAATCAAGTGCCACTTCAAGATGTCTTCCATGTTCCAAACATGAAGGAAAATTTGCTTTTAGTGGCATAATTGACATCAAGCCAATATATCTTGTTTGGTCCATAAGATGTAAAGGTATATCGTGATCTCAAAATCTCATGAATTCCAACAATGGAAAGACGAAGATTAGAGTCAATTTATGTAATATCAGTAGAATCTACATATATGGATAAAACAAGAAGGAATGAGACATCTTATTTGTGGCATATGAGATTTGTCCACATTAGCTATCATAAGTTAAGTGTAATGATGAAAAAGTTAATGCTTAAAGGTCCTCCTCAACTTGACTTCAGAGTAGATACAATATTTACTAGATGTTAGTATTGTAAGGCACATCAACTACCATACGAGGAATGAAAGTTCAACTCAAAAGAACAATTAGAGTTAATTCGCTCATGTGTTTGGGCCTATCAAACAAATATCGATTGGTGGAAGATGATACATGATGACATTTATTGATGACTATTCCAGATATATATGAATTTTATCTTTGAAAGAAAAATCCAACACATTCTCTAAGTTTAAAGAGTTCAAAGAAATAATTAAGGATAAGTGAAAAAGAAGATTATATGTCGATGCACAGATAATAGAGTTGAATATACCTCGAATGAGTTTTCACAATATTTACAAAATTATCGAATACTTCATCAATTCATATGTGCCAACATGCCACAACAAAATGGTGTGGTAGAAAGAAAAAACAGACATTTAGTAGAGGCCTGTCGGAGTATGCTATATAAAAAATGGTTGAAACTATGAAAACTATAGCTTATGTGATCAATATACTTCCCCAACCAAATTTAGGTGTTGTTTCCCCTTTTGAGAAATAATGGGATAAGCAACTCACAGTTAGTTACTTATGGGTTTTCAGTTGTGTATGCTATGTATTTAATACAAGTCATTTACATAGAAAGTTTGACAAGAAGCAGTTAAATATATCTTTATGGGATACAATAATCAAAGAGAGGTGTAAGTTTTATGATCCTAAGAATAGAAAGTGGTACGTATCATAAAATATGGTGTTTGATGAAGGATCATCATGGTGGTCTACACAGAAAGAAGAACTACCAAATTCAAAAGAATTCAAAGATAAGTTACAATAAAAGATAGAGGATAATGTATCTCAAATCCAATTGAGTTAAGATGAAATTGAAGATTCGTTCAATGATGATAATGTCAAGCAAGAGGTAACTATAAAATCTTGGAAAAATTTTGTTCATCAATAACCATTAGAAGAAGTTATATCTACTCAAGTGAAAGTACTAACTCTACAATTACAACTCAAAAGATTAGTAAGGATGCGAAAACCAAATCCTAGACATATCAATGCAGTTATATTTGAAGAAATAGTTGTAAAAGAACCTGAGACATTTAAAGAAGAATCATAGAGATCTGAATGGACTAAAGCTATGCAAGAAGAAATCATTGCGCTAGAGAAAAATTATACTTGGGATTTAATGCCAAAGCCAAGAGATGTAAAACCCATATTCTGTAAATGGGTGTACAACATCAAGCATCGTCCTGATAGATCAATCGATAGGTACAAGGCTCAGTTAGTGGTTTGAGGTTTTTCTCAATATTATGGACTAGACTATGATAAGATATTTAGTCTAGTGGCTAAAATAACCACCGTACGAGTGCTATTTATACTTGTTGTTAGTAAAGGTTGGAAGTTATGGCAGATGGATGTGAAAAATGTTTTCTTACAATTAGATCAAGAAATATAAATGAATCACTCTAGGGTGTTTCAAGAAGATTCATCCTGAATATGTATGTAAGTAGATGAAAGCATTGTATGGATTAACGCAAGCACCAAGGGCATGGTATGAAAAAATTGCATAATTTTTTATACACAATGGTTCCTTTCTGGCACTTACATATTCTAGTTTATTTGTCAAAGCTAATGGAAGAGAGTTAACTATCATGCTAGTATATGTGGATAATTTAACCATCACTAGTGATAATGATAAAGAAGTTCACCAAAAAAAGGATAATTTTTCAATTTGCTTCCAAATGAATGAACTTGGAAAGCTTAAGCACTTTCTTAAGCTAGAGGTCGATCACACAAATGAAAGGATTTTTCCATGTCAACAAAAATATGCTAAAGATTTGTTGCAGAAATTTTGGATGCTTGAATGCAAACCAATCTTAACACTAGTAGAACCTAATGCCAAGCTATATACGCATGAAGGTAAAGACTTGGAAGATGTAACAATGTATCAATAATTAGTAAGTAGATTGATCTACTTAATATTGACACGACCTTAACATTTCTTATGTTGTTGAAGTAGTGATTCAATATATACAAAATCCAAAGAAATCTTATTTGGATTCGACGAATATTTAGATCTGTAAAACGTACAATTAACCATGGTCTTTTGTACAAGAAAAATGAAGATTATAAATTAGTTGGCTACAATGACGCTGACTATGTAGAAGATCATGATACTCGTCGATCAACTATTGGGTATGTGTTTAAGCTTGGTTCTAGAATGAATTTTTGGTGTAATAAGAGACAATCTATAATATCTTTGTCAACCATAGAAGTAGAATATTGAACAATAACAATTGTAACTTAAGAGTGTACACAACTTGTTAATAATGAATGATCTACCTCAACTAATAAATTATGTAGTTTCATTGTATTATGATAAACAATTGACAATCTGCTTGGCAAAAATTTAGTTGTTCATGTTAGAACTAAACATATAGAGGTGCATTATCATTTTATCAGAGAGAAGATGCTATAAGAATAGACATATCAAGACAGATGATCAAGTTGTTAACTTGTTCAAAAAATGTGATTTGAGTACTAACAAGCTTGAAAAGTTTCATCACCAACTAAAAATGTGCAAAGAATAAGAGCTAATTTTGAAGGGAAGTGTTAAAAATAAACAATAGCTCTCTCTCACTATCTCTCATAAAAAAATAAATCTACGATGGAGGAAATTTTCTCAAATAAGAAAGGATGAGAAAAATTAATAAAAGTACAAATTAAATCCCTTCTTTTGTGAAGGAGATGAGAGGAAATAATAAAAGTAAAAATAGAAGAAGAAAGAAAAACAATCCTTCTTTCTCCCCTTTTAATTAATGCAATACATATTTATAATATTAATGAATTTAATATTATAAAAAGCTTAGTAATCACTTAGAAAACAAATATCATTGAAAAGAGAACAATTAGATATAAAACTTAAAAATTTATTTAAGATTTTTGAGTACGTTGAAGAATAGCTATCTTGTAATTAGTTGTGTGTATAATATAAATAACATTTTTTTTACTTGTTTTGTCTTCGAGAAATATAATTAGAGTTGTGTACTCTAATACTTAACATAAATTTTTTTTACGTTCTAATGATGCATAAACTTTACTTTTTGATTATTTTATTCTATGAATCATATTATGAAAAGTTAACATTTATAAGACAATAAAAAAATTACATTAGATCACTTTATTTTTATAAATTAAATATTAGTCACTTTGCATAAAGTTTGTATACTTTAATCACTTTATTGATTAGTTGAAGATAATTTATTTATTTATTGTTAATTTTAGTAATTTTAATCATTATATTTTCATTTTTTCACTTTATTGTACATTTTTCTCATCAAATATCTACTAACCCACCAACTAGTAAGATTTAAATTGATTTTATTTATTTTTATTAAAAAATAACCCAAAAATAAAAAATAAAAAATATGATTAAAATATCTAAAAACATAATAATAAGATGATTAAAGTTTCATGCAACCCACGACCAATCGGTGGAAAATAGGTTGTGTTAATTAATATTAAGAAAAAGAAATATAAAATACACATTAACCAAACACTAAAGGAAAAATGCATCTCAAATTTGAGATTCAATATAAATGATATAGTGTATATTTAATTAAGAACTAATACTATGTGAAAATTATTTCTAATATATTTTTTACTTCAATTAAGTAATTTTTTAATTCAAATATCTTTAAATTGATGATTTTTGTTAAAAATTAATCAATTTAATCAAAATTGATATTTAAATTACCTACGTATCGTGTGAAGTTATAAAAATATATCGTGGATAAGATAATGAATTTATAACTTTATTAATTGAATACATAACTTAAATTTTTCGATCGAAATTGTCAATTTTTGGTTAGAATAATTTTTCTAATCAAATTTTTTAATTTTTAATTAAAATATATTTTAATAATAAAAGTAATTAATTGAAGTAAATAATATTAAAATCAATAATTTAATTTTTTTTACATAATAATAATACTTAAATGAACATTATAATTAAATTACCATTTAATTTAAAATAATAATATATTTATGAATATTTAATAATATTAAATAGTAAGCGGGTATATATTTGACGGCACCTTTTTCAAAAATCTTTCCATCCATTGAATTTAAAGATTAAATAAAACTTTTATTATTTTTATAGATCGGCTTGTCTCTACTTATGTTTAAATTTTAAAAGGCGAACCTACTTTAATTATAAATATATTTTAATATTATTATATTTATAATATTTATACATGTTAATTAATATATTTATTTTTTTATAAATTTTAATTTTTAAATTTAATTATATGCATGGAAAATAAATATTATTTAGGAGAAGATAAATATGTTTTAAGAATTTTTTAATAATTTTACATTAGTTTTATTTATTATTTGTTTCAAATTTTCAACCATTTCAATAATCCTTATTTTTATGCTTTACTATGATGCATATTTTAAAGTTTAAATTAAATAACTTTAATTTTTAATTAAGTCAAACATTTTTAAATAGCAATATAAATAGAAGATATAACATGTTAATAATTATTTTTAATTCTAGGTTATATTTTTGTCAAGAAATTTTAGATGAAAATAATAATAAGTATAAAATTGTCAAATTGAATTTATAAGTCGATTTGAAGATTGATTTTTAAGAATTTATAGATATGTTAAATTTTGAATGTTTCAAAACCATCAAGATAATATTAATTTGTAAAATAAGCTAATAATTAATAAAAACAACACATGCCTTAACATTTAGTGTTATTTTTGCAAATTTCTTAACTAAACAATATGCTATTTATTTTGGGCTACATTTTTGTATTATCAAATTTTGTCGATTGCCAATTGAAAATGCTTGATAACACAACTTTTATAATTATATTATGTCATTATTTCAATAATAATTTTTGATTTGTATATTTATTTTCTCTCTTATACTTTGAATGAATATTAATAGAATAGTAATATGAAACATAATTCTAAATTTGTGTTCCTTAATGTTGGGTTCGCTCTTGTGGCTTTTTATTTTCATGTAATATGAAAAGAAAAAAAAAAGAAAAAAAGAGAGAAAAACCAACGATAGGACGAAAGTAAGAAAAAATAATTAAATTAGACTATAAAATGTATGAGATGAAAGAAAAAAGCATCACATCTTTTACTATATATACATGTGGCGAGAGGATGTAAAAGTGAAGAAACAGATAAAGAGAAAAAGAGAGAAAATAAAAGTGTGAGAGTAATAAGAACCAACGATAATTTTAGTACAATTGGATTCATATTTTAGAGACATGTTTATCTATTTAAGTTTTATTTTTCTACCTATTTAGATTTCAAAAGAGCTTTCATTTCGTTTTGCATTAAAAATTATGTCAAGTTTAGTGAGTTCTAAACTCTCTTTGAGTTCTATCATTTTTTAGTAAATATTATTTATATTTTTTTGAGATTGAATTATTATGATGTTCCTCTAATTTTTCTAGAGAATATTTTAGTATACTTATATTTAATATAGTGAAAGTTGAAAGTGGAGGTCCTATGGATTAGACACATTGCTAACAATGTTAATAATTATTGTGTCATTTATTCACTTTGATTATTATTTTATTGTATTTGATTAATTGAGCCATTTTTATCATATAAGTGAATTTTTTTAAATTTTTTTGCTTCTTGTTACTCTAAAATTTGTACTTTTTCAACAAAATTAGTATTAGAACACTTCGGTTGGTTAGTATTAAATTTATGTGTGATTTAAGATGGAAACGAGTATAATTCAATGATGAAATTGAAAAGTGATAATTATTATATTTGAAAAACCATGATGGAGTTATACTTTAAAGATTTATATGGGCCAATAAAAGATGACAAAGTAAAGTGAGGTGATAAGATTGATGATTTTGTTTGTAACATATTACATAAAATGTGTTGCATGCATTAGAAGATGTGTTGGCTATTATGTGTTTCAGAGCATTGCTAAAGAAATCAAAGCTAATGTGTTTTGGAAGAAATTAAAGACTTTATATGAAAATCTTAGTGCTTAAAACAAAGCATTATTGATTAAGAAGCTTATGAATTTTAAGTACAAAAAAGGTCGTAACATCAACAAGCACATCGATAATTTTGAAGGTTGTGTAAACCAATTATTAGTCTATGCCAAACAGTTGGGAGACATTGGTGGTGTTAGTTAGCAATTCCCTACCTAGCGAAAATTTTATGTTGATATGGTTCGAGATAG
This sequence comes from Hippophae gyantsensis, assembly GCA_030763125.1. Classification (NCBI taxonomy): domain Eukaryota; kingdom Viridiplantae; phylum Streptophyta; class Magnoliopsida; order Rosales; family Elaeagnaceae; genus Hippophae; species Hippophae gyantsensis. The sequence goes on along the minus strand of CM061028.1, from coordinate 72,532,450 downwards.
ATTGCTTAAAGAAGAAGCTAGAAGAAAAGATTCAAGTCAATCTTCTAGTAGTAGAACATTTGTAAATGAGAAAAATGAGAGATAAGGTCACAACTAAGGTAGAGATAATTGTAGATATGACAAGCATGATGTTTCTAGAAGTATATCAAAATCTAGAGGCAGAAACCCAATCATGTATTATCATTATCAAAAGCCAGTACATATGAATAAAAATTGTCGCTTATGGGAAGATAAAGTAGTATAGAGAAAGATGTGATAGTCAATAATGACAATATAGGACTATTATAACAGTTATAAATAGTGATATTGTTATTGCCTATGATGATGGTTTCATTAATCTTACTTGTCATCCCAATACATGGGTCATTGATTCCAATGCATCCTATCATGTTACATCACATGATGAGTTCTTCACATCTTACAAAAGTGGTAACTATGGTTTTGTTAGGATGAAAAATGAAGGTTCGTCCAAGACTCTAGCTACAAGAGATATTTTTATAAAGAAAGATAGACTATAAGTTAGTACTCAAAGATGTCATACATGTTCCTAATATCTATCTTATAACTTGATTTATACTAGCCATATGATAATGGTTATGGTATTTAGTTTAGTGAATGTAAATGGAAGCCCACTAGAAGTTTCCTAATAACTACTAGATGAATGAAGAAAGATACACTTTACTACTTACATGGCAAGTTGAGTAAAGAAGAAGGGAATGCAGTTAAAATACTGTGACATAGAGTTTTGGCACAAAATTCTCAAGCATATTAGTGAAAAAGGACTACAAAACTTTCTATAAAGAAGCACTTACCAGGCTTGACAAGTACACATTTGAAACACATGTATCTATTGCTTACCCGGTAAAACTCATAAAATTTCTTTTCGTAATTATTACCCTTATAGAAGAAAACATGTATTAGATTTTATCTACATTTATATATGTAGCATACAAGATAGAACATTTAATGGTTCATATCATTTTGTCACTTTTATTGATGAACATTCTAAAAAAGTGTTTACATATGCATTAAAAACAAAAGATCAAATGTTATCTAGCTTTAAAGATTTTCATGCTATGAAGGAAAGATAAACTAGGATGACATTGAAATATGTCAAATCAGACAATGGTGGTGGATACAAAAGATCATTTGGAAACTATTGTAGAAGCCATGGTATTAGACTTAAAAAGATTGTGCCAAAGAATCTTTGTTAGAACGGTGTGGCAAAAAAGAATGAACATAAAAATTGAAGAGAGAATCAGGTGTACAATATCCAATGCCAAATTACCTAAGTCATTCGGAGGTGAAGTAATGAGAATTATAGTTGATTTGATTAACTTTTTTCCTTCAACTCTTCTGAACGGTGATGTCCCTAATAGAGTTTGGAAAGAAAAAAGATGTTTCCTATAAGCACTTGAGAGTGTTTGGATGCAGAGCCTATGTTCATATTCCTAAAGATGAAAGACCCAAGTTGGATGATAAGACCAAGGAATATATCTTCTTGAGATGTTCTAATAATGAGTTTGGGTACAAATTATGAGATCCAATTTGTAGAAAATTGATCAATAGTAGAGATGAGGTTTTTTTAAGATCAAATAGCTAGTGTTGATAGAGCTAGTAAGCCTCAATCTTATACTAAAGTTCATTTTAGTTTGGAGCTAATTTCCAAATCTATACCTCACTATGATCACGGGAGAGATAGAGAAGAAAACCATGATGATGTTTACCTTAAAGTCTCTATAATAGGTGATTTGGAACCTACTAGATAGGTTCAAGAAGAAACTCCATCTCTAACAAAGCCTGTAATAAGAAAGTCAACTAGGGAAAGAAATCCTTATACCAGATACCTTCAACATGAGTATGTGTTACTAACTGATAAGGGAGAATCAAAGACTTACCAATAAGATATGATCCATAAGAAGCAAAAAGAGTGATACAAGGTCATGCAAGAAGAGATCAATTCCTTGCATAAAAATCTCATTTATGATTTGGTGAAGCTACCTAAAGGCAAAAGGGCTTTGAGAAGCAAATGGGTTTACAAGTTGAAGATAGAAAATAACTCACAACTAAGGTACAAGGCAAGAATAATTGTGAAAAGGGTATGGCTAGAAGAAATTTTCTCCCTAATTGTGAAGATACCATCAATAAGACTTATTTTTTATTTGGTTGCTTGATTAAATTTAAAAATTGAGCAGTTTCATGTAAAGATAGATTTCCTTCATGGTGATCTAAAAGACGAAATATACATGAAGTATACAGATGGGCTTAAAATTAAAGGAAAAAAGAATTAAGTCTACAGGCTTAGGAAAAACTTATATAGGTATAAGCAAGCACCTAAGTAGTGGTACACAAAATTTGACTCTTTCATGGTGAGTCATGAATATAACATAACTACAAATGACTAATGTATGTATGTGAAAAGATTTTATGATTATAATTTTGTCATTCTCTTGTTATGTGTGGATGACATATTGATTGTTAGTCATGATCATACAAGCAAAATAGAGAAGTTGAAGAAAGAACTTAACAAATTTTTTCCAATGAAAGACTTAGGATCAACAAAAAAAATTATTAACAAGAAGAATACTAGTGATAGGAACAAAAAAACTTTAGTTATCTCATGAAACATACATTGGGAAAGTTCTTAAGAAGTTTGACATGAATGATGCAAAGATAGTTTTTTCAACACTTGCAAGGCACTTCAAGCTGAGTTCTAAGCAAAGTCCTATAAGTAAAAAATAAATTTTTTTAATGGAAATAATGCCTTATGCATTCGTAATAGGCAGTTTGGAATGGTCAATCATTTTTTTCTCAAATCTTGGAAAATAAAACTGAGAAGTAGTAAAGTGAATTCTCAAGTATCTTAAAGATACTTTCAAGACATGTCTATGTTTTGGTATTGGTAAACCTATATTGGATGGATACATATATGTAGACATGGCAGGTGATGTTGATTCAAAGAAATCTACTTTAGGTTATATGATGACTTTCATAGGAGAGCTATTTCATTACAATCAATATTACAAAGTAGGTTGCTTTGTCTTCTATAGAAGTAGTGTATATTGTTGTAACTAAAGCATGCATAGAAGCCTTGTGGATAAAGAAGTTCCTACAAGAGTACAATTTGAAATAAGAGAAATACGTGATCTATTGTGATAGCCAAAACGATATTCATCTTAGTAAGAATCCTATGTTTCATTCTAGATCTAAGCATATTAATATGATATGATTGAAGCTAAATCAATACCAGATGCGAAGATTTACATCGAGAAGAATGAGTTCAACATGATGACGAAGTCATTACAGAAAGAGAACCTTGAAAAGTCTAAGCAAAAGTTAATTATCTATTTTTTAAGCATAAAATACTCATTTTCTAATAAGAAATTACTAAACTTGTAAAAACTTAATAAACTTAAATATTATAAACATAATAAATAAGTCCTTATAAAATTTGAGTAAAATGTATCCACTCATTATATTGTATTACCATTATTGCTTTAGTTGTCTTGTAGGGTTTGCTGAATCATTCCTTCCTATAGGACACATACTTGTGTTAGAAACAAGAATAACATTATAGCTAGCTTGTCCAATATAAAATTGAATGATACTAAAACATAAGTTGCTAACTTATAACTTCTAGCATAGATATTCTTATGCTCTAAGTCCAATCAAAACATATACTTTTAAATCAATTCAACTAAATAGATTTAAAATAATGAAAAAAAAACTCACTAAAAAGCAAGGTTATGACTCATCCCGTTGGCCATAAACTTAGGTGAAAATTATTTTAAATTGATCACAAACTACCTTCAATCAAACAATCATAACTTTTAAAGAAAATAAAATCATCACAAATTATAAATTTATAGCTTTCTAATAAGGTATAACATGATTATTGAATATCAGTACAATAATTTTAAATTACCAAATCAAAATACGTTAAACACAAGGTGTAGAGTTTAATATACTTCTTGAACTATCCTAAAACAATGAGGTATAACTTTTAATAGAATTATCCAAATATATTTTTATCAAATGATATAAAACAACACATTTCAAGATTTAGAAAAAATATAACGCACCCCATTCTAATATGTATAGCCATTTTAATATACAAAAATATAGATTATATCATAAAAAGAATTTTAGCTTGATTTCTACATAACATGCTTTAGTAAAGCAAGTATATTTTTTTGTAAAAAACTTTAAATAACAAATCGTAAAATATTTATAAAACTAAATATATCAAGATTTAAAATAAATATAACCCACTTAAATAAATTTGTAAACGCATTTCAAAATCACAAAATACAGGTCAAGTTGAAACAAAGTTTTCAGTTTCAATGCGTATAGAACATCATTTGACAAAACCAATATAACTTTATGTACAAAACTCTAACTAATAAATTAAAATTTCAATTAAACTATACATTCATATATTTTCAAAATAATATGACTCGATGCTTAAATATTTTAGAAAATTCTCGGTTTCCATTGCAACTTCCTGGAAACAATTTTCTGTAGTATAACAACACAGTTTTTTAAGCTTTGGAGTTTTGACAAAAAAAGTATCACTTCCTAAAAAAAAAACAATCTTTCAAAACTTCAAAATTACATTCATAAGCACTTCATCCTACAAAGGATGATTTTTCCACATGAATCATTCATAAAAACATACATCAAAATGACTTAAGGAAAAAACTTAAAGAAAAAGATCAAATTTATACTTTAAAAACAAAATTGGGGAAAACATTTCAACTCCTCCATTAACTAAAATCTACCATCAAAATTTTGGTGGTTACCAAAATCTTGGCTATAAGGCACTTCAAAATACTTTTATTCTCTTCTCTCTCTAGCTTTTTCTCTCTCTTTAGCTCAAGACATAAAACAAGAAATAAAATTTAATATGGGTTAGAAAATGCATGGGAATATTGTGAAAGATGTAGAGGATAAGGGTGGTCAAATTACTAATTAAAATATTTTTTTCTTAAAAAAAATTTAAACTATTAAATTAAGAATATTTTGGTAATTTTCACTCAACTAATCAAAATTTTTAAAATATGCCGTAAAACTTAAAAAGAATACTTAATCATATTCGATTATACATAAATCAAATTTTAAATTCAAAATATTTATTATTTTAATTTAAGAAAAAGACTACTTTAAAACTTTACAAAAATTAAAACAAAATAAAACAAAATAGAGAATTAAATTATTATTTTAAAAATACTAAATGAGATTAGGTGTCTTACAATCTACTTCTTAAAATAATTTCATCCTCTAAATTTTTGAATATAAAGATTGGGCATTAAAAGATATAATAATAATATTGTCAAATTTTAAACTTATAAACACCGACATATTTTCAACAAAACATGTAAATTTCATATTTATACTACTTAATAAGTCCACTTTTAAAATATACATACATAAAGTATTATAGAGCGGGTAAATTTTTTAATGTGTGTCAAAGTTCTTTTGAATCTATTGTAACAAGGGCTAAAACACGATTATTTTTAGTAATAATCATTAAAGTTATAATGTGAAAGTAATTTATCAAAGAAGCTAGAAATACATTATTGATTTTTATGAAAAATATAAAATTTTAGCATTTAATTAATTTTCACCAACTATATAAAATTATTAAAATTTGTCTCTCATAACAAATGAAATCATTTTCTAACAATTGTAAGCAAATTAATATGCCATTCAACACATAGCTCCTATAGTGTGTTATTTTTGTTAATAACATGATATAATTTAGTTAAACTCTACTTATGATCACATGTATAAAAGAGTTTAAATGCAATTAAAGAAATAACATAAAATAAGATAATTTTGACAATATCCATCTAACCATATATTTTAAATTATATTATGACCTTAATTCATTGATTGATTTAAGATATAAATATTTCTCATTTTTTTAAAGTTGTTATTTAAAGTAAAAAATAATTTAAAAATCAAATAATAGAATTCGTAAATCTAATTCCCCTACATGAATAATCATTCTTATATCACAAAATTATTTAAAACTATTTTATTTTCATGATTATAAAACAATATGAATTATTTAAAATATGTACCAAAATAGTCATAGAAAAGAGTAAATTTTTCTATAACTTAAAAACATGGATAAATAAACATATTAAAAATAATACCAATAGCCTTAAAAAAATTAAAACTATGTAAGAAAACACTTGAAATTAAACAGGAAACTTGAATGATAACTTTATGTTTTCAAAATTAAGGAATCTTTTTAATATACGTAAGTATATTTAATATTTTAAAATAAGATCAACTTCAAACCTTTAATCAAAGAATTATTTTTTTCACTAAAATGAAAAGTGAATTTAGTAAATTCCGAAATTAACATTATATCTATAAAAACAATACTGAAATAGATTGATCCATTTATGAAATACCTCACTTTTTTATAAAACATTATACTAGGACAATACTTTACTAATAAAGTTAACCTTACATTTTTCACTGGTTGTGAAGGCCCAAAAGAAATCTATAAATCTGAACATGAGGTACATAGTCAAATATTAGATAATTTCTCATCCAGTGGTGATACTATCTCATCTAAATTACATCTTGTGACTTAAGTTCATAATTGCGGTCAAATTCTCTTATTTGATAATACAAGAAATAAAGGATTCTTCTTAGGCTAGATAATTCTTATTAAAAGCTTTCACATTTGAGTAAACTAAATCCTCATTTCATAAATCATGCTAAATCATAATGGAAGATTTCATGCAAAACTTTTTACAACGCAAGATTGGTCTAGTCAATTGACTTAACCATTCCTAAAGATCTATTATCAAGCTCATCATGAGTTACTATCCTATGTAGTACTCAAAACTGGTTATCCACTAAAACTTATCAATATCATGATCCGACTCATTGCAATTGCTTCTTTACTAGAAGACATGATAAGACAAAGAAACGTTTAGAAAAGGAATAAAACTTAATTGTGTTCAAAATGCACCATATCTTAAAGAACATTATATACCTTAACTATATATAATATGATTATATTTTTCATTAAAAGATCTTAACATCTTCTTTCTTCCATATGATATCATAACTTAGTCACATAAATCATAATCTTTACATATTAATGTCTTCATAAATAAAACCATAATTATTACTACCTCATACTAAGAAATAATGCTCCCCCTAAAAAAATATGATTTATTCTTTATAAAACTTTTAACTTATAAAATACTTACTAAATTTTGTGATCGATCATATTATAAAATATTATTCAAACCTAAATAAGAAAAACATCACCTTACAACTATCAGATACCATAATAAGATTATTCCATGTCATTAGGATAAAAAACTTGGCTCAAATATCAAATTATCATGACCAACCCCAAGTTCACTAGTACTTAAGAAAGTCTTAATACATATTAGAATCTATAAAATAATTCGACATACTCTTTCTTGATTTTTTACTTTATGCCAACCTATATAAAATAGAACATGATATCTGTTTGTTTAAAGTGTTCAAAATACATCACTTATATAACTAGTTATAAGAGAAGATAATACTTACTAATAACTGACATTGACTAATTATACAATCCATAGTCATTAAAGAGTTACAAAAGAACTTTTAACATAAATAAGTTACCAAGAAACTAGAATAATATCCTAGTCACTCAAAAAGAATGATAAATCGTAGAAGGCAATATCAGTGAACCAATTAAAGTCTCATTCAAAGATAATACTTAAATCTTCAATCAAAAAATAATTATACTTAAGGAGGGAAAAGTTAAAGAAAATAGGATGAGTAAAATATATTCAGTGAGTGGACAAACTTAGAAAACTAATAATTATTAATATATCTATTGATACTTCAATAATTCAACTAAAAAAGTAATAGAAGTTATAGCATGAAAATATTCACAAATTATATTTATAATTTAGAGTAATACAAATAACTGTAAATACTTTAATGTAAGTAAAACAAATGAACAACTTACATGAAATAAATTATAAAAATTAGAATAAACCTCACCAAACTCGCACATAAGGGAAACTGTTCATATGTATACAAAACTTTTGGCACACACAGATGAAAATGTTTTAATTACATATGTGCTGATCATATGTATACATAACTCTTTCCACACATAGACAAGAAAATTTTAATTACATGTGTGTTGATCATACGCATACTGAGCTCTTTGCACGTGTAGAAGAAAAAAAATTTAGTACATATATATTGGTTATACGTGCGCATAAAAGACCTATTAATTAATTATTTATTTATTATGTTAGCTATTTTGGAGGACAATGTTTGTTTGATAGTTTTAAAAATAATAATATTTATTAATACACATAATATTTTAAAAAAACTACTACTTAAATCAGGTTATAATTCTGAGTAAAAGCTTATGAAATATAATAATTATATGAAATGTTATTGCTAAAAGTTGAGGATAAATTTACATGTCTAATCAAAATATGTAATTATATTGTAAATCTAAATAAAAATTATGAAATCAAATAAATGTTAATTATCTATTTTCTAAACATAAAATATTTATTTTGTAATAAGGAACGATTAAACTTGTAAAAATTTAATAAACTTAAATATTTTGAATATAATAAATAAATATTTATAAAATTTGAGTAACATATGTCTATTCACTATATTATATTACCGTTGTTGTTTTAGTTGTCTTGTAGGGTTTGTTGAATCATCACTTCGTATATGATACGTATTTGTGTCAGAAAATAAGAATAATACTATAGGTAGATTGTCCACCGTAAAGCTAAATAGTATTCTAAACATGCTAAAACATGAATGCTAATATACAACTTCTAGTATAAATATATCAAATCAAAATATATACTCTTAAATCAATTCAAATTATAATAAATGGACCCAAAATAGTACAAAAATCATTAAAAAACAAGTTTAGGACTCATCCCCATGGTTATAAATTTGGGTAAAAACTGTTTTAAATTCATCACACACTATCTTCAATCAAATAATCAAAATTTTTAGAGAAAATATTCAAATATAGTTTTGTAAAATCCATTACAAATTAGGTATTTTTCTGCTTTCCAACAAGGTATCACATGATTATTGAATTTCAGTAAAACAATTTTAAATCACCAAATCAAAAACTGTTAGAACATAGGGTGTATAGTTTAATATTCTTTTAAAACTATCCTAAAAAAATAAGGTATAACTTTTAACAGAGTTGTCCAAATATATTTCTATAAAATGATACAAAAACTAGAGATTTTAAGATTTAAAATAAAATATAACACACCTATTCTAATATGTATAGCCATTTCAAAATATAAAAATAAAGATAAAATCATAACAAGAATTTCAGCTCGATTTTTACATAACATGATTTAGTAAAATAAGTACAATTTTTGGTAAAAAAATGTCAAGTAGAAAATCGTAAAATGTTTATAAAGCTAGACATGTCAAGATATAACCCACTTAAATAAATTATATAAACTCATTTCAAAATCACAAAATACAGGTAAAGTTGAAACAAAGTTTTCAGCTTCAATGTGTATAGAATATAATTTGGTAAAACTAGTATAACTTTCTGTACAAAACTCCAAATTATAAACCATAATGTTTTTATTAAATTAGAATACTTACCTTTTCAAAATGGTATGACTTGATGCCAAAATGTTCTAAAACATTCCTAGTTTTCATCTCAACGTTCTGGAAATAGTTTTCTAAAGTATAACAACGTAGTTTTTTATACTTCAAAATTTTAGCTAAAAGAGTACCATTTTTTCAAAAAAAATATTTCAGAACTTCAAGATTACATTTATAAACACTTCATCTCACAAAGGATTATTTTTTCACATGAATCATTTATAAAAATGTAGCATTATAATAACTTAAGGAAAAGACACAAAAAAAGATCAAATTTTTACCTTAAAAATAAATTTGAGGTAAAGATTTGAGTTCCTCTAGGCTCCTCCTCCCTCGGCTAAAATCAACCATCAAAAATTGCAACAATCTACATATCAAAATCACATTTCTCTCTCTCCAGCTCTCATGGAGCGAAAGACATAAAGCTAGAAATAAAATTTAATAATATAAGATAAAGGTGGTCAAATTATTAAAATATTATTCTCTCAAAAACTTTATAAACTATTAAAATAATGATATTTTGGTAATTTTTATTCAATTGTTTAAAATATGTCAAAAAACTTAAAAAATACTTTAAATTATATAGACTATCTATAAATCAAATTTAAAATTCAAAATATATATTTTCTAATTTAAGAAAAATACTACTTTAAATTTTACAAAATTTAAAATAAAATAAAATAAAGTAAAGAATTCAATTACTATTTTAAAAATATTAAATGAGATTAGATTAACCTTTAAAATAATAATTTTTTTATGAGATAAGCAGTGAATGCATACTCATTTGCGTTGATCCTAGTGTCAAGAGTCAATTTTTTTTAGTTCTAAAATTCTAAAAGTTATTTTGATACATTAAACATTTATATGTTAATTGAGTACCAATATATATATATATATAAATTTATGTATATTTAATATTTATGTTTCAAATAATTTGGAATAATCATACTTAAATTTTTTTAGATTACTAACTAAGGTTTTATTTTTAAAGCAATAATTACTATTATTAAAACAAAGTTTATATTTTTAAAAATAAATATTTCTACAAATAGATAATGTATTCTAATAATTATAGTTATTGATATCAAAATAAATTTTTTTATTAATACATAAATTTATCTTAGTTTAACCTTTTTTTACAAAACATAGATGTATACATAAATTTTGAAAAAAATAAATAAATAAATAAAAATTAGTTATAATTAGAAGAATTGTTAAACCAATTTCTTATAACATCATCAAAAACTTATCATGATTAAAAAGATACAAATATACGTAATCAATTATATTAATGATAAGTATTTTTAAGAATAAGAATTGTTGTATCTACATAAATTGATAATAATATATTCTATTAATCACTAGTTCGTTAATAAGTTAATTAAAATTAACAAAACAAATTTTTGACATTTTTAAATCAAAAATTAAATTTATCAAATAAAATATAAAAATTATAATAAAAAATAACAAATTACTTACCATTAATATATATTTCAAATCAACGAAAATATCTTATAATATTTTATTGTTTTGATTATATTAACTAAGAAAAATTTATAAATACTAAATTCTCTTTTCTTTGAATTAAAATTTTTTTTATTGAAATTCTTTCTAATAATTAATTTATAATAAATTTTATAAATTTAATTTATCAAAAATATTTAATTTTAAAAAATAAATAAGATAAATTTAAATATATAAATTTAGTTTAATTATATTTACTATTAATTTTATAAAATTAAAAACCAATCCAAATACATAAAATCTTATAATTAAAACTTTTCATTTGGGTTGGCTTGGGCTACATCTATATGAGGATGAGGTAGCAGGGCTATTATTCTGTGCGGTCACTGTACACCCAAGTCCCAAGATAAGTCAAAATAGTGGGTCCCAATATGCGGCGCACAATAAATGCTTCTTCTGTCTTGAACTCTTTGGGTAACAAAGTGTCATCTCAATTCAATCTCCATGTGGAGCTAACTTTACCCAATATCCTATGTCGTAAAGGCACAACTAAAAGACAAACCATTGCTAACGTAGCACTTCTCTCCCCTGTTTGTCTCGTTGCTCCTACTTGTTCCAGTTCAGTTCTACTCGCGCGCGCACACACACACACACACACAGAGAGAGAGAGAGAGAGAGCTCACGATTATTAATTTTATCGCCTAATCTCTCACATTTTCCTTCACTTTCTCATATAGCAAACACAAGGTGATTGACTGATTGCTCTTTAGTCTCTGAATACTATTTTCTTGTACCTTCATGCCTTACTGTTTCTAGTTCCCATGGTTGTTTTAGGCCTTTTCTTATGATAATGCTGCTATAATTCTCGAAATGTAGGGTTTGACTCTTGGTGTGATAGAAGCTCTTCGTTAAAATGTTCGGGTTTTCTCGTAGACGAATGAAGCTCGGACGGTGCGTTTTTATTTGTTTACTTATTAATTTTAGATTTTCCGATTATTATTCTTAACGTCTCAGCTAAATTTTCTGTTCAAGCTTTAGAAGTTTTAAAATGAAGCGATCTATCTGTACAACGCATACAGCTAGAGGATGCATTTAAAGTTTGTCTATGAATTTCGATAATGAATCATTATGTGGTGCCAAGCAATTAAAATTAATCAATGTGTTTGGTTTAGGTTGAAGGTCCAGCTCTCAGACTCAACTCAGGTAACCAGAAGCCCTATAAGACAACCAAAACAAACTGGCAGTTTAAATGTAAGCCTTTTTGAGTTTGTATTGCATGTGGATTTTGTGTTTTGAATCTTTTGATGGGTCCTTGTGCTAAGCTTAGTTTAGTTTGTCAGAGTGAATGTGTTACAGTGGAGAGTGGTCGCTCTGATGAACTGGATTGTCAGTGTTCGTCTCTGGCTCCTGAAGGTTGTAATTCTACAGCGGGCTGCTCTGAGAATTGGATGGTGTTGTCAATTGCAGGGGACAAGCCCGAGCCTCGATTTAATGTAAAATTATGTTGATATTATTAGCTGTTTTTCCCTCATCTTTGGCCTTACTTTTAGCTTAAATATGTTTTATATACCTAATGTTTTAGACCGGAAGCAAAAATGCCCCCATTGTCTAGTTCTGTCTAACATTTTTGTCATTTGGTCATCTCCGTTAAAAAACTTACGAACATGGTATTAAAAAAACTAAATCTGATAGTGGAAATGACCAAAAGGACATTCAATTTAATGGAACTAAACGTTGGGGGATACTTTTGCAACAAGTTAAACTTTGGGGGCATTTGTTTTGGGGAAAAAAAAATAAAAACGTTTTACTTTTTTCTTGAATAGCATGCATCAGCTGTAATTGGGAACAAGATGATAGTGGTGGGTGGTGAATCTGTAAATGGATTGCTAGATGATGTGAAGGTAGGACAAACAATGTCTTTTTGAACTTTTATGTAATTTCTTGAATTTTTCTTTTTTTCCTTTTTTGGCTAGTAGTTGTCCCCCCTTCCCCCAACCCCTCTTCTAGTTCAAATGACATCGAAAGCGTTAATGTAATCATGTTGATGTCCTTCATAGGTGCTTGACTTTGATAGGTTTACTTGGAGCACAGCTTCTTCAAAACTTTACTTGTCTCCTAGCAGTCTACCATTAAAGATCCCTGCATGCAAAGGCCATTGTCTGGTAATGTAAAATACTTGTTGGCTAACTTGCTTTACAATGAGCCGTTATTTGGTATTAGCATTGGTATAGGTGTTTATCTCATGGATTTGATTGCTTATTTATTTAATAAATTATTATAGCACAGCTTTTGTCAAGCTCGGTAGATCTGTCTCCATAGGCAAAAACTATGATTATAAAAGGAAATATAAAATAGCACAATGCAGAATTTAGAATTTAGAATTTTAGGAAATCAAAATAAGTTGAGAGGAGAACGAGAAAAGTAAAAGTACATTATAATTCTCCATTATAATATAATAGAGGAGTATACAATATTTATAGGGACAATACGACTCTGAAATACTAATTTGAATTGGACTCTTCTAAATTAATACGGAAACTAAGTATTAAATATCTAATATTCCAACAATAAATACTCGGAGAATTATCAATAAAATCTGTGGTTTGAAATATAAGTAAGAAAACCCTGGAAGGATGCAGAAATATTAGTGGATATCCTCACTATTGATTTTATGTTGTGGTTCGTCCTTATTGCATATAAGAAAATTGAATATGGTCTGATTAAAAAAAAAACACAAATGCTTTTCCCATTTTGCTATGCTAAACCTGTTACATCATTCATACATTGCAAGGAAATAAAAACCAAAAGCAGACACAAAAACAAACAAATAACGATAATAACATGGTTTAGGGGGCTAAAGTATGTAGAAGTACGAACTGTAACGGTTGTTTATAAACAACAAGTTTCGGTTCAGTGAAAGGATCACAACCTAATACATAAAGCAACATTATAATAATTATAAAAGAAAAAAACATAAAGCAACAATCTAGATCAATATATCCAAAACAAAGTTACTTCAGTAGAGCCTCACAGATGTGATCATATGTTGACTGTTATTTATATGTTCCGTGGGCCACTAATAACTGGACAAAGCTGACCACCTTTCAAATGTATGTCATATTATCTCAAAGAACTTGAAACCTTTAGGGTGCTTTTAGCATAAAGGGGAAGGCCTACAGAAAGGGATAGTCATTCATATCCTTCTTGAATCTAATTTTACTAAGAACATAGCAACTCATTTTGTTGTTGACATGATTTTCAAGTTCTCCACCAAGGGAAAAAGGGGTCTTTAATTTATGCTCCATTAAAGTTGCTTTTGATAAAGGCATACAGCCAACATATATTGTAGAACTTTTGATACTTTAGACACAAAATCAGGAGGATTAGATTCAATTCATGTCAATACCTTAGATTTGTCCTCTTTTTCTTTTAGATGTACATTTCTTAACTTATTCATTTAAATCCTTTGTATCTAATGCAAAAGTTAATAAATGCTATCTAAAAGATAAGAAATAAGGAATAATTGCATAGCATAAATCCCCTCACAGGGCTAATATATATATTTAAAATAACGTGATGAACACATTTCTAATGCGTATTCGTAAATGCAATTAATATATGTTTTTTCATAACATGATGAACACGCATTTTTAGAGAGTAAAAATGAAACCGGTTAAATAAGTGGTTATTAATAAGACGGAAGGAAAGGTAAAGAAGACAAATCTGAACCCTTGAAACAAATTGAATATCTAAAAAAGAAAGAACTCTTGAAACAAATTGCATGTAGTGGTCAAAAGTTTGTATCTGACGTTTTTGTGAATATTATGGGTTATTGGTCCTGCCTTTACATGGATCATTGGAAAGTATATTTAATTTGGACGTGGTTTTCCTTGCTTAATTTTGAAGCCCAAAGGATGTCTTTCAAACAAGAGTAAAAGGTCAAAATGGTCCTTATCTTTGTGATTATTCATTTTGGTCATTTTCATTTCAATTTAGTTATGTTGGTCAAAAATCTCCAGATTGCAGATTTAATAGTCAAACTGATCATCATTCATCACAATTTGGGATCTCAAATTGACTTTGGATGTTTGACCAAATCATCTAAATTAAAATGTAATACAAGAGACCAAAATGTCTAAGCCCTAACCGTAAGGAACCAAATTGCCCTTTTGCTCTTTATATTAAGGCAAACCTTGGACATCAATTCATATATTCCTCAAATGTTATAGTGTTTTGTGCATGCTTCTTGAAAACACAATGGAAGAATATTTAAGTTTACATTAGCATAAAGGAAAGTCAAATCGGGACATATTAAGCTTGGCTTATTAGCTAATTTGTCTTTCTTTTGTTTATAAGTTAATGTGCCTTTCTTTTGTCTAGGTTTCTTGGGGTAGAAAGGCACTTCTTGTTGGGGGAAAAACTGAACCTGGAAGTGACAGAGTCTCAGGTTGAATATTTAATCTTCAAGGTTTACAAGCTCATACATGTTGCATCTGCAGGATCTGAATTCCTAATATGTTGGTTTTCAGTGTGGGCATTTGACACAGAGACAGAGTGCTGGTCATTAATGGAGGCAAAAGGAGCTATACCGGTAGACTTATAGATAGTGCAAGTTATTATTGTAGTATATGGCATATGCACATGTATGTAATATTACTAAGGGACATTTCATTTTTTGTATCCTTGGATGGACTAGTACTATATACCATTGACATCTAATAGCATCAGAGGAAGACCAGCTAGTAAATGATAACTTTTCCTATGTTCAATTAAAATTTCCAGCGCTTAATGAATTATATAGTAATCTAAGATGTAGGATGCACGAAAAATAGCCAAGGAATTTGTTATTTAGTTGACTTTAAAATGCCCTAATATAATTAGGATTGCATTCCTAATAATTCTATGACTATGAAATGTGTTATTTTCTTATTGAATTAGGATTCTATCTTTATTAGGTTTGATAATTGAATTAAGATTATTTGCTTATATATATGATATAAGCTTCGGCACATTGAATGTGAGAGTTTGAAGCCAAGCGACCAATATCAATTGATCACTAGAGCCACATTTGAAGGAACTCCATTTTGAATAATCTTCCTATTATTTCGTCTGTTTCAAGCAGAGAACAATTGGACACATTGGTGCTTTTCGGTTTTCCTTCAGAGTTATTAATTATTAGGAAGATTTGCTTTCTTTCATTGCTTTGTGCAGTAATATTTGATCTCATTGCAAGTTCTTTACTTTATCTTGCTTTTGTATTACCGTTTTGATTTGTAAGAGAGATTTTGGTGTATTTGGGGTTTTGTTTGTGAGTAGTTTTTTTTGGATATTGGTGTTTGTATTTTTCATTTGATTATTAATGAATTTTCCTTGGCGTTCCGTCATCAATGGAGTAGGCTTTTCACATTGAAAGATCGAACCTTAAATCTTTGTGTGCCGTTATTTTCTTCTTGTTTATTATTTTTCCATAACTTATAATTATTTACTTATGCAATCCAAATTGGTTCCTAGCTTCTGCTTTTACATTCGCCAATTTATAATAGAATTCATTGCCCAATAATATATTTTTAGAGTTTTATGTCCTATGAACTTAGATGCAATGGGTGCGTGCACATGTATGTATATATATATTGAAGTCATGTTCTTGGATTGAACTATAATATATAGTCTATAACTTTAAACATTATTTGCCTTTTTTCTTAGGTTTATTTGTAACTTTCTGTGTTAAACTGGAATGCTCAGCCAATCTTGTTTAAGTGGAGCTTGGTAATATAGAAACATGTAGCATTATTCAGGAATTTTGCCGACTGCAGGTTGCTCGAAATGGTCACACTGTGGTAAGAGCAGGCTCTGTCTTGATCCTATTTGGGGGAGAAGATGCCAAGAGGAGGAAACTAAATGATCTACATATGTTTGATCTAAAATCTTTGACGTGGCTTCCTCTCCATTACACGTGAGTAGACTTCGTGTACTCTAAATTTTCTTATTGTCTTCTGCTGGAAGCCATGTGTAGCAAATTTAGTAGGAATATCGTTAACTTGAACCTCCTTTTCAATGTGGCATATTATTAATAGAGTACCCTAAATTCCATTTTTATTCTTCCAAATATTTTTTTTGTATTTTCAGAGGAACAGGACCCTCTCCCAGATCCAACCATGTTGCGACTCTTTACGACGACAAAACTCTTTTCATATTTGGAGGAGTATCAAAATCCAGGACTTTGAATGATTTGTACTCACTTGACTTTGAAACAGTGTGTAAACTCTCACTATAGATATTATTATATTTCATGATGCTGATTATTTAGCTCATTATTTCTTAGAAAATAAGCTAGCATAACCCCCTGTACTTTTTATACATGTGGGGTTCATCTTAGAATAAGAATGGCAAAAGAGGTTCGCTTATTTCCCTTATTTTTATAGTTTAAAATTTCAGTATATTCTCACCTATGAGATTTTAATTGGCCTATCTTTTTCCTTAGATGATATGGTCAAGAATAAAGGTACGGGGTTTCCATCCATCACCTAGATCTGGTTCCTGTGGTGTTTTGTGTGGAACAAAGTGGTACATCGCTGGGGGTGGAAGCAGGAAAAAGCGTAGGTCTCTCAACCATAATTTCATCTTGACTTGGAAACAATCACAACTCTCACATCTACCCCATTATTCTATCACCACTCTTATAAAAGACAGGGTGCACTTTAATATGGAAATATTTTACAAAAGTAAAATTTAATCATCTAATAGTTTTTTAGGACAGATTAATCCTCCAACTTACATTTTGCTACTGTATTCTCAGTGCACTTTTTGTCCACCAACCTCAACCAAAAAAAAAATGCACTTTAATCCTCTAGTCTTGACAGGACTCTTAGTGTATTTTGGGACCAAAACACCAAAATCTCTTACTAACAAAGGACTTTATGGTTTTAAAATCTCTACAACAGAGGGCCTAATTTTGGAAGATGTAAGGGTCTAATATTTCTATTCACGGATTTTTTTTTACTTCACTTTTAAAACCCATTTATTTAGGTTGTGAACCGGAGATTTTGTCATGCATCCATAACTTCACATTTCAGCCTCTGTGGGCTTTAGGGTAAGGGTGGCGATTTTTGACCAGTGAGCATGATTATGACATGACAAGAAACATTTGGATGAGAATTAATCGCTAATTCTTTTTTACATTCAAAGATCCCCTACTATTTAGGACAAAAAAACTCCAATATTTTTAATGTGTTAGCAAAAACGAAAAAGGGACACGACTCCCACCCCTACTTTAGGGTGTTAAACAACCATGCATGAGAATGTGATTCACTGTCAACTATTTGACTTCTTTTAAGTGCTCCCATTACTAACTTGAAGTTTTTAAATACATGAGTTCAGGAGCAAATTCCAGATTTTTCAACAAAGTAGGTCAAAGTGTTCACATATTAAGATTTTTGGACTATTAGATTTGTGTCCAAAGTCTATAAATATGTTATGTGCTCTCTTACAAATTAGGTCAAATTAAATTCCTTTTAGCTTTTAGGTTAAGTTCTCTCATTCTCATATCATGAGTTTTGTGACTATTAGATTTGTGTCCAAAGTCTATAAAATATGTCATGTCCTCTCTTATTATACTTATATGAAAACTTATTTCTTTCTTTTAATTTTTCCATATTCTTTGACATCTCAACATCATGAAAATATGGACATGGTGATGCTTAAACTGATTATTTTTTTATATCTACACAACTCTAACTTAAAAGCGATTTTTTTTAGGTTTAATTTGTTAAAAGAGTAAGAAGAAATTGTTAGGCTTATCTCTTAAAAGCTTAAGCTTTTAGGATAATTGGTTACTAATTTTTTTCTAACATGATATCAAAGCAGCAAGGTCTTGTGATCGAATCCTTGTGATATCCCTCCAAAATCAATTAAAATTTTAAGTTTCATGGGCTTTACAAAAAAGACAAGGAAACTTAATTTTGAGAAAAATTAAAGTGATGAGCCTTTGTAAAGATAAAGTAGACCACACTTGAGAGGAAGTGTTAAAGAGTATAAATGATTGTTAAGTACACATCTTAAAAGTTTTATCTTTTAGAAGAATTGGTTGCTAACTCTTCTCTAACACAATTAAGATCTAACACAACCTAACCAGCTAATTATTTTTCAATGCACATCTCTGATCTTAGCAATTGATTTAGCATAGTTATTAGCTTTCGTTTCATATGTAACTCACGTATTTGATAGATTTTATTATGTTTAAATTTTTCGTACATTTTGAATATATGTTCAATACATATTTTCTATTTAGTTTTTTGATATTAATATATTTTCATAAATATAAAGAAAAAATAATCATAATAAAAAATAAACTTTGAGAACCTGCAATAAAGATATGTTCAAAATGTTACAAAAATTAAATTTATGTTTAACACAAAATGCGTTGAACATATGTTCATCATGCTATAAAAAATTAGAACATATGCTAGGGGTTTATTGGAACATACCTAGGATCTAAAGTTTTAGATATGGGTCCAAGTACAGTTCAGATTTTTATTAGTAAAATATATAGCAGTGTAATTATTATTTGATAATTTATTTTTCTCATAAGTTCTTTCTTTCTTTTCATAGGGCATGCAGAGACTATAGTTTTTGACATTATAAAAGCTGAATGGTCAGTGGCTATCTCATCTCATCCATCGTCCATCACCACCAATAAGGTGTGCGAATAATACTGGCTTGAATTATAAAGAAAAGGGGTTTTATTGATACTCCGCTTTTAGTATGTTGGATAAGTTGTCTTAAATAGTGTGATGATATGTCTGCCTAGTCATTTTAGAATGCTTCATATTGCTAGATTTAGTGCTTAGCACATGCTTGCATAATGTCTTAACTATTCATTACTTATTCTCAGGGTTTTAGCCTAGTGCTTGTTCAGCACAAGGAAAAAGATTTTCTTGTTGCTTTTGGGGGATCTAAAAAGGAGCCCTCAAATCAGGTGGATAAAAGTTAAACGTCCCAATTGACTTACAAGTTTGTTTTCTTGGATTTTTTAACTTAACTATCAATCTTTTCTATTGTTGATATTTCAATGAAGGTTGAAGTACTACCCATGGAGATTAACGAATCATCTATAAGTCAGCGATCTTTTCCCAGCACAGGTCCTGGAACTTTGATATTTGAGAAGCGCCTATCATCTACAGGCTTAGCCAATCAACTACGTAATGGTTCTTCCCAGCGATCAGTTGATTCAGCTGCTACTAGAGAAAATTTAGCATCCATAATAGAACATGGTTCTGGAAGATTATCATTGTCAGAGTCCTCACCTTTTGATCAAAATCCTTCCTCCGGCAATGTCTCATTTCGCAAGCAATTTCATAACGATGAAGAATACTGCACAGCTATTAAGATAGCCAAAGGATCAGATGACAAAAGTTCTTCAATGCAGGTAAACTGCATAAACTAGTGATTGACTTTCTTATCCCTATTATTTATTAGGTCTGAGTATAATGTGAAATAAGATAGGATTAAGTGTATAACATAACTTTTTTATAGATAGAGTTTCATTTTCAACCCCCTCCCTAGCTAAATATATGAACTTTTTATAATGTGATTGAATATATGTTTAACACATCATAAATGTGTTCAACATATATTGATTGCATATTCTCCAAGTTTATTTTATGATATGAAATTTTTTAATCTTTATATCTAAGAAAAAAATATTTATATCAAAAAATTAAATTGAAAATAAAAATATTGAACACATTTTCTTTTCGAAAAGGGGTTAGAAATGAAAGCAGATAAAAAAGTAGTTTATACATGAAATATAACCAAGAGGATAGATAGTGTTATTTAAATTGGGGTTACATCATAAATGTGTTCAACATATATTGATTGCATATTCTCCAAGTTTATTTTATGATATGAAAATTTTTAATCTTTATATCTAAGAAAAAAATATTTATATCAAAAAATTAAATTGAAAATAAAAATATTGAACATATTTTCTTTTCGAAAAGGGGTTAGAAATGAAAGCAGATAAAAAAGTAGTTTATATATGAAATATAACCAAGAGGATAGATAGTGTTATTTAAATTGGGGTTTTTCTATTATTTGAATTTATATTAATTATTTAGTTTTTATGTATTATTTATGATTTTATTAGTTTGTCCATGTTTATCTAGTTAGTTAATTTAGTCTTATAAATAAGATCTAATATTGCATGTATTTAGAACTATTATTCTAAGTATTTCTCAGATTGTAATGAGTTGAAGTTTTAGTGTACTAGTTTATCTCCCCTCTCTCCATATCTATCCTCCTACTTTACATCAGAGTAGGTGACTGGTACTGTGAGGGTTTAAAGTTTGTTCACTAAAATGGATTACTCATTCTTAATGCAAAGACAGTACATAATGAGTCTTATCTAGGTGCATAAAATATATTAGAAAGGGGAGAATTACTAATCTACCCAAATAATTAAAATAAGATTACTTCTTCATGCCCAGCTTGATACGAAGATAATTGAAAATATTATTGGATATTACTTTGGTAAAAAGATCACTACCAAGTTGCTCAGCAGACTTGACATAAGGCGTAATGATTTCATCTTTCATGCCAACTTTATTAGATAAAGTGACAATCAATCTCAATATGTTTTGTTTTCTCATGATACATCGGATTCTTAGCCAAGTAAGTAGTAGCTTGATTATCGCAACATTACAAGTGGCTCCTAAATCCTGATACTTAACTCTCTTAAAAGATTTTCAATTCATATAATCTCACATGTTGTATGATGAGACGTAACTCCGTACTTTACTTCTGTGCTAGATCTCGAGACTACATTTTTCTTCTTTTGAGAGAGTTATGTATCAGTATGTTTTAAGTATCTCAAAACCCTATAGAAAGCACCCCAATTACATTGATTTGGACTAATACAAAAGTGATTTTTGGTCTTGTAACAATAAGATAAATAAGCTTACCAATTGAGCTTCTGTATCTCTTAATATCTTCTAACTTAGGACTGGATGGATCATCAAGTACAACATTGTGATCCATTGAAGAATCAACTAGTTTAGAGTTAAGCATGCCGATGTCAGTTAATAATCCTGTATGTACTTGCATTGAAAGAGAACCAAGCCTTATTTACTTTGTGCCACTTCAATATCCAAGAAATACCTTAGTTGGCCTAAATCTTTTGTTTGAAAATGTTTCTTCATGTAACTTAAGAAAGAATTAATTCTCTTGTTTTTCATTCAAAGATACTACATATTTATATACAAAGTTAGGAACACTATTTGGGACACTATTTGTGATAGACACCTAATACATAACTAATACACCTAATATACAACTCAATTAGTGATAGACATCTAATATACAACTCAACTAGTGATAGACACCTAATACACAACTAATATATCTAACACTCCCTCTCAAGTTGGAGCATAGATATTAATCATGCCCAACTTGTTATAAAGATAATCAACCCGAATCCTATTTAAAGCTTTTGTGAAGATATCTCCTAGTTGTTCTCCAGTCTTCACATATCTTGTAGAAATCAAGAACACGCAGCGAACAAGAACACAAAATTGGCCAAAAAACCCAAATTGGAAGAACCCAAACCTGAATAATCACAAAGCGATGAGTGCCAAACCACCACAAATGACGCAGGGGAACGTCGGAGAGCAACACGAGGATGATCGGGGAAGACTGCTGGAGGAGACGCGTTGTCACGCACCGGCGTGTGAGAGATTGCAGAAATTTGGGGTGGTATGTAGGGCCCACTTGTAGCTTGTCTGGTGATCGAACTTCGGGGTTTGGGTCGATCGGCGACTGGGCTTCCTTCCTGTGCTAGCAGTGAGAATAAATTTGCACTCCGAAAGGGTGTTCCAAGTTGAAACCCAAAAATGCATTAAACCTAATTTGTGTTTACCCAAAATCAGACCTAATTTGAACGAAAAAAAATCCCAATTTTATAACCCAAATGTTCTGATACCATGTAACTTAAGATTAAAAAGAATTAATTCTCTTGTTTTTCATTCAAAGATACTACATATTTATATACAAAGTTAGGAATATTATTTGAGACACTATTAGTGATAGACACCTAATATACAACTCAATTAGTGATAGACACCTAATATACAACTCAATTAGTGATAGACACCTAATATACAACTCAACTAGTGATAGACACTTAATACACAACTAATATATCTAACATTTCATATGCTCTTTAACTCCTTCAATACCTGTAAGATCACTAACAGAAACAAAGATATCGTCCACATATACCACATGAATCACAACTCCCTTGTAAGTCAATTTCTCAAAGATAGAGTGGTCAAAGTGACATTGTTTAAAACTAAAAGTAAGTAGAACATCACTCAATTTATCAAACCATGCTCTAAGAGATTCTTTTAAACAATAAATGGCTTTTTGAAATCTACAAAGTATGTGTCTTCCCCTAAGCAACAAACCCTACTGGTTGTTCCATGTAAACTTCTTGCAATTTTTCATAAAAAAAAGCATTTTTAACATCTAGTTGGTAAAAAGGTCACTCGAAATTAACTACCAATTGGATGATTACCCTGTATAGAGTTTAATCTAGCAACAGGAGAAGGTCTCAAAAAATTCAATTCTATAAGTTTGGGTATATCCCTTAGCAATTAATCTTGCCTTGAGTTTCTCCATAGATCCATCTAGAAAATATTTAATAGCAAAGACACATCTAAAACTTATCACTTCTTTTTCTGAGGGTGCTATCATCTCTTCCTCCATAATAGCTCGCCAACCAGGATGAGCCATAACCTCCTCATATGTTTTAGGTATAGTAACAAAAGACAAGGTAGTAGAAAAAATAGCAAAAGGGATGATAGATGATTAAAAGTAACATAATGAGTAACTTGATACATGACAGGACGTCTTGTGTCCTTAGTTTCTTTGCAAAGAGCAATAGGAAAGTCAAGGTCAGAGAATAAAGGATCAAGTACTAAGGCATGAGGTGGAGTGCTAGGAACCTCTGAATATTGAGGATCTAGTACTAGATCAGACGATTAAGTATTAGATACTTCAATTCTAGGCATTTGAGTGTGGTGAGTCAGTACCACCAATATTTCTAACATACCTATCTCTCACTAGGCTAGCCTAAGGTTCAAATGAAGATTCAGTTGGAGGATAAAAGCTGAAAAAGTTGAGAACTCAAAAATGAATGACATAGGAGTTGAGATTAAATTTTCATTAAGACACTCACCTTGTGTAGAAAAATGTGGGGTAGACTCAAAAAAATGTAACATCAGTACTAACAAAAAAACTTTTGCGATGGAATATCCTTTGAGTTTTAAAATATCCTAAAAAACCACATTTTAAAGCACGTGAAGACTTTGTTTTTTAGATGGTGGACACGAGCAATCCAAAAACTCGAGGAGGAAGAGAAAAAGGTTCTTTATAGGGTTGTAACATTGAAGAAGGAATTTTAAAGTGAAGAATAGATAATGGAATCCTCTTTATAAGATAACATGCAACAAGGATAGTATCTCCCCTAAAGCAAGGAGGAACATTCATGTGACACATATTAGTATGGGCAATGTCAAGTAGATGCCTATTTTTTCTTCTAACTACATCATTTTGTTGAGGGTTGTTAACACAAGAAGTTTGATGTAAAATACCATGTTGACAAAACTTAGAGATCACAAAAGAACAATATTCTAGACCATCATCTGATTGAAGAGAGACACCATATTGAGTTTTATTTCTTGATAAAATGATTAGAGTATAAATGGAAACTCTAATCTCTCTTTCAAAAGGTACACTCACGTAGCTCTAGGAGCCCAAATATCAGAGTGAACTAAATCAAAAAGATATGGACTAACTTTATTGACCGTAAACAGAAAGGAAGTTCTATGATGTTTTCCTAGTTGACACGACTCCCACTACAATGTAGTTGAACTACCTAATGACAAACCAAGGTGACAAAGGTGCATGTTCAAGTCTATTATGCCACTAAGCAAGAGAGACATTGAAAGATAGTGCATATTGAGGACTAGGAATGGTGGATGACTGCGACAGAACATAAATTCCATTAATTGCATGCCCACTACCAATCATCTTCATGGACATTAGGTCTTGAAAAACACAATGAGTCAGAAAAATTGTACTTTACAATTTAAAAGCTTTGTAACTTGACTAGAGGATAAATGATTCATTAGAAAATCGAAAACAAGAAAAGCAGAGAAAAGAGAGAATTCATTGTTTAAACTAATAGTTCCTTCTCCTGCAATACGAGATCGAGAACCATCAGCTAAAGCAATTAGCAGATGGAGCGAGAGTATGAAATAAAGACTTATCGTTTGTTATGGTTTTTGCCGCACTAGAATCAATACACCATAAGGAAAAGTTTGGGCAAAGAAATAATAGGTTTACTTGGTTGAGCAAGAGAGGCTAAATGGTCAAGCATATTTGACAGGTTATTCGAAGGAATTGAAGACGAGCTTATAACACCATCCGAAGCAGAAATAGAACCATACCCAATTAAAGAAAACATAGGTGCGTAGCTCACACAACCATCATTGAAAGGCATTGTAGTAGCAGAAACACGCTCACCAAACGGGACTCTTGAATAGGAAGATGAGTTCATAATTGACAATATCATCTTATTACCCAAAGTCGAGGGCTTCAAAAGCAAAGATGGAACCACAAGAAAAGTATCAATCATATGACTCATAAACTAAGAAAATTCATATCAAAATTGTAATTATAATGTGCTGATATCACCATAATCTTTTAAACAAGAGACTAACCCTATATTCAATTCACCTTTAACCATAAAGGGGGAGGGGAGGGGGGGATATGATTTGATGGTGAGGCTTTTACTTCACAGAGAGAACATGGGTACTTTTGATCATGAAGAGGGGCTTACAGCTTCATAGCATGGGCTCATTGATTTCATCTTCAAATAAGTTAGGCAATAGAAATCCAAGCCATAAGTGAGGCTTGCAAAGGGAGATGGCAAAGAAGAATGGTGAACAGTGTGCGACCTCAACAGCAAGAGGAAGGTGTAGCCAGAACAGTCAACGTCGGAGAGGTTTGCTCTTACCACGACGGCGCCGACTAAGTGTGACCCAGTGACATCGTTGATATATTTGCTAGGATTCATGTGATATAGGTATGAACGGCTGTGATATATTTTCAATAAAAAAGTCTAAAAACATGTAGGATTAACAGGCTCTGATACCAAGTTTAGTAAAATGGGTTAATCATTCTTTGATACAAAGTGCATAACGAGTCTTATATAGGTGCATAAAATATACTAGAAAGAAGAGAATTACTAATCGACCCATATAATTAAAAATAAGATTACTAAACACTCTAACAGAGTTTAATTAATGAAGATACATTTTGGTGTTAGTTCTTGGTTCCCAATGTTTGTAGCTTGATGCTGCTTTCAGTAAATTGCTTTTAAGAGCCAAATTGTACTTTAGCATTTACCAAGACTTAATCTCATGTTAGTTTCAGGAGACAGAAACCAAAATAACTCATTCTGATGCTAGAATCCAGACTACTATTAATGGTGGCAAATTTAATGCTGAGGAAATGCTTCCTGGATACCAGTCTGAATGCTTAAATTCTCACAAGCAAGGCAGCAGCAACGTTCAGGTTGACAACATTGATCCAGTTCTTACAGATATTGATTGCAAACCAGGAATGATGTTGGCTCCAGCAAACATACATCAATTCTATGAAACAAAAATGGTGAATTTGATAAGAAAGAATGGAGTCTTAGAAGGGCAATTGGCAGCTGCTTTGGCAAGTAGAGATGCTGCAGATAAAAGTCTATCGTCTGCTCTTAAGAGCATACAGGATATGGAGAAGAAGTTAGCAGACGCAACCATGGAGGTGGAATTGCTAAAGGAAAAATTAGCTGGTATGGAGCTTGCACAAGAAGAGGCTAACAATCTCTCAAATATGGTCCATTCTGATAATGTAAGGCTTGAGCATGATGTAGCTTTCCTCAAGGCTGTGTTGGATGATACCCAGAAGGTATATTGTACGTAGTAACGGTAAATGTCATAGAAGCCCCAAAGTTTTTTCAAATATCAAATAGGGCTCAAATTAGAAGTTTTGTATCAAACAACTACCTTGAGGTATTGCTTAATCACAAAGAAATTTTAATTCATATGAATGGCAAAATATAATGGATATAAAAAAATAAATTAAAAAAAAGAACACATAAATATAACATGGTTTTAACCCAAAAAATTAATTATATGTAAAACCAATGACAAAAATTAATTATAAAAAAATGGTTTTCTTTCATTTTTTTTATTAATATTTTTAATTTCATCAATCATTTTTATTTCTTAAGTTTTATTTTAAGGTGAAAATGATGTAACATGACCTTCTTAGATGCTTTTTTTAATAAACTAGTGTAAATTGGATGGCGATATTATTTTTAAATTTAGGACTCATATGATATTTAGAAAACCTCAAGTGTGCATATGATATTTACCCTGCATAGTAAATTTCATGTAGCCATCTTGTAGTCAATATTGTTATCTTGTTTGTTGATTTACACTCGCTTAACTTATTTTGTTTCCTGGCTGATCAAATTCTTTTAGGAACTACATTCAACAAGAGGAGTCCTTGCAGGAGAAAGAGCTAGGGCATTTCAACTACAGGTATGGCCTTATTTTGAAAGAGGCATATTTGATGTTTGGATTTAAGCCATGTGGAAGAAAGAACCTTTGAATAACCACCTAATGTAGAGGTTTTGAGTTTTTATCTTAAATGCACTCTGATTCATAATTGAATTGACTTTGGGGGTAGAATTGCACCTCAAAGATGTGTTGATGGAATCCTAATTAGATTTTCTGGATCCAAATCAATTAGGCTAGTTCATCAAATAAGCCTAAAAAATTACTCCCTGTCAATTTCTCAAGGCTAAACTCTTTTAAAGGCCCAAACTTTCTTCTTGGTTAACTTAGGTACCCAAACAAAAAAATGTCACACTTGAGTCCCAAAACTTGTTGAGCAGTTACATTTGTCCTTTTTATCCCACTTAAGACCCCAGACAAAAAAGTTTAGGACTTAAGTGTAATGAAATTAGTCATACTAAAGTCTCTGAACTTGTAATTTAGGACGTATGTGTAATCACTCGACAAGTTTTGTGACCAAAGTATTACTTTTGTAAGTTAAGCGATCCAAGTGAACCAAATTATAAGTTTGGGGACTTTAGAACAAGTTTAGCCATTTCTTAAGCAAGAGTTCCTCTTTTCCATGTCTCTGTGTTTCCTAATGGATGTTGCATTGCCCTAATTAGGTTGAAGTGTTTCATCTTAAGCAAAGATTGCAATCTGTGGAGAACCGAGTGCCTACCCCTCGGAAACCTTTTCATGTTTAGTTCATGCCTTCACGGTTACTAAATGCAGAGAGGATAGTCCAATACCTCAGGAAAAAATGAGGTAGCAGCTGATATTCTGCCTACAACTCTCACCAATTGACAGGAGCTCAGGCTTCTTGAGTTGAAGCACACCTTGAGCCCACGCTGAGAGGTTGTAATAGCTATGTGAATAAAGTAAATAGAATTAGGTCAAAATGGTGGTTCATATGTATTTTTGTATCTTACATGAAGGAAAGGATAGGGCATCACAGTTAGTCATAAGAAATCCTTACTATTTACTGCAGTTAATAAGCTTTTTTGGCATCCTGTTATAGAAATAAAGGTATGAACCAAAGATTCTATAATTATTTAATTTAAACGTTTAATCTTATAATTATTGCATTGGTTACAAGAGCTTTTGAAAAACAGTAGTCTCATTATATGAGTAATTTAATTCTGTAATTTTTGAGTTACGTTCTTATAGTTTCGTTATTTATGAAAGTTTTGAAAGTTAGTCACTAAGTGTTCACTTTTAATATTTTTGATAGATTATAAGTATTCATTTTGATAAATTATAAGAGTAAAAATACATAATTTTCATAATAGTTAGAATGGTAGTGTCAAGGATTAAAGTGTTTGTTTTGAAAAATTACATGATCTCATGAAATTACGTGTTTTTTTGAAAAGAAAAAAATTAAGAGATTTTAGGAGCTTTTGCTTGAAAAAAAAAACTTGTAATTACAAAGATAATTATCGTTTGTAAATATATTATAATTATAATTAATATAACAGTTTTTTAATAGATATAATTATGCGAGTTAGATTATATTTATCAATAAAAATATATCATATTACATGATATTTATCTTAAATTTGAGATATTTAAATTTTTTAATTATAAAAATAATCTCTTTTAATTTATATATTTTTCTACAAATAAAAAGTTCTCCGAATATTTTACATTGAATGTAGATTAATTGGGTTTGTTTAAATTTAACCATTATCTATAGATTCTTTTAAAGTTAGCCAATTATACTATATTTAATGTTAACAGAGTAATATTTTTATAATAAATTTGAGAACGTTATTTAAGTAAATTTTTAAAAATATTCGATCCCTAATTAAAACATTATCTGAAGTATACCATTTGTGCTTGAATGTCAGAATGTGGGTGTTATCTATGTGAACGGTAAGACATAAATCATTAGAAAAAGTTAAGTTAATGATTGTTTTGTAATGATTTTACTTTTTAAGATCAGTTTTTTGTATTTAAAATTAGCATTATATTTTTTAATTCATTTGTAAAAGTTTTATTTTTTTTCTTTCATTCACTCTAAATTCACAACAGAATAAATAAATAAATAAAGTTAATTATTGAAAGAAAAAATTAAATTATGATTTTTAATTTTTTTTAAAACATGAGTTCTAAAATAAAATTAATTATTCATTTTAAAAATTTGAGTTCAATGATTAAAATTTAAAAACAAAATTAATTACAAACAAATACAAGGTAATTTATTTCAAGAGAATAAGTGTTGCTAGAAGAATCTCTCACACACGAAAACGAGCATGAAGGCTAGTATTGTGAAACGGTTGGATTAGAGCAATTTTGTTTTGGAGTAATTTGAAGGGAGGAGGATAGTATTATTCTTGTATTTATTTTGAAAATAGAAATTTAGTTTTATACTTATTTTTAGTAAAATTTTAGTTCTATTATTATGCTAATTTTTTAAATATTTTCATTATTATCTTATCACATTCTATCTCTATTTAAAAATAAATTAAATATTTTTTAATTATTTTGGATCTTATGATTTAATAATGGATTTCACTTATAATAAGGACTTAAATATAATTAAGGTGTAATCTGGATCTTCAGATCAAGACCTGAGATCAAAACAAATAAAATAAACAGTTATAGCTAATCACAATGGGACACGTGATACACAGAATTCATTGGAAAAATTAGAACGCAACGCGTGACAGGAGAGACCGATCTAAGTCAAGCATGCTGAGACGTCACACAAATCAACGTGATTCATGGTAATGGATGGCTTGGTGTATGCATAGCTTTACCAGTCAACTCCTGATTGACCTTACGTTAAAAATTCCAAAAATATCACAAAAAAATTATTTGCTTATTTTTTCACTAAAAAGTTTATATTTTAATATTATTAGCCCTAAAAATACTATTTATTGAATAAAATAAGTAAATATTAAGTAAAAAAGTGCGTTAATGACTCTATTTTCATAGAGTCATCACTGTCACAGATAGTGTCTCAAGTAACCTACTTATAAGTCTCTATTTTTTTCCACATTCTCCACAAGCAAAGTGCTCAGATCTAGATCAATGTTTTGATGAACTCAAGTCACATAAGTTATCGAATTTCTTTAGTTGATACTTGAAAAGTTAGCATAAAAACACAAGTGTAAGGTATATCTTAGAGCAAATTAAACAAAGAGTAATCCTAACTAGATGATTTAGTAAATTAGCATATAAAAACAAAATCTCTAGAAATACTAAAACAGATGATTAAGCACATGATCAAAAATAATGTAGGCTTATTAATCAATCAAACACAACCATAAAATATTTGATAGATAACTGAAGAAAGAAATCTAATAGAATGTGATTTTACAAAACAGATTTAGAGAAAGAGCTTAAGTTATAAAAGTTAATGTAATTGCGATTAAAGATTTAGAGTGCATTAGGTTTGATTAAATAGAAATTATTGAAGCCCTAAGACAAAGGTTAATTACCAATCTGTCCATAAAATTACTTGAAAGAGTTTTAAAGAATGAGGAAAATATAGTAATTAAAAGGTTTGGCTCGAGTAAATAATTAGGTTAAAGTTAAAACCCTCCCCACTCATTCAATCTATGTTTAGCTCAATCGATTGATCGAAACTCTTTTCGATCATTCCAAGCAACAATCAAAAGATGATCGATCGATCTAAATAAATCTCGATCGATCCAGTTGTAAAAAACAAAAATTCGAGACCAAAAAGATGGAATATGATCGATTCTCGACTGATCAAGTCTTGGATCGATTGAACCCAAAACTTTGATCAATCTACCCTATAATAAAATTAATTCCAAGATGACTTAGATTGTAATAGATCAATACTGGATCGATCAACCTCCTCAATCAATCTAGACATTACTCAATCGATCAAGTGACTTATATACTAAATATTCCTATATGTCTAACATGAAATCTAACGTGCATAAGAACATAAGTATACCTAAGATGCATTCATTTGATGCTCGGTAGTTTCTTCAACATAAATAGTGATCTTGAAGGACATGCCTAGAAATTAAAATACATTTAAATGTTTTATTCATGAATAACATTAACATTCATAAACCTTACAAATAACTTATGTGACTAGAGTTTATTGGAATGTTGGTTCAGATTCATACACCTTACTTGTAGAGACGCTGAAAGAAATGACACCTTGTAAGTAGAATACTTGGAGACATTATCTGTGATGGGTAGTTTAAGTTCTGGCTTTGTAATTGAACATTATTTTCATAGTGGATAGTTTGGTAGTCCGATAGACCGATGATTTTTCTCTTAGGTTATTGGTGTGACCTAAGTTATTTTCACCAAAAATATTGTGTGTTAACTTCTTATTTATTTTCACCTTATATTATTTACACACGATTGCATGTTTGATAGTTTATGATTTTTTTAATTAGTAATAATTCAAAAAATTACCTATTCATCCCTCTAGTTAATTAGATCTAAAACTTCAAGCTCTCAATTGGTATTAGTGCGAGTCACTAGATATACTTAGTGTTTACTAGGACCTTATTATGGATGATTTGAGATAGGGTTCATTTACAACCTACACTCTCTTCTTTGATAGGTCTAACTACACATACTAGAAAGCTTGTATGAGAGCCTTTTTACGTTTTATAAATGAGAGTGTGTGGAACTTTGTTATATATGGTTAGGAACCACCCATGATTACCAAAGATAATATTTCCACACTTAAACACATGAAGAAATGGACCATTGAAGATAAAAATATTATTCATTGGTTTCATAAAGGAATTAATGCTATCTTTAGTACTGTGTTTGCTGACGAGTTTTGTCGTATCTCTAATGTTGATGCTACTAAGTATGCTTAGGGTATTTTAGAGGTTGCCCAAAAATTGACCACCCAAGTTAAAAGAACCAAACTTCACATGCTAGGCACTAGGTTGGAAAACCTTAGGATGGAAAACCTTAGGATGGAAGAAGATGAAACCTTATTTGAGTTTTATAATAAATTATGTGATATTTCAAACACCTCTTCAAATCTTAGAATGAAAATTGAGGAATTCAAGTTGGTTTGAAAGATTATTTGCTTATTACCATATCACATCCATGAAAATGCTACTATCATTAATGAAAGCAAAGATGTAGACACAATCAAAGTTGAGGAACTTGTTGGCTTACTTCAAACTTTTGAGATGAGTTTTTGAACAACTCTAAAGAATAAATGTATCGCTTCCAAAACCACCATGATTGATAATGGTGACAATGCTAATTAAAATGATAAGGATGATAAAGAATTGAAACTCTTAACCAAAAGACTTAAGAAAATATTTAACTAGAATAATTCACAAACTAACTAGCAACCAAGTAATGCAATGGGATTAGTCACTTTGCAGTTAAGTGTGCTAGTAAAAACAAAAGAACTAGAAGAGCTTTCAATGCTACACTTAATGATTTAGAAAAGGGTCAACAATAATCCAAATGAATTAGAAAACAGTGGCACCAACTATTTAGATATTATTGCAATTAATGGTGGAAATTTTAATAAGTCTAACATTGATTCAGATTATAAGAATAATGATTCTGAATTCCTACTAAATAAATTTAATGTTAATAGTCTTGATGAATTATTTATAGATTTAGTAGGCTATAAAATGAAAAATGATAGGTTACTCGTAGAAATAACTAAATTAAATAATAAACTTAAATCCTATAAATTAAATGCCTCAATCATAAAAAAAGAAAAAAAATGAATTCTTTAAACTTGTTGATAGTTTAAATTCAAGTCTTATAGATCTTAAACAAAAAAAAACAAAAAATTGTCGAAAATTGAACAATTAAAGGAAGCCATGAAGATTCTAATAATCGGAGCTAAAAAGATAAACAAATTTCTTGACTATGAAAAACCTTTTAGAGATAAGATAAGGCTAGGTTATATAGATGAGCATTATATGCCATCATCTTCAAAAGCAACTCAGTTTATAAAACCTACTAACCCTCATTTTTTAAATGCTATACATACATCTTCAGCATCAAAGACCACATTTGTAAGGCCTTCTAACTCGACTCTTACTATTACTTATGCACAAAAAACCATTGTATTGACAATTGATAAAATTGTTTAAGTTTGTGTTATCTATTATTATTGTGATAGGAAATGTCATATTAGGTCAAATGCATATTTTTGTTGGTTGTTTCCCATTCGTCAATCCTTTACATACTTCTAAGTATAGGATACTTTGTCCAATAATTTTACTATAAAGTATAAAGTTATTGGTTCAAAGAGGCAATTGAAATTCAACATATTTTAATTTTATGACTAATTATAATCATCCTACCATGTATGCTATATCTTTATTTATGACAAATTTTAAATCTAATGGTAAGCCAAGAGCATGCTTGTTAAGATTAAGGTAGTTGAGCTCCAATACAAAGATATAAAGAAACCAAAATTCAAAAAAAATTAGATTATAAAAGATTGTTTATTTTCGGTCACCTGAACTTCATTTTTGTTCCCCTAAGTATTTTTGTTTGAGTGCTTAATAAACCCTAGGTGAGCATCTTTAGTAGGGTTTTTTTTCCTTATTATTTGTTTATTGATGTTTCTTTAGTTTTTTTTAAGAGAAAGTAGATTTATTTTAACAATGAAATAGACTTTACATACTACTTTTCTTTATAAACTTGACTTATTTTGATTGACTCTTCATTGTGTAATTGAGTATTTCAACTTATACGTTTACAAAATTTTCACATTTGGTGATCGATGTTAATAAGAGTTTACTTACATACTCACTAAACTTATATGTAAAACATGCTTAAAGTTTAAGATTGATTTTGTAAGATTTCAAGGTTGAAACTAACCTTAACTACAAAACTATGTTTGAACTTTATCTTTCACTTATAAAGAAATCTGAAGAGAGGTGCCTAGTTTTGAGGGGACTAGCTATTGTGATGTATTTAGCTATCACATTGAGTAAAAAGGGTAACCTCACAACTAGTATGAAAGTCATCATATTAGGTTTCTGACTTGTACATGATTCTTTAAAAAAGAAAATAAAACAATGACTTGTGCATGATTCTTTAAAAAAGAAAATAAAACAAAAAAAAACTTAACGTGTACAAAAAGAAATAGTCATAAGTTGGTTATATAAAAAGAAAATAAATAAATAAAAAACCAATCCCTATATAAAAAAGGAGGGAATAAAAACAATTTAAGATCTCTATTATAAGATATTTTTTATTTTGTGAAATCGAGAAGTCAATTGCAATTTTTCAATGATAGGTGATACTCCTTCTTTTGAATCTTCTATGATTGATCAAACATAAATTAAATGACATACTTTTGAAGTTCAAACATGTATCTCATTTTGATGATTATATATATGTCACTATATGTGTTAATATATATATGTATCTTATCAAAATACTTATGCTTTCAATAGATAGTCAAATTTTGAATAAGAGTAATTTCTCAAATGAGTATTCTTTTCTAATCATGTTTAAATGAATCTACTACCTTCTTTTAAAAATAAAAATAAAATATTTTTTAGATTTGATAAATTTTGTTATTTTACTTTATTTTTGAGAGTCATAGAACTTAGGGGAGTTCATTCATTGCATACATCGCATTCTTACTCATATTGAATTTAAGCTTCAAAGTAAAATTATTTATTCATATGAAAAAAAGGGAGAGATTTCACATAGAGAGATGACTCATTAAGTGTTCACTTTGATATGTCACATAGGTAGAGTAATTTTAATTAAAAATGTTCTATCTACTATTACTCAGTGCTTACGTCTATTTCTTCGCTTTACTATTATTATATACAATGAACTAATAAACAATAAATCTTTAGAGACAAGTTGTGTGCCTATTTGTGTTTTTATTTTTCAATGTACATATGAGCATTCAAGATTCAACTAAAAGATAGTTTCACTGGATCATATAATAGTTTTATTATGTAAAATTTACTTTTCCTATGAGCATGATGTAGTGAGAAAGGTTTTTTCACATAAATATACCAAATGGAGAGATTTGAAGGTTTATGAGTGTTGAAAATATTTGTGAACAAAATGATTAAATATAATTTAGTTTCTAGGTGTGTTCTTAAGATCATTATTTAAGTCAAAGAAACTTTCGAGCTTTAAGTAAACATGTTTTAAGTATACTCGTGTTCTTAAGCACGTTAGATTTTGTATTAAACACATTGAAACATTTAGCATATAGGTTTCTCAATCGATCGAGTAGTGTCTAGATCGATCAATCGAGGAGGTAAATCAATTTGTATGATTTAAGTCCTCTCGGTTTGATTTTAAAATTGGGATACATCAATCAAAGTTAGGCTCGATCGATTGAGAGACTAGATCAATCGAGAATTGATCTTATTCGATCTACCTTGTCTCAAGTTTTATTAATCATTACCTATATCGATTGAAAGGGATTTCGATCGATTGATTCAATTGATCGAGCTCGGTCTAAATAGATCAAATGGCGAGGTATTCAATTTTAACATAATTGATTACTCGAACCAAACTTTTTAATTACCATATTGTCCCTATTATTTATTGCTCTAAAAATTATTTTTTGGATAGATTGGTAATTTGCCTTTGACCTAGCATTAGGGCTTTAATATTTTCACTTTAAACAAACCTAATGCTTCTTATTCTCTCAATCATAGTTGCTTTAATCTTTTGATCGTAAGCTTTCTCTCTCTCTAACAATCTATTTTGCAAAATCACAATCATATTTTGTTAAGTTTCCTTTTTTTATTAATTTATCAAATATTTTGTGGTTATATTTGATTGATTAACAAATCTATTTATTTTATAATCATGTGCTTCATCTTTTGTTCTAGAGTTTGCTAGTTGATTTTGTTTTATCTATTATTTTATTAAATCATTTAATTATGATTTTTCATTATTGAATCTGGTCTAGGTCATGCCTTGCACTTGTGTTAATGAGCTAACTTTTCAGATGCCAACTGAATAGGTTCGATAACTGTATGACTCGAGTTTATCAGAATGTTAGTCTGAATCTATACACATTGCTTATAAAGACTGTGAAAGAAGCAACAATTTGTAAGTAGATTACTTATAAACATTATCTGTAACGGGTAATTTAAGTCTTGTTTTTGTAATTGAACATTATTTTTATAGTGGATAGTTAGATGGTCTTACAGATCGATGATTTATCTCTTAAGTGATTGGTGTGGTTTAGGTTTTTTTTCACTTAAAATATCATGTATCAAGTTCTTATTTATTTTCGTTTTATATTATTTATACATAATTGCATGTTTAAGTACTTAAGATTTTTAATTAGTAATAATTCAAAAAATTATATTTTCATCACTCTAGATAATTAATTCATAAAATCAAATAGGTATTAATATTTTTACTTTACATTGCATCTATCTTGAGGTGTGGTTTAATTTGAAACAAGTTATTTATTTTATTTTTACTAAAGATCGAAAGATATTTCATTAATATATGGATATAAAAATATAGCAATAACATCATTTATTCACCATCAAAATATGAGCTTTTTCACCATTAAAATATGAGCTTTTTCATCTTATTCATCTGTAAGTATCTTCACTGTCAAGTTTTGTATAAATAAAATTTCAAGCTAAAGATAGTATATGCAGCTTGCTGAATCTTCAGAGTTGTAAAAACCCACAAATATCTTATTGATAAAAAAACTTCATACACAACAAAAGTGGATTTGAAGATACACTAGACCTGATTTTCATAGAATCAGATATGATAGAAAACCACTAGTTAATACAGTAGTAAAAGATTATCTATGGAACAAAACTCTCGTTAAGAAGAGAAACTGCACAGAAAAATACAAAAAGAAAATGCCCACCGGAGAGAGCACAGGAAAATGCCCACCAGTCTCTCCCCGGCATGCAAGCAGATGAACTAAAAGAGGCAGATGAAATGAAAAGGAAGAAAAGAGATGGGGCGGAGAAAGAGAAACAAGTTTATTTTTGGGTAAATGCAACGTAGGGGAAAAAAATCATAATATAGGAATAAAATGATAAAATTATACAAAATAGAATGTAAAAAAAGATGAACTAAAATTTTTCTCTCCTTCCAAAACTTTTGTTGCAACACACTCAACGACAAATATAGTACTTGTCATCTCTTCTATAAACATTCTGTTATCTAGCTGTAGAAAAAATTAAACTTAAATCCTTACACCATAAACGCTATAACACTTCACACTTTATATCAAATTTTACAACTATACAGTAATTGTGTTAGTGTGGGCAATACGTAGACATGTAAGGGAATAATATTTGTATAATCAGTGGTCACTCAAATTCTTATTAAATTATCTTGTTTTAGTTATATATATACTACCTTAATGATCACCGATCAAGGGACATGAGTTTGATGATATTATTTTACAGTTGGGGTTTCTTGATATTTGAGTTAATGTTGAAAACTTACGTGTATTTAATATGAATATTTTTATATATCACATTTATATTATAGTTATAATTAACTTGATATTTGAATATGAATATTTTTATATATCACATTTATATTATAATTATAATTAACCTGATATTGATATTTTTTCATTGAATGAAGTTACTAGGAATCAATTATATTTAATAATAATATCATTTAATAATAGATAGGCTTTTATTTAATCCTTAGTTTTGAGTTTTTTATTGGAGGTTTTGTACGAAGATATATGATAAAAGGTACGAGAAGTTGATGAAAGTCTTAGTATATCATTGTATTACTTGCTATAAATATGTGAAATTTGTACAGTTAAGTGATCAGTTGTACTACATGAAGTCTTGATGAAGAGTAACGACAAGCATTTCAGTTAAGAACTTTGATGCTGAGAAGAAACATACGTTAAGTCATATACATTGAGAATTGTTTGAGATTAATTCTTCTTGATATTTTCTCAGGGAACACAGAAACTTTATGAACAAGTCATTTGTAGACTCAAATGTTGATAGCCTAGCGTAAACTTGGAGAATCTTGGCGCTAAACAGTCAATCTTTGTTGCTTAAATTTGCAGAGCGCTACACTTCGGTTCACCATGTGCTAATCCTACACCTAGCAAAGAACAAAACTGCAATAGTACTATCAAACTTCTATAGGCTGAGGGACCGAAATGGTCTCAACTATTTTATTAATTAATTTATAAAAGTAATGTTTCCCTAATTTTTATGGCAGCCCTAACATTACAAAAAAGCAATAAGGCCAATGGTTCACAAAAATTTTTGCTGCTGCAATGTCTCATTTTACAGTTTTTCGTTCTTAACTTGCACCGGTTTGGAAAAGCGATTATGCTACTTTACCAAAATATATAAAAAGGGGAGGGACTTGCATGTACTTATATCAGATTATTAATGATTTTGTTTTTATTAAAATATTTTTTATTAAGTGACAAAATACAAATCTTTAATAAAAATAAATGTTAAATTTAATATGAAAATATGAAAATATTCCGACAAAAAATTATTTAAATATATATTTTAATTTTTTAAAAATAAAAATAATAAAATATTAGAATAAACTAATAAAAATAATAATTATGTGAATAAACTAATAAAAATAATAATTATGTGAATTTTTTTTATATTAATTATCATCTCAACATTATTGTATACGAATGTTTTAATCACTTAACACAATTTTAATATAAAAAACATCAAAACAATGCAATTTGTATTGACTCTTTTTTTTTTCTTCAAAACTAAAGGATTAATTAACACAATCTATAATATAAAAAAATAAATGACACCCTAGGAACACTTTCTCTGTATAAAAGCAGAGATTCTTGGTTTTTTGGGTACAAAACAGAACACTTTGAAATCAAATCCACATTACTATGCTTTCGTGAGGGAGTGTTTAATACTTATTGCATGTTATTTTACAAAAGGACACGACATACAAAATAACCCAAGTAATTTAGCTACAAATCAATTTAGTCTCTAGGAGAACTCGAACACTATTTATGTTAGTAGATTCTGGTCTACCATGAGCTCATAAATCTCAGGTTCAGGTTTCTTCTTCTGGCTCTTCCTCTTCTTGGAGAAGGTTTTCTCTGTTGTCATGTGCCCAGAAACCACGCACATCGATAAGCATGCTTGCAACCGTCCCACCTTGTTTGCAGCGTAGTAAGTCCGCCAAGGTAATCCGTAGTGGATCTGTCGGCTTTACCATATCCCAAATTTCGTCTCTTACATCCTCAATACACAACTCATAGTTTCCACCCTCAATCCACTTATGGTGCACATCTCTGTTTCAAAATAAAAATTAAAAAAAAAAAAAAAACTTTCAGCTTACACAATTTTAAGACGGTTCGCAAATCATTATATTTTAATTTGGGTTATTGATGTGTCTGATAATATGAGACTTGTAGATCTTGCTCATGCACTACAAGCAGGAAATAGACAGAAGTTTTCTGTAGGAAGATTGTATCAGGAAACATCCCAACTATTAGATGCTCCCCTTCTTTGCTTCCATTTTTGTCTATCATTTATTTAGGGCAAAAGTTTTCTCTCATACTAAAAGTTTTGATATACTTTCAACTTACTACTTTAAGTTTTTTTCTTCTATAATTTGATACTTTATGTATTCAATTTTATATCAATTACGTATTTTAGTTGATATTCATGTAAAATTTGGAGGAAATAAGTGACTAGATAGTCATATGAGACCAACCCATCTCCACCAAATTCAACATAAAATTCCTAACCTAGTTCAATTGTTCAAAGTCACATCAAGGTTTAACACCAATATCAACTAAATATACGACAACATAAGTACCAAATTGATGGAGATAAAACTTAAGACAGTAAATTGGAAATAACTTAAACCTTACAGTAGAAAATAAAACATCTACCCTTTCCTTTTTAGTCAAAAGAGACCGCTCACCTGAAGAGAGAGTGAATGTCAGCTGTTGTGAGGTAACCTTTTCCATCCAGGTCAAGACAACGAAACAAATATGTCAATCCTTCGGGAGTGTCTTTATTCTCCAATGCAAGGACAAAGTCGAGAAAGCTTTCAAAATCCATCTCCCGAGCATTTCCTCCTCCAGTTTTCCCACGACGAACATGCTCATCAAACACTATAGAAAGAATGTCAGTTGCAAAGAATGAGTGGAGACAAGAAACAGGTTTCCTACTTTCCTTGGATATTATAGAAAAAATAATCTCCAGGTAAGCTTACATACATCAAGAAAGGGGTCACATATAAAGCATATCAGGTATCAAAATTGTTGTGCAGACATGCCCAAAATATGATATGAGATACATGTCACCATGAAATCAAATAACTAGATGGACATCAACTCTATGATGGATAGCAGCAGTATAATCAACTCTACAAAGTGCAAAATATCCACACCTCTTTCGATAAAAATGTCAGTTAGTGTTCCATCTGCATATTCCCGAAGCTCTTGCTTGCTCAATGTTCCATTCATATCTTTATCAAGGGCAAGAAACATATCTGCCAAAGGAATGACAGTCTATTAGCAGACAAATCTAGCAAACAAACCAAAAGCTTCTTGACACGGAAATGTTTGCCTTTAGTCTGAGTACCTAGTAGAACTGATTGAAATAACACCTTAAAATTTCCTAATGAAAATTTGATCTCAATATCTCTAGCAAATAGCATCCACAAAGATCTTAGCAGATCACAACAAAAAGGCAAAACAACATTGGAAAACGAAAGAATACAGGCAAGGAAGGTAATCAAGTTGCACTAGAAAAGTTGAAAGTTTGAAACTGCAACCAAAGGGGCAGGGAAAGGAACCAAGAAACATCAGCTGAAATTTAGGATGCATAGAGTACCCACCACAGATGCGCTGGGCAGACGTTAAAGAAAACCAGTTTTCAGCTTGCTCGGTATCAGTAACTTCTTCCTCACTTTCCTACCATTCATAAAATTAGAGCACGTAATTTAATTATAATGATTCAAAAATATTGCTAATTAGTACAAGAATATACATGTAACGAAGGTAATTAAGTCACAAAAGGAGATTATTTAACCCAATAAATAAGTTATATACACAATTAGGACCAACCTGGTGGAGTTCCATCAGTTCTTGGAGACAGTTACTTAATAAGACCTTCTTTATACAGGCTTTTCCTGTAAGAAAACTTAACCATCAATTGTTTTTAACCATCAAAGAAGGCAAAATGTAAACTAGCAACAAATAGGGAAAAATGTAATAGGCATAAACTAGAATTTCTACAAGCCCATCATTACGTTTTCGGATTTCTATATGCC
The DNA here is from genome assembly GCA_030763125.1 of Hippophae gyantsensis. NCBI lineage: Eukaryota > Viridiplantae > Streptophyta > Magnoliopsida > Rosales > Elaeagnaceae > Hippophae > Hippophae gyantsensis. The sequence continues at coordinate 72,490,448 of CM061028.1, read as the reverse complement.
ACTTTTAATGTTAGGGAAATTGAATTTCAAAGATTGCTTTTCTTTTTCTAAAATTGGTGCTGTGAATAATCGTTGTTACTTCAACTCCATTTACAGTGTCAGAGTTCCTAACATTTTTGCAAGGGTAAAGCAGAAATTTAAGACTACCAATTTATAATTGCAACTAGCAGGTACGAGCTCAACTATCATAATAATGTGTAAAATCAACTCCAACAAGTATCTTTAACTTAAGAGTGAAAGCAAACCTCGTCTATGAGGGTCACAGAAGAAGAAAAACTTGTGTGCAGCTATGCGGCAGTACATTTGAACAAAGGCTGCAGGCATATCCCTTAATTGAGCTAGATTAGGTATAAGGCCTCGTATATAGGCCTCCATTTCCTGAAAGGGAAACAAAAAATTATAGTTTCTATGGCTAAAACCAAGAAACATAATAAAGAGCACAGATAGCAACGAAAGATCATTCAAAAGAGAACGACTTGATATCTTATATAACTCAAGATAGCATAGAGAATACATGAGGTTGAAGAAAACCATCAGAGTCTTCATCTAGTTCACTCATGTCAATTCGAGCCTGCGTCAATGAAACCTGTACAGAATAGTACAGTAAGTAATAATCCAGGTTTTATTTAAGAAGTAGAATAGAAAAGGACATTTCATGTATATATAAGCATCCTACTCTATTTACAAAGTGAATGAGGATACATGGAAAGTTTAGTTATTCATTAACCATTGCAAGGAACCCACTGAGCCTTATTTAACTTGTAGTGAATATATTGGAACCGACCAAACTAGTTCAGTGAAAGTATACCCAATAGAAATTAGTGTAAAATTAAAATATTAAACTAGATGCAAATTCAATTCTAAAATGCTTTACACATCCAGTCAGTATACTCCATTTATCAATTTCAAAAGACAACCACAATAATAAAGAACAATGTTCAATAAAGTATGAAACAAGCTCACCGTCCGCATCACATAAAGATAAAAGGGTAGAATAGCGATTCTTCCTTGCTCATCTTTCTCAAACTTCATGAAGTTAGATGGGCTGAAGAAACGCCGACATTTGGGGCCTATTTGCTCAGTACATACAGAAGCAATATGGCAAAAATCTTCATAATTCATCTACAAGATGAAGAGACCAATTGCTTATCAGCATCTTCATAAGATTCTTATACACGTATTTTGGCATGACAAGGATCTAGAGATATTAAAAAAAAAGAGTGAAAATAATAAGTAGCTCTGATGAGTCAATTGAAAATTAATATCAGGGTAAACTTAACTTTCTTGAGGATATGTCTATTTCAACTATTGCTTGAGGCCTAATACAAATTCTTGACAACGAATACTACAATGTTTATGATAATGGTGAACAACCTTTACTTTTTAACAACTAAACTAATGAAGGCTCATTGCAGAAAATGGACTTTATAAAGCTGTCCTACTGACCTTTTCTGCACCAGTTGCATCATCAATTACACAATTTTCCCTCAAGCATTGCCACATTGCATCAAGATCATCAGCATTTAACAAAAGATCTGATTGCTTCTGCAGAATCAAAGAAAGAATTTTAAAAAAAGACACTATTTACAATAAATTGGCAGATAAAACACACAAAAATAGGGAGCCCGGAAAGAAATCCAATTAATTAATACCTTTAAGAATCGATATTTTGCCAATCTCTGGACCCTGTGACTGATGGATCCTTCTTCAGGTTTCTGAACAAAACGGAAAGGAAATTTTATGAATAAAGAGACAAGCTAGCACACAACAAGAGAGATGATCACAAAGCAAAATAACAATGTTTCTTCTTTTTTTTCCCACAAAAAAAGACCAAATCTCTTCATAATGAGTTTCCTCCATTTCTTATGGTTTGCCTAGTGGTATGGTATGGCAGTAAGACTCAAACTCTCCCGTTTCAAGTCACTGATTCAAAACACACTAAGTACTGTTTGATTACTTTGATCTAAAAACAGAGTCTCCTTTGTTTTTTCATAATCTTTGGAATACAAGTTTAATTCAAAGTTATGCTTACCTTCTTGTAGAAACTTGGAATTGTGCCAGCTTCAGCACTCTTTTTCTGCTTCTCTTTAAAAATGTCGAGCAAGATTCTCTTCGTTTCAAGCTCTAAGGAGAGGAAGAAAATAGCCAAAGAAACGACATTAAATTAAATTGTATATATGAGCAGCAAAACAAATTAGACATGAAGAAACACAGATGTGGTTCGAATTAACATAACAAAGAGGAACTCATTTCACAGGACCTTGACATTTCCAAGGAACAAAACCAGCATTAGAGAAGAAACAAACATACCAAATAACAAAATGGTAATAATAAACCACGTATCTACTACGCACTGATATTTATGACATAAGAATCAATCAAAAGCAGATTACTGCATCAATTTCTACTTTGAAATTCAAAAAAGAAAATCAAATGAATTGAACTCGCACAAATAAACTGGGTTATTCCGGGAAGATGAGCTTGTAACATCAGCACCACCAGCGTTTCATTATGGCTAAAGTACAACTTTAATTTAAAAGCCCTATCTGAACTGAAAGTTTCCTCTTTCTCCAACATAACTCGAAATTTACAAAATAAAAAAAAAATCCTCATTTTGATCGTAACTTTTGAAAAGGATCAGCATCCATATGACAAAATGCACATTTTGATCCCACTTGGTTTCAAGAACCCAAAACATGAAATCACATCAAACGAATGAACAAACACGAAATGGGTGTATTCATATATGTGTGAGAGAAAGAACCGACCCATTAAAGCTTCAGATCCGAGTCCGGTACCAGATCCGATGTAACGGCGGAGGTTTCGGGCCCACGGCATTGAAGAAGCCGGGGGGATCTTCCTCTGCGAAACAGCCTCGTGGGCTTCCCCATCGCTGGAGCCGCTGTACATGACCAAATCACACGACTACCTTAATATATCTAATTCGATTCCAACTCACTCAAGGCTCGATTAGATGTAGAGACCTGGCCTAGTTAGTCAGATAAACAAAAACAAACAACTGAATAACAGCATCCGCATACAGACTCAAAAACCCCCCGACACCGCTGCCCTGAGCAAAGACTTTGTTTAAAAGGAAATCAACCCGATATAACTTTACCTAAAATACTAACAGCGAACCAAAAAAAAAAATGTACTCTCGTTGGCGAGAGATGAATAATCAAATAAGTATTGAACTAATTACATCTTTGGGAAAAAAAAAATACAACTTTAGCAAATATTAAAAGTTTGTTTATTTATAAAGAAATAAAATGATTCATGTAAGAAGAGAAAGATGGTAAATGGGTGATAATTTTTATGATAACATGAGATTTTTTTATATTGAAATGAACAAAAATAAATGAGATAATATATCAAATAATAAATATTTTTATAAAGATAATATATTTTCATAATAATTAATTTTGTTTCTAAAAATTATATAATTTTTATACTGAAAAAATTATTAGTGTATTAATTTGATAATATATATTAAAATATATATTTTTTATTTAATAAAGATATCATTAAAGTATCAAATTTAATAAAGAAAATTAAAAAATATTCTCTCGTATATCATATGAAATAGTCGTTAACCAATTTTGATTTTTCATTTGAAACTTTGTTTTATCCAAAAATTTAGATTTTGATTTTTGTTGTAATATTTGTTCGTATGTATGAATGAATTTTTTTTCTACTTTTATTAAAAATAAATAAATTTTACCTAAAATAATAACATCATAATAATATTCAACGAATTAAATTAGAAGAAATTTAATATTTAGCGAGTATATATAATCATAATTAAACGACATTCAATATAAAATAATAAATTGATCTTTTTTAAGAATAAAAATATGTGAACTAGACATAAAAAATATTATTTTGTATTTTAAGTTTGAGGGTTATTTTTTTGTTACTTTTCCTTTTATTAGGATACATAAATTTATAGGATCCAAACTTTAGTCTATTTAACACATTTACTTGAACTTTTTCTCTTAATAAAAAGGTATCCAAACTTTAAATTTAACAACACATAATTCACAGACATAGAATTAATCATCTTATAGGTGATTTTTTTGGGTTATTTTCACACCTAATGACTCATGATAGATATTGTTTTTACTTCATAGATGACATATAATATTATATTAGAACAAATTGATCACTTTTGGGTGTTAGAAATTTCTATTTATGACTTATGTATTATTATGTTTTGTTGATGTCGTTTTTCATCATTATCAAAGAGGGTGTACTTTTTGTCATTGTAGTCTAATGAATAGAGAACAATCATTAAGATCTCGAGTCATCATAAGGTGTGATGACTTTTGGCTCTTCGTGTGTTATTTTTTTATTTTCGCATTTTATTCTTATACGTGATTGTATGACTAGTCGTTTTGTTTAGGTTATTAAATTATAAATTAATAAAATTAAAAATAAGATATTCACTTCCCTTAGGTTAATTATGTTTGTATTTTATAAATTTTCAATAAGAATATATTCATATGAGGCAGTAGTGTGAATGATATTTTCTCTATTAAAAGTATTTATTATTAGTTAGTTGAGAAATATAGAAGATTGGTTTCTAAAGATGATTTAGGGGCTAGATATACTAATGCAAGTAATTAGAGATGATGGAAAAATATTTAGAGCATAAATGCTTTAAACAAGATAAAGTTGTTCATTTGGAAAGCATACTATGAAGCTTTCATAACAAAGGTCAATTTATCTAGAAGCTTTCGATTATGACATAATCGAAACATAAAATCTATAAAAAGAGTGAAAGATATGCTCAAAACACTTTTATTTGGACTAATATGTTGATAGATGAGTTTTTTGAAGTCCTTATATACAAAAATAGAACCATTTGTGATAGTCGTAAGACGGTCATATGCTTGAATAAGAATTAGTAAAAATCTTAGGAAAATTATATCAAAATTAACATTGATGTTACTATTAGAGTTGATAAAGTTAAAATTAAATTAGATTTTGTGAATAAAGATACTAAGATTATTGAACTTTTTAGTGGACACAACAGTAAGTTTTTGTACTTGTGTGTAAAGTTATCATTAATTTTGGTTATTTTTATGTTATTTTTTAATCTAATTGTGTAAATTTAATTAATTAATTTAATAAATTTGAGTGTTGTTTTGATCATGAAGATATATTGGTTAAGAAAATATAGAGATTAAAAGGATAGAAAGTTTGTATTCTAATACAGACGTAAGAAAGTGAACTCGATGGCTTATAATGTGCTTATGCATGCAGTGATGTTAGTGGAGGGAGCGTTTCTAAACGAATGTTTTTTTTTTATTTTGGAGGTAGTAAGATTTAATGTAACTGTTTTGGAAGACTTTCTTACAATTTTAATGTTATATGGTTACAAATAAAGAAAAAAAGAAAAAAATGAAATTCAAGTCTTTATTTAAAAGAACAACATTTTATCGTTAAAGGCCCGTTATGCCATTACTATATTCAACAAATCAAACAGAAACCGCTTCAATGGCGTCTTCCATATCCATAAGCTTCAGTCCTTTCGCTCTTGCTCGTCCTAGAGTTAGAACCCCTCGCAGAGATTCACCAAAGAAGCAGCAGAAGCTTCCACGCATTCGAAACGCTAAACCTAATCCACCACCTAAGACTCGAACTGGTAATGCCAAGGAGTTGCAATCAATTGGAGTTGAAGCCACCACATACACTCGCTTGCCACCTAAAGAAGACTTTTCTCTTCCTTCCTTCGACCAGTTTGCGTTCGAAGTAAAGCTCTCGGATTCTATTTTAGCATCGGAGGTTGAAAACGAAATTGATCCAGTGAAACCTGAAGATGAGAAGGAAGAGAATGAAATGGATGGGAATTTGGGTTTACATTATGGTAAGTTTGAGATATTTGAAGGAAATTATGATTCTGAAGTGGAGAAGGAGGATGATTATAGCGATGTTGAAGATGATGAAGTAGAAGTTATAGGTTTTAAGGATGGGGATAAATATGTAGAACTGTTACAGTATAAAGAAGGAGAAGATGAGTATGGTGAATTGGAGGGAGAAGATGTGAAAGAAAAGGGTGTGCCAGCGGTAATGCGTTGTTTTGACCGTGCAAAGATATATGCGAAGGCAGGGGATGGAGGTAATGGAGTTGTGGCTTTTAGGAGAGAAAAGTATGTTCCACTGGGAGGGCCTTCGGGTGGGGATGGAGGGCGAGGTGGGAATGTTTATGTTGAGGTTGATGGGTCGATGAATTCACTGTTGCCTTTTCGAAATAGCATGCATTTTCGGGCCGGGAGAGGGAGTCATGGTCAGGGGAAAATGCAGAATGGAGCTAAGGGAGAGGATGTGGTGGTGAAGGTGGCCCCAGGTACGGTTATTAGAGAGGCTGGTAAGGATGAGGTGCTCTTGGAGTTATTGCATCCGGGACAACGGGCTCTGGTGTTGCCTGGTGGGAGAGGTGGGAGAGGAAATGCTTCGTTTAAATCTGGGGCAAATAAGGTGCCAAGAATTGCTGAAAATGGTGAAGAGGGTCCTGAAATGTAAGCTCTTTTTTATTCTTTTTGGATCTTTTCTCTTCCAAAGTACTTATTGAGTTGAATTAGTCTATCATTATCATTAGCTCGTTTTGTCCAAAATTTATGATCTATGACCTTGGGGAATTTTGTTATCATGATTGAGTTATGGAAATTTATGTTTTTATCATAATTTGTCACTATGCTTAATACAGGATATGTGTGTGAATGTGGCCGTGAATGTGAATGCGATGGCATTGTAATGGCATTTATCTCTTGCTCACTTCATGGAACTTGAAAGAAACCTAGTTACACCGGTTTTTCATTTGGCATAGTTTGTTGATGCCTTGGAATTATTGTTTTTCTTCTATACCCATTCCCAAACTAGAGAGTGTTGATACTTGGTATATAATATCTTGTTTCATGGAAACTGTCTTTATACAACAATTTAATTACATGTTAAAATATCTGTTATATGTTATTGATCAGGTGGTTGGAGTTGGAGCTAAAGCTGGTTGCAGATGTTGGAATTGTGGGTGCTCCAAATGCGGGGAAAAGCACCTTGCTGAGCGTGATAAGTGCTGCAAAGCCAGAGATAGCAAATTATCCCTTTACAACCTTACTTCCTAATCTGGGAGTAGTTTCTTTTGATTACGATTCTACAATGGTGGTAGCAGATCTTCCAGGTTTACTTGAGGGAGCACATAGGGGGTTTGGTTTAGGCCATGAGTTCCTACGCCACACTGAAAGATGCTCTGCACTGGTATGAAATCCCCACGAATTTCCACTCACTTTATTTTAAAATCAATGTTAGTGTTATCACAGTATTTCGTTCTTATGTTACTTTTTAAACTCTCATTATTACACTTGCCACTAGAAATACTCACTTATAGTCTGCTTTCTCCAAATAGCAAATAGGAGAAGAGAAGAGAAGAGAATAGAAGAGATTTAAAAAATAAAAAATAAAATCAAAATTCCAGAAGCTATTCTGGACTTCCCCTTTTATTGTTTCAGAACAAATTGTATCACTTCTTGGAATGCTTTTCCGATTGCTAGGACAGTTGAAAATTGTGATACTATGGATAAGTGTCCCAACAAGAGAGTGGGAAAATAACAAACATCATAAATGGTTTTAAAACGTTTTAAACCTTCCTCATCCACTCCATGTATCTTGTTCTGTAAAGCAGAAAATCAGTAAATACTACTCCAACTATTTGAAAAATATAATTTTTTCCAAGAGCATAAAATCTGATAGTAATTTTCGTAGTATCTGCAAGAGTTCACCATGGATTGATATGACTTCTATAATTTGGAATTACAGGTGCACATCATTGATGGTTCATCACAGCAGCCAGAATTTGAGTTTGATGCAGTTCGTCTGGAGCTGGAACTGTTTAGTCCTGAACTGGCTGAAAAGCCTTACGTTGTTGCTTTTAACAAAATGGATCTTCCAGAGGCACGTGAAAACTGGCCATCATTTAAGGAAAGGCTACGAGCTCTTGGGGTTGAACCATTTTGCATGAGTGCAGTAAAAGTAGAGGGTACCCATGAAGTGATTAGTGCTGCTCACAAGCTTCTACTAGAAAGCAAATCATCCAAGGAGGAGTTTAAAGGTCAAACTTACATTTTACTTTTTAGCACAAGTTTGATGTGGTATTTTTGTGACTTATTTCTAATAATAATAAAATGGGACCATGTATGGTTAATAAGTTATTCTGACAAGTGTTATTTTTCTTTTGAAGATCCTATCAATTTGAACTATGTTGCTGAAGAGGTGCGTAAGCAGAGAACAGCCTCTATCAATGAGTTTGAGATCACTCATGACAGTGATACTAGAACTTGGCATGTTGTGGGGTCTGGATTGCTACGTTTTGTTCAGATGACAAACTGGAGGTAGGCTTACTACTCTTTATTATTATTGCAATATTAACTGCTACATCATGCCATCTTTTCTCCCTTGCTGGCAATGTTCTTATTGCCGATTCTGACCTGCTCAGTTATCAAATTAGTATAGTTTCTTGCAAATTGCGACTACTAAAGGTAAATTCCTTTTGAAAAAGAACACCTCATAATTTGGGATGTATTTCCTATTGAACTGCACCACTACTAGAGCCTCTGGTAACTTTAGTTACTTGCTGCTTTAAAGATGGGAGATTCATAGTTTCTGACCAGGATGGAAGATATATACTTTATTTATCACGATTTAATATTTTGACCTTGTATAGTACATCAGGAAAGGAAAGAGACATTCTGGACCTTCCGGAAAAGAGTCCCAATAGGCTTTTGTTCTTTTATGGGACTTGAATGTTTTGAACATGTAGTCAATGATGGAATTCTTTCACCATCTTTCTGTTTTTACTTTATAATTAAGCGGTTGGGAGTTAATGTGATGAAGTAGGAGAGAACCTATGACTACACAGAAAAACAGAATAATGTGATTTTTTGTATGGAATATCAACGATACATTAATTTATGAATTTATTACGAGATGTATATTTGAACTTAATAGTTCTGTGAGAACTTATTTATTTCCTCTTGGATTCCATTTCTGGTGTCTTCCTTTTGACTGAGAGGAGCCATTTTAACAGTCATGTGTGCTTGTAGAAATACATAACATATGACAGTTATTTTTTGCCCTTCTGCTTATAAGAAGTCATGCTTTACTGAAAGCAACCATGCTTGAGCTTGTTTTGCAAGTTTTCAGCTAATGGCTTCAATGCAACCTTAAGTAGCTGCTTCTTTTGATAAGACTCAAAGTAGCTTTCTTTTCATTTACATGGCTTCCATTTTTGTAGCACCACTGATCACATTCAGATGCATCAGTGCTATAAGTTCTATGATGCACATCAAGGCTCTTTGCAATTTGCATGTATCTTTTTGGTCTAACAATTTGCATGTATCTTGAGATATGAAAATTTTGTACGAACAATGCTTCTTTGTTATGCTGAATTATTGCTCTTCATAATTGCACCATCATTTTAATGTCTCCCTTGCACATATCGAAAAATTAATATTGAATGTTCAACAGATATTTGGATTCTGAAAGAAGATTCCAACATGTTGTAGAAGCTTGCGGTGTGAACAAGTCTCTCATGAAATTTGGTGTCAAGGAAGGTGATACAGTGATTGTGGGAGGGGTATGTTACTCTTTTATCTTGTTAAAGAAGAGCTTTTCTACCTTCTTGTCCCACACTTTCATGCAAAATGATGAGATTGACACTTCCCCCACACCCTATGATAAAGGGAAAGAAAAATAAATAGACATCTTATTTATTTTCTTTCATGTTAGAAATGTTCTTACCTATTGAAATTTGAGAAAAATAAAAATACATTTTATTTATTTTTGTAGAACATTACAGCCAATCAGTCATTGCATATGAAGCCATATGCTTTGAATAAGATTTTACTGACAACTTTGACGGTTCTTTTGAAGTGTCACCTTTATCTTGATGCCTATATTATACGTCATTCTTTCTTGTTTTTATCCCAGCTGTACCTAATCTAAATCTATGTTCTCCAATCATCCCTTTTTGAATTCCTCCAGATGGAGATGGTATGGCATGATTCTGCCGACGGTCCAAGCTCATCAAGGATGAAGAGATCAACAAATTCAATAAAATGGGCTGAGTGGAAGTGACCATCAATTCCGTAGAAGTTAAGGTAATAGAAATATCAAGTTGTTAACTTTTAGGTCATGTTTGGTTCGTAAAATAGAAACGTAATGAGAATGTGAATGATAATAGGAATTGAATTCATTGAAAATAATAATACTATTATTATATTCGTTTAAACAGTTGAATCAAAATAATGATAAATATTAAAGTAAAATTTATTAAATTATAAATAAAATAAAATTATAAAATAAAAGTTCTTGATTTTTAAATAAGATAAAATAAGAACAATAATAATAAATGATTATACAAATGTGTGAGAAAAATAGAGCATTCTAATGTATTCCTAAGGGGTGTAGAAGAAATGAGTATTCTTGTTATTAACACGTAAGTATTCTAAAATATTCCCATTACCATTCATATTACTGTTAACTAAACATGAAAGTGCTAAAAAATTTCTATGAACATGCTGTAGTTAGTGTTATTAGCTGGCACTCGGGGTGATTTATAATTTATGGTTATGAACAATTAAAAATGGATTTATGGTGATTTGATATGTTTTTTGAGATAATTATACAAGAACCATTCTAGGAACGCATTAAAAGGGTAGTTTTTGTTTTGACACCCTTCTCCACTATTTTTTTACTTTTAATCCCCCTTGTCAATTCATGCTAGAATTTAAACATGTGTTAAAAAATAAAGCTTTTTTGAAAACATGTTCAAGAATAGTTTTTATGCTTCGACACTTTTTTTGAGGATAGCATGTTTCACCGGAGGTTTATCAATTGTTTATTGTCATGGTTTTTGTACTTTCAGTAACATTTTGTATTTTTGAATGCATATACAAAACAATATTTTTTAACATGTTTTCTAAACAGTGAAGGGTTAAAAATGAAAAGATAAAGGGGTAATTTAAGGTAATTCCTCCTCGAGGACAAAAATGCTAGTAGAATAGAGTTGCTTATGGACTAATTGATATACTAGTTTTTCTTTATACGAAGTTTCGTAAAACTATCATTTTTATATGCATACCTCTTGTGTACATGCATTCAGACAGGTGAGGTCTGAATTTAAATTTTGTATTGACAAATCTAATATTATATAATATTGTAGGGTTTCTTGAAACCAACAGCTTAACGAAGTTGATCATTGACGCACAGAGCTCAATGTTGGGTGATTGAATTGAAATGCATTGGTACTAGTCTAATACCAAGCAATATCAAATTTACATATGCCAAAAAGGAGCAAAATATGAAATAGGTGATTCATCTGCAAGTTTTATTTATTATTTATAATGTGCATAATTAGAACTCTTAGTATATCCTTATGGCTATTTATCATAGAAAATATTTTATGCTTAAGATATATATCCTTAGTTATGGCTCAGAATTGTTGAAACAATGACACATAAAATACAGAAAGGTCAAGCCAGATTGAGTTTTCTATTAAGAACTTTGATGTACGATAAACTTCAGTTTGAGAAGCAATTTCTTTTTCCTTCAACCAAATGTAAGTAGGAAAACTTTATATATCTAAAATTTAAGATGAATTACAAATAACATAATATAATATTATTGGTAAGTATAATTGGACCCACATAATTCTATCTAACAAGAAACTAATACGTCAATTATGATTGCAATATATTCTTGATTTATAGTAATACTTTTGTAAATATAACATTATTAATTGATACTATTGTATTAAAAACGGGTAAGATCAAAGGAAATGGATAAAAAATCTTTCTAAGGAACCTAGAGGACTGGTCACTGGTGTAGGTTTTGCTCTACGCAAGTGAGCATTAAAATAGTTGATATTTTCATGTAATTGCTCCAAAATTTTCAAACATTGAAGTAGTTAGTGAAACTGGTTTGTAAGACTATAAACAAAACATATCTTGGTCCCTATAATAATTCTAGTACATGTGAGATCATTTAGTCATGAAAGTATTTATGGATTTGGTAACTGTGACATAAGAAAGAAATGTATTATCTTATGTTCCAATTAAGACAAATTGACACCCTCAGCTCATGATGTTATACATTGATTTGTATAGATGATAAATCATTCATAGTGTAAGATATAATGTATTGTAATGTATTGGATTACTTTAACTTAATTGTTGTTAGTTAGTTATTTGATCAACTAATCATATAGCTTGTAATTATCTATATATAGCATTAAACTTTCTATTGTGAATAATATTAAAGGATCATTTTCTCACATTAATGGTTAATCCATCTCATCATGTTGATGATCAACAAAATGTTGTAACTGAGACCGACGGTTATCAACTTGTTCTCTCAACTATAGGCACTCTTATAGTGAATTTCACCTTCTCGATGAAGCTTGATCAAACAAACTATCATGTGTAGCGCAAGTAAGTTCTTTAAGCTATAATCGCATATGGATTGGATACAATTGTCGATCCTCACGTTTCACCTCATTCCTATTTCATGATTTCGCAGCCTTCTCAGATCAATTCTGAGTATGTGCATTACTGAATAATGTAATGAAGAGTTGGTTTTATTCACCGGTCTCTTCCACTATGCATCTTCATTTTAAACGAGGTATTTTAGCAGTTGAATAATAGAACTCACTTGAACAAATTCATTCTGCTTCTTCATGTATTAGGATTATGGAATTAAGACTTCAAGTGCAAATAATGTCTTAAAATGAACTCTCGCTTGATGAATTTGTTCTTTGTTTGAAAATTGTTGTAGATTATTTGGCTGCTATAGAAGAAGCAATGAAAGATTAATATATAATTTTGCATGTTATTAGTGCCTTGATTCTACTTATAATCCTTTTGTATCTGTCTTTACATTGCAATCAAGTGTCTCTTCCTTTGATGAATTTCATAGTCAGCTCTTGTCATATGAAAGGTGCTGGAATAACAAAATTCACAAAATATTAATCGTTACATCCAATCATATTTGGTTAAATTTGTTGGCATTTCTTTCAAGATTTTCTTAGATTCGCAACAAGTATCAAAAGTTGTGAAAAATAGTTGTTCTAGTTCACCTTGGAACTTACAAGATTTCCTACAAGAAGTTGTTCTTATTAGTCGAAAATTTTCAAGCAAAGAAAGGAAGGAAATGGAGTAGCACGTGTGTAATGCCAAATTTGTGGTAAGGATGGACATCTAGCTAACAAGTGCTTTAAGGAAAAAAATTTACACTTCATCACCTACTACAATGGTTGATGATGGTTTTTCCTTATCATATCCTTCCTCAGTCTATATTCCTTTGTTGCTTGACTCTAGAGCTACACATCACTTAACAAGTGATGCAAGCAATATTGTTGAACCTAAGAACTCATTTCTATCAACGATCATGTTTCTCTTCCTTGCAACTTATTGGTTCAATCTTTATAATCAAGTTAAAGGGTAAATAGACAAATATATCACCGAATTATTACGTTTTTATCAATAAACTAATTTTCGTCCTATTTCTACTATCGAATTATCAAAATATTTTATTCATACTATTGTCATTTTTTCATCCACTATATCATTTAAAAAAATAAAAAATCTATAAAATTAACATGTCATCATTTTCCTTACTAGTATTTGAGCAAATAATCATCCTATGATAATTTTTGATAATGAATAATTCACCATTAAGATAAAAAAATCATCTAAATACACTTTCCTCTTTCTTATCCTAAAAAAATTACATTATTTAAGATCCATCATGATTAAAATACAATCGAAAACATTTTATCTTAGAACCCATATGAAAATCAAAAACCCATGAACAGTTAAGACATAAATAATGGTAAAAAAATGAGCAATGAGACCAAAGTGTGTAAGTCTTAAACCCACTTTCTTTCCATTTCTCTCTCTATAAATCCCTTTCACTTTTCACCCCATCTTGCACACTTTGTTTGGTAAATCATAAACATTGATATATTTAAAAACTGATTCAAAATTTAATGAATTTATTTGTTTTGTTTATAGAAAAATTTATGTGAAATTGAGAAACAAAGATAATATTAAGAAAAATATTAATTAACTTCCATGATGACTCTTAATTTTCCCAAATCCAATCGCAAAAGAACACATACAATAGATAACAATCACAATTGTAATTTGAATACAAAATAATGAGATTGAGATCCAAAACTCTACATCAAAACTACTTTGACCAAAACTGGTAAGAAAGAGATAAATTAGAAATTGACATAAGAGAGTTATTTGTAAAAGAACTATTGAGGAATATGATGAATAGTAAATTTTTTTATTTTTTATTTTTAACAGCCTAAAGGACGAAAAACTAACAAAATGTTATGAATGAAATATTTTGATAAATCGATGGTAGAATGAGACGAAAATTAGTTTCGTGGTACAAATGCTACAAACACAATAGTTCAGATGTATATTTGTAAGTTTACTCTAAGTTGAATGAATTGTTGTATACTTCTTTAGTCTCTCAATTAGTGCAAAGATTGCATGTAGATAACAGTATTATTGTTGAATTTTGTGTTGACTCTGTGTTCATTAAAGATGCTTTGAGCAAGGCAACAATGATTGTAAGGAGAGATAAAGGAGGACCGTACTCATTAGAAGGCCAAATGAGGTCTATTGGTGACAATTCCACTATCAATACTCATTCCTTTTCTGTTTGTGACAAGGTTCCTTCTGTTTCTGTGTTTTTTTGCAATAAAATCAAATATATTGCATTATAGATTAGCACCTGTATTTACTCATTTGTTGAAATGTGATAAAATTTTCATTTCTTTTGTGTTCTCTACCTGTTGTATTGTAAAATCAAATAAACTTTTCTTCAAACATAAACATGTACCTTGTGATACACCTTTTGTTCTTTTGTATGTGAACTAGTGTTGTGGTTTTCAATATTGGAGTTAGGTATTTTATCCTTATTGTTGATGATTCAATATGTTATATATTGATATTTTTTTCTCAAAACTAAGGATGAAGCTCAATCAATGTCTATGAGTTTCGTAGCCATGGTTGAAAGAAATTTTAACACTAAAATTAAGGAAGTTCAATCATATGGTGGAAAAAATTCTATTTCTTTCAAAACTTAGTTTAGTTGGCTTACAACATAGGGTTACACGTCTCCATGTCTCTGAACAAAATGGAAATATGGAGTAAAGAAATCGAAGGGTGGTTGAAAGGAGCTTAAATTTGCTCTTGCAAGTTGGTATGCTTTTGGTTTATTGGGTGTATGCTACGAGAACAACAATGTATGTGTTAAACAAGTTACCAACCAAAACATTTAACCATCAAATACCTTACACATTACTTTATCAAAAACCTTTTAACTTGGAGTTCTTGAAAAGTTGTGGTTCTCGTTACTACCCTTTTCTAAGAGCATGCAATACAAATAAACTTCAACCTGGATAAGCAGCTTATACTTTTCTAGGATATGCTCTTTAACATAGTGGCTACATATGCCTCAACATTGCTTCTAGTAGGTAATATGCCAGTCGTCATGTGACTTTTGATGAGCCACAATATCCTTTCTTCAATAAGCTTCCTTCCCTACCATTTCTACTTTATTTGTGCATGCGATAGTTCTTAATACCTTTTCATAGTCACTTTCAAGCCAACCATCTCTATTACCTTTTCTTTTATCCTCTTGGGGAACGTATAAAGTGACTACTCTTCCAACTAGCCCTGCTATTAGTAGCCCCAATTCACATGCTATTTCTTTTAGTTCTATTTCAATTCCAACTACAATTCCAAGTTCAACTCTACCAACTTCTCATCCACCTATTATTATTTCAATAGACTCTTTACCTCTAACACCTTTAATTGACTCTTCCTTGAGACAACATGTAATGACTAGATCAAAAGCGAGTTCCCTTAAAACCAAGATTTTTTTGGATTTGGTTACTCATACAAAACAAGTTTTTATATTTGAGCCAAACTCTTATAGAGATGTTAAGAGCATTGTTGAGTGGAAAATTGCTATGAAAAAAGTTACATGTCTTATTAGATAGTGACACTCAAGAGTTAATGCCTTGTCCCTGTAATAATGATCCCAAAGACATTTTCACATGTAATAAAACTTAAAACCATCATATTGGTGCTCTCATTATCCTTACCTTATAGTTGGGACTTAAAATAATTAGATGTAAACTATGTTTTCTTAAATGGTGAGCTTAAGGAGATTGTTTACATATATCAACTTCAAGGTTTTGAGGATCCTTAACATCCTGATTGGGTATGTAAATTGAGAAATGCTCTATATGGTCTTAAACAAGCCACAAAGGCTTAGTATTAGAAGCTAAGTGCAAGCTTGATTTATTTAATTTTTCAAAAAGGTTGATACTTTATGTTCTTTAGTTTTAAGAGTGATTATACCATAATTGTGTTTGTGTATGCCGATGGCATCATCATTACTGGGACTGATAAGAAATATGTTGCTAATCCTGTCAAGTTGCTAAATGAAGAATTTTCTCTCAAGGATTTTGGTGGCCTACATTTCTTCTTGGGAGTGGAGGTTCAAAGGGGTCCTAAATTCATACACCTTGGCCAACAAAAATACATTAACCATTTGATTTCTAAGGTTAATTTGGATTCAGCTAAATCTTATAAAGCCCCTATGGTTACAAGTCTTCTTCTCTCAAAATATGATGGGGTGCCTTTCTTAGATCTTATAATTTATAGAAGCACAGTTGGTGCCCTACAATATTGTGTTCTTATAAGGCCTAAAATAATTTTTTCTGTAAATAAGCTGTCAGTTCCTACATGCACCTACTAATGGGCATTGGCAAGCCATTACAAGAGTTCTTACATATCTCAAAGGTTAAGTCTCTTATGATTTACAGCTTAACAAGTCAGATGTGCTTGGTATTGATGGGTTTTTAGAATCAGATTGGGCAAGTGGCTCAAATGATAGAAGAAATACAAGTGTTTATTGCATCTATTTTAGGGATAATTGGATGTCCTTAAAACAAAAGGTTATTTCTAAAAGTAGTGCAGGAAAGAATATAGAGATCTTGCTCTTGCTGCATGTGAAGTAATTTGATTAACATTAGTGGTGATAGAATTGAGGGTGAAGCTAGCTCATAAGTTTGTTTTATTTATAGACAACCTGAATGCCAAGCATTTAATTGCAAATCTAGTGATGCATGCTAGAATGAAGCATGGTGAAGCTTATTTTCACTTAATAAGGGATTTGGTAGTAGAAGACAAGTTGGATATACAAATTACACCATCTAGTGATCAAGTTGCAGACAATCTTATTATACATTTGGGTGAGCCTTGATATGTTGTCTTAAAAACCAAACTAATGTTGTTTTGTCCACCATTTGTTTGAGGGAGTTTGTAGGACTTGGTGACTTAGAGTATACTGTAATTATTGGATTACTTTAACTTAATTGTTATTATAATGATTGATAGTTAATTATTTGATCAATTAATCATATAACTTGTAATCGTGTATATATAGTAGTGAGTTACTATTGTGAATAATATCATATAATCATTTTTTCGTATCAATTCTCTCTTCAAGTTTCTACATAGCAAATAGATGAGCAAAAAAAATTATTTCATTTTGATTGACTTTTATTTTACTTTTTTGAGTTTTTTTCCTATCAATTTGGTATTTTTATTTATTTATTTATATATCAATCAGGCAATTTATTTGATATTCATGTTAAATTCAAATTAAATAAGTTACGAGATTGTCATGTTAGATCAACTAATCTCCCCCCAATTCAATTGCTAGAAATGACTTATTTTATTGAAATTTAACATCAAAATAAACTAAAAAACCTGATTGATATATAAATGAAAATATAAGTATCAAATTGATAGGAAAAAAATTGGGACATTAAAAAAAAAATACCTTAAAATTTATAACAATAAAAATAGCACCAATAATATTGAATGAGGTTTAAATAGGCAAAGTTCAACATTGAACGAATCTAAATGAGCATAGTTCAATTTAAATGACCTCCAATTGGACGATGTTTAAAATGAAATGATATGTCAGACTTTTTTTAATAGAGAAAATATATTATGTGAATATAATAAGTGTAATTTTTATAGTTATAAGTTTTAATGGTGTTGTTTTTATTGTTTATACAAAAAACTTTAAAGTAATAAATTGAAGAGTTACCTACAAATATATTACTGAATTATTGTTTTTATTTTGTTTATATTACTAAACTATTTTTCTTCTCGTTTATACCATCTTACTCATAAAAAGTTTTATTTATATCATTATATTAATCTCTATGTAACAACATTACAAATCTCAATACAAATTATTGTTCTAAATATTAGGTGTTTCTTGCTCAAGCTTGCTTTATTTTACTTGTGTAATTACCTTAAATTGTCAACATAGTTTGGTTGAATTTTAAAAAGGAATTGAGTTAAGAAAATTTAGTACGTAGATTTTGGTGTTTTGAATTTTGAAATATTAGAGAAAATAGCACAAGTTATATGAGTGTCGAATTTTCACATATCCTTCTAGAAAGTAGACATATAGACTTATAATGATTATAAGTGTATACATAATTTTTACACGTGCATATGTTATTGTCAATTGTGTTGAAGTGAATATTGGAAGAAAAAATCGTGAACATTTTGTGAAATAAAGTTAACCCAAATTAGATTATAAAGAGTGATATAACCCAATCTTATTTTATATTTTTTTAGAAGGTAGTTTAAATATGTTATTTTTAACGATAAGTGCACTTTAGTCTCTTACTTATTAGGTGGGATATGAAAAGTTTACTATCTTTACAAAAATGATCGTAGAAGTTTATTTTGTAAAGTAATTGACTTTGTTATCTTAGTTTCGAAATGGACAAGTGAGAAACACAAATCCATTACTTTACAAAATGAATTTCTCTAACCATTTTGTAAAGGTCAACCATTTTTATAAATGTAGTATACTTGTATTACCCCACCTAACAGTGACGAATCTAAAATGCATTTTCGTTAAAGTTAACAGATTTAGGTGATCTTTCATCTTTTTTTATCAAATGATATTTGGAGATTAAGAATTTGAATTAAGGTATTAAGTGAAAAAATATCAAGTTTTTACCAACTGTACTAAAATGTAGCTTAATTATTTGCAAGTCACATTATTGTGTAATTTGTGATTATATATACTTTCTAACCGATTGTAATTGATATCTTTTAGGACGAAGGGTCTTTCAAGTCCCTTACCTTTAACGAAATGACACTTTAAACTCATACTTATTAGACAGGGAAACATAAATCTACTAACTTTATAAAAAAGATTACAAAAGTTATTTTGTAAAGTAATAGACTTGTAATGTCTTACTTATCCACTTCAAAACTAGAGTAGCATAAGTTCATTACTTTATAAAATAGACTTATGTGATCTTTTTTGTAAAAGGTAACAGATTCGTTTTGCCTTACCTAATTTATAAGAGACTAAAGTTGTATTTTTGCTATAGATAATGGACTTGAGATACCATTTTTCTTATCTTTTATATCTATGTTATTAAATGTTTTGTTTAATATTATAATTCAAGTATTAATATTTTTTTCATTTTGAATATTTTTTTTAATTTTTGGTCAAACTTGATTACATGTGTCATACATGGTAAATTAAATTGACAAATTGGATAAGGATATTTATGAAAATTTAAGGAAAAAAGACAATAGAAAACATTATCATTATTGTTGGGATTTCATGTGTATGCTTATATGGTGAGAATTTAAAATTTTTCTATCACCACTTGGCTCAATACATAAAAGGATCTCATTTGTATGACAATTGCAAGTAAGATTTTCTCTTAAGCACTTCAATAAACACCTAATATGCACTAAATAAAATAAACAAATTTCATCTACCTTATTGCTAGAGATGAAACAGATTATCTTTACCTTAAGAGATTTGACAATCTCTTGAGTAGAGGGAAGTCGATTTCTTTTCTAGATCTCTTGGAAACCACCTCTCTTTCAGGAACACCTCTTGATTCACCTTGAACCTAAACAACAAACTACCACACCTCTTAGATAGATGAATGTAGAGTTTAAGACTTAGATCTAACCACCCAGCAAGAAGAGATGAGAGAATAGACTTTTGGTCTAGGGTTGAATCACCTAGGTTTTGGCTTTGAGTAAGCCTTTCCAAGTTTTGGCCTAAGAGAAGGAAAAACTTGGCTACTGAAAATGTCAGATTTTGGCTAGGGTTTTGGAGGCAACATAATAGCTCTATTTTCCTCAATTATGCTTCTTTAAATAGGCAAGGGTTAAGGAAACTCTTTGTATAAGGTTTGAATCAATTACACAAATGTCACTAGTCTTGTTTAGTCATCTTATGCTCTCTTTAATCTCAACTTTTGATTGGTTTAATAAATTAATTTATGAACAAATAATATTATTCATATTATTCTATTATACAATGTCTCTATTGTCCTTATAATGCTTTCAAACATTATACCAAATAATATTTGCATAACTTCACAAATTTATTTATGGTTTAAGCATGTCATATTATGATATTTTATTTTAGCATTTCATCTAATGTATTTTATCTTATACATCATTATGAAATGTAAAATACTTGTTGTTTCTCTTTAGTTGGTGTTACCGTATAGAGGATCTACATCATCTTGGCAATAATATAAAACTTTATATTATTAACTATAAGAGATTCTATCATTATATTATAGTTTTCCAAACGATATAGTAATTATTTACTCGATCTACTAATTTTATGTCTATCCTTGTCACATGATATTATGAATAATATGCAAAATAAAATCGTGTCACTTTGCTTTATATTTGTTTTCTTGGTCTCTCAAGTGAATTATAACTATAACTACATCAGTTATATTGCATGCGATATAATTTCACTTTACCAAAAGGTCCAATTATATTATAACTCAAAATCGAGGGACAATGATAACATTAACATATAGATTTCTTTCACACAGGTTTTACACAACGAACTACTATTTCATTCCTATCATAAGATTGTATTTAAATAGCAATCATATTATATATTTATCATGTGAAAAACCTACACATTTCATATCTAAGATTCTAAAGGCACAATGGAAACATTAATGACATAAAACACAATCCATATAATGTTCCATCTAGTTAGGTCATGTTCAATATATAAAATACACATTTTATATACTCGTGTCATTAAATGATAATCCCTTGTCAACATTAATAGAACTACAATTTATTTTTAATTGACATGACAATCTTTCATGGTAATTAATGTTCTTCCTTAATTACCACAATTGTGAACATATTTAGGATTACATGTTTCTCATTTTAAGAGTTTTATGGTTCAAGACCAAGTGCGTCTTTTTAAACACTTCTAAAATATAATATGTTAATCTTAAGGAACAAGAATATATAATATTCAAAATCATGAACAATACATAAATCTTTATTAAAAAAATAACTTTTAAAACACACATCATTCAATTATATCTCTTGCAAGAAAAAAAATGGTATAACTTTTTCTCTAAATTTTTATGTCATTTTGTTAAATTTTTTAAACACGGATTATTAATGATAATAGTAATGTATTAACACAAAAAAGAACAATAAATTTGAATTATTCTAATCATTATTATATGAGGTTCGATACCCTAATTAATATATTTGTATTTTTATGTCTTATGTTGTTAAAATATTTTGTTTTAGTACCCTAATTTAATTATTGATATTTTTTTCAGTTATTAAATTTTTTTTGTTATTAATATTTTCCTTGAAATTTTATAAATATTATTATTTAATTTAACACGTAGAATTTATATAGTTAATTTTGATTAAAATTTTATCCAAAATGATTAAAAAAATAACTATATTTAAATTACGGTAATAAAACAAAAAATTTAAACATACAAATATACAGGGTTAGTTACTTAAAGCTATCACAGCCAAGCCAGACAGTAATTAATATATTGTTTTGTATATGTTTATGTCATTTGACTTTTCTAGACAATGAAAGGTTGTGTTTAATGATTCACTTGTATGTTGTGACTGGTGAGTGACCAATCCATCATTATTCTGTACACTTACTGTTTTGAAGATTTATCTTAGGTAGGTTTAGATTTTGTATAGAGATAGAGCTTGGTTGTGAGGTTTAGATTTTGTACAGAGAACAAATTTTGTAATTATTTGTTTTTCATATTAAATATATTTTATATATCTATTATTTGAAACGAGGATAAATAATATCATAATATTTAAGTTATTGTAATAATTTTAATAACACGTGATATTTAATATAAAAGTAATAATTATTTATTAATTATTATTAAAATATATAAAAAATTTATTAATATTTAAGTAAGGTATTAAAAATACGCTAAAAATTTAAAATTTCAAAAATTATCAAAAATAGAATACATGAATATAGATATGTTTATTTTTTGAGTTATTACGTGCTCTTAATATCTAAGTTTATATTTCTTGAATTGTAATTGATTTAGGAAAAATATATATCTTTAAAAAAATATACATATGTATACACGTATTCTATTTCTAATATTTTTAGAATTATATTTTTAATATACATTTTAATAATTAGTAGACGTGTAATACTACATTCAAAAACTAGTTGAATTTTGTATACTTTAATATAATTAGTAGACTATTATTATCTTTTTTTCTTTATATATATATATATATATATATATATATCCTTTTATCATTTTCATTAACATTTTTTGTTTCTTTAAAATCATTTCCGTTAACAAAAATGATAATAATAGTGATGTTAAAAGCCAAACACTAACAAAAATGATTTTTATGTTAAAGTTGATCAAATGATAAATTAAATAAAGATATTTATAAAAAAAATTAAAAAGATAATAGAAAAAAATTACGATTATATTTTCTGTAAAATAAAAAAATTAATAGTATGAATTTTTTATTTTAAATTTTCTATATCATTTTGTTGAACTTTAAACTTAAACTATTAATTATAATATAAATATATTCACACTATAATCATTTCTAATTAACGTAATTTAAAAAAAAAACAAAAAACAAAAAATTCTTACTGATAACAATATCAATCGCTATACTTGTGTACCAGTCGCTAATAGTCAACTCTTGATCCTTATGAAAGTGCGTGACTTTTAGACAGAACCGTATCTGCAAAAAGATTGTATTTTTATAGTCATTTCAATCATGAAAACAGTATCTAAACAGTGACATTATATGACTGCCTTCTTTTTCCCCAAGACTTCCTTAGCAATGTTAATAATCTACTTGCTTAGATGTGCTTTGGATGTCCGAAAGGTTATAATAATAAATCAATTATCGTTTCGTGATTAGCAACAACAAACTATAACCGTTTTTCCTTAACATCGGATAATAATTATTAATTATGAGTAAATAATAGAATTTAATCATAATTTTTATTCAAATATATTAACTTAAAAAATAATAATAACTATATTAAATTAATATTATTTTTATAATATTGACATTATTTTTCTCTATTTATCGAATACTTTTTAAGTAAAAAAATAAGTAATAATAAAAAAATTTTTAACCAAATATTCAAAATATTATATTTTAATAATATAAATACATTTTACTATATATTTATAAAAATAATAATTTTAATATATATTTTTTATTTTGAATTAATTATAATTTTAAATTTATAATAACCATCAATGTTACACAATAATATAATTTAAAAAAACAAAAAAAAAATTATAAAAATAATCACAATTTTAATTATTCACTTATAAAATACACTCTACTTTAGAAAAGTGGGTGAATTTTAGACAACCGTATCTGCAAAAAGATTGTGATTTAGTCATTTGACTCATTTCAATTATTGCAACAGTAGCTAAACATTCGATACTATATAGCTGCCTTCTTCCTTTTACCCTTAAGACTTCCTTGCGCAAAGTTGATGTTTTGTTTGAGTCCCTTCTAATGAAAGTTTACCCAATTCAAACAAATTTTATCAAATATCACAAAAAAGGGTACAACATAAAAACCAAGAAATAATATTATTATTGAAGTAGAGTCATGACTCATGATCACTATGTTGAAATTTCATACCAGGATTCACCTAAAAATACAGACATTTGCATAATCTCTTACAATTAAAAGATCAACCCAAAAATTTATATCCTTCCAAGAAGAGCAAATTGTCAAGAACATAAATATCAATCCCCTATATAATAATTGAGAATTCAAATAATTCTTGCACAGTTGAGAGTGATTATTCTTATATTTTTTTTGTATTCCATTACAAATTATTGATAAAACAATTGAAGCATTTCTGTTTTGCACAACAAAGCTATCTATCTCATCACATATAAAGTAACATGTTGATGACTCCTTGCGGTCTTTGAATAACTTTGCATGATGAAATCTGGGAGAAAAAAAAAGAGAGGGAGTGAATAGGAACTTACATTCCCATGTTGACTTGGAATCTTGTCCCCACAATTCGAAGAAATTACGAAGGATTGACAATGGATGTGTCGATGTAAAAGGATAAATACCGTGGTACTGAATTTGTCTCGAGAAAGACCCAAGAGAGCTAACATGAAAACGACCGTGTCCTTAGTTGGGAGAGTTGGAAGTGCAGAGATTTTAGCTGTTATTCAAGAGCAGATTAAAAAAGTATATATGGTTTGCTAGGCTCGTATATGATAGGCCAAGGCTTATTCAAGACAAAAAGAGTGGCCAATGTGAAGATTATATGGACATAGATATGAAAAGGGCTGATGTGAGCTACAACTGAATCATCGGAGCAAGACGAGTAAGATTTAAAGCCCCTATTGCAAAAAAAGAAGCATGTTTTGGTTTTGATAAATTTGATAAAAAAACAATAATGAGAAATCACATTATCTTGCTCAACTCGAAGTGCGAGACTCTTTGCTCAACTTGAAGTGCAAGACTCTGTGGTGGTAGTGGGGGTGTTGCTGCTGCTACTTGAAGGGGCTGAACTCTGGGCAGACTGTTGGAGGCTTGAATGAGAAACAGTACCACTCGTTGAAAAAGTTGAGCCAACTGATTCACTAGAAGTGCTTGCGGATGAAGCCATCCGTGCTGATGTAGAGTCCTTGCTAGATCCCGAAGTAAGTTCTGGGCGCAACTCTGAAGAGGAGGAGGATGGCGCTAGCATACCTATAGAGGATCCTACTGGGTAGGGTGCCACTGGCATATCAGCTAGAGAAGATGCAGATGGACTGTAACTCAGAGTTCCCATTGGGTGGTCAAATCTGCATGCAGACCCAAACTTACACACTCCACTTTGTGCATAGTGAGTACAAAGTAGCGAACCCTGGATGAGCACATTAAATTTCCAGAAACAGTGTGAGTACAGAAGATAGATGAAGTATCACCAAGATAGGAAAATTCAAGAAAAATGAATCCTTAAAATATATCTCTCCTTACTGGAGCCTCCTTTCGGTTAACATCATTGTCTA
The DNA here is from genome assembly GCA_030763125.1 of Hippophae gyantsensis. Classification (NCBI taxonomy): domain Eukaryota; kingdom Viridiplantae; phylum Streptophyta; class Magnoliopsida; order Rosales; family Elaeagnaceae; genus Hippophae; species Hippophae gyantsensis. The sequence goes on along the minus strand of CM061028.1, from coordinate 72,464,956 downwards.
CATCATCCTCAAAAAATTACACTGTTGCATATCACTCAAGCATATTTGTGTGCATTCTTAATACTTCAAAATTGCTAGATGAATAATAAAATAAAGAATAATTGTCACTTTTTAAAAGCAAAAAGTACCACATTGCCTTCAAATTCCTAAAGAACATAAACAAGCAAAGCCACATGGCATAAGGTATGTGTGCATGCAAACAAGCATGAAGAAACACACATGTATTGACTATGGAGAAGATCCGAACGATGAAATTACTAACATTTCCAGATACTATTGCCCAAATTATTGAAGTAGACTTGGATATGTTTGAAAATGTGAAAATCAACGAAAAGTTCTTTTAACAGGACAAGTAAAATTATGATGACAAAACCATTGATATTATAGCCAAGTGTTCATAGAAAGCCAAGTAAATGCATGCAATCAGAATAGAGCCTTAGCATAAAAAAAGAGAAAAAAAACAAGACTACTATGAATTGTGTCAACTATGGGAAAGAACAGCATAAAGCCTCCTATGATATGATGGTTCTAGCAAGAGACAGTATGCAAGCAGTAGCAAAGCACATAGTGACATCAAAGAAAGGAGGGGGGACTTAGAACGTTAAATAAAGGTGGTTATGAATCAATGAACACAGATACAGGCAGTGCATGATAAAGTTTAAGATGGATTAGGTCTCAAGGGCAAGTAAAAATAACTGTTGGAGGAACAATGTGTTTCACTAAGTAATTTATCACATGGCATAATATTTATTTATCAACAACGTAGATAATTATGGTGGATGTACAACAAAAGTAGATTATCCACCAACTCACATGACTGCTAACCCAAGCCGGCATCCTTATCCCTGCTTTTACATGACTACCTAATCTTTTTATTAGCAAGGTATGTTAAACACAAATGTGGACGAGAGAATTCAGATAACTATGCATAGGAGACATACCGCTCCATTGAGAAATTGCATGTGACATGTTCTTCTTCAATAGCTAACCACGTCTCATAATAAGAAATGCAATAAAGCTAAAGGATACTCACCGGTCGCAAGGGAAAACCCATGGGACTAAGGACAACAGTTGTTCTTGGTACCATAACTTCTGTTGGGTGATGATATCTACATGAGGATCCAAATTTACATTCCCCTTTCCTCATGTAATACTGACATTCAGGTTGCCCAGGTCTTTGTGGAAAAGATTGCTCCTTCTGGATGCTGCCAGATGGGGTACGAGGTGCAGGTACAGGCTGATAGGATCCTCCATATGCAGATGCTAAAGAAGATAGTTGCCTTATCCCATAAAGAGTACCAAAATCAGCAGTGGGTTGAGTACTTGGAGAGGGAAGTGAGGTTACAGGTGCCTGCATGACATAATCCACAGGTTAATGGAAAAGTTGATACATTGAATGTGATAGTAAGCGAGAAAATTGTACCCACCGCATAAGGATTCCAACTGGGAAATTGAACCATCCCTGGGGAAACCAAAACTGTACCATAAGGGCTCTGGACATATGAGCCTTGTACCAAAGGCGGCCTTGCAACTACTAAACCATACTGTTGGTTTGATGAGTCAGATGGAGACTGCACTGGAGGATATATTGTAGGTGTAGGAACTGGTGCAGCTGCTGGTGATGGAACTGGAAGTTGTATGCCAGCTGGCTGTGGATGATGGAATTTACATGTCGCTCCAAACTTGCATTGGCCAGTTTTCATATAGTAGGAGCAATCTTTCTCGCCCTGGTATTCATTTAGAAATTTAAAGGCAGACAAACCAAGATACTGAACCTTATTGCATATGAAACAAATGGTTTAAAATATGAAAAGAATTTTTTTTGTTTTCCGTTTATCTATTTTCTAAGGGGAGGGGGAAGGATAGAGACAAACCAGTCTTGATGGGTATCCATATAAATTTAGTGTTACAGGACCAAGCAAGCCTCCTCCCTGTCTAGGATGGTGATATTTACAAGAAGCACCAAATTTACACGCCCTTGTCCTCATATAATACTGCCAAGTACAAAAGCACAGAAAAATTAACGGAAAGGAAATCAAAATTTAGACTCCAAGAGCACAATCAGCAATTCAGGACTTTACTTCAACCATAATACATAAGAATGAAAGCCAGGAACAGTTACATGATAGAATAAAGCGCACTGCCTATTAGAAAACAAGATGGCTTTTTAGCATTCACCCCCCAACACCCAAAATCATTAAAGCAACCTAAATAAGTACCTGACACACGGGTTGGCCGATTCTTTCTGGATACTCTCCTCCTTCGCCTCTAGTAACCCCAGTTGCCTAAGTAGTAAAGGTCTTTCAGATTGATAAAGAAAAAAAAGCTAGATATAAATATTCCATCATTAGCAACATCTTATATAGATCTTATTAAGATCATTCGCAAAACAGATAATTTCTTCTCAATGAGTAAAAATTAAATGAAACCATATGAATCCTATAAAGCAAAATACCAAATTTTACAAAAAATTGTCACTAAACTTTGAAATTTAACAAAGGTAACTCAACTGCAATACAAGGCCAAACGGAACTTAACTCAAAAATTGTATGTATGATCACATTAGATATCAATCAAAATCGACTAAAGAGTACATTTGACCATGAAAAAAGGGTTAAGAAATCCAATTATATTTTACCACAGTCCGATCACGAGGATGGTTGAACCGACAACGAGAACCATACCCACAGTACCCAGTCCTCAAATAATAGATACAATTGGCTTCATCAGGCCTTTCAGGGTAAGATTCCTCACCTCCCAAGCCTAACTGCCACATAGACTCTGCATTCCAACATACAAACGAGATCAAACCCATTTTCGCAAAATTAACCATTCCACATTCAATTGAAAACCCACGAATCGTAATCGAAAGAACCCTCGAAATTCAAATCCATACAAATTGAAACCAAAAACGAAATGCAATGTCAAAATAAAGCTCACCTTCTAACCCTGTTTCCGGTCCTTGAGTGGTCCATTCCAGCGATGGATCGGAATGCGAACCATACCGTTCCATTGTACGGACTCAACAATCACAAAACCAAACAAACAGGCAGAGATTAAACTAACCCACAACTCACTCACTGATTGTTCAGTAATATCGATGGTTCTAAAAACATTCTCTAAAGAAAATGAGAGATTATGATCAAATGGGGTATCAAGAGAGAGAGAATTCACTCGTAAAAACGTCCCCAATTCAGAAAAGAAACGATTTTTTTTTGTTTCCCGTCTCCCTCTGTTATCTCTTTCTCACACTATGTATCAGTTTTAGTCTCTCCCTCTTCCTATTTCACTTTCTCTCTCTATCAGTTTTCAAAGACGTCTGTTTTTTATCTTACTTTCTTAGCATTCCATAACTTTGAGAGATAAAGAATGAGGGAGAAAAAGGCCTATTCGTTTATATACGCGCCAAACGTTGCAATACACCTACCGAAAACTAAATGGGCTAGGATGCTTGTTGTTCTCTTACATTTAATAATTAAGTTAATAATAAAATGTAATTTTTAATCTTTAATCTTTAATCTTTAAATAAAATATATATACCTTAAATTTAATATTTCAAATTTAATTAATTTAACCATAAAAAAATTTAAAAAATTATTAAAAATAACACATTAAAAAATTTAAAATTATGTGCACCTGAGTTTTTTTTTTAAATAGACTACTTGTCTATTTTATTTTTAAAAATGAAGAAATTCACTCTAATTTTATATTATTATATTTAAATTAAAAATACCCCTATGATAAACAATATTATTAAAAATTAATTAATTGATTTTATTTTTTATCATTTTTTAAATATTTTTTTACACAGATTTATGTAGCTTTTTTTATACAGATTAATATGATAAGAAGTTTATTTTTTGTTAAAAGACCTACATGTAATATGAGATATTTATGAGCATGATACTTTTGTATTAATAATATATTTAAAAAAAGAGTAGAAAATGAAAAAGATTGGTTAATTTTCAACAATGTGTGGGTATTTTTTTTATAATATGAATATAATAATGAAAATTGAAATATATTTGTTCTTTTTTAAAAAAATAAAATAACTTGAGGTGAGCCACTAAAAAATAACTAAAGTAATTTATTTGTAAAAAAAAGTGAGCGTAGGTATTTTTTTTATAATATGAATATAATAGTGTAAATTGAAGTATATTTGCTCTTTTTTAAAAAAATAAAATAACTTGAGGTGAGCCACTAAAAAATAACTAAAGTAATTTATTTGTAAAAAAAAGTGAGTGTGGGTATTTTTTTTATAATATGAATATAATAGTATAAATTGAAGTATATTTGCTCTTTTTTTTTTAAATAAAATAACTTGAGGTGAGCCATTAAAAAATAACTCAAGTAATTTATTTGTAAAAAAAAGTTACTTAAGATGAGCTTCATCCTTAAAACTAAAAGTATTGTTATTTTAATTATATAACTCTTTAATCTGAATATCAGAAATGTTAGTTTTATATATATTAAATTATTATATATATTAAATGATATGTTAATTAGTTATTAATTAATTGTTAAATTAAGGATATGAAATCATTTATTAACATAATACAATTAAATTATATTATCTAAATTAATATATATATTAAGTTATGATAAAAAGTATTAAAAAATAACAAAATAGTATAACTTAATACAAAAGATTTTTTGCTTTCTATGATTCTATATAACTTAATCCATCCTTGATATTTATGAAGTATTTATTCTAATCATCGTTTTAAACTTTTTTAAATTTTTTTATTTTCAAATGAAAATACGAAATTGAAGAATTTCAACCATTTTATTTATTAAAAATTTTAAAATAAATAAATAAAAAATATTCAATTAATATTCTTAAAACTCATAAAATAAATAATATTATTCCATGTGATTCTTAATTCAAGAAGATTATATTATTGTTATGAGTTTTGAGAAATTATTTTAGGTAATTTTTCAAGTGTGATTAATAAAATAATACTAAGATAATCTAGTAGAAATTTTGATTTTGACTACTATTATAAGGCTTTCTATCTAGCCAAATAAATTATTTTTAGGGCTTATATCAAGAACATATGTAACACATTTACATATGTCTATTAATAAGATATATTATGTTATATCTAACAACATTCGTTAGAATCTATATAGGATCATCAACATATGTAAGACGTTACACTTGAACACTTAAATTAAAATTATATAGGGTATTACATTTGAAATATATAACATATTGCATATATTTTCTAAAATTATGTAATGTTTTGCATTAAAAAATGGTAGCCAAACTCTAGTAGTTTTGTTGACGATGATCGTAAAAAACTCTAGTATGTCATCTGCACTAGTTGCTAAACCATTACCAATTGTGGTTGATAAAAATCTTGTAGAATTTAATCTTGTTTTATTGAATTTATAAAATAAGAATGTTTTATTTTTTATGGATATGAAGCTATGGATTTTATTAGTTTGAAAAAATTAATCAAAAATATAAAAATAACCTTAATATTATGTCAATATTCTTTCTAAAATTTACAACTAGTAAAAGTGGATCATATTAGTATTTTGATAATTTTAATTTTTAATTTGTTTACCTAAAAAGAATATACCATTAAAAAAATATAATTTTATTTAAATAGCATAAATAAAATATAAAATTCATTGTGTATAAAAGAGTATATAAGCTCATAAAAATAAAATTTTATTTTTTTATGAGCTTATTCAATCAATGGATCAAATATAATAAAAGGTAATAGTCTTAAGACAATAAACCCATTGTTACGCTTTCACATCAAAGTGTGATAGAGTATTTCATTTTTTTCATATAATGCTTATTGGTGTTCCAAAAGTACCTTTTCGAAGTCCTGGAGAGGAAGATGCATCGTGGGTTGACGTATAGTGTGACTTGTCAGATATATTGGGTCATATGGTATTTCCCCGTTTTCTTCCCCGATCGAGATATCCTCTCTTTCGCCCAAGAAAAATTGATCGAACCATCAAAAATTTGGAGCGTGAAATAAAGTGGAATTCAATCTATTTTTTAGAGGGGTATACAGATTACTATTATTAATTGGAATAATTTATGGTTGACTTGGTTAGATCAATAAAATGAAGTATCCAGGCTCCGTTTAGAACAAAAAGAAATTGGTAATATATTTAATTTACTACTTAATTCATATTAATTCATATTTAATATTCCATTTGTAAATACAAATGGTTTCAAGTCGTTAATGAAAATGAATTTCATTAATCGAGTAATATGTAATATGATGAATGCGTTAAATATTGAATATTGGGCGGGAGACATAAAATAAATTGAAAAAAAAAAGGGGAATCGTATCAAAAAGACGTAGTATTGGGGCATTTGTCCTATATGTGCAAATCCTAATCGGGCGGATCTTTACTCGGAGTAGAGCATAAACCTAAAAAAATAGAAGAAGACCCTTCAGGAACAAGAAAATTACATCGTGATTAGGGTTGATCCCGATGAAACAATACATCAATGAGAAGTTAATCTGATAAGTTTAGTGAATTTTTTTTATAGTTTTTTATTTATATAGAAACAGAACGGGCCAAAACTCCTATTTCTTGAAAAATGAAAGAAAAGCCCTTTTGTTACAAGTTATAAAGATCCTGCTATGAAAAAAGAAAGCTAGAATCTACACATTGATTCTTTTTTTTTTTCGCGATTTGTGTTGAACCGTATGCATCAAAAGGTGCATGTACGGTTCCTAAGGGATACTATTTTATCCCAATCAACCGACTTTATCGAGAAAGATTACTTTTTTTAGGCCAAGGGGTTGATAGTGAGATCTCAAATCAACTTATTGGTCTTATGATATATCTCAGTATAGAGAATGAGTCCAAAGATCTGTATCTATTTATAAACTCTCCGGCGGATGGGTAATACCCGAATAGCTATTTATGATACTATGCAATTTGTGCGACCAGATATCCATACAATATGCCTAGGATTAGCTGCTTCAATGGGATCTTTTATTTTGGTCGGAGGGGCAATTACCAAACGTCTAGCATTCCCTCACGCTTGGCGCCAATGAATTTTTTAATTTGAGAGACAAAAAGAGGACTATGCCTTCGCGCTATATGAATATCGAGTAATAATAGCATGGCACTTCGAATTCGATATGAGAATTTTATTTTTCAAAAAACTTACATTATGTATCGAAAGAGTAGTATGAGATAAAGGCCAATTCGATCTGATCTATTGGGAAATCTATTTCAACGTCACAAACTTTTTTGTTTTGAGCTCTTAACTTATGTTATGAAAGAATATGAAAATCAATATTATTTTGATTTGAAAAAAAGAAACTTTGGGATTGCTAAATAACAGACGAAATAAATATATAAAGCAACGGAGCCATCATAGTATTTTTTTATACTAAAAAAAAGGGTGGTTGTGGGATCATTTACCTATGTGAATCTGATATACTTTAATATCCATTTTTTTCGATGGAAAATAAAAAAAGGAAAAGTGAATTCCATTGTAGAGCCGTATGCAATGCGCAAAAAATGCCCGTACGGTTGTTCAATTTTATCTTCTATTTTTTTCTATCTCTTCGACTTTGATTATGCGAGATAGAGGAACTATTTATGATGTTATATCATCGAGGGAATGATCCATCAACTCTGCTAGTTCTTATTACGAGGCACAAAGTGAGAATTTATCCTAGAGGCGGAAGAACTATTGAAATCACGAAACCATCACAAGGGTTTATGTACAAAGAACGGGCAAACCCTTATGGGTTGTTTCGGAAGACATGGAAAGAGATGTTTTTATGTCAGGAATACAAGCCCAAACTTATGGAATTGTTGATCTTGTAGCGGTTGAGTAAAAAATAACAAAAAAGAATAGGGACTTGACACAAATCTGCAATTTTCTATTTTATCTTCTTACCTGATTTATTTAATATAATATATAAATAATCTTTTAATATAGAAATGTAAAAATGATTCAGAATCATCCGGTTAGGATTGATCTAAACCAGCTCATTATGTATATAATTCAACATGCCAACGATTAAACAACTTATTAGAAACACAAGACACTTATCAAAAATGTCACAAAATCCCCGCTCTTCTGGATGTCCTCGAAGGAGAGGAACATGTACTAGGGTGTATGTGCGACTCGTTCAGATCATGGAACTGGGAAAAAGAAAAAACAATTGATCCAAGATTTGATCAAGCATCAAATGAATAGGATATAATGAAAAAATACACTCCCTATCTAAACTAAAAAGAAAAATCGAAAAAAAGATCTCTCTTTCTATTGTGGTATCCTAATTTATGGTTTCCATTGGTGCAAATCCAATCATTTCCATTTTTAATTTCAAATGAGAAAGAATTCCCATTGGTAGCAAATGGTATCCATTAAGCGTGGAAATCCTATTAAAAAGCATAAAGATTATGCTCTTACCTGTAAGAACGGACTAATAGTGGTCACTACTCACCAATCTTCATAATGAAATACCGTTATCGTATAGGTAGGTCCATTGTGAAAGACCTATTACTGGATAATTAAGGGTAGAGCCAAAGAGTGTGAACTGTACAAGTTAACAATAATTGATTAAATGAGGAATAAGGGCTCCGGTGTATAGAGAGGACCTCACCGTTTAAGAAATAACCATAGAAACGATGGAACCCACTATACCCATTTCTATTTAATACTTTTTTTTTCTTTTTTTATACCTATTATGAATTTCTTATTTCGAAGTAAAAAGCCTAGAAAAAAAAATAAAAAATAGTGGTCGGGAAGGTTATAGTAGCAAAAGCCATTGGAATTTTTATTTTATACATTGGAAGAATCCGTTTTGTTATTAATAGACTAGGAAAAGGGAAGGAAATAACTAAAAAAAATCAATTGGTTATTTAGTTATTCATCAAAGTTTCATTTATTCAATGACCAGAATTAAACGGGGATATATAGCTCGAAGACGTAGAACAAAAATTCGTTTATTTGCATCAAGCTTTCGGGGGGCCCATTCAAGACTTACTCGGACTATTACTCAACAAAAAATAAGAGCTTTAGTTTCGGCTCATCGGGATCGAGGTAGACAAAAAAGAGATTTTCGTCGTTTGTGGATCACTCGGATAAATGCAGTAATTCGAAGCAATTATATATACTATAGTTATAGCAACTTTATATACAATCTGTACAAGAGACAGTTGCTTCTTAATCGTAAAATACTTGCACAAATAGTTATATTAAATAGGAATTGTCTTTATATGATTTCCAACGAGATTATAAAATAAGGAAATTGGAAAGAAATCCATTGGAATTAAATGGAGTTCCTTTGAGAATGAACCCGGGGAAGGTAGAGTAGAAATTAGTATGATAAAATCATATGATAAAGTCGTCAAAATGAGCAAACACCTTCAATAAAAAAAAGAAAAAAAAAGATGAATTACTCTTTCCCAATTCTTTTTTTTATTATGACAATTATCGGATTGGATTTTTATTTTGATTCAATTGAAGAATTAAGACTCCTTATTTTTTGTTCTAAAACCTGTAGTTCTAGTGGTCGACTCGCCTCTTTCAAATTGTTTCTCATTATTAAGAAAAGGTAACAAAGATAAAATACGAGCCTATTTTATAGCAATAGTAATTAATCGTTGTTGTTTTAAGGTCAATCTATTCACCCGTCTAGATAATATTTTTCCTTGTTCACTAATAAATCGACTAATTAAACTCATGTTTCTATAATCAATTCGATCCCCCGATTGGATCGGGGGCAAACGCCTACGAAAAGATCGCTTGGATTTAAGAAAGAGTCATTTGGATTTATCCATGGTTTGTTTATTCCTTATCCCGAAAACCCCAATTCTATTTCAATCATATAAAAAATTATTTAGAATTAATAAGATTTCTAATTTTTAATAATATTTAAATTGATAATTAGAAATGGGATTTATCTTGTTTATCTTTCACTATTTCATTAAATAAGAATATCTTATATATCTATATTCTATAGATATATAAGATGCCGTTTTCACCTTCCTTGGGTTGGAGGGCGGGCGGACACACGAGTGGCGGTTCAATCTATTTCTTTATTTCCCGTGAATCGTATGTTTGTAACAAAAGGGACAGAATTTTCTCAATTCCAATCGATCAAGCGTATTATGTCGATTCTTTTGAGTAATATATCCGGGAAACGCCCTTATTAACATTAACACGGTTTCGAACACAACAGTACATTCCAAAATAACGGTGACTCCGGCATCTTTACCCTTGCCCATGAACCTCCTTTGGATTTGTGATTTACTCAATTCTTCTATTTTCCGATTCGAAACGGACAAAAAAAATAGAAGTTGCAAATTCAAAATCAAATTATAATGATTTCGTTGCAATAAATCAATTCTAGTTCAATTAGAATAATAATAAGTAATTTTATTAAAAATAAGTAATAGAATTATTTCTAACTCGATTTAGAATTTATATAGAAATCACTGTACAATATTTGATTATAGTATTACATTTTTAGTTTAAGTATATTGTATGATATTATTGCTAAAGCGCCTACCCGAGTTCCTTTCTTAGTTTCACTAGAACGAATCCGCTTTTATTCTTTTTCTAACTTATTCGAAAAAAAAAAAAAGGAGAGAAGGGACATTAGTCATAGATATTGTATCCCTAATCTTCTTCGCCTCTTTCTCTCTCAATAACTAGAAAAAAGACACTATCACCGCATGCGGAAATAAACCATTGCTCTCTATCAATAAACCTGCCAAAGCCGCGAACCATGTAGTACTTATTACCTAGGTGCCACGGAGAGGTATGTTTTTAGATCTCGCATTCAAAATCCTCCTTCTTAGTTCCTTATTGGAATTTTATTCGAATTTGTAATACATAATGTGGAATACATATATAATATAACCCGAAGTGTATATGGTTGTTATATATATTATATATATATAGTTAATTAGTAACTATAGTTAATTAGATTCTATATAGTTAATGACCGACCGCTTGATATATTTATTTTCTTAAAAGAAAAAAATACGAAATGGCAAGATAATTTGTGTATATCAATGGAAGAAATAAAGATGTGGAAAACAAGACAGAGATTCTTTACAATGACATTGTAGATCGAATGAAAGGGATGTAGCGCAGCTTGGTAGCGCGTTTGTTTTGGGTACAAAATGTCACGGGTTCAAATCCTGTCATCCCTACCTATTACTTATCTTATGAGCAGTAACGTGGGATCAATTTCAATTAATTCAAATTGGATATGCATAACCAATCTTTTCTTTAATTTGATTCTATTTTTATGAGAGTATATACATACAAGATGTATTGGTTTAAAAACCTTTTTTATAATAAAAAAAAATTATGATATTCTAATAAGGCGCTCTTAGTTCAGCTCGGTAGAACGCGGGTCTCCAAAACCCGATGTCGTAGGTTCAAGTCCTACAGAGCGTGATTCCATTCTTGTTATTTGTTAAGTCAAAAATTACACTGAAATAATTGAACAGCAATCTGAATTTGACCTCCTGTAGATTAAAGAAAATAGGAGGTCAAAAAAAAAGAAATCTTAATTAATCAAAGATCCAATTGATCACCACGTCTGTATTGTAAATATGCGATTCTGAATAATCCAAACAAAGTAATAGGAATGAGACCTAAGACGATTCCAAATAAAAAACTTTAATCATTTCAATTTCTTTGAAAGAAGAAAGGGAGAGGTAATAGTCATCCTTAAATATTAATCAGATATCCATGAATCTCAATGACCAAGCATTGGAAATTGGTACGATGAGTGCTATAGAATATATGAGCTACCGCAAAATAATTTTTTTTTATTATTATTTTAATTTTTAGTCAATTAATTTCCAAATTTCAAATAAGTCGTATCTTGTTTAGACCGATAAATAGAGCGGAGGTTATAGTCAAAGCTGCTAGTAGAAAACCGAAATAACTAGTTATAGTTGGCATGAAGAGGCTAAATGAAATATGTTCTTTTTATACATATGTTTATAAAGCATTTCCCTAAAATTAGTTTCCTTTTTTTTTTGAAAGATACGGGGATAAGCAAAAATACCAATTGTAAAGAATAAGTTCAATTGAAAGCTTTTGATTCATCACCTATTATTATAATGTTAGACAGTTACGAAGATGTGGCTGGTGCACATATTGTGTTTTCTGGCTTATGCTTTTTGGCAGCTATCTGGCATTGGGTCCTGTATATTGTCTTTTTAATTCTCATTCTGTGTTGGAATAGGAACTAAACAGATTAGTAGCTGAGATTTTACGAAAAAAATTCTTCCTATGAATAGGAAAGAACAATTATTTCTTTTTTCAATGTGAATATTAAATAAAATGAATAACAATTTCAATTAAACTTTACATATTTATTTTTCTAAAGAGTGTAATATTTACATACATGTTTTTAGAGAGAGCTTCTATGCTTTACATGTATATTTTTAAAAAAATTTAGTAAAATATTTTTGAAAATAGTATCTATATTTTATATGCATATTTTTTAAAAAATATGTAAATTTCACATATATATATTTTTAAAAATAATAAACTTTACATTTATATTTTTAAAAGAATAATATGTAAAATATATACACATAAGATTGTTAATAGATAAGAAAAAAAATGAATAAAGAGAATTAAAGATAAAAATAAATAAAATCAAAAGCTCAACTAACTAATATGTTTAGTAATTAATATTTTACTTTGCAACGTTATTTTGGCTCGTTCGTATGTATCATCAATATATAAATATGTAGATAAGAATAGTTAAAAATAATAATTTTTATTATATAAAATATAAATATATTATATTAAAAAAATAGAATATATAAATTGATTAATTTTTTGTATGCTTGTGATTTCCTATTTCTGTATTTTATTGTTATTTTTTTAAAACTATAAACACTTAATTATTTTTATAATAATTTACTTAATAATTTTAAGAATTAAGTTTATTTATGTTTTATTTTAAAATATAATTTTAAATTACATTAAATATTATTTAAAAAAAGAAAGAAAACAACTAGTATATAAATAGAAATAAGAGACTCGAAATTCTCTCAGTTGTAAAGAAAAATGCTAACATGACCACTTTTGTTAGAGAAAAGCGTGGGTAATCGGGTGAATGCTTCGGTGAGAATTTTGAGAATAATGATTTTCCACGTGTACATCATACATGCTTTGTTGGTATAGAACAATGCATTATATAATATGTTTCCGTACTATGTTTTTTTGTTGTTGCAATTGATCGTTGACTTTTATGAGTTGGGTGGGATTTATATATAATATTAAGATTTATTAATTATTAATTTTGTTTACATAATTATAATATTTACATATTTATATTTAAGATTTAAATTTTAATTAAACCTTTTATTTAATATTTACATATTTATATTTAAGATTTAAATTTTAAATCTATTATATATTTAAGTAAATTATATATCATTAGACTATTAATTCATTTTCAAATTGATTTGTGGGATGCAAACCATCCATTCATTAATAATTAATAAATGCGGACGATTTCTTTAATTGAGGTTTATATAGGACTAAATTATCATCGACCCAACCACATTTCCCGTTGAAGTGGTCTTAAAATTTGACCTCTCTAATTTTTACATAGACTTAGATTCTAAAATAAATAATTTAAATTAATAATATCTAAATGTTAGATTACTTATATTTGATATGAGTATTGATTATGAGTTAAAATTGGGTGAATTATATATTTTTTAATAACATTATTATTTTTAATATTTTGGTTGTTTAATAAAATTTTCATGATTTTTTAGTTCATTTATATTTTATATTTAATAATTTTGATCTAATTTTGAAGATAGTGAATTAAATTTGTTAAATTTAAAAAATTTAACAACTAAATAATTCAAAAAATAATTTTTTTTAACATTTTAATTGTGATTGTTATAATATAATTTAGTGTAATTTTTAAATTAGACTAGATGTATTAAATATAAAAAGTAAGTTAGACCAAAAATTATAAATTTTTTATTAAAAGATCAAAGTATTAAAAGTGATAAAATTAGTAAACTAAAAATATAATTTATCTTTGAAATTTCTTGAATAGTATATGGACCACTGATTTAAATTATTATTTGGTTAGGATTATTAGTCTCTTAAACACTCTCCTGGAATATATATATATATATATATATATATATATATATATATATATATATATATATATATATATATAACAAATATTTTCTTTTTACATATGTGTTCAAAATCACAACGTATTTAAACTTTAAGAACTCTATCGCATTAAAACAATGACAACTAATGCAATATCTCGAAGAAAAGTTTTAGAGTATAGATATTACTCTTTAAAATATATTAAAATCAATTTTATCTTTAACACATGTTTAATTTTGACTGTAAATTGATTAGAAATATAAAAGGTAAAGTTGATTTTATTGGCACACCCTATTTTGTTGATTCCATAATACATTCAATACAAATTCTAAAAATTAACAAAAATACTCCTAAAAATATTTAATTGGTACAGAAGAAATGTATTAAAGATAAAATATTATTTTTATTATTATAAAAAATTGATATTAAATATGACATGAGAAGAAAAAGAAAAAAATCTCCAAATTTTCTACTCCTTCACACAAATATCCTTAATAAGTTTACGAATAAATTTCTTTTTTGCTTTTTTTATTTGGAAGGATTCTAAAGTTTAAAACTTTATCATGTTTTACGTATTAATTATTATGTAATATAATGACATATATTTTAAGTGAGTACTAAAATATAAAAATTATTGAAAAAAGAATTTTTAAAAAAACATGAATTAATTACGTGTATGATCCACCTTTTTAAAAAAATTGTTTATAGCCATCACTGAGTTTTGTAATCGTTGATAAGCACGAGAACCACAACAACAATCAAAGATAAGAGAGTAACGAGTCTCAGTGCAAGGATCCAATAAGCAATTGGTTTCCATTTTTTAGAATGCATTGATCTTGATTTGTAATACCTACTGTCTGGACATTTTAACATCTGAATTAGCCCAAATATCAAACCGAGTTTTATATAGACCAAGCCTAAGACCAATCTAAGACGGAAGATGAAACATCCTAGATATCCCACCGATGGGAAAAACCAAGCCTAAAGATTGAGCTCTATATCAATCGAGCTAGATGTCACCCTGAGCTCGGTCACAAAAGGATCTCGAGTTCGGTCAGAGAATGACCTCGTCATAAGCACGATTAAACCCGACCTAAATTTCTGACACGTTATACTTTATGTCAAATCATACTCTACTAACATGTATTTACATTCAGACATTATTTATCTAACACATGTACAATTTATGTGCTATAAATATATGGATCATTTATGAGGATCCACAATTTGAATCCTTGGCAACAAAACTCTATCTTTCTCTCTAGTTAAACTCTACACTCTCAACATTTTGGTACCCACCGTGTTGAGGGCAAAAGTGAGTTTATCTAAGGTGGGATATTTGCTTTGCATCTCAGTTAAAATTTGGCTGACATAATAAATGAGGTGCTAGATTTTGAGTCTTTCTACTATGAGCACGGTGCTACATGTTTGAGGTGTAACAACCAAATATAGATAAAGAACCTCTCTTGAAATTGGACTGACCAGGACTGGGGGTTTACCGAGGTATGGATATCCTCAAAGGCCATGCCGCAATCCTCATTCCAAAAGATAGTGTTGTTTTTTTTAGCATTTTGAAGAAAGGCATACACATGTCCGTGCATTTAGCTATGAATCTACCTAATGCCCCAATTCTTCCATTTAAATGTTGTATACCCCTGAGACTGTTGGGCGGATGCATGTTTATCAGTGCCTGTATTTTATCTAGATTGGCCTCCATTCCTCTCACTGATACGAGGTATCCGAGAAATTTTCCTATAACCGCACCGAAAATGCATTTTTTGGGTTAAGTTTCATGTCGTACCTTCGTATCACCTCGAATATCTCCTGTAGGTCGTTGATATGGTTCATAAGCTGGACTGACTTGACCATCATGTCATCGATATATGCTTCCATGTTCCTACCCATCTGTTTGTAGAACATTTTATTGACGAGGCGCTGGTATGTTGCACCTATGTTTTTCAATCCGAATGGCATTCTTGTGTAGCAAAATGTTCCTTCTTCAGTTATGAAAGAAGTTTTCTCCTCGTCATTAGGATGCATTTTGATTTGATGATACCCAGAGTATACGTCTAAGAAACTCATCAATGTGAAGCCAAAAGAGGCATCTACCAATTGATCAATGCTTGGAAGGGGGAAGCAGTCTTTGAGGTAGGCCTCGTTTAGATCAGTAAAAGCTATGCACATGCGAGATGCTCCACAGGCATTTTTTATGAGTACCACATTTGAGAGCCATAAGGGATACTTAACCTCCCTAATGACTTTGGCCTATTTGAGGGCTATGATATGACATTTGATTGCCTCATTTTTTCCCCAGGGAATTTTCTCTTCATTTGTTGAATAAGTCTAGCCTTTGTATCGACGTTTAGCTGGTGTGTTATTATTCGCGAATCAATTCCTGATATGTCTGTGGGGTCCATGCGAAAACGTCTGCATTAGCTTTGAGAAATAACGAGAGTTTCTCCTCGAGCTTTGGTCTCAGGTCGTCACCCATTTTGACTAGGTGGCCCTTTCCCTCCGCGTCTATTGAGAGTTCTTTTACTTTGTTTAAAAACACTGGTCATGCCATACTTTTATTCCTTTGTTGCATTGGAAGGAAACTTTTCGGCGATTGTTATATGGGGGTGGTTCCCTTCATAGTGGCATTATAACAACTTCTGGTGTTTGCCTAATCTTCTTTTATCTCCTCAGGGCCTTTAGGCGTAGGAAATTTTATCACCTGGTGGAAAGTACATGGCACTGCCTTCATCATCATTATCCGTTTTGTCATGACCGACAAGATCACCATTCCTATTGTATAGGTGGTGTTGTTGTTGAATCCTACGAGGGAAAGCCCAATCTTAATGATGTTTGTGTCTTTAAGTCCCAGGGCATCGGCCGTGGTCAGAAAGAGGAGGTCTATTGAGCTACCAATGTCAATCATTATTTGTCGGACATCACAGGACCTGATCCTTAGGATAATCACCAATGGGTCCTCGTGATGGGATGCAGTTTCATCCTTCTCTGTGAAAATTATTCTAGTAGGGGGCTTAACTTTGTCCAACACGTAGACGTGGGGTGTATTGTACATTTTTCTTGCAAATCTTTTGCGGGCATTGTTAGACACCCCACTGACCCCAGGTCCTCCATGTATTGTATGTATGGTTTTAATGTCCGACCCATTATGAGGTCATTTATTATTGTTTGATGAGAATGTTGGTCGGGATGCTTCTCGTTCTTCTTGGTAGATTCTTCTGTCATCATTTCTTGTAACAAAGTCTTTAAAATATCATCTTGCTAGTAATCTGTCTAACTCTCTTTTCAAGTCCTTACAATTTCTTATATCGTGGACCACATCTTTGTGAAAAGTGCACCATTTGGATATATCTCTGCTCGAGGTAGTCATCTTGGGAAGCCATCTGGTCTCGGGCTTTTGCTCCATTCTTTTTAGTATCTCAGTTAAATCTCCTTTTAAAAGATTTTGCAATCACGGGGGACTCTTGGAGAAGGATTCTGCTCTTCCCCACGTTTCCATGTTTCTCGACCGATCTTTATTCACTGTCCAATTTCTATTGACTGGCTCGTGTCTATTACCTACATAAGAAATTCGCTTGTTTTTGTAATTGTGGTGTGTTTGCTTTGGCGCTGGGCTTGCTCTTTTTCTCTGCTTGAGGTTGGGATAATCTCTGTCCATGTTCAACGATCCTTTGCCAAGCTAAGCTCTCTTTCTAGATTGACAAACTTCCTGGCCTCCTTGTAAGCTTCCTCCAAAGTCTGTGGCATTGATTTAGTTAGTTCCATAAATATGGCAGAATTTTTTAGCAGGCCTCGCCTGAAAGCCTCTATGGAGATAAAGCTAGGGCAATCAATGATTTCTAATTTTTCTTCCCTAAAATGCTTCATGTATTTTTCGACTGGCTCATTTTCCTCTTGTATAATAGAAAAGAGGCGGTGAGATTCTTTTCTCAAGGGTTTATTGTAGGCGTAGTTGGTGATAAATAACTTGGCAAACTGTGGGAAGGAAGATATGGACCAGGGGGTAGGTTAAACCATTTTTGTGCACCTTCGCACAGAGTGGCGGTGAACAGCTTACACATCATTGCATCTCGCTTTTCCTAAGTGAGGCTTATAAGAGCCATGGCTATTTTGAAATGTTAGACATGAGTCATTCGATCCTTTGTTCCAAAATAGCCCTGGCATTTAGGAGCATTAAACTTGGGTGGGGGTTCATCATTTTCAATTGTATCTGCAAATGGTGAAATGTACAACTGTTCGTAGTCTCTATCAATTTTGAAAGTGGGTTTTCCTTTTTCTTGTCTCCCGTTTGTTACTTTGAGGGCCTCTTCCTGCTTCTTGTTGTTATGTTCTAAAGCTTACAGTCGTATCTCCCAACTTCTCTTTCTTGGATCCATTGCTCTTCATCGGGGCGTGCCGAACTGGAAAAAGGACGTCTTTCTACTTCCTGCTCGGTATAATGGGGTTTGGACAGGTTGCATTCCCTCGCCTCCCCAATGGTTGGTTCGACGGTAGAATTTTTTGAGGTCCTTCCATCTGCCAAAGATTGGAGAGCTATGTTTTCTCTTCGGGTTTCATCGGGCTCTTTTCTTAGTTCAAGGAATTGGCGAGATAATTCCTGATAGAGGGTGCTACCTTCTGTCTCCTCCTGCTCTGTGGCTCATGGCGAGTTTCCTTGGGTAGCAATTACGTTTACATCATTCGAGTCTGGCCGTCTATCTGATCGAGTTATTGCCATGAATGTCGATTTGAGAGTTATGAATTCCTAAATTTTTTTAGGGGCACAATGAGTTCTATGGGGAGATGGGGTTAGAAACTTGTGATTGACCTGAGAATCTATGCCCCACGGTGACTCCCACCGATCCGATACATAGAAAAAATACCCCTTCCAATTTTTTTCATTTTTAGGAAGGGATACATTCACCCCACGATCATGTTTAACAGACATATACACCCTACTTGGGTCTGTGGGGTTCTGTTTAAGTACATACGCCTCATTGAA
Source organism: Hippophae gyantsensis (assembly GCA_030763125.1). NCBI lineage: Eukaryota > Viridiplantae > Streptophyta > Magnoliopsida > Rosales > Elaeagnaceae > Hippophae > Hippophae gyantsensis. The sequence goes on along the minus strand of CM061028.1, from coordinate 72,445,832 downwards.
CTCGGTCATCTCCAAATTCACCCCCAACTCTTGGCATATCAACATTAGGAAAAGAAGATATCTCCACCCATTAGGCATCAATTGCCCTGGTGCGAGCTGCGTCCTAACTAAAAACCTCTTGATAAGAGGATACAAAGGAAACCTTACTCCCAACCACAGGCTTTCTCATAAAAAATGGTCCACCCAACTGGATGTGCATCACCATCACAAGCATTCTCGAGAGGAATCATTATTTGAACAGTTGAGGGAATATCATAAGTCCTCTTTATCCTCTCTTCATCCTCTAGCAATAACCCGCAAGTTTTTTGGAGTTGTCGCCCAGCCCTTGACACGACTTGTCGGTTCACCAGACCCTATTTTTTTTTGTTTTTCTTCCTCTATGTCCTAGATACTGAAATTTGAGTTGGAGGCACGCTTAATCTCACAGTTGGAACTATTTGAGGATGATGGACAGAGGTAGATGGCTATGACAAGGACCGATTCGTCGTATTAGAAGAACCCGGGCTAGAGGACCCTGAGTTTCGTACTATCATACTAGGGACTCTCCCATGAGCCCGAGCTAGAAGTTGATGCCTCTTCCCTTTGCATTTTTTATAAAGCTACGAAAAATATAAAAACAAAACAATAGTAGGGGTAAGATACGAAAAAAGAGATTACCTAGAGACGATCTGAAAATTAAACAAAATGTTAGGACACAAACCGACCTAAAAAGAAAGTAGCAAATCGTTAGGAAATCTACACTTGAGTTCTTAAAAAGCCGAACAGAGAATATGATAACATGAGTTGATATCTTATCATCGAATTGAAAATCTCTCAACAAACGCAAGGAGAAATGAAAATTTTTTCAGGTGAACAAAATAATAAGTCTTAGCCCAGGCACCCCTTTATATAGAAACATTAGATTTCTCTCTCCAATCAACTGACAAAACATTTATGGTGGAAATTGAAACGATTCATATCCGATGACTAGTATCTCACTCTTCCACCTCAAACTAAAACCCGAGCTAAAAGAGTGGAAGGACTTGATGTTTGGACATTTTAACATCTGAATTGGCCCAAATATCGAACTGAGCTTTATACAGACCAAGCTCAAGACCAACCCAAGAAGGAAGATGAAACACACTAGACATTCTACCCATGGGACAAACTAAGCCCAAAGACCGAGCTCTATATCAACCGAGTTTGACGTCACCCTGAGCTTGATCACAGAAGGATCTCGAGTTCAATCACAAAACAACCTCGTCATAAGCACGGTTAAACCCGACCTAGATTTCTGATACGTTATGCTTTATGTCAAATTATATTCTACTGACATGTATTTACATTCAAACATTATTTATCTAACACTTGTATAATTTATGTGCTATATGAATCACTTATAAAGATCCACTATTTGAATCTTTGGCAACAAAACTAGCTAAATTTTACTATTTAAAAATCAAAACTTTGTTTTAATTAATTATAAATATATGGATCACTTATAGATCACTGATAAGATCCACTGTATAGTTTTTCTACTACTCAAATTATCTATAGCATTTTGTAATTAGTAAACCATTTATAACCAACACTTGCGATCTTATCAATGCATTGTTCTTAGCGCATCTTTGTGGACAACGTCTATTAGTTGGTTGCTAGTGCAAGTTACCAATGTAGATAATAATAATAAGATGTAAGGTATATATATATAATTCTTATATTGTTTAACATTTATAAATTAAATATATTATTTGAAGTAGTTTTAAGTAAATAAATAAAAATTAAATTTATAAATTAATTTATATAATTTATTTTTAAATAATTATTTAATAAAAATGATACAATTAAAACAAATATAAAATTTAAAATAATATTATAAATTTTCTTATAATGTAATTTATTTTTTAAAATTATATATTTAAAATGGGTGCACATATATAAGTATTTAATTATTAAAAGAAATATCAAAAAATTTAAATCGTATTATATAAAAAATAAATGTTGATCTAATCAATAATATTGTAAAAATAAATTAAGTATAATTTAATTCATATATGAGTTATACAAAAAATATATTCATAACTTCATAATCATGTGATAAATATAGAGTGTCTTATACAAAGCATAAGTTTCTCTTATTGTCATTATATGTATTAAATCTAAAAATATAATTTTTTATGTTCATATTATAAATTTAAGAGTCTTTATATTATCATTGTGTATAAACAGTATTTTAAAAATTTAATTTTCTTAATTTATAACTTTTTTTAATAAAAAGGGACGATGAAGAAGTCGTACCATTACATTTAAAATTCTAATTTTTAAATTCATATTATAAATTTAAAAGTATTAATATTATCATTATGTGTAAATAATGCTATAAAAATATAATTTTAAAATTTACATTATAAACTTAAATTAAAAAAAAGATATTTCAGTAGTAACAAAAAAATTATTTGAATGTAATTTAATTCATATATAAGTTAGATAAAAAAACATAATCATAACTTCATAATGACGTGATAAGTATAGAGTATTTTATATAAAGTATAAGTTTAAGTCTTGATATTATTATTATATTCCTTTTATTTATTAAAGATTGTATGTGAGAAAGATCACAATTTTATAGTCTAATAATAAGTGTAGAATGTCACATTCAAAAGAATAAGTTCAAATCTCGGTATTATCATTATATGTATTACATTTAAAAATCTAATTTTGTAAAATTTAAGAATCTTGATATTATCATGGGATACGATGGTGCTTTAAGAATCTAATTTTTTAAATTTCTTAACTTTAAAAACAAAAAAACTTGACCATAATTTCATAGTGAATTGGTAAGTATAGAGTATTAAAAACATAAATTTAAGTCATGTATTGTCATTATACTCATTATATTTTAAAATCTAATTTTATAAATTCATAAGATAAATTTAAGAATTTTGATAGGATACACTAATGTCTAGCTTTTCATTTGCTTTGGAGACTTTGGAAGAAAGGACTTAACTTATATGCTTTCAAGGATGATAATTTTTATTCCTACAAGAAAATTATCTTAGATCCTGGTAACTCAATGTTACCTGAGAAAAAGTATTAAATTTTTTTACTTTGGTGTAACATTAATAAGAATCACAATACATTTTCATTTGTACTCTAAGATGAATTTAAAAGTTTTTTAATGATTATCTACAACAAGAACATAATGCTTTCTTAGAAAATATAGGTTATTTAGAATCTAATCTCTTAAGAGATACTCATTGCATAAAACCTCGTTCTTAAACTATCAAATTCAATTTGGATGGTAGTTACAAAAATAGCATTTCTAGAATCGGATTGATTGCTAGAATTTTTTATAGATAAATGGTTGGAGCTTGGGGTAAAATACTTGAAGTAGATTATGTTGAAATTGCAGAAACAAGTGCTTTATCATTATTACAAAAAAGAGTATTAAAGTCGGTTCAGCATGAAATGATTTAAAATTTAAAGTTGGTTCACGCGATGAATCGATTTAAATTTTTAATTTTTTTTATAAAATTTACTCATTTTTTATTATATTCAAATTAAAACATGTATTCGATCACTAAATAATAGCATGAAAAAAAATTTGTTTAACAAATAGTTTAAATAATACAAAAAACTGAAAAATAAAATATTAATTAATAGTAGAAAAATTACCATGGTGTTGTTCTATGTTATTCAAGATCGACATATTCTTCTCCTGATGTTATAACAAGTACATTTGTCTCTCAAATACCTTTTATCCTATGTATGTGATTTTTCAGGATCTTCTTACCAGGGAAATAATTGGTCGGGGGTATTTGAGGAACAGATTGTTCCGTTTGGATCAGAACTACGAAGGGGAGAAACTAGGAGCACGGGCAAGCACTGCATTGACTTCTAGTTCCGATAAGCTAAGTGAAATTTGGTTGTGGCATCGCCGCTTAGGACATCCGTCTTTTAGTCTTATGAAAAAAAGCATGCCCACTTTATTTATTGGTGTTAGTGAGACTGTTTTACATTGTGAGACTTGTGTTTTGGCCAAGAGTCATCGTATTACTTATTCTCCTAGTATTTCTAATAAAAGTACCATTCCTTTTGAATTAATTTATTCTGATGTTTGGGGACCATCTAAAGAGCCCACTATATCGGGTATGAGATATTTTGTTTCATTTATCGATGACTATACAAGGTTATCGTGGATTTCTCTTCTTAGAACAAAAGATGAAGTTTTTTCAATTTTTCAAAAGTTTCATACCTTCGTTCAAACACAATACAATGGCATCATTCGGATCCTCCGTTCTGACAATGGGGGGGAATATGTTAATCATGTTTTTCAAGATTTTTTCAAAACACATGGGATTTTTCACCAAGCTACTTGTCCGCAAACACTGGAACAAAATGGAGTGTCTGAAAGAAAAAATCGTCATTTACTTGATATGGCTCGTGCACTCTTATTTAGTGCTTATATGCCAAAATATCTTTGGGGTGATACTGTACAGGCTTCCGCACATCTTATCAATTGTCTCCCGTCTAGTGTCCTTAACGAAAAAATCTCATTCCAGATTCTCGCATCTTACGTCTCCTTATCATCCTTCCATAATCTTCCTACCTGTGTATTTGGTTGTGTTGCTTTTGTGCATGTTCCTAAAAATCAACGGTCTAAATTAGATGCCCGGGTAATTAAATGTGTGTTTGTTGGTTATGGAAGTTATCAGAAAGGGTACAAGTGCTTCCATCCACCGACCAGAAAGTATTATGTCACTATGGATGTTACCTTCTTTGAGGACATGAGTTATTTTTTCTCACTTGATACTGCTTGTCAGGGGGAGAATACATATTTCGAAGAACTGTATCATGGTGAGGGGGAGGTATTAGGAGAATCACCAACTGATGTTTCAATGAGACCATATGAGACTCCTAATCCATTGAATCCAGTCATTGCAGAAGCAAATGCTCCAAGTATTCAAGTACCAAATTCACTTACAACAAATGAAGTTGAAGACACAATTGTACCCTCAAGCATTACTCCTACCCCTTATCAACAACTCCTTGGTATTGAAGGTCACTCATCTGAGGTATGTACACCTACTGATACTAATAGCATCGAGTCTAATGTTGGACAGTATGTGTTACCAAATAGGTCTACTCGAGGTCAACCAGTCAAAAGGTATGAACCAAATATTCATGCAAAATCAAAATACCCAATAGCCAATTACATGTCCACTAAAAGATTATCTAAGTCATATAAATCATTTGTGAATCAAATATCTGGTGTATCAGTACCTAACAAAGTGCAGGATGCGTTGGGAGATCCAATATGGAGAAAGGCAATGGCTGAAGAGATGGATGCGTTAAAGAAGAACGATACTTGGCAACTTGTGACACCACCACAAGGAAAAAAGGCAGTTGGTTGTCGATGGGTGTTTATTGTAAAACATAATGGTGATGGATCCGTAAATCGGTATAAAGCTCGTCTTGTAGCAAAAGGGTTTACTCAAACGTATGGTGTAGACTACGATGAGCCTTTTGCTCCTGTTGCCAAAATGAACATTATTCGGGTTTTGCTCTCACTTGCTACTAACCTAAATTGGCCACTTCGGCAGTTTGATGTCAATAATGAGTTTCTTCATGGAGAATTAGCCGAGAAGGTGTACATGAGTCTTCCACCTGGGTATGTAGTTGATTCCCTTGGTAAATTTGTATGCAAATTCAGGAAGTTTTTGTATGGTCTCAAGCAATCTCCTCGAGCCTGGTTTGGAAGGTTTTCACAGTTCATGTAAAAGGTTGGTTACAGACAGAGTAATTCAGACCACACTCTATTTCTCAAACATCAACGAGGGAAGGTAATAGCCCTAATCATTTATATTAATGATATGGTAATCACTGGTGATGATACTATTGAGATGGATAAATTACAAAGACAGTTAGCCTCTAAATTCGAGATGAAGGACTTAGGTGAACTAAAGTACTTCTTAGGAATTGAGGTAGCCAGGGGAAGAGAAGGAATATATTTGTGTCAGAGGAAGTACATTATTGATCTGTATTGATCTGCTAATAGAGACAAGTATGTTGGATTGTAAACCTATTGACACTCCTATTGAGCAAAACCATTGTTTAGTAGAGTATCCAGATCAGATACCAATTGATCGAACTCGCAATCAGAGATTGGTTGGGCATTTGATTTACTTAGCTCATACTAGACCAGATGTTGCATATGTAGTAAGTGTGTGAGTCAGTTCATACATAATCCAAGTGAGAACCATATGAATATTGTTTTGAGAATTTTAAGGTATTTGAAATCGGCTCTAGGAAGGGGAGTAATGTTCTCTAAACACAACAATCCTCTTGAAGTCTGTGAATTCACAACTGCAGATTGGGCAGGAAGTATTACAGATAGAAAGTCAATATCGAGTTATTTCACCTTTATGGGAGGAAATTTGGTTACATGGAAAAGTAAGAAGCAGAAAGTGGTGGCACGATCTAGTGTTGAGGCCGAGTATAGAGGTATGGCTTATGGGGTTTGTGAATTGCTGTGGATAAGAACTTTGTTATTGGATTTGGGTTTCAAACTCAAAAATACTATGCAGATGTATTGTGACAATCGGGCAACCATTGATATATCACAAAATCCAGTACAACATGATCGCACTAAGCATGTAGAGGTTGATCGTCACTTTATAAAAGAGAAGTTAGATGCCAAACTTATTAATTTTCCTTTTGTTCCCACAGAAGAGCAGCTTGCAGATATGCTTACCAAGGGAATTTCCAAGAAGGCATTATACGGTTCACTAAGTAAGTTGAACATGATCGATATCTATGTGCCAACTTGAGGGAGAGTATTAATAAATCATTAATGATATATTAGTTGTATGCAACTAATATATTTTTCCTAAAAGTACTTTTCTAAAAAACAGATTATTATTTCTTATATTTAAACATGTATTAGTATTCATTGGAATTGTGTGATTGTAAATACAATTCAATATATTCAATTAGATGTTTATTGATAAGTCAGCCAGGAAGGGTAACATTTCCTTACAAACTAAATGTATCATCTTCTTTTTGACTGATATAGAATTCAACGTCCTTATCGTGATCCACATTCAAAGTAAAATATGATTTGAGATAAGTCATCTTAATAATAATATCATATTAGCTTGAAATCAATTCACATATCTTAATCTTTAGTTCAATGAAGTTCATGTTTTGTTTTAAGGTTTTCTACCAATGTATATTTACTTTCTACTAATGAATACAAAACAACATGAAATTCCTATACGTTATACATAAACTTAAAACTAAGTCTATAGTTTTCTAATTTATTTACATTATACTGACACTTATATTACATATTAATAAAAATGAAGAACACATTATTACGAGTATCATGAATAAATTTAAGACGTTCAGAATTTCTTTAATATGATCTTCAGAAGTTTACAGTAAGAGGTACATAATAAGAAAGTAAATTATGTACAATATACAGATCGATTGAAAATAAATAATGATAATTAGTGTTTAATATAATTAAGATGAAACAATTTTTCCCTAGGAAAATATCTTTAATATTGCAGGATATTAAGTAGTACACAGTATTAAGCATTTAATAAATTAAATCATGGATGTTCTCGTTCACACATTAAATAAACATATTATCAAATATATATTTACAAAAATTGTTGACATTCTAACCTTTTACTAAGCTACTAAAAATAGAATAGAATGCTCAGTCATATATGAACATATGAACAATGTATACTAGGTATGAAAGGAAATGAAGAACAAACAATTATAGATATTATGAGTGTCTAAAAATTAAACCGAATCGAATTAAATTGAAAAATCAGATTAAATTGGATCAATTCGAACAGTTTTATAAATCAAACAGTTCAATCTGATCCGATTGTATTAATTAAAATCATTTTGAAATGGTTCAGTCTAGTTATTTTAATTTTTAAACCGATTGGATCAAACCGGATCGATTTTAACAATATATTAAATTTTTCATATCATTTCTCACAAATCATTGATTAAATTTCTTATATTTTAATCAAAGGTATATCATTAAGTGTATTATATTTATGTATCATTAATCGAACAAAACCATTTGATTTAATATTTTTAATAATCAAACGGTTCAATCCGATCCGGTTTAAATAATATAAATGATCTTATCTAATTAAATTTTTTTAAACTTAAAACCGTACCGTGGGGTCGCCTTATAGGTACCATTCACGAATTTAAAACATTCATAATTCATTTGATTGATTTTCGGAAATTTTATGTAACATATACAGAATTAAATTGCTATTTCCGTACGTTGCATATTGATATAAAAAAGTTTTGCTAATTAGGACCTAATATATAATTAACATACGAATTTTTATCAGAAAATTCCATTAAGATTGCAACTTATCAAGTAATATAAAGTTTTCAACATGAAATAAATTAAACCATACATTAACTCATTCACATATTTGAGAAACAACATATACGAATCGACATTTACATAAGTTGTTGGCTACTTACCTCTTGATGATGAATGAAAAAGTGAAGAATATAATACACATTCTTGTACAAACATAAACAAGTAATTTTAATTATTAAATAGAATGAAGAAGAAATTTTTTTAAGTGCAATGAATGAATTGAATACATTTAGATTTTCATTGATACAAGTTCCATAATTTTTTTGTAATATGTACAGATTAAAATTGTCGTTTTTGTACAATGTACAAAGCCTTGTGTTTGTAAATTATGTTAGTTAATATAAAATATATTTTTTTGCCACAAATTTCATAGATCTACCTTACAAAATTTGTTGATATATTTGTATTTGGTTCCATGTTAGTTCTCTATTTTTGTCTCTTTTGCTTTTTACAATTTAGTGCAACAACCATATGCTTATTGTAAACTGTAAGCACGTCGACGAAATTGAAAGAGCATTGATGATGAAATCAGTCTCCATTTATATAAATGCTCATGGCCACGATTTATCGTTGACAAGATAGTAAACTTCTTTATTGATCTCCTCAATCTTTAGATTTGATGATGAGTACTAGACCCTAAAATATAGTTTGTTGTCTAGTTTTTTTTACTTAGTTTACCATCACATATAAAGAAGCATACACAACAAAAGGCTATAGAAAATGGCAATAAGATTTCCCATCAAAATGGTCTTTTAACTTGCCTCAGCTTCGTAAGAAGGCAACATGAGTTCAATAGAGCGGCTTGACAGCAGATAGGCACTCGCTCTGCAACCTCATCACACAACTACCGGCAGCTTCCACGGATTCACTCCTCTTATAATTTTACCTTCTTTTTAGACTTTTTCTTCACGGTACACACATCTTGGTCCGCTACCTAAAGAAATATTGGTATCATTGGAATGTGCAACATAACATAAACATAAACAATTAAACATAAGTATACACAATCAACGATTTGAGTAGTAACCTTCTTCTTTTTACTTTTCTTCTTTTTCTTACGTTTCTTTTTCTCAGAAATTTGCAGTTTTCCTTCCTCAGAAGAATCCTGCATGCTCATGATCATTCAAGAAATTATAGACGAAAAGTAGCTATCAAGTATCCAATTATGGATCACAAGGAGTAAAGGAAGGTACCTCAGAATTATCAAAAAAGTCTACATGTTGAACACTTGTTCCAGCTTCTGACAACCTACCTAACCTCCAAATATCATAAGGGTGAGGAGCAGGAGTAGAAGGTTAAGATGAAGATGACGATGATGATGATAGACACTAAATTAAACTTTTACCAATTACAATTTACTGTTAAACTTATGTTACACTTGAAAGTTGAGTTTCTTTTAGGTCAAACAATATTATGTAATTCAAATCTATGACTTTAAACCTGAGTGGACGGATTCTTACGTGTTAGATCTAGTAATGTCAACGAGGTGAAACTAGGTCAGAGAGTGCTTTACCAAAAACCGAAATTGAAACGGACAAGTTTAAATACAGGGAATCACTATCAGGTACTAGTTATCCTTTCGGAGCAGGAGTAGGAGGTTAAGATGAAGATGTCGACGATGATGATAGACACTAAATTAAACTTTTACCAATTAGAATTTACTATTAAACTTATGTTACACTTGAAAGTTGAGTTTCTTTTAGGTTAAACAATATTACTTAATTCAAATCTGACTTTAAACCTGAGTGGACGGATTCTTATGTGTTTGATCTAGGAATGTCAACGAGGTGAAATTGGGTCCGAGAGTGCTTTACCAGAAACAGAAACCGAAACCGAAACCGAAACCGACATGTTTAAATACAGGGAATCACTATCAGGTACTAGTTATCCGCTCAGAGCTCTAAAACCGAATTTCAACATCCTTTTAACTTAAAATTGTTTAAAAACATGAAATTTTAATTAAAAAAATATTTACATGTTAAAATAATAATATGTTATGCATACTTATATATTTGATTTTGTTTTTCTTTCAAATATTAAACTATAAGTGTTTTTAACTCTATATATATGAAAAATATAATATTTAATAAAATATAAATTTATAATTTTGGGTATTGGGTTGGATTATTCCACCCTCGAAATCGAAACCGAAATTTTAAATAAAAGAATAACTGAATCCAAAAACCAAATCAAAATTTACTCCCTGAAACCGAACCTGTCAGGTTATTCCCGTGCTTTCCCTACGGAGAATTTTGACACCCTCAGTTAGATCACAAAGTAGATCACACTCCTAAAATTTTTAAAAAATTTAGTAACCCGAGCTCTTTTCTCCCCTTTGACGCATAAACTCATTAGAGAGAAAAAAATGCATACAGTTCAAAACACAGCACTAAAAAGGTAAACAATATGCAATTATTCAAAATATTCTTGTGTTAGGTTTGATTGTTAATCAGTAATAGAATGTAACAGTACCAATAATACTCATACATCCCTACACCTCTCAAGAATACGTTAAGATGTTTTATTTTCTTCACACATTTGTATATAATCGTTTATGATTTTTTTTTCATATTATGTCATTTAGAATTCAAAAAAATTATTCCCTATTTTCTTTTCATTTAAAATTTTATAAATTATATTTTAATATTATTATTTATTGCTCAAATAAATATTGTAATAGTAAAATTATTTCAATTCAATTCAATTTTTATTACCATTGCATTCTCATTCTCATGACCTAGTGACAAAGATATGAAATTATTATTATTATTATTTTAAAAGGTTAAGAGAAATACTTGAAAAAACAGCGTCTTTGGCATTTTTGACGGCGATTTCAAGAAGATCGAGGTTAATGGAAGCTAAGCCATTTGGATTTTGAAGCTTTCTATCGAGAAATTTCGCCAAGGCCGCTGCTTTATTCGTCCTCAATGGTCCTCCTGGGTGAGCCACCCTATAAATTAATTAATTAACTTTTTTATATAAATTAACTTTGAATGCATTGCTATGTAGAAATAAACATAGAAATATAAGTAATCACATCTATGTTCAGCAAATTGAATCATAAACACAAAACCCTAATTTGAAAGAAAAAAAAATTAAAAGGGGGAAATAGAGAGGCAAAACCTTACCTGGGTTGAAAACGAGAAGTGGAAGGGAGAGAAGAGAGAGGAGCAAATTTGCTGCCTCTGAGTGCCTTCTTTTCTTCTTCGCTCAACTCCTCTTGCTCCGTCTTCTTCATTTCTGCCGATTTCTGTCTTCGATTATTTTCTCTGAGCGGCTACGAAGTTTTCAAATTGCCAAGGGTTATTTGTCCTTATAATTTAAAACTGTTTTCTCTGTTTAAAAATAAAAAATTAATTTTAAAAATAATTTAGCGTGTTTACTCAAATTTTTAAGTTACAAATTTTAATTTCACTAAAAAGTACGTTATTTGAGCTACTTTATTCTCTCAACAAATGAATCCTGTATCTTTGTTTTAAATTTTTTTTTATTTTGTTCCTCTTTATCTCTTTATCGTAGCTAAATATAGAGGTGAGCAAAATATTCGATTAATTTGATCAAATTCAAAAAAATTGAGTGGTTTTGATCCGAAGTCGGATCGGATTCGGATTGAATTTTATCAATTCGCTTGAATTCGGATTCGAATTGAATTTTATCAATTCGCTCGGATTCGGATTGAAAATATTCAAATCTAAAAAATTCAATCTGATCCGATACATTTATATATTATTTTAATATATATATATATATATATATAATAATTAATAAACCTAACTTAGTAAACCTAATATAGTCGGCTCTATCTTCTTTCTGCCTAATTTTTTTTCCAACTGCCTCTATCTCTCTCTCTGCCTCCATTGCTAGTTTCAGGTTCTACTGCTCGTCGCTCTGTTGTCGCCCCTCTGCTGTCCCCAGTTGCAGCTCTGTTGTCGTTAGTCGCAGCTCGCCAGTCGTAGCTCTCGTCAGCGATTCTACAATCCCGGCTCACTGGCGCAGCCTCACTGATCACCGCTTCTGCCGTCACTCTTGTTTCGGTGTTCGTCATAATCTAGTCTTGTTCGTTGTTTGCTCATCATTGTTCTTCATCATCCTGCACCGAAAAATATTTTTATTTTATGTAATTTTTCATTTTATATGATGAAATTATATCAGAGTTAGATTTGTTCGGATTGACATTGGATTGATATTTTATAATTTACTTATTTAAGTAATTTTTTTAATAGATTTAAATTAAAATTTTGATCATATCCAATCGGATTGGTATTTAAAGTGGATTCAGATCGAATAATTTTTGGATTTGATTAGATTGACTTAAAATTAACAGATTTGGATTTCTTCGGATTAGTATGTACAACGGATCGGATTCGGATTGGCATTTAAAGCGGATTTGGATTGAATAATTTTCAGATCGGATCAGATTCGAATTGACTTAAAATTGACGGTTTTGGATTTGTTCGGATTAGCATGTACAGTGGATCGAATTCGGATTGAATAATTCATAATTTGTTTCGAATCAGATCAGATTCGAATTGACCTAAAATTTACGGTTTCGAACCGATACTCACCCCTAGCTAAATATATCACTTAAAGATTTTTGTAATAGGGGTCGACAACTAAGAGGACAAAATGAATTATCTAATTAAAGATATTATTCTCTTGTAAACATTATTAAAAGGTGTTTTGGTATTCTAAAAGGATATTTTTAAATCTTGAAATTAATGACTTTTTACAAATTGAACCAAAGCTTAATTGTTGTAGCAAGGTTATATTGTTCATAATTTTATTCATTTATGTGCTCATAATGATCCTTAGTTTATGCGATATAAAAATGATGAGTTTGTGATTGATGAAGAAGAAAATCAAATGATGATGAGTTTGTGATTGATGAAGAAAAAAATCAAATGATGATTAGTTTCTGATTGATGAAGAGGAAAATTAAATAAAGTATACAATTGATCTATTAGATGCATCGTCAAAGACAATGATAAGTTATTGAGATCGTATTTCTCATCAAATGTGATGGGAATATGTTCTTAGATGCTAGATAATTATTTTTATAATCGAATGTTATTACTAAGTTATATTTAAATTTGACATTTATTACTAAGATGTTTCTTTTCATTTCAATTATATTAATTGTGTGAAAGTTTAAATTATCTAAATTTAATTATAAGATTCACATTATTATAAATATATTAAAATTAACCTTAAAAGTATACAATGTAAATAAGTTTTTAAAAATAATTTGGCTTGTACAATAATTTTTTTTTTGTTTTTTGTTTTAAAAACAATTTTTTAAAATAATGACCAAATAACTAGTTATTTTTAAAAATTATACAAAATTATTTTTAGGTTATAATTTAGAAACAATTTTTAAAAATAATTTTTGAGTTAATCAACCAAACAGGTCTCTAAAATTTGTACTTTTATTTATTTATTTATTTTCGTTTCTCAATGTTATAGATGTTAGGTGGGGACTTCTCCGCTTTTCCTCAATGATTTAGAATTTATCTTCCATTCATATTAAAAAATTTATAGAGATATATTGAGGATCCTTGTGAAAAAAATGTCTTAAAAGGGGTCTATATAAAATTTTAAAATATTAATTTTCATTTTTTAAAAAAAGTATTTTTAGTACAAAGGAAAATTTTTGATAGAAGTAATCTAATAATAAATATTCTATAATAGAAAAAAATAAAATTTTAAGTTAATAATGAATAATATGTGTATGAAATGAAGAAAAATAAAATATATGTAATAATAAATACATAATATGTATAATGAGTAGTGTTGCGTATTTGGGTGTTCATATCCCTATATATTTGTTTTTTGAGTTGTTACCTATAAATTATAATTTTGATTAATTATAGTGGATTGTTCTTCTTGACATTTTAATCGCAAGTGTACAAGTCGTGCTAGTAATATAATGTACCTAAGTACGAATATCAATCTCATAATGAGTTGTATAAATTATAATTAATTAAAACTATTATTACAAAAATGCAAAATAAATGACAACTAATGGATCAAATCCCAAAGCTCAACAACAATAAAAATATATGAAAAAATGATTTAGGATTCTCAACCATATAATTTTCTAAGCACGTGAATCACTAAAATCTCCTAAAAAAATTACCAACCAATTACATGATCAATTGAATCTAACATAACATGCATTCTTCTTTCAAATAAACTGCATCTCATATAATAATTAAACTAATTACACTCATATGTCAATTAGATTGCATACTACTCATTAAGATTATCAATTGTAGATCATACACATAAAAACATACATCTCTGTCTAAAAACTATGTATGTTATTTAATTAAAACAAACAACTAAATAATTCTCTCAAATGTATTTACTCAAAACAAACAACTAATTATGGCTTAAAGATACAAATGGTTTTTAATTAAACTCAAATGGGTAACCAATGATATAAACAATGGTTACCTTGAAAGGCTCAATCAATCCAATTAAAGCTTAAATCATTTCTAATCATAAATGATATTTAAGATTTCATTTTAAGGGATGATCAAATAGATTCTAAAGCATGGTAGACCTCATCGACTAGCATAACTCACACCAAATTTTCTCCCAATAAGAACACCAAAATAAATCATGAGCATATGCATAAAAAATATGAATTATCTATATCAAAACTAGCAAGTATATCACATGATTAATATAAGTATCTTAATAAGCATGTTACATTTATTATCATAGTCATAACAACCAATTTTATCATTGGATTCATATATTTCATATCAAGCATGCATGCATTTAGTTTTCATATATCCGTCAATTTTTACCCAAATTATGATAAAAAAATCCAAAAAAATGAATATTAAACACTAAAGTAGAACACGAAGTTCCTTCTCCCACGCTTGAGTTGCACATTGTCCCCAATGTGTGCACATGAATATGAAAGAATGAAAGGAAAAGAAAGCTCTATTGGCCTTGACACACCACATTATATCACCAAAATTGTTCAAACTTATTATGTCATTTTCCTCTATATTTATTCACCTACAAAACATATACATATAAATATAATAACATTCGGTTGCCTCCTAACAAACACCATTTTTAACGCCATTGGCTAGATGATCATATCAGCTTTTATGGTGCATCCACTAAGGTCATCACAATTGTTTCATTTAGTAGTTGGTCTTCATGATAGTGGTTCACTCTAGGCCCATTAACCATGAATCGTTCTTTGTTGTTGTTTTCTAATTCAATGGCTCTATAGTTAGTTACCTTGATGATGGTGAATGGATCTGACCATCTACTCTTAAGTTTTCTCGAAAATAGTTTGAGTCTAGATTTGTACAATAGTACTTCCTATCTCGATTCAAAAATATGGTGCACAATTGTAATTCTTTCTTTTTTCTTTCTTTTGTGCAGCTTGACATTCCTATAAGCACTCTACTGTAGCTCATCTAGTTCATTTATTTGCAACATCCTTTTCACCTCTATATTTGACACTTTCACTTGCTTACTTGTCTGTGATGATAGGGAAAAGGTTTGAGTTCCAATTTGGATGGCTCTTTAATGGATAGTTTGAGTTAAGAACTTATCCCAAGACACTTCACAACAGTATTAGATACACACACGAGAGGTATAGCCTCAAAAAAGTTCACTTAGTCAATAATATCAACTTGCATCAAAGACTATACAGTTTCATAAATAAAACAAGTTAAGTTGTTTTCTGGTGAATTAATCTCATTCTCATCGTCTTAAGTGTGTATAGTTCAACAAATTTTGTTAACTTATCAGCATGAGAGTATATGCTTAAGTGAGTGTTATAGTATTCACTAGCATGTGTGTTCACAAAATTAACAAGCACATAATCTAAAGTATCACTATAGCACATGTCATAATGCCCATTAGTAACTGGCTTACTAGTAACATTTATTCTAAAGTAATCACTGGAATTATCAGTATTAAAAAAATTAGTTGCTTTAAAAAGTTAAATGTTACTTGATCAATTTGCACTATCATTATAAACTCACTTTTTTATACATCAATGAATACTCTTTCGATTGCTAAGAAAAATGACCAAGTATGATAGAAATGCCACAATTCTTTTCCATGTCTAGCATGAGTAAATTTGATGGAAAGAAGAATTTGTCCATTCTTATCAACACATCTTCTACAACTTCTCGGGGTCACTTGCTTAACCTACCTACCTACCATTTACAATGTCATCGAATTGGATTTGGGTTTACCAACCTCCAATCTCTTGAATACCGATAATGGCATGAGATTAATACTAGCATTCAAGTCATATAGTGCCTTGCTTAAGTGTATGTTCCTAATAATGTAATGGATGTTCAAGCTACTTGGTTCCTTTTGTTTCTATGGTAGTTTTATATCCAAGATGACACTATAACCTTCAGTCAAGTTTATTGTCTCACTATCACCAAGTCTCATTTTTTTAAAGAGTATGTTTGTCATGAATTTGGCATAGAAGGGTATATGTTCAAGTGCATCTACGAAAGGTATATTGATATGCAACTTTTGAAGATATCCAAGAATTTAGAAAACTACTTGTCTAGCTTTTGTTTTGCAATCTTTGAAGGAAAGGTATGATAGGTGTATAAAGATTACCTTTCTTTAGTTAAGTTGCTTCCTTTTTAGTGCTATATATGTCCAATATTTTCTCCTCATCTTTTTGTGCTTATTTCTCCTTTAAAACTTAACCACCTCTTAAGGCTATGACTTCATAATACTCATTACCCTCTCCTTTTGAGTTCATAAGTGTATCACTTGAAAGGTTACAATAAGGTCTTTGACTAATAATTTAGATTAGTTGCCCTATTTTGATCTCTAAACTTTGGATAGAACTCTTTTGAGTGGATTATAGGTGATCTACTCTTATATTTATTGATTGAATGAAGTCCTTAATCATTCATATTAAAGCATTTATGTTATCTTTATTAGGTGGCTTCTTTTCTTAGGCTTGTGGTGATTGCGGTTGTTAAAAATCCCATGATGGGAATGATTTATGGTTGAATTAATTACTATCTTGATTGTTATTATTTTTTCAAGAAAAAATTGGATGATTTCTTCATTTTAGGTTGTACGTGTTTGAGTATGGGTTTCTTTGGTATTTTTGATTGTTGACATAACTCATTATTTTAGGAAGGTTCCATATGCCTCAATAGATTGAGGTCCATTGTAATAATCACATATTATAAATGAACTTTATACCATATTATCCCTACAAGGCACCATCTAGCTTCTTAGTTAACCTCAATAGCAAAACATTTATTTGAGCTTGTATCGCTACTATGGTATCTACATCTATTACTCGAGCTGCTTTCTTTGAGTTGAGACTCTTCATAAGCCATTGTCAATTATTAGATGTCATTTCATCTTTGAGATGTGTCATGTAACTTGTAACTTTGATTAATTATAGCGGATTATTCTTCTTGACACACTAACTACAAGTGTACACGTCGTGTTATTAATAAAATGTACCTAAGTAGCGATATGTAACTTATACCCTTTTTGGCATAGAAGGGTATATGTAATTTATAATTGAATACCAATATGATTTATTACGAATATTATTTGGACAGTAGTAAACTATAAAAATGCAAAATAAATAACAACTAGTCGTTCAAATCATAAAACTCAACAACATTAAAAATATATGATAAAACAATCTAGAAATCTTAATCCTTCAATTTCTCATGCACGTGAATTACTAAAATCCCCTAAAATAATTATCAATTAAATTTATTCTAACATGTATTCATTTATTAAGTAAACTACACATCATATAGTAATTAACTTAATTATACTCTCATGTCAATTATCTTGCATACTATTCATTAAAATCATCAATTATATATCATAGGCATAAGAATCATACATCTTTACTTAAAAATATACATATTATTTAATTAAGATAAATAATTTTTACTATATGAAATCAAAGTTTTGTTTGTTCCAAGTTAAAAGTAGGTTGATAAGATTTTGCAAACCTTTTACTAAAATATAACTATTCTTTAGGCGCAGAAGTACAATGATTTTGTATAGTTCTTCATATTTGGTGTCTCTTGTCAAAGCTGTAATGAACCTATAAGGATGTTTTACGAATTTTTCTTTAAAGCCATAAAGATGCAGAATCAAATGATTATGATATGAAGTAAACTTAATAGACATTGCATAGTTGACTTTGGAAATTGAGTTAACTAGTTTGCATTGATTAATGTTCTACCAAGCCTTTTATTTATTTTGTCAAAACCATCTCTATGATTGCGCCAAGGGATACCAATGTGTCCTAGATCTAACCTATCAATTGATTGCACGAAATGTGTGAGTAGATTTTGATAATTGAAATAGATTGGTGTGCCTCCAATCTTTTTAAGGACAAATGATATCATTTGATCTCAAATAAAGTACAATGGATTATTGAGGTTTATTAGATGTTGTTCCAACTCACACCGTGTTTTGCATTGGGATGTAAGCAAAACAAATTGTGAATTTTTTATTACGGTAAGAATAGTGCTAACTTTAACCATTACAAAAGTGCTACCCACCTCAAATAATTTAGAACTCCTATTATAATTAAAAAAAAATTTGTTCCATTAGTAGGTAAGATAATTGCTTCATCAAAACCTAAAATGAATTTTAAATTTTTCATAATGATAACTCCATAAAAGTAGAGTTATTAATGCATTTTTTATTTAATATTTACTTGTTTTATTTAATAAATAGTATTTTTAAGCAAAAAATATTGAAATATAAACTTTTTAGTGAAAAAGGGGTGAAAATATATTTTTTGTAATTTTTTATGAATTTTTAACAGAGCACCAATCAGAAGCTATCATGTGTCATGACACCCAAGCAAAGAAGTTGACTGGGCAAGCCACACGGATGCCATGCAAGTAGGGACAAGGAATAAGGTTACGCCATGTGTGATGAGGACGAACTGCCTACCGCATGTCGACATGTCATTCAATCCGCGTTTGGGCACGATTAAACAGAATAACACATGTCGCCATGCGATTGCTCCTCGCATTCCACAAATGTGCCACACTATCCATTTCTATGAATCACGTTACGCCACGTGGCACTAAGTTAGTAAGCGTTGACTCTGACCAGTCTCTTCTACCACGCGTCGCGCTCTGATTCACTTAATGAATTTCGTGTGGCATGTGTCATATTGTGATTGGCTAGTGCTATCAATTTTGCTTGTTTTGATCTTAACCCTTAATCTGAAGTTGATCTTATGATCCAAATCACACCTTAGCTATATTTAAGCCCCTAATCTCCCTATAAATCCAAAGGGGTTGTCATTAACATAATTTTGGTCAGTTTTTGGAACTAAAAATATAAAAAAATACAGAAAAATTCAAAATGAGATACAATTTTGGTAGAGATTCAAGAGAAAATTAGCATTACAATTCAAGAGATTGATTATATCTCTTCTTCTATTCTTTTCTTTATCAAATTTTATGTTTTTTTTTATGAAAAAATATGTGCTTTATGAACTTAATTATGTGTAATTAATTTAAGTATTCTTAGATATTTTCTTATATATTTTCTTAGTTACCAAAATTAATTTAATTAATTATTGTTATTTACTTTTAGTTATGTTAATTTTACTTTCTTAAAATATAAAACACAAAAAAAATTGATTTTGATTTTTTTAGTTTTAAAAATTAGTTTTTAATAAAATAATATCTGTGAGAACGATATTTTTTTATTATTATATTACTTGTTGCAATACGTATACTTGCGTATTCATTATACACACAATTTGTATGCGTGATCACATAACATCTTCACTCAAGGTTTAAAACATGGATGTTATGTTTAGGCAATTTTTTTATGAAAATGTTGAATATACTATCATTGTCAACGTAAACTTTAAACGAAATCATAAAAACTATTAAAACTCTATCAAAAGTATGAATTTTTTTTATAAAATTTTATAAAACATCAAAACAATCAATTAATTATATTTTAAACTACTTTTTATTTAATATATGTGTTTTTAAATACTTATATCATTTATATTGATCAATAAGTTAACCAATTAAAATATTGTATAGTAAAATATATTTTTTTGTGCAAAATATTGTAGAATAAGTAATTAAAAGATTTAAAATAATTAAGTAGATCATCTATTTATATTAATTATTATAAATAGATAAATCTCGATAATATGAATTTTTTTTATTAATAAATGAAGAAAAATGACATAAAATTTATTAGATTAGGTTATTTATGTATGATGTTTGCACCATTGCCTATAAAAAAGGTTAATTAAGGACTAATTATATTATTTTAATGATTTTCTATTAAATTTTTATTATTTTTCTGTTAAGTAATTGAATGCGATTAAAAGACGAGTTTTTGATAATAATACATTGAAAGTTAGTATGAATTTATTTTTACAAAATATTTGTTTTAATGTTTAATACTTTCCACTATTTTATTAATTTTTTAATTTTCTTAAAAAATTAAAATGTATATTTAAATAACTTGTGTTTGAATATTATTATTATTGATTTTTTCTTAAACAATTTTATTTTTATCCTTGTTAAAAATTTACATTTTAATCGTTTTTTAATAATTTGACAAAAATAATAATATTTTAATATAAAATTCATTAAATTAATATAATTTATCTTTAATGGATCATTCTTTAATATTTAAAAGACTAAATGCCTTTATTTTTAATCTAAAAAAACTAAATAATCAAAATGATATAATCTAATAGACCTATATATCATCACATCCTACAAAATGTACTCTCTTTGTTATGACTTATGACCGATCAATCTCATGTTATAAGTACAATTTATATTTATCAACTTCTATCAATATTTTAACGATATTTTAGTGAGAATGTTCATAATATTAAGAATATTTTGATAAAAAATAATATTTTTACAATATAAAAAATGTTTTATAGTACAATTTTGTGATGATCTTAAATGATTTATGAGTTTGTGATTAGTTCTTCAATTATTTAATATTGATAAATATAAAAATAATGTAGCACATTCGTATGTAAAATCTAATCAAATCTTAACAAATAATAAGTGATTATTATAAATTTATGATATATAGTAGTGCTCTTAATGATAATGATAAGTAAACGACAATTTGATTATCTTTTTGATAATTTTAAGATAATTATTCAAAAGATAAAAATATTATGGTAGGACTTAATATGTGCAAAATGTTTAAAAATAATTAATTCTCTATAATATTCTATTTAATAATAAGAAAGAATAATAAGTTATTTTAGAATAATACTCGTTAATATTTTTAATATATTATTTATACAATATCTTATAATCTAATAGTTTAATATTATGTTGGGTATACTTAATGTGTGAGTAAAAACAAGGATAAATAATGTGTGAAGTGGTGTAACGTGGAGTGTCTGATGAATACTAATGTTATTTAATAATAATTCAATATTAATTTATTAAAGTATTTGATATTATATATATGTTTTTTAACTAACAATTATATATCAAAGTGGAGGGTCCAAGAAAGACAAACTAAGTGGTCGAAGAGGATCAAATTAGGAGAATACTAACGAGGAAGATGTTGATATTTTTTTTATTAATCTTTTTATTAAAATATATAATTTTTATTTATTTTTTAAAAAATCAAAAAAATTTAAAATTTAAATTAATTGATAACAATTTTAAATTATAAAATTAAATAATTTCATCTTAATAATACCGAAGTTTTATGAATCGTTGGGAGAACGTATATTATCTATAATCATACTCGAAAATCAACGTGTCCCAAACACATCAGGCTTCGGGCTTGAGCCACACGGCGCCGTTTATCTATTTGACCGCTGTTCCGTACAAGACAAAAATATATGGCAAAGTCACGCGTTCTTAGTCACGCGCAATGAACAAATAAAAGAATTCCAATATTAATGTCATTCTCGTTCCATAAAATAAGAAAATAAAAAAATTAAGAGGAAGCCAAAAAAAAAAAAAAAAAAAAGAAAGAAAGAAAGAATACCGAAACCGAGCTCTTCTATTCTGCACGCAATAAAAAAACACTCCAGGGAGAAGTGAAGAGATTTGAATCTATAAAAAAAGGTCGCCGTATCTTTGAAATCCCGCTTTGTCTCAATGTGAGTCGGCAGTGATCGGTTCTCCAAACTCCGTCGTTTTGATTATTGGTGTCCGATCGTATAGTTGAAGCGAGAGTTTTGATGCAATTTTGAGAATTCATTTTGGTTTGGTTTGTTTGCGTATTGGGGATTTGAATTGCCTGGTGGTATTTTTCGTGTGGGTTTGTTATTTTGTATTGCCAAAGCCGTTTTGGGGGGTTTTGGTTTGTGGGTTCCTTTGGGCTTAGTGGTTGGGTGGGTAGGAGAGGGTTCTGGGAAGTTATGTTGGACTTTAGGGAACCTGGGTTTGTGAAGGTTTTGGGATTAGGGTTAGGGTTTTTGTGTTAGAAGGGTGGTTGTGGAGTTAAGGTTTGATGGGCTTGGAAATGTTGGACAATAGTGAGCTTGAAGAAGGCGAGGCTTGCTATTACAAGGATGACGATGAAAATATTAACCCTGACACTGATCTCTCTTACATTGTAAGGGTGCCATTCTGGTTTTGTTTCACTGAAGTTCAAGTTTCTCATTCCAATTTTGTTTGGTTAATTGATGGTAATATCCAATGAAAATTTTAACTTGTTTGGAAAATATTGGTTTCAAATGATGTTTATACGGAAGCTAATTGTAACACCTTGTTTGATTTCTCAGAATAAGCTCCCCAAAAGTGCCATAATGTATTTTCTCCTTAATCTAATGGACTGTAATGGTAAATTGATGGGTAAAATTGAATTAAGTATCTCTGGGAAAGCACAAAAACATCAAATGTTAAATTCAGAGTCTTATCTTTTGTTCTTTAAATTGTCCCAATCCAATTGAACATGTTGGCAATGAAAGGTTTTTGGAATCTTCTGTTGATTTAGGATGCTACTGGTTCTAGAATTGATTTAGTTTTGCTCTTTTGACTAGATTGCAATATTCATGGTAATTACTGCTCAATTGAAAAATGTGAGATCCTCATCTTAATTGATTATCGTGAATTTAGTTTGTCATCTCCTGCTTTTCTCGAAATTTTCATGTTTGCTTTGCTCGTTTTCTAAGTTGTTACTGCTATCCGGTTGCTGAAGTAACTTTGCAATGCATAAGATATTACTTGACTATTTTGGATTTATGCTTGAGAACCACCAAATAGAAAGTTTAGCTTCTTTTTGCTTTTTCATTTTCTGTTTGTCGACATTTGCATGACGATTTATTGAAACTTAAGCAAAATAGTTCTCACACTGCTTCTCTTTAAAGCCCAATTGCTATAGAGTTTAGGTTTACATGTGTTTCTATTGGTTGGGAAATAACATCCAACATTTGCTGTTTATTCAGTTACAATGTTGTCAGTACTAAAACTTACATAACGTCTTTGGAACATATTAATCTCAGAATTGAAGGTTCTTATCATTGTAGTTTATTGTTGGTATTCCGGCTGTAAATTTGTTTATGTTTACAAAATTATGAGCACGAACACAATGTTTAGATTTTGAATCTTGCTCTTTAAAGGATGAGAAGATCCAAAGTGTTTTGGGCCATTTTAAGAAAGATTTCGAAGGTGGCATTTTTGCAGAGAATTTGGGTAAGTGACCTGGAAGGTTCTAGATCATCAAGAGAATCTCAAATGCAGTTATGCTGTTTATGTGCTCTCAATAAATTGAGAATGACAGTATTCCTACTTTTTATGTCAGGGGCAAAATATGGTGGATATGGTTCATTTCTCCCTACTTACGAGCACTCACCCTCTGTTTCATCTCATCCACAGACACCGCAGAAGATCCAACAGATATCTATGGAGGTATAAGGAAAGTTTAATTTTTTTGATATTTATCCTTGGGCAGGAAGAGACACACAAACACATGTACAAGTCCATGCATGCATGCATTAGTGTATTTACTTATTCGTTTTTGTAAACATATGCACCCAACTTCCTTGCATCTCTATAGTCTATTTTTCTTGAGCATTTTGGGTTATATTACTATGCAGGTTGCCCCTCAAAATTCAAGAGTTTCTAAAAGTGCAGCTCTGCCTGCAAGGCTTGAAATTGTTCCATCCACACACCAGCCATTTAATCATTCAAGGATACCTCCTGCGAATGTCTTGGTTAAGAAAGATTCCCATTTTTCTACTGCTCAGATTGCCCAGAAGTGTTCTTCAAAAGATGAAACTTTTAACAGAACAAGAACTCTGACTGATCATAGACCACTCAAGGTTCGGATCAAAATGAGTTCTGGTAATATTGCACAGAAGAATGCAATATATAGTGGTCTAGGGCTTGACGACTCTCCATCTTCCTCTTTGGGAGAGAGCCCTGAGGAAAGTAAAGGAGTAGCATCCAGATCTCAAGTGACTATAAATGAGTCGCTCACTAACATTCTTCAGGTGACGGTTTTGCCCTACTATTTCTTTGGTTTCTGTTTTATACATCAGTAGATGAAACTAAATGATGTGATTGTATTTGAACAGGTTATGACTTCCTTTCCGGTACCTGAAAATATACTAATATCACCACTTCATGACAGCCTTCTTTGCTTGATAAAAGAAGAAAAACATCATGAAGAAAGCATATTGGAGCATTCTCCAAATGGTGTTGAAGAGGATAACGGGTCAGTTTCACAGAGGGAAGGTAAGAAGTTGCTTAAAGAGAGCAGAAGGAAATTAGCTGGTAAAAGCAAGAAACAGAGAGAACCAAAGTACAAAAGTGGTAGTCTTTTCGAGAATGACTTGGCAATTGCTGAGAAGAGGACATTGGAAAAGGAGAATCCAAAAGTCAAGGAGTGTATGTCTAATGGTTTGAAATGCATGCCTCTATCCAATTCGTTACTTTATGCTAATCGGGCAATTGAAGTATCCCGGAACTCTATTAATAATGAGGTGAAAGGCGGGTCAAGTAGCCCTGAACTGGAGAAAGAGGAACCTTTGGAGTCAATATTTGGTCCGGACAAGAACAAGAAGCAAAATTCTAGGAGTAGACTGTTGGAAAAGGATTTGGATAAAAGAGTAAAAGATTTACCCAAGAATCTTCCAAGCAACTTTAGGGATGATGGCAGGTGCAATGGTAACAAGATTTCTGCCATCTCGGATACTCACTGTGATGTGTCAAAAGGTGAAAAAGATCTAGACCAATGTACACAGAATATTGGTCAGAATAATATATTTCATGAAGAGGTTGAAAAAATTGTGCCTCATAAGAAGGAAAAGTCATCTTCTGGAGGCAAGAATAAGTCAAAGCCGGTATTAGGCAATGGAAAGACAGCTTCTGCTTCAACAGGTGGGTTGAAGGTTGGTATGGATGAAGTTGTAAAAGACCAAAAAAATACTATTTATGGTGCTGGCCCATGTATCACTAAAAGGGAGAAGCTTAAGTCTCATAAAAAAAACATAGTGAGAGATAGTAATACAGAGGTTGTGTGGAGCAAAGATTATGAACTGGCAAGTGATGTGTTGGACCTAAGAAAGAGGCTTCCAGGTGAGAGGTCCAAAGATGTTAGGATTGGTAAAGTTGAAGTACAATGGAAACCACTTTTAGAAAAACCCAAAGAAACATCAAGCAGTTATGACCAGTTAATGTCAGAGCTATCTGTTAAAGATGCTTTAAATGCACATCTTCCTACAGTGGAAAATAAAATTGGTTCACAGATAGTACAGTCAGAAGCAGCTCCTGTTCTTATAGAAGATTGGGTGCAGTGTGACATTTGTAGAAAGTGGCGACTTCTACCGCTTGGTATAAAGCCAGAGAGCCTTCCACAGTTATGGTTGTGTAGCATGCTAAACTGGCTGTAAGTTTCTTTCTCACTGAGGTTCGAACTTGATAATGTTCCCTATGCTTTTTGATTATCTATTAATAGTTATGGACAAAGTTTAGTTTGGTGTCCATTAATATTAAGTTTGCAGTGTCATTTCTCTCATGTATGTGTTCCTATTCTCATCACTTTTGACATTGTATTTTGTAACTATGTAACTCACTTACATATTTAATTACGTATCATGGTTTTAAAATGAATTTGTGGAGTGTAACTCATGATGAGGTGTTCTTTAAAAGCCATGAGGCTTACACCTCGTAGAGGTTAGGTAGTAACCCTTGATGCAAAATTGTATGTGCCTCAGTTAATTCAATTTTTAAGTTTTTAAAATGAGTTTTTGATTAATTAGTAGATAACATTAATTTGTTATGGACTTTTTTATTTTATTTTGAGTAATGCTAGGTAACACTACTAAAATGAGCATATATTTACCACCACTTACATGGAAAGTTGTGATTGGATAGTGCATGTGGGTCATATATTTCAAGCAATAAATTCAGCTAAATCTCATTTATTTTGCTTTACTTACGTCAAAACACTCTTTGCCACTTAAGTGGCAGATTAGTGAAACTATGTAGTAGTAGTTATAAATGTCATTATTCTTTTGTTTTATCTCATTTTTATTTGTTGGAGATAAATTATGTCCAATTGACTTTGCAGGTAATGCATATTTTTTTTTCATCTTTCATCTTATCACGACGAATTATATAATATTATTTGGCACTTTGTGGTTGCTAGTATTGGTGGATCTACCTTGCTCCTGTCCCCTCACTCCTCTCACCTCTTGATAAAAGAAATTTTAGGTGTAATATATATGAAATTATTAACAAATTATATACATAAAATGAAATTGTGTCCTTCTGAATTTTAACTTTTAGGTCTTCGCCATCCAGTAACTTACCTACAAATTCAGTAATTTAAACATATTTATACTCAAATAAGATACATATAGCATTTTTTTCATTAAATAAAAAATAACACATTATTATTAATTATTATTTTTATAATTATTAATTTGAAGATTATAAGAAATGAGAAGCAAGTAGTACAAATTTTTATTGTTCATTTGGGACCTTCCTAACTTAAAATCTAGATCCATCATTGGTTGCTAGTATGATAATATTAATGAATTTTATTTCTAAGTTACATTTAGTTGAATAGAAGTTTCCTATTTTTTTGAGTGTATTTCTTGTTGTAATATTTCTATTTTCTTAATTCTCTATTATTCATTATAAAAAAAAATAATTTTATTTCATAATAAGGCTATTCCCTAGCCTATTTATTTTCTCATAATTAGGATGATGCCTTATTATTTCCTTTTATTTTATGGTTGTTTCCTTTTGGTGTCTTCTCACTGCTTATGAAATTGTCTTGTAGACCTGGAATGAGTAGGTGTGACATCAGCCAGGAGGAGACAACAAATGCACTATATGCCCTTTACCAACCACCTCTTCCTGATAGTCAAAATAACCTACGCTATCAAGCTAAAGGGTGTTCTAGATTAACTTCAGTTGATCCTGGTCACCTTGATAAGAATTACCAAAAGCATAATTCCAATGACGATTCTAATCGAGTGACCAAGAAATATGGTCTCAAGAAATTATCAAATGTTGGTAGCAGTTCTAATCCAACAGAAAGCAGCTTGCATGAACCTACAAATAATAGAAGCTTGAATGATATTAATAAGCCTCCTATAGAAAATAAATTAGTTAAGTCTAAACCTCATTATATGAGTCAGCCAGACAACTTGGTTACAGGGAAAAAGATGTCCAAGCAGAGTGAAAAGCATGTGAATGGAGGTTTGTGTCTTGTTTTATAATCATTATTTTTAGCCGCATTTATCGCATAACAGTGATTTGTCTCCTCTTGTCCTTTTGCCAACTCTACAGGGGATGCCAAAGAAATGAAAAACAGAAAGAGGGGGACAGACCAATCTGCAGGTGGAGTTTCAAAGAAGCCTAAGATTGAAGTTATGTATGATGCTATAAAACATCGGAATTCTGATGTGGATGTAGGGAAGGTAGCTCCGCGTTCCAGTACCGGTAAACCAACTAAGGTATGTGTGAAGGATAGTTGTTTATCTAAGGAGACAAAAATTGATGGAAAGGGCATGTTACAAATTTCTCTACAGAGAGTGGAGCACCAAAGCCGGATTTCATCAGGTGGTGGATCTTTTGATGTGAAAATGTCCAATGGAGCGGATGCTTCCATGAAGAAAAGAAAATTGAAAGATTGGCAAGATAGTCAGAGCCATGTGAAGACTCTTCAGAATGCTGTGTATGATGGAAAGGTTGATACGGAAGAAAGTAGTGAAAGTGGATTCAAGAAAGAAAAGAAGATCAGGATTTCAAAACCTGAACAGGAGCTGAGTGCTAAAGGTGATAATAATAGATCAAACAGGAAAGGCAGAGTGGCGCAGAATATATTGTCAAGCAATAAAAGTAACCAAGTTGATGGCAGGGAAAAGGATGGAAATAGCTATAGGGAGGATCAATCCAGGAAGCCAAGTAAAAGGATGGAATTTCAACAGACAATAGATAGTCCATGTTCGGTAAGAAAGGATTTGGGGTCCAGGCATTTTTCAACGGTTGCCAATTCAAGCTCTTCAAAGGTTTCCAATTCCCCTAAAATTATGGGTAATTTTGAAGAAATGAAAGGTTCACCTGTGGAATCAGTTTCTTCATCTCCTTTGAGGACTTCCAATTTGGCCAAGTCAACAGGAAATGATGCTCTTGGAAAAGATGTGTTAATTGGTGGTTTCCCCTCACTTATTAAAGGTGATATTAATCAATTTGGGGCCAAAAGGAAGGAGAAGGTCCTCTCCGACTTACGTTCAGGTTCCCATAAATTTTCAAATCTAGACCACCAGGATGGAGATGCTTATTTGGAATTCAGTATAAAAAATGAATCCTCTTTTCAACTTCACGACAGTCATTTGGTTAGTGGGAATCACAGTGTTGCAGGACATCATCCAAGTGGTCTACATGATAAAGAAAATTGCTATGGTAAGGATAGACCCATCAATAATAATTGTACTGTTCGGCACAAATTGAGTAAGGGCTCCTCTTTGCTGTCAGAGGATGTGGATAGAAGTTTCACTTTTGATTTAGACAGATTTAGGAAAAAAGTGGCTGATCCATTGAGTGGGTACTCAAAGAAAAGCCAAAAGTGTAATTCAGATCCTGAAAGATTTCTTGATGTGAAACATGGTTCTGCTAAAAGATGTAGCACTATGTCCGTGAAGGATGAGGAAAATCATATTGTTCCAATAGATCTTACCGGACAAAGGTCAGGTGATAGTGTAATGAAAGCTAAAGAGGAAGAGAATATGCATGATAGGAGCAATGGCGAATTTACACCCCAACTGAACCTTATTCAGAATTCTGAGAACATTCCAGCGGAATTTGAGTCTAGTAGTGAGAAATCCAAATTGATTTCGCATTCTAAGAATGAAGACAAAAGAGGAAGAGTATCCCTTGGCTGTCAACCTGTGCCAGGGTCTGAAAAAGCAGGCACCTTGCGTGGATTTTCTAGTGATGGCTCTGTTGGTGCTGGGATAATATCAAAAGTGTTGGGAAGTGCTGATAGCAAGAGCAGATTTGGTCAAAATATCGAACGTGTCTCACCTGATCATAAAGGAGCCAGGCGTTCTAATGCTTCAAGTCTTTCAAGAAATTCTGCTGACCTCGCTGCTGTTAACGCTCTGAAAGAAGCTAAACATCTTAGAGACCATGCTGATCATGCGAAGGTTTCTATTCTTCTTCTTCTTCTTAGGCTTTAGTTACTACATTGAGGATTGACTTGCTGCTGTTTATACTGTTATCTGACACAAATGAAGTTTTTAATATACTTTGCAGAGCTCTGAGTTTGCATTTGAAAGGAATGATGGGTATTTTCAAGCTGCCTTAAAGTTTCTCCATGTAGCTGTTCTTCTAGAAGCTTGCAGTAGTGAGATTGCTAAACATGTAGAGATGAATCAAATGCAGGCATACATTACTGCTGCCAAACGTTGCGAGTAAGAAAAAGTTCTGCACTCGGCCACTTATCTCACATTATACTTTTTCTATATCTCTAATATCTGTAGTTTTTTGTATACTTGTATAGATTTAGACTGATCTTCTAAATCACAGGATCTGTGCCCATGAATACGAAGAACGTCAAGAAATGGCTTCAGCTGCTTTGGCTTATAAGTGTATGGAGGTCGCATACATGAGGGTGGTATATTGTAAACAATCTACTACAGTCAGAGATCGCCATGAACTGCAAGCTTCATTAAATATGGCTCCTCAAGGTAACAGAAAAAGTCATTATATTGTATATTAATTTTCTGTGGTGTTTATATATAGGTTAAAGTGCATATTGGTCCCCAAACTTTAGCTAAATTTATATAGGTCTCCAAACTTTTAAAACTTCACACATAGGTCCCCAAACTTTTAAATCCTACAATGTATTCCCCAAACTTATGAAATTTCCCACATAAGTCTTAGTTTGGTTACTAAAATAAATATTTGTGAATCAAAAATTTAAGATCTCTATAAAGTTTTAAAATTTTGGTGACTAAATCGTATGATTTAAAAGTTTAGGGATATATGTGTAAAATTTTAAAAATTTGAGACCAAATTGTACGTTTTAAAAGTTTGAAGACTAATGGTGCACTTTAGCCTTATATATAATATGTAAACCTTTGGACTTTATTTTACTTTTTTTTGGGGGGGGGGGGTTGGAGTTGGGGGGTGGATAATGTATATGTATTCAAGTCATGAAATGTATTTGTAGCAACTGTTTGTTATTGAACAGAGGTGTTGGGTCAGGAAAGTGGGGCTGTTAATAGGGCATTGTCAGATTTTTGCTGAATATTTATCTGGTGCTAGGATTATGCTCAAAATATTTAGATTAAATGATATTTTTTTTTGAGTATTTTTGTTAGTAACAACATCTTTTGATTTTGTTTGCAAGGATTCCTTTATCATTTCTTGTTTTTCTTATTCTTTAGAGTGCCTCACAAATTGTGTCCCTACTCTTTTAATGTTACTTGGTAGTAAAATTTACTGACCCACAATCTCTTTACTCCCCCATTCCCTTCCTAGAGAAATGTCTTCAAAAGGATGTGAATATTCATAACATAGTTTTTTGTGGAATTTCTGTAGGTGAGTCACCATCATCTTCCGCATCCGACATAGATAATTTAAACATCCAGGTGATGACGAAGAGAGCTACATTGTCCAAGGGTGGTGCTACACACATTGCTGGAAACCATGTCCTTGTTGCTGAAAACCGGCCCAATTTTGTTCGGCTGCTTGACTTTGTAAGTTGGTTCAAGGGTGTGGATACCTTGTCCCCTATATCAACTTGTTTAGGAACTTTTTATTTGGATGCTTTGGCTTAACTGCTTGCATAATTTTATGGCCGTCAATTCTGGGTGTTAGTGATTGAACTTGTAGGAGCAGTGCTAGTCACTAGCTGGCGATGCAATGCATGTTGTCCTAGGGCTGTAAGCAGAGGATCATAGTTTAATTTTTCAACGTGCTTTTGGTTGCCATTTCTTCTTCAAGAAACACCAGGATTATTGTAATTCTGTCACTATTGTTTTTTAAATTGTCCACATTTAAATTTTTTTGATAGCCAATAGACTGCAGTTCTACAAATTGTGTATTGATAGGCTTACTACCCCTTGCTTAAGTATTTTATAGAATAATGGGTTGCTAATTGTGCGGTTATATATTTGTCTCATATCAGGATTTGATGTGTATATAGCCTATCTGTGATGATCATATTTATTAGGGTGTTAAAAGAGAGTTTAAGGTTTCTATGTGCTGTTTTGCAGGTGCAGGATGTAAATTTGGCTATGGAAGCCTCAAGAAAATCCCAGATTACTTTTACAGCTGCTAGTACGACTCTTACTGCTAGTACGAATCTTAGCGAGGCACAAAAGAGTAAATGTGTTGCCTTAATTAAGAGGGTCATTGATTTCAGCTTCCAAGATAATGAGGAATTCATACGATTGGTTCAGGATGCAATGAAGACCATAAGTCCTTTTAGGTTTGATGGTGCGAGAGACTAAGTCAATCTTGTATATATTTCTTGTGTTTCTAATTTTCTCCTAGTGAACAGGCATCAGGAAAAAGAATGGGGAAAGGGGTGCCTGCCTAGATCTGCACCTGAGATTTTGTAAACAAGCAGGCTATCAACGTTCATTACCCCTCTGTACATGTGTACAAAGTGAGATTGTTAGCAAATTTTGTAATGCATTTTTTGGCATACTATGTTTGCCATTTATGTGGATTAAGCAAGGCCACTGTTTGCTTAGCCTTAAGCTATGGATTGTGAGAAGAGTTGAAATACTTGTTCGGCAGCAGAATTCAGAGGTCATGTAATATCTCAGTTCTATCATTTTTTTAGCTCCCATAATTCGGAGCTTTGGGTTTTATTTTTTTTGGTGTTGTGGGGGGATTCGAAACTCTTAGGCAACCATTTTGAGGAGGTTGAATACTAATATAGACTATAGTGATGACTCTAATAAATTTTATCAACGAGTTCCTTTATGCTTTGTTACTATTTGTTTGAATTGGTGAAATAGAATACCAAATTCTTTGGTTATTTATGTATATCTAAAGGAATGTCAAGTCTAAGCTTCTGATTTATAACTGGTTCTGCCTGCCTCCTTTGGGTAGTATGTGATCTGAATCTTCAGGTATGCCATTTTACTTCTCAAAGAACAACTTTTCTTTTGTTTCTGATTATATGCAATTTGTTTTGTTTATAATTGTGAGCTTTATGCCTGCATAGGTGGTTGATCATAGCAGTTGCATCTTATATTTATATGGCAGCAAGGCCAGCAAGAATGAAGTTTGGAGGTCCAAGGTTATGTAATGTTCTTTGGTAAGTCCCCTTGTTTGGTATTCTGTCGCTCGTAAAATTCTTTTGGGTGATCTGGTCTACTGAATATTTTCAATTTCATACCAAGAATTGTGTAGATGGGTTTGGATTTCGTAGTAAAATTCATATTTAACATGAATGGAAGGGGGGCAGGTTGGTGTTGGTTGGTTTAATATAGATGATTGATACACGGAAAAGAATATATATAACGTTTCTATTGTCGTGCCATCTGCCTCTGCAGCTGAAGTTAGAGGTTCAATTTTCATTTTTCTAAGAAATGAAAATAATTGCACGGAATTGCTTTTCATTTTCTTTTGTAGTAAGACTTGTCATATAGATAATTTCACGTAATTTATTGAATCTATTTGATCTAGAATATTGTTATTATTATCTTTAAAAAATATTGAGCATACTACTAATGTTTTAAATAGCCTTTAAGATAATTTTCAGTATTTTAAATAGGAAAAAATGTCACGTGGTTATTTTTCTTTGAGTAAAAGTGTTGTTTAATCCTTTTTACTTATAAAAAATGTGTTTATTAGTCATTTTATTTATAAAAAAGTCACAATTTTTTTTTAATAAATTTTGTTTAAACAAATATTTGTGAAAGGTATTTTTGTCATTTATTCTCACTCTATGAATAAAAAAATTACAGACATACTTGATGAGGGTATTATCATCTTTTATCCCCACTCTTGAATATTCTTGATAATTTTTTTAAATAAATTCAAAATTATTAAATATTTATTTTTGGTATCATTTTTATAAGGGATTAAATGTCACATTTCTTAAAGTTAGGGGACTAAATGACACCTTTTGTATAAGTAAAATGTTCAATGGTCTTTCACTCTTTTAAATATTAATAGTTTAATATTTAATTGATAAAAAAATAGCTTATATTTATCATATATTAACTAAGGGGATGAGGAAAATATTAGTCATTACATATGTGGTTATTTTATTCGAAAACTTAGGTCTTATTTAAACTTTAATATATAGTATAGATATATTATTTGACCATTAATATTTATTGACTTTTTTCGGACATAATATCCTAAACATTTGAAGTATAGGTACTAAAGTGTAACATATGAAAATGAAAATTAAGAGACCAAAGTGTTCCAAAGATATAAGCCTAGGGACCACATGGATACTTTTTCTTTTAAAATAATTATACTATTCACACTCGAACCCCATATCTTCTACATGCCTAAGTAAGTAGGCTACATGCCGTTTGAAATTAATACAGAAAAGTTATTAATCAGTGAGCTCCTATGTTTTCCTTTTGTGGTTCTTGTTGTGTAGTGTCCCTTCTTGGTATTCACTTCTCTTTTTTCCTTTTAACTAACGGTATTTGTTCTTCAGAGGCTGTTCTCAATTTCGAAGGATGGTTTGACTATTTATTCCGAATTTTGATTGTTTATTGCTGTTTTATTTTGGTTTTAGAAGTCTGATTATTAGTGTTTTGAAAATGTATGAATTCTTGTGGCATTTAACAAGCTAGTATTAGATGATCAGAGGATATTCCTGATGATAGTGGAAGAATATTGAATGATTCTGCAAATTTCTTAGGAGATATTAATATATATATATATTTTCCCTTAATCCTAGCTTTCTTAGATCAGGTCACAATCTGAAATAGTACTCATATATTTTCTTATTTATCTATTTGTAAATGGGTACAGGGTTAGAGGTGGACATGGACCGGATTAGTGTTAGGTTCAAAAGGGTTCGGGTTGAACAATTTGTCAAAAACTTGTCTATCTTTACGGGCAGATTTTATAGACTTTGATTAGCCTGGCAAGATTTTGAATCTTGTACTTGGTAGCAACATTCCATTTCTATTTGCTTGCTAATGTATGCTGGCACTAACTCGTTTTTTGGGGGTGAATATTTTTGTATTAGCATTTTTTCCTACATATTGTAATTGAAGTAAACTACGTAGTTTTTTAATTTTGCATGGTGATTTGAGTGTTTTATTATTATCAGGGTACCAACATGTACATTCTTAGCCAAAAAAATTAAAAAATAAAATAAAATTGTGCATGTATCATTTGATTGCATAATTTATTTATTTATTTCTCCTTTCTCCCTCAAAGCTGAGCCCTAAATTAGTAGGGTAGGTTTGGGCTTGAATTTTTTGAAATTTGAACTGACTTAAAGGGTGTGTAAGTTTAAATAATGCAATAAATTATAAAATAATTTCATCAAATAATTAACAAGTATAATTATATTTTAAGTTGTTTTTAACTTAACGGCACTTCTTATTAGGTTCTGCTCAGGTTGGAATTATAGTAGAAATATTTGATTAGGGTTAGGTAGGACCTTTTCGAACTTTGTGTTAGGTTGGATCATGGTGGGATGTTCGGGCATTGAACTAGGTTAAATATACGTGCCTATCTTAAGGGTGGTGGAAGCAAAATTTTAAATTGGGATGAGTTCATGAGTTCAAGCATCTTATAAAATTATTCAATCATGAGTTCATGCAATACATGATACAAAGATTGATGTAAGGAATTTTCTTGGTAAAACAATATATGGTAAATTAAAAATGTAAATAAATAATTGAATAAATAAATATGTGCAAGTTATCTTTCTTATTGGTTTGTCACAAATAAATAGCATGTATAAGAATGTTATTTTGTGATAATAAATTATAAGAATGTTATTTTTTTATAAATATTTAGACTCTTTATTTGTAATTTTTTTGGAGGAAAATTTGAACTAGAAAGTAAGCTTTCTATAATTTCTTTGTCTAAATAAAACAAGTATATATATACAAGATAAAATCGGAAATTTAAAACATGTTTTTAACAAAAACCATAGTGTATGTCTTATTTTGGTGGCAATTGTATGATTGTGTCAAGCATATTGGAATTGATCATTTTATTAGAGAGAATTTGTATAAAAAAAAATTGAATGAACAATGTATTTCTTTAGAGGATTAAGTTGTTGATCCTTACAATTGAGAAATGACAAGTAGTCATATTTTGGGATATTATGAACAATTTTTATTGGGTGATGTTTTCGATTTTACTCTAATTGAGTTGGTTGTGTCCACCTTGGTCACTTTTGTAGATAATGGAAATTTATGAAGCATATCTTCATCAGAGGACATGTGTGACATGTTATTTGACATGGGCCTTTTAAGTGCTTTGTTAGGATGGTTTTACGGGTAATTTCTTTCAACGTTGTTGTGAAATTATTGGTATAGATGTAATATGAGCAACCCAATACTATTTAGAACGTGTCAGATGCATGTGGAGTTGAACTTAATTTTTTTTATTCTTATACATAAACACCCACAAGTAAGCATTATTGATCAATATAAACCAATCGATTTAAAGAACTTTATATTCAAGTTAATCAATAAGATCATTATTGAACTTGACATATATTCTTGCATTTTGTCCCAAAATTAGTTTGGGTTCATTTCAGGTTGGATCCGAGATCTTTTTGCATAAACGAGAATCTTGATCCTAGTTAATGGTTCACCCAAGGGTTATTTCTTTTACTCTAGAGGAGTTCAACACAGAGACCCTTTATCTTCGTCATTGTTTTGTATTTTTGAAGATTTTTTAAGTAGATGTCTTAGGTCCTTGGTCGACAATGGGTGCTTTCTTCTAATTACTTCACCAAAGGGATCTTTTACCCCTACCTATTTTTTATATATTGGTAACATTCTCATCTTTAGTCATGCTTGTTCATCAAATCTTTAAGTTTTATCCAAGGTTTTGATTTATATGGACACCTTTCGAGTCAGCTAATCGATTTGGAAAAAAATCTTTCGTTTACTTTAATATAGGTGTACCTTAGAATAATATTTCATCACTTTAAGAAATAGTTGGGATGCTTATTAGGGTAAGGGGGCTTTTTGTCCTACTTAGGTATCAACTTATTTTAGAAGGCTTTGAGAAAATGTTAATTTAAGAATTATCAGATAAAATTTGTGCAAAAATAGAAGAATGGAAAGGACTTACCCTTCCTTAACAAGGTGCAAAAGTCATTCATAACTTCTTTTAGTTGAAAAAGATAGATAAACTTGAATTGGTTCATGTTGCTTGGAAGAATTGTTGTCGCCTATTAGAGGAAGAAGGCCTCAGCTTACGAGATCTCGACCTTCTAAATGAGGCCATATTAAAAAAATTGTTTAGCATGTTATCACAAGAAACCAGAGTACGATGCTTTACTTATGTAGGCAGTACTTGGATAAATAGGAAGCTCCGTAGAATTATTATGTTCGTTTTTCTATCTGACTCGATTTACGGCCTTATTATTTGACCATGTTAAAGGAATCTAGATGTTTAGTTGGCAGAAAGTCTATAATACGATTTTGGATGGATAATTGGTTGGGCACTCCTCTAATTGAAAAAAAACGAACAACCTCCCAATGGATTAATCGATGCATTCTGTGGTGGGAAATTACATATGTGCAGATGGATGGCATCTATCATAAGCTTTTATAGACCTATATCCTGATATTGCCTTAGAGATTCGCTCGATAATTATTGGGACCAGTACAGACATCAGAATTTAAACATTCTCAATTAAGAGAGAATTCACAACCAATAAAGCCTATGATTCCTTACGTGTGGCTAGAGAACTCAAGAGTTGGGACAAGGCTATTTGGGCTCCTTTCAAACCACATTCACGGTCCATCTTACTCTGGCATGCTATATAAAATAAACTTTTCACTAATTGCTAGACAAAGAAAAAAGGACATTCCTTCCCTTCCAAATGCACCTTGTGTGGCCTAGTAGAGGAAACTGTCTCTCACCTTTTTGAGTAACCTAGCAGAGGAAACTATCTCTCACCTTTTTTGAGTTTTCATTTTATAGGTGCACTTTAGGACCTCTTATGCTCCTTTTTTGACAAGCAACTTTGTACAAATTCTTCCATCCCCAATTTATGGATGAGTGTAATAGTAACTGACTTTGGGTCACAGCTTGGTAAGTTATGAAAAGTAGTGATTGTTTCAATCATTTGAGTGATATGAATAATCAAAAATGATTATCGATTTGAGGACAGATAGACGATTCTAAGCTATGCATTTTCCACAATATACCGATTTATTCGTGAGGTAGGACTTTCATAGCTCGAATCCATGCGAAATACAATTGATGATCTTCATATTCTCAGTAGTCTATGAATACAAGGCATCACATAATGGGTTCCACATATTGTATAGGTTACTTGGAAGGTATCACCTTCGAGATGGACTAAGACTACTACATATAGTGCTATTTTTAGGTTTCCACGATTATCTAATTATGTAGGTATTTTTTGGACATCAAGAACCTTCATTAAGAGATGTTTATATATCCCACTTTGGGTCTGATATGCTTCTTAGATAGAACTAGTGATGATTATTCATGTAGTGATGCATGTGATAATAGCATAAAAATAAATATCTAAAATGTATAAATTAATTGATATTTATGATTTAAAGAGTTTAAAATTAATAATTATCAATATTAATTCAATAAATATTAATTTATATTAATTATGATTATTTTATACTTTAAGATAAATAAAATTACCAAAAGAATATCAAATAAATCAAAATTTAATTTTAACAACATATCTTCATGATATTCCATAAATATGCTACTAAATTTAGATCATAACTTATTATTCTGATATCTAAATGAGATGATTAAAGTTAATATGGAAATATAAGAGATTTGTCTATAAGTTCATATTTCATGAAGAATATTCAAATATGATTATTTCAAGCCCAAAAATGAGTTGTAATACGTAATATATTGTATTTAAATGTCTCTTAGTATTTATAATATGTATTTTTATATAAAACTCTAAATTAGATAAATCTTGATCATGTGAAAAATATAAGAGATTTATCTACAATTCGTATCTTTAAAATATTTTGAAACTCAATTATCTTCAAGGATAAAGTATCATGATACTATTAGGTTTTAACAAATCTTTATGCTACACCACTATAAATAGATGGGTATTGAATACTTAGAGATCATCAGAAAATTACATGGAGCTCTTACTTTCTTTTCTCATTCTTTCTCTTTAGAATTTGTAGGAATGATTTGTAAGTTAGGCCAAAGTTAGAACAAAGCTAGAAATGAGCTTACTTGTGTATTTTTTTTATTCTTATAAATGCTTTATAGTTCACAATTTTATTTTGAAAAATTATTTTATCAATCTTTTGCTATATTCAATATATTATATTCTTCAATTTCATATAATTTTTTATTTCCATACATTTAATGTTTCTTTGGTTTTTGATGATAAGTAGGATAAGCAATCAAAATACTAGCAACCACACCTTGAAGAGTTGCCAAGTGAAAAAGAGAAGCCGAAACGCTTGGCCATAAAGATACCAAAAGTTGAACTTTTTCCACTTCCCAAAGGTTTAAAATAGGCATTATTAGGTTCAAGTGATACTTTTCCTATCGTTTTATATTCTAAATTTAGCATTGAGCAAGAAGAAAAATTGATAAATATTTTAAAAGAACATAAAAATGCACTAGCTTGGACTATACTATCATAAAAGGTATTTCTCCATTGATTTGTTCCTTAAAAGAAGGAGCTAACCCCAAAGAGACCCTAAAGAAGAATTAGTCCCATAATGAAAGAAGTAGTTCCAAAAATATGGTCTGACTATAATTGAAAAAAATAAGGAAATTCTTATTCTAATTAGGATAGTAACTAGGTGGTATATGTGCATTGATTTTAGAAAATTAAATTTAGTCACTTGAAAAGATCATTTTCCATTGCCCTTTATCAACCAAATCTTAGAACGTGTAGCTCACCATCCTTTCTATTGCTTTTATGATGGATATTTTGGTTATTATCAAATTGAGATAGCCGTAGAGAATAAAAAAAAACTACATTTACATGCCCATATAGTACTTATGCTTTCCATTGGAAGTCTTTTGGTTTATGTAATGCACCAGTCACCTTCTAGAATTTTATGTTTAGTATTTTTCTAATATGTTTGAAAAATGCGTATAATTTTTATGGATAATTTGACTATTTTTGGTGATTCTTTTGACTCATGCCTATTGAATTTAAAAGTTGTGTTAAGTAGGTGTGAAGAAAAAAAACTTTTTTTGAATTGGGAAAAATATCATTCATGGTATCTTCTGGAATTGTTTTGGGTCACATTGTATTTGAAAATGGAATAGAGATAGATAAAGCCCAATTTGAATTAATATCTAAATCATTCACCCCTCAAAAAAATAAGAGATATCCGTTCTTTTCTTGGACATGCTTGTTTTTATAGGAGATTTATATAGAACTTGTTTTGTAATATCTTGTCTGTTGTGTAACTTCCTAGTCAAAGATGCTAAGTTCAATTGGACTCAAGAATGTAAGGAAGTTTTTCAAAAACTCATTACCAAACTTAGTTATGCTCTTATCATTCAGTCACCTGATTGAAACCTACCTTTTGAAATTGTGTGTGATGTAAGAAACTATACAGTGGGAGTTGTCATGGACAACGAAGAGATGGGAAGCCTTTTGTTGTTTACTATACTAGTAGAAATTTGAATAATGCTTAAATGAATTATTCTATGCAACAAAAAAATAACTACTAGCTGTTATTTTTGCTTTAGATAAATTACGTGCTTACTTGATTGGTTTGCCTGTTATGGTATTTATTAACCATATGACTCTTAAGTACCTTCTTTCTAAGAAGGATGCTAAGGCTTGCTTGATTAGATGGATTGTTCTTTTGCAAGAATTTGACCTAATCATTAACAATATGAAAGGTGTTGAAAATGTTACGGTGGATCATTTGTCTCGTCTAGAGTTTGATGATTCTAAGGATAATCTACCCATTCAAGATTAATTTCATGATGAACACTTATTTATTGTTAGCGAAGTACTTTGACATGCACATATTATTAATTATTTGGTTTTAACTAGAGTGCACAAGACAAAGGAAAGTTCTTGGTTGAGGTAAGAAATTTTTAGTGTGATAGTCTATATTTTTTTAAGTATTGCTAGACCAAATTATGAGACTTTGTATTCCAAAATATGAGATTTATAGTGTCTTGAAATTTTTTCATTCTTAAGTGGTGGTCATTTTTCCATGAAAAAACTACTACTAAAATTTTATAGTGTGTCTTTTAATGACTACTTTATTCAAAGACACTAACTCTTTTTATTATTCTTGTAAAAGATGCCAAAACTTGGGTGCATTTACTTGATGTCACATGATGCCTCTTAACCCTGTAGTTGTTATTGAGATATTTGATTGTTGAAGTATTGATTTTATGGGACCTTTTTCATCTTCTTTTGGTTTTATTTATATTCATTTAGGTGTAAATTATATGTCCAGATGGGAGAAGGTTATGGTGTGTTGTAATGATAATACTGCAACTGTGGTAAAATTCTTAAAAGAAAATGTGTTATCTTAGTATGGTACTCCATGTGTCATCATTAGTGACCAAGAGACCCATTTTTGTAACCATTATTTTGAGGCTTTAATGCATAGGTATTATGTTTTGCATAAGGTTTCTATTGCATACCATTCATAGAACAATGGACAGATTGAGTTAGCTAATAGGTAGTCAAGAAAATTCTAGAAAGACAATTAATCCAAACCACAAAAATTGATCCTTAAGACTTTTTGATGCACTTTAGGCATATCACACTGCTTATAAGACCATCCTTAGAATGTCTTTTTATAGGCTTGACTGTGGAAAAACATGTCATTTGCCTATTGAGTTGGAGCATGACACTTATTAGGCTATTAAAAGCCTTAACTTTAATTTGAATGTTGTAGGACTTCAAAGAAAGTTACAATTATCATAGATAGAAAATTAAGGAAAGATGCATATGATAACTTCTGGATTTATAAGGTTAAATTGAAAATGACTCATGACAAGCAGATTCTAAGGAAGAATTTTGAGTCCAACTAACATATTCATCTTTATGATTCCTGATTGTATCTCCACCCTATAAAACTAAGATCAAGATGGACCGTTCCAATTATGTTGAAACAAGTTTTTCCCAATGGTGTTATTGAGATTGAGGATCTAATTGAT
The DNA here is from genome assembly GCA_030763125.1 of Hippophae gyantsensis. Taxonomy (NCBI): domain Eukaryota; kingdom Viridiplantae; phylum Streptophyta; class Magnoliopsida; order Rosales; family Elaeagnaceae; genus Hippophae; species Hippophae gyantsensis. The sequence continues at coordinate 72,403,628 of CM061028.1, read as the reverse complement.
AAAGGAATTTTTAAAGTTAATGGACAACAGTTGAAAAACTATTTCGAGAGAATAAATCATTCTATGTTTTAAGAAGATTTCATCCTATGACTCCAATCTACCAACAATTATCTTTTTTTATGGTACTTTAGTTTTATTTCTTTTATGTTATTTTATTTATTTTTAGTTTGTGTTATTTTTTTTATTTCTTATTTCTAGTTGACATACTTAGATGCAATTTTCATGTGAAATTTTATAAGTGAGTTGCCATCTTATTCTTTGTTTTTTTATTTCATATTTAATTTTGAGACATTAAGGACATTGTTAAATTTATGTTAAAAGTTGCGACACTTTATGCATAATTTTATACATGCTTACAATATACATAATTGCCCATTATTTAAATAAAAATATTTACATTATTATTTAGGTATTGACTTCAAATTGTTTGATTTGAGTCACTTTTTCTATTTTGATTACTAAATAATTTCAAAAATATTTTATGCATATCACTAAGCTTTGTGGTAAGATATATGCTTCATGTATATAGTCCAAAGAATACGTAAAAGAATTCGATTTTGTTTCCTCTTCTTTTTTATTTGTTCATACTATCTTTCATCTTCTTCAAAAAGAACGTCAATACTTCAAATAAATTCAAAATAGTTAGAATTTTAATTTGTCTAAGTGTATATTTTTATGATCGTACACATCTTTTGTGAATAAGTGAAGAGAAATGAGAATATAACTTATGAACTTTTATTGATCTTTCGAATTGATTAGTTGATGTTTAGAATATTACTTCTTGGTTGAAATGATACAGGATGATATTAATTAAAAAATGAGATTTTTTATGAGAAAATATTGTAATAATTATGCTTGATTTTTTCTTTGTATTCTTCTTGTTTTATTTTTTACATTCATAAAAAAAATGAAAAAAGAAATAAAAAAAAACAATAAAAAGATGTTATCTAGTTTAACAAAGTTTATAATACTTATCTTAAAAGATAAAATATTTTTCAATAATTTTTAGTTTGTAAGAAACAGTTTTTCTCACCAAGCTCTATTTATATAGTGTTTTCATATAAACTAATTAAAATCCTAAAAATAGTTTGTGATAAGAAAAGTTAAAATTATAAGTATTTTATCTTTAGATCAATGTCTATAAGTTAATCTTTTCTTGAAATATTATCATTTTAATATATTATCAATTTTAGATAATTTATAACAATAAATTTTATTTAATGTTAATTGAAATTATTTTTTTAAAATAAATATATTAATTTGTGTTATTGATCTTCAATTCTTTTTATCTTGTAATTGTTTGCTTGAGATGTGAAACAAATAAATGAAATTTGTAATAACTTTTTTGTTAATTTATTTTATTTTCGGTTAAATCGATGCCTAAAACTAACAAAAAGATTAATAATTGAAAATAAATAATTAACAAAAATAAATTGAACAAAAATATGTCAATTGTTAAATTGTGTGACAAATATTTAATAATAAGTTTTAATAATATTTATTAATAAAAAATATATTTTGACTAATATATGTATATTTGTAAGATTTGTTTTCAAAAAATATATTAATAAACATATAAATATAAAAAAAATATTGATAAATAATTATATAAATTTATATTTTTATATGTGTCGCAAAATTAAAATATTTTGGTAATGTATTTTAAAATTTTTATCTTAAAAATATATTTATCTTAAATTTTAAATTATATAAAAATTAGTGGCTCGATTAAGACATGATTTGATTAAGGAATAAGCGCTCTTGAATATATATAACTCTTTTGTTTTATTTTTCTAAAAATAAATCCCATTTATTACTACCCAACTCATTCAAATGCAGCTAATTACATCTTGTTATTTGAATGTTACATTGACTTTCTTAATTACTAAAGTTTTAGAATATAGTTATAAAGTTTGTATTGTTTTATCGGTCGGTTGTTGGTGATTTTTCATTAATTTCAATACAATTTAGATAGATATAAAAGTTTAAATTATAATTTATAATACATATATTTTTTTTCTTCATTCAAAATAAAAGTTCTATATGATTTTTTTTCTTCTTCAAAATAATATTAATCTTAATAGATATAAAATTTTAAACCATAATTTATAATTTTTTGGAAAAAATCAATAAGTAGATTATATTTTTTTATACAAGGTTATTTATCTTAAATAATATAAATAATTTTTTTTTTTTGGATTAATTATCTTAATTTTTTTTAATCAATTAAGTAATATATATCAAATAATAAATTATTAATAACTAAGTAATAAAAATTATTTATATTTTTTAACACAAGGATATTTATCTTAAATATCATAAATTTTTTATCATTTATTTTAGTTAATTATCTTATCTTACTTTTTAATGAATTAACTAATATAAATAACTAATAGTTAAAATATTGATTTTTGAAATTAAAATTATTTATCTTTTTTAAACACAGTTATTTATGTTGAGTAAAGTAATTTTTGTTAATTATTTTAAGTATTATGTTTTATTCATTAAAATAGTTTAAATTAAATAATAAATTGTTAGAATGTAAAATGGTGATAATTATCAGGTTAAAATTAAATTTTTTTTTATACATGATTATTTATCTTAAATAAAATAAAAAAAATATTTTTTTTCTGGTTAATTGTGGTAAGTCTTATTATTTTATCAATTAATTAATAAAAAATTAACTAATGGTTAAAATATTAACGATTGTTTATATTATAATCGTGTAATGTTTTTGTATTTTTATATAAGATTATTCTTAAATAACATAAATAATTATCATTTTTTAGTTAATTATCTTAAGCATATAAGGTTATTTATTGTAAGCAATATAAACAATTATTAAATTTTTACTATTAATTATTTTTATTATCAATTAAATAATATAAATTGAATAATAAATTATTAATAGTTAAAATATTTATAATTTCTTAGATTACAAATACTTATATTTTTTCATACAAGTTTATATATTTAAAGTAATATAAATATTTTTTTCCTGTTGTCTTATTTTTTTTAACAATTTAGTAATAAATTAACACGTGTAAAATATTTAAACTTGGTTATATGATATAATGTTTTAGTATTTTTTTTTGGTTTAATGAAACTTTGTACATGAAACCAACACCTAATATACTACCAAAATTAATTGTTTTTTCAATTTACTACTTGAAGTGTTACTATACCATTTAAATTGACCACACATCCCATAAAATTAATCACATGTGAAAATTAGTTGGTACATTTTTGGATTTGAAGAATACATGACATATGAAAAGTACTTGTAAATTTTAATTTTTATAAGAAAAGTGTATATTTGTATAGGAAACAAACTCCCAATAAACCTTATAATCTTATCTTTATTTGTTTGGAATGAGACAATGCGTTCAAAATATGATAAAATTATCTCGAAAAATCACATATGATAAATGTATAAAAATATTATTGATTATTCTTCTATTAATTTAAGTTTTTTAAGAGAATTGACAAAAATATTATTGGTTATTTTTTTATTAATTTAAGTTTTTTAAGATAATTGATTTCTCAATAACTTCTAATATTATATTTTTTCATTCAAATGTTTTATTAAATGCTAAAATGAGATTAAGACTTTTATGATTCAATTGTGTATGAATTATGATACAAATATTATTTAAAAAAGCAAAAACTTTTTCTCAGTATTTCTTATTTTATTTTTAAAATTTGCACGTGCTATTCACATGCCATACATTTACATGATTGTATTTTGTAAATTCTAATTTAATTTGCATTACTAATCAAATGATTAATTTAATGGAGTGAATAGTAAATTTGAACAGCATTATAACGAAATATTCATTTAAAATAAAATTAAATAATAAATTAAAAAAAATAATTATAAATAAATTTAAATTGAATCAATAATGTTAATATCATATCAAACATTAATTTTTTTCCTAAAAAAACATGTAAAGGAGAAAAGATCTTGACATTATTATTATATATTTTTTCCAAAAACATATATTAAGGATAAAAGATTTTGTTTTCGGTTACTTTTACTTTTACTTTGTTACATTGGTACATTGATATATTTAAATCATTTAAAATATTTGAAATATTTAAATTAAGATTATTTATTTATATATATGGAAAAAAATAAAACACAAATATTTTTACCAATCTCATTCAAATTCAACGAAAATATCTCGCTTAACTACTTGAGATATATATGCTAATAGTTACAACTAGTTACATTTTGAATTTTGAATGCCTACATTGACTTTTACCATAACTAAAACACTAGAAAAAATTATATAATAATTATTTTTATTTTTAAACATTAACAAAGTGGTAAAATAAGTTCTACATCATTTGTATTTCTAATCATTCTTTTTTTATTTGTTTGTTGTGCCTTTAACCAAGTTAAAAATACACAAAAAACGACGAACAAAAGACAAGGTTATTCTTGCTTCCTCTTCTTTCTTTCTTTGTTTTTTTTTTCTTCTTTTTTAAATAAAAAGGCTTTGAGCTATCTTGTACAACGGCATGGTTTTGAGGAAAACTAAGGTGTTGATGAGATTTTTTTCTAATATAAAATAATTTTGCTTTTTTAACTGAAAATATACTACAATATTTAAATATCTGTGTATTCAACGTATGATCATCTTTAAAATTTCTTCTATTAAAACTCTAATGACAAATTTGACATCTTTTTTAAGTAGATTGTTTTTATTTTATGTCGAAGATTATGATAATTGAAGGCTCCATGAAGGGTTAGTTAGTGATCATAGAGGGTTGTTTGAATGGTTAGTGATTCCACAACATCCACACTTTTAATGAAAATATTATCTTCTCTCTAAGTTTCAACAATGATATCTTCATGATTTGATACCATAAAATCAATTATTATTTTTTCTTAATTTTAAGCCAATTTCGTAGTTTTTGTATCCTTTAAAAATAAATTAAAACTTTATTCAAAATTATATAACTAAAATGCACGTTATAATTGAAATTTAGAATTAATTCCAGCACTTATCTTTTTATTTATTAATAATTAATAATAAATCAAGTTAAAATTTGTGCTTAATTTATTTACCGATTTTATTTTCCTTGTATATAAATAATTTTCTTGATTATTGTAATTTTCTTGCGTGTTTATAGGTGATATCAGACGGTGCACATAATTTAGTTTTCCACTGGGGGATTTCGACTTGGATTATTTGAGGTTTGTGGTATTTTAATTATTTTAATTATTCAATATTAATACGAAAAATATATATTTTTAGATATATGCATTACTTGCATTACAAGTGCTTTTAAGCTACGGCTGGATGTGAAATTGAAGTGGAGTGGTGAATCACCACCTCAAATTTATTTGACATGGAGAAGAAAATTTGTGATATTAAATATTGAAAAAAAATTGAAGAATTTTTTTTTTGTTAATTCAAACTTTTTTGATCGATTAGGATGCCTCTTCGAATTAATTTTGATCAAATATATCTTTTATTTTTTTTAAATTATGATAAAATTAAAATAATTAAGAACCAACGTCTTTTTAAGAATAGTAAAATTTATAAAAATATAAATAACTTAAATTTTTAGAAAAATTAGTTAGTATTAGATCTAAAAATTATGTATATAAAGTCCAATAATCCTAAATAATAATAAATAGAATGTATAAAAATATAATTAAACATTCTTTAAAACTTAAATTTTTAAGATAATTGATTAATTTTTCAATAATTTTTAACAAGATTAAATTTTCAAAATAAGTTAAATAAATTTAATCAATTATGAGTAAATAGGTTTTTGATATCCCAGATAAAAGATTATTTTGATAATTCTCATATTTTTGAAATAAAAAATTTGTTATATAATTTCTTTTAAAATTCAGTTCTTTCTTATTGAGTAAACTTAGAATTCAATTAATATTTAATTTTAATCATCAAAGAAAAATCAAAATCATGTAAAAGATTACATAATAATTAACTTTCGAACTTATTTGACATTAGAAGTTTTGAGATTTTTATTTTAGAATAATTATGAACAACATAAATTTTAAAGATTAACTTATAGATTTAATTGCATGGTATATTATATTTCTTTTTATACATAAAATTTTATTTTTAATTTCTTAAGAAAAAATATATGTTTATTTTTATATAATGTAAATAAATAAATATTTTTTAAAATAAACATATATTTTTATTTAAAGATTGAAAATAATATTATATTAAATAACTATATTATTTATGCAATAATTGATATGTTATTAACAAAATCAATTCAAAAACCATTATTAAAACGTGAGTAATAATTTCCTAAGTCAACTACAACCTCTCTTTTTTAGCCCAAAAAAACAATAAAATCGCAACCACTTTTTGTGTTTTCCTAGTTAATCGTAGATTAAAAATAAAAATAATTTTTTAGCTTCGTAAGGATAACGGATTTAGTCTTATCTTTAATTTGAAAATTAAACTCATGATATAAATAAGATATATAATATTTCATGGCCCGCATATATTCTCCTTTACTATATATATATATTATTTAATACATTACATAATTTATTGGAATTATTTTATATAAATTAGCGTAAACATTTACAGCTGATTAATAAAACATATTAAGAAAAAATTGATCTAATGAACCCAATATTCAAATAAATATATAATTATTCAAATTTAGAACGAAATGAATTAAATATATTCAATTGTGTGATATATCTTTGGGTTAGTGCATTTACAAACTTAAATCGATTCATTAAATTTAAAATTTTAGGTTAAGATTTCATTATAAATAAAAAATAAAAAATTAGAGTTAAAATAATGCTACCGTTATTATAGCCATTACACACTAAATCTATAAATATATAATTACAAAACAATTGACATATTACTAAGTTTCAAAGCATTATAGGAATTTAATCAATCACTTTTTATTAAAACTTGTTAGTTAATACAATACTTAAAATAACCTCCCCTTATTTTTGAATTAATTTAAAATTAAAGCAATTAACTACTTTCAAAAACACAAACTACTTTTGATTTCTTTTGATTTGTTATAAGCTAGAAATTATATATATATATATATATATAGGCAATATAGCTACTTAATTATCAGCAAATGAAAAGAAATTAATTTAAAGTTTTACATGTTGATGTAGGTACTATTATAAAAAATTTCTTTCCTTTTTCTCACTTATGGCCAGATTTGGTAAATATGTCATGTGTTTATCAAATACAACGTTTTTTTATTGAAAGAATGGTGTAAGTGTTATCTTAAATAGTTCAAATAATCGCTTTAGTTTCATAGTTTTTAAATCAAGTATTTTAATTTTATAAATTAAAAAATATATAATTTAAAAATATATATATTTTAACATGTTAATTTTCAGTTTTTTAAGATTAAAGTATATATTTTTTTTAAAAAAATTATAGAATTAAAAACTAGGGCACTTATCTCACCTCTTAATCCTTTATTTATTAATAATATAATATCTCATGTTAAAAATATTGCTTAATTTATATACTGATTTTATTTTCCTTGTATATAAATAATTTTCTTTGTTTTGCTAAGATTTGTTATTGGAACTTTCTTGCTTGTTTATAGGTGATACCAGATCGTGCACATAATTTAGTTTCCCTTTTGGTGTTTTCACTTGGATTATTTGAGGTAGGTGGTATTTCTAATTAATGTTATTTTATTTTTATTATTTTAAAAAAATATTAATACGTAAAATATATAAAAAAATGCACTAAGCCATGTGCAATGCTCGTGCTTTCAACTAGTCCTATTTATGGATCATTCACTTTGCATGGGATATCAACTTTATACCATAATAAAAAATGAAACTAATCAAATGATTAAATATTAAATTAATGTTTAATAAGTAGAATGAAAATATAATATGAATAAGAATGATAATAATAATAATATATTATGTTTGTTTAAATAGTAGAATTAAAATAATGATAAATATTAAAATAAAATTTATAAAATTATAAATGAAACAAAATTAAAAAATATTTTATTTTTATTTTTAAATGAGATAAAATAAGAAAATAATAATAAATTATTATAAAATAAACATTTCCTGCTATTAGTAGAATGCTTTAAATTCTATTTTAGATTAACATAAAAATTAAATATAAAGATATTCTAAATCATTCATATTACTGTCAACTAAATATTACTTAAGAGTTTTGTTGAAATTGTGTAGTAACATATTTTTTATTTAATGATTAGTGATACACAACATAATTAAAAATAAAAAAATTATGTAAATATTTTTTTATATTTTCATTTATTGAAAAATAAAAAATTTGAACTCAAAATAAAAATAAAAAAAAAGAAAGAAATTAAAATAAAAAACAAAATTAAATCTCCCCATCCCTTTCTCTTTCTCTTTCTCTAAGCAACCCATTCATGACTAAACCTCATTCCAAAACTTGGACATGTCTATGTCACATGCCCTCATGTTAGCTATAGCTAAACATACAATTTTTCTTTCTCTCTCTTTTCTCTTGGTGTATCTTTTCGTAATACTTCTAACTCTTCTGAGGATTAAAAGCATTAAGTAATATATTTAGTACCAACGAAAAAATTAAAACTATTTACGATCGATCTATTTTTTATCATTGATATGATTTTATTAAAATACAAAAAAACCATTAAATTTATAACACATAAGTGATGTTGGATAGTGTAGTGGTGCGATTGAAGTTTTTCCAAAAATAAAACTTGAGAAATAAGCCAACGTAAACTCTCTTACTAATCTTATCCTAATATGGACCCTTGTAGTTTTTATAATAAAAATGGGCAAGTTTGATCACCTTAAAATAAAAATATAAAAGGATCAAGTTAATCTATTCTTTTTCCTTTCAAATATTGGGACTTGTTTTGAGTTTTGATTTGGAATGTTTCTCTAATTAGATTGTGATCAAGAATTTGATTTAATTTACAGTTGATAAGACTATCAAATCTATGATTCATTTATAAAAAAACATTTGTGGTTATCTATTGTGGAGACCTTTTTATTATTTACTAGTTGAGGTGTTATATAGTTACATTCATTTATATCTTATAATTATAGTAAGATTTTTTTCTATTAAATATCACTTATATCAATAGATATACCTCTAATTGAAAAAGAATAATATATCGACATAATCTCGAATTCTCTTATTCTACTTTGTATCAAAGTAAGTTTGATCATTTGAACTTGTTTTATATTTCTCGAATCTTGAATTTTGAAGAGCACCTGAAACCCAAAGTATCACCATCATAAATTGTTATGTCAAGAATATATCTTGAAACTTGAAAATCCTAGACTTTTCCTAATCTTTTTTTGCTCAAATGAAAATCTTAAAAATTATCGAAGGCTCTGACAACCAGGGACATATTGTCTCCATCCAAGATAAATTGGCTTTTTCCTCTATCGTTGCCTTAAATGAGTCAAACTACACCATATGTGCTCCCCTTATACAAATGCAATTTGAAGCATGAGGAAAATTCTATTATCTAATTGCACTCAAGGTTGAACCTGATATTATCTTTGTTGAATATGAAGCTTGGGCAACAAACATTAAAAAGTAAAGAACTAGATCATTGATTACATAGAGCCATATGAACCAGTACATATGTTTTCTTACTACAAAGGATGTTTGAGATGTGGTTGAGAAGACCTATGAAGATTCAAATGAGACCCAGATCTTTGAATTAAATAAGAAATGCTTTGGAGTAAAGCATAATTATTGGTTTCTTCCTTCTTATACTATAATGAATTGGTGGGTATGTTTGGGGAGATTGATCAACACATGACCTCTCAGACCAACACTATTGTTGTAGTGATTCAAGAGGCATCAACAATGGCTTGGAGGCAATTCCATATGTCCTTGAGTGGGCTCGACTCAAAATATGATCAAATGCATGGGAAGATTCTACACAAGAACCCAAAGTTTGTTTTAGATAATAACTATGTCTATGTTCCAAAAGTGCAATCTAACAGACAAGCTTTGGGTAACTCTATCGAATGCTTTACTATGGGTGTTCAACGTAGGTCAAGTACTCCTAGTTTTTGGTCTTCCTCATTATCACCACAAGAAAACTAGGTAGCTTGACAGTTCACAAATGCATTCATTGTGGAAACATTGGCCACTATAAATAAAGGTGTTAAGAAGTCATTGGCTCCCCAGATTGGTGGGATTTCTCTAAGAAATGTCGAAAGAACTTAAGCAAAACTACACTTGATATGATAGAGAAGAGCGTCCACTAAATGCCTCTATTAATGTATCATAGTCAGATATGAAGGGTAAAACATCTATGAATAGTACATGAATAGTGATACATATGCATCAGATTACATGACTAATGACCTTAGTCTATTTAAAACACTTAATTCTTTCTCTTAAAGTTTTGTGTGAACAACTAATGGTACTCCAACGCTAGTTATTGGAGAAGGTTCTATAGTTTTATTTGATACACTGACTCTTGATTCTATATTAATTGTACCCTCTTTAGTGTACAATCTTTTATCTATGTTTTAGGAAATTTTGTCTTGACAAATTCTTGGTTATGGTGTTAGAAGGGGGGAACTCTACTATCTGGATTTGATAGATAGTGGGGAACACTAGTTATGTTGCTCGAGTTAAGCCAATCAAACCAGTGCAATAGAAAGTCATAAAACTATGAAACATAGAAATAAAGTTGTATATTTTTTTGTATTTTGTACAAAGGTTACAACACTACTATATACAACAATACTTGAATCTATATATGAAAAACATAGATAATCAAGGAATACAAATAAGTAATATACAATATGAATCCCAACATATTAGGAGATATTTTCTTCCTTAATTATTGACAAGATCTTTTCGAAACCCAAAATATTATGAGAGATTTTCTTTTTTAATTGTTGTTTAATCCCAAAATATTTGGAAAGATTTTATTCCTTAATTGTCGAAAAGATCTTCTCGAATCCTAAAATATTAGAAGAGATTTTCTTCCTTAATTGTCGACAAGATTTTCTCTGTTTGATATTCTCCCTTAAATTGATGATAGTTGGTCAATAAGCATCAATTTGCTCACAAGATACTCATGGCGAGCAAAAGACATAGGTTTAATGAACAAGTTTGCAATTTGATCATGGAAGGAGACATAAACAAGGTATGAAACTTTATCTTGAACCAATTCACGAATGTAATGACAATCAACTTCAATGTGTTTGGTCTACTCATGATGAATTGGATTGGTTGCAATGCTAATAGCCTTAGTATTATCACCAAATAGAGGAATATATGTATGATCACTAGTAACACCAAATTCAAGGAAAAGTAACCAAAGATAGACAAGTTCAAAACTCACATAAGATATAGACCGATACTTAGTCACTAGAAGATTTGGATACCTTTTCTTGCTTCTTACACTTCCATGAAATGGGTGAAGCACCTAGAAAACACACTAGCCTGTTGTGGAATGGCGAGTGTTAATACAACATAGCCAACATCAGAATATGCTTTAAGAGTAAGAGGTATGTTGAAAGGAAAGCGAAGACCACAGTCACATATGCCCTTAAGATAGCGAATGATTTGATGAAGTGTTGAAAGATGAGGACGTCGAGGTTCAGAAAAAAATTGAATGACAACCTGAACAACAAAAAAGATATTAGAACGTGTGATGGTGAGATAGATAAGACTACTTATCAAATACCTACTCGCTAAGTTGTTTTTTTTTCTTGAAAAAATCAATTAATCAAGCCAATTAACATTTAAATACGCATTATTTAGCATGTATTTTTTATAATTGAAGGTGAAATTTCATTATTGACCTTTTGAAGACACTTTTATAAATAAAGATATATAAATTTCTAGAAAATATTATATGAAATGATCCGTACAAAATGTACTTTCATTTTAAACTCTTATACTACTCTTTCGTTAACGTTAATAAATTTTGTACATGCTTTAAAAAGCCCAAAAGTTGTTAGAAATTTAGTAACTTACTACCAAAACACCAACAATTCATGTTATAATTGAAAAAAAAGTTTTACATTACAGATATTATTATTGAACATGTAAAATTAGTTTCATTTTCAAACACGTTTGATTTTTAATAAGATTATCAATGAGATGGGCGATGTGGGGTCTCTTTCTCATTTTTTGTTTTCAATTTAAAATTTTTCTCCCATATTTATCCTTACGGGAAAATATTGATGATTCTCAATAAAAAAACAAAAGACCCAAATGATAATTTGAATATTATTTATTTTTTTAATTAGTTTATATTTTTTATTATAAAGAAAAAAAAGTAAAAAAAGTAGGTCAAGAATAAATTATAAAAATAATTATACAATTTTAAATTTTTAGAATTTAAATAGATAATAAATAGTTTAATTAATTTTTATGAAATAAAAGTTATAAATGTTTTAAAAGAGTAAAAACATGAAATATAATATATATTATATTTCAAAAATATATGATAAATAAATGGTAAAAGGTTATAATAGTTTATTTGATAAAGGTTTAAGTGTTAGTTAGTTAATTTGTTCATTTGCCTTTTACTAATATGATTTTATCTTTTTGATTGTTAAAAAAATATTGATTAAAGATAAATTTTAATATTTTATATTATTTAATGATTTTTAATTGTCGCTTGATAAAAATAAGAGAATTAACAAGTCTTTTATCTATAAGTTTCAAAAATTGCTAGAAGAAAATAGGTGAAAAAATGAGTTAGTTTGTTTAGAGGAAAAAACATTAAATAACTAAGCTACCCTCTTAATGAAACTCACCAATTGCTAACGAGTACAAAATATTAATAATATCATGTTATAATAACCCATTTTTTATAACTAAAAACAAATACATTTTATAAGCAAAATGATTAATTATCTCAAACAATAAAACAACATGACACTTATAAATAAATCTATATATGTTTTATAATATATTATATTATATTTCAAGGTAATTAAATTTATAAAAATTTCAAAAACTTACAAGTAAATTTATATATTTATTAAAATTAAGTACTTAGTTTCGAGAAATGAGGAGGGAAATGCAATCTAGTTTTTTATTTTTCATTTTGTTATCTTCATCTTGTAACTGGAAAATCACTACAAGATTTTTCAAGTAAGTGAAATTGATAATCGTAATTTTGAATGTAAATTAAAGTAGTGTAATGGGTGCCCAAAAAAAGAGAAAGCTCCTAAAATTTTAATTAGTTTCTTTCATAGAATAGTTTTTCCATAATCATTTCAAAATCCATGACTGTGTGAAAGTGAACCATCTATTAGGCTATTTACCAACAAAGAATAGAATAAAGTTATGAAGTTTTTTTTATTCTTAATATTAACACTGATTACCTCTGACAGGCTACCAATAATCAAATTCCGATAAATGGAGCTTTAGATAATTTCTACTTCTAATCAATAATTTTTTGTTGTTTGTGATTTCATTTTATCATAGAGCATTCTAAAATGGCGAATGAAGCTAGAGATGGGACGCTGATCCTTAAAAGAAAAGGTTGTTCAATATGCAACAAAGATGACTTTTTGCCAGAAGAGTCCTTCAAAAACTGGAAAAACTACATTCATGCTTTAGGCAACACCAAAACAAGATTTAAAGATCGAATTTTGGCAAGATCAGGAGACAGTAAAGAGCTAAATGAAATGAAAGCTCGTAGTCAAAATGAAATGAAGAAAATATTAACATGGTGGGATTTAATTTGGTTTGGTATTGGAGCTGTAATGGGTTCTGGTATTTTTGTTCTTACTGGTGAAGCTGCTAAAACTTATGCTGGTCCTGCTATTATTATTTCATATTTCATTTCAGGCATTTCAGCTTTGTTGTCAGTTTTATGTTACACTGAATTCTCAGTTGAGCTTCCTGTGGCTGGTGGTTCCTTTTCTTATCTAAGAGTTGAACTTGGTGACTTTGTTGCTTATATTGCTGCTGGTAACATTCTTTTTGAGTATATGGTTTCTGGTGCCAGTGTTGCTAGGTCTTGGACTTCATATTTTGCTACATTGTGTAATCATAGCCCAAACGATTTTCGAGTAAATGTCTCAACCAAATACTTATCAGATGGTTATAACCACTTAGATCCCATTGCTGTTTTTGTCTCCATTATTGTTTGTGTTCTTGCAGCTTTGAGTATGAAGTTTTCTTCCAGATTCAATTCTATTGCCACAATTATTGGTATGTTTCTCTTCGCTTTTATCTTCATAGCAGGCATAACAAAAGCTGATACTTCTAACTTCACACCATTTGTTCCTTATGGTATTAGTGGCATTTTCAAAGCTTCAGCTGTTCTGTTTTTTGCTTATGTGGGTTTTGATGGAGTTACAACTCTAGGTGAAGAGATTAAAAACCCAGGTAGAGATATTCCAATTGGTTTGATTGGTTCAATGTTGGTTATTATAACACTCTATTGTTTGCTTTCTGCTACATTATGCTTAATGCAACCATATGACCAAATTGATATTGATGCACCATTCAGTCTGGCATTTAAAGCAACTGGTATGGAATGGGCTAAGTACATTGTTGCTATAGGTGCACTTAAGAGTATGACTACAGTTTTGTTGGCTAATCTCATTGGACAAGCTCGATATTTTACGCATATTGCACGCACGCATTTGGCACCGCCGATTCTTGCAGCTGTCAATAAGAAAACTGGTACTCCATTGAAAGCTACAATCATTATGACAGTTGCAAACTCACTTGTTGCATTTTTCACAAGTTTGGATATTCTTGCAAACCTTCTCTCCATATCAACTTTGTTTATATTTGCACTTGTCGCTGCTGCGCTTATAGTTAGACGTTACTATGTATCAGGAGAGACCTCAAATTCTGATAGAAACAAACTTATTGGATTCATGGTGCTTATTGTGTTATCATCAATTGGTTCGGCTGTTTATTCGACTGTAAGCAAAAATGGATGGATTGGATACATTGTGACTGTATCTATATGGTTCTTGGCTACATTAGGCTTGAGATTGTGTGTTAAAGAAGCTAAGAAACCTAAATTATGGGGGACACCATTGGTTCCTTGGTTGCCATCAGCATCTATAGCAATTAATGTTTTTATTATGGGTTCAATTGATGGAGCTTCATTCTTGAGGTTTAGTGTTTGGACATTGATTTTACTTGTGTACTATTTCTTTGTGGCATTACATGCCTCATATGATGCAGCTAAGGAGGCTGAAAGAACAGTACTTGACGATACTACTGCTACTCAAGCAACGACCATGGAGGCTGGGGATCAAAATAGGGAGGAGATTAATTCATCAAATTCTTGAACTCAAGTAACATTTTCCAAGAAAATAAAGAGAAAATACACTCATAAGCATAAGGGTGTGATTATATTGTTTTTCATGTTCTAGCTAATTGGAGTAGGGATTGATATTTTACTATTTGAATTTCGCTAATGAAAAATTAACATATTGAAATACTGTCGATAGACTACACATTCTCAAGCTTTCATTACTCCGGTGGTGCTTCCTTCTAGAGTGGGATGACACTAAAGTTACTAAACTTGTGTCTTTCGAACATTTTAGTCCCTAATTTTTCAACTAGTACACTTAAGTCCCAAAACTTTAGTAAGATGAAACACTTTAGTTCAGTTTAGAGACTAAAGTGTCCCATTTTAGTAAATTTTTAGGGGTTCAAGTGTCACAAAGACATAAGTTTAGGGATTTTCTTATACATAATGTCCAAAATGTTTAAAGTATACCAGTTGAATTTAGGATTCAAAGTGTCCCAAAGACATAAATTTAGAGACCACAGGGGTAATTTTTCCTTCTATATGTTTAAAAACTTAAAAGTCACTACTATTAGTACCTCATTTATATCCACTTCCTTTCATTTTCCTCACAATTAAGGTCAAAACTTTCATTCTTTGTACACGCAGGAAGATAAATCTCAGGCATAGAGTAAGTTGAATCCTGTGGCATAGAACTCGTAAGTGGTTCATGAAGAAACACAAATTTGTGCGCTTCTTTGTTTTTGTTTTTGTTTGCTAATTATAATTTGTGCTTTGATTAAAAGGCATAAAATGTGATTTCTGACACCTAAAGCTATTATGGAAAAAGAAATTGATCGGTTTGAAATTACTTTTCGAGTATACAAGATCTCAAAAGCATGAGCAAACATACTGTAATCTCAATCCACCGACAACTAGGTTCTTTATAAACTCAATTGTGATTAATTTTGATTCGAAGATCAGGAACGTTCCCTCACTCTCCATCCCAAGCATATATTAATGTTTGACAATTTAACATATGCAGCATTTACTTGTTGCTTGGAGTTTATTAGCTGTTTTCCAACTTCATCTGCAATATCTACCCTTATATGAAGCCAACTGATAGAAATGAGTGTTCCCCATAGCACATATATAGTCTCTTCGTTGTCTTCTTTACCGATAGATTTGGCAAACATATTAAGAGGCGGTAATGTCTGACGTGACACGCCAACATAACACGAACACGGCATGACGAGTGTAGAATTGATAAAAATTAAGAAATTAGAGGTGCTATTTAGCCTTCCTACAATACACCCATTCTGATAATTTGTTTAGCTACATCAACATCATTTCACTTCCTAAACATGTCACCAAGTGAAGAGCATATCAAACAAGTTTAGATTTGAAATCCCAAAATTTTCTTTACCGGCCATATCTACTGTCGGCAAGGATCGAACAAGGATTGATTGCAGTTGTGAAGGTAAACTCATCATTTGGCATCACTAATATTCCAACAAGACAAAACGTTTGGTTCGGGCATTTCGTCGAAAAGTTGGTGTGCATTATTAATTATTTTGATGTGAACATAACAATTCATGATATGGTTGGCTGTGAAAGTTTGATTAGAAGAAGTTGGAGTGGTTGCTGAAATGAAATCGCAACAATTTTGAAGGTGTTGAACGTGATGGGAATTGGGTGTGAAAATATGACACTTGATTTTGGCGGGAAAGGGGGTTAGGTGTCCAGGGCTAATACGACAAATTTGCTCAACCGCCTTTTCGCTTCCCTAACTGGCTAACGGACCATCGTTTAGAGTAGGAATTGGGACAGATTTTTATTTCAGGAGCAGAACAAGGACATTTTGGTCATTATAAGGACATTTTAAATAAATAATTACAATCATTATGCAAGGATTCAAAATATTTTTAAAATGTTGTCCTAAATTCTCAACATGCACGAGTAAGATTCGAACTTAAGTCTATAATAATAAGAATATAGAGTTATATCACCTGAATCATAACTCAATCCCATAAAAGAAACATATAGATGTGAAATGAATTTGGGTTTATAGTGATAAAAAAAATTATAAGGATTAAACTTGAGAATAATAATGAGTTTAACTATTAATCTATATATATTATTTTAAAATAAAAATATTTAAAATTGTTAATTTCATAAGTTATAAAAGTCAAACGTTTTCTTTTAGTAGATTAAAATATTAATGCAATCATATACCATCGTGATATTTCACCACATTTTGGTTGTGCATAAATCATTAGTAGATTAAAAATAAGTTTACTCCAAAGTGGATTTTTGAAAAAATTATTTTAAAAAAATTAAATTATTTTATAAATTAATTAAACGAAATAATCTAAAACATTCAATCAAGTGTCGGTTGAGAGGAAAAGATTTTAAATCATAAATTGATTAACTAAATAAATTAAAACAAGTAAATTAAATTATAGCCAAATTGTTAATAATGAACGAATACGGGAGATTAGTTTACTATCACTTCTCGAAAATAACAAATTAAATGATTTAAATAAAAAGTTAAATTTACTAATTCTTTTCTTTTAAATAAGTAATCCCAATAATCAAGGTAAATTTTTACAATTCTCAATTAATTAATAACTTTTTAGATCAGACTTTAAGTTGATTAATTAAAAAACATAAAGAAAATATATAAATCATGATTCTTAATTAATCAATAACTTCTTGGATCGACTTGAAATTGATTAATTGATAAATCTAAAGTATATTATTTAGTTATAAATCAAGATTTGATACATTATTAATTCATAATTAAAGATAATTTAAGCTATCTAATTTAACACAAATTAAACTATTATTTATAATTGTACAACTAAGCAAAGATGATATGTCTAAAACTTAGTTCAAAAATATTTTCTTTAATGATAAATCAAGATTTTACCTATCATTGATTCATAATTAAACATGTGAAGAATATGAACAAGAAATCAATCCAAAATTTTTTATTTAATTAACACATAAATTTTTTCTTCTAATCATTGAAAATATGACTAAAATCCCATATATAAAAGTTAGAAAATCATAATTAAATTAACTAAAATTAATTCAACTACAAAAGATATTTAGATTATAGATAGAAAAGGAATATATAACAATAAAATAACCCTTTCTTTATCCATGATTCTAAATCTTTGAATTAGTTGATCTTTTTCTTCAAAACCTTGAAACTACTTCACAATTGAGAGATTTTTTTTTCTATTTTTGTATCAAGGATGGTGTATTATGGTTATAGTAGCTGGGAAGGCTTGATATAATTTATGAGGAGATTTAAGGTATATTTATAGATTTAACTTAGGCTCAAACAAGTATTGAACACAAAATTAGGGTTTATGGTTAAATTTTACAAAATGCATTTAGATTATAGAGAATCCCTTTCTTGATATGTGATTCTAAATCTCTGAACTAGTTGATCGCTTTCTTCAAATCCTTGAAACTAATTCACAATTGAGAGATTTCTTTTCTCTATTTTTGTATCAAGGATGGTGTATTATGGTTATAGTAGCTGTGAAGGCTTGATATAATTTCTGAGGGGATTTACGGTGTATTTATAGATTTAACTTAGGCTCAAACAAGTATTGAACACAAAATTAGGGTTTATGGTTGAATTTTACAAAATGCATTTAAATTATAGAGAAACCCTTTCTTGATATGTGATTCTAAATCTCTGAACTAGTTGATTGCTTTCTTCAAATCCTTGAAACTAATTCACAATTGAGAGATTTTTTTTTCTCTATTTTTTGTATCAAGGATGCCGTATTATGGATATAGTTGGGAAGGCTTAATATAATTTCTGAAGGGATTTAAGATGTATTTATAGATTTAATTTAAGTTTAAACAAGTATAGAACACAAAATTAAGGTTTATGGCTGATACATATTGAATTCTAAATGACTTGTTACAACTCGAGAGCCTTGTGTCATGGTATGGACATTATTGGGTCACGACATGCATCGATCTCTAGTAAACACATAGTTGGATCTGAGTACATTGTGCCATGACATGGACATTGTTGAGTTACACGCATATATAAATTCCAAAATCATCAATTAGAACCCAAGAGCACCTTGTCGCAGCACGAAATATGTCTGGGTTATGGCACACACCTACTTTCTAGTTTTTGACATTATGGTTTGTTCTAACTTATGTCAGTTGCCATTGATCGTCCAATTTTCACTCTTTTTGCTTGTGTTTGTCCAAAATTCTTCTAAAAGCACTTCAAACTATGAAATAAAAAAATGACATCCAAAATAAGATAATAGTAAAATAAAACTCTAAATTAATGCTTAAAAATATAGCAAATTATAGGCTAAAATAATGTTGATCAGGCATGTCCAATGTGTTTGGTTCAAAAGGTAAAGGGTAGGTACAAATAATTAACTCATGAAAGCTCAAATTGTGTACTAAAAGGATTGTCCTTTAAAGGAAAACAATATTAAGGATAGGATAATTTAACCAAAGAGATTAATCCTATTACCTTAATATTTTTTTAAGAAATACATTTAACATTCATCTTGATAATCTTAAAGAAAAGTTCTTACAGCCTATTTTTATTTGTTAAAATCATAGCAATGTTCCAAGGAATTCACAATATTTTTCATAAGTTTATGCATATAAATTTTTTTATCACCAATTTAGTTATCGTGCATGCTAGTTTTAAGCAAAATTATCATAAAATTACCTTCACTTAGGAACAAGGCCAAGACTCTAACAATAGTCATTATCATTTTTGAACTAACATTACTTAGCTAATTCCATCACAGATATCAGAAAACTAAGAGAGAACATATGATTGTTTCTAAACCGATCTATTAATCCTAACTATCCTAAAGAATGCAATAAACCAATAGTAAACAAATAAAGAAAGTATGCTACATAGAGCATACTTATCCAAAAACATACTAGATTAATAAAGCATATAAAAATAAAGATTATGACATGTTAATACTTCCTCATTCCTAGTTCTTACATTGTTATCAATGTAAGCACGTGCATATATGTAGTATAAGATTAAGTAAAAATATAATAGAAAACAAATATGATGGGTTGAATCCCACAAAGCACTTTGTTTAACACGTCATCCAAACTATACCAATTCTTTTCATCTACCATCATCAAATATCTTGAAGTATGTAATATCTAATTGTTTAGTTAGCATTCCATTTGTTACATCATTATACCTAGGTGGTAGCCTTTTTTGAAGCATACTAGAAACATTTTACCTCACACCTATCTCTTTGTTATCTTTAAGCTTTTCCTTGGTCAAAAAAAGTTCCTTAAGGTATTTTTCATACCAAGGTTCATTCTTAATATATTCCATCAAATGTATGTGTATTTGCCCCTTGGGAAATGTTTGTAGATTTTTATTTTAATAATTCTACTTCACTAAATTATCGAATTTATTATAAAAAGAAAAGGCAGGGTCATCAATAAAAATGAAAGGATCGGATATTAACTTTGGCGATGCATTATGTTCTTAGGGGTGATGGTCTTTTCTTTCTCATTTGTCCCTTCTTCAAATATACTACTTGTAAAGACTCTTTGGGGTTCGTCCAATTGCTTAATACTTCCCACAATAATGGCATTGATGAACTCTTTAGGTTTAGCATCTATTTAAAAGGCGAGCTCAACAATTGTATATGTTTCTAGTTTTTTCACAATTGTTACTAGTTGGCTAATTTGAGTATCAATGTTTTTGATAGTATCATTAATTTCCTATTGAAATTTCATATTGTCATCAACAATAGCAGTTATCAAATCCTCTGGAGAATTACCTTAAGTAGGTGGAATAGGTTTTTGCATTGAGAATGAAAAGCTAGGTGTGATGTTGAAATCAACAATTAGATTTATTTATGAATAACTTAGGTATTGGTGATCTCATCATCCTATATTATACATGTTAGAATATTGATCTGGCTTTCAAATCCACCGATAATATTAACATAGTTTCATTTATGTTGATTCTCAAAATACGATGTAAGAAATCAATTGTATGTAGGGTATGTTGCATTCATTTATGCACATTTTCTCTTAATATTCAACACTTTAAGAGAATTAGTTCAAATGACAATAAGATAAAACTAACCCTAAACCTAAAAATTAAAATAATAAACAAAAGATGAAAATTAAAAATTAAAGGAAAAAAAAATCTAAAGTAAAAATAAAACTAATAATAAAATAAAATAACAAAAAAATAAAAATCTAAAATTAGCAATTATTAGAAGAATTGTTGAAACAATTCCCGACTACGTGATTATGTATAAGTGATAAGTAATTTAAGAACAAATTTTATCGTAACAACGAGAATTGATAACAATATTTACTCTTAATTACTAGGTCGTTTGTAATTTAATTAAAATTATTGAAATAAGGTTTTGATTATTTTGGAAGAAAATAATGTAAAACAATAAATGTGTTGTACAAAATTATTGAAAGATATATGATTATGATATCATTATTACAACTATCCTATAATTTAATTAAATATGTCATGAATGAAAATTAGTTTCTTAAGTTCTAAATCACTTTCATAATTTTAAATCATTCTTGAGTTTTTAACTTTAGCATTAGAAGTCTAAGTTCACTTAAAACTTTTTATTTTTTTTATTGTGTAATTGATCCAAAATGTCATTATAAATCAATCTAAATCCTAAACAAACTAAAAGTATCATTGCTAGATTTAATTCATTTATTCTATTAAGTTTTAAAAAAGATGATATTTAAACTAAGTAATATTACAACAACATTCTTAAGATATTATTATGAGTAAGAATATTAACGATTACATATTAATATCTTAAATTAGATATAAATAAATTCTTGAAATAAATAAATAAATTACTCTAATTTATGTATATATAGTTTGAACATGTAAATATAAAATTGACTAAAAATCAAAAATTAAAACTAAAATTTATGATAATATTAAATTAATTAAATTATAATTAATTTCGTTGAATATTTTGCTAGATATTAAAATTATCAAATTATAATAATAATTAAATATTTTATTATAAATAAAAATATGGTAAAGAAAAGAATCTAATTTAGATGAATTATTAGAATAAAAAAATATTAATCTTCAATTTGTTTTCTATTATCTCTTCAAATACTATTGCACAAAAATGAATTTTTTTTCTAATTTTTCTTTGTAATTCTGATAAGCATTGTCTTTCATTGAGTGTTATTTGTGCATATATATACAAGACAAACAAGCAAATAGGGTAGGATTAGAATTAGTGGTCCAATAAAAAAATACGCGGGATCGCGAAAATATTGCTGAAACAATTTACAGGTGCCATGTGTTAAGTAGGAAAATTAAAAGATGAACAGTGCATGCGTGAAGGGCTGGCAAAGGTTGAGTTACGAATGAAAACACATCGTTTAGGGAGGAACAGGCGTCGAGAAAAAACGACGCGTCATTTGGGCGAGGAAACAACGTGCAGGATTGTTGTCGTGCACACATGTGGGACTTAAAACAGTCTTTTTTTTTTTTTGCTAAGAACTGTAGAAAAAACCGCGAATTCGATTATAAAAATAACATTAAATAACAATTACAATTCGATTATAATTATACTGGAAATCATAACTATTCATACTTAAAATTAATTATATTTAATAAATTAAATTATATATTATATTTTAAACTCAACAATAATTATATATATTTAATAAATTAAATTATATATTTTTTTAAGTTTTTTAGGTTTTTTAAATAATCATCTTGAATTAAAATTTTTGAGTATAAATTTTATAATTTAATTAAAAAATAATTATATTAAAAATTGTTTTCATTTATACTCATACTCATCCTTATCTTTATGGGCTTTTAAGTTAATCTATAAACTTTTTATATTATATCAAATTTTTAAATAAAAATTATAAAAAAAATCAAGAGAATTATGAGTATAAAATAAATAATTTTAATTTATTATAATATGATATTTATATGTATAAAATTTTAAGTTATGTGATGACTGATACGGAGGATATTTAAATATAAAAAGTATAAATATTTTTTTATAGATGAAAACGAAATGGATTATTTACCATATGAAGTCATATCACTACGCAGAAAAAGGCATTTAAAGGCAATCGAACTTTTTTTTTTTTTTTTTTTAAATCTGACTGTTTTAAAAGATGCACATATAAAATTACAATAACCATTAAAAATTGTAAATTTTTTTAACTATCGTTATTAAAATAAATGTAGTAAAATGTTTTGAAATTATTTTTTACCACCGTCGTTATAACACGATCGTGAACAACCGTCGTAAAAAATATTTATCTTAATAAATGAAAAAATTTCCTCTCTCAAAATAAGAAACGAAAAGACACATAATATTAACGAAAAATTACTCGCGAACGTATACGTACGCCTTTTTTTTTTTTTTTTTGTAGTTAAAAGATAAAATGTGAAGAGTTGTTCTCCCTCTCTACCTGAAGAACAATACCTGAGAGCTTCTCCGTGTTCCTCGAGCTATAAGAATTTTTTCTTGGTATGTTATTCTTCGATTTTGCAAGACCTTTTCTTTTTCGTAATGTTTAAAATGCATATTATTTGATGTCTTCAATCTTCATGCATGTTTCGATGGAACATCGTTTACCTCAAAAATGTTATTTTTATCCAATTTTTCTGACTTGTGATTATTTGTCTCTTGACTTGTTCTTTGTTGCTGCTGCTTTCTTCTTGCTCTAATTTTTTTATTTTTATGGAAAACCTTATGCCTGCTTGATGCTCGATGAAAAGCCTAAGAGAAGCTGATTCTTAGGATGATATTTGATGAAAGGAAATGAATCTTATATTAAAATTTAGGTTGGAAAGCATTTGCAATACGCTTTACAATTCTGTTTTTACTCTTTAAGTGTATGAAATAATTGAATGTTAGTAGTTTAGTCTAGCAAGATTTGTGAGGAAAATGCAGAAACTTTTGATTACGAAATGCGAAGAATCCTTATGGCTTTAACTAGAATCTAGCACTTTGAACTGCAAAATACAAATGGACACTTGATTGGAACGACAAATATATAAAATTTTAAATTAGAATTATCATTATTCCTCAAGTATTTTATCATACTTTGAATTTTAAATTAGATTTATCTTACTCTAAAATAATTGTATTTTGTTATCACCATTAGTGTCCTGTCATATCAATGCATACATTTGTTTTTAGAATTTAGTTATGCATTGATTAGCTTTAGTGTAGTAAGATTTGTGAGGAAAAAGCAGAAGCTTTTGATTACAAAATGCTATAGAACTGGACGGCCTTAAGTAGAACCTGAAACTTTGAACTACAAATGGTCACTTGATGAGAATAATAATGATAATATATATTTTAAATTGATTAAGGTTTACCTAATTAGATTTATTAATATTCCTTGAATACTTTATCATATTTTAAATTTTAAGTTGGATTTATTTTAGTTGAGAATTATTGTATTTTGTTAAACATGTTTATATAATAGTGGGGTGTTTAATTTGTGATAATTATTTTTTGCTAATATATTATATGCACACATGACAAAGGGACAATCCAAAAGTTTATCATTGTATCGATTTATAGAACCAAATGAAATTGAAGAGGATAAATGTGATAGAAAATTAATTTATATTCTTATATATGCTTCAAACTTAAGGTAACTTCACTTTTTAGTATATGTAGTGCTCATTGGATTTTAACATTGATAAATCCATAAAATAATAAATTGATTGGATAGATTTAATAATAAGAAAAAACAATCAAAGTATACCAATTGATTTTTTAAGAATTTTTGGAGAGTAAGATTTTGTACTATATATGTTTGTTTTTTTTTAATTACTTATACTATTGTTTAATAACAATTCTTCTAGAGCTCATAATACATGGGGTGTCATGATTCAAAGAAATATTTCATCTAATTTACAATTCAATAAAATCAAGGTATATATAATGGTTAATTGAACTTTGAAAATTTTATGCTAGTTAAAATGTTTAGACTAAGTCCAATATATTTATAAATATATAATTTCATATTTCATAACAATAATATTAATTATTCATGATTGTTAAATTATAATATTAATTTAATTATTTATATTATTTTTAAAATTTTATTATAAATAGCACATATGAACGTGATTATTATGTCATTTTATTTATGTTGGATATTATTAACTATATTCGTTTAAGTACAACTGACTTGATATTAATCTTAGATTTTCTTTATTGATATTTCATATAAATATATATTTACATTTTAATAGATTCTAAATATCTTTTAATACTTTACTTTATATAATGTTTATAGTGGAAGAACAAATTACACTAAGTAAAAGAAGAGATATTTCAATTGAGGCATGAATGATGTACATATATTTGTGGATAAAAGATAGTATTTTAGTCATTAACTTCATCATATAATATCGTGGATAAACATAAAAAATCTATGGATGATTTAAAAATTTACAAGTTAGAAATTATAAAGATATTTTAAAATTTTATATAGATTTACTACCTTTTGAGTCATTTGTATTGAATTTTATTCCATGTTAATTAATATTAATGATTGATATTTTATTATTTGTATTATCAACTTAATATTTATCATTAATATATATTTAATGATAAATATTATTAATCAAATATAAAAATAACATATATTTTTTAAAAATTATCATTTAAAAGAAATTTATTAATTTATAAAGATGTTCATTAAAAAACATATGTTATAATTAAAAAACGATTGTTATTGAATATATTTTTTAATGAAGTTCGTTTTGAATTTACGATGATAATTATTAAAAAACTATCATAGAATATATTTTTCTTGACGTTCTTCCGATTTCTACTATTTTTAATAATGAACGTTTTTTTTATTTTTTATGACGGTTGTGAACACCATGACAAATATTTATTTATCATGATGTCTGAATAAATTACAATTGCTTTATTTGTTTTTATGGCGTCATGATAGCCTTGATCGTCCTTGAAATTTTTTTTCTCATGTATATATAATTGATCATTTGTAACTATATTTTTATTTTTTTGTAACAAAAATGTTAAATTATTAAAAAAAAATAAGTAAATTGTTTTAATTTACAGATGAAAATGTGCTCTCACTACCCAAATTTTAATTAGTTTCATTCATAGAATAGATTTTCCGTGATTATTTTGAAAGTGGAATCATGTATGAGTTAGCTGTTTTCCAACAAAGAATACAGTAAAACCAATATCAATTATTTCATCAAGAGGAAAAAGACCAATTAAAATTCAATCAAAAATACTTATGAAAGAGACTTTGATGGCTATGGACAAAGAGTTTATTCATTGGCTTCTAGTGCATGGTTTTACTTTGTTGAGACAGAGCGCATGGTTATAGGAGTTTTCACTTTTAGTAAGAATAAATATTTTAATTATATTAATTAAAACAATTTAATATATTTATTATTTTTTATATTAATTTATTCCTTGTGTATACATTCAGAATTCAGTTAAAATAAATAAAAATATATTACCATTTATAATTTTTTTATTATTAAATAAACTTGATAGAATGAGTTAATATTAACACATACAGGTGCTTTAGTTTTAAAATATGAACTTTAAAGTTTTCAACACAGCCATTACATAATATCTTTGTTAATTAAAAATAATTTTATGTTAAAATAAAAAAAATCTAAATACGAATGCAATAGATACATAGTTCAAACTAAAAGTGATTGGATTAGTTAATAAACACATAACAAACTCGATCAACATGTGTCCAACGAATAGCATATGGTCGGATAAGGCACACATGGTTAGACGTGACACATGTGGCCCAATATGACACAAGTGGTCAAACATAGCTTATGTGGTCGAACAAGAGGAGCATAATCAAACATAACATATATGGTAGGACACAATACATAAAGCCACTTAGGGTATATGTCCATGGACATTTGGACCCATTCCCTGACA
The DNA here is from genome assembly GCA_030763125.1 of Hippophae gyantsensis. NCBI lineage: Eukaryota > Viridiplantae > Streptophyta > Magnoliopsida > Rosales > Elaeagnaceae > Hippophae > Hippophae gyantsensis. The sequence continues at coordinate 72,376,419 of CM061028.1, read as the reverse complement.
AGTACATAGCATTGGTACAATGGATCACAGATCCAAACAAGAGACATGCTCAAAAAGCACTATTCATCTTGTAACAAACAATATCACTGATAGACCTTGCCAAATAGTTACTATTGAAATATAAAAGTAAACTACATAATTTAAAGGTGCAAACATGATAAAGAAACATACACATACACATATCCCAAAGGTCTATATAAAAATTTAGCTTACTACTAGAAATGCACAAAGTACATGCATTTTGGTCGGAACTAAAATCCAAAGAACATAAGGTGGTAGCCTACTGATCTCCACATCTAATCATACTTTAAGAAGCATCATCTTCTGTGTCAGTTTTCTCCTTAATTGTCTCAGGACCATCACTTCCAGATACATTCCATCACTCCTCCTCCCAATCAAAAGTAATCACACTATAATAAGAGGCATTTTCTTTTGAATATGGAAAGATAATGGTGGAAAGAGCTATATAAGGATAAAAACTATGGAATCGTCATTTCATAGTTATAAAACCATGAGCCCACACATCCAATGTGTTTCAAGTATAATCATTATGATCTTTATACATTGGAACTGCACTTGCTTTAAGTTTCCTCATCTCAATATTGAACCTATGTATTCATTCTTGAGACAAATGAAGGCTTGCAGATAACTCCTAAGTTAGCTCTTATGTTAGGTCAAAGTAGTATCTTGAGCCACAAAGAAAGCCCCCGATGTCACCATTGATATCACAAAGAAAGCATCATGAGCCTCAATTGCCTTACAGTGTTCCTCCTCTACGGATACCAAGCGACCATTTGAATCAACATGAACCTTAATAGTGTTGATTAGATTTGAGGGGGTATAGATAAGGCCATAAAAGGAATATCAAAGTCCATAGATTGTGAACTTGTACCACCTGTAACCAACATCGATGGAACCTTGATGGGTATTGATGGGGACCTCATCCTTCTAAAAGGTGCTCCAACAATAGTCACTCTAGAAGTGGGTGCTATTTTTCTTTTTGAACCCTCTAAGCTATGAACTACTTTGGTCTACAAAGGAGATCCCCCTTGATTGGGCTCCTTGTGTAACCTGATGGCTATTATGCTTCTATTTTTCCCACCAGTTGGAAGATTAGAGATCATGCATGCAAAAAGAACAAAGTTATGAACTAAGTGTTCAAAATAAAATGTTGAAAGAAAAGAGAAAAGGTAAGTACTTACTATCAGGATCTGAGGGATCACCCCTGGCTTAGCTACTATAGGGTCCAAAAACCAGTAAGTGATCCCTTCTAGAAGGATTAGTTTATCACTATGTCGCTCTTCCAAAGATATACTGTAGAGATAATTGATAAACTTTAGTTTCTTCTTGGAAGGATAACCTTGCAACAAATGAACTGCAAACAAAAAACGAACATGTTAGAAACAAATAAAGCATACCACAGTGAAGCTCAATCTCAAAATGTCTTACCATTCCTCTCATACTGGGTGGGTGTGGAAGGGACCCCTGAAAGATCTAAGTCAAAGTCTCCATCCATTATGAAGAGTGAGTTTTGTCATCCTTTATTGGTGTCTAGAAGCTTCTTAATCAAAATGTGGTGGTATAAGGTCTAAGATTAAACCAACCACGACTGCCACCTTGAAGTTGCAAAAAAGTAATAGTAGCTCTTGTCTATGTTTATTCTAGAGCACCTAATAAGATAACATTTATTTAGTAATAGTTGGGGGAAATTGGGATGGAATGACATCAACATATGTTATAAATTTTTGCATTATAAGCAAAAAGACAGTCATAGTCCAACAAAGAGATGATTTGTAGATAAAATGACCCTACTTGGAATGGGGTTACTCCAACTCATACCCAAAACTTAAGGTATCAACCTTATTGATTTTGGTATATTAAATATCTCTATAGCTCTATTCAATAAAGGATCTGTCATCCGAAAACATATCTTATTCACATAAAAGAAAGTGTGGTCTTTTTAATAAAGACCCAATTGGTAATTAGGAATACCAATCGAGATAAAATTTAAGATTTCATCACTAGTGTTAAGTTCCACATTGGCTAAAAGTAAGGTAACAATGCTGCTTATAAGTCTGGGCAATCTTCTAACTCACAAGCTAGCTTTTGGGTTCAGAGTTAGACCCGGGTTTCTAAGTTGGTATCAAAGCTAGGCTATTGGCTTCTTCGTACTCCCATCGGCCCTCGTGCTGTAAATCCGGACTCTAACCGATGTGGAGGGGGGATGTTAAGTCCCACATTGGCTAAGAGTAAGGCAGCAGTGTTGCTTATAAGTCTGGGCAATCCTCTAACTCATAAGCTAGCTTTTGGGTTCAGAGTTAGGCTTGGGTTTCTAAGTACTAGAAGAATCAATCTGCGATGAATGAGCATCAAAACAACCCTTGCGAATATAAATGCATCATCAAGACAATATAGAACCATCACAATACTCGACGCATAACCAGCTACTAGCGCGTCGATTCGAGCTACCCACACTATAGTCAGATACCCCATGACCAATCAGACCATGAACAAACTCTTTATGGGTGGCTAAACCATAGCCGGACATGCCATAGGTGGTCGAACCATGGTCTAACACTCCAAGAGTGGGTGAACCATGGCCAAACCTCCTTTAGCCTGACACACCATAGCCAACCAAACATTGGTCCTCTATTCCTTCATCAATCCTCCACTTGATGACCACCTCATGCAACCCATCCTTACTTGTGCTCACTAGTCCCCATGACAACCAAGTTCATTCTTGTCAACCAATCATCTCATCCTTCATCACTACCTATGTAGGAAAATATATGTGTAAGTGTCATAAGATGTGAGTTGTTTGGATAGGAAGAAAATAAAAAATCCTATAGCTTATACAAAGTACTAGGTAAATAAATAAATAAAGAAAAAAGAGTTGAAGAAAAAAGACTTACTAGAGCAAGCTCTCTTCACTTTTCTTTCTCTCTATCTTAAAAGTGAGCTTTGAATGATGGAATGAAAAAGATGGAGAAAGAGCTCTCTTTTTATAGGGGGTAAGCTAAGATTTCATCCATTCATGAAGGAATCCATCCAAGGATTCTAGGCTACTGGGTAGCCCATGGCTTAAAAGGCCACACATTTAGATCTATGTCCTCCTTCCAACAATGTGAAAGTGAACTCATTGAGTAGTGATTTTGACGTCGATATTACCCTCTAATTGAAAATTCAATTGAAAATCCATAAAAACCATAAAAAATAGAACATTATTGTGCATATTTTAAGTGCATAGTAAAAACAATAAATTTATCACATAGGCAAATAATGACCATGTAAGAGTGGACTTGACACCACTAGTGAGATTAAAAAATAATTAAACCAGGTGGTGATAGAATGGAAAAATAGACCTCCTAATCCATGTATCGAGGTCTAGTAAGTTTAGGGGGTTGATGTTGGGTATAAAATAATTCATGCCATATGACATGATATAAGAGGTTTTAGTTAGCAAGTAACTCGCAGGGGAACACAGTTAGCGTTGAGCCAACAGATAGCATCAGTATCAATTAAATATCTAATCGGATAATTGATCGACATTCTAACTCTTAATTATCCAACAATGAGATAATTAAGTAGATAAAAATATAACATTAAAGATAAGCCTATCAACATGAGTAAGGGTCATCAACATGTATATTTTCTCTTATAAATATTCGCAATTTCTCACCATTAAGCTTAACTTCAGGACTTGACAAAACTTCTCATAACTACAGATACTAAGATCTATACTCTATTCCTAAATATCTTTCTATATGTCTCTACATCACAAGGAGGAATACTAGTTTCCTCAATCTCACTACCCAAACTCACTTAAGCATTGGAGGGCTAAAGATTTTCACACCCCATAGTGATCTTAACTCTTAACAATGTGTTCTCTATTCATAAGTACACACGAAGCAAACGTGCATCCAATTATTAGTATTGACAAAAGTTAATATCAATAATATATATATATATATATATATATATATATATAACATGTGTGTCTTGAATTATTTTAATGAAAAATACTAAAGATATATAAATTTATATTTTTTAAGCCCATATTATTTATATTATCACATATATCAATATTATCATTTTTAAAAATAATTTTGACTTATAGCACAATATAAAATATATGAGTGTAAAAGTTGATAATACTAGCATTTTACTTGTTTTATTTCATTTAATTTTTCTTCTTTGATTAATTTTTACAACATATTTAAGCTAAAAAACAAAATTGCTTAATTTTTTAAATTAATAAGAAAATTCATTATTTAAAGAAGTTTTTTAATCAATTTGAGATCCATAATCCATTATTATAAAAAAAAATAACAAAAACGTACATACAGAAAACAAATTTACTATTCACGGTTACAATAATTTAAGCCTTTGATTTTTTTTTCTAATAATCTTTAAATACAAAGATGTGATATTTGCTTCTAAAATAAAATTTAATATTATAGAAATCTTTTTATTTAAGGCTTTTAGTTTATTTTTTTAAAGGGTAAGATATATTTTTATCTTAAAATATAATAGTATTTTTTTCAAAAAATTATTTTAATTCACATGAATTGTTATATTTTTTTAAAAAAATATTCTTGTTTAACTCTATAATAAAATTATGAAATTTATATATACAATGGTAAATAAATTAAGTATAATTTTTTGAATTAATTAGAACATACATATTGAAAATAGATATCATATATATTGTAAATTAAAATATAATAATTTCAAAAGAAAAAACAATGTGTATAATATTCTTTAAACTAATAACCACAAAAATAACATTTTTGATGTCTAGTTCATATATTTTTACTATAAAAATAATCTTTAATCTCTAAATTTCACATTAAATTAACGTCGTTGGATGTCATTCAAGTTGAACTTAAGTTAAATGAATTTATTCAATGCTAAATTCTAAATAATTAGATCTTGTTTAATGCTATTAGAGTGTTATTTTTATTATTATAAGTTTTATAAGTATTATTTTATATAATTTATTAAAAAAGATAAGATTTCTATTAAAAAATTAAACTCTTTAAAATTATAGAAGTATTTTTAATTAAGACAATTATCTTAATAAGTTAAAAAAATGAAATATCTATTAGTAAAGCAAACATCTTAATACAGTAGAAGTATTTTTAGTTAAGGTAATTAATTAATTTTTGAAAAATTATAAAAATAACACCCTTAAATATTGTAATAACGTAAACAACACTTCAATAACAACGAATGAGATTCAAAATATGATAGATAATTTTATCCAAAGATAGTCATCTTTATTTTTTAAAATATGTGATTCAAAATTTTATATATAAATAGATAATTATTAGTCATCTTTACTTTAAAATATGTATTCAAAATTATTAGTCATCTTTACTTTAAAATATGATAGATGATTTTATCCAAAAATTATAATATGTGATTCAAAATTTTATATATAAATAAATATATATAAAATGAAGTATCTAGGGCTCGAGTTACGGGACATTAGTTAATAATCAATAATGTAAAATTTACCTGAAAAAATTTCAAATTATAAAATTAATTAAATATTAGAGAAAAAAAAACTCAATGATTTTTTGAACAAATAAGTAAGGTGTTAACACTTTTATTTGATTTTAATTAAAAATAATCAAGTTTATATATAAATTTTGAAGTTGAAATATTTTACACTTAAATATTGACCTAAAATTTAATTTGTGAAGGGTACTGCATATTCAATACAATCTAATTTTCATAAAAATTATAAAACTTTCTGTGTAAAATTACAAATTTAATCAAGTTAAAGAGGAGTTCATGCCTACTCTAGACATAAAATATAAATATGCCCTTATATTTATACTTGTTAAAGAGACGTCTAGGAATTGTAATACTTTTTAAAAAAATTATCTTTATTTATTTTTATAAAATCTTAAAATTATAAAATTAAATGATAAATAAATAAAAAATCATATATTTTCAGTTAATTAAATATAACGTGGAAATAAATATGATAAACTTTGTAATTAAACTCATTTAATTTTGTAAAAATATAGGAAAATAAATCATTAATATTATAGATTTTTTTAATCTAATTCGTTTATCTTAAATATATCGAATAAAAAAGTAAACTCCTTTATATTATTGAAGTTTTTTTTTTATTTAAGGTGCATAGTTTGAATTTTTTTTAAATTTAAAATAAAATGTAAAGGATAAAATATGTCATTATCTAACCATATCAAGATATTTTTGTCAAATTTTATTTAAGTATGATTTTGATTTTGATAGATAGTAAATAGGATTCAGATATCAATAATTTTATCCCAAAATTTATCCTGATGAAGGATATATATATAAATAAATATTTTTGGGTGAAAGATAAAAGGAGACAAAAGCCATTATGACAATCATAATACTAGATTTGTTCCTCATAAGTTCAGTGTTGAAGTTTAAATGGCAGGGCCCCTACTAGTATTACCACCCCCTTAGACGGGATTAGGATTGAAATTTAATGGGGGCCTAGTTATATTTTCTTTGTTCAACTTCAACAATAAGTTTAATGATTATAATTATGTTTAATTGTGCGGTAATAGAAATTCATTAATTTTTTTTAAAAGTGTACTTATATTAAATAATTTTTTTAATGATTATTTAATCTATTAATTTTAAAAACATAATATTACAAGAATAAATAGTTAGTTTTTATATTTTTCTATTTTTTTAAATTTTATTTTGAGACACTACTTCAACAATTATACATGTCATGTTAAAACTTCTTTTTTTATCAAATGCAGTTGAAAAAGTGAAAAAAATAATTTTTAAAAATTGGTGTTATTTTTGAAAGTTTTTTGAAAACTGGTGAATTAAACTGTAACTAAAAAATTAATAGACATAAAGTGTTTCAATTACGATACTTAATAGCTAATAGACTTTACTAATTACTTGTATTTTACTTTTTATTTTTTTGAAAATTTACTTTTGCTTTCTTTTTTTAGTTATTTTTCAATTCTTTTTTAATAACATTTAAATTCTTCTTTTGCGTATTTTGTTTGTTTTGAAAATAAAGTATTTTTTGAAAATATGTTATTAGGGTGGGTGCCGATGGGATTGAAGAAATTCTTAGATATCATGTATTATATGTTTTTATTTAAATTAATCGTCGGATATGTTTCATTTTTTTATAATTTAAATTTTTATAAAAATAAATGATAAAAATAATCCTATTCTAATATGTTTCAAATAGCACGAGATTTTCTCATGGGATAAAGTTGTTGAAAAATTGTACAAATTTTCGATAAGTTAGATTTATGAGAAAACAAGAATAGAACAATAACACACAAATTTGATAACGAAGTTCGGTCAATTTTGCTTACGTTTTCGGACTTGTTGTAGATCTTTTTATTAAAATGAGAGAAATTACATAAGGTGTATTCAACACTCACAACTCACAACCTACAATCCAATTACATCCAAGAAAATTACTCTCAATTTTCTCTCACAATAGTTTTTCTCTCAATTGGAATGAAAATTTTGGATGATTAATTCATTATAATTACACATTTATTTATGAGAAAATTCGCTTATTGAATTACTTCTTAAATTAATGATTCTTTAAATTGCTCATTGAATTATTCCATGTTTTGCTCCTTTGTTTATGTTTTACTCTATGTTTTGCTCCTTAATTTGTTCATTAAATTAAGGAACTTTATAGCAATTTCCAATAAAAGTATGGACTATAGAGGTTATTTTAAGAAATTTATATTATTTTATTTTGTATAAAACAATTTTTTAAAAATTTAATAGGAATTTTATATTGAAAGTTTGTTAAAAGGGAACATTAAATTTACAGTAATTATATTTATACTCATTAACTAAATTTCACATTTTCACATTTTCATTTAACACATAAACATGTCATTTTCTAACTTAATTGATTACGCATGCTTATATATTTCAAAGTAGGTAAAATATTTTCGAATATAACCAACTTTATACACTTTCAACGTCCAAAGTGTGCTTATCCACTCACTACCAAACACGAAGGGATCACAAACAATAAATATAAAGATGTTATGTTTTTATCTTATTGCCTTTTGGATAAGGTTTTTCATCCATCCACTTCAAATCATAAATTTAAAGTACATTTGATCAAAAATTAAAATATATAAATATAAAAATTTAATTTTCTTCTTCAATCCATAAAATATATTATAAGAAGAGTGATATCGAAGAGAATATGAGACACCGTACGTGTGCAATTAAATTATTATGTATTAACTTCTATATACCTAGAAAATAAGACAATAATAAAAATAGAATTAAAAAAAGAAAAGAAAATAATCAAAGTCTCAATAAATTATTGCCCAAGTGTTGTTGTGTGCCTTTCTTCCTCTATAAATACAGAGTTGCCAAGAGTAAAAGACATAACTACTCCAAATAAATTAACCTCTTCTTGTCTCATATTAATTATTTTTAACTCTAAAACTAAATTCTATTTCAATGGTACCAATAACAGTTTGTCCAATCAAAGTTGGACACATTGATGATGTTCAAGAGCTGAGAATGAAAAAACCCACAAAAATTCCTCAAAGATTTGTAAGGGAAAAGATTGAGAGGCCAAAACTAGACACTACTACTTTATTAGATCATATGTCATCATATGATATTCCTATTATTAATTATTCCAAGCTTTCAGATGGAAACAAAGTTGAAATCTTACACCTTGCAAAAGCATGTGAGGAATGGGGATTTTTTCAGGTAAAAATAACAATTATGCTATTTGATAGAGTAAATGGCAATGACATATTGAATAATATTGAATCAATGTGTGCAAAGATAAAAACAAAAAACATCCTGGTTATATTTGAGTTCTTTATTTTTGGATTTTTTGTGTGTGAGATTTAGGTGTAATAGGAATTCGGATTTGAGTATAATTTTAAGTTATTAATATTATTTATTTTTGAGATACAAGTTATATTAGTTATCCTGAAAATATTCTTGTATAAAAGATCCATATAAGTGGATTTTTTTATAATTTTGGTGTGAACTAGACTCACAATAAATTTATTGTGTGATTTTTTTTTTTAATTTTCTATTTTTCATTCGTTTTTATTGCTTTTTGGTTACTTTTTAGGTTTCCGTGTACCTAATACTGTTCATGCACCCATTCATATTTGAAACTCATACCTCACAACTCTTACACTGGATTACACTTGTTGGGGCCAATATTTTTACATATTCTTGAGAAGTAGATTTGTTTTAAAGAAGTTGATTTTAAGTGGGTATGTGTGTAAATATGAATATTAGGTGATCAATCATGGGATTGAACAGAGTTTATTAGAGAGAACTGAGAAAGTAGCTAAAGAGTTCTTCGTGTTACCATTGAAAGAGAAACAGAAGTATCCTATGACACCTGGGACAGTTCAAGGATATGGGCAGGCTTTTGTTTTCTCAGAAGAACAAAAGCTTGACTGGTGTAACATGTTTGCTCTTGGGATTCATCCTATGTCTATAAGAAACTCTAAGCTATGGCCTACTAAACCACCTATGTTCAGGTAATAATAATAATAATGCTCTACTTTTTATTTTGATTAGAAGCTACAATTATTTTCTACTCTTTTTTGGTCTCTAAATAGAAATTTTTACATTAAAAAAATTTCCTAATCAAACATAAAAAGTTTGGTTTTAATTATGTTAGAAATGATTTCAGATAAAATAGTTTTAAAAAAATAATATTTTCAGTAAGAAGCACAATATATATTGTGATTTCTAAGGGTCTGTTTGCTTGTCTTCTATCAAAAGCGGTTCCAAACAGAAGAATTTTAGAAAGAAAGAAAAAGGGAAACTTCAAGAAGTACAAAAAGTTCTTTCTGCATCCTGAAAGCATTTCTGATATATTTTTTTTCCAATTCCGAAGCACTCTTGAAGGCACTTTTGTTTCATTTTTTATGTTTTGTTTCTGAACAGTTTTTTTACTATTAGAAGAGCTTTATATGATCTTATAAGCATAAACAACAACCTACTCAAAAAATTATTTTTACCATAAGTACTTTATGGAGACATGAAACACATTTTCTTCTTAAAATAACTTTTTGCTAAAAATTATTTTTACATAAATCACTTCAATAAAAAAAAGGTGCAAGCTAATATATCATCCATATTATATTCATTGGTACTATAAAAGTTACTAATATTTTATTATTATTTTTTTCTTTACTAGTGAAACTGTAGAGACATACTCTAAAGAAGTAAGAAAACTATGCCAAGGACTATTAAGAAACATAGCAAAGGGTCTTGACCTAAAAGAGGAGGTGTTCAATGATATGTTTGGTGAAGCAGTTCAAGCCATAAGGATGAACTACTACCCACCTTGTTGTAGACCTGACCTTGTTTTAGGGCTAAGCCCACATTCAGATGGTAGTGCCCTTACAGTTCTCCAAGAAAGAAAAGGCAGCTCAACTGGACTTCAAATTCTCAAAGACAACAAATGGGTATCTGTTAAGCCTATTCCAAATGCACTTGTTATCAACATTGGAGACACTGTAGAAGTGAGACATCTAATTAATTATTCTTCTACAACTTTTTAAGATTCTATGTTTTCATTTGGTAATTTTCTTTACAAATTTAACACATTTAATCAAAATTTATAAATTAGATTCAATATAGTTATCAAAATCAAAATATTATAATTTCTTTTACTTCGATCTCTCTATTTTTAAAGTGAACATATTTAATTCAATATCTTTAAATTTTGATTAAATTTGTTAATTTTGATCGAATAATTACGTATAATATTTAAAAATATATAAGTTATCAAATTGTATAAAGTGAGTGTTTAGAAATCACCCTAATTACTATCATTATTACTAATATTATTATTAGGATGCAAGTAGCTGTAATAATTTATTACCCTCTCATATCTTAGTTAATGGAATTAAAAACAATGAATTTTTTCTCTTTTATTTCTTATAATTAATCGGCTAAAATATTATAATAAATTAGGATTATTCATATTATCCTTTATTATTATTATTATTGTTATAACTATCCGAAAACCTCTGTGATCCTTTGAAAAATTGGACAGGTTCTAACAAATGGTAAGTACAAGAGTGTTGAGCACAGAGTATTAACACACAAAGAAAAAGAGAGACAAACAATAGTGACATTTTATGCACCAAGCTATGACATAGAGGTTGGACCCATGTCTGAAATGGTAAGTGAAAACAACCCATGCAAGTACAGAAGATACAATCATGGAGAGTATAGTAAGCACTATGTAACTAACAAGTTGCAAGGCAAGAAGACACTTGAGTTTGCCAAGATTCAACTACTACCCTCCAAGAGCTAGAACTTTGTCTCCCTATTAGACTCCCTAAAAAAATAATAAGTATATTTGTTTTAGTAACTTTTAAAATTGTTAAATCTATCAAAACCATTTCATCCTTTTTAACTAATTAAAGTATTATAATTCTATAATTAATTTTTAATTCACATAATTTATTTATTGATTAAAATAAATTATAATTGAAAAACTTATTTTTTTATTTCATTTAATTTGTACTTCATCACTTATTTTAAAATATGTAATTTGGTTTTAAAACTATTTCGTTCTTTTTAAATGTAATATTCATAAATTAATTTAATAAAAATTAAAATTTTAAATTAAATTTATTAATTTTAAAAATATTAAATAATAAATTATGTTAACTAGAATACAACTGGGTATCAAATTTTAATATTTATATAAGTGAAGCGAATTGAAAATAGACTATAGCACTAGTTGGGTCTTGTCATTAGTGACCACATACTCACCAATTAATGTACTTTCTTGGGTCTTGTCGTTATAAGCTTTTGTCATCACTTTGTTTTAATCTAGAGACTTTAATTAACTAGGAATCAAGAACGTTCATGTACCGTGTTTTTTTTTAAATAACATTATTTATATAATTATAATTCAGATTTAAATTTTAAAAATTTTATATATTTAAATTAGCCACAAATTTATGGATAAATTGTTATGTAATAATATACAATAATGCAAAACCACAGATTACGTGTACACCATAACTATAAAACAAGAGTATATAATAGGTTAGTTATACGTTCACTGTAATTAGAGGTATTAAAGTATAGTTTGGTTTGATTTTAAATAAAAAATAATAATTAAATTATATCGTTTGATTATTAAAAATATTATAATTGAATAATTTAATTAATAATTAACGATTTAATCCGATTAATTATACTTAAATATAATATATATTTAATTAAAATATAAAATATTTAATCAAGAAGTTATAAGAAAAATTTAATATATTATTAAAATCGATTTAGTTTAGTTCGATCGATTTAAAAATTAATATAATCAGATAAAATTATTTAAAAAATGATTTTAGATAATATAAATTAAATTATACCATTTGATTTATAAAACTATTCGGATCAATTTGATTCATTTTGATTTTATAATATATTTCATCCGATTCTTGGACTGTACTGGTTGTAACATTTGTACAGCAAGAAAAGTAATGTACAAAATATTAGTTTTATACTATGTAGTTGTAAAATTAAGTCAGTTGTAACATGTACAATAAATCATAACAAGCCATTTAATTAATTTAAATATGTAAAGACGTAATTGATTTATATACCAAAAATAAAAAATAAAGAAAATTTCTGTCAAAATTGATTCCGATTATTATAATCACTCCTAATTTATTAATTCAATAAAATTTTGAAGCAATCAATTCCATGAAAGATTGAAGGTGTTATTTTTATTCAATTTTATTGTTTTATATTTATTTAAAAATAATGAATCTTTTGAAAATATATATGAAAACACTAAGTGAGAAATATTTTTAAAAGTATTTTTTTCAATATATATATATATTCAAGCTCATTTTGAACACCATTTATTTTATAAATTTTTAATATGTATACATATTTTCCTTTCAAACTTGACTGGTGGTTAGATGATGAACTATCTAATAAAAACTCATAATAACATATTTTCATGACCATATATAGTATTCAGAATATGTGTTTAAATCTTTCTAATATATAAATATTTATTGACCAATTATAAATATCTTAGGCAATTCCTCATGAGCATATATTCAAAACTTAAAGAAAATTTGGACAAATAATAATAAAAAATGGAATAACAATTGTCGAAAAAAATATAAATAAAAGGATAAATTGGAAAAACAAACATTTAAAAATAGCAAAAGAAAAGGTAACAAAATTAGTAAAACACTAAAACATACAATAAAAATTGGAAAAATATTTGCGAAAAATTAAACAAAAAATATAAAAAATATTTGAGAAAGAAAGAAAAAAGACAAGGGGGTGGAAGTAAGGATGGAAATTTAATCCCACAGATCAAGTACTTTGTAGGTACCCGTCCCGTTCGGGTCAATTAGGGACATACTAGTTCGGGTCTCAAACAGTTCAATTCATACGCTATTATTTGTAATATCAATTCAAATCAGATCAATAATCGGGTCTTATTTTATCCATTTTCTTCTTCTTTTATTTTATTTTTTTTACATTTTAAAAAATTAAAAATAGTATCCAAAACTGATCAATAGTTCAAGTCATTAATATAAGGATAACGTCTAAAACTACTTAAAATGACCCATTTAATTTGTTTTACGGGTTTTCTCAATGAATATTTTTAAAGTGCAACTTAAGTATATTTATTTTATTAAATAAAATAAATATTATAGGATTGAAATTTAGATTTATAGAAATGAGTGTGAAAAGTGGTATCATTTAAGTCACCAATCAATCTCATAATTCTTGTATTATTCATACATGGTATATGCATACCTAACAAATAATTCTAAAGAGACATATATAGTCATGACATAAATGTAAAAAAAAAATTGAAAATTATGGTAAATGAGGCAATTCTTGAAAAACAAAAAAAAAAGATAAAGATAAAGAGAATAAGATGTTTTTTTTTTCTTAGTGGTAGGAGAGGAAAAAAAGTCACATTACATCATGTCATTTAATATTTTAATGTGTGAGTGAATCAATCAATCTTTTGGTAAAGAATTGACTTTTTAAAAAAAAAAATTATATATTAATCTCATTTCACCACCTAAATCATTACTTTATAAGAAGGTATTAAACTTTAAGTTAATAAGAAGTGTCAAAATTTTAGAAATATATTCAATTTTAAAATCGCAACCTCGTGCATGTGGCACCAACTTGGACTATCCAAAATCTAGTGATGAATCCAAAATCTAGTGATGAATTGACTTGTTGGAGTGCTAAAATGATAGAAAGCACAAAGCTCATCTCAATTGCTCAAACGTTCATGAATCATAAAATATATTATATATGTGTGGTAAATAGAAGAAACCAAAGTAGCTATTACAAGTGTGTGAATATATCACCATCAAATGCCACTATGTGATTTAAATATTATATAATTTCACAAATTCAACAATTTACCTAGAAATTATGATTCCATAATGCTTCTTTCATTATAATGAAGTTTCGAAGTTGAAGCAAATAAACAAAAATGAATGATGTAGGTACGTGGCAATAATACAATAAGAGTATGAATAAGAAAATATTGATTACTTCTACTATATAAATGATAAACTATTCTTTATTTTAAATTATGAATTGTTTGGTATCATATATCAATCACATGTTTGTTTAGTGAAAGCATTATTCTCTTATAAAACATTGTTTATAAAAATAAAAATGTTGTAATTGACATAAATTATACACATTATTAACTTTTGGAGTTATAAATGATCCATGATATATAAATTGTCAATTTTATGTATAAAATTAATTATATCTTAATGTCGTTAGATAAAAATATCATTATTAATAAAAAGTTATTTTGTTATTAACATTTAAATTATGATAGGAATTAGTAATACAATTGTAGAATAAAATAATAATTAAAAAATAATGGTTTTGAAATAATAATTTATGTTATCACAATTATTATTATTATTTAAATAAAAGGTAACATTTGTGACATGAAACTGTTTTATACACATAAAGATTGCATCTGAAATATGGCCGTCCAAAAAAAAAACCCTCTTTCAAATGGCTTACAATGGAGCTATTATAATGAAAACGGTGATGCTCATCAAATTTCTATAATTTTTATAAAATGGGTAATTTAATCACAGTATTTAATTTTTTATAAAATATGTAATTTAATTCTAAAAATTTATAATTATAAGGCTTATTACATCTATTTAAAAGTAAAGTGTTATTATTAAAACCTACAAAACTAATGCACTTTTTTTTTTAACTATTAGTGATCTTCTCGATCTTTTATAAAAGGCATCCATCGGCCCCTACAAATGATGACCATATGCTTCACATACGATATTTTTGGAACTCTCTTAACATTATTTGATTTAACTTAACTTGATAAAATAACAATTAAAAGTGTACCATGTATGTTCAAAATATTGACTTTTACAAGCCTTTAGACACATTAATTAACAATTTTACATTCAATAATATAAAAAATATATATTTAACATTCAAGGATTTTTGCCCTCTATTTTAAAAAAAACATTGTTTTATTATTATTAAATAAATAAGACATTATAAAGTTAGATTCGAATTTGAATAAATAGTAACGAGTGAGGAGTCATTTAATATTGAAATTGTACTTACGCATACTTCATTGATTGAATGAAATGAGAAGAATGAGTAGACATACTTTTTTTAAATAAAAGATTGTAAATGATAGACCTCGTAGGTATATTTAGACATCTTGATTGGGTTAACATCTTTATAATAATCTTTTTTATCAAACAGTATTATTAAAATTATATAAAAATAATAAAAATTATTTATCAAAGAAACCTATAATTATACATACCGTTAATATCTAAAAAATAAAATTTAGAATAAAAGTTATAATAATTACTTAAGTTATTTATTTTGTTTATTTCTGTAGTTTAGAAATAAAGTTTTTTTAATCTTGTTGTTTTTAAGAAGTTGATTGAGAAATGAAAAAATTAATTTTTAAATATTTTTTAATTAAAATACTTATTATATGATTTGCACGTAATTTCATTAATAAGAAATAGATATGTAATTTCAATTATTATTTACACTATTCAACAACCCAATAATTATTATGTCACTCTCTCAATGTCTTATTAATTTCTTTTTTTATTTTTCGTGTTATCTTTATTTAAATAATAATATTTTATTATAGATTTTACTAGAATTTGTTTTTTTATTATTTTTCTATGATAATAATATTAAGAAAAAAAAACTCTTTACTATCCTAAAGATTAATAATCACTTGAGATCTAACATATAAAATTTTGATTACCCTTTTTTCTTAAAATTTAAGGATTAATTGACACATTTTTTCTTACATGGTAGAATATTTCGGCACTTCTTCCAAATGAGGAATTGCAATGGCAATTGTTGTTTTGACCATGAATTTGTTTATGAATGTCTCAAATTGTTATTTTATAAAGGGAAAAGAAGAGCATATCAATGAAGTTAAAACAGCTAAAATATAAGTGTTACTACTCTCATTCATAGACTTTTGATAATATTAGAAAAATCCACTAACTTGTTTTTTTTTCTCGTAAAAAGAACGTGATATATTAATATTAATATTCGTTATAAATAATAGTAAAGAACCATTTAGTTAAAACAAAATTGTTAACGAAACCTTCGACATGGCTATAAGAAGACTAATAAGTTAAATTATGCACAACTTTATTTAAGTTTATAGAAATCCAAGACATAAATAACAATACTAAAATGCGGTAAAAAGAGTTTGGTCTTGTTGATAATGTTGGTGTGTGCTGTGGTGCATGCTGTAAACAGTGACAGACACAAATACTCAGTGGAGTAAAACATGAAGCAGATAATAATATTAGTGGAGCCATAAAACATGGATGTGCAGGAATTATGGTTATTGTTTAATTCTCGTTTTCCTTGTATACATATATCTTAACTCTTGTAAAGAAAAGATTAGAACAAAGAAATACAGAAATACAGAAACTATTAACATTAATAACAATAATTTGACATGGTATCAGAGCAGAGTTATTGGTTGTCCTAATGAAAGAATAAGTTACCTGCTACGTTGATTTTGTTCTCCTTTGACTGATTTGGTGTGATATGCTCAACAGATTGTGTTAATCTGTGGGTATTTGGCTGATTATTTGGCCAGGATTTAGGGTAACCGTTCAAGCTGCTCGTTGGAGTCATCACAGTTCCTGCGTTCCATTCTAGCTTCTACTGTGGAGCAGCCGTACTGTTCTTCAGCCCTACAATTCTGTAAAACAAAAAAAAATTGTAGTGATCAGATTGATAATGAGGATGGTTCCAAGTATCGACGAAAAACTGAGAGTAATAAAAGGAAAAATCTGCACGCATTAGTTCCTGTAAACAAAAAAAAAGAGAAAAAAAAACAACAGCTTCAGTTCCTTTGCTTTCTGTGAAATTTTTTTCAGGTTTAGAAATCATAAGCTACTCGTTAATCGTTCTTCAGAAGAAGGAAGGCGCTGCTCTGCCAGGAGGAAAACATTTAGGGTTCTATCACAGCAACGCAAGCCTTCAACAATTGTGGCTTCACACCAGCTGGAACGCAGTTGAGGAACGCAGTTGAAGAAGCTGCGCTGAGGAACGCAGAGGAAGCTGCGTTGAGGAACGCAGAGGAAGCTGCTGAGGAACACAGAGGAAGTTGCTGAGGAATGCAGAGGAAGCTGCGTGAATTTGGAAGGAAAAAAATTAGGGTTACACAGAGGAAGCTACGCGATTTGAAAAAAAAATGTTAGGGTTACGAAATGTTGTATATATAGTGGTGTACGAAGTGTAAAAAAGGAAAAAAGAAAGAAAAAAAATTTTAAATTTCATGACAGAATCTAGAGATTTAACCACCAATTTCATATTGGAAGATTTGACGACAATAATGACAAAAGTTCTAACTAGAGCTCAGATCAGCTCACAACCTCCGCTAACTGAAGCGTCAACTGCTCCCATTAGTATCAAGTTGGGAGGATCCAACTATGCCTTATGGTCCCAGGTGGTGGAGATGTATATCTCTGGCAAAGACAAATTGGGATATATTAATGGAGATTTTCCTCAACTTGCTGAAACTGACCCCTCATTTAGGAGATGGCGTACTGAAAATGCCATTGTCAAAGGATGGTTGATCAATTCGATGGACCCCTCCTTGATTGCAAATTTTATCTGATTCCCAACTGTGAAACAGGTTTGGGATTCTGCTGCTACCACATACTATGATGGGACAGACACGTCTCAAGTGTATGATCTTCACTGTTGAGTTACTCGTACGAAGCAAGCGGGTGGATCCATTGAAAAATACTACAATGACCTTCAAGGGTTGTGGCGTGAAATTGATTTCCATCGTCCTAATCCAATGGAGTGTGCGATTGATATACAAAAATACAACTCCATCGTACAGGAAGATTGAGTGTATACCTTCCTCGATGGATTTGATGATAGATTGGATAAAACTCGAAGTGATGTGCTTCAGATCAAACCATTCCCTACGGTAGAACAAGCCTATGGATTCATCCGTAGGGAAGAAGTCAGGCAGACCGTGATGATCACAGGTGCAGATACGACACCCGGAACAGTTATGGCTTACAAAGGGATCAAGGGACATCATAATCCGATGCCACTAAAACCAGGAACTTTTTTGGGTAGCAAGAAATCCACGGGAAATCCACCGTCTGCTGACATGAAATGTGGAAACTCCAAACACACCCGTGAAAACTGCTTCAAACTACATGGGTATCCAGGATGGTGAAATGATCTTCAAACAAGGAAGAAGAGGGAAATCACTAGGAAAGCTGATGTGGCTACCAATACTACATCACTATCCCTTATTCCTCATACCGAATCTTCCCAAGATCCAAGTATTTCAAGTAAAGCATTTCATACTCGTAGTGATAATGAGGATTGGATTTTAGACTCTAGAGCTACGGATCATATGACATTTGACCCAAAAGATCTCTCCAATACAACTCAGCCGAGACGGAGCCATGTTGCCAATGCCAATGGGGTCACTTATCCAGTTACAGGGGCTAGAACAGTGACTTTATCTCCTTCATTATCATTATCTAATACATTACTTGTACCCTCTCTTTCAAACAAACTAATGTCTGTAAGTCAAGTCACTTCAGATCTTAACTGTGTAGTATTGATGTATTCTACGTTTTGTCTCCTGCAGGATATTCTCACCAAGGAGATCATTGGGCGTGGTACTAAGAGAGGAGGGTTATATTATGTGAATGATCTCAGTTCAAGAAGAGTCAATCACATGCAACACACGCTTAGTAACCAGGAACGACAAATTTGGTTATGTCATCGTCGATTTGGGCATCCATCATTTGGGTATTTAAAGCATTTACTACCTAGTCTATTTTCAAATATTCCACACTCAGATTTCAAATGTGATACCTGTATTTTAGCAAAGAGTCATAGGGCATCTTATCCTATGAGTAAGCATAAAAGTATGGTTCCTTTTGCTTTAGTACATTCTGATGTTTGGGGACCTTCCCCAATAACTACATCGTCGGGTCATCGTTGGTTTGTAATTTTAATTGATGATTGTACACGAATGACATGGCTTTACCTTCTTAAACATAAAGATGAAGTATTTTCTACATTTCACTTGTTTCATACCATGATTCAGACACAATTTTCTACAAAAATTAAGATCCTTCGGTCTGATAATGGGGGAGAGTATTTTAATCAACAATTTTGAACATACTTGGACAACTATGGTATTCTCCATGAAACCTCGTGCTCACAAACCCCACAACAAAATGGGACTGTAGAGAGGAAGAATAGACATATTTTAGAAACTGCTCGGGTCTTACTAATTAGTGCACATATGCCTAGTAGATACTGGAGTGATGCTATTACTACCGATGTGTATCTACTGAATCGCATGCCCACAAAGACCTTACAATTTTAGACTCCATTAAAGGTATTATCCGATCATGTTCCCCTGCCTACTATTTTGATGCTTCAGCCCCGCATATTTGGATGTGTTGTTTTTGTCCACCTCCATAAAAATCAACGAACTAAGTTGAATCCATGTGCTGTCCGATGTGTATTCTTGGGGTATGGCATACAAAAAAAGGGTTACCGATGCTATGATCCAATTACTAAAAGAACCTATATTACCATGGATGTCACTTTTCTTGAATCAGAATGGTTTTTCCCATCATCGGTATCTAATTGCACTCTTCAGGAGTAGAGTTATGGTGAAGAACGAAATTGGCTTGATGTTGAAATATTAAACACTAGTAATGATCCAACATACTCGGTTCGTGCCAATAATATGGAGAAGCCAGTACCTAGACCCGAGCTTGAACTTCCAAGAACAGAAGCTGAAGTAGTAATTGAATCTCCAGAAGATGAAGTGGTTGATGTCTAGTACCCAATGATCCTCTTGTTGAGAATACTCTTGAGGTAAGCTATCCTATCACACATTTACAAACTAATACTATAGATACATCTGTTGGTTATGTTTTACCTTTCAAACACAATCGAGGCAAACCTCCAAATCGATACTCACCAGAAAGAGAAGAACGACAATCTAAGTATCCAATAGCAAATTATGTATCTACTCAAAGGTTATCAGAACCTATCAGGGCATTTGCACAAACACTCTCCTTGTGTCAAATTCCAAGTAGCATTGAAGAAGCCTTATCTGATCCAAAATGGGCTCAAGCTATAAAAGAGGAATTTGAGGCATTACAGAAGAATAACACATGGGTGTTAAGCGAGTTGCCTCAAGGAAGGAAGATGGTATGATGCAAGTGAATTTTCTCCATTAAGTATAAAACAGATGGGTTAGTTGATCGATACAAGGCGAGACTTGTAGCAAAAGGATATACACAGAAACATGAGATATATTATCAAGAAACCTTCTCACCTGTGGCTAAACTAAAAACCATTAGAATCTTGTTATCTCTTGTGGCAAATTTAGATTGGCCATTGCACCAACTTGATGTAAAAAATGTCTTCCTTCATGGTGATCTTGAAGAAGAGATTTACATGGATATCCCACCAAGATATACTGTTACATCAGGAAAAGAAACTGCATGTAGATTACAACGAGCATTGTATGGACTAAAACAATCACCTCGAGCATGGTTTGGTAAGTTGAGTTCAGCAATGAAGAAATATGGGTTCCAAAAAAGCAACTCTGATCATACTATTTTCCTAAAACATCAATTAGGGAAGATAGCAGCCCTTATAGTCTATATAGACGACATGATTATTACAGGGGATGATAAAGAAGAAATCTCTAAACTTCAAGAACAACTGTCAAATGAGTTTGAAATGAAGAATTTGGGAGGGCTCAAATACTTCTTAGGTATTGAGGTAACAAGATCAAAACAAGGCATATGTCTTTCCCAAAGGAAATATACTCTAGACCTACTGGTAGAGGCAGGACTACTAGATTGTAAACCTGTCGATATTCCAATGGTTCAAAATCATAAACTCGGAAAATATGTGGACCAAGTACCAGCAGATAAATAGAGATATCAACGGTTAGTAGGTAAACTCATATATTTATCTCATACTCGACCTGATATTGCTTATGCTGTGAGTGTCGTGAGTCAGTTCATGCACTGCCCAAGTGAAGACCATATGGATGCGGTTATGCAAATACTTCGTTATTTAAAATCCTCCCCTAGGAAAGGACTTATGTTTTCAAGGAATGGTCAATTGGAAGTCGTTGGATACACTAATTCAGACTGGGCAGGGAATATCAAGGATAGGAAATCTACTGCTGGGTACTTTACTTTTGTGGGGGGTAATCTTGTTACATGGAGGAGCAAGAAGCAAAATGTAGTTGCCTTATCTAGTGTTAAAACTGAATTTCGAGAAATGGTCAAGGGAATATGTGAGCTCCTTTGGTTGAAAAAACTTCTAACTGAGATTGGTGTTGCTCCTAACTCTGAAATGAGCTTATTTTGCGATAACAAAGCAGCCATTGCCATCTCTCACAATCCAGTTCAACATGATCGCACGAAGCACGTTGAAGTGGATCGAAACTTCATCAAACAGAATCTTGAAGAAAAGATTATTCAGCTTCCATTTGTTAAATCAAAAGATCAATTGGCTAATATACTCACAAAATCTATGTCTGCAAAGAACTTCTACAACTCACTTGACAAGTTGGGCATAAGGGACATATATGCACCAAATTGAAGGGGAGTGTTGGTGTGTGTTGTGGTGCATGCTGCAAACAGTGGCAGACACAAATGCTCAGTGGAGTAAAACATGGAGCAGTCAATAATATTAGTGGAGCCATAAAACATGGATGTCCAGGAATTATGGTTATTGTTTAATTCTCGTTTTCCTTGTATACATATATCTTAACTCTTGTAAAGAAAAGATTAGAACAGAGAAATACAGAAACTATTAACATTAACAACAATAATTTGACAGATAATACTTTGAGCTTCCCCATATATGGAAAAATCATCATGCATTACAACTTTAATAACATTCTGGTTATCATCTTTCATACAAGTAGATTTGAAATTCAATTGCACAGCTATCTGGAAAGAAAATAATAAAGCAAAAACTTTCCCTTCTTAAGTAGAGTTATCAAAAAAGTATTTAGTCCAACACTTAAGCACATGACCATTAAAATCTCTAATAACAATTGCAAGTAATATTTTGATTATGAACAGGTGGAGGGGGAGGGTGATTATTTTCCATAATTGAAGAATCCAAACAATTTGTACCATAATGTAGTCTTTTGAATTCTTAAAATCTATGATTTAATTTAGAAACAATAAAGTTGAGATTGGAAGATTTAGACTTAAAGATTAAGTCATTTCTAGATTTTTAAATTTGTTCAAAAGAAATGAAATGAAGATGAGATATCAAGGGTGGGATAAAAGTGTTGAACTTGTTGAAGATGACTTAGAGGAATGACTCGAAAGAAAAGAAATTTGAATTGACTAGCAAAGAAGTAGGATACCAAGCCTGCCAGAAGGAAATAGTAAATTGATAGAAAATAAAAAGATGATTAATATTTTCAATGGTAGATAGACAAAGGAGACAAGAGATATTATTTTGACAAATTTTATCACTAGTAGGGAGATAATTAGAAAAGAGTTTCCAAGAAAACTGAGTGTTTCATGGAATTTTTGTTTCCAAAGCAACTTCCAAAAGGAAGGAAAAATTCTTAGACATCAAGAAGAAATTATTTCTTTGTAAACCTATTTAGAATTGAATTAACTTTTTGAGTTAGAGTCCAAAACCAAGAGCCAGACTTGTCAAACATATTTGATATAGGTATATGAAGTTTAGAAATGAAAGAGCACATTAAAGGCCCTAAATAGTACAAATTAATTGAAAGTTCTAACTATTATCATTCCCATCTAAAAGATTAATAACTTTAATGAGATAAAAACCTAGTGAATTTGTCAAATATTAATGGATTTACCATCACCAATTTGATGGAAAGCACTAGCTTTTAATATTAATCGTGAAGAACAAATACCTTTCCAAATGAATGAATAAGAGTATTTGATGTTGTAATCAAGAAAATTTTTGGTCATATTTATATTAAAATAGTTAGACTCAACTTCTATTATTATTTAAAACTACCATCCAAGTATAGAAATGAGAATGAGATTTAAATCTTCAAATTTTCAAAATCTCAAACCACCCATTTCTTTAAGTAGACAAATATAATCCCAACATTCTCGAATTTTCCTTTTTTTTTGCGTCCCCATGTCCCTCCTAACAAAATTTCTTGAAGATTGGATCATTTTTATCAAATTAAACATAAAAATTTAAAAGTACTCATAGAATAAATTGGTAATGATAGAAGCACTAAATTGAAGTAAGCAAACTATGGGTCTCTAAAACCAAAATTGAGGAATTTCTTTTTATTTGCATAAGACGAACATAAAAAAAGTTGCAAACAAATTAAATAATATAAAATTTATTTAGTATAGTTTGAAATAGAAAATTCATCTCCTTCTCTCTAAGTCTTCTTCTTCTTCTTAAAAATAGTAGACTTTATTGCTACTCATCCCTTATCTTTGCTTTGCATTAGATGCTTCTCTTTCATAGATCCTTCTAATCTATATATCAATCAATCTAGAATTTCTTTTTTTTATAGCTCTTGCATGGGTTACATTTCACCTTCTTATTTTTTAGATTTTTACATCACTTTATTCCAAATTTAATTATCATTTACATTTTTAGTTTTTGTTTTCAAATTATCCACTAATTCAAAAAGGTATTTTTTTCACGTAGATGTGGGTTCAGATGAAGGAAAAGATGATAACCTAAATTTATTCTCCTTTCATATAAGAGGTATTGAAACTAATATACTAGCAATTTGTGGTAGCGTCTATAGTTATTATAAAGTAAAAGTTAAATTTTCATATTTTTTGTTTTTAATAAACTCCTTAGTTTTCTCCATAATAGTGATAAGTATTTTTGTTGAAAATATTATGCAAATTTAATATGATTTAATTGATCTATTACTTTGATTTTTAACATGTGAAAGTCATTTTATTTTATATCTTTTTTTGTATTTGATACATTCTCTATTTTTTTTCTCTAAATCTTCACAAATAGAATATGTGAAGATCACTTATAGGTTTTATGGGCTCAAAATATTGTGAGTTTTAATGGGTTTATGCTGCTAGATTTATGCTCAATCAAATTCACATATGTAAAAATTTCGTGAGGATGAGAATTGGATCACCATAAACGGTTCAATTATCAAGCAAATGATGAAGCTATTGAAGCTTACTTTCATTAATTATCAGATCATGTTTTGAAATTAAGGATATATCCAAAATATTCAAGCAAAATATTTAACTATTTGTTCTCTTAGTTACTTATATTTATTTATCTACAATTATATATATTCATCGTTTAGCTAAATGAGTATTAAGTAACCAAACTGAGGGTTTTATTACGTACGTTATTTTACATCAACAAATGATTCACTCTTTGTAAATTTTTTAATTAATGGATTAAGATATTATAAGAGCGTAAACAAAGTCACATGAAAATTCATTTTATCCAAAAATGAACATGTGACTTCATGTAGCCATAATTTAAGCAAAACAACAAGGATTCTAAATCGTGATTACTCACAAGTACTAATGTATCACACTTAGATGTATCAAATGATGGTAGTATCAAATAATGGTTGAAGCTTAGTTGATCTTAAGTGAGTTATAGATCAACTCAACTCACTCATTTAGATATGAGTTGAGCTTAGTTGTGCAGCTCATTAAATTTTGTTTATTACTTATTTAAATTATTTAAAACATTTAGGTCATATTTGATAACCATTTCAATTTCTAATTTATTATTTGTGATTTTTAGAATTAAATTTCATATTTTTTAATAATAATTACATTTTGATATTTTTTTTATTTTCTCTTATTTGCTAATAATAATTAATAATTATATTTTAATACTTTCTTTATTTTTTCTCTTATTTGTATGGTTTTTAATTCAACATATATTCATTAATTGAGCTAATGAATTGCTCATTTAAGTTTATGAGTATGAGTTGGACTTTTTTAACTCGTGAACTCAATTGATCAACTTTAAATGAATTGAGTTGGTTAAACACCTCGTTTATCATCTCTAATCACAATATATATATCTTGACAAATTTTAGCTTCTGATATGTTAGGTTATAACTTCAAACGTTATCACATTTAATGATGATGAGCTCCTAGACACAATAAGTTCATGCGACCCTCTAATTTGCTTAAATTGATGTCTGCATGAGTAGTATGACTAAAACCAATTACTATAGTTAGGTAAATCAAGCAAAAATAAATAAATTAAATGTAAGTTATGAAATCCCAAAACATTAAAAATTAAATTCAGTAAATTAAAATTTTATGAATTAAATTGTAATTTTTTAAATAAATTAGACATCTTTTTTATACACAAATCAATTCAAAATTTAGATATTTAATTTTCTTCTTGATAAAATGATGCCAAAATTTTAATGAGAATGTAGAAGTTTACCCAACACACTCATACACAACGTTTGCAAGCTTAGTGGCTTAGACCATGTGTCCATTCAACTGATATTTGCTTCTGTTATGTTAGAAATAGGAATAGACTGAATGGGTTCATTTCTTTTAGCAGAGGGAAGTAAATGTTCATTTGATTTCATTATAACATTTGATCTTTTTGTGTTGCGTGTCAAATTAGTTAATACAGCACTTAAATTTCAAACACTGATCAAATCTTATTGAAAGCTACCCCATCTTCACCATCAGATTTGGTCTAGGTTTGGTCTAGGTTTAGATCAAATAAATTGAAAGCACTTGCACAACTTTATGCTTGCCATAATTTTTTTCTCACAAGCAATTGAAAAGATTGAGTAGCAACACAACAAATATGTACAAGAGGAAAACTTAAGTAGGACGGAGTATAGCCGTTCATTTTTAAGGAACAAAAATGAAAATGAGAAGATATGAGTGGGATATCCATTTTCCTTATTCTTATAAATATCAACTGTTGTGATATGAAGGTGTAAAAAAATATATAATAAATTTGGATTTTTAATCCTATCCCTAAATATATAACTTAGATTTTATGTTTTCTTTTGATCAAAATGTTCAAAAAAAATTAGATTTTATGTTAATTTAAAATATTTAATATTCAATTGATATTAAGTTTTTCATCTATAGAAATCTCTTTCTTCTCGTAAATTAATCTAGTACACACCCAAGGTTATAAATAAAATCCATTAATATAATTTTTTTACAAATGTTTTAATCCATTACCTAATACATTTTATATCTTAAAAATAATATTAAGAATTCAAAATAACACTCAAACCTAAAGCTCTATTTACACCCAAATCTCACACACATCAAAAATAAAAAACTTAAAAATACCATAATATTTTTACTTTTAACTACAAATCATCTCAAACATATATATAAGAGAAAAAATCAGCAATTTTTTCTTTTTCAACGTGTGTATTACAAAATGCTTTCGATATGATTTACTTACGTAACAATAAGAAAACCTTTTTGTTTTCACTCATGCAAAAACATAAATAAGCATATTATCATTTAATATTTACTCAATATCTTCCAATAACCTAATCTCTTGGATTTTTAAACGATTAAACATCAACCAAACTTTTTGAGTTTTTTTTAATACTATTTACTCTATCGACACATCCTTGCAATTATATAAATGGGGATGAGAATAACCGCCAATCCCATTCCATTACCTCTAGAATAACCTTGCCCTTTTTTTCAAAAATATTTGAATATGCTAGAAATTTACAATGAAATATTCAAATTTTACAATGTGCCAATTTCAACTCAAAGTTAAATGTGTATCCACATTGAAATTCAGTTTTACCTACCTCATGAATATGATAACCGCATGCCTCTATTCACTAATTCCAAATTTTAAGAGAGATCTATACTTGTATAAAAAGGTAGAGTTTCCTCACTTTCGTGTTCCATCGTCACAGTTGACAATTTTTTTAACTTATAAAAGTAAAATCTATAATAGGATTTGAGAAAGTAGATTTTTATATCCCTATTTTTAATGAAAAATGTACACAATGAAAATATAGACTTTTGATTATGTAACTATTGCTTTTGTCTAACCCATATACATTGGAACATATACGAATCAAACTACACCTATATATTAAAACATATAAGAATCAAACTACATATAAATAAGTTAGAAAATCTTGCCCTGCCTTGCAGTTATATAAACAGGGATGAGAGCAGCTTCCCTTCCCGCTCCACTACATCCCTAGATATGAGCACATCAATGTTTCAACTTACAACTTTTTTTAAAAAAAATTTAACATATGAATTTTCTAGAGATTTACCAATGAAATATTCAAATTTTACAAGGTGACGATTTTAACTCGGCTACATGGACTTACAACAACATTAAAATTAACACATTGAAAATTGGTTTGACCTACATTGTGAATTTGTTAGTCTCATGAATATATTTTTAATAATTTCCACATTTTAAGAGGTTTATGACAAAAAAAGATATTCATCATCCAAAAGCTATGTACACCGTAAAAATTGTGTTACCATTACTTTTTTATAGTAGTTTTATTGCAACTACAATTTTTGTTATTGTCAAAAGCAAAAAAATTAACCATTTTATCCCTATAATTAATTATACTATAATGACACTATTGTGTAAAATTTACTTTAATGAAAAAAAATTAGTGTTAACAATTTAATTGTAACAATATCGCTATCTTTTGTTATAAGGATTATTAAAATAAAAAAGGGGTAAAAAAGCATCAGTTTTAGATTAATCACATACTTGAGAATATCGGGCAGAAGAAAAGGAGTTGAGAGCACATACTATTTGAATTGAAAACTGTGGACAAGTCTTAGCCTATCTCCGTAAGTTGCTACAACTAGAGAATTTTTCGTTAAACTTCTGGCACTGCCTCATCCAATGGTACCATTTTAACTGTGGTTAGAGGATAATTCAAACCGTAGCTATATGTAAAAATTTGTTAAGACTTTCTTTCCCCAAAATTAGACGATATGATCACTACAAATACAGTTTCACTAAATCCATATATATTATATGTGTTTTATATTAGAAAACTTTGTGTATTGCTCTGGCAACACCACCACCCATTTTATAGTAAAAACATTGGTAGTACTTAACACACAATATTTTGAATAATTAAATTAAATTATATATATATATATATATATATATACACACAACATTGGCTAAAGAACGAAAAATAATGTTAATATTATAAAACTAATACTAATTTAGTTATTTTTTAACTAGTATATTTTTCTCATGAAAATATACTATATGAAAAATATATATATACACACTATATGAAAATGTTACCCACTCAAAACCAATAATTATTTTTCAAAACTATCCAAAATTGATGCAAGATGGTTATTATGATTATTATCACAACCACACCCGTCCGTCAAAATGGGATGTTTACCGAATAAGCTATGAGATATTTCAGCCCTCGGGTGAGAGATGCGAACTACAAGGGCATACATTCAGCCGTTAGACTTAATGGTAGTCAATGTTTTGGATGTGGAAATCAAATTTTACAAATCCCTTAGAACCAATATGCATCAAGTTATTATACAACAATAGATATGTTTTCTCTGCTTTTCAAGCAAAACAAAAAAGTCATCATACAGGGATAGCCACAATCATGAACTGTACGACATTATGAATGCAAAAGCTACAATTTATACTCGTACCTGGAACTGAGGGTAAAATTTACGGGCATTCACTGATCCTGCTGCTAAAAGCTCCCTATGGGGGGTCACTCATATATTGGCGTTTCCATATATATGATAGTGCCACTTTCACCACCAGTGTTCCTTACGTGCTAGGAAGCAAACTTTACCACTTCATTTGGCAAAGCGAGAACCCAAAAAGCCACATCAAGCCAAGTACCGAAACAAATTAGGATTATCTTTGTCTCGTTCAAGATATTCCCGAGTAATAAGGTCTTCAATCCGCTTTTTGATTGCCTTAAAGTCCGGCTGCAAAAGAAATTTTATTGAACACTATTTGGATGAAACAAAGGACAGAAACTAAAAACTATTTGTAACAAAGATGGAGAAGAAATTAGTAAGAGAACCTTGAACATGCGACCCAACTGCTCAACACACTCCATAGCCAACTGTTGGTGACCCAAAACCTTACGGCTCTTCATGATACGCACTATTGAGGCATCAATGGCATAACGTCTGTCCTTATCAACATCTTCAATCACTTTCTTTTTCTCATCCACGGGTGGGAGAGGGATCTGCATGTCAACAAAACACAAATATCTTTCACATCGATTAGAAAATTGGGAAAGGAGATGAGAATGAATAAGTTAACGCATAAGTATCTTGCATACCTTGATCCTCCTCATTTTGTCAGTAAACTTAGAGTTAAACTCAAAAGTATCAGTAGGCAATATTGTTTTTGTGTTTGGCTCCTTGATAAGGATCTTATATTTGGCACATGACAAAGAATGGAGCAGTCTAATAACATCATCATCACCCAAGTTTAATTGAGTCATGATTTCTGAATAACTTAATCTATCTGATGAATTAAACAGCAGCAAGGCGGAGGCCTGAGAGAAACGAAAAATTAAAGAAGTAAAATTCTCAAGTAAAAAATCTCTGCCTAACAACCATAAAAGAGAGAGAAGATATATAGATAGGAGTTCGCACCTGATAAGTTGTCACAATAAGCTCCATAGTTTTTGGTTCAAATTTCCCACTTATATTGCAAGTACCAAGGAGTAGATCCATGTAAGTTTTCTGTGCTTTGTTTTCGTCTGATAGAATTCTCTGAAAACTTCAACACACTTAACCTAAAAGAGAGATAAGTTCAGCAAATTTGCAAGATGTCAAACTATGTGGTATTATTTCCTTTTTTTGTTTTTGACCTGACTATAAAGACTCATACCCGGATAACCCAGGTAAATAACTGGATGAATAATGCCATACAATCTACCTAAAACCAAAAAGTATTCATTGAGAAAATGTCCTATTTTTGGAAATAGAAGCCAGAGTATTGAAATGCTTGACAAATTATTAAGGATTTGATATGATTGTATATTAATCAGGTTTATTAGAATATCATATCTTAATTAGGAAAATTATTAATGTCGTGATTAGGAGATTTATTATCCTTTTTTAGTCTCAATTTTTTCCTATAAATTGTAAGCAGATTTCTACAAAACACAATTCAATACATAGAAAATACAGAGAACAAATTAATTCTACTACTCATTCCATCGCTTATTAATTCAGGAAGAACCTCACACTTGTAGCACCAAAAGAGTCAGAACCAATGATAAATCTAAATAACCATAAAACCACATTGAATCCAGGTAACCTATATCTCCTTAATTACTTATTGCCCTAAGGAAACAAACACGGTCTTGTACTCTATATTCTATCTCTAAATTAGCTTCATATAAAACTTTATCTTCTGGATTTTGTGCTACCAAAAGATATTCACGAGGCTTTAAAAATCCCAAAATGGAAAGAAATTGTTATGAAAGAAATAAAAGCTCTTAAGAAAAATGAAATATGAGACATAAATAGATTTTTATAATAAAGTACAAAATTGACGGGACTATAGAACAATACAAAGCTCGACTAGTAGCAAAATGATCCACACAAACATATGGAGTTGACTACACTGAAACATTTGCACCTATAACCGAAGTAAATACTATCTAAGTCCTCTTATCCCTTGTAACAAACTTAGATTAGCCATTTCACTAACTAGACATTAAAAATGCATTTCTAAATGTAGAGTTAGCAAAAGTTTTCATAACCTTGTCTCCAAGGTTCTACAAAGGAGAAAATACATTATGCAAATTAAAAAAATCTTTATAGTCTTAAACAATAGTCTAGAGTTTGGTTTGACAAATTTACAAAGATCGTGAGGAAACAAGGATACCAACAGGCACAATTAGATCATACAATGTTTTTCCAACACAAGCAATGGAAGGAAAACAATTTTGATAGTATATGTTGATAACAACATCTTGAGCGGAAACAATTTGGAAGAAATAAAGAGATTAAAATAGAATCTATCCACAGAATTCAAATTTAAAGATATGGGAAAAATGAGGTATTTCTTAGGCATGAAAACCTCAAAAGATCAAAAAGAGAAATTAATGTATCTCAACGAAAATACATCATTGATCTCCTCACTGAAACTAGTATACTCGAATGTAAACCAAAACTCCAATAAAGGCTGGGAGGAAGAATGAAGATATGGGAACACATGCACTCTCCAATGGAAGTGGAAGCTATTTGTAAAATTCTAAAATATCTCAATGAATCACAAGACAAAGGATTGTTATTCAAGAAAAGTGAAACTAATGATATATAAGTTTTCATTGATGCAGACTGAGTTGGCAAAGCAGAAGATAGAAGATCCACTACCAGATATTGTATTTTCGTTTTTGGGAACTTGTGATTTGGCGAAGTAAGAAACAAAATGTTGTGACCAGAAGCAATGCTGAAACAGAATATCAAGCGGTGGCGCAAGGAATATGTGAAGCCTTGTGCCTAAGAAAGCTTTTAAGTGAGCTTATTATTGCAGTAAAATCCCCAATCAAACTTTATTGTGACAACAAAGCTACCATCAACATCTCTTTCAACGTGATAAAACCAAGCATACGAAACGTAGAGGCACCATGGGACTTGTGCCTCTTTCATGAAACAATAAAGGGACAAATTGTGTTTTTTTAAGGCCAAAAAAATTTATAAAAGCCCAATAGCCATTAAATGAAAAATAATAAAATAAAAGGAAAAGGAAGAAATAAAAGGACTCCCAGAGTCATTTCATAAAATCGATAGAACACATTTAGAATGAATTATTTAGTTTATATTATGTATAATAAGAAACTAAAATATAAGAACATGAAACTTACAGCACTCAAAGAAAGATATTTTGGTACTTCATGATGTGCCATTAGATGATGAATGATGTGCTAGTGATAGAGACCTAGAAAACCTATAACTAAGTGATAAAAATGAACTTGATAATGAGCCTTTGGTTGGAGAGAAAAACGGAACCTCACACCAAAAAAGTGAAGGATCTTCTAGGACTAAAAGAAAAAATTCACCAATAAATGCTAAAGGCAAGTAAAGATGTTGATAAACATAAACACGATATTAGAATTGGATATGATGATGATTCAATGAATGATAAAACCATTATTGACACGAGTGCTAATGAATGATAAAACCATTATTGACACGAGTGCTAATGAATGATGGGTGAAGATTTGAATTAGTAGACTCAAGGAATGAAGAGGAAAAAACCAACATATACAAACATATCTAAACTACCTATGTTATTTTTACATTTTATGATGTCTTAACTTTAACTATTATTGTATTCTTACTCTATAATAATAGGTTATTGATAATTTTATGGATTTTTTTCAATTTTAAGTGAGGTTTATGTCTCACACTGCATTGAAGCTTACACTTTGCCTCGTGAAATCCTTGACAAATTATTAGGGATTCTATATGATTGTATATTAATTAGGCTCATTATTAGAATATCATATCTTAATTAGGAAAATTATTTGACATGATTAGGAGATTTATTTTCTTTTTTTTATTCTTCAATTTTTCCTTTAAATTTTAAGCAGATTTCTTGTAAAACATAATTTAATACACAAAAAAATAGAGAACAAATTGTTCTACTGCTCACTCTATCTCTTGTCAATTCTAGATAAATATACCATTTCAGCAGGAAGGTTGAGGTCAAAAGACTTGTAGCTTGGCCAAAAGCCAGTGGTCAAAACAGTGACTGTCAAATCAATTCCTGGATGTGCCTGTGGATTATTACTCAGATACTCCTCAAAGCTGGTTTGATTTTCCTTGGCCAATGTCAAATCCGTAACCTAATAGGTAGAAAGAAGCACTATTAAAAGAATTATTTTGCTGAAAACATTCATGAATAGAACCAAGTCTGAACTTATAGAAAGAAAACTGACCATCCCCTCCATTTTTGAAGTGAATTGTCCACCACATTGTTGCTTCAATTTGGTCAAAATACATCTTTCATGGTCATCATTAGCACTCTTGTCAAACAACAGGCGCCGAGCAAGTTTTTTCCTGCAAGACAAGGCGCCATCATGCAGCATGAAACGTTATCTAAAATTTTATTTAGTTATCTTGTCAGCTATTACGTAAACATGTAGATTCAAAGCCCACATAAAAATCCATTTTTGATAAGAAAAAGAACCATTATGAAGAAAGGTTATGTAGCAAAAGTAACAAAAAAGGTCAAGTATATTCAAAGATAAATAGAAAACAGTAGTACACTACCTATAGAACTCGGCAAATAGATCTTTGTCACTAATATACGCAAGCAGCTTTACCACCTGCAATTTGATCGAGCTTTCCATTAGAATGATACATGTCTATGAAAGTCAAAGAAAATATAATATGTGAGCCTGAAAGTATACCTTTTCAAGTGTCTCCTCAATGGCTTCATCACTCAGTTTCTCACTTCCACCTTTCTTAAGAATGTTATCACAAAAAGTGGCAAGAAGTTCTGCACTTGAACTTCCAGCAACTCCCTTATTGCAGAAGATCTCAAAAGCCTCCTTTAGGGCCTGGAAGAAACAAAACGTAGAGGAAAGGAGAGATTTCAGAGATATCCAAAGAATCAACTAACAAGAACAGTCTGAAAACTGTTTGCAAAGACAAACCTTGTGGAAAAGGGTATGGTTTTGGAAACAATCGTTCACATATGCTAGATACTTATCGTGCAGCTCAATCACTTTTCGAACAAAAACCTGAAGACCAAAATTCATATTAGTTTCTGGCAAAGACAAACAGTTTGGTTGGTTAAATTTTATAGGTAGAATTGTCCATGAAATAACCTGTTCCTGCACACCAACCACATCCTTCTTCTCTGCCTGAAGACAAACACTATCAGATTTAAGGTACAACAAATTGGTCAAAAACAATTTGCAAATTACTTCTAAGGATAAAATGAATTTCAATATACAATCATCTGTGAATGCATGTCAATAGAGGAGGCTATTAAAGATGACACCAATAAATAAATAAACCCTAAGCATAAGGCAGACCCAAAATATGTAATGGATTTGGCCACACTGCGCCAGAACATATGCTTTAGTTCCTTGGTTAAGCACTATAAAGTAGGGCATATATATTTTAGACAATAATCTTGGGGCTCAAAAAAGTATTTTTCCCAACAATGTCTTCCTTGGAACTCAAACTTCCCAGGCAACAGACCACATAGATTGTAGCAAGACAAGATTATCAATGAAATAACTAACCTTCTTGTTGCTTGCTGCATCTTCAGCCTGTTTGACCAATGAGGTTCCCTCAGCTGTTACATGCTGCACCAAGAAAATCATATACCATTTTAAATTAAAAAAAAAACAAAAAGCATTGCAAGGGAGAAAAGGGAAATGTAGTGGGCATAAAATAAAGAATATGTATTGCACTTGATAATCTCATAGTGACAACAAAAGTACATAACGGTAACTTTAAACTGGAAGTTATACAAACCTCTTTAAATATGTATGAAACAGGATCTAAGCCTTTAGTTATCTTGGAGAAGAGCCTAAACATTCTAGACAAGTCTTCCACCTAAAAATCCAAAGATAAAATAGTGATACATATAAACGAATTGATGATCATTTAATTCCTAGATTTCTACCATCTATTCCATCAGTTATGTACCTTATCATCTCTAAGCAATGCATGACATCCAGAGTGCTCTTTCTCAAGTAACTGAGTTGCATACACAGTCAGCAACTCATGTTGAACTTTCTGCAGAATATCGTGACAATGATACAGGTAGATTCTCAAAAAAACAAAAGAGAGATAATAAAAAAACGGTAATACCATTTATCACAAGAATATAGTTGTATCTAGAAAAACTCCCAAAAATACAGAATGATATAGCTAATTAAAGAACTAACCTCCAGCAGTTTTGGCTCGCTACTAGAATGTAAGTAATGTGAAACTCTCTCCTTCTCCCTTCTTAAACATTCCTCAGCCTGGGATTTGAAACAATATGCTTTAGAAATATCCCATAAAAAAATTATATTATTTTGTGCAAATAACATAAATTTATAGATTACTTTCAGCATGTAATCTGGACAAGAATCCTCTAGAATCCAATTGGAAGCTTTTCGGGAATAGTAGGCTGCAGTATCCTCGAGCATGGCTGCTTCAAAATCATTTTCATATTGTTCCATTTGGCCCATCCCAATCTCCACAAATATATCCAAAACATTCTTCAGTAAAGCTCGGTCAATCTGCTCCCCTTCACGCTCTTGATCAATCTAGTGTGAAAAAAATAATCAAAGAAATGATATGACAATTGTTCAAGGCTGAAAGCAAGAACAAATGAAATGAAAGGGAAACTTACCAAAGAAATTACAGCATCCCTTACTTTTGCATTTAATTCCTGGTAGACCTATAAGAGTCAAACGTGTCTAATTTTAGAATGTGATATTATAGAAAAGGAAAATGATAAAATAGAGTTAGAACAACTTTTGCTTAGCCAGGTTTAAAAAATATATATGAAGCAAAATAGGATTGTAGAATTTAAAAGACATTAATTTCAAAAACAAAGAGAATAGATTATTGAAAAAATTATATTACAATTAATATAATAGGAAAAAAATGAGATTGACAAGTTGAGATGACACACCACATCCCGGAAGCAAGTGAGCCCAACCTCATTAAGAGGTGGTAGTGATCTCCTAGCAATAAAGTAGCGATCAAGATAATGAAAGAACCGTGATAGCCACCTAACCATGATTTTATGGTTTGTCCATCTTTTCACAAGCTCTCTCAACATAAACTCATCATGTTTCTCCCTTAAGGAGGGTAAAACCTTAAAGAGAAAAGAAACAATTAAACCGGTGTACATGAGTATGAGGAGATAGAAAACAAATAATCAAAGGAATTAAAGGACAAAAACCAATTAACTACAAATCACTTGCACATCACTGTGCAAAACCTGAAATCAGCTTATAGATTCTATCAAAAGGCACTGATTTCGGTTCCTGGAGTGGATTTCTTACTGATTCATGCTACTTAAACAAACTGGAAATTGACAAAAATATACACATAAAGATATGTGTACTCACTGTTGACATAATGTACTCCTCAAATGACTCCCGATACTTGTCGTATAGTTGTTGTGAGTAGTCATGTGGTGGCTTTTGAGTACACATATTATAGATAGTTCTGTATCACATTAAGGTATAGTTGTTGTGAGTAGTCATGTGGTGGCTTTTGAGTACACATACTATAGATAGTTCTGTATCACATTAAGGAAGAAACGCAAATAAAAAATGAAAACTAAAGAGAAAATAAGTCATAAAAAAAGATACGTATAGAGCATCATGTAATCCTCGGAACTGAATTGTGTCTCTGGCAGTCCTTCTAGAATGTTCTTCAACTTTGTGATTCCCTTCTGCATGAACTCCCATCCTTGATCTAAATCAATAGTTTTGTGCTCGTTCATTGTCATGTTGCCACCCTCTGATTCTTAACCCTCAAAAGAAAAACAGAAAAATAGAGAATATCATTTAAAAAGGACCTAAAGAAAACCATGTCGCAATCATCACATTATGAGTACGTATACCAAAATTCCAGCAACTACGGTTACAAAAACTCAAAACCAACGACCCTTCAAAAATTAAATTCAAGCTCCGGCCAACCTAAACCCTAAATTAAACATTTCATTGAACTTTGGCGGCTTCATTCCAAGAGTACGAAGCCAGAGAAGCAGAAACCTTAATGCACTGCTTGGCACTCGAGACAATATGAGAAATATTTAATTAAAACAAAATCACAATTGTGCAAATTTCTACAAAACCGACATTACTCATCAAAAACTCCCTAATAATGAAGTTCGAAAACAAGACATTGTCAAACAACAATCCAAATCAAAACCCTAAATCAAGCTCAGGATCAATAGATACTCATAAAAATGATGAGAAATAATCACAGATTATCAGAAGGAAGATAAAGAACTGCGATCAAAGCCGTAAAAGTAAATAAATCATACTCAATAGAAATTAGGGGAATCAACAGACCTGATTTGAGAACAAGGAGACTTGTAGTCAAAGAAGATAAGAGAAAAATACATAAACCCTAAAAGTGGAGGAGCACAGATGGAGAGGTGGACGAAGAAAACGAGCTCCGGCGGAGCATTGAAGAGATTTTTTGTTTAAGATCAGACGTGGCTTCTTATGGATCTCGGGTCGATAATTATTCTCATTTTTTTATCTTTTGCTAATACCACGTAACTAATTTTATTTAAAAATAATAATATTAATATATGAAATTAGTTAGTTTTTTAAAAATAGAATAATTCAATTTAATTAATTTTAAAAAAATGAAAATCAAATTGACTTGGTTATATTAGTTTTTAAAAATTTTATTTCTCTAAACTATAAATTATTTCTTAAAATTAAATTTAACTCTATATACTTTAAACTACATAACTTATATTATATATATTAATCATAATATAATATCATAATTATTAATATTTAAATTAAATAATAATTTATACATATAATTAATTTAAATATTTTTATCTATATTATGTAAATAAATATAAATAAAAACTTCTTTAAATACCTAAAATATGCATAATTTAAAAATAAATAAATGAAATTAATATAATATATAGTTTGATTGAATTATAACTTATTTTTTAATTTAAAAATCGAATTAGTCTATATTTATTGTTTTTTTTTTAATTTATATTAAGTTTCTTTTTTAAATATTGAACTGATTGCTTGTTCGGCGCCTACTATTTCTCAAAATTGGATTCAGATTAAGCCTTGTAATTCCAATAGTTTTTTTCTTCCTCGTAGAAATTAACACAACAAAAGCTACATTTCCACCACTATTAAAGAACTCGAGATCTAATTGATGGTAACCAACACACTAATTGGAAACGGTCAACTACAGATTGGTGGGAAATAACAGATTATTCAAGAACATTTCTCCTAATAATTATGTTTATTTTAATCATTACAATTTTGTTTTTCATTTGTATAAATTAGATTGTAAACATTCGTTTATTCAAAATAATATAAAAACATCTCTTACATGGTATCATAGCTCAAGAAGTAGTTCATTGAAGAATCAGCTCCCACAGTTTTTTTTCTTCCTTTCAAATTTAGTTTCTTTTCAAAACCAATTTCGATTCACAAAAACAATTTCAATTTCATCCTCTTATAATATACAGAAAATTTCGAGCAATTTGTAATTATTTTCAAGCCAAAACAATAACATGTATGCTCACACACGCCTTGTGTGAGTTCGTCGGAGTTCCACGCGCCAACACGCACTCGCGTTGAGGAAGACGACTCAAACGACACGTCGTTTAGCCCGCCCTCTGAAGTAAATGACGCGTTGTTCGTTCCGATTTGATCTTCCATCCGGTTCAGTGCTCCAACCGATTCAGTGTTCCAACCGTCATTTCAGCCACTCCAAACATCGGTTCACCAATTTTTCAACCAGTTCTTTGGCTCAAATTTCCAGTTCTATAATCCTTGACTCATTTTCTATAAAATAAAGTCTATTTCAGTTCATTATTTGTTTCATAAACAGTCATTATTGTCTAAAACACACTCAATCTTATCCCGTTTTCAAATTTTTACTCAACAATAATGTCTATAACTACCAATATCAACCCTATTTTACCAAAATGGTATGATGACCCTAGTCATTCATTATATCTACACCACTCAGACCAACCGGGCATGGTTCTAGTGACTCAATCCTTAAATCAAGAAAATTAGCATATTTGGAGTCATACGATGTTCATGGCTCTCATTACCAAAAACAAAGAAGGATTTATTAACGGCACAATCAAAAGGTCATCAAAAAACTCTGAAGCAGAAATCAAACAATGGACTCGCTGCAACATTCTTGTCAAAGGATGGATTCTCAATACCATATCGCCTAAAATTGCAGAAAGTGTCATGTATAATGATACCGCATATGAGCTATGGGAAGAATTGAAGGAACATTTTTCACACACCAACAGCGTGCACCTATTTCACATTGTGGAGGAAATGTCAGAATGGAACTACAAGAATATCAACAAAAGCAGTGAATTATAAAGTTCCTTATGGGGCTTAACACGGTTTATATATCAGCACATGGACAATTCTTGCTCATGGAACTTTTACCTACAGTAAATAAGATATATTCACTCATTGTTCAAGATGAAAAGTAGAAAGTTGTCTCCACACAAACCATAGGAAGGATGTCAGAAGCTGCCGCACTTGTTGCCAGGGATAGTTGTCCACAATATCCTCACAAGAATTACCCACCAAGGAACCCACATCTCAAGTGCAATCGATGCAACAATATCGGCCATAATTTTGAGAATTGCCGAAATCACTTCAAATTTGATTTATGTGGTCTCAATGGACACAATTCTGAAAACTGACGAAAGTGCCTCAAATGTAATTTATGTGGTTTGAATGGACATGACATCAACATGTGTCGAAAGAAAGGAGAAATTCAAGATAAGAGAAATGCAATTTATAGCTTCCCTTCCAAAGTTCACCATACTAACTTTTAGGAAAACAGATCTGATACAAGGACATCATCCCACAACCTTACATTCCCCCAATATCATGAGGTTCTTACACTTCTCAATCAATCCAAATCAAGTAGCATAGCAAGTCAAGTGACTACTTCTTCAGGTAACATATTATGTGCAAATGTTTTGCATTCAGAAACTCGTTGGATTTTTGATACAAGAGCAACTAATCACATGGTCTGTTCCTAAAACCTTATGAGCTCTAGTATTCCAGTCACTAATTGACATATGCATTTACCTGATCATTCTTTTTCTCGTGTCACATATATTGGCACTGTACATTTTTCCAATAATTTCATACTCCATAATGTCTTGTGTGTTCCCTCCTTCAAATTAAACTTGCTTTTAGTAGCCAAACTAACTCAAACTACATTTTGTCATGTCACATTCACTAATAACGACTTTGTTAAGGACAAATGCTCTGGGAAAACGATTGGGATGGGAACTGAGAAATGAGGACTCTACTACCTGACTAT
This sequence comes from Hippophae gyantsensis, assembly GCA_030763125.1. NCBI lineage: Eukaryota > Viridiplantae > Streptophyta > Magnoliopsida > Rosales > Elaeagnaceae > Hippophae > Hippophae gyantsensis. The sequence continues at coordinate 72,335,782 of CM061028.1, read as the reverse complement.
TTCGAAAAAAGCTGGATGTTTCTCCATTTCAAATACTACTTCAACCAACTCTCATCTATGGCATCGACAACTTGGTCATTTATCTAATAACAGTTTGCGTGTAATTTATCTTTCCATCAACACACCCATTTTGTTCCATTAGTGATTGTTCTATTTGTCCACTAGTTAAGCAAACTCGTAATCCATTTTCTTTAAGTTCCATCAATACAAAAGCATCTTTTGAACTAATTAATGTCGATATTTAGGGTGGCTATCACATCCCAACACTTAATATAGCACGTTATTTCCTGACTATTGTTGATAACTACTCAAGATGCACATGGGTCTATCTCTTACATGCTAAATTTGATACACGCACATTTCTTACCACTTTCATTAACCTTGTTGAAACATAATTTTCATCCAGAGTTAAAATCATTCGTAGCGACAATGGACCAGAATTCTCTATGACCTAGTTGTTTTCTACCAAAGGAATCCAACATCATGCCAGTTATGTCTCTACCCCTCAACAAAATAGTGTTGTTGAACGCAAACACTGTCATCTTCTCAATGTCGCTCATGCATTGCTCTTCCAAGCCAATCTCTCTAAACAATTCTGGGGAGATGACATTCTTACAGTCACATACCTCATAAATCGTACTCCAAGCCAATCTCTCTAAACAATTCCTAGGTATGAACATCTTCGTGTCTCTAGTTCCCTTTGTTTTGTGTTTGCACATCATGATTAACTCACCAAGTTTGATGCTAGATCACATAGATGCATATTCATTGGGTATCCATCTGGGATAAAAAGGTTATCGTGTCTACAATCTAGAAATAAGCAAGACTTTAGTGTCTCGTGATGTTATCTTTCATGAACATGTATATCCTTATTTCACTTAAGCTGTCAACACTCTAACTCTATTCACTCCATCAGAAAATACTATTTATGATGACATGCCTAACATTTGTCAATAAACCACTCCAAATACATCACTTCATCATACACCGTCTATCCTTCCAATAATCGACTCAGACATTCTTCATCTTCAAGATTCACCTCCTGAAACATCATCATCAACTTTTGCACCACACGTGACTCTTCCAACACTAGTCACACATAGGCTTTTCCGATCCACCAATGTTCCTAGCTACCTTCACAAGTATCATGTAGAAGCTTTCTTGCCTTCTTGATCCTTCCTTTCGTCTAACTCAACATCGTCCAATAACAAAGGTGCTTCTCATTCTCTATCTCATGTACTTACTTATAACCGGTTATCACCTGCACATTGTGCCTTTGCTACTTATATTTACATTCTCAGGGAACCAACCACCTTTGCTAAAGCTTTGAACGATCCAAAATGGTAGCTTTCCATGAAACAAGAACTGGATGCTCTCGAAACTAATGACACTTGGACTCTTTAACAACTTCCTCCAAACAAGAAACTAGTTGGTTGTAAATGAGTCTACAAAATCAAGTATAATTTTGATGGCTTTGTAGAACGATACAAGGCTCGGTTAGTTGCCAAAGGATACAGCCAGATTGAAGGTTTTGACTACCAAGAAACTTTTGCACCAGTAGCCAAACTTGTCACTGTCATCTCCTTCTTGTCGTTGATACTATTCAAAATTGGCATCTTCGCAAATTTGATGTCAAAAATGTTTTTTCTCTATGGTGATTGATGAGCAAAAACCAGCATCGCCAATTCTTGCCAATACTTTGGTTTTATATTTATAAAACTCTCGCAAGTGCACGAATCATTTCATAGAAAATGATAATTATACTCCTAAGGTCGATCTAAGGAAGGAATATATGTGGTTTTTAATTTATTATTCAAACATTTAAAAACAAAATTAAATCTTAAACATCATGTCACGATAGTTTGGTTTTTGTGTTTCTAATCTAATAACATAAAAATAAACATATATACAGATTCAATAAATATTTATGCAAATTTTATCATTTATAATAGTGGAGTATTTATGGATATAATAACTAAATTAATTATGCTTGCTCATATTATCTAGGTTATTAAAGATATAAATTGATATTTTATTGATTCTCTCTTTTTTATATGAATACCATCTTTGGTGGGGTTAGATATTCTTTGTTAACTAAACAAATCAATTAACACCTATGGTGGGGTTGATAACTAATTTGGTTAATTAAATTAATTCCTTTTTCTAAGAGATTAAAAATGAACCATTTAAATGCCACCTTTGGTGGGGTTAGATAGTTTAAACTTTATTCAAGGTGTCCAAATTAAACATAAGAATTTAATTATCCGAGTACTAACTTTCAAGTTTTAAAACCACTACTGAAAACATGTTGTCAATACATTTTCACATAATAATTCTTATAAAAACTTTTAAAATAGAGCTTCACTCTAACTATCGGGCGATTGTACCAACAAATAAAAGAGCACTACTCTAAATTAGACCGGATAACTAAACCTTAAAATCTAATTTTTATATTTAAGTTTGTAATGAAAAATAATATATTTCTCTCTAACATTCTTAATATAAAATCTCGAATAAAAATAAAATCAATTCATTTTAGAGATTTTTATCTATTTAATATTTCGCAAGCATAACAACGTTATTATTATATTATGTTTACAAATAGCCAGCACAGTTAAATTTAATCATAGACAAATTAAATATAACATGTAAGAATAAAGCATAAAAAAATAACTACAAAGAAAATAAAATCCTTACAAAACTTCGATGCTATTCTCGTTGTTGGAAAACCTCCAAGCGAAATTTGCACTCCCATTTATTGAATCAAAAAGCAAATAAATTACAAAAACATAATTAGTTCTTCTAAAAAAGAGAAGAACTCTAAAACTAAGAGAATTTAACTAAGAAAAACTAAAAACTAAGAAAGAAACTAAGAAAAGCTTAAAAACTAAGAAATGAGAGAAAGAAAGAGAAGAGAAGAATGGTTTTGAGGTGTGTTTAGAAGTGAAGAGAAGAGGGGGTATTTATAGGTGAGGATGGGTAGAAAAAGTGGGTGAAAAAATGTTAAAAAATGGTGGAAACGCGGAATGGTGATTGTTGATGTCAACATGACGTGAGGGTGGCTATATGCAGATGGGGCGTAGCAGGGCGTAGACGCGCGCAAATGGGTAGCAGCTACGCGCAGAAGGAGCGGCTCGAAAGGAGTAAGAGCGTACGGATGGGGCGCGTGGGCGCGCGTATGAAGGAAAAGGCTAAGCGCGCGTTCTTTGGGCTTGTTGGGGCACGTTAGGCGGTTAAGTAGCGAATGGTAATTTGGCGGTAGGCGGTGCGTTTTCCTCCTTTTTGACATTTTTGACATTTTTGACCTTTTCGACCCATTTTGTCCAATTTTTTCATTTTTGACCTTTTTGACCCATTTTGTACAATTTTTCTATATTTGTTGACCTTTCTCCATTTATTTATTAATATATTTGTGATGTATTGCTTCCAGTATTCCTTTTTGAGTCTTTAAGTTACGTTTTTAAGCGAAAATACCTGAAAAACAATAAAAATACCTATGATTCCGAAAAAGACAAATTTATATAAATATATGATAAAACATATATATATATATATATTAATCAATTAATGTGCATAAAATCATGGTAATTTTACTGTTTTTTTAGCACTCATCACAACCCCCAACCAGCTTCTTGCTAGTCCTTTAGCACACAACCACCCCCACGTCATGTTACGGTTGCATTTAGCCTATACAACAAGCCTTTAAACTATCCTAAATCACTTTCGTGGATTGATACGGTTGCATTTAGCCTATACAACAAGATTTTAAACCCCTAGGTTGCCCTAGTGGACGAGTTTAAGTCTCGTGAGGGTTTTCAGTAATGATACCCACAAACATTGAACTAACTGTAAAAATTAAAAGAAATAAAAACAATCAACTTTAAAAACTAAAATTACAACAAAATCAAAAATTAACTTTTAAGAATAAAAGAAAACAACATATCACAAAAATGCCTCATACTTTTTAATCTCATTTAAGATCATAATTAAAATCTCAAGCATAAGTTATTTTAATCTCTTTAAACAATCATGATTTATTATAATAATTAGTCAAAAATCATTTTCATATTTCATATAAAAAATGTATCAATTTTAATTTTACCCAATTTCAGTGTCATGAATCCGAATTCGCTTCGACTCTATTCTTCACAAGTCAATACTCTCAAAACAATAAATCCTATGGGTTCAAACACTCATACTATTTTATATGTGAAAGAGTTGATGTATAGAAATGAACTAATATGTTCGCATATGTATAAAAAATAAGGCTTAAAGTGTTATTTTAACATTGATCTCATGAAAGGAATCGAATGTATAAATTATAAAGATATCATATATAAAAATTATTTTCATGCATAAATCAAACTCATTAAGAAAGAATTTCAAGATATATGTTTTTTACAAATGAAGAAATTGCAATGACTTTTTAAGGAATTACTTCCTATATCTTTATTTTGTAATTAGTCTGTACTCACAACTTTGTAGGCAATGTGGGTCATAGTATGTAGATTATACTATATATTCTTTACCTCTCTATTTTTTTTAGAGAGTCAACCCATGTACAGATTGTACATTTTTTAGGATTTTGATGAGTGGTTAATTTTGTGACTTTTCTGTTTGATCTTGATTTAGGTAACCCCAGATATGTCTTTTTTTTGTAGCAGTCATGCATGAATGAGATATAAACATATATTATCAATTTCTACTCAAATCATTTAATCTAAGCAAAAATAATAAAAAAACATATACGATACTCTATTAAGATGAGAAAAAAATTCATACATTCAATGCTAATACCTATAGAGATCATCTAAAAAATTGAAGAAATAGGAAATGTGTTTGTAGTAGAAAAAATATATATTTTACTCTGAATAAAGGAAATTAGGCTCAAATTATATCTCACAAAGGTAGTCTCCACTTAAAAAAAATTCATAAACACCGATTTTGGGTTTAATATAATTTCTACATCTTATCAAGAAATACTAGTTATGACAAAAACTAACTAATTACTAAAAATAATTACAAAATATTTCATGATATGTTCTCAAAAATTAATCTAACAGTACAAAAGACTTAACTATTTACTTAAATTTGATTTAAAGAAATGATAAATTTTTGTGAGAATATATTTATATATATATATATTTTAAGTTAATTTTAAAATTACAAAAAATTACTAAATCACACAAAATAAAAATAAAAACAAACACAAAAAATAAAATGTGAACATAAAAAAATTTATTATTATTATTATTTTTTTAAATTGTTAAATTGTTTTTAAGCATGGTAACTTTTCACCACTCCCAACCTAGAACTTACATCGTCCCTAATGTAACAACTGTAAATTTAAAGATAAAGAGAAAAGAGAGGAAAAATTACCTATTTTTTGAGAATGTGGAAGTAGTGATGGAGAAATGCAGGTGCATCCATCATATTCATCAATAAAATTCACACAGATAGATCGCTGTGAACTTCTAACATCTCAACAAATATTTTTAGTTTTAACAATTTTAAAATTATTCACATGTAATTAAACTAAAATAAACAATAGAAATTAAACAAATAAAACAAATAAAATTACCTAAAATGATGGGTTGCCTCCCATTCAATGCTTAGTTTAACGTCTTAGCAAGACGTAACTTTATGGTGCTAAGGGTTACTCAGCCAAATGCAATCTATTTTAGCAATGTTGTTTGGTTCTTCTAAATAAGGCTTCACACGATGCCCATTGACTTTGAATGTTTTTTTGTGTCTTGGAGTCCAATAGTTCTACTACTCCATGTTCAAATACCTGAACTATTTTGAATGGTTCATCCCATCTTGATCTCAGCTTTCCTGGAAACAATCTCAAACGAGAGTTAAATAGAAGAACTTTCATTCCAGGGTGAAGAGTCTTAGGAACTAGCCTCTTGTCATGATAGCGCTTAGTACGCTCTTTGTATAATTTGGCATTCTCATAGGCATCATTCCTAATTTCTTCCAACTCATTAAGATGGAGTAATCGTTTTTCTCTTGCTTTATCTAAATCTATGTTTAACTCTTTAATTGCCCAGTAAGCCTTGTGTTCAAGTTCAACTGGAAGGTGGCACGCTTTCCCAAAGATTAACCGGTAAAGGCTCATCCCAATAGGTGTTTTGTAAGCAGTGCGGTATGCCCATAAGGCATCATTTAACTTAAATGCCCAATCCTTCCTTGAAGAACGCACAATGCGTTCCAATATTCCCTTAATTTGCTTATTACTTACTTCCACTAAACCAGAAGTTTGAGGATGATATTAAGTAGCTACTTTATGTGTGATGTTGTACTTGTTTAGTACTCCATTAAAGATTTTGTTACAAAAATGGCTACCTCCATCACTTATTATAGCTCTAGGCGTTCTGAACCTGCTGAATATTAAATCCTTCAAGAATTTAACAACAACATTAGCATCATTGGTTTTAGTGGGGATAACTTCTACCCACTTTGATACATAATCCACAGTAACCAAAATATATTGAAAACCATTAGATGGGGTAAAAGGACCCATAAAGTCAATCCCCTATACATCAAAGAGTTCAACAACTAAATTAGATGTCAAAGGCATTTCATCTCTTTTGCTTATGTTTCCTGTTCTTTGACATCTATCACATTGTGCACAAAACATATGAGCATCTTTAAAAAGAGTGGGCCAAAAGAATCCAGATTGTAATACCTTACGGGCTGTCTTTTCACCACCAAAATGGCCCCCACAATGAAGTTCATGACAAAAAGTTAGAATGCTCTTATGTTCTTCTTCAGGTACACATCTCCGGATGACTTCATCTTGACCGATCTTGTATAAATAAGGGTCATCCCAGAAATAGTCCTTAATAGTTTTAAAAAACCTTTTCTTGTCCTGATATGAAGTGTTAGGTCGCAAAACACCAGTGGCAAGATAGTTTACAATATCAGCATACCATGGGTTCGGACCTATTGAAAATAACTATTCATCAGGAAAGGTTTCAACTATATCTTCATTACTCTCATCTTTAAGACAATTGAAGTCAGAAATCAACCTAGACAAATGGTCAGCTACTAAGTTTTCACTGCCTTTCTTATCCTTGATTTCTAAGTCAAATTCTTGTAAGAGTAAGACCCACCTAATTAATCTTGTCTTGGCATTTGGTTTACTTAATAGGTATCTTAAAGTAGCATGATCAGAATGCACAATCACTTTAGATCATACTAAATAAGACCGAAATTTGTCTAAAGAAAACACTATAGCCAAGAATTCCTTTTCAGTGGTGGTATAATTCATTTGGGCATCATTGAGTATTTTGCTAGCATAGTAGATGACATGCAAACGCTTATCCACTCTTTGTCCCAAGACTGCTCCTATAGCATAATCAAAAGCGTCACACATTATTTCAAAAGGTAAAGACTAGTTTGGTGCCATAATAACAGGGGTAGATGTTAGTTTCTCTTTTAAGGTATTAAAGGCAATAAGAAAATCATTGTTGAAATCAAAATAAACATCCTTTGATAGCAAGTTACATAAGGGATGACTTATTTTAGAGAAATCTTTAATAAATCGTCTGTAAAATCCTGCATGTCCTAAGAAGCTTCTTATCCCTTTCACAGATGTAGGAGGAGGTAGTTTGGATATCAATTCAACTTTTGCCTTATCAACTTCAATACCCTTGTTTAAAATTATATGTCCTAAAACTATCCTTTGTTGAACCATAAAATGACTTTTCTCCCAACTAAGGGTGAGATTGCATTCAATGCATCTTTCTAAAACCAAAGTCAATTTATGTAAGCAATCATCAAATGAGTTCCCAAAGACAGAGAAATCGTCCATGAAAATCTCAATGAATATTTCCACCATGTCCGAGAAAATAGATATCATGCATCTCTGGAAAGTGGCAGGGGCATTGCATAACCCAAATGACATTCTTCGAAAAGCAAATGTCCCAAAAGGACATGTAAATGTGGTCTTTTCCTGATCTTCTGGTGCTATGGGTACTTGATAATATCCAGACAATCCATCTAAAAAATAGTAAAATTCATGCCCAGCTAATCTTTCCAACATTTGGTCAATGAATGGAAGAGGAAAGTGATCCTTTTTAGTATATAAATTTAGTTTCCTAAAATCTATACACATTCTCCATCCAGTGATTATTCTAGTGGGCACTAATTCACTTTTGTCATTTTTAACAACTGATATCCTAGATTTCTTTGGTACCATATACACTAGACTAACCCACTTACTATCCGCAATAGGATAGATAATCCCTTCTTCTAACAATTTAAGAAATTCTTTCTTAACTACTTCTTGCATATTTGGGTTTAGTCTTCTTTGGGCCTCTCGTACAGGTTTAGCACCATCCTCCAAGTTGATCTTGTGCATACACATTGTAGGACTAATGCCTCTTATATTTCTGATACTCCAACCTATAGATTTCTTAAACTGTTTAAGCACTTTGATGAGTTCCTTTTCTTGGGTTTTGGTCAAGGTTGAAGAAATTATCACTGGATAAGTTTCTCCTTCTCCCAAAAACACATATTTTAAGTACTCAGGTAAGTCTTTGAGTTCAAGTTCAGGTGGATTGGCCTCTTTACTAGATAAAAAACTGGGTAGATTTAAAAGTGTAGTAGATTTTGTCATTACTTCATCATTGTCTAGTTGTTCAAGGTACCCCTTAATTTCCTCATCTAAATCTTCTTCGACCTCTTCAAGTGTAAGAACAGTTTCAAGCTTGTCTTCTATTCTAGTTTGGAAAAAGGTGCTTTAGACAAGATTATCCAAAGGGTCAACATCGAATATTTCATCGATGGCAGAAATAGAAGGAAAAGGTGAAGAATCAAAAACTTTAAAATGAACAGTTTCTCCTAAGACTGTCATTGTCAAATTTCCATCTTGGACATCAATAATAGTTTTAGTAGTTGCCATAAATAGTCTACCAAGCAATACTGTGTGCTTTCTATCCAATGCTGGATTTTCTTGCATATCCAGAACCACAAAGTTAACAGGTATTATTAGTTTGTCTACTTGTACCAACACATCCTCAACTATTCCCTTTGGATACTTAAGAGATCCATCTGCAAGTTGAAGGGACATAGTTGTGGGTTTTAAATCTCCTAGATTGAGCTGTATGAATATAGAGTAGGGCATCAAATTAATATTAGCACCTAAATCAAGCATTGCTTTAGCAACCTTCCTATCCCTCATAGTTATGTTTATAATAAAACTTCCAAGGTCTTTCAACTTAGGGGTAGTTTATGCTGAAGTACAGCGCTAGAAAAATCTGATACTACTACTCGTTCATTCAGTTCATACCTTCTTTTCTTAGTGTTTAACTCTTTGAAAAACTTAGCATATGAGGGCACATTCATGATCACTTCTAATAATGGTAAATTGATATTTACTTTAGAGAGCATATTAAAAAGATCATAGAATTTCTTATCTTGTTTGGATTCTTTTAACCGGTGTGGAAAAGGTACTTGTAGTTGGTGTGGTTCTGTTGTCTTTTGAATTTTGGGGATGTCAGATGACTCTCCAATGAGTTTTTCAGAAGGCTTGTTAAGTTTAACACTTATTTCTCCTTTTTGCGAGACTAGAATATCACTTTCTTTGTTACCTGAACTACAAGGTAAATTGTTAAAGATTTCAGGTAAACTGGTATTGACTATCTTACCACTTCGAAGGGTTCTTACATCCTTTGCTTGTTCTGATTGACTGGGCAACTTTCCTAGTTCTTTCTTTTGCATTTGTTCAACCAGTTGCCCAACTTTAGATTCAATCCTTTTAACCGAAGCCTCCATAGTGTTCAACCTTTGATTATTTATCAATTGGTTGTCATGACTAACTTGAATAAAAGCATTCAAGCTATCCTCTAAGGTTGGCTTAAAAGATTGGGTGTGGCCTAGGTAATTGTTTTGCTTCCAATGATGGTTAGGGTGATTATAGGTGTTTGGATGATACCTTTGAAAGGATTTGACTTCCTCCATGGAATCAACACTAGAATCACAAGTATTTGAACAATTGTGAGTACCATGCCCAATTGAAAAACACACTTCACACACCTCTTGATTTGGCATTTGGTGGGTAGTGAGAAGTTGCACTTGTTTAGTCAATTCAGCAAGTTGCAAGGTTATCTCATTATCGGAGCCAACTTCATTGACTCTTTCTCTCATTCTAGCACTTCTTTGTTGGGAATTAGAACCCAACATCTCATAAAGATTATAAGCTTCCTCTACAATTTTTTCTCCCACAACACCTCCAGCAGCATTATCAACCATGTATTGACTCTGTAGTGTCAAACCATCATAAAAGAATTGGTTCTATAGTTACAATGGAAAGCTATGATTATGACATTGAATGAAAAGGAGTTTGAATCGTTCCCAAGCTTCATGAAAGGGCTCTTCATACATTTGAGAAAATGTTGCTATCTTCGTCCTTAAATCAACAGTCTTTTGATGGGAATAGAACTTACCCATAAAAATTTCATATACTGCCTCCCAAGTTTTTAGAGAACCCGACTATAGAGTAATAAACCATGACCAAGCTTTATCCTTGAGGGTGTAAGGAAAACACCTCATCCTAAGTTGATCTTCATTAATTGCATGTAGTGGAAAGGTTTGGACAATATCATAGAATTCTCGAATGAAATGCAAAGGATCTTCATTAGGGATACCGTAAAAGGAAGGCAACAAAGAATATTGAATCTTTTTCAATTCATAATTCCTTGCAGCCTCTTGTAACTGTATGCCAGAAGTTACATTGCCAATGATTGGCATTGTATAGTCTTTCATCATTTTCCACCTTTCTTCAGCATCTCCCATGGTTATTTGTAGTTGAAATTGATCCTCCTCCTATCAACATTTAGCTCTTAAAAATATAGTAGATATCACTTAGAAAGATTTCTCACTTGACAAAATGTACAGGCTTAAAGCAAAAAGGTGTAGGGAAATTTTTTTTTAATGCTAAATTTAAAGAATGGACACAATTTTTGAAACAAACGAATTTATTTCATTTGAATTTTATTACACACAAAATAAAACTAAAACAAAGGAAAATACAATAATGGGTGACCTCCCATGTAGGACTAAAATTTATTGTCTTCTAGTAAGACGTTGCTTGGAGATTGCAGAATGACAAACTCAATGTCTCCTCTTCATTGAATTTATTTTACCCCATTTGACCATAAAATTAGTCTTTGCTTTGTTTTTACAAATGTTCAACTAATTGTTCTACTTGAACTTCCACCTTTTTCATAGAAGCTTCCACAGAATCCAACCGTTGATTGGTTATCTCTACAAACTTGAATAAAAGAATTCAAGTTGCCCTCCAAGGTTGATTTATTGGGAATGCTTCTTGGAATGGGCGGGTGGAATTGCTGGCCTGGTTGATTTGAGCTCTGAGCGAAAGGAGGGTTGTTTTGCCTCCAGGAGAAGTTCAGATGATTTCTCCACCCAGGATTGTAGGTATTTGAATTAGGGTTATACCTTAGTCTCTGTTGATATGCTCTCAATACATTAACCTGTTCAGGTCTAGCTGTTGTTTCTCTTTGATATGAACAGGCTTCAGTACCATGTCCCATGTTGCCATACAAACCATACTGATCATTATTGGTGTTGGTTTGTGTAGTGAGAAGGGCAACTTGCTTGGTCAGTTGAACAAGTTGTTGTTGAACTTGAGTACTGGAATCGATTTCATGAACTCCAGCTTTTCTCACTCGTGAGCTTTTCTGTTGGGAATTAGCACCCAACATCTCAAAGAGGTTGTACGTTTCTAAGGCAGTCTTTTCTCCCATTGCTCCTCCTACAACATTGTCGACAATGAACTGACATTGTTGTGTAAGTCCATCGTAAAAGAATTGGTTCTGCAACTGCAGGGGAAAGCTGTGATAGGGACATTGAGTGAGAAACATTTTGAACCTAACCCAAGCTTCATGGAATGGTTCTTCTTCCATCTGAGAGAAAGTAGCAATCTTTCCTCTCAACTCTGATATTTTTTGGTGGGAATAGAATTTTCTCATGAATTTATTAAAAATGTTCTCCCATGTCATTAGAGAACCTGGGGGAAGTGACATTAACCAAGCTTTAGCCTAATCCTTTAAGGTGTAGGGGAAACATCTCATTCGAAGTTGATCCTCGTTTAGAATACCGAGGGGGAAGGTTTGGACCGTAGTGATAAGAGTCAAATTATTGCATTTTTGTTATGATTTAAATGTTGATATTTGTGTGAAAATTGTGTTTATTTGATTATTTAATCCACAAATGTCATTTCACGGGTATTTCGTGTTTAAAGTGCAATTTCAGGTAAAATCATAATTTTGGAGAAGTTTGGGACAAATTTCAATGACCGGGATTGAGTACAAATAAAAAGAAAACAAAATTTCAAAATTTGGAATTTCGCCGCCGGCGAGAATATTCTCGCCGCCGACGAAAACCTTAGCGAGAAAACGTTGAAAATCATGCAGGGAGCACGGATTTTGGCACCGGCCAAGTTAATCTCGCCACCGGCCACAATAATCTAGCCACCGGCGAGATTGAGCGGAACCAAAATCGTAAGTTTTCTAGAAATCTCGCCGCGGCGAGAACAATTTCGCCACCAGCGAGTTTTGTCTGAAAACAGATTTTTTGGTTGTTTTGTTCCAAAATTGCCCCCCAAACCCTAGATCTATATATATAATATGATGGAAAAAGAGGGGGACGGCAGAGAGGGGAATTCAAAGACATTTTTGGAGGAGAGAAAGAAATTTTGGAGAAACTTGAAGGATCTTCACCATTGATGCTACCAAGTCTTCATCTTCTAGAGTTTTTCATCTCTTCTCCTTAGTTTTTATATTCTGCAATTTATTCAGTTTTATTATTGATGGATTCAATTGAAATAATGGTTGTTCTTATTTCCGTTATGAACTAATTCATTTTTGCTAAGGCTATGATGTAGTTAAATCAAGGAAATCTGATTTCTTTTGTTATGGTTATATGAATTCATTATTTTCAAGTCGAGTATTAATTTCCATGCTTAATGCTTTTAAATTTCTGATCAAGATTTAGATGATTTGTTGCATTATATTGAGACTGAGAGGAGATGTGTAATGAATGCTTCTTGTGATAAATACCGTATGTTGAATGCGAGTTTGACATCTAATGCATGATGTATGTGGTTATTCCAGAAATTCCATAAATCGTAATGTGCTTATTTGTGATTAAATCTTCATAGAAATATAGTTGGTTTTCATAGATAAGTAATTCTAATATAACTTGAGAAAGAGTATTAGATAAGTTTGGGTTTTTCAACCATCACTTTTAGCTTTGATTTTCATATAACATGACTTGAAATCGGATTGAATTGATTTAGCGAAATCAAATGCCTTAGCGTTTTTAATCATTAGTGAACAACATTTAATTTTGTTATTTGCGTTTAGTTTTATGTTAATTTGCTTTTAAAACAATTTCAACAATTCGGTTTTCAAATAAAATTAAGGTTAGTAAATTTCGGTACTTAGTAACGCCATTCCTTGTGGGTTCGACATCCGTACTTTTGTACACTTTATTACTTGAACGATTCGTACACTTGCAAAAAATAAGCATCAAGTTTTTGGCGCCGTTGCCGGGGAATGGTTTGATTTTATTAATATCGATACTACCTAATCTTAGTTTTAATTTGAAGTTAATTTGCTTTATCTTTCTTTCATTTTTAATTTTGTTTATTTTGCTGTTTTATTTTATTTATCAAAAAAAAAAAAGTAAGTAACTTTGTGTTGTTTTGTGTTAGTTGATTTTCTGGTTGTAGGATTTTTGTATGAGACGTACAAGAAGCCTTAACCTTCTTCCATTTGATCCGGAGATTGATAGAACATATAGGCATCTAAACCGAGAGAGAAGACGTTCAACTTCATCTCCTAATAGACAAATAGCCATGGATCCACCATTTGTTGAGGAAGGTGGAAATCATAGAGCTTTGAGGGATTATGCTGCGCCTAATGTTGCTGGAACTATTTCGGGTATAAGGAGGCCAACTATTCAAGCCAATAACTTTGAGATAAAACCATCCTTTATCCAAATGGTTCAATCAAATCAGTTTGGGGGAATGTCAAAGGATGATCCAAATGCACATATTGCTTACTTTCTAGAGGTGTGTGATCTTTATAAGATAAATGGTGTGTCCGAAGATGCTGTAAGATTGAGGGTTTTTCCTTTTTCACTTCGGGATAAAGCCAAGGAGTGGCTAAACTCATTACCACCGGGATCAATTACGACATGGAATGAATTGGTTCAAAAATTCTTGTCCAAGTTCTTTCCTCCTGCTAAGACGGCAAAATTGAGGAATGAAATCACATCTTTTACACAATATGACCAAGAATCATTGTATGAAGCTTGGGAAAGATTCAAAGAAATGTTGAGGAAATGCCCACATCATGGTATACCAATTTGGCTACAAGTCTTTACATTTTATAATGGGTTGGTTTCAAACTATCGTGCAATGATTGATGCTGCAGTTGGAGGATCTTTAATGGGAAAAACACCGGAGGATGCTCATGAGTTGTTAGAGGTTATGGCAGAAAACAACAATCAGTGGCATTCAGAGCGGGTAATTGCAAAAAGACCAGCAGTAGTGCATGAAATTGATTCAGTGAATGCTTTGTCGGCTCAAGTTGCTGTTCTTTCAAGAAAGATGGATTCTTTGTCATCCAAATTCGAATCCAAACCAACTGCACAATGTGATTTATGTGGTGGAAATCATGCTAGCATCGAGTGCCAAGTTGGAAATCCATTTGCTTCATCAAATGCTGAGCAAGCAAATTATGTTTCAAATTTCCAAAAACCTCAACATAACCCATACTCGAACACCTACAATCCAGGTTGGAGAAATCATCCAAATTTATCATGGGGAAATAACCAAGGGGGATTCAAACCGTCATCATCTTCCTACCAACCCCAGGAGAAAAAAACAAACAAGTTGATGGTTGGATAGTGGCAGTTGCCGTGCCAATCACCAGTCTTGCAAACTCCTTCATGAAGGTTTCCCTAACATGTTGGTTTTCTGTCATTTCTTTTGGTTCTAGTAAAGGACTAAGGTTTGGTTCTATGTTTGGCTTAAAAACAAGTTTATGGTTGGAATCCAGTATTGTTGACACTTGTTTAAATTTATGAATATTATCTACATATGGTGTAAGGGGATTTCCTAAGGATCTTCTACCACGCATAAACTCTTGAAAACGTAAATTTAAAACTCCTGTCAATAAAATAATAACCACATAAAAATTTAGAGAAAATTTACATGGTATTTAATACAAAACACTAAACAAAACTAGTTAAATCCTAAGTCTAATTTATTTATTTAAATAAAACAAAGTTTAAATTTTATTTATTTAATGTTTTTTTACAATTCATGAATGATAAGTTTTTACTTCAAATTTCAAATTCAGAAAACTAATATTTTACTATTCACGTAAAAAAAATTTAAATTTTATTTTATTTATTTTATTTTTTTCACTTTTCATAAACTATAAGTTTTTTTTATGAATTTTGAAATTTAAAAAAAAATTATTATTTTTTATTATTTTTTTATGAATGGTAAGTTTTTTTTTATGAAATTTGCAAAAAAAAAAAAATTATTTTTTATTTTTTTTATTTTTTATTTTTTTTACTATTTACAAACAAAAATTTATTTTACAATTTATGAAAGGTTTATTTTTAAAAATTATTTATTATTTATTTTTATTATTATTTTATTATTTTATTTTTTATTATTATTTTATTTACTATTTACAAACAAAAATTTATTTTACAATTTATGAAAGGTTTATTTTTAAATTTTATTTTAAATTTTTGTTGTTTTTTTATTAAAAAAAGTCGCAACTATTTACAACACAAAAAGTTTTTTAATTTTTGAAAAATAATTTAAAAACGCTATTCTTTTCCCGACAACGGCGCCAAAAACTTGATGAGCGAAAACTGACATCACCGATTCTTGCCAATACTTTGGTTTTATATTTATAAAACTCTCGCAAGTGCACGAATCATTTCGTAGAAAATGATAAGTATACTCCTAAGGTCGATCTAAGGAAGGAATATATGTGGTTTTAAATTTATTATTCAAACATTTAAAAATGAAATTAAATCCTAAACATCATGTCACGATAGTTTTGTTTTTGTGTTTTTAATCTAATAATATAAAAATAAACATAGATACAGATTCAATAAATATTTATGTAAATTTTATCATTTATAATAGTAGAGTATTTATGGATATAATAACTATATTAATTATGTTTGCTCATATTATCTAGGTTATTAAAGATATAAATTGATATTTTATTGATTCTCTCTTTTTTATATGAATCCCACCTTTGGTGGGGTTAGATATTCTTTGTTAACTAAACAAATCAATTAACACCTATGGTGGGATTGATAACTAATTTGGTTAATTAAATTAATTCTTTTTTCTAAGAGATTGAAAATGAACCATTTAAATGCCACCTTTGGTGGGGTTAGATAGTTTAAACTCTATTCAAGGTGTCCAAATTAAACATAAGAATTTAATTATCCGAGTACTAACTTTCAAGTTTTAAAACCACTACTGAAAACATGTTGTCAATACATTTTCACATAATAATTCTTATAAAAACTTTTGAAATAGAGCTTCATTCTAACTACCGGGCGATTGTACCAACAAATAAAAGAGCACTACTCTAAATTAGACCGGATAACTAAACCTTAAAATCTAATTTTCATATTTAAGTTTGTAATGAAAAATAATATATTTCTCTCTAACATTCTTAATATAAAATCTTGAATAAAAATAAAATCAATTCATTTTAGAGATTTTTATCTATTTAATATTTCGCAAGCATAACAACGTTATTATTATATTATGTTTACAAATAGCCAGCACAGTTAAATTTAATCATAGACAAATTAAATATAACATGTAAGAATAAAGCATAAAAAAATAACTACAAAGAAAATAAAATCCTTACAAAACTTCGATGCTATTCTCGTTGTTGGAAAACCTCCAAGCGAAATTTGCACTCCCATTTATTGAATCAAAAAGCAAATAAATTACAAAAACATAATTAGTTCTTCTAAAAAAGAGAAGAACTCTAAAACTAAGAGAATTTAACTAAGAAAAACTAAAAACTAAGAGAGAAACTAAGAAAAGCTTAAAAACTAAGAAATTTCCAATAATTTCATACTCCATAATGTCTTGTGTGTTCCCTCCTTCAAATTAAACTTGCTTTTAGTAGCCAAACTAACTCAAACTACATTTTGTCATGTCACATTCACTAATAACGACTTTGTTAAGGAAAAATGCTCTGGGAAAACGATTGGGATGGGAACTGAGAAATGAGGACTCTACTACCTGACTATTTCGAAAAAGGCTGGATGTTTCTCCATTTCAAATACTACTTCAACCAACTCTCATCTATTGCATCGACAACTTGGTCATTTATCTAATAACAGTTTGCGTGTAATTTATCTTTCCATCAACACACCCATTTTGTTCCATTAGTGATTGTTCTATTTGTCCACTAGTTAAGCAAACTCGTAATCCATTTTCTTTAAGTTCCATCAATACAAAAGCATCTTTTGAACTAATTAATGTCGATATTTAGGGTGGCTATCACATCCCAACACTTAATATAGCACGTTATTTCCTGACTATTGTTGATAACTACTCAAGATGCACATGGGTCTATCTCTTACATGCTAAATTTGATACACGCACATTTCTTACCACTTTCATTAACCTTGTTGAAACATAATTTTCATCCAGAGTTAAAATCATTCGTAGCGACAATGGACCAGAATTCTCTATGACCTAGTTGTTTTCTACCAAAGGAATCCAACATCATACCAATTATGTCTCTACCCCTCAACAAAATAGTGTTGTTGAACGCAAACACTGTCATCTTCTCAATGTCGCTCATGCATTGCTCTTCCAAGCCAATCTCTCTAAACAATTCTGGGGAGATGACATTCTTACAGTCACATACCTCATAAATCGTACTCCAAGCCAATCTCTCTAAACAATTCCTAGGTATGAACATCTTCGTGTCTCTGGTTCCCTTTGTTTTGTGTTTGCACATCATGATTAACTCACCAAGTTTGATGCTAGATCACATAGATGCATATTCATTGGGTATCCATCTGGGATAAAAAGGTTATCGTGTCTACAATCTAGAAATAAGCAAGACTTTAGTGTCTCGTGATGTTATCTTTCATGAACATGTATATCCTTATTTCACTTAAGTCATCAACACTCTAACTCTATTCACTCCATCGTAAAATACTATTTATGATGACATGCCTAACATTTGTCAATAAACCACTCCAAATACATCACTTCATCATACACCGTCTATCCTTCCAATAATCGACTCAGACATTCTTCATCTTCAAGATTCACCTCCTGAAACATCATCATCAACTTTTGCACCACACGTGACTCTTCCAACACTAGTCACACATAGGCTTTTCTGATCCACCAATGTTCCTAGCTACCTTCACAAGTATCATGTAGAAGCTTTCTTGCCTTCTTGATCCTTCCTTTCGTCTAACTCAACATCGTCCAATAACAAAGGTGCTTCTCATTCTCTATCTCATGTACTTACTTATAACCGATTATCACCTGCACATTGTGCCTTTGCTACTTATATTTACATTCTCAGGGAACCAACCACCTTTGCTAAAGCTTTGAACGATCCAAAATGGTAGCTTTCCATGAAACAAGAACTGGATGCTCTCGAAACTAATGACACTTGGACTCTTTAACAACTTCCTCCAAACAAGAAACTAGTTGGTTGTAAATGAGTCTACAAAATCAAGTATAATTTTGATGGCTTTGTAGAACGATACAAGGCTCGGTTAGTTGC
The DNA here is from genome assembly GCA_030763125.1 of Hippophae gyantsensis. NCBI lineage: Eukaryota > Viridiplantae > Streptophyta > Magnoliopsida > Rosales > Elaeagnaceae > Hippophae > Hippophae gyantsensis. The sequence continues at coordinate 72,316,934 of CM061028.1, read as the reverse complement.
CAAAGGATACAGCCAGATTGAAGGTTTTGACTACCAAGAAACTTTTGCACCAGTAGCCAAACTTGTCACTGTCATCTCCTTCTTGTCGTTGATACTATTCAAAATTGGCATCTTCGCAAATTTGATGTCAAAAATGTTTTTTCTCTATGGTGATTGATGAGCAAAACCAAAGACGCCGATTCTTGCCAATACTTTGGTTTTATATTTATAAAACTCTCGCAAGTGCACGAATCATTTCATAGAAAATGATAATTATACTCCTAAGGTCGATCTAAGGAAGGAATATATGTGGTTTTTAATTTATTATTCAAACATTTAAAAACAAAATTAAATCTTAAACATCATGTCACGATAGTTTGGTTTTTGTGTTTCTAATCTAATAACATAAAAATAAACATATATACAGATTCAATAAATATTTATGCAAATTTTATCATTTATAATAGTGGAGTATTTATGGATATAATAACTAAATTAATTATGCTTGCTCATATTATCTAGGTTATTAAAGATATAAATTGATATTTTATTGATTCTCTCTTTTTTATATGAATACCATCTTTGGTGGGGTTAGATATTCTTTGTTAACTAAACAAATCAATTAACACCTATGGTGGGGTTGATAACTAATTTGGTTAATTAAATTAATTCCTTTTTCTAAGAGATTAAAAATGAACCATTTAAATGCCACCTTTGGTGGGGTTAGATAGTTTAAACTTTATTCAAGGTGTCCAAATTAAACATAAGAATTTAATTATCCGAGTACTAACTTTCAAGTTTTAAAACCACTACTGAAAACATGTTGTCAATACATTTTCACATAATAATTCTTATAAAAACTTTTAAAATAGAGCTTCACTCTAACTATCTAAGCGATTGTACCAACAAATAAAAGAGCACTACTCTAAATTAGACCGGATAACTAAACCTTAAAATCTAATTTTTATATTTAAGTTTGTAATGAAAAATAATATATTTCTCTCTAACATTCTTAATATAAAATCTCGAATAAAAATAAAATCAATTCATTTTAGAGATTTTTATCTATTTAATATTTCGCAAGCATAACAACGTTATTATTATATTATGTTTACAAATAGCCAGCACAGTTAAATTTAATCATAGACAAATTAAATATAACATGTAAGAATAAAGCATAAAAAAATAACTGCAAAGAAAATAAAATCCTTACAGAACTTCGATGCTATTCTCGTTGTTGGAAAACCTCCAAGCGAAATTTGCACTTTCATTTATTGAATCAAAAAGCAAATAAATTACAAAAACATAACTAGTTCTTCTAAAAAAGAGAAGAACTCTAAAACTAAGAGAATTTAACTAAGAAAAACTAAAAACTAAGAAAGAAACTAAGAAAAGCTTAAAAACTAAGAAATGAGAGAAAGAAAGAGAAGAGAAGAATGGTTTTGAGGTGTGTTTAGAAGTGAAGAGAAGGGGGGGTATTTATAGGTGAGGATGGGTAGAAAAAGTGGGTGAAAAAATGTTAAAAAATGGTGGAAACGCGGAATGGTGATTGTTGATGTCAACATGATTTGGGGGCGATCAGATAGGGCGCAATGGCGCAGCACACGCAGATGGGTAAGAATTGTCAGGCGTAAGGAAGCCGCATACGCCTGATGGGGCTCATGGGCGCGCGAAAGGAAAGGCTAGCGTCTTAGCGTTCTTTGGGCGCTATTGGCAAATGGCCTTGGTGATGCGTTTTCCTCCTTTTTGACATTTTTGACCCATTTTGTCCAATTTTTCTATTTTTGACCTTTTTGACCCATTTTGTCCAATTTTTCCATATTTGTTGACCTCTCTCCATTTATTTATTAATATATTTGTGATGTATTGCTTCTAGTATTCCTCTTTGAGTCTTTAAGTTACGTTTTTAAGCAAAAATACCTGAAAATAATAAAAATACCCGTGATTCCGAAAAAGACAAATTTATATAAATATATGATAAAACATATAAATATATATATTTTTAATCAATTAATGTGCATAAAATCATGGTAATTTTAGTGCTTTTTTAGCACTCACCAGTGATCTTCACTAAGATGTTTATATGTCTCTTCCACCTAGATTCGGACAAAAAAGGGAAACACGAGTATGTAAACTACACAAATCTTTGTATAAACTCAAACAAGCCTCACAACAATGGTTCATCAAGCTATCAACAACACTTAAGCTAGCTGGTTTTAACCAATCCAAGTATGATCACTCACTATTCGTCCGAACCTGTGGTAATTCCTTCTCTACTCTTCTTGTCTATGTAGACGATATAATCATAATAGGAAACAATCTGTAAGACATTGAAGAAACTAAGAATCATCTCATGTGACAATTCAAGCAAAAAGATCTCGGTGAATTAAAGTATTTTTTTAGGCATAGAAGTTTCACGTTCCAAGAAGGGAATTGTTCTGTCACAACACAAGTACGCACTTGAAATATTGGAGGTCATGGTTATCTTGGTGCCAAATCGGCCAATTCACCTATTGAACAAAATTTATCCCTCAACAAGTTTGAAGGGGAATTCATCAGTGACCCCACATCCTATCGAAGACTTGTTGAGAAATTAATATACTTGACCATCAGACGACCCGTCTTAGTGTATACTATGCACATTCTCAGTCAATTTATGGATAAACCACGTTAACCATATTTGGAAGCAGATCAACGAGTGCTACGATATGTCAAGAACACACTAGAGCAAGGTCTCTTTTTCTCAACAACTAGTTCATTACAACTAAATGCTTTCTATGACGCAGATTGGGCTAGATGCACAGATACACGACGACTAACCACGAGATATCGTATGTTTCTTGGAAACTCACTAATTTCTAGGAAGACTAAGAAACAAAATACGGTCGCATGATCAAGTGTAGAAGCAGAATACCGCTCTATGGCAACAGCCTGTTGCAAACTAACCTGGTTACGATACATTTTGGATGATTTTGGTATCAAACACTCCCAACCGACCAAGTTATATTGTGACAATCAAGAAACCCTTCATATTGCATCAAATCTAGAGTTTCATGAACAAACCAAACACATAGAGATTGATTGTCATCTAGTGAGAGAAAAGATTCAAGCTGAAATGATCAAGACTTATCATATCTCTACATTAGAGCAACCAGTAGATATATTTACCATATCCCTAAGTTTTCCACAATTCTCGAGCTTACTTAACAAGTTGGGAATAATTAACATATATTCCAACTTGAAGGAGAATGTTAAAGAACTCGAGATCCAATTGGTGGCAACCAACACACCAGTTGGAAACAACCAACAATAGATTGGTGGGGAGCAACATGATATCCAATAACATGTCTTCTCATAATTATGTTTATTTTAATTATTACATTTTTCTTTTCTTTTGTATAAATTAGATTATAAACATTCTTTTATTTAAAACAATATAAAATTATCTCTTACAATCACCATTGCTGCCATTGTTGCTTAGTGGTTATGGAGGGTATGATCCAACATTAGTCATTTATAGTTTCCATTATCGACAATTTGGGATGATCATCCAATGTTTTCTCATCAAATCAATGGTTGTACAAAGAATAAAAATAATAGAAGAAGCCAAATTAAATGTTATAAATTAGCATTTACGGAAGCGAAGTTTAGGTTCAATTGGGCTACACAAATAAATAATTATGGGTAACATCAAAAAAATAAACATTGAGAAAAAAATGACACATAATGATTTAAGTGGTTCAACTTTTCAATGTGAAAATTCTACTCCATTGACGATGGCACAATCAGAAAAATCCATTAATAATGAAAATGGAGATACAAATACCAATATTTAGAAAGCTTCACAAATTATACCAAAATCTAAAATATATCAAAAAATTAACTCCCTTAATTTACTAATAATATATAACAAGATGAATTAACAAACTTGTTATTTAATCAAATATTACCATACAAATGAAAGAAACTCCACAAATGACACCAAAAATCTGCTCTTCTTCTAGCGACAGCTTCTACAATCTGTTTTCTACTTTTATAGCAACCAAATAATGTAAATGGATTTTATTACCCAATGCTCAAAAAAGGCTTGAAACTAGAAGCATAATGGTTTTGCTTGCTTTGGCAGCTTCTCCCAAGTTGATCAAAAAATGTTCACAACATGCCGCTCATTAGAGGTCAGATTGTAAGAGTCGAAAATGATCTTCCAAGAAAGGAATCCAGCAAAGAAGTCAAATAGTCTTTATTTGATAGCAATTTTGCAACTCCATCATCAGGGATCTCAGCACAATGGTTTTCTTTGTTCTTTAGCGGCTACACACCTAAGATGGCAAAAAGGTAATATATATGGCAAAGGAATATATGGTTTAATTAGATTTTGGGTTTGGGCCACAATTAACATTAACGCAACGAAAAAAACCAATGGAAAGTACAGATAAATAGTAATATGCAACATTTTTGAAACTTGAAGACACCTAACCTTCTCAGCCATAATGATCTTTAAAAAGAATTATGTATTGATAAACATGCAAAGAGAAAAATGGCTTAAGATTTCTAAACCTAACAGTTTATATGTGTCTCGTTTATTCCTCTATTTTTGATGCAAATACCAATTAACATATCCTAATTTTGAAATCCCAATCCAATTCAACTTCAAACATGGTGGTCACATATACATTAAAATTGGATCAGTTAGTCATATATTCAATTTACCTTTAGTAAGGAATATCAACAACCAATTAAAATTCAATAAGTTGGATAACTATTTAATTTAGTTAGATATGTATTTATTTTGTTTCGATCAGTAGTCACAGGCCTACTAAATTACAACCAATTGGACAACGATTTATTTAGTTGGATATGTGTTCAATTCAGTTTTAATGAGTGAGGTCATCAATTAAAATAAGATTAATTTGACAACTGTTTAATTTAGTTACATATGTATCTAAATTAGCAACTACGACAAGTAAGATCAATAGCCAACCAAATTTTGGTCAATTAGACAACTATCTAGTTCAAACGAACATATGTTCAACTCAGATTTGACAAATGAGGTCATCGGTGGACCAAATTTTGATAAATTTGACAGCCATCTAATTTTGACCTATCAAGAAATGAAATATATTTTAGTCTAAAATTATATTTGAATCTTGTATAAGACGAATAACATCAACATTGAGACTAATGAAAATTTGCATTTTTACAACCTAAAACTCATAGTTATGATATTTGAGTCAATGAAATTACTTTAAACTTTAATTTAGGAGTTTTTTCTTCTCAAAATAACATATTAAAACAAATATATTATTGAAGTTTCATGTTTTCCTAAAATCCACTTAATTTAGCTAAGACAATTAAAATAATATTTTGAATGATATAATTCAACATAAGTAGAATTTCATAAAATAAATTATTCTACAAAAAAATTGACAAACAAAGAAAAACATTATGTTTGAATTAAACAAATGAGTTTTTTGTCTTCATTTTTGCGCTAGTATCAAAATTCAAAATTTTCAAATTATATAAATGAGAATCACAATTAAATTTGTAATACTATAGATAATCAAAATTGATTCTAAACATTGATATTATATTTTTATTAAGAAAATAATATGCATATTACAAAGACTTACATTGCTTAATCTATATTCATATAAAATTATAATAAATTAAAAGAAAATGAACCTTTATACCTTTTTAACATAATTGTATGAATTAATATGATTTTGAAATCCCTACATCATACATGAATAATTCTAACAATATTATGTCACGACCTAAAAATGGTTACGTGAGATCAAAAGATAGTAAAATTTTAAAAATATTATTAAAAGAAATTGAAAAAATTTATTTAATAAAACTTCAATTTAATTCGGACTATCCTCATTTAAAAACATAATTTCACAAAACTATTTAAATTACAAATCATAAAATATGTATATTAAAAATAGAATTCATTTTACATTATATCTTAGCATTTATTCCAAATAAAGGTTACAAAATGGAATACAAATTTTTAACTTAAAGTTCTCTTGGCTTTTCTCATCTTTGAGCCGTGTGTCACTTTGTCAAAACCTAATCTAAATGTAAGGGAAAAATAGGATGAGCTATATGTAGCTTAGTAAGAGTATACTCTACAATATGTTTCCAATAAATAATCATTTGTAATGCATGTTATTTATTAATAAAACTTCATAAATGATAATCATTATCAATAGACAAAGTGGGGAGATTTTTGTCACAAACTCTTAGGTATACTTGTACCTTCTCGCTTCAAGAGAAACCAAGGGAAAGTACAGTACAGTTATCCCAATACATGCTCATACAATAAAAAAATATACTATGACATAAAACTAATGCATGAAATACAACCTCATATGTAGGGATGGGCACGGGGACATGCGGGGATGGATTTTAATATAACATTCCCCGAACCAAATTATAAAATCTGTCCCCAAAATTGCCTAAAAACTGTTATAGTTCGGGGACGGTTTTTTACCCGCGGATAACAGTTCGAGACAGTTATTAAAAAAAACTGAAAAAACCATTTTTCAAAATTCTATTCAATTGAGCTCCTTTTGGCTATGCAATCCACATAAAGCAAATGGACAAGTATATTGAACTTGTTATCTCAATTTGTTATTTAAATTTGTTATTTTGAGTTTATGATAAAAAAATTAACATTTAATAATATATATTTCTATGAATCTAAATAAGATTAAATACATATAAATAAGAAACACAAAATATAAATAAAATATTATAAACTAATACAAATATTTAAAACTAATTAAATAAATTTAAGAAAATTTCAAGTACAATAAATCAAAACTTCTTTCTTCTAATTATTCATCAACAGTACGCGTATCCTGCAAAAATCAAACATATAAAATCAATTTTATAAACCAAAATAATAAATTAATTAATCAATAATGTAATATTTTTACCTAAACATCATCTTCTGCAATATTAATAGTGGAAGCGAATGAACCAGAAGCTAACATATCTGAATAAATTATAAAATATTTGAATACACAATTAAATAATTAATATATAGTACATAAAACAAGTGTTAATAAAATATAATATGTACAGGTATTAAATATATAGACTTATACCTTGTTTATGAATACTAGTCCATAACCAATCTTAAGTACACATCAAAGCTTTCAATGTGTTTTCTTTGAGTCTATTACGATGTTTGCTCACTACTCTATCACTTATGCTAAATGCATATTCTGAAGCAACTGTGGTGATCGAAATAGCCAATATATCTCTAGCCATGTCATGCATTATTGTATACTTATGTTTGTTACACTTCCACCAAGACAATATATCAAACTCTTCATCCAAAATTTCTACATCATCCTCCTTTAAATAAGAGTCTAACTCAGATTTCAAAGATCCAGCTTTATTTTGCATTAATTTCCATTGTTTATACTCATTTATACTACTAGGATTAAGAACACTAGTACCTTTTGAACTTTGAGATGTATTGAAACGTGTTGAAAATTCCATTTGTCGACTCTCTTCTAAAATTCATTTATTTCGATACATATTTATCAAATCATAACAGTTTTTTCTCACCTTTTCAATTTCAAAAATGACATTCTCTCCATACATTCTTAGAAAATATAATTCGAGATAATTCATCTTAAATCTAGGATCTAAAATAACTCCTATAACCATGACAATATTAACTTCTTGCCAATACTTATCAAATTTTACAAGCATGTTTGAAGCCATTCCCTTGACCAAATCATCCTCATCATTAATCCAATTATATAATGACAATTTGATGTCACAAATATGAGGAAATAACATGTTTATGGTAGGATAGTTGGAACCACAAATCAATTCGGTAACCTTGTAAAATACTTCTAACTTATCACAAATTGTACTTACCATTTTCCAATCCAATGCATTAGGAAGAAACACTTTCTCATAAAATAATTCATTTTTAAGCATTAAAAAAGTAGAATTCCAACGAGTTTGACAATCAAGAGATAAATTCTTACAAGAAGACTTTATCTCTTGAGATACATTTTTAAAAAAAAATTCTCCCTCTTTTGTGTTGCTGTCTAATATGCAACATTATCTCTAACTTTAACAATGCATTGAGAAATTAGATTTAACCCATCTTTCACTACCAAGTTTAATATGTGAGTAGCACAACGCATGTGAAAAATATATTCATACAATAACATTGAAGTTCTATCTAATGAATCTAACAGATCGGGTAGCATTGAATCATTAGTAGAATAATTATCTAACGTTTAAGGTTGAAATCTTACGATCAATGTTCCAATCCAAAAAGCAACTCATTAATTATTGACCAATAACTGCAACATTGTGTGGAGCAAGAACATATATAAACCTTCAAAAATTATTTAGTAACAATAAAATTATTATATACAATCATTTAATATATCAAATCTCTAAAAAAATATTTCATAGGAATTGTATAAATTTCAACAATAAACTTAAAAAATTACCTTATTATTTTACTATGTAAATACCAATTGTCATCAATGAAATGACAAGTTACAACCATGAATCCTTTGTTCTGATTTCCAGACTTCCACATATCACTCATGAATGTAACACAACTTTTGTTGTTCTCCAATATATCCATCATTTTTTTTCTCAACATCATAAATCTTTATAATGTTTCTCTTAACTGTTGCCCGAGAAATAGGCTTCCATATTGGTTGTAATGAATGTGAATACTCCCTAAATCCATGATGTTCAATAATACTAAGGGGATACTCGTGTAGAATTATCATCTTTGCACATTTATCACGAGAAACTTGAGAATCAAAATTCAATTCTATCCTTTTTCTTGTTAGGATTTAACAATGATTGACTCATACCCCTTTCTTGTCGTTTGAATGGACAAAATTTTGTATGTGCTTTCAAATGAGATGTCTCATTCCTTGTATCACTTCCTAACCATTTTCCGCAATAATTACATATTGCCTTCCATATCCCATTAATTTTCTTCCTATCAAAATGAACTCATGCTTTAGACTTTAATTTAGCCTTCCCATCTTCTTCCTCACTACATTCATTTGATGGTTGACTTTGTGTATTTTCAGGTGAAGAGGTTGATGTAAGGAGATGAACATTTTTATGTTGTTCCACCACTTGTTACCTCCACATTAAGTTCAATGTCATTTACTCCTTGAGAGGATTGTGGTGAAAAATTCTAAAAAATAACTTTCAAAGTTTAAATTCATATATAAAAAAATATACATATACTTTCTATTATCTCACATTACCTTTTCAACATATTCACTTGTCATGATATTTAAAGTCTTTGTCTTCTTCACAAATCTCTAACTCTACAAGACATGATAAAAATTATCATCATACTACATTCCATACTCAATATGAATCGATAATAAGATTTTACCATATACACTATGAATCGATAAAAGAGTAGCACTAATCTCACAACAGGAAGGCCCATACAAAAAACAAAGTAGTCACTTTATTTCATATACATTATGAATCGATAATACATTATCGAGATGACTTCAATCTTCATGCATTTAAATATGTTATGCCGAAACTGTTCTGAGTCTCTTGACTAAATCTATCAAAGCATAAATCAAATAAGATTTTACCATGATCACTTAAAATGACAGAAATTTTTGTGACAAAAATAGAGTAGCCAATAGCCATGTTTCATAACAAGAAGGTTCATACACAAAACATAGTAATCAATTTATTTCATATACATTATGAATCGATAATACATTGTCCAGTTTTGCTCAAGAAACATAGTAGCAAAAATATCATAGCAGTGAGATCAGCCATGTATCAGCCATACACAAAATAGAGTAACCATGTATCATCCAGGCAGCACCAAGAGATCTACTTCATATGAGAAAAGGAAACACTTACCTGATGAGACCACGAAGAAGAAGGGATAGCAAGCTGGCGCAAGCGTACAACTGAGAGTGGTAGAGATGATTGGCGAGAGAGGAAACTCATCGATGTGGTGTAGTGACTAGCAACGATGCGACGTTGTGAATGGCGATGACGTGGCACTGTGAATGGCAACAACGCGGCACTATGAATGGCAACGACGCGTCATTGTGAATGGTGACAACTGGTACTGTGAATGGCGACGAGACGAAAGGATTGGCGACGACTGGCGAATACGTAGCAACTGGCGACTAGACTTGGCGTCTCGGCAACTGGTGACGATGCGGCGTTGTGAGAGAACTGAGCAGATCTATAGATGGGAGAAAAATGAGAGAAACTGAGAGTAAGATTAAGAAAAAATAGAGGCAAGAGACGGAGAGAGTAGTCTGACAAATTAGGTTTATATATTAGGTTAAAAACAAGTAAATCTTAATTAATATATAATTTATTTAAATAAATATAATTAATTTGGAGTATGGGTGGGTACAGTTTTGAGTATAACCGCTCATTTATGTTTGATTTTTACCCAAAACCGAACCCGTCCCTGAAATTAAATGGTTAAAAACTGAATCGTTGGTGCGGTTATCTGCAGATAACTGAACTTGTAGTTTTTTTGCCCATCCCAACTCATATGTATTGGTCATCTAAATCCATAAGTATATGCATAGCTTAACTCTGATACACATTTAGGTCCACTTTTGACTCCATGTATGATCATAATACATTAGGCACATGTAACTGTCATATCATGTCATATGGGCCCTCTTTTATGGATAATTCAACTCCAAACATAATATGCTCCCAACTCCGAGACCCATGTACACTCAACGAATCCACAATAGACAAAAAACTCCAAACACAACACGGTTTCAACTCCGAGACTTGTGTGCGAGAAACATATTAACAATCACATATAATGACCAAAATAATTCGCGATCACATATAGACACCATAGATGAAAAACTCCAAAGATACATGTGTATGCGAGGCATACCTATAGTATATCAAAAGTTGTTTGCTCCAACTAGTAGCCTATGAGTACTATACTCCGCAAGACAATGTACATCTGTACTCCCCATACATAAAACATTCTCATGATGTGTGTATAAAACTCTCGCATAACATATCATATTTTTAAAGTTCATTTTATGTCAGCGTTTGATACTCATTTATTTACATAAAACTTTTTCAATGTATACATAATAAAACATTGATAACGGGCATCATATTTTAAATAATATTTATAACATTATAACATTAATGATAAGATAATGACATCTATTTTTTTAATTTTATCCATCATATATGATGCATGCTAATTCGTTTATAAAAATAATGCATGGATTCAAAAAGTTAGAATAAGAAACCCTACCTTGAATTCCTGACTCAAACTCAGATATTTATCTCCTAAATGCCTTCCAAAATGTGCCAAAAAGCCCAAACAACTTAGTGAGAGTAAGTTTTAAAGAAATAAAGGAGGACAAAAAAATGTGTAAAAAATGGGTGATTTGGTTCCCTTTTTATAGCCAACCGAGGAGCTCGCATGATAGCTTACTAGCTATAGTGGAAAGATGGTCATAGGTGATGATAAAGAGGTGGTGAAAGTTGTACCCAAATTTTTTGGTTCAATTTGATTTTTTACACAAAAATTTCCTATTACATTCCTCTATTGTAAAACATTTTTGAGTACTATAATTATTTATATTAAAATTATGGAGTTTTACATTCTTACCCCTTAAAGAAAATTTCTTACTTTCATTAATTATGAGATCATGTTTTGAAATTAAGGATATATCCGAAATATTCAAGCAGAATATTTAACTATTTGTTCTCTTAGTTACTTATATTTATATGTCTACAACTATATATATTCATCGTTTAGCTAAATGAGTATTAAGTAACCAAACTGAGAGCTTTATTACTTATGTGATTTTACATCAACAAATGATTGTCACTCTTTATAAATTTTTTAATTAATGGATTAAGATGTTATAAGAGCGTAAAAAAAGTCACATGAAAATTCATTTTATCCTCAAATGAACACGTGACTTCATGTAACCATAATTGAAGCAAAACAACAAGGATTCTAAACTGTGATTACTCACAAGTACTAATGTATCACACTTAGAGGTATCAAATGATGGTTGAAGCTTAGTTGATCTTAAGTGAGTTGTAGATCAACTCAACTCACTCATTTAGATATGAGCTAAACTTAGTTGTGCAGCTCATTAAATTTTGTTTATTACTTATTTAAATTATTTAAAACATTTAGGTCATATTTGATAACCATTTCAATTTGTAATTTATTATTTGTGATTTTTAGAATTAAATTTTATATTTTGTAATAATAATTACATTTTGATATTTTTTTTTATTTTCTCTTATTTGTTAATAATAATTAATAATTATATTTTAATACTTTCTTTATTTTTTCTCTTATTTGTATGGTTTTTAATTCAACATATATTCATTAATTGAGCTAATGAATTGCTCATTTAAGTTTATGAGTATGAGTTGGACTTTTTTAACTCGTGAACTCAATTGATCAACTTTAAATGAATTGAGTTGGTTAAACACCTCGTTTATCATCTCTAATCACAATATATATATCTCGACAAATTTTAGCTTCTGATATGTTAGGTTATAACTTCAAACGTTATCACATTTAATTAACGTTTAATGATGATGAGCTCCTAGACACAATAAGTTCATGCGACCCTCTAATTTGCTTAAATTGATGTCTGCATGAGTAGTATGACTAAAACCAATTACTATAGTTAGGTAAATCAAGCAAAAATAAATAAATTAAATGTAAGTTATGAAATCCCAAAACATTAAAAATTAAATTCAATAAATTAAAATTTTATGAATTAAATTGTAATTTTTTAAATAAATTAGACATTTTTTTTATACACAAATCAATTCAAAATTTAGATATTTAATTTTCTTCTTGATAAAACGATGCCAAAATTTTAATGAGAATGTAGAAGTTTACCCAACACACTCATACACAACGTTTGCAAGCTTAGTGGCTTAGACCATGTGTCCATTCAACTGATATTTGCTTCTGTTATGTTAGAAATAGGAATAGACTGAATGGGTTCATTTCTTTTAGCAGAGGGAAGTAAATGTTCATTTGATTTCATTATATCATTTGATCTTTTTGTGTTGCGTGTCAAATTAGTTAATACAGCACTTAAATTTCAAACACTGATCAAATCTTATTGAAAGCTACCCCATCGTCACCATCAGATTTTGTCTAGGTTTAGATCAAATAAATTGAAAGCACTTGCACAACTTTATGCTTGCCATAATTTTTTTCTCACAAGCAATTGAAAAGATTGAGTAGCAACACAACAAATATGTACAAGAGGAAAACTTAAGTAGGACGGAGTATAGCCATTCATTTTTAAGGAACAAAAATGAAAATGAGAAGATATGAGTGGGATATCCATTTTCCTTATTCTTATAAATATCAACTGTTGTGATATGAAGGTGTAAAAAAATATATAATAAATTTGGATTTTTAATCCTATCCCTAAATATATAACTTAGATTTTATGTTTTCTTTTGATCAAAATGTTCAAAAAAAATTAGATTTTATGTTAATTTAAAATATTTAATATTCAATTGATATTAAGTTTTTCATCTGTAGAAATCTCTTTCTTCTCGTAAATTAATCTAGTACACACCCAAGGTTATAAATAAAATCCATTAATATAATTTTTGTACAAATGTTTTAATCCATTACCTAATACATTTTATATCTTAAAAACAATATTAAGAATTCAAAATAACACTCAAACCTAAAGCTCTATTTACACCCAAATCTCACACACATCAAAAATAAAAAACTTAAAAATACCATAATATTTTTACTTTTAACTACAAATCATCTCAAACATATATATAAGAGAAAAAATCAGCAATTTTTTCTTTTTCAACGTGTGTATTACAAAATGCTTTCGATATGATTTACTTACGTAACAATAAGAAAACCTTTTTGTTTTCACTCATGCAAAAACATAAATAAGCATATTATCATTTAATATTTACTCAATATCTTCCAATAACCTAATCTCTTGGATTTTTAAACGATTAAACATCAACCAAACTTTTTGAGTTTTTTTAATACTATTTACTCTATCGACACATCCTTGCAATTATATAAATGGGGATGAGAATAACCGCCAATCCCATTCCATTACCTCTAGAATAACCTTGCCCTTTTTTTCAAAAATATTTGAATATGCTAGAAATTTACAATGAAATATTCAAATTTTACAATGTGCCAATTTCAACTCAAAGTTAAATGTGTATCCACATTGAAATTCAGTTTTACCTACCTCATGAATATGATAACCGCATGCCTCTATTCACTAATTCCAAATTTTAAGAGAGATCTATACTTGTATAAAAAGGTAGAGTTTCCTCACTTTCGTGTTCCATCGTCACAGTTGACAATTTTTTTAACTTATAAAAGTAAAATCTATAATAGGATTTGAGAAAGTAGATTTTTATATCCCTATTTTTAATGAAAAATGTACACAATGAAAATATAGACTTTTGATTATGTAACTATTGCTTTTGTCTAACCCATATACATTGGAACATATACGAATCAAACTACACCTATATATTAAAACATATAAGAATCAAACTACATATAAATAAGTTAGAAAATCTTGCCCTGCCTTGCAGTTATATAAACAGGGATGAGAGCAGCTTCCCTTCCCGCTCCACTACATCCCTAGATATGAGCACATCAATGTTTCAACTTACAACTTTTTTTAAAAAAATTTTAACATATGAATTTTCTAGAGATTTACCAATGAAATATTCAAATTTTACAAGGTGACGATTTTAACTCGGCTACATGGACTTACAACAACATTAAAATTAACACATTGAAAATTGGTTTGACCTACATTGTGAATTTGTTAGTCTCATGAATATATTTTTAATAATTTCCACATTTTAAGAGGTTTATGACAAAAAAAGATATTCATCATCCAAAAGCTATGTACACCGTAAAAATTGTGTTACCATTACTTTTTTATAGTAGTTTTATTGCAACTACAATTTTTGTTATTGTCAAAAGCAAAAAAATTAACCATTTTATCCCTATAATTAATTATACTATAATGACACTATTGTGTAAAATTAACTTTAATGAAAAAAAATTAGTGTTAACAATTTAATTGTAACAATATCGCTATCTTTTGTTATAAGGATTATTAAAATAAAAAAGGGGTAAAAAAGTATCAGTTTTAGATTAATCACATACTTGAGAATATCGGGCAGAAGAAAAGGAGTTGAGAGCACATACTATTTGAATTGAAAACTGTGGACAAGTCTTAGCCTATCTCCGTAAGTTGCTACAACTAGAGAATTTTTCGTTAAACTTCTGGCACTGCCTCATCCAATGGTACCATTTTAACTGTGGTTAGAGGATAATTCAAACCGTAGCTATATGTAAAAATTTGTTAAGACTTTCTTTCCCCAAAATTAGACGATATGATCACTACAAATACAGTTTCACTAAATCCATATATATTATATGTGTTTTATATTAGAAAACTTTGTGTATTGCTCTGGCAACACCACCACCCATTTTATAGTAAAAACATTGGTAGTACTTAACACACAATATTTTGAATAATTAAATTAAATTATATATATATATATATATATATATACACACAACATTGGCTAAAGAACGAAAAATAATGTTAATATTATAAAACTAATACTAATTTAGTTATTTTTTAACTAGTATATTTTTCTCATGAAAATATACTATATGAAAAATATATATATACACACTATGAAAATGTTACCCACTCAAAACCAATAATTATTTTTCAAAACTATCCAAAATTGATGCAAGATGGTTATTATGATTATTATCACAACCACACCCGTCCGTCAAAATGGGATGTTTACCGAATAAGCTATGAGATATTTCAGCCCTCGGGTGAGAGATGCGAACTACAAGGGCATACATTCAGCCGTTAGACTTAATGGTAGTCAATGTTTTGGATGTGGAAATCAAATTTTACAAATCCCTTAGAACCAATATGCATCAAGTTATTATACAACAATAGATATGTTTTCTCTGCTTTTCAAGCAAAACAAAAAAGTCATCATACAGGGATAGCCACAATCATGAACTGTACGACATTATGAATGCAAAAGCTACAATTTATACTCGTACCTGGAACTGAGGGTAAAATTTACGGGCATTCACTGATCCTGCTGCTAAAAGCTCCCTATGGGGGGTCACTCATATATTGGCGTTTCCATATATATGATAGTGCCACTTTCACCACCAGTGTTCCTTACGTGCTAGGAAGCAAACTTTACCACTTCATTTGGCAAAGCGAGAACCCAAAAAAGCCACATCAAGCCAAGTACCGAAACAAATTAGGATTATCTTTGTCTCGTTCAAGATATTCCCGAGTAATAAGGTCTTCAATCCGCTTTTTGATTGCCTTAAAGTCCGGCTGCAAAAGAAATTTTATTGAACACTATTTGGATGAAACAAAGGACAGAAACTAAAAACTATTTGTAACAAAGATGGAGAAGAAATTAGTAAGAGAACCTTGAACATGCGACCCAACTGCTCAACACACTCCATAGCCAACTGTTGGTGACCCAAAACCTTACGGCTCTTCATGATACGCACTATTGAGGCATCAATGGCATAACGTCTGTCCTTATCAACATCTTCAATCACTTTCTTTTTCTCATCCACGGGTGGGAGAGGGATCTGCATGTCAACAAAACACAAATATCTTTCACATCGATTAGAAAATTGGGAAAGGAGATGAGAATGAATAAGTTAACGCATAAGTATCTTGCATACCTTGATCCTCCTCATTTTGTCAGTAAACTTAGAGTTAAACTCAAAAGTATCAGTAGGCAATATTGTTTTTGTGTTTGGCTCCTTGATAAGGATCTTATATTTGGCACATGACAAAGAATGGAGCAGTCTAATAACATCATCATCACCCAAGTTTAATTGAGTCATGATTTCTGAATAACTTAATCTATCTGATGAATTAAACAGCAGCAAGGCGGAGGCCTGAGAGAAACGAAAAATTAAAGAAGTAAAATTCTCAAGTAAAAAATCTCTGCCTAACAACCATAAAAGAGAGAGAAGATATATAGATAGGAGTTCGCACCTGATAAGTTGTCACAATAA